>CM028912.1:20186666-21570000 GCA_016801845.1 Polydactylus sextarius | reverse complement strand
CATTTACACCCTAAAAGTCTTTTATTGCTCTCTCTACTCTTTCCCCCATTTGTCTTTGCCCCTCCCCTCATGCTGTGCTGATTTGTAAAAAAGAGAACAAAAATCAAGTCAAAGTCATGAGAAAACAAAATGAAGACAATACACTCCCTGGGTCCTGAAGCACAAGAGCACAGAGGGGGGGTAACACACCAGGCAAAACAAAGAGTGGCACACACATAGACTTGCTAGCAGCATGGCAATGACTGTAGGTTTAAAAGATATATATCCTGCAACAGTATTTTTATTTTTCTCAAGCAGCCCATGTATTTCACTCTACTTAACTCTTTAGCACCAAGCTATACACAACAACAACCAACCAAACAAAGAAAAAGCAATGCAGTAACATCAATGGAAGCCTCTGTTTATGAGGTGTGAGTTGACTATTGGCTGGTTAGGATGCAGGATGTTCTCACAGAAACCCCTTTCACATGAAGGGATCACCCACACAGGTTATTTTTTTTATCAATTATGCCTCTACTCAGTAACGCATGGGCATGTGTGCATGCCACTCCCTGCCACGCTCCTTAAATTGTTGCATCAACAACGCTAACTACACCTTCATTGTTCCAGTCAGTAAAGCCAGGAGTAACCTGGTCATACTGCGACTATTCTGTGCAGCTGAAATAAGTAATGGTTCTTTTTGTAAGATTAAGATAGGACATAATTATGATCAGTCACTGAGTATCATTCCATATTAAGCCAGAGTAGTCAATATTTCTTTCTGCTTTAAAAAACACATCAATCTCTCTTGTCCCCTTCTCTTTCTCCTTTCTCTCCTTCTCTCTCTCCTTTCTCTCTTGCTGTGGCTTTTCGTTTTTTCTCTCCCTTTCAGGACCATAAATTTTCTGTTTCTCTAAGTGGATCCTGGGCATGTGTCCCAGCCTTAGTGTCTTTCTCCCAGGGTATTTTTTTAAGTATTTGTACTTGTTTATCACACTATGACATGGGCTCACACCATAGACAAATCAAATCAGTCCTTTATATTAATGGAATTTCCATATGATATACTGTGGCCATCTATTTCTCTGTCTAAATACAATGTATTATCTCCACTGGGAGAAGACCAGAGCAGGAAGCATCACTCATGAACTGCTTTTAGACACAGAACTATGAGTTGCTGACTGTTAACTAGCTTTTTGGCATTCAAACATAGGGCTCCATTAAGTCAGTGTTCTGTATTGTTGTATTATGTTGCAATGTGGCCCTTTTAAGCTGACCAGAGACCAGATTTGTGGTCTGGACTATATATAGGGGTTTCTTAGTGACTAAGTAAATGGTAGCTGCATAACTAATGATATGCAGGTGATATGTGCCAGATATTATGTAGACATTGCAGCTAAAGGTTAAGGACTCCATATGCCACATTTTTAACATTTATACCAGATATACCAGATAGAATAAATAAATGAGAGAGACCACCTGAGAGGACCAGGAAGCAGCTGGACCTGAGAGCACACAGTTTTATGACCTACACATGTTTCACTTATCCTTACAGAAAAAAGTCAAGATTTAAGTTGCAGTTGTATGATTTTTAATTTTCACAATTAAAGGAGATCACAAAGAGGAACTTGGATCCAATACTTGTTATTTTCAGATTTTTCTACTAAAATGCTGAGGTCCGAAGCTAAGTGGGTTAGCCCCGCTGTACCCACACAGTGGATATAATCTTTTAAAGGGGCAAAATGTAAATATCTACTATTGCCATTTAGCCAACGTTAGTAAAAACAGCTGTTTATATACGAGACCCGAAGAAATGTTGCAGGTTCAACATCAAACTCTGATCTGCCAAGAGTTGTCTACAATACAAAGAAATGCATTGTGTAGGTAGGTAATATAAACTCAAGGTGGAATTCAAACACAATAAAAAATATATTCAGCTAATGTACATATTGGAGTACACAGTGCTGCGAAACAGTTCTCAGAACTGTTATGTTTGTACTGAGAATCTACATCATATGCCCAGGTATGTATTTGTACAAGTTGACAGGTGAATAACAAACCCAACGTTCATTGCATGTTCCCTTTCTCTCTTTTTACCTCTACAGTACCTCCTCTTCATCATGCCAAACAAAACATGTTTTATACACCTTGAAGTTGACTGCATAGCAACATCGGTAAAGAACATGAAGAACAACTGTGTTTAAGGCAAAGCAAAGTGTCAGATGAGTGCACATGCATTAGTTTGTGTGTTTATAAAACCAAAGGTATTTGGGACACAGAGTTAAAGATGAGTCACGTCACTCAGACTTTTAGCCTTCACATGCAAAAATTTACTCCTTTTTTGAAAGAGGAACATTTAACAAATAGAGTGGCTCTCATGTGAGGTCATACTCTTGTAGGTCCAACATTAAAGCATCTGACATTAGAATAATTGTGCTGAGCTGGAGTTTTGTCATGTGTTCTGGGTCAAGTTTATATAAAAGAGGGGGCAGGCGTCAGCCTCTGTGTAAGTTTATGTTTACACTGAGAAAGGCACAGTGGACAGTGTGTCTCCCTGCATTTAGTGTCTTCAGTGCAAACATTGCAGTATTTGCATAGTTAAAGTGACCCCTGTTTAGTTAATTAAAGCATTGTTCATACAAACACCCTAAATACACTGTGAACTTTATAATGTTACACAGCATTTCTAAAAAACTGTGAAATGGTCTCCAATGAAAAATGAATTGCCTTGCAGTTTCTCCATAGAGCTTCAGCAGTAAACACTGCCTTCAAAAAGTCAATATTTACTGCGTCTGGGGCCTTTATTTCAACAGGTCGGGCACGGCGGGGCCGAGCCTCGACCCCTTGTGTTATGTGGAGCCTGTTCCAGTGTTGTTTAGCTCTTTAGTACTGTACTGCTCTCAACCCTTGAACTCAGGTCATACAAATTCAGGCATCTTTTATTTGCCTCTTTTGACAAATGCTGATCAAGAGCAGCGATTGTTGCCTAGCAACCACAGTCAACAGGGCCAGTATCAGAAGAGCAGAGTGTGACTGCCAGGTTTTGCCATTTACACTCACAGAATTTCCATCCAATATCTTTGTATGTAATATGTTAGCTGTGTTATCATTGGCTCTGGACACAAGAACCCCTGATGACAAATATGGTTGCACAATCAGATTGTAACAGGATGGATATAAACTGTGTCCAAGTAAAGCATGCAAACTTGGAATCTGCTTACAGTCGACTGTGGCACCGAGAAGATTTTTCCGATACGTCAGTGTGATTTCTGTCAGGGGATTTAACCATCTTAAAAGCTAATTAGAGATGTTGGCGGTTTTATTTTCAATGAATCCAAATCTTTCAGTTTCATCAAAGTTTCCCATGTGCTTGCTCAGCATTAGTAACAGATGTCAGTAACCAAGAGCTCAGAGAGGCTGACGATGTGACCAGGAGCAGATGTAGCATGTTACAACTTCCTGAATATAATGACCTTGGCTTAAATGTCATTATCTTAACTCTCTGTGACATTTCACTCTCATCAGTTTATAACACAAGTGCAGAGCATTTTCCTCACACTGTCTTTTAATTTGGAGAAAGCGACAAAGATTTTATTACCATTACACAAAACTGGGGCTTTCAGTGGTCATACTGTGTTTGGTCAAACCAGAAAGACAGAGCAAAATCATTTGCCAGGGCTAACAGCAGTCAGGATCAGCTGGATATTGAAATTTCTGTCAAAAGTTACTCAATCATCCAAGTAAGCCTTTCAGCCTAAAAAATAATATAAACTGTAGCACTTCTGATGACCAAGCCTTTGGCTTCTTTGTATAGAAAAGCTCAAAATGGACTTTCCATGCTGGGCATATGAAGTGCAACAACACAACAAGCTGTTTTATTATATTGAATTACCAAGGAGAAAAACTGGCCAGAGTACTGACATGGTTCATCAAGTAGTTAAAGAGCAAAATATCTATCACTGCATTGCAGAACAATACCGTGTCGCCAGAAATAAATGAAGCTTTCATGAAATTCTATGGCGGGCTCCAAAATTTAAAAATAATAAATGATATAACCATAGAAAAAAATCTATGGTAATTGGGAATTAAGTAATTGAGTAATGAATCAGGATAAACACCAGGGCCTGATGACCTATCATTTGAAACACATGAAATAATTTACGTTTTATTGCAGACTCCACTATTACAAATGTTTAACTTGAAAATGGATTCCTGCCATATTCTTTGAGAGGAGCCTGAAAGCAGGCAAACCAAATGATGAGTGCCAAAATTTGAGGCCACTTTGAATACAGATTTTTAAAATAATCTGTAAGATTTTAGTGAGAAGTAGTGAAAAATAATATGAAAGCTAATTGGGAGGGATCCAAATGGTTTTATTAAAAACATAAAAATGGTTTTTATGGTGGTAGACAAGGCTTTTATGATTTGAGAAGACTTCCCCATCACCAAAAGAATGTGGATACTGTCTTTCTGTCACTGAATATTGAAAAGGTAGTGAAATGGATCTATCTTTTTGAGATTCCCATTAGCTTTGGTCTGGGAGAGAAGTTTTATAAGTACATAAGAACACTCTATAAGTAATCATGTGCAGACATTGTGATAATTATAATAATGATATTATAATAATATAATCATATTTAAAGAATTAGGTCAGTGGGTGTAGACAAGGAGGCCTTATGTCCCCATTGCTGCTTATTGTGGCATTTGAACCATTGGTATTTACAGTAAGTTCCCATCCTAAACATGGAATAGCAGCACCATCTGGCTTCATATACAGATGATGTAATTATCTTCCTCAAAAATATGAAAAAATGTATATCTACCCTGATTATGAAAGTGATTATACAACTGATTATGGAATTTGGTAAGATCTCAGATTGGAATATTAAATAATATATCATTAAATCACAAAGAAATTGAAAAATTGCATAAAATAGATGCACAATTTGAAACTGTCAACTGCCTCACTTATTTAGGCATTATAATCATTACTTAAGTGAAACACTAACACTAGTAACACCATTAAACACACATTCTCTCAAATTAGTTATTATAATAGCGATAAATATTTTTTTAAATGAATGTTCTGCTGAAACTGTAAGTCACTGAACTTACCTCTCCCTTTTTACATATACTGAGATTAAGAAACTGAAAAACAACATGAAAAAAATCAAAATCCAAAGTTAGAAACATGACTAGTATGTGTCACCATAATATTTTTCTAAACACCTCTCTCCCTAACTCTAGTCTAATGTGGGGAAAACATTATTTCCCTCCATGGAAAGAAAATAGAGGATTTACATCCTAGGCTAAGCAAGGACTACAAATAATAGGAAATAAGTACATTTCTGACAGTAAACATCTGATGTCTTTTGAGGACATTGTTGTCAATTAAATACAGCCTAGAACCAGTTCTTTAAATATTTGAGTGAGAGTTAAGTGAGAGGTTTTATTAACACAGCAAAATCAATCATTATCCATTCCTAGTTTGTCAGATATTAAAGAAGGCTTGGCAGAATTGGGCTTAATCTCCAAACTCTATAATCCACTGGTAGGTGCATCCTCAGCATTGGTAAGAAGGCTTGCGGCATGGTAAATAGACTTGGCATGTGCCAAGTAGGAGAAGATCTGTGCCAAGGTACAATCATCATCACTGTTTCTGGCAAGGCATTGACATACAAATAACTTTCGAACCAAAACTCCTCTCATTGGGAATATAGCTAGATAGGCCTGCCATGGGCTAAAAGAGCCATTATGGTATGGAAGAAGATGGACAGGCAGAGAATCAGTTAATGTATTAGACAGAATTATCTCCAAAAAGATAAGAAACAGTGACATGTACTATTAAGGGCAAGCAATCGACATTTCACAACATCTGGGGCTCCTTCATGAGATTTCTTGAAAAAACAGGTTTTTCAGATATGATGAAGACACATCTGTGAGCTGAAAGTAGCCTACCACCTTTTTTATCTGTATGTAAAATGTAGTAAATGTAAAATGATTTGCTATTAACTGAACCTCAATATGATCCCCAACCTACAACTCTGCATTGTTGTATACTTTTTTTTTACTTATGCTCTGTATATGTATATGTATGTATGTATGTGTGTGTATATATATATATATATATATATATATATATATATATATATAGATAGATAGATAAAGATAGATACATTCTATGTGTAGATAAGTTAATTTTAGCATGTTTAGATAGATAGATAGATAGATAAAAATCATTCTATCTAATTTTGGTGATGATTTCATAATGACAGTAAGTATTTGGTTAAATGGATTTTTGTGTTTTTACATCTCATTACTAATGAGATACTTTAGGTTTCCTGATTCAGTTTGTATTCAGTTTTCATTTGTTTCCTACAAATACCTTTTGTTTCACTTTGTGTCCTCCCTCTCCCTCTGTCTGTTTTTGTGAGGCGTGGAACGTCCATTTGTTCTTCTGCGTTGTTTTGTATATTTTTTGCCTCCCTGTGGACAGAAATGGTCTACCTCATGAGAAAAGAAGAACTTCACCCCTGGAGTTCTTTGTTTAAACATGTTCAATGTGCAATTATGCTGGATCGTTTGTTCTTGTTTCGTGGGTGGTAAGTAGGTGTGTCGTTAAGCTAATTATAGATGTGGGTGCTCATAGGTTGGGGGCATGACAGGGTCTCTTGGCATGGGAGCATATGTTGAAAAAAGCCAGATAAAGTGGTGCAAAGGGTGTATGCAATGGACATAAGTTCATGTGAGAATTAGTTGTTTTTTTTTGTGTGTATGTGTATGCTGCAGAGAGTTTATGCAATTTCGCAGACAATCCAGTTCCAGTCTGTCTCTCCTATGCCCTAATTTCCCAATCTGTCATCGCTCTACCTTGTTCCAGCTCTCGCCTTTCTTTCTCAGCAGCCTCTTGTCTCCCCTGGCCTTTTGGCCTGGTGTGTCTGTCACGTACAGAAAGTGAATATGAGGCCAAGAGGCTCTGTTCTTAGGGATTTTAAACTTTTCTCACCCTAAACAAAGGCTGGTGGTGTTGGAAAGTGCTGTTGCCCAGGCTTTTATTGGGTACTGTTATGAAGAAGTCATTAAATAATGGCCACGTTACAACATGTTGGGTTATACAGCGTGGGGTGAAATATAGGTCATGACTGAAGCTGGAGGGTCTGAATTTGTCACTGACATTGACAAAGCAACATCAGCCTTGATGTTCTAGTTTTTTCATCAGCAGCAACAAAGAAATCAACAAGTAATATTTTATTAGGTGATTATGGCTTCAGTGTTCCAAATAGAAATTAAATTGAAATGACATCCACCACAGATCTGTTCACTCAATAATTTAACAGATAATATAGCCTTGTATGTCTGTCTACATAATGTACATACATTTGTTTGTCTCCACCAGCAACTGCTCTATGTCTTCTGTTCTATAATGTTCACCAGAATGTTTCCTACATTTAGATGGAGCTGTAGCATGATACAAGTTCCAGAGCTTTTTTCTGCTGCCTGCTGATTAAGGATAGAGTTCAGGTTTGAGTGTTGCAGGCAGATTATTACTTAGGAATTTTTTGGAATACTTTTGAGGTCGTGGCCATTATTTGGCAAGTCAACCCTCACCTTGCTATTCTCAAACTATCATCATCATTATTGTCATCGTCATTATGATCTTGTGATCCTACTACAGCGTCAGGTTTGTTGTTATAGCGGCATTTAACAGCTAACCACTGACATGGTTCAGCGAGAGGAAACACAGCAGTGCCGCTGTGGAGGCTGGATAGCCCTGGACTACGACCACACGGTCTGCTGTGCCTGCAGCAAAATGCTAGGCAGCATATTTAATTGCATGTCTGTCTACTTTTTGACAGTGTCTTTGTATGTCTGTAATAATAGGCTATTTGTTATCATTAGGTATGTGGATGAGGTGGAATGTTCACTGTTGAAATAATGATGTTAAAAGCGGGAGAAGAAATATTTTGGATGGAAGAGGCCTCTGTAGAACTTAATTGTTTTTTGTTAAAGCTGTGAGCTCAGGCATAAGACGTTCGTGTCGCTGCATTCGAACACCTTTCTGTGTTCAGTAGAATCGGTTTTGCTCTTTTCTCTGTCAGAATGCTTGCAGACTGTATTTTTCCACAGGATCATCATTATGTTTTAATCTTGTTTATATTTTGACTGATTATTCATTACAAGGGCTGTCATCTTTAATTACTCGCTTAAACCAATATGCACAGTGCATCTGCAACCAGCAGACAGTAATCAACACCACACACATTGCAACAGCTTGTAGAAACAGATGTGTGCAGTCAAATAACAGAGTTCATTCATCACACCGCAGCAGGTAGTTTTCAAGTCATATTTCCTTGTAGACACAACAGGTGGGTCACTGCACTTCACACTGGTTGATGCTGTAATGGTTTAATTGTGTGTTCAGCTACAAATCACCATTAGTAACATCATTCCTGATGTCATTCTGAAATGAATTCAGTAACTGGAAGTGATGACATGATCTCTCTGCACCAGCAAAGTTATTTTCAGACTTGGACTGAGTAGCTTCTGCAAATCATCATTTAAGTTTAGTTTGTTTAATTTGAACTGAACCACCTAATACAGCTGATGTAAATATTCAGACCAATGAAGAGTGTGATATAATTCTCATGCCGGACGTATCTCCAAATCTGCTTCTTTTGACCTTAAAGCCTTATTAAACTGCAACTCCATGAGTGACAGAAAAAAGATGACGCAGGCGTGTTTACTGTGACACTCTCATATCTGGTCTCATATCTAAGAATGTTAGTAATCAGCTTTGGCTGATCCAGAGTTAACCAGTGTAGCCTGAACGCTGACTAGGACCAGAGACAGAGAACATATTTCTTGTTTTAAAGTCCTTACCCGCCTCAGTTTCTATGTCCTTGGGCGATTGTTAGCTGTGCAGTTGTTGACCTGAGCTGGAAATGTCATAAACTTACTTCTTGAGCGTGGTACTAAACTTTACTCACTGTACTTCTTAATCAGTTTATCCTCTTGTCCATGCATTCTTCCTCTTCCCCTTTTTGTTGTTTTTTTTATTATCATGCGTCTGTGCCAGCGACAGCTGTGGCTGGAGGCATTATGTTTTCAAGTTGTCTGTCACATTCTTGTGAATGTGATTTTCAAGAATGCCTTGAGGGAATCATTTCAAAGTTGGCACAAACATGCTCAAGCATGAACTGATCGGGATTTGGTGTGAAAAGGTCAAGGTCACAATGAAGTCACACAGCATGTTTCTGGCCGTACCTCAAGAATGTATGCACTAATTAAATGCAACTGGACTGGCTGGCAGAGGATTACAACCACAAGACAATAATTCTTGATTATTGATATTTTCATCAATTTTATTTAGTTATTTATTTAGCCATTTATTTTATTTATTCTTTCTTACAGTTCTGTATTTTAAGTATATCCTGAGACAGCCAGCTAACTGTTATGGGGAGTAAGACCACCATAATTTTTAATGATGATATTATCTGCTAATGTGATGTGATATGTGCATTCAATTAATGTCACCTCTAAGTAAAATACTGTGAAGAACATGACACTATCTATAAATCATTTCTTGTTTTGGAATTGCTTAGGTTTCAAAAAAAGGTTGATGCACAGATTTACCGCCTTTGTTTGAATAAATGTAATTTTATTGCCAAAAAATGACATGTGAAAACAGATTAGTGGAAAGTGGAAACAACAAAGTGAGCTTTTACTGAACTCCAACACATTGTTGCTATAAATCGTCGATGGAAGCAGGAATGTTAGGTATAAACACAGTTGGCATGTTAATCATATGGTTTAGAAACTTTCTGACTGACACAGTCATTATGGTTTGGTTCTGTCTCTTACTTAGGTATTTTTTTGTTCATGTCTTCCACACCTTTTCATGTTTATGACCAAAATTCAATTCAAGCAAATCAACTTAAGTGAGAATTACTGTCATAGTGTTTTTCAGGCTGACAGCACCACGCAGACACAGTGCAGATGTTATGTTATTACCTGAGCATTTAAAGTGATGTGATGTTTGACTATCAGTCTGTTGCAAAATGTTTTACTGTACATCACCTTTGAAATGTGCCACAGTGAAAGAGGGAAGAATGGCTAATGATTTGTCATGACACATCCAAGTAGCTGCCAGGCAGCACTTGTTGACAGCACAGGTCTTGGCCTCAAATTTTTTAGGGTAGACATGGTAAATAGCAATCCAAGTGTCTTTTAATATCTGTATTAGACATGTAGAGTTTATAAATAGAACATAGCCAGTGGATAATCCTGTGCTGCTGCAGGAAAAGAATTTGAATCCCATTTAAATTGAGAATACTAAGTTTAATCTTTTACTTCTGTAACCTTTCCCAATGACTCACAGCATGACACTGAACATTTATAATGAGTAATGATAAAAAAAAAAAAAAAAAATCTCTTTCAAATTCAAAATTCATTTTTACACAAAATAGGGGAAAAATGTGTGTTTGAACTCACATTTCTATAATATTCTATAATATGGCTATGTGTACACATAATGAAAAACAATATTTATGTAATGTGATAGAGGAAGGTGGAGCCGAGTGACGAGTGCAGGCTGCCACAGGTATGCTCTGTCACGTTTGACAAGACACATACACACAGACACATCCCTCTGGCAATTCGATTACAGCAGGGAACCACTGTTGGTATCAGATTCAGTGGTTCTCAAGCTACAGTAGTCTCTCTCTGATTATCTGCATCTCTGTGTCTGGTGTTAAAATCTCAGCTGGTATTCTTTCGCCTTTTCAGGAACACATTATCACCGTGCTCATGTGTCCACAGAGCAGGAGTATCAGATTCCAATCACTACAACTATTCACCTGAATGAGGTGTAGAATGGTGCAGTTCTGCTGTGAGTGACAAGCAACAATAAGTAGTCAGCAAGACACTGGGCGTAAAAAAGAGGGTTGGAACTATAGAGATAAGACTATGTTAACCACTTGTATTGGAAAACATTATCGCCTCATATCTGCACAAAACAAGAGATGTGGCTTCTGGATGGATCAGTGTCGTGTCAGCAGTAAGAAAGGCATTGTTCTGGACTACGGAGCAATTTATTAGTCGACCTGCATTGTAACCCTCACCAATGCTCATGAGCATGGCAGTGACTGAAAGAATCAGATCACAGATACAAGTGACTAAAATGACTTTCCTCTGCAGTGTTAGAGATCAGCCTTTGAGATGGGACGAAGAGTTTGGAGTAGAGTACATCTCCTCCAGATTAGGAATATCTGAGGAGCATCACTGGGGAGATGAACACCCAGACTGTCTAACTTATGTGCTGCCAGTGAGACCAGATAAAAGATTGCAACAGAAATTACTGTATGGTTGAACGTTCAGAATGCTATATGCAATATATCAGCCAATCAGCTTAACTATGGTGTATTGATGTGGCAAAAGAATAAAGACATAAGGATCATCTGATCAACATGGTCTCATTATATGCAACTGATTCCACAACATAGAATGTTGTTGAATATTACTGCATATTTTTTTTAAACAAAGAATAAAGCATTTGCATAGGGAGCTGCAAGAAACCTGATAAATTGACCTGAAAGTCATATGAGTTTACAAAGAAGTGAGTGCACCAGACCTCTGCTGTTTGCTCCTTACCTCAGTTATAGTGTAGGAGTGAAAAGTTACCTTTCTGTATCAGTTTTGATCTTTTATCACAAAAAGCTGTACATTGACTGCCTGGTGGTTTTATATTGTTGTAATAGAATAGAATAGAATAGAATTTAATAGTTTTATTGCCACATTGTTTCGAGTTTTTTTTTTTTTTTATGAAATGAAATCACATTATATCGGAAGGTACGGGTGTTAGACCGTTCAGAGAAGTACATTAATGTATTCATGGCTCTGGTCTGTCATTTCATCAAAAAATTTTAAAATTTCAGATTTCAGGAGTACATGCTTTCTCCAACACCCCCAGTGTTAAATGGACTGTTAAATGGACACCATGGCAGCTCTCCAGAAGTTAAGACAAAACATCTAGATGGGCTCTGTCATTTATGTATTTGTATTTGCTATTTCATTATGTATTTTTATACAGGAAAAGATGAATATGCATCATACATCTTAACATACATCAACCCAGACTTCCACACCCCCAGCTCTTTGTTTTCACTCTTTTAATGTTATGCTGTTTTTTTTTTTTTTTTTTTTTATATATAGACTCAATCTTGCATCAGGCGCTAAGAGATTGGTTTCAGTCACTTCCTCAGCTGCACTTAAGACATGAAAATAGCTGCCTTAGTGCTCGTGTTGATATAAGACTGTTTGGGCGACACACCTGAAAAAAACATTCCTCATTCTTTTTTTCAAGCAGTATCGATAATTAAGAAAGTGAGAGAAGCAGAGAGCAACCACTGTGTTTACAGCTGTGTCCTAGGTATCTCCTCTGCAGCTATGTGCCCATGGCAGACAGGAGAGCCGGTGCATGACAGAAAAGAATAAGCAGGGGAGGATTCAACATCACTCATAAACCACAGGTATTTCTATTAATATCTTCCAATGGTGTTGCCTTCAGCTGAGAGCAGTCTAACAGTGGAGACATGTCAGTCATTGTTTGGCCTGTCTTCCCGTGGGTTTCAGGGGAATGCAGTGCATGAAGTGCACCTGGAGGCAAGACGTGGATTTGTCTGACACCATTCAGCTCAAGTAAAATTATCTGTACTGAACTGTGTGTGTTCTGGCTCTGATACAGTTATCTCACAGAAAATACACTTTACCATAACTTCAGACAAGACAGAGCTGAAACATTTCATTTCAACCCCCACATCCCCCAGCTCCAGACTGACCCAACAAAACCACCAGACAACTTCAGTGCATCCAACACTCTGCTGGACACATCACTCCAGTTACACCCAACAACCTCATGTCTCCCTGTCAAATACAAGACTGATCTCAAAATACTTCTCCTCACATACACATCCCGGAACTCTCTAGACCCTCCCTGTCTCCTTGACCTCGTCTCTGCTATGCCCCCATCTGACACCTCAGATGTGTGGACATTAACGCCCTGAAAATGGAAGCCATTATAGGTGAACGCAGTAAAACAGGCTTCAGTATGAGACAAATAATAAAAATCCTAGGAACATATTTAGAGGAAAATTCCTAACCAATAATCACTGCTCAGATCTGCAGCCTGTTTGTCACCTTCTGAAGGAAGACAGAAAAATTATGATGATTCAAATTCCATCTGCAGACACATGACCGTGTCAAATTGATGTTAGGTAATGACAAACTTACTCTTGAGTGACAGCCACTGCCTTGGGGCCTGTGAGCTTCACGGGGTTGATCACTGAAACTGTTGGAAAAACTGTTGCATGGATGATGGATGTTCCGTGAGCTGAGTGTCAACAGCCTTTGCTGATTTGCATTCTTTGACTGTTGAAATGTGTTTAGCATAAAGCCAATTATGACTTAATTAAGGCAACAAATTCAAGAATCAGTTCTCCTCATCTTTGGGTGTGATAGCATGAAGCTTAAGGAAACAACACAATTGTATTTAAACAGAAATCATTTATACATAAACATCTTCATAACTATGATTTATGGGGTCCACAGCAAGTCTTCTCCTGAGACTTGTATCGTCATGTATCAGTTTCTAAGAAAAATGCAACTGCAGTCACTGTAGTACTATAATATTCGCACTGTCTCCTTCATTATTCTACCTAGACCCGTTAATTATGTGGTATTTTAGGTACATTTATGTGTACATCAGACACAAGGTAACTCTCTAGAAACATCACACCAGACCAAAGTCTCTCCCTGCCACTGGTCAACACAGGGACTCATAACTGATGACTGATGATTGATCTGAATCAGTATCAAATATAATATAAACGGCAGTATTTATGCAGTGCTTTTCTACTCTTATTGCCTGCTCAGAGTGCACTACAGATCACATTACACACTATACGCACTTACACCCTTGAGATGCAATCCTGTCCAAGGACACTTTTATATGTGGACTGGAGGTTGTGGAGGAGGAGGAGCCAGAGATGGAACCACTGACCTAACAATTAGTGGGCAACCTGCTCTGCCTCCCCAACCCACAGACAGTTGAGGGTCTTCACCTGGTCAGACTTATTTTTATCATCCAGACTTTATAAATCTGGGCGTCAACCAAGAGTCCCTGCACACCCACAGAAACAGGTTGGTGTATGTGTTTGCAGCAGATGTGTGGGTGTAAGTTTTAAAAAGTAAGACACGAGGACAAAAAGAGAAAGAAAGAGTTAATATACGTTTGGGTATGGCACAAATCACTACACAGCTATAGTTACAGCGTGCCTCAGGCTGTCATCTTGGCTGAATCCATATTGTTTGAGCTGTCAGTCACAAAGGGAGCGAGCATGCCAAGAGGCAAAAGCCAGGCTTTCTAAAAAAAGTTTGGATGCTTTCTTGGCGTCTGTCCCAACAGAGGCTTTGCATTGGTGTGTTCTCTCTCACCTGTGGACAGACAGGATTACGTTAGTGCCAAACTGGCTTCATGTGATTTTTTACATGTGTGATGCCAAAAATAGGTACGAGGTATTGTAGTGCTTGATATGTGCTCCACTGCAGTCCTGAAATCTAGTGGATTTCATGGCATGTTGTCAATATTGTCTTCCCAAATCTAAATGTATTTTTAGGATAAGCATTTTCCTAACTCGTCATAGTATCCCAGTGTTTGTAAACACTGTAAACCGTTCATGAATGCAAATTATTGTTTGTGTATGTTGATCAATAAAAGATAATAATTTATTTAAAAAACAAAACAAACAAACAAACAAAAAAATGTCATGTATTATCTTGACAGAAGCAATGTTGAACAGAAAGCTCTCAATTTTTAGAAACCTCCCTTACAAATGTTTTGACATGTATAAGCTCTGCCTGAGAGTTTCATGGAATATTCAACCCACTTTCACCATGAAAACACTACATCACAACTTGTTAACGCCTGTCTTATACTGACAACCTCTCTCTGTCTCAGTGTCTTTGTCTCCTTACCCTGCCTACAAAACATGAAAGGCACATGCTGCAGGTGCTGTTGGACAAGTGCAACTAGTCATAGCCATTCATCTCTCAATGTGTTTTTACAAGATCACAAATCTCCCCTAAGCTCTCTGAATGTGAGTATGTCTGTTTAAGTTGATGTGCAGCCATGGGTGTATGAGAGTACGTGTGTGCTTGCATGCACGCATGACTGATGAGGGCTGCTCGCCAACTTTCAAATGAAACATTTATAGAGTTTGATCAGTAAATCAGCAGGTTCTAATCCACAGGGTCACAGGGTTCATAGGGGTAAAACATCATAGCTAATGTGTCACATTCAATTTGACAACATAGCTTTAACTGTGGTGTTACTGAATCCACACCTGCATGTACATATCATGGCTAATCAGCAGAATACGCTTGGATGGTGCACATGGTGCAGCACATTTCCAGTGGCATGTAGCAACCACTAATGTCTTCATGTACTGTTTCAAACGTAAACTTACATTGTGACCTTGGATTCCTTACACAAAACATTTATTGTCTCTAGATCAGATTCTTCGTAGCTCCTTCTCCAACAGACTCATCCACCTCTGCTGTTACAAATAACAGCACAAGAAATCATTCAACTATTTACAACAACCTTTTACAACAGCTCAGCTCTGTGTGAAAGGTAAACACATACTGGTGCACCTCCATACACCCGTCTGTGTACATTGGTTATTAATCCATCGATTGTAAATATTATTCAAAACATGACAAGCTTTTTAACTCACTAGAAATAATGTAATGTTCTTCTGCAGATCCACTGTCACTGTGCACTGTCAGCAGAGAAGTTTTCAGGTGTATCCAGAGAAGTCAGGGATCTGGTTGAGTCACTCAATGGTCCTCACTTAGTTCCCCAAGCTTCACCTATGTTATCTTGGTCCCGAGATCTAAAGTATTCTGGACCAGGTCCTCATAAAGGATTTCTGTACTTTTTCACTAATTACTGTCAACCCAACCACTGAGTCCATGTCCCTAATGCTGATGTTGTCTGATACTGTCACCACCATGCTTCATTATGACGCTACTGTACTGGTGATGAGCAGTGGCTGGTTTCATGTAGATTGGAGCAGCTAAGTCATGGTTTCATCAGACCAGAGAATCTTGTTTTTTATAGTCTGAGGTTTTCTGAAGTTTTTTATTTTTGCAAACTCTGACCAGCTTCCACATCTCTTTCACAGAGGAGAGTCTAGCCATTCTGCCATGAAGTTCAGACTGGTGTGAGTCTTGCAGTCATGGCTGTCTTTCTGGAAATATGCCCACATCTCCACTCAGGATCTCTGGAGCTCAGCCAGAGTGACCATCTGCCTCTTCTGTACCTCTGTCACCAAGGCTCCTCTCCCCCAATTGTTCAGTTTAGAGGGTTAGCCCTTTCTCAGTATGATTTTAGAGCTTTCTCAGTATACAGTGTGCCAAGTTCAGACAAGAATGGGAGAAACGGGGACAGATGGTCTAACAACTGTTGTCCTCGAATAAAATCTAACATTACACAGTATAGTACAAGTTTTTGTGATGTGATCTAGCATGAGGATGAGGATTCAGCAGTGGTGACAAACATGCACACACACACACACACACACACACACACACACACACACACACACATATATATATATATATATATATATATATACACACACACACACACACACACACACACATATATATATATATATATATATATATATATATATATATATATATATATACATATATATACAGTTTCTGTAAAAGATAGAAAATGTAAATTATTTGGGATATTTAAAACAAGTTTCCCATCCCACCTTAGATAGATAGATAGATAGATCTTTATCATGACGGTTCAGTGTTTGTCATATCAACATCCTGCTCCATCCTGTTCCTACTGTGAACAAATCACAGAAATCCAATAAAATTTTAATTGTCCTATATAAATAAATGTAAATATAAATTTGAGTGACATGATAAGTACAAACTGTGTTGTCTCAACCAGATGCATTTCTGACTCAACCCTATATAAATAAATGTAAATATAAATTTGAGTGACATGATAAGTACAAACTGTGTTGTCTCAACCAGATGCATTTCTGACTCAACCCGGGACTTTATTGATTGACTAACTGAAATTCATATCTTGGCACTGGGCCTGATTAAACATTACAGAATTTTTTAAGCCTAAATTTGATTCATTGTCATTAAGCATAGCTAATGTGAACATAATGTCTCATCATCTGTTCTTCTGCATTTGTAATAAATATGACAGGCTTAATAAACTGATGTCTCTTGAGCCATCACTGCTGGTGCAACAAGCAGTTGCTCAACACTGGGAATGTTGTAACTAAAAACTGCTGTAACTGCAGATGAAACCAAAAGTATTCATGTTGCAAAGGGCTGCTAGACATAAATGTAAAGAAACATGAGCGTAATGAAAGAATGTGGGGATATACAGTCCTATACAGTACAAACATTTTCATCTCAGCACATAGCTCATATTGCTCACGTTTTACTGTGTTGCAAACATCTGGCAGCGTTTACCTTTCAGCTCCTATGATGCACTTGGCTCAAGATGATCATGAAGCTGACACACTGAGCTGACACATCATAATTAATTTGTGCAATCTCATTACACAGAATGATTGAATCATTTCCCATCCACACAACACAGACACTGCATTGACATAATTACGGTGGCGGGGAGGTGCAAACCAAGATTACAAAATGTGAAACACTTTTACAAAGCTTGAGACAAATTTACGTTTTAAAAACATTTTTTACATATCATAAAACAAAATTACTTTACCATAACACATTTACTTGAAACAAGTCCCGAGACAAATTTACATTTGAGAAAACAAATTAACAAGACATGAAACACAAATTTATCAAATATCTATCTATCTATCTATCTATCTATCTATCTATCTATCTATCTATCTATCTATCTATCTATCTATCTATCTATCTATCTATCTATCTATCTATCTATCTATCTATCTATCTATCTATCTATCTATCTATCTTCTGACCATATGTAGAACTTGTGTTGTTCAATTTCGTTAATGATCTGTGATAATTGAAAAACAAGTGGTTATTCTGAGAAAAAGTGAAAAGAAATGGGTTTATTACTGCAGTCATAGAGCACACTGTTTCCAGGAACAGACATCAGGGGATTATAGTGTATGACAGCAAAGGGAGTGTAACTTTCCTGTCAGAATTCCCACTGGGCCTGCATCAGCGTAAATGTATTTTAAAGTGATCGCTGCCCTCTTGGTAACACACAGGGTGCAGTGTACTTGTCAGATAATCCATTATTTTTTTGTCAAGCCCATTTACCTCAGTTTGTCATCTGTGATAATATCTGTTGAGAGATGGGTTTTGAGGGGCAGAGGGGGATGAAGTTGCATCGGTCACCCTACCGCCACCATCACCTCCACCCTTCTCCATCATGACAGGTGCACAGTTGACCTTTCTCTGCACAATTTAGGATCAGATTGCGTAGTTCCAGCTTGCCATATCTTTACACTATGTGTTTAACCCTGTTAAACAGTTCTATCATGTTCATGGCAATCCGGGTTTTGCGTTACACCAACTGGAGCAGATATACAATGGTATCCTTTACTCGGAGATTAGGAAGTGGTTTTAGTGATTTACCTCAAGCTCATTTTATTCATACAACACAAGGAAATCTTTTCTGTGCAACACAGCAAAGAATGACTGTGGTTCACCATGATTAGGTGACTTGATCTTTATGCTGTAGACATGTTGTAAACTTACAGTAAGGACCCTATTTCTGATTCTAATTGGATGTTTCTCTTTTTTCAAAACATCAACTTGAAAACACAGCATTTCCCTAAAATTAGATGTAAAAATTATAAATTGAACTCTAGCAGTATGAGCTCATTAAAGACATCCTACAACTGTATATTAATACCTTCCAAGACTTTTACGGCTGTTTATTCTTAGCTATTTACAAAAGTGGTAAGCTGCAACAGCCAAACCCTGCCATTTAATGAGGAGTCCATTTCATGGCCGTATGACATGCTGATAAAACTCTCCCAAACAAATATCCAGTGTCTCCAGCAGCCTGACTATGTAATTGAGGGTTTTTGAATGCAACCCCACTTGGCAAAGGCACCCATAGTCTCTCTCTCTCTGTCTAGCTCCTACACACACAACATACAGGATTTGAGACAGATCACAGACATTACACTATATATCTTTGAGTTAACACACAAAATAATACATTTTTGTTTGAATATAAAGGATCAAATGGAGGAAGCAGGGTATCCAGCTGATTCAGTGCAGGGAACAGTTGTTTCAGCTTATGTTTTTCTCATCAAAAGGTTCTCGCACAGTGTTTGTGGAAGAAACTCAATATCCAAATGTCCTCTAACGTGGAGTTTATATTAGCCAAGATTTTCTTTTCAACGTTAAAGTCATGAATCAAACCGCCGTGAGTTCTGGCAAAACTCTCAAGGACTTCTGCCTTGACCTTAGCCATTTGTTGGAGAATGTCTGAATCACTGTCAAAAGCTGATCTGCCATTCGTTTGCTGTGGAAACTGCTACTAGAAGTGAATTGATAAGCAAACAGACTATGACCAGCAGGGGCCACATGGAATCACAACGCTAAAAAATACCTCAAGATGAATAAATGATGAATTATGAATACACCCACAGAGGTACTTTTACTTATTTTGCCTCTGACTTTTCAATTTGTTTTGTTAAGCACATTAGTGAGGTGGTAACATTAGCCTTTTACTTCAGAAATCTTTCAACTAACAGACACTGCCTTGACTTTTCTCATGCCATGAGAAAATTTTACTTCATGCTTTTGTCTGATTGTCACACACCAATGGTACAGCATTGGTTAAACATCTTACTCAAAGACATTCCAGTATGCAAAACCAGAGATCAAACCTTTGATGATTAAAGGACCTGGTCTACCACATGATTGTCTTTGCATTTCCAATTATGATATTATTTTTTAAGAATTAATTAATTTGTAATGATAATGGGCAGCATGGTGGCACAGGGGTTAGGGGTGCCATATGACATGAGATGAAATAAACAAATTGTCATTTGTTGTTTTTGATTAGGTGCCTAACTTTGACATGGCAGCTCTTACTTGATATACAAGCTTATCAAAGGCAAGAGCCCAGAGACTGGCACGCTGCAGATGTTTGCAATCAGTAACTTTTTGTCAAGAATATCACAGCTAATGTGATGAAATCCACATTCCTGAACAAATCAAATCAAATCAAATCAAACAAGGCCCCTCCAGTCACATTTGAAATATAAGGCAATTTCTAAAACAATAACATACCAACATAATGCCCCAGGAAAAGATGACATAGGAAAAAAGAGAGGGAAGAGAGACATAGACCAGAGAGTACAAGAGGGAACATTAGCATGGAATAGATGAAAATGACATAATACCCATTCTGCTGTTTTGGAGGATCTGTACACCAGAAATGTAAACCAGTAGTTCACCCCAATACGTACACCAGAAAACAGAGCATCACACTTTTCAAGACTACAGAAGATATAACAATATAACATTACTTAATATCTAAGAGAATAGTTCCATTTAAGCATTAAATCTAATGTGATAGCATCATTTTGGTGACATTACTGATGTATGTTAGGATGAAATACACGCTAACCATAATCCTTTGCTCTTATAATTCAAATCTTGGTCTTATCTTTGTCCTACTGCAAGAGACTGACATAGAATCACTTCTCACAGTTCATATTGAAATGAACAGCTGAAAATCATCAGTATAGCTATGGAACTTTATTCTTAGATGATATTTAACCAGTGGCAAGATACAAATAGAACAATGCAGGTTCCAGAAAAATACAGAGTGCAGTCTGCAGGAACCCCAAATGTAAAACTTGAGTTAGCTTACATTGCTAAGCTGACATTGATATTGTTAGGTGACATTGTTCGATGTTAAAAAAATCCAAGTTACTTGTAAACCAAGTTACTCTTTAGAGGAGGTTTCACAGCAACTGTTCAATACCAAGGGAAAAGAGACTGGCACTTTGCTAGGATGCAGTTTAAATCAGTAGCACTTAATTGTTGTAACATTTAGCCTAAACAGTTTTCAATCAGCAAAGCGCATTCCTCCTCCAAAGCCAAAAAAAAAAAAAAAAACTAACCAGATCAGGATTGACATTGGAATCTGCACCAAATTATACAAATAAAAAAATGAAAAAAAAAAAAAAAAAATTGTTAAGGTTAAGTGAGTGGAGGGAAGGGTCATTTGCAGGACAACAGGCTAACATCAGCTGATTGGGTATCAGCCTGTAATATGGTGTGGCTTTAGTGGTTATAGGCTTAATGACTAAAATTTAATGAAAAGTTAAATGGATCAGAATATGGTCTCATTTGTTTGCATACTTGCACAAAGATTGATTTTACACAACTGGAAACAAAAAAACAACCCCAACAACAAATCTTACAACGGATGTTATGAAACATTTGGAATTGGAGAAAATAAGACTCTTGCTGAAAAAAACAGGAAAGAAAGTTCTACAGAATTTGGCAGCCACTTATTGATTACTTAAACCACAACTTGTAGTTTGGCAGGAATGGCAGGAATTCTCTAAAACCATACCATAAGGACAGGATTTTTTAAAATTAGAAATAAATCAATTAAAAAATATATACAAAAGATATAAGGCATGGGTGAATATCAAAAAAGTCCTACATTCTTCACCGTGGTATTTTAGACTTATTGCCATAAACACATCTATCTGCTGAGAGGATGGAACAGTACTTTAGTACAAGGTTAAAAACAGAGAGCATTGAATGTAAAATTGTCATTTGAAGGCAGTGTTTTAATCACTTTAAAATTATCACTTGAAGCAAAAAGTCTTCAATAACATGGAATGTAATACATTAAACAACACATTAAATGGAATGACTTCAGTAGAAACAAAGATGATGTCCACCTACACATGTGAACAATGACATGTGATATCCTATAAAACACAGACATGAGAACACTGTGTGTGTGGAGTATTTTTTTTGTTTTGTTTTGTTTTACACGTTTCTGTAGATATATATAATGTGAAGCAGAAAACAGAGAGGATAGAAAGCGAAGAGTCTGGGGGGGAAAGCAAAACAGACAGAAACAAGGGGATGTTCGTAATGGTTACAGTAAACGCAGTAAAAAATAGTACGATCGAAAGAAAGAGGGACTGCAGCCCTGAATCAGAGGTATCGCATTCAGCCCGGTCTTGACAGAGACTCCTCTCCAAGTTGAATAGACCCATTGTTTGGACAAGGCCTCCATGACACAGGCCATTTCATTACAGAATGAGCCCAGGCACAGGGAGTAGATGGTGGTTGCAACGTAACCCCCTACCCCTCCCCCACTCCCCTCGTTTCTCCCTCCTCTCTCCTGTCAAAGAGCTCCATTCTCTCTCCCTCAGGGCTACCTGCATGAGTAGGAAGACAGCCATAGGGGCGACGCACTCTCAAAAACAAACAAGCACCCTCCATCACAGCAACAGACAGAGAGAATCTGTCTCTCAGTGAAAAGACACCAGTAACTTAATAGTCTCTGATGTAATATGCCATGTCTCTCCAGTGACTTAGGAACATGTCACAGAGTCACCATTTCTTTGTCTGCCTTTCTCACTCATGCACAAACATAAGTGCACTTTGTAACATTCAAACTTTTGAAAAATAACCTGTGAATGGAGTAGGTCACTCACAACTAAAAACTGTAATGGAAACAGAAGACAGACATACAGCAGTATGACTTGCTTCTGTTGGCTGCTCCACTGCCCTCAGCTCCAGTCGTGTTGGTGAACTTAACTAAACCACTTCTGATTCAGACACTGGTACAACTTCCACTGCTGCTATCCCACTGACTATGATTCACTTTCAAGATGACGCAACCATCAGCAGCCAGGCATGAGAGATGCTTGGTGATGCTGGAGTTTATAAATGATCAATGACCAATGTCACTCAGAATTAATTTATTTAACTGCTCTGGTCAGTGAATTTACTCTGCAGTGACCTTAATGTGAAGGGAAAGCTGGAACTGAACAGTCCAGAGAGTAAGTTATTGTGCCAGTGTGGCACCATCCGTTTTTATTTAAAGCTCATGTGTGGTTTATTTAGGGGCATCTAATGGCACAAATTAAATTAAATATTCACAATCATGTTAATAATTACTTGTAAGTGAGAATAATCACTTTTTCATTACATTCAACACTCTTTTAGTTTGCGAGGTGTCCCTCTTCCCAGTGACACTATCAAGCCCCTCCTGGGGATCCAGAGGTGATCACAGACAAGATAGCATATAATCTCTCCAGCATATTCTAGGTGTTCGAGGTCTCAACAGTTGGTTATTCCTGGAAACCCTCCTTTGGGAGGAGCCCAACGATCTCATTCTATTGTTGCTACATAAAAAAATCATGACTGTAGGTGAGGATCGCTATATAGAATAACTAGTAAATCAAAAGCCCCATGTTCCAGTTTATCTCCCTCTTCATTACAAGTAACACCAGCACAATGCTTGCTTCAATGTTGGTGCCACAATGATCCATCTATCAATCTCATGCTCCACTTGGCAGCAACTCACCTCCATCCTGAAGAGAGCAATCTACACCTTTCCAGCAAAACAAGATGCCAGGAAGAATGAAAACCACAGTGAAGAGAAAAACGAATGAAGCACTGGGAGACTTAACAACCCGCACTAGTTACTTATTATTTGCATGTTAACCATCTGATATGTAGCTGCACTAGTTTCTCGTTTGCTTTGGGAGTAGTCCCTACAATGCAGAACCTCAAGCAGTGCCTGTGTCTTGGATTCATTTAGCACAGACAAACAGATTTGACTGTGCCACAAAAAAAAAAAAAAAAAAAAAATTCTGTGCAAGAATAAGAAGTGCAAAAACAGTCCCAAGCTTGACTGAAACTAATTTGAGGTTTTAACAATCAAATCAAGCGGTTAGGGTGGGGTATGGTCCTATTAGTGCAAATTCACTTTTGTGTTTCCTCCTTACCTAAAATCCAGAGAGCAATACCGCTCTCCTCCCGTTGATGCCCATGGGGGAAATTCAGGAAACATCATATAAAGTAAGTGGATTGTATTCCACATTTTTTCTTACAGGTACATTTGGCATATGAGAATTATGTGAGAAAAAATCATTCATTTTTAAGCAGCTGTTGACTGATTATTGGATGTTAAAACCCAGTGGAAACCTGTGCTGATAACACCTATTTCTCACTACAATGAGCACTTTGAGTTTTTAATGACAAACACTGCATGCTCCTGCTTGGCTCCTTGGCTGTTTTCTCCTCACTAAGTGCTGCTACTCTGCAGCTACTCAGTTACAGCTCTGTGGTCATTGACACAGAGGTCCATGAACTGTGTTTCCTTGGTGTTAAGTTGCGGTTATGAGGTTCCAGCCTGTAGCTCTCACTTGCATTTTAAAGTATTATCTTGCTGTTTTGAAGACACAGCTCTAGTCCAAGTTTGTCCTTCCGTCTACCCCTCCTCTTTCTCTTTTTTGCTGCTCTTTCCTGCTCATAGCTTCCTTTGCCTTCCATATGCGGTCCCTGTGACCTCCCAGTGAACTCATGTGGCTACTCAGAGCAATGCCTGTGTTATTGGAGACAGCCCACCAATACCCCTATTAACTACAATGCAAAGATGATTGGTTGCACTTTGATATCCATTTCCAATCACAGGCCATGATTTGATGATTTGTTGGTTTGCAGAGTGATACTGCCAAAAACAACACACAATAGGGAAGAGTGGAAAAGAATAGATAAAGAGGGGGGAGCAAAAGAAAGAAAGAAAGTTTATTGTTTCTTGAATGTGACATCTCAAGGGAATAACTACAATTTTAGTAGACAGGTCAAAGGTTAGTGTGACAAACACAACATGTCTCTGGTGGTGACTGATGATCACCTGCAAATTGTTAAAGATCAAGTTAAAGATTAGTGACAAACAAAAGGAGATAAAAGGAGAGTAACAAAGATGTCAAACCATTTCAAATGTACCACATGTACCAAGACATGACATACAAAGATAAAGTTGTGGTGCGATGAAGAAAAACAACTAAGATGACTTGTGTAAGTAATGGAGGTTTTGTGCATTCCTTGTAAACATTCAATTGTCATCAATGTGTCATCAATTCATTCATCAGTGGAGTTTTATTTCAGTTGTTGCTAAGAAAATATCTGCTCCTACTAAGTTCAAAGTCAAATAATAATAATTTCAATATGCAAGTGGATAGCACGGTAATATTGTTAGTTGTTCATGCAAGCTGAGGAGTGAGAATGATGTGTTATGGAACACACTGTGTGTTGTCAGTGAAGAAATCTCCATCCAACACAAGATTTATCTCTGTACGAGTGTCACATGTAAGTAAAACAGTGAGAACAGGGAGAGGTGCCTGGAGGCTGAAATATAGACACTAAAACCTGATATTTTGTTCTTTGGTTTAAATGTTTTTCCTATTACAATCCATTGTGGCTGAACAAGAAATGCCTTGACATGAAATCATGTCATTTAGGAATAGATACTGTATTACAAATGCATTGCAACACAATTTTAAGTGTTTAAGTGTATTTTTCCTTTTATGAATGGAGGGTCTAGGCCCCTGTGGATGTCATTTAGGGCGTCCTTGATATGAAACATTACACAGAAGCCAAAAGGTACGTAATTTGGTGAATACTTGCATGTGTGTAAGTGCCAGACAACATGACAGCAACTATACACATATAGCTCTGAGAAGCTCAGTGACTAAAGGTTTAGCAATGTCATTAATCACACTTTATTTAAGCTGCAGGGCCAAAGGTAAAAGCATGGTTTAAAGGCAGGTTTAACAGACAGTAAAGACAGTTGGGAGGCAATACATCAGACATCTCTCACTAGGTTTGAAATTAAATGAAAGGTTCTTGGTCAGGTATCACTCAGATAAGGACCACCCACAGTATCAGATGAGGGATGAATAGCTCATACCACCATGTGCACACGGCAGCAAGCCAATCACGCCCTGAAACATATGAGCTACACTGTTTGATCAGGGGACCATGGCCAATCAGGATGAATGATGCAGAACTGGACGAAGAATGAACATATACATTCATCAACATGAACAGTATATGCCTTGTGCTTAAGCCTTTACCAAAGGTAGTAAAGATTATCAGATGTACTTGGACTTAAAGTTAAAGAACATCATTGTTTGCACCATTTAAACCAGGTTTGGTGAGTTCTGAGGAAAAAAGGTTCTGTCACCTTGGAATGTGAATGTAAGATTGGTGGACTGAAGCTGCAGAGATGACGTGATGTACTTTATCCACGGGTCATTTACTTTTCCCCCTGACTCACTGAGGATACAATATGAGTAAGCTCATTTTGGGAACCAGAGGGATACATCACAGTTCAAGCAGCAAACCATTATGCATGAGTCGTCATGTTGCGTTTCATCAGATTTCTTTCAGAAAACCCTTCCCAGACCCTTTTGCCAGGATTTGTGTGGGGACTCTCAGATTTCAGAGCTGTTTTCACCTCTCTACGTGAGAAGTCCTGTATATGATGTTTGAAAGCTGAATAACTGAAACCAAAAGTGGTTTATTGGATAATCATTTCAGGCTTTGTTAGCTTGATTTGTGTTTTTTTAAATTAGTGAAATCTGTACAGGGAAAGCAGATTACCATAAAGTGCCTGTGAGGAAAGCACTTAACCTGTGGTTGCTTCAGCTGTGCCTCAACTTGTGTTTCAGAAAACACTTACATTCAGATGGTAGTCACACCTGCCCAGTGTAATCAAACCATGCAGGCTACTGGCACTGACTTATCCGTTTTTATAAGATCATGTTGAGCACTTAAAATAAATATGCTTTGCAACTAATGAGTCTCAGAGGAGGTTTTCCAGTGCCACATTATTCAGGCTAAAAACAACTTCTCAGCGTATTTCACATAACTTCCCTCCTCTGGGGTTCACTGTTTTATTTGTATCATAAAATATCATGGGATCCTTTAGAGAATATTAAGACTTCAAAAATCTAACAAACAAGTTATGAGAAGACACAACTAAGCGAGTAACTCTCAAAGAGTTCATTTTCATGTTCTGGGAAGTTTCACATGCACACAGATTTGCACAGATTTGGATAAAGTGTATTAACTGAGATTCAGTTTGAAAATGAGTGTGAGGTCCTCATTAAAGGTACAGTATTTCCATCTCCAACAAACAACTGTGCAGCTATTACTCAACAATCACCTGTTGCTAGTTAAAACTGAGCCGAATCCAGAATTCTCTCTCAGTTTTCTCACTCTGTTCTGACTCCTAGTTGCCAGGGTGGGGCTCCATCTTATCATGAGAGATTCCTAGAGTGACTGCCATTCCCCAAGGCTGTCCTAGAATCAGCCCTCAATATTTCTCATGGAAACCTATTGCTGAGGTAATCAGGTGTTTTACACTGTGTTTGATAGGATTTTGCCTGGGCTGAGACGAGGGCAAGGACTAAATCATGGCACTAAATCTTATAAGTGCAAGTCCCCGCAGAGAGCTTGGCTGTAAGACTGGGGGAGCATTTCGGAGCCACTCCAGGAAATTCCGCATGCACAATTTGTCTTTGTAACAGGAGAGCTGGCACAGCCCTCGGCTTAAGGATGTCATGACCGGACCAACTTAGCACGCAGCAGAAGTGCTTATTACGCATTGTATACTCATTCCTGACACAGGGGAGCCTGGCGTGGCTCACATCCCGGTGATCAGACTCAAGCTTTTTCTCACCACAGCAGTTTGTAAGAGACCTGGTGAATTTCCACGAACCTCGGCATGAACTCTACCACTTAACCATGAGAGACTCCTCATTTTGGGAGCGGCCAGAGTCTGATAAACATTGGGGAAGAAAGAGAGGAAAAAAAGAACGACAGGAAAATGGAAAACAGGGCTGGCACTTCCAGCAGGTTTATTTGAGGCCGTGACAGTGAGCCCTTGGAAAAGGGATGGCGTCTAAAGCCGGGTCCACAGATGGGTGGAGGGTACACAAAAGGGGTCGTGACAAGTAGACATGGCATTTCAAAGCCCCCTCGCTTCTTCTTTGGAGTCTGGGAGATAAAGGAAGGAAAAATCGGATTATTTTACTCCCCGGATCCCTGAACTCAGAGAGGCAGAGTGAAGACAGTGCCTGGGAACAATTTGTCCGGCCATTATCTCAATCCATTAAGGATGAGAACTGCAGGCCACGCTCCGGGTCCGATGTTCCATCGTGAAGATGAAAAGAGGATTTCTGAAGTGCTTTATTCTTAGATTATCATCTCGTTTTTTCTATTTCTATATTTTAGTTGCTAATAGAACTGCACAGAAAAACTTTCCTTGTCAACCTAAGAGCTACATTTTACCTATGTTCCACCTGCCTCCAACTTTTAATGTATGTGTGTGCTGGGGGGATTTAATATGTATCTCAGCAATATATAAAAATATATAAAACATGTGCTGCAAACCACAAAGAAATCACATTAGTCTTCAATATTAATTAAAAAAAGATTTTGTGGTTTTGTGTTTCAAGTTTCATTTTTAACCTGCAGATCTTTTGAGGTAAAATCATTTTCAGGCTCTGTTTTGTTTTTGCTGAATCTCACTTCACAGAGATGTACTTGGAGCATACCACTGAAAGCCACAGCAGAGTAACTGTGAAGGCCATGCAGAGTAGCTGTTCAAGTGGGGTTTGGTGTTCAACCAAGTCAAAGTGATGGTGATACATGATGGAAATGTTGAAAAAGCCTGAATGTGGTTCGTTACTTCACTGTTTGACACTTTCTAACTTGGCTCTCTCTGAGAATGAAGCTGAGCTGAGTCGTCATGACTTTTGCATGGCTTTGTAGTGTCTCAGCAGTTTCCCAGTCAATATGGCCATGACTCAGAAGGAAATTCACAGGCACTGGTGCTGGGTTTCATCAAAGGACAAATTCAGAGCTTGAAAGTACACTGCGCAGTATTATCGCTGCCAAGATTGTTATAGTTTGTGTATTGTCTGTTTATTTGTCTGTGGGGTATCTCAGCAGGGCTACCAAAAGTCTTATTTCCAGACTAGCTGCTCTACTCTCAGCCACAGTACTTTGAGCTAAAAGCTTACACCATTACCAACATGCTGCTAATCATAGAACCACGCCTGTATTAAGGCAAAAACCCATTGAACAGATTTCGATGGAGGGGAAGGAAGAAGTTATCAGCATTTGATGCAGTCAGTGTCACAATTGTTACTATTCATGATGTACATTACATTTCTGCATGTGGTTGATTGGTCCAACAACCTGTCTTTCAGTTTCACACAATGATACTTGAGACACATTGATACTTGACATATTTGATTGGACCCATAAGTCATAGCAAAGATAAACATTATGTACCCACAGCAACGCAATGATTTTAAATGCACTGTGATGTTTATTAAGGAAAACATGGCTAGGTCACATGGTGGTATGGACCACTGTGAAGTTAGGAATGATCTTCACCTAACTATAGCCAAGGGAATTAGCTCAAAGACAGGTCACACTATAAAAGCTGCTGAATAGTTCTTGTGCCGTTCTAAGCCGAGAAATGTACAGTGCACGTATTGGCAACAGGCCTAACCCCAAAGAACAGCATGAATACACACAGTTTAGAAAATTTCTATCTACCAAATGCACTCTTGAATGAGAAACAGAAGTCTGGACGGCCCCAGAAGATCTGTTCTGGTGGAACTGACGAATGGAAATCTCATCCCACAGCAACACAACCCACCTGCATTGCCAAACTATCCCACAGAGAGAGCCAATGGTCGTGATTACATTTATAGAGTCAAATTCAGCTCCACTTCCTCTCTCAGGATAGGAGTCGGTGCCTTTGTAGCCATAGAAGGGCCATTTCAGTCCAACTTGGCAGCAGAGGGCTTTGACTTTGATGTGTTGAAAGTCAACTTGACCTGTGTTTACAGCTTAATAAATCTAGGATGGAAAGCTGTGGAAAGGACAGACTGACGTAGGGAGCTAATGGATCGACATCTTCCTCTGGGTTTGGGCCACCACAGAGCATTTGCTTTATATTATATCAATACAATATACTGCACCATCAACAGACATCAGTGCTGAACTGTAGCTCCATTGAAGTTGCCTGATGACTATCTCAGGCATTTGTTTTGTAAGAAAACACAGACTATCTAATACTATAGTACCACTAGTTGGTAACACTGGCTGAAAGCATTTAACAGAAATATAGAAATACACAACACTCTGTGAACTCCACAATACAGTAGGTTGTATTTATAGAGTATGGTGTTTAAATATGTTGGCTGATGTCTCAAGTACATTAAATGTCTGGCCTATGATGTAATTGTAATTGCTAAAGTAAGCTTATGGCTTCTATCCTATCTTAGATTTGAAATGTATGTGTTCAGTACAATTAGCCTTATGTTGCAGGGAGGGAAAAACATCTTGAGAAATATTTGTAGTCGGTCTGGATAAAACTCATTTAAGGCGCGTGAACCGGGGTCATGTATGACTGGTCATTTCTACATCAGACAATATCATGAGTCATTTCTGCTCTCCAGGAAATGTTGTGTGTTTAATATTCAGGGCTGTCAGTAATGACTCCACTTCTCCATACTAGAAAATAAGCTTGTTTTTGGTATTCTGGGCCAATTCCTTTATAATCCTTGTATATTTTACAGAAGTCATGAAAGGAATCTGAGTATAAAGTGTTTGCTTTTAAAGTCTCTGATATATAAATATAATATCACTTATTCAAGCATCTGCCGGCCAGATAGCCACAAACCACGATCATGCAAAAATCAAAGGATTACTTTAGCTTTTGGCTTAAGAAAGTCCATGAAAACATATACCTGCATAAAACCCCTCACATCCCAAGAGTCACTTTACTGCATCCAAGTAAAACCCACTTTATAAAGATGTGGTGCTGTATAATAACAAATCCTGCCTTTATTGTAGTTGCACTTAATGATATGTAAAAAAAGATTATGTTTTTTTAAACTCAATAAACAAAGAAAAAACATTTTTATTTTCAGTCCTGTATAATATGCAATCAAGTTATTATACAAAACACTGGATTCAATCTTTATTTAACCCATGCAGACATCAGGTCAGCACAGTAGACACAGTAAACAAGTGCTGGATTAGTTGATAAGGCAAAGTGCAAACCAATTAAGAAAGAAGGTAACCGATGCAGAGTAAATGCTGGTAATGAGTGTTAGGATGTTAGATGAGTTAAAGATGTTCTCACAAGATATATGCTTTGAGAGATTCTTGAATCTATATAGAGGTACTCCACTGAGAGCAGCTGGGAACTCATTCCACCATCAGCAAACCACATATGAGAAGAGCAAAGATGAGAATTGTGTTTTGTACAGGGATGGTGATGCCAGATGATATTTCTGAGGGGTACACAGGAATTGAGAAGGAGCATCAGCCTGTGTGACTTAGTTCAAGTAGATATTGCAGACCCAGAAGTCTCTTTGTAGGCTGATTAACTTGAATGTTACAAGGACAGCCATGTGTGTCTAGTGGAGGTTAATGATATGTGACCTCACTGCCGCAGCATTCTAATTAGTGATGGGTCCACTTTATTAGTACATTCATGCCCATTACCTATTTAGTAAATCTCTGTTTGCGATATACAAATATAGTCATAGGGATTTTTTGTTTGTGGACAATGCAAATCAAATACAACTAAGAAAAAATCCTCAAAAGAGGAAACCACTGATGAGCAGTGATGAGGTGTCTCAAAGGACCTGATTGTACTTGTTAAGTCTATCATTTAAAGCAGCACTCATGTTGCTCATGAGTGCACTAGTACTCATGAGTAACATGAGTACTAGCATAAGTACTACATGAGTACTACTACATTAGTGCTGGCAATTCTTAGCAACATATGTCTGGAAATACTTACATGCTCACATTTAGCAAATAAAGGTCATCAGTTCACCATTTAAACCTGGGTACCGTGTTGTTTTGAGAGGGCAAATCCATAAAGAATTCCTCAATTTGCAATTGTGTCCAGAGTTGTGTCCAACTGTGACCAGATATGGCGATGAATTAGTTTGTGTTCTTGCCACAGTGATCACAATTACCCCTTACATTTGTGGTTCTGATCTCTGACATTTTATTATTATAGAAGGATGGTTAAGTTTATCTTTCAGGGTTGGAGCTTTTCTGAAGCTCTTCTGTTGGTGAGTCTGATCACTCTCTCAGAGAACTGTCACTTTTCAATAAGTCCCAGTTTCCTTTAGTTATTGGCTGTGGCTCAGGAGGTAGTATAGGTCATCCACTAATTGGAAGGTCGGCCGATTCTTGTCTCCTCCAGTCCGCATGCCGAAGTGTCCTTGGGCAAGATACTGAACCCCACATTGCCCCCAATGGCTGGTCCATTGGAGTGTGAATGAATGTGAATGTGATTAGCTTTGTAGTGCATAGTATGGCAAAAACTATGTATACAGCACTTTGAGTGGTGATTAGAGATGATTAGAGATGATTAGAAAAGTGATCTAGAAGATCTAGAAGTGAAGTCCATTTACCATTTATCTGTTTCATTCCGTTCACTTGATCTGAGTATTGTTATTGGTTCTCTTTTATTGGTTGCCAAAAACTGTCTGTCACGCTGTAAGAAATCATGATATTTTGGCCTCTGTTGCATCCTTATTGATCTTGATCTTCTGTTGTTTTTTTGTGGTTCCCTAATTTATAATACAGTAGTCATTTTGTATTATAGAGATCTTACTGGTCTTACCGCTGTAATCACTTCTCTTTCCCTTTTTCTGGCTAGGAGGAGATATGCTATAAGACAAGGCAGCTATATTTTATTGGGGGTATTGTTGTTCTGAGTTGTCATTTCCCGTACAACTGTTTACCCTCCTACCCTGAGGCGTGTAAAAGTTCTGTTTAATATTAAACCCCCCAAATATGAGGAAAGATGTGTTTATTTTAATTAAATTTTCCATTATATAGGAATGATGCCGAAACTGCACACACACAGACACACACACACTTGCACACTCCCTACTGCTGCCAATTCTTTCTCCTGCCAAGCCAGCCAGGGATAGCAGCCAGCTTGGGTTGGTTTCTGCTCCCTGCAACATGGGCTGAATGTCAGTCACTGACATATCCTGCAAAATCTTAGCACAATACAAAAAGATCCCAAAAGTTTTTTGTGTATAATTCTATTGCATTTGTTTACAAAATTAAAATTCATAGCACTGCATCACTGAGCAACAGCATTAGCAAGATGTTCCACATGCACAGCAATGTAAGTGACAGGTCTTCACCTCTGCTCCAGTCGGCAGCCAAAGCTCACACGGTTCTGCTGAGCCTCACCATGTGGACTCATGCACTTACTTAGCATGTCTGTGACAGTTGTTTAGAAAACATTAAAAATAATATTCACTGATGCCTCATGACAGCTGCTTGAGTCATGGCCATTTTCTTCAACTTGCATCTGTCATCCAATCTTTTACAGTGCTTTCTTGGAAAAGGTACCATGGGATCTCTCCTCTGGATGTAAGAACTAACCTCGTGGGGAACATTTGGCACAATCAATCTTGTTATTAATTAATCATAATATTTTCTCTGGTCACCACAGATGGAAGTCCTTACTTGGGGCTGGAACATCCATTATCAAATGACGATAGCTGAATTGACCCATTTGACTACATACTGTACACGTGTGCACAGTTTTATGTGTGTGAGCTTATTCTTCACAGATTTCAGAACAAATGAATCACTCATGGAAGCTTTTTTTTTTTTTTCAAAATAAGACTTATGTGGTAGTGATGTGAATTATTTGATATTTCATCGCAACAATTTTAAAAAAAATAGTGAAAGAATAGAGGGTCAAAGCATTAAAGTGTTGGAATGCTTTGCTCATACTATGACATGTTAATCAATTCTCTTGAAAATTAAGCCAGCGATGGAATCCATTGGATCAGTCAAATACAGTAATGACTCTTGATCACTGACACTTTTACTCTGGTAGTTTGGTCTTTTCTTCATTTGTGGACGTTTTTCTAGTTTTTCTAGTTTAGTCAGAGCATTAAATCTTTTTTTGGCCATTATCTAGTTTTTGGTTGTTGAAATCTACAGTGCTAAAATAACAATCTGTAGACACCTCCAGTAGAAGTCCCTTAATTCTGGCTGGTGGTATTTTGGACCATTCTTCCATACAAAAAACCTCCAGTTCAGTAAGGTTTGATAACTTCCAACCATGGACAGCTTCCTTTAAATCAATCCAAACATTTTCACTGATGTTCAGGCCTGGGGACTGGGATGGCCATTCTAGAATGTTGTACTGTGTCTCTGTTTGAACTCCTTGATAGATTTTGAACAGTGCTTTGGATCATTGTCATGCTAAAACATCCAACCCTCGGGCCAACTTCAACTTTGTGACCAACTCAACAACTGAACATTCTTGTCAATAATCTGCTGGTACTGGGAGGAATTCATGTGGCCCTCAACAACAAGGATCCCAGTACCTGTGCTAGATACACATCCCCATAACATGATGGGACCTCCGCCAAATTTCACAGCTGGCAGCAACTTCTCCTGGAATGTGTGTTTTTTTTCACCTCTGGTTGTGACCAAATAGCTCTATTTTAGTCTCATCTGTAACAGTATGTTACAGATGAGATACAAAATGTTTACAAAAGACCAAAATGTTTCTGACTTGTCCAGGTACACTTTGGTATACCGCGCGACTCTTCTTGGGGTGAATATGCGGAGAAGGCTTTTTTCACATCATCTTTCCACAGAGATGCAATGTGCGCTGGACAGTGGAATGATGTACAATGACACCATCAGCAGCCATATGTTGTTGTAGCTCTCGGGACGTGGCCTGTGACCATTCTAACCAGACTTCACCTGTGCCCTTTAGATATTTTTCTGGGCCTTCCACATCATTCCTTCACAAGGACTGTACCTATGGTCTTCCATTTCCTAACTACATTTCAGATTATTACAACCATTGTGATAATTTCTTGTACCCTTCTCCTGATTCATAACAATAAATTATTTTAGTTTCTATGTCAGCAGAGAGTTCTTTAGAGGCTCCTGTGTTGCCACTCTCTAAGAAAGAACCAAATACAAGCACAACTAGCATTTAACTATGTTAAATAACATTTATCATGATTGGTTGCATCTGTCTTTGTAGTTCAAGGTCTAATGAGGTAGCAAAGCAATGTTGTGTTGCAACCTGTCTGCATTAAATAACTACAGGTGTTCAAATGAATGCAATTAAAAGGATGCCAAAACTTTTGCACTTCTCATTTTTACTTTTTATTTTAATACAATTTAATAATGTTACACTGAGAATTTTGGTTTGACAAACATCCCCTTGTCTATATTTCTCTTGAAAAAACAATACATATTGCTGCGATCTTGCTGCTACGATCTCTTTTATGAAGACAGAGAAAATTATCATGCAGCCTCAGGGAGGTACCCAAACTTTTGTATGTACTTTTATATGTACGCACAGTATAGTACGACTCTGCTGACAGGTACATGGCACAAGGCTCAGCTCTGTGTTGGGAAGGTAATATTTTCCTGAGGTGGAGTGTCAGAACAGATTAGGTCAACAGTGCACAGATACTCCCAGGTTTTATGCTATTGTTTCTGAAACCATTGGTCCCAACCCAAACTAGGTCATAGACCCTTCATGGGTGGCTCTTGACGTAATGTCCTGATATAATGTCTTTTAAAATATTTTTCATTAGTTAAAAAGTTCAAAATGTCACAGCGTCTCCTCCTTGCACTTGTACTTCTGTTTTGCCTGTTAATCTTGATCAAAATCTCTTCATTCCCTGGTAGAGTGAACAATGGTTCAGTGCTGTCACTTAGAATTATACTCAGATCTCCCACAACCACCAATTTTGAAGTAAGTCATTTCAAATCATAAATATCAAGGCAAAATGTTTTCATATGGTTTTGTCAGTCCTAGGAGACAATGATGAGTGCTTGCTGTGTGTTTTAACCAGAAATATGAAACAAAGCTTTAGCTAAGAGAGTACTGATGTCATGCTTGCAATAGATGATTGATCAGGTGTGATACTACAACAATCAGAATTGGATGCTGCCTAAAATACTGGATCACACACCAGCAAGTATGTGAGTCTACAGCTGGAGATTGTAGTCCTGGTTGAGTCCCAGTTCTCCACCTGAGCGGAACAACAGCCACTCTAGTCACCTGCAGGCCAACATACTGGAGATGCTGTCTGTTCACAGAATGAGAGACACCAAACACCAAACAGCACATGTCAGCGCTATCTGGCTAGCAGCCAATGAACTTTGCTGTTGGGCTTTTAGTTTTGACTTGACAAGCTTTATGTCCATAGCAACTTTGTGAATAATTGATCACCATAAGTTCAGATCACAGTGATTCTACTGGCTGTGTTATGATCCCTTGTTCCTTTGTCCAAATTGCTCCCTATTGGAAAGTTCCTCTAGGAAAAAGGCAGCATGTACAGTCCACATACTCTAATAGCAGACATCATTATCCATATCCATACCATACATGGTTGACATAGTTACAGGACCCTGGATAGGTCACCAGTCAAATCCAAAAACAACCAGTCATACTCCCAGTCATGCCGGGAACTTCTCAGGAACATCCCTTCTCAGGAACTCGGCCCTTCTTCTTCTTCTCTGTGATCACTTCATTGCATTATTAAATAATAAATAATAATAAGGTTGACTATCCCTGAGTGTTAAACATAAGCCTATGTAGAATATGTTAGGTGTTAGTACATCAGTGAGCATGAAACTACCAAACTAGTGTAATGAAACACACAATTTCAATTTTGGGTCTTGAACAGAAAAAAAAAAAACTTGTCTAAGAGTCTGTCTTTTATGCTGGGTTCATCATGATGGGTGGTGGGTGCGCCTGCAGAGCAGAGACCTCTGCACAACCATACAAATCCTTTTATGCGTATATGATATGCTTGTCTGTTGAGGAATCCTGCAAGCTGGAAAAGATATTACACTACTTTTTTATGATTTCTAACCCACATGTGGCAGTGGTTAAGTAATTGTTTCCAACGAAATTGATGTGTGTAATGATGCGTGGACAACACTGAAGGCATATCTCCAGTCAGCTTCTCCTTCCTTAAAGCCTACTGTTGAATGAGAGAGAAGGAGGCAAAACTGTGCCAAATGAGAGAGATAGAGGTAATAGGCCGAGTTCACAGGAGGTGAGGGACCTGTTGGTAAAACACATGGTTTCAAGTTATGAGTGTGCAAGGCACTGTTACACAGCTGTAATAAAGATATAGATAACCACAGTTTTATTTATTTACTTTTTAAATTTAAACATCACTCTTGAAAGAGCATGAATTAAATCAAACATCTAGTCATACAAGTCGAATGTGTTTTCACTAAAACAAAAAAAGGTGTTTATGTAGTCTGGGACTCAATGAAACTGTCATAAATGTCCATCCATCCATCCATTTTCTACCTCTTTATCCCGTACTCGGGGTTGGGCGGGGGGCTGGAGCTTTTCCCAGCTGCTTACAGGCGAAGGCAGAATACCTCCCAGACAGTCACCAGCTTGTCACAGGGCCACATATAGATGAACAACAGTTATAGATGAACAGTATGGAAGAATATGATGGAACAACCACCAAGGGCAATTTGGGGTTTAGTACTAGTTGCCCTAGTACACTTTGATATGCAGACTGGAGGACACAGGAATCAAACAACTGACCTTCCAATTAGTGGACAACTGAGAAAAATACATCATAAATACAGCCACAAAGACTTGACCTTGAATTAGCAGCTGAAAATGGATGGACAAATGAAGGTACACTGGGAGCCTGGTCGTAGTCATTGCTTAATATATTGCGATGAAACATCTCAATATTCTCCAATTGCTGAGAAAATTTAAACAAACTAAAAGCAACAATAAAAGCAACATTTAAGGTAAACAAACTTGTCAAGCCTTCAATTCTAATCTTAAACATTTTAAACAAGTATTGAAATTAATTAAAGTTATATGCCTTAGAAGTTTGACCTTTTTATGCACAGTAAATTTTTCCAGCCAACACATTCAGTTTTGACACCATTCTCATAACCATTACAGAACACAGCTTGCTCTGTGAGTAAGCTTGCAAACTGAGTGATCAGTGCTTTTTTAACATGTCAGTCTCAGTGAAAAATGGGCTCAAGGGGTCAAAATGTAGTTCCTTTTTCTGGATCCTGTGATTATTTAAAAAATTCTTTTTGAATTCACTCATCATTCACAGTTTAATATAAATAAAGAACTGAATGCAAATCTTCCTTCATCCTTTCCGTTTAAGGGAATATTAATACAAACACTCTTAAGACTCATGTAAGAGTTCAACTGGGCTAGTATTTCTAAATGGTTTGTTTCCTTATAAACTGCCAAAAAAAGCCCAGAATACTGTATTTATAGTAAATTGCAATAATAATTTGTTCCTCCTCTGCCAACAGAATATATTGCTCATCATGCTCCAACATTCAGTGCTGCCTTTGAAGTTCCAGTGAAACCAATCACATTCCTGTCACTACCTCTCACTTCCTATCTTGCCCATTCATCGACCAAAATAGCCTTTGAATCATTCCATGGCTCTGGTTTTGTGTTTACACTTTGCCTTCTTCCGTACTGGAATATTGTACAGTACTTCACACTGAGCACTCAAAAAATGTTCCGATAAAATCAACAAGAAAAACCAGAATAAGAAGACGAAAGATGTGAAGAGAACTCACTCATGTACATGTTGTGTTTTATTTCAACAAGGGCTAAAGATAACTTTCTGTCCTGAAACCTGCCAAAGAAACTTTATATAGCATAGTGTGTGGTTTACTGGAGTAGTGTGATCAGCTCAGAAAAAAATGTTACTCTTATAGTTTCTCAGTTTTTCTAAAGTCAAAGTGAAACATGATGTTCTTGTTATAAAATCAGATGATGTGACACAGATAACGATGTTTCCTCCATTTGGAACACTAGCTCCTTTTTCTTTAAAGGTCACAAAATTGTTGCCAGCATCACATCAAATCAACCTCAGATTTCAGAAACTTTTTAGATAGGTTCTGTCGTACTGACTGTAGAAGTATCAGGATCTTAGAAGATCCAATAGCTGCTTTGAATCAACTCTATTACTGTTGTACCAGGTCATTACAAAACCCCTTTTCCATTGCAAATGCTGAACCCAGCGCAAGTAGCCAGGACAGATTTTTTAAAGATTTATTCTACAAAGAATAAAAACTTTCAGGGAGAAATCACTGGCTGGTCAATGCTGTGAGTGAAGCAGGGGAAGGAGCTGAGGTGTGAAGCTGACTAAGCAGGATTTCCAGCATGAGATAACATGGACTTGGCTCACAAATTTTGGAGCAAGTGAGTCAAAGCTGAGGTAGAGTAATAGAAACCCATGTTAGAGTTGAACGAAAAACAGAGTAAAAATACATAGCACAAGAGATTGAAAAGTTGGCCTGGTAATGACAGGTAACTGAATGAACTAGTGGAACAATTTACACTGAGAAACATTAGAAACTCTCCTTAAAGAAGTTAAAGACTACACAAAAAGTCACTAGATTTGTCACTTACTGTTTTAACATAAATCACGTCTTAAAAATTGCCAAACATGGAGAAAATCAATGAGGTGGCAACTGAATGTGTTGTCGTTCAGGCTGGTTAACAGTTGGTCAGTGGCCTCAATTTCTGTTCAAGAAGTTCACAGATGTGAATACACCACATTTGTAATTACATTCCTTTCAATTTATAAATAAATAACGTCTGGTGTGGTGGATAATAGAGCCACAATATTGTCATTGTGACAACTGTGAAATGTTTAGGAGAATGTGAGTGAGTGAAAGCTCACAAAATCATTGTTCACAGTGAGGGTAGGATGAAGCAGAACATTGATGGTTGGTGGTGTTAGCAAAAAGGCAGAGAGGTTAAGAGAATACCATCGTGAACAGAGGTGAGATGAGTTTCCTCTGAAGGGGATGTGGGCTCAGAGTCTTAGAGACAGGTTGAAGTGCTCAGAGCTGCTACTTTTTCCCAATCAAAGGGCTCCAGGTGAAGCAGTTCATCTGATCAGGATGTCTCCTGACACCTCTCGATGGAGGTTATTTCCCTCTGGTAGATGACCTTGGGATTGACTAACTCTGGGAAGATTACATATCTCACCGGCAGAAACATTAAAAGTTTAAAATCAATTCTAAAAATGGACTGAAAGCCAATGAAGAGAGAGGAGGACAGGCCCTTGTCTCTTGTCTTGTGCTCTTGTCTGGTCGTGTTGGTTAAAAGACGGGCAGCTGTGTTTTGCACAGGTTGAAGGTGAACTGAAGGAGAAGTGGGAGATGCCAACATAAAGTGGTTTACAGTAGTAATTAAAGTGTGGATAGCTCTCTCAAGGCCATGACAATTCAGAAAAGTTTTGCCTTTGGCCAGCAGACATAGTTTATAAAAGCTTGTCTTTATAACATTGTCGATTTGTTTGTCAAATTTCAGGCCGCGGTCAAAAATCACTCTCTCATGAACTGATCGTTTTCATTTAAATGAAGAAAATTCTGTGTGTAAGAAAAAAAGGGATTACTATTACTAAATTTGATCTAGATAACATAACCACAATGACAATGATGATGATACTGTTTCTACAGTTAACAGTATTCTCCATACATAGACTCCACATAGGTAGTCTGCCCAGACAATCTGTTAATTTCTACAGGTAGTCTGGATGTGATGTGTTTAGGGGACATCTGTAAATTATATTTACAGGTTATCACCTGGGTTATACTCTTCCCCTTTCAAACTGTCAGAGTCTCCACACTCCACCCACCTCCACCAGTAAATCTTCAAACTGTGAGAAAAACAGCAGAGGTGCTTATCAAATAATTGTTGAATAAATGCAGAAATCATTAAGCCTACTTAGTTTTTTATTATTTTTATTATTAAAATTAGCATTAACATTAACAAAATTAACATTTTGTTGTCAAATGAATATTGCTGTTTTGCTTGTAAATGTCTCCTCATATCCCTTTATTAAGAAGAAGCTTCCATTGCACTCTTAAAGTTGTTAATGCACTTCCTACACGTTTGCTGCAAATTCTAAAGCATTAAAGTTGACAAGACATTGATAAACAGAAGTGATCACTTTGCAACATTTTTCAATACCTTATGAATAAAAATCAATTAAACCTGCTTTACTAGCTGCCTCACCAGAGCCCATGAGCAAGACACAGACCACATGTGTGACTCCAGTTACCCAGGGATTGTGCAGCACTGTGGTCATGCTGCATAGTTCCCAGATGTGTACTACATGTGTGTAATCCTCTCTTCCCCTGCGATGTCTCCCTCCTGTTCGAGCTATAATTATAAATGTCCTCTTAGTTCATATCCAGTCAAATAAGGTTTAACATTTCTTTCCTTTATTCCCTTACAAACACTGGAGCAATAACATGGGTAAATCTCTTGTATGAGAAATGTCTGAATGTTTTGGCAGCACGTGTTTCCTTCCACTACTTAACCTTAAATGTTACACAACCCATTTAATCCTCCACTGCTTCACAAGCAGCCGTAACTCTGTGTATATGCAAAGTTTTTTGTGTTTTGTGGAACAGAGTGTACACTGTAACACAGACCATGCTAGGGCCACGAGATGATCATATAACAGACTGTAGGTGACTGTGTTTTTGAAATTGTTGAGGTGTGTGTGCTAAGCTATCTATCTTCCCTCAGGGTTTATTATGTCAGAAGCTGAAAATTTAGGCTCCACTGCTTCAATTAGTCCGTCAGTTTTCTGGCTCAGATCTTGTCAATTAAACACATGACCACATCCTAATTGAGCTTGTAGTTCAAAATGTTCTGCTCTGATAAATGAGACGTTGAGTAATACAACATCTGTTTTCAAAGGATACAGATTCTGGAGCATTTTAACAAGGTGTTACATTCATAAAAGCCCTTTTTTTTTGGTATAATTTTGAAAAAGAACTTAAGAAAAACAACAGTGCAGTTCCAGACAGTGCTGCGTGGCATGGGCTTGTTTTTAATGAGAAATGCCTTTTTACACAGGCAACTTTTTTCATGAGCATCAGTCAGAGTTTTTATAAGAAATGACAGTGTCATTATGTTACATAACAGATACTTTTCAAGTTTCTGTGCTTTAATTAAAACTCAGCACAGTGACAGATTTAATTAGAAAAAAACACGTCTTGAAATGAAAAATGTGTGGATTGGCTTACAGCAGCTGGAGGTCAACTTGCCTCTGCTCAGAGTAAAACCCTGAATTATTTTGCAATACTAATAGTTTTTTAATAAGCTGACAAGTATATGACACTGTTCAGATCCAAAAATATCTGAACTGTGCAAAATGGCAGCAATGGAGGACAATGATTTTAGACAACATGTTTTGTTTTGAGGAATTGCAGCACTGAAATGAATGTATTTGTATTTTTATCACTTGTGCAACAGGTGTAATTACATTTCATGACTTTACATCAGTGAATGGAACACATTAATTAAGTGAATCAAATTAAAGTGAATCAGAGCTGGTGCTGTCATCTTCCATCTACACAAAGGACCTGCAGAACTATCAGAATCATCTGCATCTCTGCATCAGCATGTCTGCTGTGGACAGGGAGAGACTTGACAAGCAGATGAAGAAGGCCTGTCTGTACTGGGATGTAACATCAACACAGTGGAGGTGAAGGGAAGAAGCAGGATGATAGCTTAAATTTCATTCCTGATGGAAAACGGTCCCACCCAACAGAGGATACAATGACTACCCTGAGAGGGTCCATTGGTGACAGGCTATTACTGGCAGACTTTCATTCAGACATCACAGATTCTTCCTACTGCTGTCAGATTTTAGCATCATGAGTGTGGTATTTAGAGTTTTAAATCTGTACTCATTTTCTGTTTCTTGCTACCTATTTGCTACTGTAATAATACACATTTCCCCATTGTAGGACTAATGAACTATTATCTCCTTCAAAGATCAGCACACTGGATGGCAGTGGATGGATTGAGACAGATTGATGGGTTGTGTATGGATTGAGACAGGAAGTAGCATAATGGGGTGCACAAACTGAACACCAGTCAAATTTGTCAAGTCAAATTTTTCACATTGGACCAAAACATTGGTCAAGTGAAGGTCAAGGTCAAGTGAAAGACAAGAAAGACATCTGCAGCAGATAAGATGGAGATACATCCATGCAATATTTTATGAAAAGCAAAAAATTTGCTTGATGTTTTATCTTGAAAGATAATCACCTCTGACTTTCTGTTCTCAGTGAGAAATAGAGGTGGAGCTTATCGTTGCTGTATGTGGACATCTGGAGTTGAGCAATGCAAATTCTGTACTTTATAAAAACAGAAGCAGTAGATTAAATAGCTGGTTCAGAACATATGGAGCAATTACTGAATTTGAGCTGTTGATTGGGAGTTGTTAGGACAGCACATGCTTTCAGGATGGAGTACTACCATTAACTGTTAAGGATAAGTATAAGCAAATTTAAGAATTCTCCAACAACAGTCCTATGACCAAATTCATAGACAAGAAACACTAAGTAATTATGCTACTTTGACACCAGCAGATCTGCAGTCAGTTAGTAACCATTATCTCTTTGTTCAACCCGCATTGTTTGTACATCTAAATGCACTATTGGGAACACCCAGCACCATCCCACTATAGTCTGCATAAAGAAAAACTCTATCCAAATTGGTTTTGCAAAAACAATCAAACATGTAGTGCTTCTCTCTGCTATACACTGGATGTTCAGTAAAACAAGGAGGATGAGCTTGTGAAAAATCAACCAGTTTTTAAAAGACAAGTGAATCAGAGAACATCTGTTTTGCTGAAAACAATTATTCCAGATGTGGTGATAAATACAATGGGAACAACACTGGTTTATATTTAAACTGTGCGTCAGCGAGGCTGCCATTTGAACAAACTCAGATCAGCACCTCTGTGTGAGGATAGGCCTAATGTATATTAGGCCTATATATATATATAACAAGAAACAGCTGTGGTTTTTTTCATTCACATACTTTATAAACATGTGTTGTTCCACACAGTGGTTTCTCAATTTATGTGACTGTTTTCATTGCTCTCTTTTAGATGACATTATCAGTGTCATATATTGAGGCATGTATGTGTTCTAAAATGACATTTGGTAATTAAGGCAGTTCACAAACATAACTCCTGATTTGCCCTCAAACCCTGTGGTTAAGCTGCTGTTGACACCTGTGCTACAACAAGCATTTCTCAGGAGTCCTGTCTTCTCTCTGTCTAGACTGCTGTAATAACCCAATGGTAATCACTTAGAAAAGGCACGTGTGAGTGTGTCAGTGTATATTAACAGTATGGGACTTATTTGAATGTCAGGGGTGTGAAAGTGCGAACATGCCTTGTAAATACCCCAGGAACAAAAGGGAGGTTTGTCATCGCAGTGTGTTTATGTAGCTCTGTCTGTTTCTGGAATTTGTCTGGCTCTATATTTAGGTCAAGTTTCCATAAAATGTCATTTGTATGTGTGACTGAATTGCATGTTTTGCACTGTTGTTGAATGATTTCACCTAGGAAAGACCAGTTTGTGGAGATTAGCTGCTGCTCAGCTCTGGGTCATTGCCTCTCAATGTGAATCATGTGATCATAGAAGGAACAAAGTTTGAATTTGCCAAGGAAGATGTAAATGATATGACTTCAGAAATTACGTAAATGTTAAATTCCTCCGTATAAGTAGTTGAAATGAATCCTAAGAGCTTGACATCAGCAGCTCATGGGGATACACACAAAAAACCTTGAAGAGAGTTGAGATGGAAGGAATTCTTTAAAGATTGAGTGGTTTCATGGCAGCACCAGAGGAGGGTGGGGGTGTGGGGGGGGCAAAATATTACATCATAAAGCTAATTTGGGTCCCGCATGTTCTGGTTTGGGCTCCCCCACCCTGTGCTGGGCCCGAGGGACATGGGTTATGTTGTCCAGATGGAGAATAATAGCCCACACCTGGGCCTTGGCTCAGGCCCCAAACACAGCTCCAAACATGGCCCCAAAGCCTTAGTCAGCGAAACATCCACTAAGACCTGTCCCATTCCTGCTGTGGTCTGACACACTGTGAGTCTGCCAACACACAATTAGATCAGATGCATCTGAATCTCACAGCAGCAAACATCAGTTCAAGGCCGCAGCTCTGAGGTTGAGGCAGTATTTGTTTCTGCTGCTTATTTATTGATTTCACACACACAAGGATGAAAATTTGACAGTGCAACAAGAGAACAGATGGAGACAAAACCTCACAAAAACTTCACCACTTCCAGGGACAGTTTGATTCAGCTGGTCAGTGGTTTAACACTTTAACAGACAATAAAACAGTTGGTATCTACACATGAAGAAAATGTTAAGTTTTTGAACGAGTAGATTAAAAAAGAAACAAAACATCTGGCCACATCCACTGTTTTGAATTATAACAGTCCCATAAACTGTGAGGTGAACATTTACAGTTTGTTTATATTCACTCCCGCTGCAGCTTACAGGACAATGATTATTCTACAATGGATATATTGAAAAAAGAAAATGATGATAGTTCACCTGAATGAAAATTGCTAGTTTAATGCATTGGCTGAAAAAAATGCTGCAATGTTGAAAAATTTGTTTCCTTGTTTACCTAAATGTCCCACCTAGTCTAGGAACACCTCTGGATCCCCATGAGGACCTGACAAGTGTGGGACCCATGGATGACCATCTTTACTTGCTGCCACAGACACAAAATCCTGGATGAGACATTGAAAATAGATGGATGGAAGTTTGCTTTCATGTTGTGTGGTCCATTAGTGTCAACCTAGAGCATGTGTTCCCAATTCGAACATAGAATTTACAGTGGGAGCTTGTCACACACTTTCACTCCTCTAGGGTCTGGTAAAACAAAAAAAATCTTCACCATTTAAAACTGGTGATACACTATGAATGACTTCACAACAGTTAAAGATGTGCAATAATGTCTTTTGTTATTCTTGCTCAACTGTCACATCACAAGATGCAATAGAAATGTTGAACTGAATCAACTAAACTCAGAAAAGATATGTGCCCAGGGTGAAAAACTTCAGTTTAAATCTGTAAATCATTAGACACCATCACCCAGTCAGAGATGATGAGCCTCAGACCTGTGTCCAAGTGGCATCCTGCTCAACAGATCCATTGTGGATCCACAGCAACCTCACAATGAACCAGTTCACCAGCACTATGTGAAAATGCATTTTGTTGCAGTAACTCTTTGGCCTCTTCCATATGGTAAAAACAGTGGATTGTTAAAAAAAAACTCTATGAAACATTGGATCAAAACAGAAAACTTTAGTCACATTGTTTCTGATTGCATTTGATTATAGTGATAGTGAAAGTAAAACCTGTCTGGTTCAGATTAATCAGCTGATCAGAGTTGCACATAGACTTAGTAACTCATCATCTGTGTTTTGTCCATATGACAGAACATGTGTTGACCTAGTGCTGCAACATCCTATCAGTAATTTTCCTCTTACAGTAAACTGAACCACAGCAGAACATTAGTGGTCTCACATATTCATTTATGTGAATTTCTCAATTCCACTTGGGCTGTGAACTATGACCATGTGAGTATAACACTGTGCTCTGAAGTCCCTCCACCCTGTCTCTCCATTTTTACACATCCCTTCCTATTGAAATTGCTTCGCCTCTCCAACTCAAACAAGTCAGCGCAGATAGTTTGGCCTGTCCCCTGAAACCAGAGTGTGGGTACTCTGGTTGGACAGGGAGAACAAACAGCTCACATGTGGCTTCTTGACGGCATACTTTCCAGGATTCAGGTTTTTGGAAAGGTATTCGTATAGTGCATTCCTGGTAATTAATAAGGCAAGCACATGTTTCCATTTGGAGTATTTGAGCATGCCATGATAACAGTGCTTGTACAGTGTGATGGTGTTGAGTGTTATTAAGTCCTGTCATGTTTTCAGCTTCAAAACTGTGGAAACATTGACGGAGTGAGTGTAGCAGATAAGTCATGGGTTTGGTTTAGTTTTTTTATCCTATATTGTTCACACTATATTATGTAGTTAACAAGTCAACACACATTTCATAATAATTTACCAGTTCATGTTGATAAGGTCATTGATCACATAAGATTAGATTTTCAGTCCCTACAATTTTTGGATTTGATTATTGCAGTCTTCACAAACCTAAATGCAAATGAAATGCAGGAGGTCTGCTGAGCCAAATCTCCCAAAACATCCTGCCAGGCACTAGACCATGCATGGCCAACTTCCCATGAGGGTTTTTCTGGGTGCATCGAACTGGTTGGAGACTTTAGGATAGACACAGAACAACTGGAGCGATTATACTGTATATCTAATGTCCCCTGAGTCAGGATGGTGCTGAGCTAGTATCTTCATCTCACTGAGATATCAAGTTAACTGCTTCTTCTAACTTAAAGCTGCAAACCTGTGGCAGGTGGAGTCTGATATTATGTTATACACTTGTTGCTGGAGATACACACCCTCTCAGTCACAAGAGAATGTAAGAAACCACTCTTTCATAAGTCAGTCTTCCATCACATGATGTTGATTTATTTAGTTGGTTTATTTTAAATTTTAGAATTGCATAATGATGGGCTACAATTGTGGTCACTTGTTGCAATTGTCATTTCCAGTGAGTTTGCAACAGGAGTGTTGATTTGGCACAACAGCACATTGGGCATTCACACACTACACCAGTAAGTTTATGTGTAGACTGTAATGTGAAGTAGCATCTATCCTTGCTTCGTTCTCATCTTTGTGTACAGAAGAAACACGGAAGAGATTACTGGGTATCCTTGACTTATTATTCCCACAGTAGATCAACAGCAAACTTCTCTCATAGGTAAATTAAGCTCGCTAACACACAAGTTTGGATATGTGACTTTAGCTTTACTGCTGTGTCAGAGTGCAGTTAGTGGAAGAAGTTGTGATGTAGTTTTGTTTGGAGTAGCTTCTGTGGCTGCAGTGGTTTGGCACTGTAGGAGAGGCATACTTGGTGAAGGGGAATTTATCAAACCAACAAAATAGAACAAACTGAAGCCAGTCGTCTCCTCTCGTCTGTGCTGTGCTGAGTCAGCTCCCTGATCATCTGCAGACCAGTGAAACCAGTGACCCAGCTGGCCTCACTTCCACAGTGGAAATCATCATTTTCACTGTTGTAAGACAAACCCTTTTTAGCCGTACACGGAATAACACCATGTAATTGCGAAGCGTGTTCACTCGCATGTGCTCGTAAACAAAGAAAAGTAACACAGTTTTGTGTCAGAGTATTTTAGTTGGACGAGTGCTTGTTTGCCAGACAAATGAGGGAAACAACATTGCATGCATTACAGTGCACAAAAACCAAACAATGGTTACTCTGTAGGCAGAAGGGAAGTTGAAGTAGTGGTTATCTAAGTTACACACTTTTCCCAAACCATAACCACAACAAATGATATATTATTACGGTAGAAAAATAGAGTCAGTTTTAATCAAATACCTGATCAAATAACTGATGACCCTGATTTGTTTCTGACAGCCAACAGTGATAGAAGCTGAATCTCTGTTTTTCACTGCTTCATCTGGGCTCGTACCAGAGGTAGAGGTAAAAAATACATCAAATGTGTAAAAAGTTGTTTTTGTACAAAAATACCCACTTGAACCAGCCATATTCTGAAGGCTCGGGTCTAAGAAGTGAGTGAGAACATCTGTATGCAATTTATCATTATAACAATTTGCAACCTGGTGACACCTGCATTGAATTGTGTACATGGGCATAAATGTTTTTCTCCTGCCAGTGTCAGTCCACAATAATTCATAAACAGTCCATGCAAAAAAAATATGAATGACGCAAACATGAATATTTAAACTTTTATGAAGAGCCTGGATTGGACTGTCACTGAAGGGAAAGATGGAATTGTATGTTGCCAGAGAAAGCTTGAAATCAAGGAGGTATTTTGGATATAGAGCGGAATAGGATGTGTTTTACTTCATAAATAACATATTTTGCTTTTAATTTAAAATCTTATATTCATATTCATGATGTCATCATATGGAGACTAAATTTTCAGACTGGGTACAGCACCCCAGCACCCTCTGTTGCCCTTTTATGTCACCTCTGGCTGGTACTGTTTTGCATTTGAAGCCAGAACCAAAAACATTATATGTAATATGTATCGAAAGAATAAGCTTAGAGAAAAGCAAATAAACAGAGACAGGCACAAGGAATACATACAGGAACTGACATAGAAAGAATGAAACACTCAGGGTGGAAGTGACAAGAAGCATCTGGAACTAATCAGTGCAGAGCAGTCTCTCAAACAGGAGGTAACACACAAGAGCAGGAAGTAAAACAACAACTATTAGAGAAATGTGATTATCATATCAAACAGGAAGTGAAATAGTTCAAGATAGTCCAAGTCACTCAGAGAACAGAATATAACACATACTCATGAAAACATTAGTTGATTTTGGAGGGGAAAAAAATCAAATGAGTGAGGTGAAAATATTTTCAGAAACATGATCACTCAGGTAGCTGTGTAGATATTATTTCAATTTGTTTTTGAAAAGAACTTCACTTGCTCACTCCAGCAGAACACTTGTTGTTCTGCCAGAGTGTTGTTCCACATAAGGTGTCTGAAGATGTCACAATGGGTTATGGGAATATGTGATGGTTTCTGTTGTGGAGCTGACTTCCACTCCAAACATCTATCTCTTATCTCTGAGGTAACTGCAGCACCACACTAGCACTATTGATAGTTACTGCAATTTTCTACAAATGAAAGCACAGCATGTTCATGGCATTAAGACAGCTTTATTTCTAGCAAGTGAGAATCTCACCGGGTTCCAAAATACCTGGTTGTGCGTGTCTTTATTTGTTGTGGTGTTATGTTGGTATAAATATGATATTTCACATGTTGAGCTGGGAAAGAGAGGGGTGCATGGGTATGTGTCTTTGACTGAGATCAACAAACATCATGCAAAGCATTTGAATGTTTATGGAACTACTGCAACTGCACTGATTTCCTGTGTGTAACACAATTTTTTTGCATGAAATGGTAATAATAACAATGCTCTGGTATGAGATGAGCTGTGGGAATTATCTCTGTATCTGATCTTTGTTTGATGAACATTTTGAGACACTGATGTAATTTATGTTTCTAAGTCTTCAGACAGAGCCACTGTAGAGGACAGAACAACCTCCCTGCTCTGTTCTTAAAACTAAACCTGGATATGAATCATGAGGTTGTGCTGTGTTGATAAGCAGAAGCAACAAGGTCGATTCACAGACACACATAGAGAGCATCTGTGTGATGTGCAGCCATGGGACTGGAACCAACAGGCCTGTCAGCAGGGTGTGTGATGGAATACACACCTAGCCAAGTCATCCACCGTTCCCCCAGAGAAGTCTGAAGGGAGTGCTCTTTTGTCTGTAACACTGCTGGATGCACTTGCAATGCACCCAGCCCTCGAACACAGCAGCACAGCTGGAGGAGACCGCAGCTCCTGCAGGGAACCAGAGAACTGCGTGTGCTTCAACTTTGAACTTTCTGGCTGGATTCAGTGAGACTGCTACATCCCCTCTGAGCTGCAGAGGCAACACTAAGACCCAGCAATAGTATATGTGACCACTCTGCCTGGATCCCTGCTTTTCTTTGAGTGGGTTATTTCGCATGATAAGGTGACAGGGTGGGGAACAAAGTAAAGGGGCACACCCAGTCCGGGATTCCGGATGTGCAGGGTAGCAGTGAGGTGATATTTGACATTGGAAAAATCCTGAATGTAATTTGTCAAAGCTGACACCATAAATAGGCCTCATCTAAAACTGTGAAACCATTAAGGCCTTTGGCAAAACAGAGGAACTCCCATTGAGATCGGATTCCTTCCTAAAACCAGCAATAATCCAAATCAGCTTGGAAAACCCGGGTGGGAAGAGAGGATGAGGAATGTTCTCCCACTCAGTACATTGAAACAAGATTTTTTTTTTTTTTAACTCTCCAACTTATTTTCATTTATATCCCCAAGATTACAAACCACTCATTGAGTTACACCTATCATGCTGATGTACAGCATTGATTTAGGTTTTGACAGAGGCAACAGAGCTCGTGTCAGAGCAGAATATGAAGTACTAGTTGTTGTTTTTTGTCACATTTGCAGCCAGATGACAAGATACTTCGGAGTTAGAGCCTTGGATCTTGGATGAAGACATAATATTTTATTATTGGTTGTGATAACCAGTGCACAAGTTGTTGTGTCACTCCTGTTCCAAAGTAATAGTTATCTTGGCTCTGTCTCACACTCATAAATCTCACTGATCAACAAATTAGCGCCTCTTTTTTCAAAGATTAAAATGACAATTTTAATGAGTAGTGTTGTAGGGAGTTTCATGTTGGAACCATTTCTTGGCTGGAAGCAGCTCGGCCCTGACAAGCTCTGGGTGCCAAGGAGACTCTGGGATGTTTGTTTGGCCGTAGAAAAATAACTGCAGCATATAACCACGTCTTGTCATTTTTATGAGCAAGTAAAAGTAAATGAGCAAGATGTAACGTATGAATCAGGCTAAATGGTTCCCTGTTTCTGTGTTTCCCTGATTCTCTATGATGACCCAAACTGACTATAGCTTTGTGTCAATCTTCTCATCTATTATAAAGATTTTGAGTAAGATAACAAATTAATGTTTTCCAAAATATTAAACTTCATATTTAAATTGTGTGAGAACCATCTCAGTGCTGAATACTCGTGTACTGATTTTGTTATGTTGTTTTCAGGCCTGTTACAGCGTTCACATGGACAGCAGAGAATGTGTTGTCACAATCGGAAAGTGAGTGACTATGTAAATGACGTACCCCTGCAGTAAGTCTTTCAAACATGTGCCAAGATCAATTTCCATCAAAGATCCACAGGGAGCAGAATCCCACCATCTCCTGGAGATGAGTCAAGTGTATGTTGGAGGGAAAACCACTAAGCAGCTAATGTTTTATCCACAACAGCAGACATCACCCAGCCTTTGTCAAGTTTACAGAAAGGTTCTTGAGGTCTTTTCACCCTGAGTGTAACAAAAAATGAATGTCTCTTTGTTTCCATGTCCAAAGAATACAATTAACAGTTTTAAATTTGTCATATTTTGCTACTATTCTGGCTTTGCAAATATTTTTTTTTTTTATCTGTGGTCAAGCACTGACACAACCAAAAATAATTTAAAACACATTTTTAGAAAATGTTTTAGAAAATTATTTAATAAATTCATTTTTTACAAACTTATTTTCATAGTTTGGACCGTCTCTCCTGTAATTTATGATAGTAATATACTCACTTGCTTCCCCTCAAAGTTTGTTTTCATTTTTACATATATCAGAGATAATCAGAGCAGTCATTTGCTGTAAATCTGTGTGTGGTGGTCTCACATTGGTGGGTGAATGCATCACTATTCAAATAGGATGACATAAAGCTTCACACAAGCAAGTGTTTTTTGATCTTTTTTAGGCCCTTGTTTGAATTGTCCTGAGACCTGCGTCTGCCCACATGTGCTCACACTTGCTCACTTTATGGCCTCAACAGAGCCACAGTAAATGCTCAGAACTCAGCTTGACCTTAAATTCAGGAAACAAAACAACTACACGGACGCATTCTGTTGGTGAATGGCAGAGCTGGACATCTGACAATAGCCCTATGAGCCTTGAGGAATTCTGAGAGTAGGCGGTGGCCCTGTTTCCTCTTCTTCCTTTGCTCTTCTACATCCTCTCCCACCATGAGGTGAGATGCCATGAAACTGACACCATGAAACACAGTGGAGACATTCACAAATAGCTGTTGTATACTGTAACGCTCAAAGCTCCAATTGCTCAAGTGTAATGGTATTATTATTTTATATATATATATATATATATATATATATATATATATATATCACATCAATGATAGCAGAAGCAGAAGCTAACGGCAGCTGATGATGATGATGACTGCAATAATAATAATGATAATAACAATAATTGAACAGTAGTGTAGGTAATAGTAGTGTAATCTAGATACTGCAGCTTTGAGATACCTGCAGAATGAGGCCGAAGAGAGAAACAGAGACTGACAGAGAGAGACAAGGGTAGAGAGAAAACAATAAGATGCATTAGGGTTATGTAAATTCACAGAGAGTGAGTCAGTACTTGTGTTGCAGTGTTTGGAATTAACTGGAGGTTTTCATAGATTTATTGGGATACTTTGATAATAAAAATGTACAGTTGCCAATAGAAAGAATGTTTCTAATCCAATAAAGAAAAAGAATGTTTCTAATCATCATTCTAATTCATTTGAACTTGATGCATCATCCAGTTTAAAACAATTAGATCCTCAGAAGTTTAGGGCCAGTTTAGAAGTAAGAGTTCGGGTCAGACATTTCTGAAGTTTGACTTTGTGATTAGTTTCATCTGGCTTCATAGATAAATGCTATGGGGTATCATCTACATAGCAATAGAAGTTAATATGGTGCCTCTTGATAATATTGCTTAAGGAAATATGTATAGACATGGACAGGATTGGTTCTAACAGGGAACCTTGTAAAACTACATGTTGGACCGTTTCACCATGATGGTCAGGTACAACGTCTTCCTTACTGCTGACGCTAATGAAATATTTTTCGTGAATAATGGACTGCAATTTGTGGGCATTAGCATTGTAATGTATTTTTATGTTGACCTGTTTATAACAGGGTTAAACCTTTTTGACAGAGCCTTATGTGATTAGAGTCTGTATCTGAACCTGCATAGCACATTACATATAATATATAGTAGTATATATATATTAGTATATTTACATAAAGTATATGTATATAAAGTATAAAATATGTTGCTCTGTACAGAATGTTTTTCTTCCAAGATATATTGCCTTTAGACTATGAGTTTTGGTTGCGGCAGTGTCCCAGTAGTTTTCTGACTGATCCAGGCACAATCACTGCTCATCTCAAAATGATCCATGTTGAATGTTTTATTTTGAAATGCTTTCTTGGATTCAGCATGTGAACTTTAGCAGAAATTTATGGTGAGTTACAACATAAGACCTTTCCCTCCACAGTGAAGGCCTCGGATTAGTTTCTAAGCCATTTACTGCAAACCACAATATTCCTGTTTCATTAGCCTCATCATGAACCTTTGCAGCAATAAACTTGATTGACTAAAGTGGTGCAAGCCAAACCCGTTTATTACAATCTTAACTGAGAGGGATTAAAAGTAAGTGGTGTAGGTTACTTCAAATAAGTGCAGTGTGTCCACAGGAATTGAATTACAAAACCCCTTCTCACCTTGTCTAGTAACATGAAACCCAAACTTAACATTGAGAAATGTAGAGCTGGCACAAACAGATAATCTTCCTCCTCAGAGTTACCACAATCACATGCAGCCTGCTCATACAAACACATGCTCCCTTCCTTAACTTTTGGCCAACTGAACATTTATTCCAACCTCTGCATCTGCCGAGCAAAATGAGCAATTACCCCACCTCCTGCCTGCCTTAATGTGGGAGCAGAGACATGTAGAAATTTACAACCATGACATAGATGAGGAGATGGAGGCCTAATCTCAGCTCCAGTGAAGCTCAGTCATTCAAGCCCTCATTGCCCTTATTTTCTGTCAGCTGCTAAAATCTAAAACGATCTATTCATATTGTGTTTCGGTACAGTGTAATGTGGACTGATATCATCCGTAACTGAGTAATCTCAGCTCTAAATTAGTGCTGTTCATTTGATGGTAAGCCTCAGGAATTGAGAGGTCATCCATGGGTCAAACCGTGGCCTCTTCTGAATTTGTCCCTCGTTAATTTTACTGTGGGTCTAGCCTTACTTGTCACCCATCCTGGGCTTTCTTGGTAAAGTGATCCCATCTTCTCATGGTACGTTTCTTGAGCAAAACACAGCTCAAGCTGTATGTACAGTATTTGTAGCCCCATGTCATATTCAGTGTTTAGTGCCTCAAGCGTGTATGAACTTGAATGCTGGTTCTCCATTTCTCTCTCAGCTCTCTGTCTTAGACATGTCTGTAGACATGTAAATATGAGACAGGTGAATGATCAGCAAATAAAGGCATCAGTGTTTCAGTTTGTTTTCATCCGTGAAATGTAGTGATACCACCATAACTGTTTTAGGGTTTTTAAGCAACCCTTGTCATTGGGACATAAAGTGGATTTGCGAGCTTTCCTCTTGCAGCTTTCTGTTCCTATGCTGAAGACACAACCCAGCATGGCTAACAAGGGAAATGATACTGTTCATGCAGATTATTTTTTACCTTAAAAGGATTTCTGGTAGTCTGCCGATTTGAGATCTCAGAACCTCTGAAATCAAAACAAATTCATTTTTCTAGCATTAAAATATGTGCAACACAATTACCAAGTTTTTTTTTCAGTTGTTTCCTGTTAGTAAGAGCCCTGTACCTATACACCTGCACATGCTTGTAAAGTTTGGATTAGTAAATGTTGCACTTGTCTTAGAATGGAAACTGATCGCTGTGGTTAATAGCGGATGAAAGTCTGAGTTGATTCTGGGATGGCTCTCTTTCCCTCTTCAACAAGCAGCAGCGAATCCACCCTGAAGACACAGTGCTTCCATCCAAGACTCTCACCCTGCATAACCATGCATCTGAGATGCATTTACGTGGGTGTGCAAGCATGACTCGCTCTTCCATTACTTAAAAAATGCTCTGCTTTTCCATCAGTAACCATAAAAATTGTGCGTATTATTATTATTTTCCATAATCAATCAAAGGCAGTTCGACTGCATGTGTGTGCTACAGTCTTCTGGATATCAGGGATTTTCCGTTCGTGGCTGCTTCAACTAATTGGCTATTTATGTATTCACATCAAGCACAGGCTTTCTACCAGCACTGTTATTTCCTTGTGAATTCAACACAAGATAAACCCAGGTTTCTGGGAAGGTAGGCATGTAGTGGCCACATAATATAATTTTCTGCCAAACATCTGTGTTTTCAGATCAGTCTCTCTGTTTGCTCAGCATCTTTCTTCACAGACAATAAGAAACAAATAGAGCAGTAGCCAAAAAGACAAATCCAAAGAAAAAAAAAAGATAACATTTATGAAACTTTTGAAGGTATTAATCAGTGGTAACTACCGACTCTTTTTATTTAAAAGTTACAGTGACTTTAATTGGATTTGTGTTGGATGCCCTGCTGTCCTGACTGTGTTTTCTTATACCAGATCTCTCTGTGTGCTGCCTTCATGGTTCTTGAACTTCACATTGTTGTCTTTCTCAGGTTTTTTAAGTTAAATCATTGTGGGAAAACCCACTAACTATCCTTTCATCTTTCCTCTTAGCATTTCCTCTCACGCTTTTTATTATTACACCTTGTAGAAACACTTTCCACCCTTCCTTCCTCTAACTGCAGTGCTTCATCCTTATCAACTTTATCTTTATTATTGCTTCCTGCTCTGTCTTTTGTGCTTTTGCCATTCTTTGCTTTATCTCCCGTACTTATATGTCTCCATCACACATTGACTGGAATAAGCAGAAAACTGTTATGCCATGCTTCAAATGGGGGGCATGGTGTTGGGTTCTTAGCCTGTGAGTCATTCTTTTCAATGAGGGATGATGTCATCCTGATTTGAGACATTCATCTACTATGACAAACAGACAGAAGTGCTGACCTATCTTTACAATGACATAAGCCACATTTCCACCACAGGAACCTCCAGGTAATAATACAGGAACTCGACCATTGGCGTGTCTCCACCAAAGGAACAGTTCCCAAGGAGCAAAACTCAGGAACCTTTAGGGTAGGTACTCTGTTCGGCCCAAAACGTTCTTGGGTGGGGTTTTAGGCTGAGTTGGTGGTGACTGGTTGTAACTCAAGATGGTACATGACACAGTCAACAAAGAAGTGTAATTTTTAATATTTTTAAATTTTTAATTTTTAATATTTAATCAATAAATAGCAAAATGGTCACAAGGTTTCACATTTAATTATTAATGTGTGGCTGACTGCTACAGAATCAATACTGGCTGCTACATTTTTTTTTTCCCAATACAAAACACAACATTAAAAACAAGAGGACCGGCCTGTTCTCTCGCTCTCTCCTTCTCTGTCACACACACACACAGGTCTGCAGTGTGTAGTTTATTAATAATACCATAATGAAGCGATCATAGAGACAATGCTAAATCGCTAGTCAGCTAAATCTGTCCGACTGCTCCATCTTTTCAGTGATCAGGGTCTTACCGTTGTAGCATGTGGAGACAAACATGCTACAACGGCCGAGTGAAAGGATGTTCTTGAAAAGTTCCCGGCCCCTAAATGTCACCCTTAACTTACTGGTGTAAACACAGCTGTACAATCTTACTTTTGCCCCTGTTCCCACCTTTTTGTTGTTGCTAACTCTCTCTTTCTCTCCCACAATAATGTAATTGTTTTGTTCTGCATCATGCTCCAAGGTGAGATGGTCTGATTTTGGTGTTGTCCTGAAAAGAATGGAACAAATATGAATATTTCACTCCTGTGCATATACAGGCATGTATGTGCACCAGCAGGTTTATGGGTATGTGTGTGGGTTGAGACAAAGGAAGAGCAGAGATAAATGATTGTATCACAGACAAAACCTGTTCCCTCAGAATGACCAACTGCAGGAATTCATTTTCACCAGGAGTGGGTGGGTTGGATGGGCTAGGTCAAAGTTCATTCCACAGAGCTAGCTGGTATATGGGCCATGCATGAGTTGCCTAACAGCAGCTGTGTTTACATCCAGATTAGATTGATACAGGAAAACAGGCTGCAGTCCTGACACTGTGTCTTCTTCCCCCCTCTCGCTTTCATCTCACCCCTATGTTACATGTTCGAGAACAACACCTTGGCTTGAAAGGTTTAACCCTTTCAAGCATCTTCACTTCACTGAAATGATGACAGGAAATGTTGCTGCGCCTTTGCTTCCAGTGTTTGAAACACCTGCAGTGTGTGTGTGTGTGTGTGTGTGTGTGTGTGTGTGTGTGTGTGTGTGTGTGTGTGTGTGTGTGTGTGTGTGTGTGTGTGTGTGTGTGTGTGTGTAGATAAATGGAATATTGAGCATCAGAGCTTTTGGCTACAGATGTCACATGACTAGTCTTCTGTCATAACGAAGTCTTACTTAAACGTGCAGACATTACACAGAACTCTTGTCTGATGTCTTCTAATTTCTGCTCTTGGTGCATTACCATCTGATTCTGGTGTTTTCTTCAATATCAAAATAATCAGGCCTTATTAAAGGCAGTGCACCACCTAGCACACACAGACTGCTGCAATGCCAAATGCCTGAATCCAGTTCAAGTCCCCTATGCTGCCTAAAGGGAGACTTCTTTCAACTATTGTGTTCCTCCAAGAAACCTCATCTGACATCAGCAGACTGTTCTCATCTGTGGTTCTCTGATGGATGAATGAGCTTCCACTGCTCTCAGATCAGAGGTGTCCTTCTCTTTCTTCAAAACTCATCTCTTTTGAGAACGTCTTCTCTCCTAATACACCCAACATCTCTAACCAGCACTTAGCCTGCACTGGAGAACTTCTTACTTTATCTACTTGCACTTCTTCACCTCATTGACTGCTGTATTTTAATGCCTCCTCTTGCACTCCAGATTCAGTGTTGTCCCTCACATGTAAGATGGTTTGGACAAAAGTTTTCTTACACAGAAAACTATAATATAAATATAAGTGTAAGCAGAAAGTGCTTGTATTTGACTTTGCAGTGTCACAGACAAATGGACAGTAGACTAAAAACAAGGGCGTGTTGGTAGTAATATGTAAGATTTTGGCATTTTGAAGAACTAGTGTTACTAAGAGGGATTATTATAACCTCTTAACCATCAGCGTGTAGGTACCACGGACCACTCTCAGAAAGAAACTGTGTTTGGCAGCTGAACAAACATATAGTTCCTTTTAACCAACTTTTCATGTGGGATGTATTATCCAGTACTGTTTCAGTTCAGCTTCAAAGTTATTACTCATTTCTATCTAGACAATTAAGTTCAAATTATTTGTTATTATGGATAAGTACCTTACCAATTCCAAGGTATATCATCTGACGATTTCTGAAACATAAAGCTTTGTTGGCAGAAAAAATGAATATTCATTGGAAGAAGTGTTTAAGGAAACAGGAAAGGAAGAGGTGGGAATGATTAAAAAAAGTCCCTCCATGGTTCTTTGACTTTACTATTAATGTTACAGTTCCTTTCCCCTCGGAAAACTTTACAGCCATTGAGGGAAGAGTGAGGCAAGAGTGATGAATGTCCTCATAACCGCAGTGGATTTCAGCGCTGAGCAGAGGAAGCAAAATCAAAACGAGGCAGCTCAGAAAGTCACAGAGAGGTGATACTGCTGCCCTCAACCTGACAACCAAGAGAAGTGTCATTAAAAACACTCACTATGTTATGGTGAAGACCTTGAAAGCATAACAAGTGTGTTAAGTTTATTATGTACTGCAGAGGTCACAGGGAAAACACTGAGCCACAGACTGGTCCAACAAGAGGGAACCACGCAGGAAAAATGTTTGAGGATGGCAGAAGTAATTAGCTTCCTCAGGCTACTTTGAGTTCAGGCGTTTTATATTACCAATTCACCCAGGCAGTGAATGAGGAACACCATTACTCCCTTTCAAATAAAGTTCACCCCAAGTGTCACTGACACTCATAAAAGGCATGCATGACTCATTTACAATTAGAAAAAATCCAATGGGTTCAAAATGGGACAGAATATCTAACTATCCATGAACAGAACCCAAGTCATTGACACCAATTTATTAACTTCAGCAAAATACTTATTACACCCAAAAGGCCAATGTTTCATATTTCACCCTTCAAATGTCTGACCTCACATAATTATCCCACAACAAGGCAATAAAGCACATCTGCAATGATACAATGTGATTTTTGTAGCATATAACATAAAGGGATAATGTGACCACTGAGGGGCTTGTCAGATGGTTTGGGATGACTGATTAGGAAAAAGACATTTAAACATTAAAAACACCACAAATTCCCAAATCTAACTAAATAACTAACTTTTTCATTCATCATTTTCTCCCCTTGTCATATTACTTAGAGCCTTTACTCTCCCTCTCCTCCTTCCTTCTCTTCCTTCCTAATTCAGCTGCTTTCCTCAACCCCCACCCGCCAAGCCTCAGCAGTCCCTCCCCCGACCCCCTCCACCCAGTGCTTTTTACTTTTCCAGCTGTTGGTAATCATGCAGGTGCCTGATTGGCTGACAAGTCCAGCTGCTGGCTGATGGGAAGGCCCATGCATGAACAGCTGTGGGAAGGAAGATGGACTGGAGTCCAAAGGAAAAGGTGACAATGCACACCCCAACTCCCCCCTCGATACACACAATGATACTCACAAACACGCATACACACACACAGAGTCACAGCCAAGAGTGCATTTGGAAGGAAGGGATTAAAATGACCAACTTCCCCATCCTGCCCTCCACCCTACCTCCTGTTAATCATCATCAGTATCATCATCATCAATATTATTTTACTAAAACTCTAGCGGGACAGAGCAGGCCTGTCAAACACTGAGCAGGGAGGGGATGGGGCTTAGCTCAGCTACCATTAAACTGTGTGATGTCATGTCATGTTCCAGGCACAGTGCTTTGGTGACGTGGGTTTAGTGATTGTGTATTTGCACACCTCTTTCTATACTAGATGTGAGGAGACCAAAGGACTGTGGGCAGCACTTTAAAGACCCGGCTGGTCCAGCACCGTCACTTCATTGGTGGGCTCTCTAATTCTTCATAATGTATCTCTCTACAGCCTCAGAACAAATAGTCCAGCATGTGGGAGGGCCCCCTGTGGTTTTCTTACCCAGTAAATTCCATTACAGGGAACACACATTGTTCCATAATATGGCTTCAACACAGCCTCATAAAAATTGCAGACTGCATGTTGTAGACAAGAACAAGATGAAGTATATTCCTCCACTATGATAAACTGAATATAACAATAAGATAATATGTCAGACAATATTGTCAATATATGTAGGAACAGAATGAACTAGACACACAAATATCAAAATTTACATCTATTAAAACCCTGCTCTGTTTCCTGTATTGAAGCTAATGTTTATTCAGACATTGTGGCCCTCAGAGAGCATGAAAACCTGAACCAGTATAATAATTAGTTTAGTTTGGAGTTCATTAGCTCAAATATTTTTGGAAATTTTGAGCAGGAGCAAATTAAGAATCCTGGATTTAAGGATTCCTAATTTGCTCCTGCTCCTAATGGATTTAATATTTATAGTGGCTAGTTAAATAACTAACTAGCTAACTACCAGTAGAGGGCTTGTTGAGTTAGATGAAGAACCCAAGAATTTGAGGAAAACTATTGGATTTGTCCAAAACCCTTAACTGGATGAGTGGTATAGATAATGGATGGATGGATGTTTGACTTGTGAAAAAAGCAAGAGGATCCTTAAATAAGCTTGTCTAAAGTCTACACCTTGCAGACCACAGTTGTTCACTGGTCTCCTGTTGTTTAATCCAGTCTAAGTTGTAGATTTTCAGCTAGAAATAGGCACATTGTAATTCTTTTACTACAAGAGTTTGATTTGAGACATTGACATTTGATATACCGTATACTAATTGTATATAAAAAATGGCCTCCATTTCTTCCCACAAGACAATAATGAACCTAAAATCTTTCTGATTCAAGTGCTGCCAACTGCCAACACTGGTGACACAGTTGGAGGTGGAAGCACTGTACAAGTTTCTCCCACACGCCAAGCTGTCCTATTATAGGTCAATCTCACCTGCCAACAATGACATCTCACCCAGAATTATCAGAAAACATCAGTGTAACATGAATGATGAATGATGTACACTTCAATGCTTTAGTTTCAACCACCTTCCATCTCCTATATGGAGGAGTTGGGTTCATTCTATTTTGCAGCCAGCCACTAGAAGATAGTGATTGGCTGCAGGTGGTGTTTTGGCTTCACCTGGTTAAAATTAGCAATACTGTGTTTATAAAACTGCTGTCAACTTATATCAAGCCAATCAATATCTTGATCATTTAGTCAGTTCCATAGACAGCTTAACAGCAGTGATCAGACTCAACATCCAGTCAACAGCAGCTCTACAACCAATGTTTCAACTGTATGAAGTCACATTACAAAAACTCAAGTGTTATTATGCTATTCTAAATTCACACTCTCAATGAAGTATAACCACGTCCATCACTTCAAGCCAAAGTCTGATTGCGAATTGTTCAGAAACTATTTCCTCCAGTCATAAATCCCGTCTGTTTGCAGATGTTAACTTTCCAAAACATAAGTCATGAACCAAGGGGGAATTAGATAAGTCTTGTAGGGAGATTTTGTGTTTTGGCTACAAAACACTTAACAAATGTGTTTTTAACAACCTTCTAAAAGCTTCTTAGCTGCAGGACCTTTCTCTGTCATCACTGTAGTCGTCCTGTGAACTGAGCTTCATCTGGTGAGGAGACACAGGTTTGATTTAAAAATTAGACATTTGTCATCTGAGAAGTGGTAATGTATAAATTCAATGACCCTGTCCTTTAGACTTGTAGCTCTCATTATTCAACTTAATATTTATTCAGTAAGTCTACAAAGTCAAAACCAATTTCTTTCACTGTGGGTGGACCAGGACTTCCACAGGAACCGCTCTACAAAATTCCAAGTCTTTAAACCCTTTAGGTACACTGAACTTCAAGCACAGAGCCAATGACTATCATGAGCTGGAGTAATGTCATTTGACATCTCAAATGTCTTTAATAAAATATCACTACACATCGCATGAATGCAACTGACAGAGAGTAAGTGAATATAGAGAGAAGGGGATGTAAAGACTGGCCACCACACCCTTGGCAGATGGTGACAGAGTATATGGACTGTCTACAGTACGGGTGTGTCTTTCCTATTACAGCCTATTGATCAGCTGTGTTTTCCCAGACTTAATTCATAGAGAAATTGGAAGCAGCTGCACCATCTGCCTCCTCTGTTAGCAAACCTTTGCTAGGATGTGTGGACAAGACATATTTTTGGAGTTAGTACAAATGACTCAGCCGTATTAGATACCATACAGATGTCAGCTATCATTTTTCCTACTTGTATCCTCACCACGGGCAAAGTGAAACTTTAAGACTAATGAAGAAGTAATTAATTGTGGCTACTTATTGTAGGACTTTTGTCTCTTTAGAATACTGTAAATATCTGAAGTGTTACAGGTACCATTTCAAGGTTTTACATAATATGAAATGAAAGTTCATATTTTCTTTTCATCTTCTTTGTAAGAGGCTGTAACGTGAAAACACATATCAAACTTTCAACTAAAACACAGCAATCCTGATAACAGTGTAACTCTCTGTATCTCCGTTTGATGTAATGTTTTCCATTTTTATTGTATGTTATCATCTGTCACTGGCACAATGATTAAAGTAAATAAAATACAAGTGATCAAAGGCACAGAAGAGTATATTTTACTGGCCGCGCAGCAAAATGAGATTATGTGCTTTCGATACAAAACACACACTGGAGGATAAGCTATGCTACAGACTTTGATGGTTGGTTGCTAGCATGTATATAACCTTTATTTGTCAAAGTCCAGTCATGTTTCATGTGCGATTCTATTACTGTTTTTCACTCCATCTGTGACTCATCCCGCTGAGCTCAGGACAGAAACATTTTCTCCTCTTTTTCCTTGTTTGTTTTTTTTGACACTTCACACTTCGAAAAGAATGAGGTCCATCCCCCACTCCAGGATGTTTTACACTTAACACATCTCATAATGAGAGAGGACAGGCCATCTTCATAAACTACAGGAAGGAAAACTGGCAAACTGACTTCAACCAGCTGCAAAGTGATTAAACTGAAGTGACTTTTACAAGAAGTGATTCAACTGAAACTGGCATTTTTCCTCTTCAGCACAGCGAGAGGCTACAGTTCTTTTGTCTGGATGGGAAAGTGCTTTTTTGTTCAGCAAGGTGGCATTTAGAAAAACACACAAACCTCAACAACCTATGCTGTGCAAGTGAAAGGATCATACACGTCAGTGAAGAACTTCACAGAAGGTGTTGTAGCCACAGAGAAGATTAGGGGGAATTTAAGAGGTTTTTCAGTTTCCAGATGAAATGTAGGACAAGAAAGTGACATAATCAGTTCTGACAGCATATATTGACTGTAAGGTTTTATATTTTTCACAGTTTTAAACCCAAGCTCAATCATTCTACACCTCTACCTGAAAATAATGCATTGCCTCTAATACACGAGTCCATGTGAGAAAGATGGCTGCTCACGCTGAGTCTGGTTCTGCTGGACGTTTCTTCCTGTTAAAGGGAGTTTTTCCTCTGCATTGTCTTCAAGCGCTGCTCACTGTGGGAACTATTGGGTTTTCTCTATAATATTACAAGATTTTGACCTGACTATGTAAAATGCTTTGAAATAAATGTATTTTGTGATTTGCCACTAATTGATACAATAAAATGTATTTGAGTCTACGGCTTTATTTTTATTAGTAGCTGTGTGAGGCTTTAATGGCTGTTTGGATAATCCAGTATTTAACTTTAAACAGAAGAAGAAGAAGAGAAGAAGAGAAGTTGTTCACATCTAACTGATTGACTAACATTTTATTAGACTTAGCTCTAGCTGTGTCATTTATTTCATCAGATTGATATAATGCTATTACAGAGCAGTGCAGCTTTCATGCTCTTTCATTTACTCATGTTTCTTTTTTCTGCTAACTTATAACTAATAAACTAATAATTGATGAGTGAAGACAACAGTTAAACATTGATTGTGTTGTTTATTGATGACGGCATACCTGCAGGATCTTCAGAAGTTAATTATTAGCCCAAGATGAGGTGCAAAGGTGATGTTTCAGGAGAAATATCATCCTCATGACCGTTTTGCTCAGCCCCTTTTTCCGATGTCTTCCTCTCTTATCTCCAAAAATCTCCTGGCTCAGTAGAAACCAAATCCACGTTTATTTTACCCTGAGTATTAGGGAGTGATTGTTTGTACTGTTGCGTGCTGGATGCTCTATGGGTTTCTCAGAAGCAGACTGTGAGAGCAGTAACAGATGCCAAGTTCAAATCTCTCCAAGGAGAAAGTCATAAATTACCATCCATGCGATGTTGAAGCGGCTCCATGCCGATTTCCATTCCAGTACATAGTGGTTTTATTGCTTATCTATTTCTTGCCCGTGGCAAACATTTTCCCAATAATATTTACATCAGTCATGCTCTGGCGTGCGCATCTTTTTCCTGGGTCCTTTTTGTAAACGTTTAGTTTGGATTTGAGGAAGACTCCGGTGATCAACTGGTCACATGAACATAGATCCCATGCACCTTTAGACAAGGTGTGGGCTCTCCTCCATATTCTGGAACTTGTGTATATCACATGTAAACTGTTATAAAAGGTTCAACAAAAGGGGACAAATGTGTAACCATATAATCAGATTTTCTGTTTCTGTGTTATACATTACAATCAGTAATATCAGATTATCAGATATATGTACAGTATGTTTTCAGTGCAGATCCCTGTGAAGCTCAAGGGAAAATGTAGCTACATAGGTAACATTGTTGGAAATATGGAGTAATGTTGTTGTACTGTACTTCCATGGGTGTTCACCACCCTGACAGGCAAATACCAAGTCTTACTTTAAAGACATACAGTCCAAAAGTCAACTACACTGAGGAATTGTTTTTACAGGCCATTTTCTTTTCAACTTGGGAAAGTTTGTTTAGGCACCAGTGTCTCAATTAGGTACTATGTTTTGATAAGGTGTGGCTCCAGTAATGTCCTTGCTTCAACCTTATCCTCTTTCAAATGATTACATGTTTCCAGCATAGAATAAAGCGATAGTGCACCTACTCCTTTCCCAAAAAGTGGGCTATCTTGCCTTCAGGAATACAACCTGCCTTTTGATTTTTTTTCCCATTACACCTTGGCTCCCAAGCCTTGCTTTTAAGACTCTTTACCTTCTCACGCCCCTAAAATATGAAAGCACTTTGATCTTGGTTTAATTACCAAACTAAATATGTCACTGAAAAGAGAGTGTGGCATGACAGGGAAGAAGGGCATGAGAAGTGAAGTTTTTGTGAACAGTGCACACTTGGCGGAGTCCACAAAGACTGCGAGGGGATCAATGAAGCTGCCTGTTGGGTGGAGGTAATATAATCTGGAGGTTCTTTTAAAAAAGGTCCAAGCCCTTATGATTGACTGTGCACTAACCTCAGGAGAAATGCAAGGGATTTGGCCAGTCAAAACATCACTCTGTGATTATAAAGGGGAAGGAGAGAGGAGAAAATGAGGGAGGATATATATTGTGCAGTGTAGCATGAGCAATAGATGGCTTACCCTTGACAGAAAGTCCCACTTAAACTCAAAAGTGATGTTCTTTGAGATTAGAAAACCCATCCAAGGTCTCTGCTTTCTTTTATATTCAAAGCCATGGTACATGGGTATTCATGCTAAAGGGCACTGCAGAAGAAGCAGGTTCTTCTCAGTGTACAATGAGATGTTTTTATGTATAAAGAATAAAACCTGAGGTCTTAATGTCAAAACAACATTTTCTCATTTATATATATATATATATATATATATATATATATATATATATATATATATATATATATGACATGTAACGTGTATATATACATAACACATGTAACATATCTCTTAACTTATTTCAATCAGTGTTTGAAAAAGGCCTAAAATCTTTGTCAGTTGTGGGGCAAAATTAGCAGTTTCACTTCTTGTCAAACTTGGAAAAGCTCATGTGGTTTGGGGCCAAACTGACAACAAGCTTTAAAAAATGAAGCAGCCATCATTTCTCTTTACAAGTGTCCAAGTAGCTGTGAGACAATGCTTCACTTGAGACTACAGGGGTAAGAAAAACATTAATGGTGGGATTTTAGCAGGATTGCCAAGTCTCAAGTGAAACCCTAGCACATTTTTAATTGTAGTGTATGCTTATTCCTCTTCTGAGCCAAAAAAGTTACGGCAATTAGCTCAAATCATTCAAAGCTTGTCTTATCAACTGAAAAAGTCGTTCTTTAAAGCATGGACTGTAACTCAGCATGTGTTAGAGAAACGTTCCCAGAAACTGGTCTTAAATGTTGGGATGCTAAACTGCTGAAGCCAAAATGGTGCTGTGGTGAGCTTTTACTTGTTTTCAACAGGTGTTTAATATTTTTCCTTTTAGAATAAAATCCCAAACTGGAACACAAAAAGGTCAGGTTTTTGTCAACAGTTTATTATAGAAGCAACATGATCTGTATCATCCAGCAAAAAGACAGAACTTGTAACACACCTCTGTCTAAACATGCACTTGATATCCATTATAACTGTATCACACCCTTGAAGGAGGTAAAGTTAACTTTTCCACTGTGGCTTGAAACCATTAAAAAGTTCTTTCCCTATGATACACTGATGCACTTGAGTGTAACTGAGATCTTGAACACACACAATAGTTTCAAATCAGACTTCTCCCTTTAAAAGTAAAAAGTGATTTACTCATGATGTAGAATGTTTTTTCAATCACAATCCCATATAAATGCACATCCAAGTGGTATTACTGATGGCGCCACTGTCGCAAAGAATCATTCATTGTTCCTAGGGCCGTGATAAAAGCAGAATAAAACATCCGTTTGTATTAATGCGATGGCAAATTTTCTTACTTACTTATTAGAAGTAATGCCAACTGAAGGCCACTTAGAAAACCTGTGAAGTCCTGGAGATTTCTACATTGAGTGAAATCCAATCCAAGGTTGATTTTTTTTTACCTCAGTTTCTATCTTCTTTGCAACTGGACTCATTCACTTTTGTGGGCAGAGTTTCCACTGTTTTTTTCCACTGTCTACCATTAAAGTTTTCTGGAGAAAACTACAAACAACTAGTGGAGAAACCAAAGCTCCATCTTTCTTTGTGCAGTGGCAGATGGACTTACTTGGTGCCATAAAATGATCCTTCATTTCCTGGGAGATTTTGTGTGGTTGGACACAGAATAAAAGCGAGGTGGCGCAGGAGTTTTATTCTTTAATAGAAGTGCACGTGATGCCATGATGGTGCAAAAGGTTGAAAGCACAGACTAACTATTCAGGTATTAAAAGTACTTCTTTGTTGACTGAGAGTGAGATGAACATTGTTCATTCCTGTCACATCTTGTGTTAAGTACAGAGGTAAAGAAAGGCAGCTGTTTACATAAAGATTAACAGCAAGAGAAAAATCAAAGGTTAAAAAAACTGCCTACCAACTAGTTTGCCAAATATGGGGTTATGCATGTATGTACAGTTCAACACATAATAACCTCCACTCTGATAACCAGTATCCAGTAAGTCACTTACTCTATCTAGATTCATGTATTTCCATACTTATATTTGTTATCCTAAGTTCACAGATGCACCATACAGTATATCCAAATTGTGACACTCAGAATGATCAAAAAAACTGAATATAAAATACTGAACACCTCTCATCTTCAACAGTCACCATCTTGGCTCTACAGTAGAAGGGGAGGGACTACAGGCATATTTTCAGACTTGTGAAATTGGCAACCAAGGAAGAACATGTTGTCTGCACCGATGGAGGCATAATTTTCATGTCACATAACCGACAGAAAAAAAGCACAAGATTCATTTACAAGTCAAATAAGATCAGATCAAATGTAGTAATCAGTCAGCTGGAGCTGTTGGTATGTTGGCTCTTTCCTCCTGCTTCTAGTCTTTATGCTATGCTAGGCTAATCTCCAAATCCTGCTTGTATCCAGTTCCTTAAAACACAGACATCAAAGTGGCATCAATCTTCTCATGTCTCTCTCAAAAAGACTGTACTGTACTGTAAGTGTAAACTTACTGACATCAATTTTGGCCTAACTAAAAATAATGAGCTGTTTTCATTGCCCAACATGAGATCACAAAATGAAGCATGCAGAGCAGGAGAGGGCATTATTTGAACTGATAGCAACCTATGATTTATGACTTTAATAAAGACATTCTTGTGCAGACACTGTGAAATCAGAAATTCAAATACAATGTGCACGCCATTTATGAATGTTCTCTGACAACAGTTATATTTGGTCTTACATCATGTTTACAATATATGATAAGTGGGAATTTTATGAACAAAATCATGCACGTATTTGTGCCCCTCCACAGACTGCACTCCTGACAGAATGAATTGGAATCACTCCACAGAGGCTCTATGTTCATCTCTCTCAAGGTGAAATCCTTGTCGAGATACTCTCTTAAAATCCCTTTCCAGACACTTTATTAATGATACTATAAAACTGATAGATGGCCTCCTTATAAAAACATCACATTCCTAGTCAGTCAGGCCCTGTCCTGTAAGACTTGGATTTTTAGCCGTTTATTCCCTCTGTATTTCCTATGTTGTCTGTATCTTCAAGCGATGTAATGCATGAATGCACAGTGTAGCTGCCCACCTCAGAGTATGTTTATATGGTTTTAAGATTTTAATGTGTTAATTGCAGGTGCTTGAGGTCTGAGTCTAAAGGGTTTTTTTTTTTTTTTTTTTTTTTTTGGTTATTGCTTGATATAACGCTGCAGTCATACTGTACAGTCTCCAGGAGTAAATAAACTAGGTGGAGAAAGCAGAATTTTGAGGGAAAGTCAAACTTCAAAACTTCAAAAAATCAAAGTGTTTGGACCTTTACACCAGGACTTGTGTGTGCTATAATATGTACAGGGTCCATGTTGTCTTAAGGGATATTCAGTAACATGCATTCTGTATTTGAAAAAAAAAGAACACTGGTCACCAGTAAGAAGATGACCAGTAGAAATGGAAATTCAAGTGTAATAGGTTTTCATAAAGCTCCTTCTGGTGGATCAATAGGGTGACACCACCCTCTTCTTGTTCCTTTAACGAGGACAGAGTCTTCTGAAGCTTGAAGGGATGTTCATAGTCAGCGACAATATTCAACCAGGCTGATAGGAGTTAAGATTCTGAAGTGAACATTTCCCATCATCACACCACCAGCAGCAGCACCTCCAACACATGACAGATTGGTTCAAGATCCATCAACCAGTCTTCCAGTGGGTGAACTTATGTCCAGTGTAGACTCAGGTTTCTGTTCTTGGCAAGAACCTGACATGGTCTCTGTTGTTACAGTCCATCCACCTCCAGGTTGAAAATGTTGTTCATTCTGAAGCTTTTCTCTTCTCAAAAGGAATTTGAATTGAATTACTTTGTTGCACTGTCGTAAAGTTGTTATCTGAGTTAATATAAAGCCTCTTTCAGCTCCAACCAGTCTGACCAGTCTCTTCTGATTTGGTTTGGATCCAGTTTGAAATCCAAGTCTGATTTTTGTGAGTGCAAATCCAGGAGATCATCAGGTTCTGAACTATTCAAGCCAACACAGTCAATGTAAGTGAAATCACTTCATTTTCTCCTCATCATGATGTTTGATATGAACAGTAATTGAAGCTGCTGACCTCTATCTGTAGGATGTTATGCACTGCATTACTACAACACAACAGCCTTATTCAATAATTACCTGAATAAGCAGATGCACAGGTATTTTTAATAAAGTATTCGATGTGCATATTATATATAATGTAGCTATCTCATTTTTTTGACTTTTTTTTTTTTTATCAAGTTCTACCAGTTCTACCAGTTTGTCTGTCCATCCATTTACAGCAACTAGAAGCATGTATAGTTTATAACATGCATTAATATTAATGACATTAAAGGTTGTATGTGGGTGTATGTGTGAATACCACCACATATTGTAGTTCATCGTCATTGTCACTGTCTTTGTTGCCTTGTCACACTCAGCAGATTAAACACAGCTCATGACATTTTCCTGTGCTGCATATTTCATGTAATGAGAAGAGACCATGATCTGGGTGTCGTCTGTGCAAACAAACTGTGCATGGGAGTAGCTTGTTAGCACTCCCCACTCCCCAGTGCTGCTGATGTAAGCAGAGCTATTTTCCAAATTTTCCAGGCTCCCTGCTTGCATCTGTTTAGCCTTCAACATGACCACATGATAGAGTCAATATTATTCAATATTCTTCGTAATGACTGTAATTTCAGAGCGAAGATCAAATGCAGCCTGAAAAAGTCTCGATTCTTGCTGCAACTTTTTCCTCTCCTTGAAGCTTTAAATCATCTGCGAATCAATAACCCTGATCTACAGAGAGCTGATTTGTTTAGTTGCACTTTCTCACTTATTCAGCTGCAAAAGTTTTTCTATTGAGAAGTGAATTTCTAAGTAAGTGAATCTTTTCCATGACCATTTGTCCATTTAGGCTGTTATTTAGTCAGTGTTTTACCTCAACCAGTCAATATATTAAACTGACTTATGACACGTGAGATTTCTGAGGGTGTATGGCTGTCTCTTCTAATACATGTAGGAGAGTTGTAGTTTAAAGCTTTGAGATAGTGTGTTTTGAGACGTTTTGCACATTTGTGTGTGTGTGCGTGTGTGTGGGTGTACACTTGTGCATGTAGTACAACAAGTTGAGTATTAGTTTGGGGAATAGAGGATACACTGGCTGGAACAGTCAGCTGTTTGTTCATTAAAGCACATTTCATCTTCTGTCTCTATGTGGCTGTGGAGTCTTTAGAGTTACACCTCCTTTGGCAGAACTGCGCTTTGCAACTAAGATAAAGTAATGAAAAGTGTGATTGCTTTTCAGGTAATTATATCACATCTAATAAGCTGCAGACCAGTCTCATATCATATTTTTTTTCCCCTCACATCAGATTCTACACTTGAGGATTAGAGTCAGAATTTCAAAACATTTTCATGTGGTCCTCATCCTCTTCCATAAGAAGCTAATGAACCCATATGTCTGTTTGTTGAAGTGTAAAAACATCCTGTTGTGGTTTTACAGAGGGTTGTGTTTCTTGGCCAGGCGCAGCAGACCTTGGAAAGGGTCAGGCAAGCTAGGCTAATGTTGACATCATGTGCTGTTTGGCTGTGCCCTTATATTGTAATTTAGACATGAGAGTGATGTGGTTTATGGAACCTGCCACACAGATCAGTATCACGTTATTACTGGAAAAGTTTATTTTTGGCATGTTGATCATATTTATCCTGTGATAAAGTAAAAGGTTTATGTGTAATAACTGACAAGTACCATATTAAATAGACGCTATCATGTTACTGCTCTGACATGAGTCTAATATCAGTCTTCACATCTGACTCGACTAAAAGAAAATGAGTTTTATGTCTTTAACAAACTACCTCAACTCTGCTCAGAATTTGTTCTCCCGCTGTATCTTTGTTTCATTTCTGAAAGGTTCTTACATTTGTTTTCCCACTTTTTCTTGTACCATTCTCACCTTACTCTCCCTTTCTTGTTCAGTTCCAATTCATTAAACATTTTTGGCGCTGTAGGAACATACTTTTCCATTACTGTACAATTAATCACAGTCAGTCATTCACCCCGGCAACATATGGACACCCCATCCCCTCCCCTCCCATTATAATTAGTCTTGTTTGACAGTTGTTATCTTGGAAAACGGCTGTAACGGCAAGTGCCACACATAGAGAGAAGCACATGAAAGCAAGAGGAAAATTGAACGACTACCATCTGAGCGCGCACACACACACACACACACACACACGCGTTGAATTACACCTACCCTGTGACCCGTCTTGGTTGCAGAGTCCATGCAAACTTTTGAGCCCTTGTGAAAACAGGGCAGAGCGGATGAGGGAGCAGCTCTGCAGTTGGTCAGATTTTGTAAGACTTTGGATCCATTGCTGTAGTGGACAGTTAAAACAAATGAAACCCCTGTGAGTCATCGTGGCCCTTGGATAGTTAATGGTGCAAGGAACACTTGCCATTTGAAACTCTACTTGCGAGTAAGTGTATGTGTGTGTGCGTGCATGTTTGCGTGTGTGTGTGTGTGTGTGTGCGCGCGCACACGCGCAAATGCGTATGTGGGTGTGCGTATGTGTGCACATGTTTATTTGAGAATGTTTGTGTTTGATTTAATGCCAAATGTTCTGACAATGAAAATAATACCAGTGAAATTAAACGATTCATTTTGATCCAGCCTGGAAATCACCAAGAGGAGGAGTTCCACAAAAACTACAGCGATACAGTGCAGTTATTTACAAAATCACTTGAACTGAGGCCTGAGGTCTCAGTGGATTCACAGTGGAGACAGGACATATGCACTATGATGCTGTGCGTCACTGTAGGCTAGCATGTCACATATATAATGCAAACACCTCCTTGGGCACACATGCATGCAAAATGCATGGTGATAGGAACACAGAAAGACTATAGGAGCCATTGTTTTGTCAAGGTGCTGTTCAGGCCACTAAAGGCCAAGCATCTTTAATTGAGGAACAGTTACACAATAATTGGCACTTCTTGGGTGTCTGACCTTTGCACAAGAGGTTGATGAGCTCCCATCTCACATGACAACTCTGTGTCCTGAAATAACCACAAGACAATTGCCACTCATGATGTTACCCATCCTAAAAATAGCCTTAAATGGCAGAGATCCTACAGGGTTTTTTATATTATAGTTGTATCCCAGTTTTATTTAAATTATATTGCATGCAAGGACGCCACACATGGTGAAAAAATATAAAGCTATTTTTATTTTACAACTGCATTTTTCAGAAATCCTTGTCCCTTTTCCATTATGCCAGCCTTAAACGCTCACAGACGCTCACATATGTATAGGAACATGAGCAAACAACCCCTGAGGAGAAACTATATAGTTCATGCACAGGATAAGGACTGTCTTGTTATGTGCTGGGTAAAACCTGAGCCAGACGGGTGCGGTGTTTCCATAATACTGCCGCATTTTCACTGAGACTGAAGGCGACTGCGTAGCAGGGCCACCCATGTTGTGCCGTGCTGAGGCTTATGCAGTACAGTAAACATGGCAGAAGCCTTTTGGACCAGCTTCTCAAGCCCCTGGCCAAGCTGTCTGTAGTAGATGCCAACCAGAACTAACTGAAAAAGAGGCAAAGTTGTCCTATAAGTTAGCATTGCCAGTGTGTTCCAAATGCTTGCCCAAGTGGATGAAATATTCAAAGTGCTGCCAACGGAGATGAAAGTTATTGCAGACACGTCATTAATTTGTCAAGTTGTCCAGAGGAAGCCTTCTTTTTAGTCTAAACCATGGGTTTGCCTAAGAGATCCCAAAATGATATTGTGATAGATTTTCCTAAAACTTACTAAGGTCAGTCAAGCTCCAAATCTCTCAAGAATAATAATAATGATGAAATACGCTGGCGATTATCAATTAATAACTAAGTGAATCATAGAAGTCTGACTAATATTTTTAAGGCTGTAAACTGTGTTTTCTGATTTTTTCACTTGTGCGTTAAATATACCTGCACTAACTCTGGATAAAGAAGGTCACGGCCATTATACAGGCCTCTGGACTCTGTTCTCTTGGGCTCCTATTGGCCATTGCTCCTGTTGTCACTGCCACCCAGTCAGCGTGGGAAACCACACAGGCTCATGTCATTTCCTGGCTTTTGTAAACACTCAGCTGGGAGCTAAATATTACAGTGTACAATCATAAATACTGTATAGTGGTCACTGCTGTGGTCAGAATATGAGCGTGTGAGTTTGTGTATGTGTTTTTTCCAGTATAAACACTGACCTTGTCAGGACTAGTAGTCATTGTAGGGACCAGAGCCTGAATCCTAATGAGGCAAAACGTGGTCCTGGTTACGGAGTGAATGGAGGTTATGGATTATGGTGGTGTTGGGGTTTTGGGTTAAGATGTCCACAATGAATGGAAGTTAATTCAATGTCCAAATAAGGATCTATGAGAACAATATAACAAAGTCAAGCTGGCAGCAAAGTAAAATAGTACAAATACGGAATGAGCACTGGTCAATAAAGAATAAGGAGAAACAGAAGATAAATAAAAACATCAGTACATGTATGTTTTGGTAAATAACCAAAGCTGGTTTAAGTTTTCTACATTTCAGAGAACAGTGCTCTGGCATCAATAAACCAACATCTGTGGATACATTGTTTATTCATAATAATTGAGCTGTTGTGCATAATTTCCCCTTTTTATCCTCCATTATAATTTAACATAATTATATTCTGATATGGACAATTTTGGGATCTAAATGATTCCCAAATAGATTTTGTTTAACTCCAAACTGTTTTAGAATCTGAAAACATACTTAGCATTGCTGAAGCTTTGCCTTTATTTTTCAGTGAAGTAGTGAGTGAGATATCAGGTTCTAATCCAGATTACAATGTTTTAAAGAAAGATGTTAGTTTCCACTCATCTATGCATAAACTCTCCTTGGCTACAACAGCTCTGTCAGGTGCCTGCAGTGCATCAGTGACTCAGTGAGTCAGTCAACAGTTTTCTGATAGTTAGTGATCGTCATCTCCAACAACTGTCTTAACTTAAAGGTGTGAGTCCTGGGCCACAATAATCTCAATAAATGTAACTGGAACAGACAAAAACAGGTGACATAGGTGCCAACACACCAAATAAACTGTTCCACATCTTTGTGATTATGAAGTCCACACACTCATAAAAGAACCGTATCTGTCAATCTTTACAGGACCAGAATTGGCTCATCTTGTTTGAGCAGCAGTGACACTGAAACCATCTACTCAGGTTGACACATTCACTCTGTCTGTGGCTTGTGGCTATTTTGTGTAACATTTTTTATAAGTTGTACACTTGTACAATATGTAGAATGCTCTTGGCTGTGTAGTGGTGTACTTCCCCATCGAGGCTATTGAGTGCATTTATAAAATTTCCCCACTGATGTGTTTGTTAGTCATGTGAAGCAGATGTGTCTGAGTTTGTTTCCAAATGTCTGAGACCACTCCCATACTGTTGGACCCCACTGTATCTATCATATTTGCATTGTAGCACTGTGCCACTTCAGCTGTACAGTAATGAAACACATAACAGAATTACACAAGGTTTATTTACATCCAGTGTTGCATTCATTTTTCACCAAGATCTTGTATTGATGATGGGAGAGTTGGACCACTGCACAAAGTCTTCTCCAGCACATCCTAAAGATTCTCAGTGAGGTTTAGGTCTGGACTCTGTATTGGCCAGGTAGTGTAGTTTAGCTATTTTAAGTATTGTACTATGTATGTACTTTATGTATTGACTATTATTTGTGTGTGTATTATTTACTATTGTCTATCAAATACAGATAAGGACTCGGTACTCAATATTAATAAAAACAAATGATAAATGTGAAGCTTTTTTTTTTTTTTTCATTTGAGTATAATCTTGATTAACCACTTCACAGTGTTTATAAAACTAAGGAAAAACAACATTGGAGACACTGGAACCACAGAAACACTTATTTTTGTTTAAAAGGAGACCTCAATAATTGATTGAGTCCTTATATCTTCATGATTGAGTCATTAATAATTGCTGATTAATTTCACATACTTAATTAAGTGACAGCTGTAATAAGTTTGACTAATACATCTAATAAGTTATTTTGCACAAGATTTCATCTTGTGCATATAAAAAACCTAATCAGTTCCCTGTGGTTGAACTCTAAAGTGCATTCCACAAACTCAATAAGCACTGACGCACTGTTCTGTGACAAGTAGTGGTGACATGGTTTCTTGATTAACTACAGTGTGGAAAGACGTCCTGTAGGTCTTAAAGCAGAGTTTGTGTGATACTTGCATGTCAAAAAGCTGTAACAGCTTCCTACTGCTTTATATTGCTTTTGACACTGTTCCTTTACTGCCCATTTTAATTATAAATGCAAGTCATGCAGAACTACATAAGAGTCCAGCAACAAGAACAGAATTTTTTCATTATATTTTTCACAGCCATCAGTTTTCCTCTATGTCTCATTTCCTTACAATTGTTTTTTGTGGGTTAATTTATTGGATAGGAATTCTCCAGAAGAAATACCGTGAGGGCGCAGTTTATTTATGGGGATTAAGTTCCTAAAACAGTGACCTTTTAACACTTTTTCTCATTAGTTTTGTATTTCGTGTGGACTTATGAATAAAATGTGGTAAGAATCGTGACCGATGCTTAACATTGAAAACCAAACTTCCCCACCTTGAACTTAAAATCTGTAATCTGCAAAAAAAAAAAAAAAAAGCATTTTTTTTCTGGTGTGTGAAGATTAAATGAGTTTTGACCTTCACAGAAAACAGCAGCATTTTAAAGCTAATGTTTAGCGAAGAGTTGCTGGGTTTACTTTATTGTTTCATACCCAGATCAAAATGTGCAGTCTCTTCTTCCCAGCCTGTTGTTCAACAGCTATCTTGTTAACTACAGCTGGAGACTACATTTGGTTCACTGCAGTGGTTCTAGTGTCCCAGGTCTCCAACTTAACAGAACATGAACTAGTGACCAACACCAGACCCAGACACAGGTAGTGCAGTCATCCATGGGAAAAGAGGCCTGCAGGCAGACAAATCAGAGACAGCTTGTCAGCAGTTTCTGAACTTCTAAGTTAAAACATGCCTGATGTCCAGTTTGGGGCATCTGCGTCGTGCGTGAGCTAAGAATACCAACAATCAGAGTGAATAACAATAGGTAATAAAAAAATGTACCTAATTTAGTGTTAACTGGTTTAATTTACCTCTTGTTCTCCTCTAATTTCCATGTGGTGGGATTACTTTACCATAAGGTTATAATGAATGTTTATCTCAAATCCGCCTTTGGACCAAGAATCTGTTTTCGTTTGACTTATTCAGTTCATTTGCTCCATGACGCAATTTCAAAAAACTGAACTTGCTTCAAGTTGCTTTATGTTGGGTCCTTCAGTCCAGCATGGAAACAGCCATATATAGTTCATGAACGCACAATGTTAATGTTGTGTTTGTTGTAGATTCACTGGGGCTTGAATTGCAACCAGATTATTCCATCAGATAACATGAATTCACATCAACATATGTGTATGTATATTTGTGTGTGTGTGTGTGTGTGTGTGTGTGTTGCTCCAGTGAAGTGTATACTTAGCTTTACTTGGAAATGTGCGTATGCACTTGCACCTGTAATAGCAGTTTTATGGTTGACTTGTTCACATGGTCATGTGAACAGAGGAACACAGCACATCACTCACCTACAGGTATGTGTAGTGCTGCAAGTTGCAATAGCCAAATACATACCGTTTTCTTTTGTCTAGTTGAGGTATTTAAACTGTTAAATGTGTTAAGTGTCTAAAATACTAATGTATAGTGATGTTCAGCTGCTGATGTTTCAGATATTTCAGACATCCAAGGATAAACATCAGCTTCAATCCCAAGCGATCAGGGTGGAGCAGATCATGCAAGTATAACACTGTCACAATTGTACAGACAACATTCATCACATTCCACAACAGATGCCACAGACATAAGAGCAGCACGCCTGACATGCAGCAGAGCTGAACCTGCTGCATCACAAACCAAAGAAACTGGAGCAGGCTGGGGCACCGGCAGCGAAGGCGAGAGACGAGAAACACTGTTTAAATGAAAAGAGCTATTACAATTTCCTGCTGCTCAGCACCACCCAGAATGTATAAACATAACTGACGAATATCTGTGCTGATGGATGCAATAGCACACATTTCAACAGAAAATTAAAAACTACACATGGCAGTGTGGAATGTACTCATGTTAAAGTTTCCTGCTCTGTGAAGCTGTAGGCTGGAGTTTAGATATGTGGCATATAGCAGATTCACAATGTCTGTGCTTGGATATAACACTTACAAAATACCCCATGTATGGGTCATAGTGTTTTAAAACAGCCTCCATTTATTTCATAAAATATAGCACGTCATTCAGATAGTTGTATGCTCTACATACAGTTGGTGCAGCACAGGTAGCTTGTTTTTGAGGTTCACATAAATATACACAGTCTGGTCGTGAAGGTCTACTGGGTTGATGTCATAGCTGTCTGAGAACAGTGAATTTTCTTATTGTGTTGTTTTAATTCATGATGTTTTAATTTTAAAGGAGAACTACAACACGGACAAAAATCCAGAATCACATATCTTTCAAAATCTCAGTCCGTCATCATAACAGACTCTGTCAGTGTGAGACATTCCCAGGAATTTAAAATAGATAACCTAACCTTAAACACAACACTGCGAAAACACGGACTGGATTTTCTACCATCATGAACGTGGATCAGACATGTGGTTTGTAAAAGAAAACAGCAAAGAGATCATAGCATGTGCAGAAACGTCCAGCTTCAAGGTCTATTCCTGAGGAATCAAATCTTAAATATAGTGACTTGGAACAAACATATATGTCTTTCATATTTTCATTTTTTACATTTTGTGTCTGTCTTCCTGTTCCTGTCTACCACTGGGGCAAAACACCAGCAGGAGAGGGATTGTGTTTGATTGTGGTGGACCAAAACCCAGACTACTGACCAATACGTGTTTTGAATCAGACTCAAAGTATCAGATTTAAAGTGATGGAGTGGAGAATGGAAGTAGGCAGAGCCCTGTGGGTTGGCAGCTGTGAGGAGTTGTGAAAGATTGTAGCCAGAGGACGGCCAACTGGATGGCATCTGTGGTCAGCAAGGCATTGCTTGTATTTCCTTGGATCAAAGGTAGCCAGTTCTCTAAGTCTGTTTAAAGTATGTCTGCTAAAGTTTGAACTTGGCAACTTTTACCTGGAATAATAAAACGTTTTATTTGTAATTCACCTTTCACACAAAAATGCAGCTTTGATGCTTTGCTCTCTCACTGTGTGGACATTTCTCTACCACAGAAAACACACACTGGGCCGGTTTTTGTTGTGTGTGTCTCATGGGTCACTAGTGTGAAATTCTGAATAAATGGAAATAAGAGGGAAAACACAGAAATATATGAATAGATCTAGTCTTTAATCCAGAAATATCTATATTAGCTTCTATCTGTGAGTGTTTGTGTCAGTGTCGTTGACCTTCAGCTATCTCACACTGGTACATTCATCACATTTATCACTAGATGTGATAAACTTTCATCCATAAAATGTGCACTCAATAAAAATACAACCAAAGTAATTTTACATTAACTCAATTCATGATTACACACTGAAATACTATTGAAATGCTGCATGCATTACAATTTATGTATTACTACTGAAATACTGGATGTTCTCACTGGTTTTAGTCATTTATGATATAACACATTCTAGCAATCTGTGCTCTTTCTTGACCCTTAAGTTTTAAATTCTGATTTCAGTGACTTGGTTGGTAGTATAACTGAGTTGTCCTTACTCCAGCTCAAAATGGCGTCATGAGCATTTAGTACATGTTGTTTTTTGTTTGTTTGTTTGTTTGTTTGTTTTTACCCAGCTGGCGATGCGGTTCAAGTCAAGTTGCGTACTCTGAGTACAGGTTTTTACTCAGGTTTTTGACAACACCTGGCTCATGTTTTACAGGCTTATAAATTAATTCTGTTCCAAATGCAAACCCTGTCACGTTCACCCATTCCAGCACCCGCAAGAAGAGACAACGATGCAACAATTATGGTATAAAGTTTAAAGCTGACGTGGATCCACCAGAGCCACGGCCACGTTTGACAACTGTTCAAGCCATGTAGTCTGTGAACACTGAGCACACTGGCTTTTTAACGTCTCCTTCTTCACCGTTCACTAATGTAAGTAAAGTAAAAAAAATAACTGCATTTACTCTGAGTGAATTTTAATCGTCTTGTAATGGTTTTACTGCTTAGTCCTGTATAACTGATGGGTTTGGGTGGCCTCACTTACACATGAAATGTCTGTGTTTGCTTTTCACTAATTGCTTTCGCATGACTTGGTCACAGGTGTCAGGCAGAGACTTTTGGTAAATGTTTGGCACAGTCAAGTAAGCAAAGTTTCAGGGCCTACCTGGAATAGATGGAGCTTTAAATAGCAGCAGGGCGTTACCCGTTTCCTCCACCAGCTCACTTGATGCAAATACACATGACCTGATGAATTACAAGTTGACTGGAAATTATGAAGACTTAGAGAAAATAAGAGCAATTTTGTAGTAATTGCCATCGAGCTGTTAGGTCTTCCAGTGCAAAGGCTCTTTGCATGTCGGGAGTGTGAGTGTGGTGGGAGGCAGGTATTTTTAGTATCAAACTCCTCTGTTCCAGTGGCATGGCACTCAAGCACAACATACCTTCTGTGTTGTGCTTTCCTCCTTAAGACAAGTACTTTCCCTTCTATGTTTTGTGTGTCGGGCAGGCTGCCAGGGCTTTGGCTTCACAAAGGGTCACTGAGCAGGGGCTTTTAATAGAACTGCAGTTTTTCGACTCTCACAAGAAATACATCCAATCGACTATCTGTGGAATCTGTTGGCACCTCACTCCACATGATGATAAATAATTCCAATTTTCACTTGATACTAATGTCAATAAATGAGCTTAAGGGGGGCCTTCACATTCTTTAGAAATGAATCCACAATTCATGTACAGTATTGTATTGTACAAAAAAGCTCTTAAAAATGTAGCTTATGGCTTTTATTTATTAGTTATTGTCAAATTACAGCACACATTAACTTGAATTACCTCCACCAAGTGCACTTTGTATATATTGTATATAGGTCATCCTTCAGTATGTTAATATTTGCACCTCGTCACAGCACAATTTCTTCAAGTTCCCGAGGTTCCTGAGATATCACATTCACAAGAATCAGACAGAAGAAGGATCCAAAAACATAACTCCTGCAACCACCCTTCTTGTTTAATATATCACCTGTTCTCCTCAGTACAATTGTACAGCTATGTTTCAGGTAATTGGCAGGTAGGTTTTCCCAAGCATGTTGGAGAAATGGCTACAGTCGCTCAGTGTCTTTGTTGAATCCCAGACTGACTCCATGATAGTGACAGTAGTGTCTGTGGAGGTTACAACATCTGCAGGACTGGTTGCTCTTCTTGATAATACATTGACTCTGGCTATGGAGTTGGACATTGTCCTGCTGCTGCATGAATGTGGGGGCCAATCACACAGCTCAGCCTTTGTGTTTTTTTAAAACTGAATGACGCAGAACTGGGGTTTTTGCATATTTTTGTTGCTTGAGTGAATCACTTACTTAGTTTTCTTCACAAAATAATGTTGTGGGTTTAATCTTAAAGGTGATAAAGAATGAAAAAATGTTTTTACTTTTACGTCTTTATTGAAGAACATTCAGGAGCATGTGAAAAGTGCTAGAAATTCTGAACATCTCCTTTTAGAAATGTTGCTAGAAAATGGGTCAATTTCAGAAACGGTTGTTTGTGACGTAAAATGTATCTCACCGAAACCCTGTTCAACCATTATCTATCACCTTTAAACTACTACTTAATGCAGTGTAAACATTGATTATCTGCTAATTAAACCTTATTAAGAACATGCCAACATTGGCTCCGATCAATAATACATTCAGTCTCCAGCAGCATATCTTAGATGTAGCGTTGTCACGACAACCAGGGGACAACAGGAGCTGTCAGACTGCAGATAACAGACCTCACTGAAAGCAGTCAAGACTGTACACACATGAGGAATAACTTGATTTGAAGAAGCTAGAAATAGTGCATGACAGTAAATATGATGATAAAAAGTCCAATGTTATACAGTTTTCTACACCAGCTCCAATTGGTACAACAAGAACAGGAGAGACCAACTGTGTGTCAGCATGCCCTCCATCACCTGCTGCTACTAAATGTTTAATTGGTTTCTGCAGTGTATGCTGTGTGAAAGGATGTTTCTGAAAAAAAAAAAAAACACTTGAACTAGTCATCTCCTGAAAGCTCAGGTCTGATGAGGATGAGTGAGAAACTGTGTCATGTTGTGGCAGCTGAAGAGCTGGAAGACTGACGAGTCGCCACTGCTTATACCTCTATGTAAAAAGGAATCTGAGCCACTGTCAGATCCTGGATTGAGAGCCTGGATTGAGAGCAAAATAACACATTTGCAGTGTCACTGTGATTATCCTGGTCTGAGGATTATTCTTTAGGCTCACCAATCACACAGTGATTAATATGCCTCCTCCACCTATCGGGACCATCTCCAGCCAGATGAGTGCATTTTCTTGGAAATGTCTGGGGCAGTTTCAACCATCTGTCAGGCAGTACCATGCAAACATGCGGTGACACATCTCTGTGTGCACTTCACACAAGTGCTTACAAGTGTAATTGAGCGTGTGTGTGTGTGTGTGTGTGTGTGTGTGTGTGTGTGTGTGTGTGTGTGTGGTTGGCTGTCACTCTTGAAAGAAATGTCCAAACAAGTGTCTGCTAAGGCATTAAACTTACTACGTAGAAAAGCTGACACTTCTAAGAAGTCTGTTTATTTGCTAGTATGTACATGCTCATATCATCAGGCGCAGTGTGCACAGATAATGTAACAGAGATGAAGACATTGTGCAAATCTGCAATGTGATTACAATGATCTGTTTTCGGTTTACTTGGACAATAATCACCTGTGTGTGAGTTTTAAACAAATGTTTCTCTTTTAATCATTAAGTTATGATGTGACAGTAAAAGTATTATAGTTCTCATAAAAGTATCTGAACTTCAGCAGTGACGTGATGCAATCAGTCAGCACAAACAATCAATGCACTAAATGAGAGAACAGATGGAATGCTTACGCTTCTTTCTGCAGACCTAACAGGACTGAACCATCTCCAGTTAAGGTCACAGCTGAGGTGTAAAAATGTTATGATATCATTATATGTTATTTGATATTTGAATATTAAACTAGACTTTTGCTTTTGCACTTCCCACTGGCACAGACTACAAGTGCTATCTCTTTATATGCAACAGTATATTTTTTTAAAAAACAGCTGCATCTAACTGGGTGATTTGTGCTAGAACTCAAGCACAAATCACCTTGAGTAGAACTCAAACACTTGGACAGAGTGTGCAGACAGACCTCTCCCCTCTCAGGGAGTGGAGGGATGGAAGAGTGGAGGTACACTGGAAGGAATGTTCCCCGTGCACATGTTTCTGCCTATAGCTTAGAGTCAAAATGGGAGAAAGGAATGAATTCTAGAGTCTGCCCATGAACCATGGCCCCTGACTCTCAATGCTTCAGTGCGATAGCGTGCACAAAGAATTTATGCATAAACGAGTTAGAGACAGGGCGGGTCGGGCAGAGCATGAATAAATTGACAGACAGACAGACATATGACCTGTGAATGGCTGTGGAGCCATTTGTACAGACTCGCCTTTTATTGGTTTCAGTTTAAGCCCGATCTTTCAATCTACACACTGGTCTCATTTAGTCCAACTCATGCTAGGTGTGGCACAGTGGCAGGCGAAAGGAAACCAAAACCAAATGGGCCTCAGGCTTGGCCCCTTAGCTGAAGCCGCTGTTGGTCCCTCCAGGAGCTGGCTGCTGTCTAGTGGCTGCCCAGGAAGAAAGGAGTGTAAATCAGGCTACATAGGCGTGGTCCGCCGCACAGCTCACCACTGCACAGGCAGCCACATAGATTGGCAGAGGGACAGTCAACAGACATAAGCGCCATATCCTAACGTGCAGTGAGGGGTTCACAGGAGGTTGGAGTGGCCAGCCGTATGTGTTACTGATTCTGAGGGCATTTGCCCTTAATGAAGAAAGACACCTCTGGCAAAACAGATCAAATAATGAGGAGAGAGAGGGGAGAGAACAGCAGCAACACAGGGGCACAGCGAGTGCACTGTGCCAGTAACATTCGAGGTTTGGAGCACTAAGAAAACAAGCGCCATGACCAAACTTCATGCAGCGAGTGGTGAACATGCAGTCTGGGAGGAGGAGGAGAGGAGGCGACTGAGTGCCTTGCCAGCCCTGAGATTTAAACCAGAGCTCTTGAGTTTGTTGACTTTCTCGTAAGAAGGCAACAGTCATGCCAGCTCCATTTGAATTCACATGGCTACTTTGCATGAGAGATGGTGAAAGCATACCTTTTAGTACTTTGTAAATGAGCCATTTGTTTTAATTTCGCAGTTAGCGTGCATGGGTGGTTATGTATGTTTTTGCTCTTGAATGTGTTAACATGTTTGTCAGTAGAGAAATCCAAATCTGTTTTTGTGTGATAAATATAGCACAGATGCCTGAGTCATAAACAATATACAATACCTACTTATTCCCCCAACATGTATGGTATGTTTGACTGACATGTAGTACATGAAACTGACAGTTATATTGACCTCCCTAGTGGCTAATATCACCACCAACTTTATTTAAAATCATATCACAGTGTTGAAGTCTTGTCTCATGTATTTATCTCTTTAAAAGCTCCTGTGGGGTACAGAGGGACAGAGATCACAGATAACCAGCAGCTATAGGCTGAATGCATCCTACAGTAAGAACATGCACAGACACAGTGATAAGGACATGCACCAGTGACAGCGAACATGCTAGTACACACACAAGCTAACAAATGCCAACCATGCATATCTGTGTATTCACTGACAGCATCAAAATGGTTACACTTGTCAGTTTAGACACGTTCACACAGTTTGATGTCACGGTTTCACCTACAAACTTAGTTTGTCCAAAGGTGAGTGGATGAACCCAGATCAACTTCAACATGTATTGTATTCTTTTTTGTGTTTTCCTGCATGCAGACAGGGTTTTTGTCCCACAAACAGAATGTAACTATTCCATGTGGGTCAGTAGGTGGCAAAAATCTGCCAGAAAAACTTTGACATGTGCTGCTACACTAAGGCTGGAGAGCACAACCAGGACTTCAGTCTCCAGTTGTTAAACAGCTAACAACAGGCCGGTTAGCAGAGACTTGATGTTTTAAAGACAAACCCACTGAGATCTGAACCAGAATTTTAGGAGTATCAGAGGCTTGACCTGATCAGACTCATAATTATATAAATATATATAAACTTTAAGGTCAAAGAACATGAGGTAAGTTCATCCAAGGAGACCTTTCTCACTATGAAAATGTTTGTAAAAATGTGATTTTAGGCTTTCAGATTTGCCAAGTTTGATGACTCATTTTATCAGTTCCTGAGAGAGATTACCAAAGTCCTAAACTCCACTTGGATTAAGACGAATCTACAAAGTCAGTCACTTAAGAGACTTGCATTTCCAATAGGCATACCCAAACAGACAGATGCCTTAAAATGGAAAGCAGCAGTTGCACTAAAGCTGGAATGTTTACATAAGTATCCTCATGACCACTAATCACTGGTGTATATACACACAGGCCACAAGCAGACCCACACGCAGCAACAGAGGGACATGGGAGCATCATATGGTTCTTATGCACAAAGCCAAAGACAACTGCATGTCATCAGTGGGGTCTACCACAAAGCTCAGTAATACAGCGAGTTCTGTTTTGTGAAAGTTCAGAATCACTGCTGACTGCTGGATCTCTGTGGGCTGAACTAAGGTCAAAGTGTCTGGGATATTTGTAAACAGTTAAACAGTGAAAAGAAGACAAATGGACTTAAAGCACAGAGGTCCTTTTTTATTTGAATATAGTAGAACAGATCAAAAATCAGTATGCAGGAAGATATGCAACACACAAACATGTCACGTACACATACGTTTAAACAGGTTATTGGCAGCATGCACTTTATCTCCTTTCTTGCTCGTATGAGATTTCTCCTCTGTGATATTTTTGCAAAACTGAATTAACATAAACAGCTGTCAGTTACGGTCATAGGTGAGGGTCGGAATGTATATCAACTGCAAAATCAACAGCTTTGCCTTCCAGCACTGCTCTCTCTTCACCACAATGGTCCAGTCCAATGTCTATCTTACTGCTGACCCCTCAGTCACTGTGAACAAGGAGCAGCCACTCGCCCCCAGCCCAAAGGGAGCAATCCACCACTTTTAGAGAACATGGCCTCAACTTGGGGGTGCTGAGTCTATTACAAATTGCTCCAGTGTCGTCTGAAGGACACTGTACGTTGTGACCCTCACACAGAGTCATGTGCTTTGGGTAGTGACAAAAAGAATGAGAGTAAATACTTATTTTGTTTACTACATTTTGTTCTTAACTTTTCCGTTATGTAAATGTGACAAAATTATTCAGATAGTGATATAAGAAATAACACAAAGTACTCAGTTGGTGTGAATTAAGGCTGGAACCATCTAACATGTAATTCAGTTATATGAGTTCAAACTCATGTGACGTAATGTCTGAGGGACAATGAACTGAGACTGTCACATAAGAGCATGCGGCCAACAATGTCAGTCCCCCACACCCCCCAACCTTCCTCATCCTTTCCACACACTTTGGTTTTCTATTTGTTCTTCCCTGGGTGAAATATCGTTAGTCTTCAAACGGCACTTGCTGTGTTTCTGTAATGCTGCAAAACATCTGTGTGTTCAACTTTAGGTAATAAAACTTTTTACAGAGATGAACAATTTTATAATCTAATCAACTTCTCATTATGGTGTGGGTATAGTTTTTATTTCATTGCCAAAAAGTTAACACCCTGTTACAGTTTCCCCACAGAGCTGAATTAATTTCTGTTTTTCTGCCAAACACCACCAAAGGGACAGCAGGCCTTGTTTCAGTTGCTTTCCATTATTGTAAATGTTTGGCCTTAAAGTCTGATGACTTTAGAGATAGATTATAGATCCAAAGTATTAGTTTTAGGTTCAAATACAGTGCACACTAAGTGGTTTGTCATAAATTCAAAAGCTTCTCTCGGTTTTTCATTATTTAGGAGACAGTAAACCAAAATGTTTGACATTGTGGTCTTGTGGCTCTGGTGAAGTGTTACCTTCTTACATGCAGTAATGACAAATATACTGGAGACCAGCTCTGGCATTACTGAATTCACTCTGGACACAAGCTGAGAGATTATCCCACTGATGTGGACCTTGAGGTGGACTCTATGAGACCACCCCATCATCAAACCCAGACATGGTCTATTGATGAACCACAGCTTGTTAACCCAATCAATAAGACTCCAGCAGAGGACCATCCTGTCAAGTCAACTAGACTGCCTGTCTATGGCTTTAATGTAAAAACCTGATGCAGAGGGCAGGGGACTTTTACAGACCTCCCTACATAATACTGGTGTTCCCACTGTGTTGTTCCTTCTCAGACGTTTGTAGAAAGGTTAGGTTACTCATCCATTGTTCTGGGTGTGTGTCTCAGATGAATACTACTAAAGCTACACCTGAACAGAGTTCAGTGTGTGGCACATTTCTGTAGTAACTTTTTTTAAGACTTCTGAGAAAGGTGAGTGTGAAAAGACTCAAAGCCCCAAACTGTAATGTAATCAGTGTTTGAAGACAGTCTGCAGATAAGGCTTGTGTAAATATTGTCTGAGTGTATTTAGATCGCCATGTTGAATGAAGGTACCAGCATACAGAAAGCTTCAGTGTTAGTCTGAGTCTGATGGAGGGTGAGCATGAAAGCCCTGCATAGAACCTTTAAGGTTTAAAGACTTTGTTTTGTGTCAGTGACATGATTGTTCAAAGTCCCTCTGCTTGCCAAAACACGTATTACACTTGTTGAAATGAACATGTGAAGTGCGTTTTCTTTCTTGGTGATATTTCACATGTTTGTGCATGATCAAGTAAAACCTAATAAAAACCTGACCTAGTTTGGAAAAGCTTCAGAAAAGTATTATAGTCTGAAGAGAACGTGTACGGCCTGGGTAGTTAAATTCCAGGCAACATTATTGCTCCCCAAAATTATATGTTTAATGAATTAATTCTCTTGATATAGGTCGCTATCTTCCCTTTAATGACTGAATGCAGTTATAAACACATTTTAGCATATCTGGTCAGAGGTTACAGAGATTGTTACTGATGTCCCATCATTATAGAGGTAGAGCCAGACAGTACTTTAACATGTAACCAGATAGTTATATTTAATATGACACAAAAATATTTGTGATTTAATTTTTCCAAAAAAAAACAAAAAAAAACATTTACATTATTTATAAAAATGACAGATACAATAAAGAAACAACCAGAAGCATCAGTGTTAATTACATGTTGACTAAGCTGAGTGAATTGATCCATAACTTCAGTTTCAGACATTTTTATTAAAGTAATTCTGGCTGTTGTAAGTGTTATGTCCATGGGAGGAGACCCTTGTCCTTACATAGCAAACTGATGAACAAGCCATGGTGTCCTAATGACACAAGCGTTAAACCTATTATCTCAGAAAATGGTCATGACCCTCTCTGGCTGAAGCTCTGTCCAGTATGACCTGCCATGAAAAGATGAATATTTATCCTCATCACACCATAGGAATCAAACATGTTTGTGTTTCCAATTGTGCAAAAGGGCAAAACATTATCATTCATTTTCAATAAAATCTTGGCTCTAGCCCTGTGTGTTTGCGTGTTTGTGTGTCTGTGTGCTAAGTACTGCTGTTCAGCCATCAATAACCAGTTCACAGTAGAAGCTTCTTTTTTTCCAAAGTAAAAAGTAAAGAAATGTCAGAAGTGTTTTAAGTTTCAGAGGTGACATTCAGGTTGTGTTGTATAGCTAAAGATACAGAAGAATTACATCCTGGTGAAGTTTTTTCACTGCTTAAAACAATCATTATTATTCATATGTGAGATGTTGTCAAAGCTCCTGATGGCAAACAATGAAACGATCATGAGAAGAGTGATTACTTGAACCTGCAGACTGTCTGCCTGCCTGTGTTTTCTTCATTCAAATAAGTTTGATTTTCCATTATTGCAACTCTTGGAATAGAAAATGTAACCCCAATTTCCAGAAATTCTCTCCTTCTGTTTCCTGTCTGTTTCATTTTGTCATGCATAAAGTCACTCCAGATTTACATGCTGATAACATGCAGCTTTTCTGTGTTGCCACTTTGAAGTTGAACAGTTGGTCACAGTCAGAAATATCAGTCGCATATTTCTGTCTTTGGGCACAGAAAAAAAAAATTAAGATTAAGTGGTATTCCCCTTTAAAGTGGTCAGCACTTTGTTCTCTTAGCAGTCCATTACATTTGTTTGCACTGGCTTCATTGTTGTGTTTGTATGACCACTGCATGACCATACTAAAGCACAGTCCACCTCGACCAGAACATCCATGCACACAAATGTAATTACCCTCATTTACATTTTGACCAGATCTTATCTCACAACTTTGTTCAGGTTTCAGTGAACAAACTGTCGAAAAATTTGATTGCTCCATTGCTAATATGAAAATGCATTTCCACTATTTATGTAACACAAGTCTGAAAGTGGAAAACATCCCCCAGCAACATGGAAATTGAATATTTAAAAGCATGAAAGTGTGTGTGCCGCGACTGCTGTGTTGTGTTACACACTAGAATTTCGACATGAAAAAAAACTTATCATGTTGCTGAATTAGAATCAGAGAAACTTTAATCATCTCAGTAGGGGAGAAGACTGAATGTAGCTCCACAGCTAACAGTTCTTCTCTCCTGTCTCCCCAAAGCAATTGAATGTTTTAGATGGTAGCAATGAGATCCAGAGCATTTTCCATGTCTCTACCATCACAGGTTGCCAATGATGATGAAAAAGTCAGATTTAATCTTCCACATCAATATCTCCTCTTTCCCCAGCTCATCGCTTCATCCCTCCAGCCCCCCAGTGATTTTCTATGGAGATGTCAATTGCCTGGATTGGCCTCAGTGTGATCACCTGGTTTGTGCATAGAGGAGACAAAGCAACTGAGGAGATGCTGCGCAGATGTAGCATCACTAAATGATTCAAGAAGCACTCAAGAAGTAGCTTAATAAAACAAATGATTCTGTGGTGAAAAACTGATCCAAACTATCCGTATAAGCATATTTAGAGAGGGCACAGTTTTGCACACATGTGACTTCTTATGTATGATACAAAATGGGGACTACTATCTGTAAAAACTGTGCTCTAGTGGGAAATGATGATCAAAATGGTGGTGTCCATCCATGGTTCTGTAGTTTAGATTTTGAAATTTTAAACTACTGCAGTGTAAAAACCCTGACCTGTGCTGTATCGTTAAGCGTCTGTGGGTTTTTTTTTTTTTTGTCCTGTTCTGACTGGGTGTTGAAAAAATACTGTGATTTTGACACTAACACCACAAAATCCTGTGGTGCTGTCTAAAATATTATAATATAGATCTTAGTGAGTAATGAGTCTCTGCAAAAGATTTGATATCACGTCATTTATGAATAAACAAGTGACGTGACAATCTTACCGCTTAGCAGCTACTGAACTTTCAAATTAGAATACGTGAATATAAATAAATAACAGCTCTGGTAATAGAGGATGTGTTGTGGAAGAGAATCTAAAAGAAAAATGAAGAGATGGAAAGATACGGATAACATTTTCCAGTTAGAACATTCAGAATTAAATCAGAGTGAACACTACTGATGCAGAGTTGTGTGTTGGGCATTAAGCCTCATGTTGACGTGACAGATTTTGTGTCAGAGGGGGATTAACTGACAAAATTTTCCTTTAATATCTATTCCTTTTTTGGCCAAATATAACGGATTGTTTCCCATTTTAAGGGGATGTTAACATTTTCATTTTGATGTTTGCTTTAAATAAACACCCTTTAAATCAGGAAAGAATTTGAACATTAAACAAGTTATAGAGCTACATTCCATCATGTAATTAAAAATGGAACATAAGGTTTTGGAAAAAGGAAAAATTAGGGTTTTACAGAGACAGAAGTTACTGTGGATCTGTTTGGTCATAGATAATAAGACAAGACTTTTTTCCTCAGTATAGTAACCATGGCCATTAGAAGTCACTGTCTATCAAGTAGAGCAGCAGATTAAAGGCTCTCTGTGCTCATGCAATGAGGGTTTTAATGCTTATTCTTTATTGTCACTTTATACAGACTTCACCTTCTGACAGCTTCTATAGGTTTACTGAGGCAAAGCCAAGCAGCTATACACCCCACCATGAACCTAAGACAACATAAAGAAAGTGTCCTGGTCACATGCAAGCAGGCCACCACTGCTGTTCTGACACAGCCTGGCTGACCTCACATAAGAGACTGGCATCAACACTTCACTGCATTCAACCACATCAACGCAATCAGGGGGCAACCGACAACACTGCTGCCGGACACATGCAAAGATGAAAGAGGCTGCTGGATCCCTGCGGTGCAAACACCAGCCACTGGAAAAAGTATTCATGTGTGAGTATTTTTTCAATCATCAGCCTTGCATGTTTTAAAAGGGCAGAAACAAAAAACCACTACAAAGCAGATCTGAATCTCTGCTTCAGAGTGGAATTTTTTTACTTTGTTGTCCAGTTAATTTCACTGTGTTATCTGATGGTTGTGTTTTTCAAAAAGTGCTCTGTGCTCATCTTCCAGTTTGAAGCATCATCCCAAAACCTCTGGCTTTGTCTTGGAATGAATGAGTCTGTGAACTGCTGTAGTTCATTTAGTCTTTTTCCTCTGCAGATCCTTTCATATGCTCAGTGGGTCCTTGGACCTCACCCAGCACAGGAAGCTGAACTTCTTGTGTCCACCTTTCATGTGATTCCAGGCAACAGGGAAAGAACAGGACACACACACACACACACACACACACACACACACACACACACACACATACACACACACACACACAAAAGGACAGACAGAGAAAGAGGAGACATGTACAGCACAGTGAAAACAGAGTCCAAGGTTAGATTTCACTTTTGAGGTTTCAGTTTTGTTAAAAGACAAGAACCACTGAGAAACGTGAAAGTCAAGTCAGTTTTACTTCAGGTCCAGACAGTACACTTAATATTATTATTCAGAATCCAACAGACCCGACATTCCCCCCAACACTGAGGTTGAGGTGATCTTACAGTCTATGCTAACATGGTACTCACTGACACAAAAACAGGATCTCATGAATTTATCTTTCTTCCATTTTTGTCTCCTCACTCCTTTCTATTCCCTCATGCACTTCATACACCACTCAATCACATTCACTTTCCCATCGCTTTCACCAGCGCTTCAGGTCTGTAATGACGATCCCAGATGTGGCTTAATAAATTCTCTGTGGCCTGAAGATTGAACCCTAGCTTCACTCATGGTAAAGTTCACCAGAGATCCATGTTTCAATGCACCAACATATGAGCCTGCTTGTTCTGAGATGGAAGATGTTTTTACTCCTCAAGGACAGCGTGCAGGAGAACATAGTTTTTGTACACCCAGAGAGTATGGTTCGCATTAGAGACAAATCATATTTCATGTCTTTTTATCAAGAAGATGGTCAGAAGTATGGGCTGCGTGGAGCTTGTGAGACCGCAAACTAAAAATACATTTATGTGCCACAATTGAGGCTGGAGTAGTACGCCCATTGCATGCATTGAAGTGATTTAGTATGGATCAACGTCAGCAGCATCAGCAGGCCTAAAAACACACAGTGTGTGTTTACATGGTCATGTGTGCCTGATGGGTCTCTGTCAACACTGGCTATATGTGGCAGATCTGGAATAAGGAAGCATGTGACAGAAGTTTGAACTGTGAGACACAAAAACAGCCTCAGCACAGACACATGCAGATATCACTGTGCTCTATGTCCATTTATTAAAGTCATATCGGGGAATTGTGGTTTCATGTGGTTCTTTGAGGATGTATCTATGTCTGGCTAGTTTCAATTTACCATAAAGTCTCAAACTGTGCTCTCCATTTACCTCAGTGTCTGAGAGAACCAGGCCTTTATTTCTAGTTTCCTGTGTTCCCAAGTTAAGTCAAACCAAAGACTTCCTTTAAATTTGGTCTTTGTTCTTATCATTTTATAATAACATCCTTTCCCACAGCAGTTATTCATCAATATACTAAGAGTTTTATACTTTGCCATCATTTACAATGTGTAGCCACCATGATCAAACACTTTTTTTCAAAATCAAAGTCTTACAGTCTTGCTTTTATGGGCAGTTTTTATTGCAAAAAAACACATAAGGAAGTGTTGAGTTGTGTTTCCTGTATCTTAACACTGATCAGTCATACAGCAAAGAAGAACTGAACAGAAAACAAGGCTGTAATGTTGTACCAATGGAGTTAGTGCTTAGGAAATGTGCATTATACTAAATTGAACATGTGAGTCCTTGTTTTAAACCATAGGTCATTTATTAGCAACATGTATTTGTGCAGGCCGCACTCTAAGCTATTATTTTAACATCGGCTGTTGCAGGAGAAGTTAGTGCAAATTAGCTTTCTTAAACTTAGATATATCATTTTCATGTTTTGGCCAATTAAACATCAAACATTTAAAAAGTAAGATCAAATTTACTAATTTCAGAAATCATGCACATCCTCACATCCTCTAAGGACCCATCCCTTTTCCCATTTCCTTTTCCATCCATTCATTTTTGTTCTTACTTTGACTCCACCTCTGTTTTTCCACAGAACCAAACTGTTATGATGTATGTTTGTAGCTTTGCTCAACCCTTGACCTCGACCCACTGAGTCACAGCGCACCCTCCCACACATTTGAGTTGCTCAACCTGGCTAAATCTACCACATATGAACACGCACAACAAAGAGCAAACATTTCTTCACTCAGTCTGCAGCTCCTCAACTCTTCAGTTCATCATCCACAACATCACACAGGCTTGCACGTCACAGTACACAGAAAAAGTGATGACTATTGTAGCCATATGTGGCTGGCACAGAGGAAACCCTGACAGAGATTCATTTAACAGTGATCTAACACAGAGACAAACATCTGAGAGGTTTGAACCACAAAGTGTTTGTTTTTTTATGATTGATTAAACAACTGTAATAAACAATCAAATGTCAAAATTGTTGGTAATTGATGGTCTGTAATTCAGTCATCCAACAGACTTTACTGGGTCAAAGCGAAGGCACAACAAAATTTCATTTTGTGTGGAAGGGAATCTTACACCTGGGATGTAGAGCCTGTTTCAGCTGAGCGTGGCAGTCATGTAACATCTTGATTTTCATGTCAACATCCATCAGAGCAGCCACACAGCCTGCACGAGACACGTCATCAAAAGTCTTGCCTATTTTTCATGTGTGACACTCACAGTTTCCCAGGAAAAGTGGACACACACATACATGCAAGACACAGCATTTCAGCCAGGTAGCTGGAACACATTCACAAGGCAGGCGGTGTAACCCTGGTGTCACTGTGAGTGGAATAACCGAGGCCTGGGTGGTGCTGGAGCTCTCACACAAGCACGTGGCGACCATAGTGTTACATCAACTCTCTGGAGGCTTGAAGAAGAGATAGGACAACTTTCAAGAAGTGTGCAACATGCTGCTACCAGTTCACTCTTTACCAAAGGCTAATGTAAGTCTTCAGATTAAGTAAAAAAAAAAATGAATAACAGCTCTAATAATTGCTGCCAAGGCCAACAGTTACATCAGGAAGTGGCCCACCACAGTGCCTCTCGAGTGTGGGCCAGTTCAGAGGAAACATCCTCCAGCTTCTGTTGCAGTCTATCACTTTTAGTTACTCAATGGAGAAATCAAGACTGGTCATGGAATAGAAGGTGTCACCAGAGCTGGCAGTGTGCAACACAAAAACTAGACACAGGGAACTGGACTTAGGTGGAGACTGGAAAACACTGGACTGTGTCGAGCTCGACACAGCATCTTGCCCAGCTCTGACAATCTGTGATGGTGGTACAAAGCTGAAAAAATCTGCCAGAACTGCCCAGCTGTAAGGCCACACTGGCACAATGTCAATACTGATGACGACTTAACATGTTGCTGCAGAAACTGGCAAAAAATCCTGGATTCAAAAAGAACTAAACCATCTTCGAAATATCTGCTGGCCCTTTTCACTTGACCAGGAGGCAAAGGACCAACCATCCAACTGAGGGCACCGTTCCTAACACATGGAGGCAGCTGGAGCGTGAAAGTAGACCTGGACACGAAACCCCCATTCTTCACTGAGATTGTCACAAGTTTTCTGGTCTGCGGAGACAAAGACTACCATCCTAGTGGAGCTGGCTGTACTGTGGGAGAAAGGAGTAAAGGCAGCAATTGAGAGGGAAAAAGGAATCTAGACCTGGAGAGGCAGGGTGTCAGTCTAGACTGGGCTCTTTACAGTGACATTTACAACCTAACATTCCCTCATCATTAAGCATTGGGCAGGAGTGGTATGGAAAAACTCTGAGAAAGAATGAGGGCACTCTAGAAGTGGTGGCTGAGAGGGAGGAAATAGGAGGAAAGAATCTTCTGGCTCTGGTGTAAAAGGAGAGGCCCTACAGGAGGCAGCCACTGTTTCAGCACCTGATAATGCTGTGATACTAATGAGTGAAACTTCAGCGACAGATGTTCCCCTTACCTAGGCAACTAACCCATCATAGGACTAATCACTTAACTGAACTGCTTCTTTGTTTCAGACAAAAAAGGTTCCCATGTGTGGGACTTTGTGATAACAAGAAACTAAGATAAAATAAAATAAAGGCATGTTTTATCACTGGGTTTATCACTAGGTTTGTCATTCAACAAATAGGTCCCCACTTACCACCCTACCATGCTCAAGTCTTCATAACCAATACAATTACTTTAAATGTGAAAGATCTTTGTAGAGAAACAGTTTTTAAACTCTTCCTCCTTCACTTCCAGATCTTCTCTCTGTTGGCTGTGAAATTCTAAATTACATCCATCTTTCTGTCTCCCTCCTGGATGCCATGTCTTTAACACCTCTTTAACGCCACCTGTGACTTCACCTCCTACTCTGTCCCAGTTTCCGAATGCCATCCACTGCCTGGCCTGGCGCTTGATGGCCTGCTAGTCTGGATCCAAACCCTCCACACTCACAGTTCAAGGATGAAGGAGAGACATGGTTTACCATGTGTCATAACTACTGAGCAGAAAAGACATGTAGCAGTGTTTGTGTCTGAGAGGGTCACATTCATCCTGAGTTGTGTGTATGAAACACTCACCTCTGGATTTACATAGTGACTTGGCTGTTTTATTGTGGGGAACAATAAGGCATTAGTGCTCCAGGGTCAGGCTGTTGAATTCATAATATTTAGCCAAGATGCTGAAGATTACAGTCCTTCTGGATTTTGCAACATTTTCTTGAAGTGGTTCACAGCAGATGGTGTCTAATACTACAGTTTACAGATTTGCAGGGTGGCAGAATAATATACTGTTGTCAGGCAATTATGACCCTTTTTTCCATCATTATCTGATTTTATGCTGCACAGTTAGTTCACTTCTCACTTTTCTGGGAATGTCACCACATAAACTTAGATTTTAAAATTGTAAATATATAAATATTATGATAGATACTGACTAGTCATTTAATTTATAATAATAGTAATACATTACAGTGATGGTGCAGTGATAATAACAGTAATACATTTATCTATGTGTTTGCAGACCCCTACATCCCAGAAGGTGTGTGTCTTATTATGGCCAATATATGTCGTCAGTCACATGAATAAGAGCCTGAGTGTGTGTCTGACAGCCACTCACACAGCATACCATGTGCATGAGGACATGTTGAGTTATACTACTACACCACACAATTGCACAATGGAATCACAATTTACAAAGAAGGTTGAAAAGGGTGTTACATCTAATAAATCACACTATTGTTTGGTATCCTCCAGTTACATGAGTACGCCAGACACCAACACACCAGATTTCTTTTAGCTGGTCACTGCCATTTCTACCATTATTTCATATATACATTTTCCTCGTGGGAATATTTTCAAGTTTGACATTGCTGATGAGACAAAAATGCCAACGTAAACATGTAGGAATAACTCATCCTCATACAGCAACATCATTCCTTTAAGGTTGGTTTCTTCTGTTTATAAAGCTGTCAGAGGTGGCAGCCATGCATGTAGTTACAATGGTTTGCCATAAATAAAAGGGGGATTTGCGTGGGAGGCTTTCAAGGTGGGGTTCAAACAGAGTGATCTAATACTGTACATGGCCTCGATGTGCAGTTCACTGTATGTTTCTGTGTGTGCCTGCCTGTGTGTAGGCATGGAGAGACGTGCACGCCTGCGTATACGTGTGTCTGTTTGTTCAAACACAAACTCTGACACCCTCTTAAGTAGAAATCAGTGTTTACACGTGGGCGTGTGTTTGTGTACAGCACATACACCAAAATGACTAAAAGAAAAAGGGGGAAGAAAAAAATGTTCCCATGGACGTGCTGTGAGCTCCATGATGCCCTCAATTTGTTTGGTCGCTCCTGTCAAGCTAATGAGGTGAGTGAGTGAGGGCGGCCTGGTGGAAGGCAGAGGTCAGCCAAGAGCCAGCGCTGTCTGACAGGCTGCGAGGCTGCGAGGCTGAAGCCCAGGGCCCCGGCTGCAGCTCCGCTCACAGCTCAGCCCCCTGGCAAGGCTTGGCACACGGCACGCCCATCTGCCACACAGGATCCTACACACACTTACACTCATGTATGAGCAGGCCACTTGTCCTTGTACAAAGCATGTACATCGACACATACTTCTTACAGGCTCAAAAGAAAGCAACACACATTCACAGGGCTTGGAAAGGTTTCCCTTTAGCCCCCATAAGACCGCCATGAGGGTGGACTGCCCCCACCAGCTGCCAGTAGAGCACTCAGAATGGATGCTTCAGTGCATGAATCAATATGAGCAATTCTTTTAATTATGGGTGTTGTGCGACTGATGCCGCTGTATTTCCTGGACACGGTTCCAGTTATTGGGTCATTCTAACAGAGTGAAACCTAATCTGTTTACAATTTAAATTCCTTCAGAAGTTAAAATCTATTTTCAATCTTTTCCCCTTTCCTCCCTTTTCTTCTTATTGTATGTGATATGTGTACAATTCAAACATGTTTGTGTTACCTTGTCTTTCAGTACAGTCATACTTGCTTACCTCACTTTTGGGGCCACATGTTGTGCTCAGAAGCTTTGAAGATTAAATGTTGAAATGATTAAATTCCACAGCGGAACTATCATATTTTGTCTGCATCCTCGTTACAGAAGCACATTGTTAATTTTTAGATTCTTATGTGTAATAGTCCAGTTTATCAGTTGTAGTTGTTCTTTTGTCATCTTCCAGTGCGGAGAGAGTATAGCTTCAGACTCCTCATGCCCTGACACTCAACGCCTCTGCAGCTTGCAGAATTGCAACTCTGAGCTGAAAATGAGTCACCACACCTGCTGGATGTTGCAGCTGTGGCCGTGTGTCTGAGTCCACAGAAATGAAGAGAGGTCAAAGGTTGTCACCTTTTCCCCTCGCCACCCCCCTCTCCTCCTCCCCGTTCAACCTTTCAACCCTCGGGGTAATATAGCAGCACTGGTGTCACACGTGTGTATCAACACACTCGTTGGCACACAGCTGTGGGTGATTTGATGCAGGGGTCAAGGTCAGGGAGCAGATGGGGTTTTCTGTCGTGACCTCATTTGGACAACAGGAGCTTGGTCTTCTACAGACTCTGCCGCCTCTACATCAGACTGGACTTCAACTAGTGACAGCCTCCTGCCTCTGCAGTGATTCACTAGCGAATGTGTCCCGCTGATTTACCGTTCAGACAAAACATAATCCACACAAACAATTTGCCTGTTTGCAAAGTCTTTAAAGACATTACATGGAAACAAACACAGTCCTGTTTATGCCTTTCACATGAATCCATGAGATTTTAATAAACACTTTATATTACTTCCCCAAAAACATTTCCACTGATGCACTGTCACCATCATTTGACTAGAATGGAACCAGCAGCAGCACCATGTATAACACCACAGACTTCTCCATATTATGCAAGATTATATTATGTTTACTTGATCGTATTGTAGCTCTTTTCACTTTATTTTGCATGTTTTTGTTCATCAGTCCAGGTAAAAAAAAAACTGTCCAGTTATTTAGCTGCTGCTCTGTCTATGAATCAAATGTTTCCTTTTCAGTCTCCATGTTTGAATTTTTGTCCAGGAGTTATCCACCAGCATCCAGATCATTGACCTGGTGTGACTCCTCGTGTCTTTACTGGTTGGTGTTTTGAGCTGTGGCTGTGTCATTGTCAACTCACTTTTCACCTATCGACTGTTTTCACTGTGTGATAGAGTGTCAGATGATGATTCAATTCAATTTCAATTTATGATGAACCCATATAAAGCATTCTAGTAATAAAAATAAAAAGACTGGACTTTAACCAGTGGCTCGAAACTCTGCACTATTCAAAAAAAACCCACACAACAAAAACATCCTCAGAACATCAAGAAGATTCTTCTTTTCCAGTATTTTTCAATAGCAGAAAACCCTGTTCAGACACTCTTAATTCACAGCCTCTGTAATGTTTTTTTGCTGCTGACTCTTAGTTTTCAAAAATGTCATTTGGGAAAGACATTAGTCTACTGCTGGCCACAATATCAACTAAAATCTTGACACTTGGATGGTGCAGTGCAATATGTAGCAGTTAAGCTCCAGAACTTCCTGTGTCATTCAATACTGCTGAGGTTTTAGTTTGAAGATTTTTTAAGGGAAAATCTCTGGATTTTTGAGTGAGGAGCAAAAGGAGAGAGAAAAGAAAAGACATGCAGCTCGTTAACTTAATGAAACACTCAGAGGATCAGTTGTTGTTTTACTGCGCTGGGAGCCAGAGGCCAAGCCAGCAAGTGGTTTGGGTTCATGTCAGGGTCTCCTCTCTCACACAGCAGAAGTGCAAACGTGACAATGACGCCAGCTTCCAATGTGAGTGGCAACCTCCTGCCTCATCTGGCTTATGATAGGAACTGTCAGAAGAACAGGTGTCGCCTGCAGCTATTGGACCTAATATTGCACTACGTGATGGAGTGTATTCTGTTATATAAGAGAATAAAATGAATGAAATTTCTTCTCTGTATCAGTTTTCCCTCTTAACTGGGGTCAGTGCGTGAATTAAGGCCACACAAAAGAAGTTATTAGTCAGTTGATGATTTGTTTGCTTCAGTTTGGGTCAAAGTTAGGAAATTGTTTTTTCTTCAACTGACCTCCATCCAGATGTGATCCAAACTGAACTGTAGTCCTATTTCACATCACAGATGCCCCCTGTACATACCATGTTATTAAAGAAGAGATCTGGACATTACTCACAGGCAGTGACAGACATAGACAGACACATGCATTGGCACGCAACGAATGTGGGGAGTACATAAGGAACGAGGGAAGATGGAAGAACTCAATACGAGTGAGCGTTTACAGTTGCCACGATTACAGCCCACCCCTTCTACACAGACACTCACATTGCAGCAGTCCCACCAGGCAAATGCATCTGCCAGCGAAGATCCGGCCTGAGACAGAGAACACTTTCCCAGAGATATCAGTGACGTACATGTGTGAGCAAACACGCTCAGAAGCACAGACAGACACACACAGAGAGTGATGTTGTGTCAGTCACTGTTAGTTTTCACTGTTTTCATTTCTTGTGGGATTGCCTGTTTATTTTAGCTGTAGATCCTCAGGGAGCAGACAGTGGTCCAATGAGCCGTGGAATACCACCAGATTCACAATGCTGTTCCTCCTCTATAGCATCTACATCCACATTTTACCAGATCCAAGACATAAATACCTACATATAACATTATTATGTGTGACTCTTTGGGAAAGCTACAGACCCAGACATCACTTTCTTTCATAACAGGATGTTTCAGGTCTGGACTGAAACAGGATCTATACTCTGCCACAAAAGAGGAACCTGACAGTGTGTGGCAAGCAGTTTAGGATTTTGACCATAGGGAATGAGGCTTTTATGTCTGAAGACATGATGGACAGGATAGTGCAGGCTGGGCACAAGCTCACACTCTGCTTCTGAACTGGGCGTTGACCAGAATCTGAAGGCTTGGTGGAGGTTCAGTATTTGCTTTACAACCATGAACCCCATAAACCCACGTCGTGTGCCTCCACTTTATGTTTTCTCTTCTCCTCACCCCCGACTGTAATCGAGGAAACTGGCTCAAAACCTGCCAGGATCTGCATTAGAGAGGTTAGGGCATTTTGGCATCAACGCTGCAAACTTCTTATGTTGTTTTAGAAATGGTACAGGCTCAGACAGATCATTTTGGAAACTATTAATCACATGTCTTGACACATGACTTGACTGACTGATATGAATCAAAAGTTGAAAGACAGAGAAACAAATCAAGTGAGAAATGAAACCGAACGCATCAGCTAAAAAAAAATGACCATTCCACAAAATAAGTACCGAAGCTTGTTATGGATGATACCTGACATTTAACATGTGTAATTTTTTGCTGTGTTCGGATGACAGGTACAAAATAGCTATCAAGTTAAAACCACAAAACATTTCCTTCCTCTGATGTAATAGCAGTAATGTTGATTTCGACAACATTCATATTATGACTTCCTTGTTTTTGCCACATGTCATGCAACATGGAGGTTTACCATCTGACTTTAAAATATTTTAATTAGGTCCTAATTAACCACAAATTACAGCTGACACATCAAAGTTACTAAGTATGGTTATAAATATGTACCATCTCACTGTGCGCCATCTACAGGTTATCAAGATCACATAGCACAAGAGGGAAGAGGGGATCACCAATGTCAACACACTTCAACCACTGGGAATTAATCATGGGGACCATGAATCATGAGTATATGTTGCAAATCCCCATCAGACTGCTGATGCACGCCTTGAATTAAACAGCTGATATATTTCTGCCAACTTTGAGAGAATCATGACAGACTAATATCTTATAATATCAGTACAACAGGACCTGTGCATTTCTAAACTACAAATTCTTTTTCAAAAGAATATTTTGACGGAGGAAGTTAAAGCACACTTTCAGTAAAGCACGAAGGTCAAAGGCTTTGTGAGTTAAAGGCCAAAGATTAATCACAGTATCACGCTGGCCAGGTCCATCAGTCCGTTCCCTGTGCCCTTGTGTTTACTTTGGTTGTTTCCTCCTCGGCGGCTTAACACCACACTTTTCCAGAGCAGGTGCGAGGGACTGCTGAGTAAGCCAAACGTATATTCTTGGGGGTTGGTCTGGGATGACCACTGAATCCCTCCATCCCAGCTTCTTGACCTGCAATCAAAGCCCTGATTTTAGGAGAGTACAGGGGGAGGGGAAGGGAAATGGGGGGGTCACATGGCCACATGCTACTCATCCACCTGCATACTGACAGACCGACAGGCCATGTCACAACAATCCCAAACTCCCCTATGCCCTAGTCTAACCTTAGCCAACCCCCTCCCCACCACAACTAACCCATGGTGACCCCTGCAGCCACCTGTGTCAGGGCTTTGGGACGTGTTGATTGGCTGGGGGAGTGGGGTGAGGGGTGAGACGGAGGATGGGAACTGGGGAGCTTTGAGGGAATTTGTACACAAAGTGTGGCAGAGTTCAAAGTTACACACTACACTGATTTCCTCTAAAACATCACTTTTAACAGCCGTCCACTTCAGTACCTTGGCATGACTACACATTTGGACACTTTACAGTGCAGCCATTTTGTTAGCTGCACAATCCATACATTGAGAACAGCTTGGAATGCAGCCAGCTCATGTTTCAGTGTCACATCCATCTCTGCTTGCTGTCTTCCCTCGCTGAAGCCATCATGAAGTCCTCCATCTCCTGTCGGGAGGAGAGAGACACTTTTTATATACAGACAGTCATCATCAACTGATCATTTCTGACAAAGGTTTGTTTAATTGAAATTATTTGTTAGGATAAAAAAAAAAAAACTTCATGATTTACCATACTTTTTAAATTTGAACTGTATATTTTCGAGTATTACACTTTTCCAAGCTATAGCAGATGCAGAGTAAAAGCAAAAGTCAGGTCATAATAAATCATGAGAGAATGGAACAATAGGAAGGTGTTAAATCAGCAGCTGCAGAAGTGAAGCTGCGGCTGCTCACAGTGTGCCTTCAGTTTAATCTGATGCTCTGTAACAGATACATGTTGTAAAGATGTTGTTAAGATTCACAGGCAGAGTAGCACAGTGTGAGTGTGAGTGTGTCAATGCAGCTGTGATGAGCTTACACAAGTTGATCACACCTAAGACCAACAGGTGCATGCTGGTCCAGTGCTCATGGTGGGGGAATTTGCACTATCTCTGTGTTGTCTAACTCAGTTATGCTTAGTGCTGCACATGCAGACATTGTGAGCTCTTGTGCACCAAATTTTTAATTTCTGTATTTAATCATTTTGCTTGTATTTGCAGTGAGGTTCTGCTCTATCTGTTATTAGGATCTCATAGAGATCGTTGGGGCGTGAAATGAGGAACTGATGCATCTTTTGTTTTGTGTCTACTCAGCAGTGCTCTGGACATGGCCACAGACCTGAATGGACTAATGGGTGAATCATTGTTGTCTGCTGGGACTCATGGTGGTGGACTGTGTGTCCAGACATTGCTATGTCCTGGTGAAGTGGCTGTTATATTGGCCAGAGTTCACTACTGTCATTACAGGAGTCTCTGAGAGCTGAAGGCCCAAACAGATGTAACATCATCTGGTATTTGTTGTCCACATTGTTGCTGTTAAGTGCTTATTTTTACGCCTGAGATTGTTTGTACCGAGGTCTCATGAGGAACAGCATAATGTTTCCTGTAAGTATGTGTGGAAATAACAAAAACAAACCTGAACCTGAGATCATTTATTTATGTAGCTCCATGTTGCACAGTAGCACCTGCTGCAGCAGCATTTTTTATTTATTGTTGGTCAGTTTTGTTAATCCACTGACTTTTCTCCTCTTTCCTAGTCATTACTACATAGCCTGTAACTGAAGCAGATGGATGATGGTAAAATGTCCAACTACAGAAAGAGATTTATTATTGATTTCAACACATTCCTGGTGGTTGCACTTAATATTTTACAAAAACAATTTTACTCGAGAACAGTTTTGCCATTACTTTATACATCACATTCTGCAGTAAAAATGCTGGTGCACATTCTTCCATGTGGTTGGACACACACTGAGAGGGAAAAACACAAGCTATTTTAGGTGCTGTCTCCAGAATTTGTGTCAAAGAGCCATGAATCAGGTACTAAGATGTCTCTGAATTACCTGGTTTCACTGAGCTCAACAATGGTATTTCAGTCTCAGAGGGCAGACTGCTGGCCATGCTGGTGTCTCAGTCCAGATATGAACTTGAGACAATGAGAAAAGAACAAATTTGAAAACCATCACCACAATTTGAGCTGAAATGTGATGATAATGATAATGGTGTCATTTCATGAACAATTTAAATCCAGAAATAAAAATAAATGCTAGTAAATAAAACTACTTCACTCTCCACGGGGGGTCAGAAACAGTTTGAACCAAACACACAAGAGACTATCTATTGAACCAACATCATCTTTTCTAACTCCTCACTTTTTTGGTGCCACACATTGAAATTGAGAGTGTATGAAAATGAAACAGGTGTCTGTTCCCCTGCCGAGATATCAGGTGGTGTGCTTCTCTCTGCTAATTTCTGTCCTCATTTGGACAGAACGAACGGGGGGCAGTCTGTGTCTCCTTAACCAATACTGTGAGGCATAGGCTGACCTTTGACCTGTCTCACATAGCCTGTTTTTACTGGCATGTGCTGACATGTGACCAGAGAGGGGGAGGGGAACGTGGGTTTTTTCACCTCATCTATGTCCAGTCTGCTGCTAATGCTTATTACAGTGCACAGTACTGGATAAAGACGTCGGATTTAGCGAGCAGACGCTTTGTAAGAGGCCTCTGTGGTGATGCTCTACTCAGGAACCATAAAGAAATATATAGCCTCCATGGCACATATAGTATAGCACATTGTGCTTTATGAAATATTAAAGTAACCTTCCACAAGTATAGTGCACAAAGTTGTTAGAATAGCTGCTACAGATACATGTGAAAAATATTCCCTCATTATTTTATTTGTTTTGGTTAATTTTGTCTGTTGCAGATGGAAATGAGGTTGATGTTTCGAATCACTGGCCTTACAACCAAGTAAGACAAAAAGCTAATTTCTTCACTGTCAGCAACCCACTGTTAAGGTTCAGTGTTTTGGTTGAGTTTTAAAAATCAGTCTTATAAACCCCCAAAACTTACTTCACTCTCAGTGAACTGGCTTCCATCTGTCACTGCGTACCTATTAAACAGTGTGACTGTATTATTACTACTGAATGACGTTTGTGTGTGTGTGTGTGTGAGCAAAATCACCTTTGTTCCTTATGGAAAGGAGACAGAACCATCATGTGCCAGTTTGAGAAACAAATCCAGGCCAGTCATGTATTGGTGCTTTTGCAATAACATCCTGAAGGTAGTATTTTTAGTTAAAGCTTTTGAGTTGGGGACATGAGGCGGGAAGCCCAGGAGGCCCTTTACTGTCCAGATGGTGACAGCACTCTGATGGTTTTGCCTTTAAGGCGCCAAGATGGAAACATTTGGAATAAGAGTGAGTCACACGTACCGGTCACGGGATGGATGGTCACTCATGATTCCAGAGAACACTCACGTACATACACGGTTTATATGTGTGTTCACACGGACACACACACAGGATACATACTGTAATCGTATCACATGTTTGTTGGTTCCTCCCACGTCGGCGAGTCGCTGTGTTCACAAACATCATGGGGGCGAAGAAGAAGTTAAATGCAAACAGCAGCACAAATGTTTCTCTCGTGTGTTTTATTAAAAGCTTGAGGTTCAGGGTCATTCACCTTTGTTATTTACAGCAATTGTTTTTGATCAAACTGAGACGGATGAACACAGTGTATACATTTGCGTTTCGTTGTGAAGGTTGACACTCCATCTGGCAAAGTGTAAACTGACATGTCTGTGTTTCCAGTTGGAGGCAGAAGGACTTTCTTTCCTTCTTGCTCCAAATGGTGACATGTTTCCATGTGACAATAGGCAAGAGGCTGCAAGAAACAGGACACCTGTTGCTCCGGTCCATTTACAGCACTCTGCCAAAGAGTTGGCACAGCACTGGCAATTTCATCTTCTAGTAAACTGGTACAGTAAGCGCCTATGACAGCTTATGACAACACATTTTATAAATCACGTTCCAGAAAATGACAGAATAGGAATAGATAATAATAATAATAATAATAATAATAATAATAATAATAATAATAATAATAATAATAATAAACAGAGTATATTTTATGGGAGGTGCATTATAGGAATCTTTAAGTTTAAAGCCTTGGTCTTCTTTTTCAAAGGAAAAAGAAATGGAAATTTAAATTTTTTAACAAAAGGAAATATCAAGATATGAACCGGTTTTGGTCTCAGTCATCAAGGATTACAGTGATCTCAACACTAGAACATCAACTGTCCTCTTAGTATTAGTAGAAATATCACTACAATGTGTTGCAGCATGAGCATTTGGGTGTGAATTTCAATACTAGAGCCTTTGTTGTCCTGTGGTTTCTTTTTAACATGAAGATGATCTTAAGAGGAACTGCAAAAAAAAATGTAAATTTTGCACATGAAAGTGCCTTATACAAAAAATATTTCACAACACAACATTAAAAAAGTGGTTATTTCACTCTGATGACAAGCACCACTGTAGTTTGTTTATAGCTAAGTTTTAGCAACTCCAGGTTATGGTCCCAGATAGCTTACATATTTACTTTAGTTATGTCATTTCATGGCATATTGATGACAAGACAATGATGGCAGAACCAGGTAAGCTTCAACTAGAGTTCGAATGAGTCTTGGTTCAAAGTGAATCAATCCGCAGGAAAACGACAAAGCCAGGATCAGTAGTCAGCTTCACACTGTCAGGTCAGGGCCATTTAGGGGCCACCTAGGTGTCTCAGGTCTAGTCCTGAGACTTTTGGGTCCAGATTGTCAGGCCACTAGCCGTTCCGGATTACCCTTCACCCAGCCCCCATTTGTGAAAACGTCACCAACACTGCTCATTTTCAACAGGATGAGAGGTTCAAGCATGCAAAAACAAACAACTAGCAGCAAGTAAACAATCAATTCTGTTGCTATTTTTAATTCTAGTTGTAGCAGATCTACATGAGTCTGCTGTAAGAGGTTAACTTGCTAGCTGCCGCTACCATAGCTGATACTGTGCCCACATTTTCTTAAGTTTTTCTTGGACTTGATGGGCAGATCTCTGGATGCTTACCTTGGAAAGTTCTGTCGCAACGTGTTTCATGACCTCCTTGTTCCGAGAGCAGAGCATGAACATTATTGCAAGACTAGAACTTTCAATCCATCGTTTTTTGTAGCAGCTACAATCATTAATACATTTCTGTACTGCCATCTTTATTGCCTCTACCTGCTGCTTCCACACCTACAACGACGGTTGACGATGCCTCTAGCCCCTCTCTGGCCCAGTGTGACTAGTGGGCCCAAGACAGCCCCCACATGGCACCAGTTAGCACCGGCTCAGGACAGTATGAAAGCAATTAGCCCCGGCTGGCTCGGCTTTGGCCTGACAGTGTGAAGCCGGCTAGTGTGATGATGTAAGTGTCAAAATCAGAGGCGTAAAGAGAAACTAGCTGGCAAAACAGTGCGTGAAGGTAAACTGATTATAAGGATTATCCCCCTGTCATCCGCCTCTTTGCCCCCAAACAGAACAACTAATTCCCCCCATCTTGTCATCTGGACCCCCTGCAGAGAGCAAATTACCATTTTCCATAATCACAACTCTATTCCATGGCATAAGGAAGTTGAAAAGATTGTAATCTCCTTCTCTCAAGAAACATTACACAGGACTTCCAGCTGTGTTGTTACATTTTCCAAGGAAGTTTTTCTGCTTGTAAAAGCACATTTAAATAGAATAAATACAGAAGAGATTCACTGTTCAATGCAGACAAGGACAAACTCACACAGCAGTGATATTTAATTTAATTTGCAGTCATCTGTTGGTTTAAAATCTATATAAATAAACACGCCTGCTTATTCAAAATTTTACATTCACAACACAAATATACAACACAGAAACTGATCAAATACAACAACAGAAATCAAATAAGTGAAGGAAGAGCTGAAAAAAAACACTGACCATCTTAAGTTCAGTGTAAATATAAACTAAGTTGGACAAGTGTCAGTGGATTAATGGCTGACAGCATCAGTCGCTTCACTTTGTCTGAAAAGGAAACACTGACATCAAGTGGTAAGACATGTTATTGCAGGGTCAAACAGACCAGTGGGGCATCAGTGCCACAAATTATTGAGCCAGTTTTGGAGAACAGATGAGTTGTAATCATTATGGTGATTTCCTTAACTTAAAACTAAGCATGCTAACGTTCTAGCTGGTGATCATGAAAAAAATTGGTTTAAAAATTGTGCCATAATCTGTTAAACCAAAATGCAGAAGCCTTGTTCTTTCTCTAGTTGTCCTGTCTTTAACTTTAACATTTAACATTGAAACTATAAGGCCTAAGTTATACCTGTCAAATCTTAGTTGCAGCTTAGTTGTAGATTTTGTGGCAAAAGACCACATGTCCTTTAGTGACACCAAGAGTGGTGTAACATGCGCTCCAGGATATTATTAGTTTTTACAGCTACCAAGTGCAGTAATACGCGAAGGACAATTATCAACGGCCCAATTTTGAAACTGGCTGAGAAAACTAGACTACGACGGGGCAACGCAATCTTCGAATAAGGGAATAAGGGTGAAGGATTGTTCTCTCCATCTTCAGCTACTGTCTGTCCTGTCTGACTGACTGCAGGTCAGTGAGAGTTTCATGCAGATAATCGTGGCTTTGGTGTCAGAGGTCAGCGCACACCAGAGGTAAACAAACCTTTGTTAACAGCGTTAATTCTAATTTAAAGCGTCAGTGCTGGCAGTACTGTTACAAATTACAATTACTAAATCTTAAGGCCTGTTAAACAACAGATGATTGTTTTTATTATGTTCTGATACATAAAATCATAGAATTGAAAGAGGGTGTACTTTCTCTTTCCCTTGACCATAGGTGTTTTGTGAATTGTGTAGCGTAAAGCATTTTTTGAAGCATTTTGATTGGTAGTTAAGTCCAGTTAAGAACTTTATCAATGAAATTTTCATTTACATTAGTTTCCCATGCTGATGATTCAGTATATGTATAACAAAGTTCTGTCTTCTCTGTCTGTGGTTCCACACTATCTCTTTCTTCTTCTCATCCAGTGAGATATTAAAACAGTGCTTCTAAAAGCATCTCTGTTTCTAAATATTCCCAGGCTTTCATTTCCTTTGGTTTTATGAGGTCTTGAGACAGGGGGAAAAGCAACCTCATGACATCAGTGAAATAAAATGAATGACAGTGTTAGGAGAAATGTTTATAGTGCCACATTCCTGCAGCCTGCTCATTTTAAATGTCTGCATTTTTTCATCACTTTATTAAGCTGGTCAAGGGACAGAAAATTGCTGTCCATAAAATTTTATTATAATAATTTCAAACTTTTATGGAGTAAAATAATGATGTCACAAGATTGCACTACCAATGATTTCAGTAGTTGAAGTGATTCTTGGCTGTGTGTATGAATAGAAAAGCCATTTGTTCTCTGGTATTTTATTGTAAACCATGAAGTGCGGCTGTGACTGATAAGTGTCACTGGACGTCTGAAACCTCAGTTACTTCTCTAAACGAAACTTTAGGGAGAACTTGATGCAAAAAAAAGCTGGAGTCACTAAAACACTAAAGCTATTTCACACAATTCATTTTAAAGCAGTTTTCATTCTGTGTGTGTGTGTGTGTGTGTGTGTGTGTGTGTGTGTGTCAAAGGTAGAATTTATAGAAACATCTGCTTTGTTAAAGCTGCAAAAAAAATGAAAAATAAAAAAATAAAAAAAATGCTCTGCTCTCTGCTCATTGATCATATAGTTCTAGCAAACTTATTTAGGTATTTCGACTCTTTTTTGTGAGTTGAAGTAATGATCAAGCCAATTTAAACCAGATATTATTTTTTTTTTAAATTAACTTTGAATTCTGTAACAAAAATAATATACAATATAAAACTATTTCATAATATAAAATAAATAGTACTAACCCTAACCCTAACCCTTGTGTAGAGGAACTAGTGAGGGAGTTTTCCTGAGGAGGAGGTTTTTCTCTTCACCACAAACACAGTGAGGTAGATCAATATCAGGACTTGTAACTGTTCATAAGGAGAAATGGCACAAACCTGGAAGAGTCAGCTGAATTCATGCAAACTGAAACAGAAATAGGTGTTTCAGATGTGAGGGTGTGGATGTTTACTGCTGCAGCACAGAGGTGACATGTTGGATCTCAGATAGTCTAAGACACAGGTCAAGTTAATGGATCCTTAATGACCAGACCAAAGCTCCTACTGAACTGTGATACATGGATTAAAACAATAAACTGAAGTCTAATGGCACTGACATCAATGGGTGTATTGATCGTTTTAATCTCATTCTGCTGTATTGATGGGAGCTGACAGAATAAACAAAATTCTTAAAATGAAAAAAGAAAGAAAAGAAAACTTTGTACTCTAATACTTCATTGTAAAACTGCCTCTTTCACATAAATAAAAACAAACGCGTGTGCATTTTAATTTTGTACTGCTTTTTAATGTGTTTTTTTTTTCCATCAGAAATAGTATAGGCCATACAATGTAGCAAACCAAAAAATGACAAAGCTCTATACAGGCATAGTAGCTCATTCACACACATTCTACAGTTCAGACTGATCTGATGCCACTGGAGTTTCCATCTTAGCAAACAAATGGCGAACATTCAGTTTGAAGAAGAGGAAGTCCTTAGGCAAGAACATAGATCGTTCTGAGTCAAGACAGTCGTCAGCATCAAACCTGATAATATATCTACTTTAATGGGCGTCGTTGTGAACAAACTGGTTGAGTAAGACTTGAGGATACTGTGTACAGATTACAGTCAGCAGCGCTAAGGGAACAGGCTGACTAGAGCGTGCAGGCTCCTGCTAATAAATAATGGAACATTCGAGTCAGATATAAAAGCCCTGTAAGTGCTGTTTTTTCTTTCCTCTTTTTTATTTTTATCTATTTTTTATTCATTGTACATTAGAGTCTTATCTAACTGTTTTACACCATGCTGCCAACTGATCCTAGTGTATCAGACTTAAATAAAGGAGATGTATCCGCTGCACACTCGATCCATGAATGGGCTAAAATGAAACAAACAGAAAAACAAAAAAAAAAAAAATCTGCTAAGAAAATTAGCATAGTTAATGTTTTAGTTCATTTTCTCAGCGATCAGATTCAACGTTGAGCCTCTGACCTGCCTCAATCACAGCTAAAACACTGTATTAGAATAAAGTGGTTGCTTTGTAATGACCGCTCTGCACCACATGAGGGCAGCAGCTACTGACTGAACTAGACAATCTTACACAACAAGGATCAGTCCCATGCTGTGGACACTCGCCTTGCCCATTGACACGTGCACTGATGACATCCACCCACGTCTGTACACACACTGATACTTCAACATTTAAGTGCTAAACTTGGACCATTGTTGTATTTTCTAGGCAGGTTTCAGTTAATAAATCTTTTTTTTTTTTTTCTTTTTTGTTCTTTTTTTGTTGGCATCAATTTGAGATGAGAACTCCAATTTGGACTTCAAATTCAACCTCTCATACAAAATATTTCCCCTCTCTTTAAAAATGACAAGAACAACAGCAACAATAACAACAACAACAACAAAAACAACAGACAGCCTCCCCAAGAAAACAAACATGTTACCAAAAGGAAGTAATGCTGTGAAAAAACATTCAAAAATAACAGTGATACACTTTTAAATGCACACACTTTACACCTTATATATGTCAATGCTCTCGACTTTAGCCAAAATAAAAAGCATTTTTTTCTTCTGCTTTAAGTAATCTTGATGTATACTTTATAATACATGTATACAAGATAACATAGAGCAACAAAGCAAAAAAAAAATAAATATCTTAAGTCACTGTTTGGAAGTTTTTTTAATATATATATTTATATATCTATATATGTATATTTATACGTATAGCTTACTTTTGGGTAGGGTGTGAGTGTTAACAGTTTTGGCCGGCTGACGCAAAGAGCTTCTTTCTATCGACGGAAACGTTCGACACAGAAAACTGAGGAAAGTGTAGCAGGATAACACTTTTCAATAAAGATGATTCTCACAAAACAGCTGCTGGTCCTTCAGTCACGAGTGAACAGCAGCCACAGGACGCTGTCGTCTGACTGCAGCCTAAAGAACTGACTGGTACTGATTCAGTTCCTACTGATGATCAAGTCAGACTCTGGCTGCACCTCAGAGCAACAACATCAGCCGCATCTTCAGCTACACCACCACATCGACCAGGACCTGTGCTATTTCGGGGGAACAACCTTATTTCAAAGTTTGGCTATTTGCATATTTAAAACATCCTGGTTAAGTTTTATGTTCTTCTTTTTTTTTTTTTTTTTTTCTTAAAAAGCTCTGCATTACAAAAAATGTCAGGCACCAAATGTCGTCTAGAACAGTCCTACTCATAAAGCGATCCAGAATATTTACAGACGTCAGCGGCTGCAGACGTTGTCCGAGAACATGTCTGTCAGACAGCGACGGTGCAGAGTTGACCTACAGTATCAGTACATACAGAAAGAAACAGTTCAGTATTTTTGATTAAGCAGCCATATTTGTTTTACAAAAGAATACTTCTGACCCTCTGACGATGGCACACTATACACGCCCTGACTACTTTTTTTAAAATCTTTGGTTGACCAGTCAAAAGCCTGATAGATACAATCCACCTTACATCACACAACTTGACTTCTTCTTTAAAAAAAAAAAATGACAACAATTGCTAATTAAAAATAACATTTGCACACACAATGTCATTCCCTCTTCCTGTTTATGAGTTACCCTGCCAAGGAGAGTAAAGTCACCTCCCATCCCACTGTCGCATACAGCCACTCCCCATTCTGCACTTCCTCTGGTCCATTCTGGAGTCCGTCCAAGAAGAAAAGCACATGCACGCAAGCCTCACGCACACGCACACACACACACACACACACACACACACTTTCATTCACTAACATACACAAACACACATTTGCCTAAACGTAAAAGAGCAGGAAAAAAAAAGGTGGCACATCAAACCAAATGCTAAATTGTCCTAAAACAGAAAGTACAGTAAGTGTCTGTGGTTAAAGGGAGAGAGAAATAAAAACCAAAGCTATTAAAAAAAAAAAAAAAAAAAAAAAAAAGCGCCAGGTGTTTGCTGACTCTCAGCTCTTATTGTTTCTGCGCGGCGATCATCTTCAAGACAAAGTTGACGATGGCGCTGGCGGGCTGGTCAGGGTCCATCTCAGCGAAGAGGTGACTGACGTTGTCGGTTGTGCTTCCCTGCTTGCGAGCCACAAACCCAAACAGCCTGGAAACAAAGTCAGAGATTTATTCATGAAGGTGGAAAGATTGTCATCTGATGGACAACAATACCATTTTGGGTGAAATAAATTCTTTTGTTATGGAGACTTAGAATCAACAGAGGATGATAATGAACAACTGGAGGGTTCACTTACTTGGCTGTGCCTCCCTCCTTCTTGTTCCACCTGACAGGATTAGATAAAAACGTGTTGAAGGAAACCAAAATAAACTGATTGGATTGCAAAAGATTTTCTCCTACAGCAGATTAAAAGAAACCACTAAAAGTAACTGAATTTTATCAGTGTGTGTGTGTGCTCACTTTCTGTCCTGAGGGTCGATATCACAGAAGGTGACAGTGTTGCCGGGGTAGTGGCGTCTGAAGAAAATTCTGTGGCGGAAGGATTCAACACAGAGAAATTAGAGAAGAGATGCTACAGTCCAACCACATTACTTTGAGCATAGATCATTATTTGATGCTAATCATCTTCTCGCTCAGCCAAAATTTACAAAAGTTTGCAAATACGTCGTCCAGGGAACTGAGTATCTGTTCAACAGTTTGGTAACAGATGAGAGGCCAGACTATGAGCAGCTCATGTGAATGAGAGTTCAGAAAAGTGAATGCACCACTTTGCACAAAAGTCAACCAGGACACTTTCCTGGAACCAGAGATGGTGGCGGGTCTCAAGCATCTGGTCACCAGGCTTTTACCCATGTGGCCCAGTCAGGCAGAAACTAAACAAAACTGCACCTGCAGGTTTAGGCATCAGGTTACTGAGTCTGATGAGGTGCGCTGATCCCTGGTGTCACAGATATTATATCAGCCAACGTTTTCATTTCACTTTTCACTTTCACTCATGTCGCCTTTCAGTTCACAACTGTGAGGAGATGACAGAGCAAGTACAGAGATGTTTCATGTCTCTCTTGTGACCATGCATAAAACACAACTCAAGCTCTTAATGTCCAGCAATAATAATAAATGTGTTAATTGTGCTTTAATTAACACTTATATGGACCTATTCATGTTTATAGGCATCTTGTGAGGACTTATGAGTGTTCTGTCCTGTAAACTGTTAATTGTTCTTTATTACAAGAACCTTAAAATAAAGTGTCGGACATGTCTGAGACTGGACTTACTTCCTCTGGTTGTCAGTCAGCGTGATGCCTTGTGAAGAAACCTTGAAGTGCACAACAGTGGCAGTGGGAGGAGAAGCGGCAGCCAGTGTCTCAGATATGGCCTTGGCAACAGCCTGAGGGCCTGTCAGGGACTCCATCTCCACAGAGTTGATGTAGAGCACATTGCATGCTGGGAAGAAAACAAGATTTCCCCATCAGACAAAAAAATATATAAATAAATAAATAGAAATAGACCAAACTGTGGTAATTCCAAAATGAATCCTGTAAAATGTTAATAAGGGCCATTCTGGGAAAGAGCTGCATTGACTTGTTCATGCAAACATGTCTTCTCATTAACAGAACATGCTTCTCTCTGGAACAAAGCTTCATCCAGATCATTCCACATAAAACATTCGGCCTGATACAGACGAGAAGCTGATGTTAAAGACGTCTCTACAGAAAATCTGTTAAACAGGAGCATTACACTTTGTCTTTATTTGAGCAGGTACCGACATATGTAGACATCAGCAAACAGGATGCACATTCCAGATAAAGGTTTCCAAAAAAAGTGCACAGGGTTTACCATGGGAATCAGCAGGTGCCCTCTGAACTGGGATAACAATGATGTAAACGGGAAGATTCAGGAACACATTAGTACTGTTGTCATTATTGTCCTGAACTTAAATCTCATGAACTGAGTGTTGTATTTAATCACAGCAGCTGAGTTTTTAATAGAAGAGTGAGTTAATATTTTACCTGCTCCTTGTTTCAGTCTGTCAGCCAGTGGGTTTGTTGTCATGACCTCTGGTGCTACCTCAATGAGATCTACATAAAATAAGAACAGAGATGAACTTTTTGTTCTGCAGAGTCCTGTGACGCTGCAGGTAAACGTCACATGACTGACATGATGTGAAAACTCTATATGGACACTAGTAAATCACACCCACTATATACTACAACCACTTGCATATATATATGTACAATTTAAAGTTCTCAGAAACAAATAGAAGCTCTACATTATGTGTGTGTGTGTGTGTGTGTGTAGATGTACAGACCTGTGGTAGGGATAAGGAGCTTGCAGGGCAGAGCCAGTGGTGTGATGGCGTGTTGGTAGACCAACGCAGACAGACAGCCTGTCAGACAGACACAAGACAAACAGTCAGAAACACGTCTTTAAACAGAGTGAACCTCTGTGTCCCTGTGTTTGTATCACTTCTTTCATCAGTGTCAGTCTTGCTTTGAATTGCTGATGATGTGTTTTGAGTTTAAAGATGCGCTTAATAAATTCTACACATTTGTAATTAGATCTGGTTCCTGAAAAAAACAGCACTCAATACATTCATCCTGTGGTCTTAGGGTTGGTTTTGTAATTACGACAGCAACTCTGAGGACCTTAAGTGCATCAAAGAGTTTTGATATTTCTAAAAACAAACTCAATCCTGAAGTGGACTGATGACTTCTCTCTGTCATCACATTTACACCATCATTTATCATCACCTCCACCTGCTTCATATATAACTTCATATATCCTCTCATTCGAATCCTCTGCATTCTTTATCCAGCTAATAAAGCCTTTTCTGATTGCTGTTTCTTGATTTCCTCTTACATTATCAGATTGATGACTGTGTTTCCTTAGTTCTTGTTGTCATTGTCAGTTCGGTACGTGTAGATGGTTTGGTGAAGTGATTGGTGTGCGTTGCATTGTGTTTGCATGAAAAAATACTGCATGAATAAAGTCTGATAGTTGAGAGTCAGGTGTTAATTTTCCCATTATCTACTGGAAGTACCATTACCGAAGTAATGTTATGAATAGTTTTACTGCAACCAACAAAAATAGACACTTTCAGGTCTATTCACTTCCAAAAATGTACTCTCTTGGATGAATTTGGTTTGTCAGAAAAAAACCAAACTATTACTAATGTAGAATAAATGCACTTCATCATCCCTCAGGAATCAGTGGTTGTAAAAGAAAAGAAAAAAAAACACGCAGGATGAGAAGATGGATGATGTGAGTTATTAACTGTGGATGAGGAGGAGGCAGAAGAAGAAACAAGGTGAGGTCAAGACATTTATAAAAGTCAGTCGGTCTAAATCTGGAAGAGGAGGATGAAGAGTGTACGGTGCGTGCTACAAAAACACCAATACGTCATTGAGCCTCCAGTGTAATTAGAAGGGAGAACATGAGTTAGATCACTTCAGTCAATACTATAATTAGAGGAGAATTACACGACACCGACAGAGGTGCAGAGGGGGGGCAGGTTCTCACTAACCGAAGTAAGGCTCATTGGGACATCCCTTCAGCTTCACTCCTTTGGGGCTACTCTCGATCAGGAAGTGCCTCACCAGCTCGTTGGTGATGTCACCTGCAAGGAAGGAGATGGAGTGGATGAGTCTCTGTAAGACACAGCTGATTAACCTGGAGACATCACCTCATATCACTGGTATTAAGATATTAACTTTAATTGTGTCTCCACCCTGCCCTGAGACCAAAACAAAAACAAGCAGAAGCTGCACTCAGGAGCGCCGCCAGGGGGGAAAGTTAGGACAATTCCAAGGGCCCCTGACTGTTAGGAGCCCAAAAAATGATTAGAATATTATATCAACACATTATGTTAGTGGCCCATTGTCATATCCTTCCATGGGGCCCAGAATTCCTGGCAGCGCTCCTTGCTGCACTAAATAACAGTAGAGTAGAATTATAACTGCATCAAAATATCTGATCATACATCCAAACATCCTGCACCCACCTTTCTTGTTCTGGTGCACAGAGGGCGGAGGAGAAGCCACCTTCATCGCCAGGCCGTAGGCACCTCTGAATGAGTGGCTGTCCCGGATAACAAAGGCCCCGGGTTCCCGCTCTCTCAGCAGGCTGATGGCTGCAACATAGTGAGTGTTTACTTATCTGATGTAGATGGATTTATTTTCAGCCACAGGAAAAGCTAATTATTTCCACCAGTTCAGTGCAGACCGAAATGTCTCAAAAACAGATATTTCTGCTACGTCATGCATAGCAATATATTTTTATGCATTACAAAGCCAAATGTAGGTGTTGGCACATTAAAGGATCAAAATGAAAGAGCCAGGAATAAAGAGCAATCAAGTGAAATGAGTGCTAATTGTTTGTTTAAAAAATGCCATCGGCATTTTGATTCATTAAAAGTACAACTTCTAACATTACACTTTGTTTCAGATGCTCCATTGTTCAAGGAGAAGAGCTTGAGATCCATTACCTCACTATTTAGTTCAATGCCTCAGCCTGTCCACATGTGACAGTTTAAGGAAGGAAGATGGATGAGATGAGCAACACATGCAGATGTTTCCTAATTCTCTACATATGGTGTGGCTTTCCTTCTGGGACTGAATGGGACTAAGTATAAACTCTGTGTGCGTGTATGTGCATGCGTGTGTGTGATGTCATGGCAGCTGAGCATGTGCTTGTGTTTAACATGATATAATCCAATACAGGCCATGAGTGAAGCCAATAGCCAGTGACCTCACGACCGAAACACGGACTTGTGTACATTCAGGTATGTGCACATGTGCATGTTTCATTTTTGTTGGAATGTTGCAAAACATGCAACGTCCATTTGTCACCAAGGCGACTGGACCTGACAGTCTTATGTGGTGTTGTTTTCTGGAGTATTCTTTTAATTGTCAAATAAAACGGCACCTGTGTCAACAGCTGCTGACTGGCACCAGCACGATAAAAATAACGCCACTACATTTAGACATGGACCTTATCAAATATATAATTATGTCATTAAGCGTTTGCAGAAAATATCTGAAGGTCATTCAACAGAAAATAACTTCGAGCCTAATGAGTCATGCTCTGATGCTGTGTGCAATCTTACCTCGCTCCCTAGAAATGTCTGGCTTGTACCAGAACTTGGACGTGTCTTGAACAAACTTGACGTTCAGTTTGCTCTCAGGACTTCCATCTGCAATGTCAAAAAAAAAAAAAAAACACATCTCAGAAATGTATGTACACACTGTGAAATAAGAACTTCAAAATAACAACAGTATTTTTATAGATCATTCGTGACAAGCCCTAATGCTCTGATATGCCCTCAATGTATTTGTTGCTGTTTTGACTAATAAGTCATATTTCAAACTGAGAGGCAGCTACCACCATACTGAACAGAAAGCCTCTCTATTTTGGTCCCACAAGACATAACAGATCTACAGAGGTTTTTGTTTTAATAATCATTTACTTCAGAGAATATTCTTACCAGGCATATTGAACCTGGAGAAGTCAGATAGAGTATGGAAGTATCCGTGAGTGTTTCCTCCACTAATCGGGGACACTGTCTTCCCGTTCAGCGTGCCATAGGACATAGCTCCGTTTGGTCTGTCCCCACTCGACATGCGCCTCTTCTCTGGAAGCTGAGGCTGGAAACTGGGGGCCGGGCTCCCCTGCCTGAAGCCTACACCCATCATCCCCCCATCTTGGTAGCCTGCGGGTGAGATAGGGAAAGAGGGAGTGGGGGGGCCCTGGTAGCCTGACGAGCTGCTCTGTCTTGACAGATTCCCATGTCTCTCATCTGGAGTGGTGTAGCCGCTGTGCATAGGGTGGCGATCCAGACTTGGGCTTCTTTGGGACATCTGTGACATAGACGGGTGACGGCCCAGCACCGGACTGCCTTGGGCATGTGTGATTGATGGCTGTCGGCTGAGCACAGGGCTACTCTGCAGTGGCTGGCCCAGGGATGCCTGTCTGCTGAGGACTGGGCTCCGCTGAGGCCCTTGTCCCAATGAGGCTTGTCTGCTGAGGACCGGACTATTCTGAGCTCCATGAGCTCCCTGAGACAGACGACGACCAAGGATGGGACTCCCACTTGGCATGAGACCTGGTGCGCTCACATCAAAGCCATTAGCGGGTGATGTTTGCTGAACCATGATGGGACCGTCCTGACTGGCACCCAAGCACTGCTGGATGACAGGACTGTGAGCAGAGCCATGGATGTTGGTCCGGTGCTGTGCATGGGGACTTCCGTGGCTGAGTGTGGCCTGGGATGGTTCTGAGGTTGGCGGGCTTGAATCTGAGCCCCTGTAGCTCCCCAGCAGGGTGTTGGGGCCAATGTAGGACAGTGTAGGGGTAGTAGTGCCAAGATAGGAGGAGGCTGGAGAACTGGAATCCAAGTAGGAGGATGTGGGAGTGCTCACGGCTTGATACGAGGGGGTTGGAGTGGGGTAAGTACTCTCTGTGGCCTGGGAGCGGAAGCCTGAATCAGTAGTGGGTTGGGACGGAGTGCTAACGCTGCTCTCTGCTATAGGGTGGTCACTGCAAGAGAACAGGGAAAGTTTGTAAACTAAATGAAGACTTTGATTTGCAAATTGACATATGGGCAGAAATGTTACTTTGATGAATAATACACATATCAAACATCAAACCTCACTCAATAAAAATTAATTTATGTTTATATGTATTCTTTGTCAGTGTTGTAGAGGAACAAGCTAAAAGAGCACATTGACTGAACATGCTCACAAGCAACAGGAAAATGTCAACATGAGCATTGATGCCTTCCCACCTGAAGGTGGCAGTAATGCACCACAAAGCTGATTGTCAACATCCAAGAAACAACAAATGAAGAACTGTGTTTATGGTGATACCCAAAGATTTATGACACTCAAATTCAACTCAGTTACACAAACCACAGAAGTCAGTTTTTATGAACATTTGAGGAAAAAATTTAATACAGTTTAATGTAAATTTTGCAACATGCTGAGTTGAATTTCTGAAAACATCTGCTGTTTAAACCATGTTGAAACCATACCCTCATTCATTTTGAAAGACTTTGGTTAACACTTATTCTAAAGATTGTGACGTTAGACAAAAAAAGTTTCATGTCCTTGACTTACCCCTGCGAGCTCTGGATGGGACTGCTGCTGGACAGAGGTTGGTTCAGTGTGTGGGTGGAGGGACTTGGACTTCTCTGCTGACTTGTAGTCTCTCCCAGGGGGCTCAGGCTGCGAGGTGACGTGTGCGGCTCTCCACCTGCTACTGCCGACTTCGCCACAGATTCCACATAGCTCCTTGGTGCTGCATGAGACAGGAAAGAGTTTCATGAGCCACATGTTTAAAAAGTTCAGTGGTTTGTATGTCTATCACATGGTGGAAGTGGCTCATCATGGTCAGTAAGCGTGATGCAGTGTAAAAAACACAAGTGGAAGTAATCCTGTATTTTGCCATGAGACTGAGAGTTATAACTTTTCTGGACAAGAAACAAAAATGGAAATACATGACTTATGTAGGTGAACTAATGGGGATGGAGAAGATTAAAAACTTGATCCATGGCATTTTCAGCATCACTCTTACCTTCCTCACACTCACTGCTCTCATCATCTGTGGAGCATCATTGGAGATAATCCAGAGAAACAGAAGAATATGAAGGAACACAGGCACAGCAGGAAAGAGAAATTAAGTTCCTCACTATAATGTTTCATTCTATGTTTTTAAGGACCATGTGGAAGTAAATGAATGTAAAGTATATTAGAGAAAGTGATAAAGTCAACAGGTGTTGCGTTGACACACTGGCTGCTAGGTGTAAAGGTTTAAATATTTATCCAACTCCATGACCAGTGGCATTTTATTAAACAAACTTTGAATTTGGTTCTTGTCTAGTCATTCTTTCCATATCTCATTTGTCATAGAGGCAACGAAAGGTTGTGACTCAGTTAGAAAGAGCGTTGTAGAGAGAGTTATAACCAACCTGAGCCTGTTTGATTCAGGAGGATTTCTGCTGGGTTATGAGGCTTCAACCCCAGGGCCGACAGCGGAGTCTTGGCGAGACCAGGAGGAGACCGACCTGAAGAGAAATGGACATTTATCAGTTCACTGCATCATATATCACTTACATCTTGACAGATGATACCTGTCTTATCACTGACTTTTGTTGATTTATCACAACAAAAATCACAATGTTATGACATCAATTTAATTTCCATATCAGAGGTGCTGAATATTTAAATGAAAATCTAGTCAGTTTATATTCTTTTTTATCATTTTGATTATATATAGGTAAACATCTGTCAAGACATTAATCAGCAACATGAATAAACAGACAGGAGCAATGTGTTGAGGGGATGTGCCCATGCCTCATGCTCTGATGGAGGGGCAAAACATGCACATGACCAATCACAATGTAACCAAACTCTGGAGAATAGCTGGGTCAAACTGAACACATGAACGACACAACGGGGAATTGACACTTGCGAAGATGTACAGAACAATGGTAACTGTACACTCTTTTCCTTAGCAACACTAACATCCCTGTATTTGTATCTTTGACTTTAATGTTGATACAAAAGTTCCAACTGTTCATGAAAGAACAGGAACTGTGAAACAGTTTCTGCTGCATTAACACTGGAGGGAAACATGAGATGAGAGAGAAACAATATATCATCACAAGTCACTTTATCTATATTAACATAATCATCATTAGTATGAATATGCTTTCTCCCAGATGATGCTTCCCACTATGTTCACTCATTTGAATTCAGTTTTATTTGTATTGTGCCAAAATAAAAAAAATATTGTATCTCAAGGTAAGCGTTCCTTATTTTCCCTCTAGAGTTAACACAAATAATCACAAGGAGGAAAAAAAAACACACTTTTAAGATAACAAATATGTTGCTAGCAAGATTATCAAGACAAAGACATAAAGGGCAGGTAGTTAAGACTGCAGGGCTGCAGGCAGGGTGCTGGTTGCATTGAAACATGCCAGCAAAAGGAACCCAAACACAGATGAGATGAACAGCAACACAGAGCAGCAGCAGCTCAGAGGTTGTTGTATGGATCTATGTGTCTGCATGTTTAAAGTCTATGGTTCATTCAGAAAATACAGACTGCTCTATGTTCTTCACATTGCACCTGTTTCAGTTATCAAAGAAACTGATCCAAACCCCGCTGGGTTGTGTATGTGCCATGTGTGTGTCTATGTGTGTCCATGTGTGTGCCGTTGCTGCTCTCATGTGGCTCTCATGCCAAAGCAGTGCAGAACTGTGGTAAGTGATGGATAAAGGGTCACTCTGGTAGAGAGACAGAACAGGGGTTTGAGGATGAAGATCAATGTGGCTGACACGGTGGGACAGTGGAACTCCGGTAGACAGACGTGCATCCTCCACTTACCAAAGAATCCAAATTAATTCTTTGTACTTGCAACCTGGATGCCCCACATTTACTCTGGGATAATGTGTATGTGTGTGTGTGTGCGTGTGTGTTTGTGGAGCAGGCTAAGTGGATGACAATTGGTTTGGTTTGAGGACATTTCATGTGCACTTATCATTAGCTAACCATGTACCTTTCACAGGAACTGCTGATACCAGCTAACTAGACTGTGCTCAGCTGAGGAACAGGTCCATTAAAACCTTAACAACATGACACAACTCATATGTTTTTTCTTCCTCTTCCAAAGAGATTTACTGCAGGATCTAAGAATTAATATCAGAGTGTCACTGCATATGCAACAAGTCCACTTTGAGAGGAAGGAAGGATGCTCTGCCTCAGAGTGTTAAAAATATGTTGTGTGTGTTTTATGAGCAGATTTTATGGGTAAGCTCTGGGGAGATCGGCAAGAGGACTGAGTGAGATAACTGGTAGAGTTGGCAAACAACATGTTACCTAATACATGACTTCTGTTTTAGTAAGGGGCATACGTGAGACTGAGAGAGAGGCAGGGAAGGGAGGAGATGAGTGCGTCCTTAACTTTGTATATTAATGCTGTCTTTAATACAGTCTACAACTAAACAGTTTACTCTTCAGTAAAAAGAGACATGATGGAGCAGCTGGCCAGATTACACCAGACTTGGCATCTCTTTCCCATTTTGTCTGAATCAATGATGACTGCAGACATTCTTGAGAGAAAAGGAGGATTCAGTCTTCCACGAGATGTGGTCACTTAGGCATTTTGATGAGCCAGCACAAGGCCTGAATGCTCCAACTTCCCACTCATACACTGGGCACTGGAAACGCAGCCCATTTACAATCTGAATGAAAATAGGATGAGGTAATACTGGTGATATTTTGTCACTAGTCTGTGGACCCGCATAGGACAGACAAAGAAAAGTCACTGTCAATCAAAATTTAGACTTGAAAAAAATCATATTAGATTTCAAACGATAAAATTGCTATAAGGCATATTGACATAAGGATGACAATAAAATACGACTTTCATTAAAAATATAAATCCTAGCCCTGAGCTCCACAGTGCCCTCTGTCAGCCGGAGGGGGAACTTACACAGGTTGAAGTAAGGGGTTTGTGGCGAGATGGGGAAGGCAGGGGTTTGGGGAAACACCTCACCACCAACTGTGGGTGTAGGACTAACGGGGCCTCCATCCATTTCCTCGAAGGCTTCTCGGTAACTGTGCATATTTCTCTGTGGAGTGGAGATGAAAAAAAACACACACATCAACAAGGGGGAAGGGGGGTCTAAGAACATAGGTTCTAAAATGTACATTTCCTACCTCCTTTGGCCTGCCCCCAGGATTCATCGCTATGGCATTGACAAACTCTGGAGAAACACATCGAATGGGGGAACGAACTGGGACGTCAGGAGACGGCTCGTCATCAGGACCGTTCTGGTAGTGGCTGTCACTGGTGGTGCGATGGCGCGGCAGGGATGCTGTCTCATCTAAAGAAGCCACACGGGCCTGGACACCTGAGGTGACGAATATGTATGTGTTAGAAAAAAATCACTGTTGCTCCACTGTCCTGCTTTCTTCCTCCTCATCACCATCATCAGATAGTTAAAAGCTATAAGCCAGTGTGGATGTGCACAGGCTGTGTCCTACATTGTTTGCAGACAATCACACACTGCAAAGCGTTTGCAGGAGCTTGTGTGTTCTTCATTCTTTTCAGATCTTACATGCACACACAAAAGATAAATCACAGAAATAATTCTTCATGAATCTATTAATAAACCCACTGCAAAAACCATATCACCAGCAAAGCAAAAACCACACAGAGAATAAAATCAAGGCAGTGGAAAATGTTACATAACATGAAGTAATAATCACCTCCTTCATGATCAGCTGTTACTGAAATAAGCAATGATAGTGTGCAAGGCAGGGGGAAAATGTTCCCACACACATTATCAAGACTCTGTGATATAAAGTGAATTTTTCATGTCTAATGTGTGAGTGTGGCCAACCCTGGCTGAACCTCAAAGCAGTCAGTAAGCTCATTTTAGTTAATCTGGTTCAAAGTAAAGGAGCCAGAGGGCGAGAAAGACAGAAAGAGAGAGCTAGCAGCATAAAACAAACAGGATTTGAGTTTAGAATTTTAAGATAAAATGTGATGCTGCTGACTGGCAGGATGAGGTAGCAACACCAGAGATGCCAGCCAAAGCAGCAAAGACTTATCACTGGCTGCTCTGCACTCTGGAACAGGATGAAGGAATAAAAAGGAAAGGGAGGGAAGAATAATAGGTTTAAGAGACATGGGGAGAAAAAGGGGCATAAATTCTGTAATGTTGTTGTGCTGAGGCAGTTTAAACTGTGCTACTCTGACACTTCAAATTCTGTAACTGAAATGGAGGAATAAATAATCGTTGAGCTGTCTCATTTCTTTCTAAGTGTGTTTGTTCAGGATTCAGTCTGAGTACAGCATCTCCTCTCTCACACCTCATAGACACACTGAAAACAAAGACAAACTAATCATCACATAAGAAAAATGATTGTAGGCTTTTTTAGTTCCATACATGGAAAAACATAGACAGGCCATTCAAGCCTGACATGGAAACAGTGAAAATATTAATATTGCATTCACTCCACTTCAGGGAGCAAAAACTTGGACAAACATCTGTGGGGAAACATCCGAGATAGCAGCTGTAAAAAAACAGAACTTTACTTTCTAAACCATTGTTACATAATAGGAATATGTTGGGATAAACTAGCTTGAGTTGAGTTGTTGATTTATTTTCAGCTTTGATTTGCGACAGCCCATTTTTGGCAGGGTGCTGGTTAAAAAATCTTGGAACAGACAGCTTTGAAAGCATGTAGTCAACACCCCCCAAACAGAAACCCACCCACCACTGCACTGAGCCTGGAAACTGAGAACCAGATGTACCCACGATGCACAGCTCAACAGCAGCGCACTGTCAAACACTGCGTTGTTGCCCTGGTGACGGCTAATGGTTTCCAGCTGGGATGGCTGGAGATGCCTGGGATTTACATTTTTCTCTCTCTCTTCTCTCATTTTCCAGCTATTTAAAATCTAGTTATCATGCAGACTAAAAATGGGGTCAGTTCCAAAAACATAAACCCAATAGGCGATCCTGTGAATTCCTTTTTTTCTAAGGAGCCTGAGGTAAACTTCAGGCTCCATATGCGGACACCTGCAGCACATAGAGGTTATCTGAGGTAAGACTGAGATGACTGCATTCCTAGCAAAGTCAGTGCAGATCAATAATTGTATTATAATGAAGGTTTGTTTCAGATGCGGAGAGAGTCTGGCTGAATTTTGAATAAAAACATGATGATGACTGAAGATATGACCACATTCCAATTCCATTCCAACTCTACAATCTCTGATCTTCTCTTTAACAACTAACTTAGACATAATGTTGTAACTCTAAAAAGGATATTGCTGTCTGCGGTAAAGAGGCCAGACTGGCCCATGACACAGAACAATCCTGTCTGCATTGTGGCCACTGTTTCCCAGTGGACACATATGGCCTGAGTGATGTTTCCAACTAGGGCTGTGGGCTCTCTCCTGGATTTGATGTCCTTTATCTGGCTTTGTAAATCTTCAAAATAGTGCAAGTAAAAAAAAAAGCAGCCCTGAATGAGGCCAGTGTATCCTGGGCCCGGCATTGTTCCCTGAGTTTGGCAAAACGGATCTTGTGACATGCACTCTGCTGGCAAAGGACAGAGCCTCCTTTGTGCTTCCTCTGTCTCATTCTTGTGAAACTTTAACATTATCCAATTGGGAGGGTTTTTTTTCTGTGCCACAGTGAGGGTAATTTCCTTACCTTGAGGTTGAAAACTGCAACTCAGTGCAAACAGCATTGAGCAGTGAGTGGTAAATTATGCAAAAAATGTTACGATGGTTAGTTTTTTGTTGCAGCTCTGCAAATCCAACAATGACAAAGACAAATGTTATGTATGAAAGAGGAAGTGAAGCAGATAGGGAGTCAACAATGAGACATGAAATGATAAATGGTTAAATGGAACCAAAGAGCACAGCACTCAGGGCAAAGCAGATACTTTAGACTTGAACTTGAACACTTGAAAAAAGGAGCTCTCCTTTTTTCTGTAAGTGTTCCTTCAGACAGGATGGGAGAACCAACCCGAGAGGGAATGAGAACGGCGGTGCTCAGACTGAGAAGAGGTCATGCTGGGGATGACACTTTGGGCGCGAGCTGAGTATTCTGGGTAAAAAAAAAAGATGAATGATGAGAGAGAAAGAGAAAAATGATGAAGATGATAAAACTGAAAGGAAAAGGGAAACCAGTTGACAGAGGACGTGGTTCTGTTCATGACAAGAACAGGAGACTGGAAGCGTAACTGAACCTCAGAGCCCTAATGTGTTTGTTAACTTATGAAGCTTACATCAGAACACATGTGAAACTCTTCTCCAAACAAGTAATGAAATGCTGTTTATTTGATTTACCTCACACAAACAGTATCCTACGCTCCCTACATCTAATGGTGTTAAACCAGCACTCAATGTTATGTAACATGAACAATTACTCCATATTTAAAAAGCACTAAAGTGAAGTGAACCATGTTGTTGATCTTTGAGAGTTGTTTGCTATCTGAGGACTTAGCTATCACTCTGCTGTGTGTTGACTTTGCTCTATGCGTCAATGCTCTGCAGGATGTCTGATGTGCTTATCTAGGAACAACCTGCTGGATTGGAGAGAGCACTTCCTATTTGAGGCTGAGTAATGGGAGCTGATGAGGTGACATTCAGGAAATGACACAAGGAGAGAACAGTGTTTTCCAAGAGAAATGAATGCACAGCACACAGCATCAAGATTACTCTTCAGCCTGTCTTCCGTCCAGTCTCTGCCACACAAACTTAACAAACAACTACCTAATAGTTATAGATAAATAATATCCATTCTTATGTTCTAATGGCTACTTTCATTCTATAAGAGGAAGTTTGGGAGTGAAAGGTTCAACCCTGCAAAATCAAAGAGAACCAAATAAGAATCAAAGCAGCTTCATAAGAAAAGAAAACTCATCAATGCGGTGTCCTTCTTCTGTAAGTAAAACATGATCAGTGAACAGTTTTAACAGCTTAAATTGAGAATTAAGAAAAAAATCAGATAAATTAGATAAGATAAATTAATTATTTCCCCGGACTGCATCATACCACCCTTATTTTTCTTCTTTGTTGGATGTGCTGTAAGTAGGGAGTGGAAATATCTTTAGGTTTTCCAGTCAGAAAATACATTGATGCCACTGAAGATGCAACCAGCTGCAGAATAACATACTAAGGTGTCAGGATGAAAAAACTTAACATCAGATCTTACCAGCGACTCTTTTAGCCACCAGACCCTCGACGTTGAAGACTTCATCAGGCTCACTGTCTTTTAGCTGGGTTGAAGCTGATGCAGCACTTGGGCTTCTCTGGGGTTCAGAGAGGTCTGCAGAATGGGACAGTGTGCTTGGCGGGTAGGTACTGATGGGTTTCGGTTGGACATGACCAGTTACAGTAGGAGAGACTTGTGAGGGAGGAGAAGATCCAGTGGTTTCAGGGGGGTGACTCAGAGATCCCTGGACAGGGGCAGGCTCTGGTGTACTCGGCTTCCCAGGTGACATCTGAGCTGGTGACGAGTGGCTGGCCAGGCTGGTCATAGGGCCTGAAAAGTGGGTGTGGATGGCGGCATCACCCTGGTAGGAGGGCCTGGTTTGGCTCTGAGAGAAGGATGGCTGGGTAGTCACCACAGCACTATTTTCCCGCAGTGGAGCACTTTGGGACTTTGGCACCACTGTGCGACCTGGTTCCAGGTCCAACATGAGGAGATTAAGGGTTTCAATAGATTGCTCAATTTCTTGCTGGGAGGCGCTGTGGCGATGAGGAAACTGTGGGAGACTGTGGTGGCTGGGCATCGCTGCTACAGGAGATTGGCTAAAAGTGAGGCCCTCAGTCACTGGCTCCTCAGGCACACCGAACCGTTGCCAAATGTTGAGACCACGCTGGACAGCATCCCTGCTGCTGGTGGTGCGAGCAGGAGCTGGTGGCATAGATTTTAACTCTGCACCCAGTGACTGAGAGCGATGCAGACTGCCATTCTGGGTGGCCATGTAATTACCCGATAATGGGGCTGAATCATGTTGAGGCAAAGTGACAGGTTTGTTGGATGTGCCAACCTGTGGCTGGACGGTTTCCAGAGGCTTTTCTGGGACACTGCGCTCCATATATGGTACATGGTCCTGACCATTGATGAGTGACTCAGACTGGTAGTAGAGATCAGCCGGTGTGGCCCTCCCATCTGTGGAGGAGAACGTTCCCAGGCTGTCCACACTGTTGCCCTCTTGACTGGTCGGCAGCTCATCATCTAATATGTCAGTTTCTCTGTCGATGCTGCTGTGCCCATTGACATGGACCTGGGCAGGAACCAGGTGAAGCATCCCTCCAGCAGCAGATGTTGGAGTGGACAGGTAGCCCTGTCGATGCATGGGCCCCTCCAAGCCACTCAGCAGCTGCTCCAGCTCCTGTTTCTCTTGAGGACTAATTTGTTGCTGGGCAGGTGGAGCAGCGTGGTGATGAACTGAGGGCGACTCCTCAACCACAGGAACGTGTGTCTGGTTCACCGTCGACACCTGAGGGGCTGCTGACACATCTTCAGTTCGGTCAGTTTTGATGGAGGCAGTAGAGTTTCCTGAGTCGCTGCTCACTGATAAGGCGTGGTCAACCGCAGGGAGGGCATGTTCAACAGCAGTGGGAGGCAGGCCATTAGCTGTGACCGTTCCTTCAACAGACTCCTTTTTGCGAACTTTGGCGTAGAGGCTGCCGTCCAAGGGTCCTTGGGTATGGATAACTTCTAAAACAGACAAAAAAAACAAGGCTCATTAGAGACAGATTACGCCAGTTTGCTGTATTTATAACCATTTATATGCAGAGCAATTTTGTATTGCCCAAGTATTTTTAGAGCTACAGCTCTTTGGCCATTAGAGAAATAAACATGTACTCTTCTAAATATAAGCACACATTTAAAAAGGTATTTAAGAGCAAAGAGTGACAAGTGAGGAGACAGAACTTGACTGTTGGGGGATTGTGAGCGCATGGCCAAAATAGCTGCAGTTAAATTAAACACTGGCTTGTGGCCACCTATTTTGCCAGCTTCAGGAAATGAGCACAGTATGCACTGTGGAAAAAACAATGAAATCATAGAAGCCTGCTTTGTACTTTCTCAAGCCAGTAGGATTTATCTGTGCCACCTGAGCAGCTCTGGCATTAGAGAAGGTCGATCAATCCTTTACTTGATCTACTTATGATCCCAGAACTGTGACGAGGAGCAGTGCACTCATGATCTCACAGACTTACAGATTTGTTCAGTTGAGAAGGTGCAATGCAGGTTATGTTGAGTGAATACGAATGCAAATGCACACATACTGTACATTCACACACACACCGCCACACCCAAGTCCAGTGAAGAGGAAACAGAGTGCCCCAATCAGAAGAATTTAGTCATCGCTGGAAAATCAGCCTCACTCAGTAGGGAAGGCCTGGAGTATTTTCCTGGCCTCACAAACCCAAAGCAAAACAAAAGCTCTACATACTGAGAGTCACACACACACACACACACACACACACACACACACATACACACACACACACTTACATGCACCTTTTTCCTCCCTACTGCTTCTCTCATACAGCCAATATAATCACAGACATCAAAATATGAGACTGTTCCTAAAAAGTGCCTGATGAAAAATCCCTAAAACTTCCTCACTCCTCACACCAGTTTGTGTAGTTAACCATAAATTTGAGGAGGGTAAAGAAAAAAAACAATACCGTATTTTATAAATCCTCTTCTTCCATCCAGTTCAGTTCAAACCATGTCTCGATAACCAAATCAGATTCTACAGCTGGGAAAAGGGCAGCACAAAGACACTGCCTGTGTGTCTCAGTAACTTATAGATATCTCCATCTCGGCTTTAGTGAATACAGAGCTCTGTAATTGAGATTGGTGGGCGTACATGAGTTGGGTATTACTAGGTCTCCTTGGCTGGCCCAAGGCAACTTGCCAAGGGACTGGTGCATAGTTGCTGCTGGTTGAAAGTAATCTGCTGGCTGTTGGTCACAGAACGTCATGGTGAATATTTACTACTACTACTATTCTGTTACTGGCACAATAGACGACAATATGTGGAAAAAAGAGGCTACAGTAGCTTTTAGCAAGTCTAATGGTAATTGTCTGCTGCAATATCATATGCCATTTAGACAACCTGTGCAACCTGTGATGTATTCAGCTAAGAATATCAACCTCAAAGTAGATGTCATAACTACCACAGTCAGTAAAGCCCATGATGGAAATTTTCTTATTATTTTATAGCTGTTAATATGAATTTATCTGCCCTGAAAAATTAGCAGCTGAGGCAGGCGGCTCCAAATTAAGACATCATTACACATTTATATAGCTCATGAAACTACTTAAGTATCAAGTTATGGGCTGTGCACACATGCAAACACTCACACACACTTTAATGGATCAGTCATCCTGATAAACATAGACATAAGTCGTGAAAGAAGAGCTCCCCTCACTTTCTCCATGTCAGTACCTTTACTTATAATCACCTGCACCACAGCCAAATGTGACACGTGCAATTAAGATGATCAGTCACGCCGCACAGCTGATTTCACACCCCGAGCTCCTCAACCACAGCACTTCAACAAGTCACCTCAAATAGAGTCAAAAGCCTCATCAAATGAAACGGCAGAAACACTTGAACAGGAGGAGGTTCCCCTACCTGTGTGAGCAGTGGACGACGGTACAGCCTCAAACTAAGCTGGGAAAAGCCCTGCAGAGGAGCCCCGCTGTGGGACACTACGGGATTACAGCAAGAGTTGGGGGAGTTGGTTTTGGCTACCACTCCTTCTCCTGCTCCTCCCTCTTCTGAACAGTTTGCTGTCTGGCCAGATCAGGAGTGCTGCTGCTGTCACTGGCTGCCCAGTGGCTCCCACTAGTCCAAAACCTGCCCCTGCTGTGAGTGTGTGTGGGAGGACTATCACAACAGCCTGTTTGACGGTGTGTGAGAGAGGGTGGGGTGGAGGGAGAACTGAAATCCAGAGCATAGAGTTTGATATGACATCAATCCCATTTGGTTGGGCTCTCTTGCACACACCCACTGACTCTCATTGCTTTACTCTTAACACCATTTTTCCAGTAATTCCAATGATAAAAACAACTGAGACACATATGAGCTGTGTATGTATGCAAACACTGACATTCACTGAAATAAGGCCTTTCCATGCTCACATACTGACAGGTCTGCCTCCTTTAGCCCACTGGTGTCAAAAGCACTCATGTAATGGAAAGAGCTTCTCAGTCCAACAACAGTCATTTAACAAGCTCTTTCTCAGCAACGAAGCAGGGAGAAAACCCCACCCTTCTGCAGGCAGATGAAGAAAACAGAGAAGCTTACCCATTAAAAACAGACAGATGAACAGTGAGTGGCTCCTGATCTGATGTACATAGAATATCAGAGGTCTTATTAGTAGCGGTCAGTGATTAAACAGATGCAGATGTAAAGTAGATGATGGAAGGACAGTTTACTAATGAAAATTTAGTAACCTACACACGCCCTAACAAAAATGAAAGCCCACCATCATCACACCTCTTTGAGCAGCCCATGTCTTCACTCTGTGAAACAATGTGACTGCTGAGCGATCCACAGAATCCACAAGTGTACGACAGGAAATTTAATCTGATACTTTAAATCTGTAAGACTTTTTACAGCAAGCAGACTATTTATGTTGAAGCTGCTTCTGTGTGTGTTGCTGTGACTGCTGCTGTTTTCGTTTGGTTGAAACAGCCACATGTAACCCTCTACGAATGACCTTTGCCCATGTCCCTTCATGTGATAAGAAAGGGCATGTGCATGTGCGATATCTTACACCATGTGTGTCCATGTTGGTTTGTTTTTACATGCTCCCCAGGAGGTAAATACTTGCTCTGTGATCCTGAGCACATGAGTCAGGAGAATGTCTGCAGTCTTGAACCCACAGCCTTTACTAATTATACAACAGCAGGGGAGACTGGACCATGTCTGACCAGTCTGGAATGAGCAATTGGTTGATCACAAAATGCTTTAGTCTAGACGATCACCTGTAGAAAAACAAAATGGGCAAAAACTGAATTCCATAAAAGTCAAAGTAGCAGAAAATGAAAGATGTTGTCAGATATTTTGAGGTTCTGTGGACCAGATGGTTCAACTGTGTGACCTCTTAATCTCTGTACTTTGACCTCTAACCCCCTCCAGCAGTAGATTTCCCTTCGAAGCGGAAATAGCATGTTTCCCCTTCAGCTTACATGGACAAACATGCCGTGTGTGAGAGAGAGAGTGTGTGGGCATTCCAAAACAGTTGGAGGTCCATGTGCAACAGCCACAAGTGTGACATTACTAAAAGGCAATGATGAAACATTTTCTGAGAACATCCCCTCAGGCTTCAAATGTTGCTAATGGGCGGACAGGAACAAAACTAGCAGTGTATTTACATTACAGAACGAAAGGCGTCCGAAGCTGGGCATGGTAACGATAAATAAGTATGCCCCAGTGCCATATTGGGTAAAGGCTAATGGCTAAACTATTGATTTGGCAACAAAGAATACTTTTACTGTATGTGAGGGCTCAAGGACACCTATTAAAGTACTACAGAAGCCTTGTAAATTATCTACACAAAAGGCCATTATATCCTCCGAGCTGGATCACAGACGATTTATGAAATAAAGACTTAACAGGGAGCTAATGAAACAGACTTTATAAAATAAGCATCAGTAGCTGTTCTATTAGTGGTATAGTGATTGTGAGAAGACTCCATGAGAGTCAGAGCATCACATCTACAACATGATGCAAATGCAATAATCTGTTGGATTATGACACAATCTAATGATGCTCTTACCAAAAATGAAGTTGGAATGAGTGTTTTCAACACATTAGAGGAGGAGCACAAGAGGATGCATTTTAGATTTGAGTACAGTGCAGTTTAGTGATTGCCAACATCCATAGCCCCAAAACACTTAGTCAAATGTAAGCACAGAAACTCATTCCAGTTTGATGAACACTTGCCTTGCAGCTCATTAAAAATGCATCAAAGAGTGTTGCAAATCAATGTATGAGAGTGGAAACTTGCTAGGACTATGAAAAAAGAACACAAGTAATGGAGGGAGGTTTCAAACAGGCAGGAGTGGTATATTGATCAGTATTGACATTGGATGTTATGTTCAAGTGGCCACCACTGACCTAAAGGTATAGCTTTCTGTGGGATTATTTGTAGCAAGTGGCTGCGGGTTACTGAAATCAAACACAAAAGCATAGAAATAACCAAAACACACTCCATGCACTATATATCAGCCAGACAGTTCACCCATGCAGAGCATTATGTTTCACTCTGGATGAGGTTGCGTCTCAGGAAAAGTCATCAATGGTCGTTAGCAACTGGGTTGCGAAAGGAAAATCTAAAAGGGCCAAATGAGGAGAGCGGCTGATGAGCTGGTTGTGGCTATCTCGTTCAAGAGGTGAGGAGAAGCTTTGATGGGTTTACTCTCAGTAGCCTCGGTTTGGAGAGACTACAAAGACAGAACCACATCATTGTGCCTGAAGCCTTAATAATTTATACAGATCCTCCACAAAGCAACTCCTGTCAATTCCTATTCTGATCAGCATAATGGTAAATGCTTCAGACACCAACTGGACTTTATCCTGACCAGACACTTCCCAGTATTAGAACTGTATCAATAAGATTCTTTACAGTGGCTTTAACTGTCAGGAACCTTTAGACTCAACCTTCATGCGACAAAAATCTATTGTGATTATTGGGATGTTGAATTTTCCAGTGTCGTAAATGACGCTTATACTTTGCAAAATGTGAGAAAGATAAAAGACAGAGACAGAGAGAGAGAGAGAGAAAGGAGGAGAAAGAGAACGAAAGAGTGCAAAGCAGCAAAAGCAAGAGCTAAAGAAGCAATATTTTTTAACCCCTTCTAGATGGTGTTTATATAGCATTTTAAGTACAACCATTAGATAAACGAGGCACTTGTGGTCTAAGATTTCTCAATCTGTTCAAGCATGAGAATTCCTAGCTTGGATTAAACAATTTCTTTGTATGGCATCTCATGTTTCTGTTGTCTACAATCCTCTCTTGACTTGCACAGAGTGTCACCAGTCACTGACAACAAAAACCAAACATGACCACAATGAGGTCACACTAGCAGAAGACGCTTCACCAGCTCTCTCCCATTCTGACTTTGGATACTCTGTAAACATAAGCAAATCAGTGGTATTATTATCACAGACTGAATCTGTACAGTGATTTTAACTTGTACCACTGTGGACTCTAGAGAAATCTGATTAGAGAAGGCAGACAATTGAGAAAATGGATTTGGCCAGTATGAGTGCTTTGATCTTGGTATAATGCAGCATTTTCAGACAGTGTCTCTTGTAAAGTGAAGAAAACCATGTTATGACAAAGACCAGTGTATGAATAGGATTCTTTTTAAAAAGAAAGATAATAACAAGGGAAGAGAGGCCACCCTCCCAGTAGACCCAAAATAAAAGTACAGTCCCTTTCTCCTTGTGAATTTCATCTGGTGTGTCCATCCACCCCTTGGCTCAAGAGGGGTCTATTCAGTGAGCTAAGTAACCCGTGAGGAAGTGTACCTCTGGCCAGTATAACACCCAAAACAAGACTGTTGTGCCATACAAAGAAAGGACACCTCCTAGTTTTTGTCTTAAATGTTTTTTGCTGCCTAAAATCTTGTTTCTCTGAACATACTAAGTGTAACAAACTTTCTGATACTAATTAAATATCAAATCATCCACAAACAATGCACTTTATCACTGACTGTGATCCAGTGGTGTCTGCAGTGACTCTTCATCCTGCAGTTCAAAAGCACAAATACTAGTCAAAAGATGTAGAAAGAGAGGGTCCTGTGTGAGGAGCTTCTGGAAAGAGATCATGATTAATGATGTCCTGGCCTTGTGTGGCACTTTTAGCCAGATCAGCTGTGCAAAGATGACTGGAGAGGAAGAAAGAGGGAAAGAGAAGACGAAAGCGTTTGGCCAACAGCTGGAGTAAAGCTGTATCCATACGGAGCAGACAAAACACTCATTCATTCATTCAGAAAACCAGCAATCTGTCTCTCTCAGGATCATCAGTGTCTTTCAGAATTTTTTACAATACTTACATTACTGATGAAATGTCACAAGTGAACCATTTATTTGTTAATTTGAGATTTTAATGACTTCTTTGTCAATGTAGAACCTGCAATATTCTATTATTTCCACAGCTAAACACTCTCAGTCTGAGAAGTTGCCATCATACTGAGTCAGTAACTGTTGCCTAGAAGAAACCCTGTACTCCTGCAGCCAGAGTCAAAACAGGGAGACTCCATCAACACAAAGCACTTGTTCTCACTGTGTCCAATGCAGTCTTTACTAGAAGTCATTTATTTTTCTGTCTTGGGTGTTACGCAATTGGAGCAGGGAAAACTTTGGAGTCAAAGCAGCTTAATCCTCCCAAAGCCTCAGACCAGACTGAGGGATTGATAGCATGAAAGCCTGTTGCCAACACAAAGAGCCAGACGTTTCACCTTTGCATCCTCTCAGTGAAACACTACAGCCTAACAATGCACATTTCAATGGGATCCCATGGAAATTAGCTTATAGCATCAGGGTGACGGCTGTCAAACTCACTGAGAAACATCTGATGCAATGCAATGTTCAGTTTATAGCTGATATCTCAAGTAGTGGACAGCTGCTGTCCAGAGTCTCATCTCAACACTGAACACACAAATTTATTTTCTTTTAATCTCTGAATAACTCAAAGCCAAAGCCATTTATCTTATGTAGCAACATCTGCAGAACGGAATGAGCGAGAATCTGAACCCAGCGGGAGCTCATGCCACCATGTCAACACGTTCCTACCCTGCTCAGGGGTCCCTGCATGCTTCACTGCAGCCAACCATGACACTGACCTCTTTGCTGTTGGTGGTAAATCAATAGAAGCTCTTGTTACATCAGTTGAAGTATCATATATTCATATATTAGAATTTCACCAAGACTGAATGGTGAGAATAGTTTTTCTTTGATTCCTCAGAATATACAAATGTGAAATAAAGGTTGCTGTAGAACCAGATAAAATGTTTGTAAAATATTTGTAGTTATTAGTCGTCATCCACTCTCCATGACCATCCAGTGTGTGTAGTAATTTACTGCTCACCTGAATACTGAAACTAATCTTGGGCCATTTTAAATCCCAGTTATTCTTCATACAGTCTCAGCAGTGATATCACTCTATTGCATCAACTTCTATCTCGACCAGGATTATGTAACTCCCCCTTAGCCCAGCCCCTGTCTGTCTGTAGCTCAACAAGCAACACAAATACACACTTAAAATTTGACTCCACTCCTTATAACCCGTCTTTGATACAAGATCACAGCAACAAATAGTCTGTGACCAACTGACGTGGTCAAGATATGATCCCTACTGTTGGAAGAGTTGGAAAGATGTGAAAACACAGACGTGTCCCTGTGACTAATGTCATGATTGTGTCCTTCTGGAGAGAAAATGCAAAACAACATAAAACTGTCTGTACACAGGGAAATGTGTATCAGGCCTTGTATAAACAGTAACTTAATGGCTTCAGAAAATAAGCTTACATAGTGAAATCAAGGACACACAGTGACTTATTTTTTTCTTGAAATTGTTCTAGTGCCTAACAAAAAAAATAAATTAAGTTATTGCAATTTGTGTAACTGTTTGAAGTTAACTAGTATTAATAACATGAAATATTGCTGAGAACTGGAACTCAAACATTACAGCAGCAAAGTTGAATCAGGAAGTTTGGGTATGAAGATTAAACTGGATAGTTGGGGATTAACTAACCTGGGGACTGAACACCTGCTTAATTCTGTCCTTTTATGTTGTTTTGTTCTAAACCTAAATTATCTTTTGAGTGACTCAAAGTTTTATCACCTTTGGAGAAGAGTGTTTGCAAAATATTTAACTTTAAAAGAAGCAGTAAAAAATATTAACAGATGAGACACAATGTGACCAAGTGTTTTCAATAGTACACAACCGAAGGTCAGTCATTTATTGAGTATCTTTCCACATGAAGTGAAAATAAAGTTTGTCTGCAGATCTGCACATGTAAAGTGTCAAGTTACTCACATGTTTTAAAGGTGTCAGCTGTCAAATCTGTGACAACTTTTCTCTCCAGTGTCCTAAAGAGCGGAGGACAAAACTGGACATGGATTCAAGGACAGATGTCTTCAGCAGGTACCGGAGAAACAGGAGTATGAAAAACAATCTTCACCTCGCAGGGAAGACGAAGAAACGCTGGGTGCAAATTCACCATCTAACTCTGAGGAAGCGTCTGTCTGCACTAAGCGGCAACAGCACTCACAAACCCACACTGACATTCTCGGTCACTCCTCCTCCTGTGACTGTGTGCACAAAGAGCTTCACAGTCCAGTGGAGGAGTCTGACTTTAACTCCACGGAGTCAGAGAAGAGGAAGGGAGGGTCTGTTGGAGGAGAGAGAACCAATTCAATATGGTAATGTAGCATTAAATTCCAGTTTAGCTGGTAAACAGCTGAAGATTTAAAAGTGTTTCCTTTTGGACCCTGTGAGCAAAATGTTCAAAACCTGGAAAAGATGTAGAAAAATGCTACAACTGTTTTGTTTTTAACAGCCCAATCCTCATCTTAATTCTCCACAAAAACACGGTGCATCTGTCCTTTTGTGTTCAATATTCTCTAAATTTGATAAATCATTGGGACAGAAAGCACTTAACTATTGTGAAAAAAACTATTACAACTGTATCACACACCACACTTACAATTTTGAGTGCAAGTGCAACTACAACAACATACATCCATCAAAAACCTAAGTGTGACACTCAACACTGCAGACGAAAAGGGACCACTAATGTATTTAAGTTGTGTAAACAAAGAAGGAGAAAATGTCGCCAGTTAAATCAGCGCCACTCTACAACACTTTTAACACAAGCTGAAGATTATAACACCATAACGAGAGGAGAATTTATGGTAGAGTTGATGGCAGACATCTGCATTTGCTCTTTGGTCATGTTCAGTGCAGAATTAATGCTAATTTCTTACTCATTTCAGGGTAGGCACCAAAAAACAGATACGGCTACTCAAGTACACATATATGTGCCATGGAATCACAGTGTAAAAGGTGCCTCAAGAAACAAACCAACCGAAGTCCATTGATGGTTTTATAGTTTAGCATTACTTATAGTTCAGCCCTGAACATACTCATGGACAGTGGAAGCTCTAGATTGGTAACTTCAGTTTCAAAGAGGATATATATAGACAGATAGATAGATAGATAGACACTGATACAAAGTGCCATTTTTTTGACAACAAAATAATATGTAAAAGATTTGGTGACTATGCGGCTGAACTGTGTAAGTGTTGATGTTGGAGTTGGAGTTTATGCAAGGTGCAGGCATGACAAAAATCCCACAGCAGCTGTAGCTGTTTTTATGGAACAAACACAATGAGAATTGACATCAATCTTTGGAAACCAGTGACCACATAGACAGCACTTACCCAATGTTGATCCCAACAAAACACTGGCCCTATAATTTGAAATTTCATGCCATGCCTTGATAAGCAAAGAATTGATGTAAGTGGCCCTGTGCTCTCAGAAAAGCAACTGCAATCCTGACAAACTGCAAATCACCACCAACAACAACAACAGCACAGTATTTCAAACACTTGGGATGATACATGTCTACTCCCGTTTTTTTTTTTTTTTTTCTCTTTCTCATTCTGTGAGAGCCATTCTCTCAGGGGAGATAAATGCCTTTTCAGCACTGACAAGTGTGAAACCAAATGACAGAGGAAACACTCCAGTTTCCTGGAAACCCTCTTGTTTCTGTGAGGGGGAAACAATGTAAACAAGCTGAGCTCATTTCAAATGCAACTTGCATCGGTCTGACTGTGCCACCTGCTATAGAAAGTCACGGCACAAACGGCTGTGAAGTTTTATCAGTTACTAAGAGTCTCAGGAATCTAAATGAGTTTTTGTGAACTCATGTTTGTGTGTATGAGCTCTTTCTGATTTGACCATGGCGTCATCATCAGAAGATAGAAGGTAAGATGAGACGTGAAGCTTGGACCAGACACATACACACACACACACAACCCTGATACACACCTCCTGTGAAACAGAATGAGACAAGACTTACACCTACACTATTTTAGCAAGACCTATTTCAAGCGGCTGCAGATACTTCATTGGTGCTGATAGAAGGCCCAGTAACAACATACATTGGGAATCAGAGACATTAAAGATCCAGCAAGCGTCCGGCTTGTCAAGTCTGTTTGCAATTTGTGAATAATCCATTGAATTGCAGACACTGGTCATGTATAACATGTCAGAAACACTCTAAATTTGCAGCCTTACGACTGTTGAAATATGATCATTCAGGTACTGAATGTTACACATGCGATTACATGCTTGTATTTTCCAGTTCCTCACATGAATCATTGCTGTAATTGCCAGTAAAACTGTAAATTTGTTAATTTGAGGAGACAGACTGACCAACAAACTGACAGTGGTGGATTGTCATTTCATACAGCGGACACATAAAGTCGACAAGGTCCATGTTAAAACATCATGTGTCTGTGATGAGACCAAACCTTTGATTGATCCTTTTGATGAACCAATATTTGCCCACTCTCCCTTGCAAAATTTTGATTTCAGACAGCTCCTGTGCACTGCCCTCTTCAGGTCACCCACAGATTTTTTTTTACATCACAAATTTCTGTTTTACCAGGGTTGTGTGGACTTTTTATATGGGTGTCCTGCAGTCAAACAGCTGCATCTGATGCACCACTTAGACAAGAGGAAGCCAAACCACACTTTGATGAATTTCTACAAGATGCAAAATAATAAAGCTAATGATTTATCATGCTTAATTAATGATTTACACTTTATATAATATTTAGGAGGAAATACTACATGTCCTGCTTGTGGATGACATGGACACAATAAACTCCTCTTTATCTGATTCTACTGATTCCATTATAAAACAAGCTGTGAATAGTGTGGAATTTTTGAAGACTAAACAACAAACTCGCTGGTATCAATATGGGCGTAGCATTTCTTCCTTTTTTGGGTGACGGAGAAAGTAGCACTTTGGCCACAGAGTGACCACCGCTCCCTCAGTAGGAAGGCTCCATCCATGCCTGTGGCTCAACTCAGGAATGTCTCGCACTGTGCTCTGGAAAGCAATAGAATCAGGTCCCACAGGGCCTTTGGCTTCTCTGCGGTCGTAATTTCACCACAAATGGATTCAGCGTTACCAGTGTGTCTCTCTCAAAACACGACTTAACATTTACATCTTGGAAAAGCATGAAACCTCCTCCTGCAGTGATTTTTAGGCTTTTCAACATACTATATGCTTTGCTACTTTGCTCCATCTTGTCTCATAAAACACTCCAACTCCAATTTGAACTTAAATGCGTCCTCAGTTTGACCCTGTCGTGTAGGAGTTTAAAAAGATGAAAGTGTGAAAAAAGTCTTTTAACTCTATTAGGACAGAGGCTGAATCTCTGCTCTGTATCACGCAAACAGACAAACACAGCCTTGTTACACGGTTCAGCTCGGTTACATGCTGCTGTTTGTGTGTGTGTGTGTGTGTGTGTGTGTGTGAGTTAGAACAAGAAAGACAGAGACCAGAATTGAGACCAGCGTCTCAACTTCCTCTAAACCATATTAGAGAGTTTATCACTGACTGTCGTCTAACTAGGAGACCCCGTGTGGTCATCCACAGTTGGAAAGTGAATGTGGTGAAGCTGAAGTATTAATCCAGTGGTGATGAGTCATGTGCTCTTACATGAGTGTGATCTGACACTGACAGTTAAAATAAGTCAAAAAACACAGTTTGTGGCAAACTTATCGTATATTAGTCCCGGTGGTCATAGGGGCCACGGCAGTAAAGTAATTAACACCTTGTTAACTTTACAACACACAAGATGGCAAGCAGGAGGAGTTCTGTTTCTTTTGTATAGATCTGTGTCTGAATGTGTGATATGTGTGTGATTGTTTTTAATTTTTAAGTCCAAAACAGAAGTGCCCTTGTACAAAAAGCGCACAAAACAATAAAACACACACCCACTCTAATCCGACTGTACTCACCGTCTGTGGTGTCCTCACAACTCTGATTAAAGTTTTCATAGGAGTCCCAGCGAATCAGAGGATCCTGTGTGTTGTAGTCAACCGAGACGCTCGGCCCGTTCTCCAGGTGATCCATACCTTGACCAGAAGTGCAAAGAAGCAGAGTAGAAAATGTGAATATCTTTACATCACAAAACAGAAGGAAAGAAAAATGATCACATTCAAAATAAAAATCCCTTTAATCATTTTTTTTTTATCAGTTGAACTTCTAATAATGTAAGAGTTAGTTTTTTTAAATCAGTACCACAATACACATAACATTTACATCCAGGCTCTTTGTGATATATTGTAAAAGGCAAAAAAAAAAAAAAAACAGTGAATGTGGAAAATACTCCAACATACTCCCATAAAACCAGACACATTGATGCTTACCATGTATTTTCTCTGGACCAAATGAGAAAATAAACTCCACTTTTCCATATTCTGGAAATCTGTCATCTGGAAATATAAAGAGAACCTGAGTGTTTTTTGTATAAAAACATATCAAAACACAGGTTATAAAGTGATACACCTAATAAATACCATGCTGAGGAGTTTGGTTAATCCCAAACTTATTACCTTTGAATGTCTCATCAAGCTCATCCTTTCCAAAGATGATACCCAGGTCGTGAACAGCACAGGTGTGAAACTGCACCCGGAATATCACATCTCGACATGGGCTGCGGTAACGCTTGTGGTAGCACTTGAGCTGGAAAGAAAACCCATCAATAAAGATTAAAAAAATACTCTGTAGCAGCTGTGTTGTACCAGCTGAGCTCAACAGGTAAATTCACATGAGTAATAATGTCTGTTTTCAGCCAAATAAACAACAGAATCAAATCACATCTGTAGCTGAGCTCACTATGGCCTCAGTTTTCATATACTCACAAAGTCATGTGAGCATAATATGAAATGATTTTAGTGAAACACAAGCTAGGGACAAGTCAACTTGATTCACTATGAGGTCGCACTAAACCATACTGCTGGCACCAAGCTAGAGAAAGTATTTAAAGCCTGTTTTAAATGTATATTTATATATGTTATCCCTCACGATGTATGGCCTCTTCGCGCATGTTATTATTCAAACTTTAAGTGCCTTACACTAAAACCACACACAGGAAAATCTTCTCTCTCCCTCCTGCTGCTTCCTGATGAGCAGCCTGGGCCTGTTGGTTTTAACAAGGACCTCTAGTTTACTACAGGTACTGCAGGAATATTTATAATAACCCAAACAACTCACAGACTGTAGCTAGAACAAAAAAAAGAGAACACCTAATGTTCAAATGACAGTGAGAAACATAAATGTTGTGATTTTGTTGTGTCATAGTAGATAAAACCTGAATGAAAACAATACTGAGTGCTTTGATACAAACTTATTTTCTAATTGTGGAGCCAAACAAGACCAAAACATGTCAGACTGAGGATGAAAGGACTAAATATCCCATGTCTTAGCACAGTTTTCTGAGAAATGGTAAACCTCCCACTGAGAGGCCCATTTCATGAAAAAACAAGGAAAACAAAGAGGCGAGTTTGAGAACAAAACATGGTGGAAGGAAAACATTCGTCTTACACACTGCCTTCACAGCCTGAGTTTGCTGTCACTTCCATACAGTGCACAAAAAAACAGTTTCCCCACATTAGTGAATTGATTGTCTTTAATGTTAAAGGACAATTCTGTCTTTTTTGGAATCTACTCATATATTCAGTCCAGATAAAGCTGTAGAGTGATGGCTGAAGCATGAGTAGTTGGGAGATGTCATGAAATCACTGCACTTGATCACAAAATAGTCCAGCACAAAACTTTTGTAAAAGCACTTGAATTATTTTGTGCAGATTAAAGAATAAATGAGGTTGTGGTAGATGTTGGTCAGAACAACAGAGACATGACAGCAGCATCAGTCTTGCTCTCAGCAAGAAAACATGTTCTGAAAATGTTCTGGTCATGATTGAAGTTTTTTTTTTTGTGTGAGCTATTATAGACTCAAAACAGAAAAATTAGTCAGTATTTAGTCTTTCAGCAGCCATATAATCCGCAATTCACTTCAACAGCACAAATATATCCAACAGTTCAGCACACACCACCCTGAGTAACGCCCACCCCCTTTGGCCACAAGGCCACAGTTCACATATTTTATGTTTTCTGAATAATAACAAGCATCAGTGCACAGGTGATTCATGTGTTCAGCAGAATCCATTAGTCCGTCTTAAATAAAATATAAGATATAAGTTCAGCTCCATAGGCCAAAACAGAACAACTCCCAGTGCTCATTAAGTGCTCCCCATTTTCCACGCTCCATGATGAGGCTTGTGGACTAATGGACAATATTATGGCCTGAATGACAGCAGGAGTATAAAGTTTGTTGATCTTTACAATTGTTCATGTAGATATAATCCACATGTGCTGCTTTACTGCAATGCTCTTTTCATTTTATGGTAGAAAAGGAACAAAAAACTGAAAAGAACTTTCCAAAAGTATAAAAAAAAATATGAATTTGATCTTAAATGCGACTCTACCTGATGTCATGTCATATAAAAACTGTATAGTGTGTTTTCAAAACTGTTTGAGAGAAGGTACACTGCCGTTTTTACATCACAGTTTCCAGGAAACACATTGTGTGCTAATGAGGGTCTATAAACTGAGGTATAGGACCACAGCCAACTGTCTTCCCCCAGGTTTTTATAGCCCTATTTTTTCTGTGAATGGATACTATAAACCACTGCAGCACAAGCATATAGTACATGCATCCAACATCAGACTGGAAAAACCAACAGGATTCCCTCAGTGCTAATAAACGATAAAAATCAGTGCATCCTCAGTAGATATGAGCAGATGCTCTCCCTGGCATTCTGTGATAATTATCATTTAACTTCCATTTATTTTTGTTTTTTTTCTGGCAGAGGTATAACACTGGAAAATGTGAGACAATAAACTTTCCTTGTTACTGGCTTCACGTGTGTGAAAAAAACCTGCAGCAGTTTTTTTTTTTCCAGTTTCTTGTTTTTCTAGTTTGAATTGACAGAGTGTGACTCAAAGCATCGAGACACTGAAGCAGTATTTCTTACCAGGATGTCCCCTTTCAGAAGGAGGCCGGGTTCGATGGTGATGCAGATGCTTGTCTGGCTGTCGCCCTGAACATTACTGTGAATGAGAAGCCACAGAATAATAACGTTAGATAATAAGGTTATGATTATAACTGTGAACATTAACTCACTTCAATCCAACATCAAATTATTTTTCCTTTTTGATGTGACTCGTCTGAGTGCAACTATGTTCACATGATCAACATCATCTGTTAACAATCCCTTATGTGTTTTAACAGTGGTCATCACTGAGCATAACGGTGGTGCAGCTCTGGGTTAATTTTGGGTATTAGTGTCTATGATTGTCTGAGTGGGAACATAGGATCAAAGGGCTAATAGGGAGCATGTGACAGGGAGCGAGGAGGAATGTGATTTGGGGCTTTAAGTGGTCGACAGACTGGAAGTGTATGCACTGTATGCGTTTCACACTTAGTTGTTATTGTGTTTGCCGTTAAAGTGTTTGTAAGAATGGCCACAGAAACAGTCTGTTTTACTGTTTACACTTGCGAAAATGAGGGAAAAGTCGAAGAATGAGAGGATGCAGGGATCAGGGAGCTGAAAGCTGCACAAAGAAGACTGAGTGACATGTATGTGAGTAATGTACACGGTGTCACCCACAGAGAATTATCACCGGGCTGTTCAGGCTACTGTGCCACTTTTACATGGAGGAGCCTCTTATTTACAGAAGTTAATACTGTTTGCCTTCATTTGACAGTTAAGTCCAATTACAACAGAAATGACTGATACCAACAGGTTAATTACAACAGTTGTAGAACACAGACAGTTTATTATTCATCAGTTTGTATTTCTAAAATTTATAAAACTCTCCGTTTATTTAGAACAATGTCGTTTTAATTCTATTTATGGAAACTCCATCATGTTTAGATGATCTGCCCGATTATCATTTGTTTAAACAGATGAACTGTTAGGCGAGCTGCATTTACTTTTAACAACAGAGAGAGAGCAGTATACTGTGCTGTCACTTTATAAAGTGGTCTCAACAGTAACAATCTCAGAGCCATGACAGCGAACTGATGCAGCTGTAGCTACAATGTCAGATTATACTCCACGAATTATCTGTAAATGAATAGTCTCAGTGGTCACAGTTCAAACGTCACACATCATAGTAACATTAAAGTTGTCTACATTTTCCATTCAAATGTTTATTTTAGTAATTAAAGATCTAAAAATGTAGACTTTGCCACAGTTCAGCAGATAAAAAGCCAGATGGCTTCCTCAGGAGGTGGTGGTGTTCTGTTGTTGTTGTGTGTTTATGTAAATTAGTATCTGTTTTCTAAAACATTCACCATTACAACTTCCTGATTTTAAAATGCTACAGGTACGTTTTCATTGAGTCATTACCTTCCATGCTGATATTGGGTTATTAAACATTTATCTAATAAAACTCTGTTTTGATCAAGATATCAATAGAAGCTGCACAATGACCCAGACATAATAACCAGTGTCTGTGTGGTATTCAGGCTAGAATATTTTGGTAATACTGTGAAACTGTAGCCTGTCTGCCTCTCCCATCTGAAGGCAGTGTAGCTCTTTCCTCCTGTTCCCTCCACAGAACCTCTCCTCTTCTCAAAGCAACAACAGAAAGCTACAGCATCCATTGTTTCCTGTCTGGCCCTGGGAACCAGTGAGGTCCTCTGGCAGGAAAAGCCTTCAGGCATCCACACAGATGCCTGCTCTGCCTGTTTCATTGGCTCTCTGGTCACAAATAACACTAGAAGTGATTGTGGGATCTGAAGTAGGGAAACAAGACCCTGCAGCTGGGGAGGCTAGATTAATACAATAACATGAGCGTAAACTGCCAAGAGGGATGATGTGTGTGTATGTTAGAGGGCAGGGGAGTTAGTGGAGAGCCTATAAAGGAAAATCAGGGTTTTTATTGTTGAGCCATTACGAGCTCGCTATCCCTGGAATCTTGTAAAAGCATCTGAGTGTGAGCTTGACTTACTAGATCCCAGATGTGTAGACGGGCTGCATGGCCTGGTAGATTTTGAGAAATGGGCGACAACCTGGAACAAGGTTTTGGGAAAAATGTAGTCAAAGACAACAAAGATGCATGAATACACTTAGGTGTGAGTGAGTGACATTCACCTCCTTTCGACTCAAAGTTGGGGATGCCGTGCATGATGACGTGATGAAGGAACAGGGGTTTGTTGTTGATCTTGATGTGTCCAGAAAGCAGACCGCTGAAGTACTCTACATACCTGAGTCAGGCACATGAAGACAAAAATCAGATCATGGTCTCCAATGTTTTACAACAAAGGGATGATGTTGTAATCTTGTGTTCATTACAACAGAGAAACACAAAGGCTTTGACCTTTGGCAACAACTATGGGAACTTTCAGACCAAACTAAAGCTTTTAAAGCTGGATGTAACTGCTTTGTATATTAACAATGAGTCTAATAATTGTGTATAATGTGGAGTCAGGCTGCTGCTGCTACCACTGCTGCTAAACACTTATTCCGGTTACAGCTGGCAGCTGTTTTTATCAGGGGAACCAGAAAAACAAGTGTAAATGACTTCTAATTCTGGTCATTGTCTGCAGGGCGTGTTTGGATTAACAACATTTGCTTGAGCACCTCCAACAAGGTGATTACATAGCTTAAAGCAAGAAAAATGTGAATCCTCACATTAACTTGAAAGGACCAAATTGTGTCAAAATGCTTTATCCACTGACCCTGTCTCCAGCCAAGACCTTAGTCTGTCCAAGCTCAACTTAAGCCATAAGAATATAAGCAAATACATTCATAATACGTGTATAGCTGTTGTAAAAATATCTGAAAATCATTAATCCAAAAGACTGTAACTATTGTTTACCAGCTGACACATCACTCACAATGTGAACAAAGGATTTTATAGGTTTTAAGTTTTTAATTAAAACCTATAATTGTGAGTTAATTGTGAGTGTGTACACACATGCAACTATATTCCTGCTGCACTGTTCCTCTGTCCTCAAGTGGCCAAATTGATTCACAGTGGTTAATGTAGTTTCACATTCATGAGTTCACAAACTGTGGTCTAAACAAGAAGAGAGGTAACACTGACCTTTTCTGTGACGGCTGCCCAACAGGAAGCACTTTGTCTTCGTAGAAACGCTTCATGGCGAATCTGTCAAGAGCCTGGTCTGCACTGCTCCAACACAACAGTTTGATACAGGTTATTATACATTCATATCCATTCTCATACCTGCAGTGAATGTGCAGAATTATCATAGTTATGAAGGCTGATAATCCTCACAGGAAACACTGCACATTGTAACGTGTATTTATCTACAAGGCAGTGCTTTATGTAAAATCTATTTCCCTATACAATGAGTATCACAGCTGGTTCATGTTGTGGCTTTTTACTGCTTCTGAAGTTTCACAGCTACTTCATAAAAGCTTTAAATTTTCCTGGGAGATAATGGGATAATGGAGAAATGTAATATTTTTTTGGGTAAGCATGTTCTTTTTTTTTTCCCTCACACACTCCTCTGATTGTTTAACGGTTTCTCCATGGTTTTTATAACAGAACATCTAACTTCTATTTTGGCATATCTAAAAACAAATCTAATAAAAAATAAAGAAAGAGAACACTTATAATTTGAGACTTGTGACGCAGTGGACATTAGAGCTAACTCATTGCTTTCTGCTCATAATTATTATATAAAATACTTGTTTTCTCAGTTGTTGTCATGTTTCACCCTCCTCCTCCTCCTGTTCATCACATCTCTCTGTCTGTTCCTCATACGTGGGCTTTGGTCTTGTGATGAACAATGCAGCCTTATCTGTTTTTTCTGTCATGTCTGCTGCTCATGATAGTTTCCCTCTTGGCTTTTCTTTTCCACTTCTATTCTTCTGTCTCCAGATTTATCTTTGTGTTCATTCTTGCTGCCTTTCTGTCTGCCTTTCTTTCTTCTCTTAAAGTACAGCTGCTCACTTCTCTGCTGGGTCACTGGACTGGTGAACAATAACTGGGATTAAACATATACCTGGCAGATATGTTACTGTAATGCATGTAGGCTGCCACCACCACACCAGTTCTGCCTCGGTTGCCCTGAAAAAGACATAGATTCAAAAGTTACGTACACACAACTACATCTACTTTACCCCCCAGATACGAGCACCAAGAACACATTCATTTCAATGTCTATATTACAGTGAACCAGCATTAACAAGGCTAATGTGTTGCTACTGATATATTTTCTAATGTATCCACATGTGAACCAAAGGGCAGTTGTGCAAATCTGCAAATCTATGACAGTTTGACACTGTTACAGGTGGTTGTTTGCATCTATACTATACCCACAATTTTTTCAATTATTATCATTGTTTGAGATCATTTTCTCATTTCTCAAAGTCAAAATAAACAACCTATTAAAATAAGAGCAATATTTATCAAAACAAAGATTTTATTTCAGTTTTCTGCCATTTTTTAATTAACAGAAACAAAAACATGAATCCTCTTTGTCTACATATTAATTAGAGTTAACACGGTCAAGTCCAATCATGTATCACTATGACAATAAATGTGTTCTTTACATATATATCCATCCCAGAACAAGGACCACTGTGGAGAATAAATGTGTTCTGTGTTATAAATATTGTGGCCACTTAAAACAGCATGGAGCCCAGTGGAAAAGATTTGTTGATATGTGGAAATCCAAAACGGCCCACTTCCTTAGTGACCACCACAACTTCTCAGCCCACAATCTCATCACCAGTGTTACTCAACTCGCAAGCAAAATAAGAGCCGTTGTTATAGCAGCCGACTTGTTTGCAACCTCCCCATGGGAACATCTTGGAATGAGGGACCGTGGTTCAGGATCCCATTTACACAACACATTTAGGCCCACAGTGGGGTTAAGGTGAAAATGATTGGACATTACATCTGGGACATCAGCCAAGCACTTGTATTTTGATATATATACGTTTTAGGGTTTGTGTCAGTGAGTTTAGGAGCCAGATGAGTGCGGCTTCCCACGGGAGAATAATGTGATGCAAGTGAGTTTAGGCAACAACAGAAAAATGTTGGTCAATTCAGTTTTTATGATATTGTTGAGGCTAAAAGAGTAAATAAACCAAAGCAGCCATGATGAGTGGCTTTGCTTTACCTCCCTAATTTGGCTTTTCCCAGACCTCATGCAGGACAACCCAACCCGAACAAGGAGAAAGAGATACACAAACACTCCACCCTGAATGTCTGAGTTGTGCTCAGAGAGGACGTCATTACAGACACAAACAGAGAAAACAGCTGCAGCCTCAGGGGAGGTGGGGGTCCTGAGAAGAGCCTGAGAGCACCCTCTGCTGTCTGCAAATACTTGTTCCACTCTCACAGCAATGTCTCATTTTCCAAACTCACCTTGTTGTGTATGACCACCACATTGTGACTGTCTGCGCTCAGCCACGTGTCCATGGCCTTGCAGATGCTGCAGATTTTGTCAAGGGCTGGAGCGTGGTGGTCAGGCCATCCAAAGTCCAGCACCTGAGAGAGAAGCAGAGAGATCAGAGCTCAGAGAGGTGGTGAGACTACAGACTGCAGAGAAGGGAAACAGTGACGCCATCGGGTTTACCTTTGGATTCAGTTGGCTGATATCATAACGTTTCTCACTGAGGTTGAAGAGCTAAGGAGGAAATAAAAAGAGACAGAGAAGGAGAAACATTAAAATAATCTGTTATGCTTTGGTGGATGCAAATCTCAGTGTGAGGTCAGAGAACTGACTATTCTCTAACCTCTACCCCATTTAGCCTGTAAAGCTTTCTGTCCCAGCACAGCGCATGTGAAGTTTAAGTCAGACGCTTGTAAAAATTCGGAGAAATAGGTAAAAACAGGAACATAAAAGCAGGCTTCTCAGTTGTGGCAGAGCAACACTGAGACAGTTAAATAATAAATTTCATGGAAATTTTCATCTCCAATAAATCTTTGAGATAAATAAGAGACTTAAATTTGGCATAAATATGACCTTGCACTGATTCACTATCACACAATGATGCAAGCTCAGTTCATTGTATATGTAGAAGACATTGAAATGGCATTGCAGGGTATAGAGCTAGAGAACTTTACACTACTGCAGTGTGACTTTAACATGTAGCCCAAAGCTCTGTTTTATGGTGTAGCATCTGTATGTCCAAACATGTTTGTTTCCCTAGGACATGGGAAAAGAAGGACGTACAAACCAAGATAATATGATGGGCAGTGCAGTTAATAAAAGTAAGTTTGTAGTAGTTTGGTTTTAGTAAAACCAAAACCAGCATCCAAACACATATACGGCGTCAGCTCAACAGGGCACTGTTAATATAACCTGTGACCCAAAATAATAACTATTCTATTCTAGGTTAAAAAGAAACTCTGTATTTCTCTGTGAATGAATGTGGAGAAATGAAAGACGGGTTGTAGGTTTTAAGTTCAGATACATAAACAATAGTATCAGATGTATGTGGATACAGATGTTAAATGATCCGTCTGCTGAGTGAATGCGTGTATGTTTGGAACTGAGTAAAACCAGCTGATGCTCAGCTGATCTTGAGCAGCTCTGTCGACTTATTCCACCCTGTTTGCTTCATTCTTTTGAAAGTGAACTGACATTCCTGCCAGGATGATGTGGATGTACACAAGAAAGTGCTGTACCAGGTAGTTGTGGCCATGTTTTGAGCGCAGCATGGAGGCAACCTCCCGCAGGTTGGCAGCGTAACTCTGCTCGTCCACGCTGCTGGGGAAGGAGACGGAGATGATTCTCTCTGTGATGTAGATCAGGTCCAGCTCGTAGCTCTCCTCCAGGGCCTGCAGCAGACTCAGACTCCTGACAGAGAAAGAAAAAGAGGAGTTTATTTTTTTTATTCTGAATTTCAATTTATTCATAAGGCAAACTTGCACTTTATACACAGGGGTTTATGTTCAAGCAACTGCTGTGTGATCAGTCAGTTCAGACTCTGCTCTGACTGCTCTTTCACATTAATATCAGGTAATGTGTGTGTACAAAAACTTGTTTTATATCATCCCAAGCAAAAATTATTTCACAGAAATCTTATGGTGGAAATGTTTAATACAGATGATTTAACTGGCACATGATTCCTTCTCGTGATTTAATACAGAAACACTAATTTCTTTCACTCAGATGTCACATGGCACATGGTTTTAGTACACAGTCTTCAGGTTAAGTACAGTCACTGTACTTAAACTCCAAACGGTCACTGATTTGGAGTCAAGAACATGCAGCTGTTAACTCTGTTACACTCAAAGTCTCTAATGCTGCAAATTACATTTGAATTCAGTTGAACACATAACGGCCTTTCTTCCAGCCCACAGGGAACAAATATCCTTATATGGAAAAGGCAACACACCACATCCACAATGACTTTTAATATCTAACCACACAGGGCTTCAAAAAGTCAGCTCCCCCCTGAGGATTGAACACTCAGTGTTGCTAGAAACAGAGTGAAACAAAAAAATCACTGAGTAGATAATTGTGCCAGATTATGAGAATATAGCCGTGTGGGATGGGAGGGAAATATGTGTGGACCTCAGGGACCAAACACAACACTGTTCGCTGCTGAACATGAAAGTGCTGACGGAGATCAGCAAAGATTGGATGAAAAAGGAGAACTGAGCATGTTGCGTAACATGATCAAATCCCGTGCAGCCAAATGATTTCACTGGAGGTCAGAACAATGCAACACTTTTTTTACTTTATTCTTGTTGATTTGCTTCAAAAACATTGTTGAGGAAAAAAAACTGAAGAGTTAGATGCTGTCTTGTCTCTTCTGTAAGTGTACAGCAACAGCCAGCAACCTCTTATCTTTGTGGAAATTACAAGCCTGGCCAGCTGTTTCTCTGGGTTTTTGTGCTAAGCTAAGCTAACCAGCTGCTGGATGATGATGTACAGCTCACTCTAAAAAAAACTTTAAAGGCTTCAAAGTGCTTCCAGTTCATCTCAGACACAATATGAGGAGTTGGAATGAATTGACTAAACATGCCGTGGTGTAGTGAAGAGGTTATTGGAGTGTGTGTGTCTGGAGCGAGACCCTTAGTGCCCAGACTGAAGCATATTTCCCACATTTGTCAATAGAGCATAACCCCTAGAGGAAATTGCTCATACGTCTGTGAGGGAGGATCTCCCAGCTCCACCATATACACACTGTGACCTGCTCTGTGCTGTGCATCTGGACCCACTCAAAAGTTGCTTACTGGAAATTATTCATCACTGCAGATCGAGGGGGGAAGCTGATATGTCACACATGTTCCTCCACGGGCTGCGATAAATATCAAACTTTTACATTTTGCTGAAGGTTTGATCTTTTTATGTTCATATGTGGCAAAAAACACTTTTGTTTTGTTCTCTCTTTTTTCCAAGTATTTCTTAGTATTTTCATGCTCTCGTCTGTTTTCTCTGTCTACTTCTCTCCTTTTATCGTCAGTCTGTGTATATGTATGTGGGTGAATTCAGGGCCAATATAGACCTGTGGTCTGGTTGTGTTCCAGCAGCATGCACTGAGCGGCTGCACTCCAACCTGCTTCTCATCAGCTGTAGAGATGAAGCGATTGTTCTTTTCTCTGCACGTTGTGTCTGAGGAAAGACGTGCTATCTCAACACGCTCAATTTCGGCATTGTGGTGATCTCATTTGTCCATTTGGACAAAAACCAACTGTGACGCAGAAATGTTTTATCAGGAAACTTGAGACATCAAGTTGTAAAAAAAATATATAGCTGGATTTTTCTTGGTAATAAAAATGAGGAACCATTACAATCTGTCTCCACTGTTTAAAATAGTGAGTGATAATGAGTCGGACTTGATCTAGCTTGTCATCAGACTTGTCATACATCACCCAGCTCAGAACTTTCAATCCTTTTTTAGCTCATTTTTATTTTCCAGCCCACAACAACTTTATAAGGTGATAATATGTCAATGGTAAGTTTACAGCTTGTTATGGTGGCCCTAAACATCAGTACTGCCTCAGACACGCTGAAATAAATCTGAGATATTCAGATTCACTCCACAATGTTACGTCCTGTAATTGGAGCAGCTTTTAAAACAAGATCTGCCTGAATTATCACCAGTCACTCCTAAAAACAAGGTGCCAGTTTGAAGAGATGCAGAAGCTGTAAACACCTCATCCCTTTTTACAAGCAGCGTGTTTAAACGCTCTGTCAGTATTCCTGAATTTGACAGCAAAGATTAAATGCAATGATACTTGAAGTCTGACACCTCTTATATGCCCATTTACCTGTCGCAATAAAGGTAAGATGCATCCGTACTCATTTTCTAGTATGTTTTGTTGATTAATTGTGGTCTTGTCATGTTGTCCTAATAAACTTGAAGTTGGCAGCACTGTGCTATTCAACCCTCTGTGCAGACATTGTGATGATGTTTCACGTCTCAAACTGTTAGCCGTCAAACTGTCACTCAAACTCAGCGCAGAGCTTCACAATGAACTGTCACCAGGTCAAGTTTTACACATTAATTACACAACTGACACAGCTGTGACTCCCTGAGGACCCAGGTCAAAGGGGCTGACACCAAATATCTTTTTGTCCAACAAAGCAGTGAGAGATCCAGTTCAATGGCGGGGCATGTTGCTTTACTAACACCCCTGACCAAAAACTAAACAATAAAAGCAAATCTCATATTACAGCTAAACTTCTCATTCCAAATGCGTCACATCTCAGACTAAGCATGTATAAACTTTGCTTAATATTTGTTTCACCTCCGTCATTATCTCTCTGAACTTTTGGAGGGAACAGAGGAGATTAGTTCCTAAAATAATTCAACAAACACACAGTCCAACAGGCCACATGAAGCCTTTTATGGGAAACCTGCAGCGAGAAGAGAAGAAACAAGCTCCTACCTTGAAGGTCTGCGACGTGACTCCATGCTCTTTGAGGATTTTGTTGAGCCCTGTAGAGCAAAAACAGAAGAAAAACAGCACCGTCATTGCTCTGTACAGTGTCCCAAAATCACAAAAACAACTTCTTATTTACATAAACAGTGAAAAATGGTCACTTCCTGTTCTAACAGGTTTGTGTGGATTTAATGCTTCATGTTCGGTGTCAGAAACAATTCCACTGATTGAGGATTCGGGTAATCTGTGCTCAGAGCTGCACCTCTGTGCTTACACCACACAGGTTCAGTCGTGTTAATGCTCAAGCTGAATAATTGATTAATTGGCAGGTTACTAAAGGAACTAACTGAGTTTTACATGGTTCTTATGTTTTATTGCATATGCTGTGAAAGTTATTTTAACATGTTCCTCCATGAGCTGTAAATATTTGACAAAACAGTGTTTGATATGGCTGCAAAGAGCCTGAAGGTAAACTCAGTGTGAACCAGCTCTCTCCCCCGCGGTACAACAGGCATTTGCATGTATTCATCACTCTGACAATAAACCTGGTCAGAAGATGTTGGCATCTGATTATTGCTCCACTTTGCATTTTCAGGCTTTTACCCATGATTATACAGTGTGTGGAAGATGTTACATGACACGGTGCAGAATCATGTGAGAAGGATCTCACACAGCACCTTCACAAAGCTCAGCAGAGAGGCCTGCAGAGGAAGTGCAGCTGAAGGTTGATTGACTGTGTTTGGCTCCATGGTGCCTGGCCTGCCTAGCCTCCCCCTCAAAGAGTGGGTCAAAGGCCATGTGGTCTTGCCCACTCCCCTGCAGTGTTTGGGTCACATGTATACAGGGAGAGGCTGTCATCCATCATCATCCATTAGACTACGCTGGCTGGCTAACCACCAGTGTCAAGAGCACCACTCACTATCCCTGGATGAGTTTCAGCCTGCAAACAGCTGACTGCATGTCAGCGTACAGTATTTGTGTGTTGTTGTCAGTAGGCCTGTAGATGAACAAAACCTGTTGGATGTAGTTCAGTCCAATTTGATGTTTAACAGTTGAGGGCAATGTTGTCCCAGATCAAACATGCAACCACGTTTGTCTCTTTATTTGCTGCCTTTTTTTCCTCTACTTGACTTGAAAATGAATTTTGTACTTTTGTCTTTATGCCTCTTCAGTCATGTGACATGGAAATTAAGCTGCCATTAGCACCACTGATGTGTTTTTCTGGTAAAACACAGGAGGTCCCTCCTCTTCCTGTTAATAAGCCAAGATGGTGAAAATTTGGGGGGGGGGCTGTCTTGGTGGAGTCCTGGAGACTTAAAAATATTGAATCACAAATCCCACAAAACTATTGCCAGTTTCTGACACCAACAACTGCCACACCATTACCAGCTTATTGAAGTAAATGCATGGCCTGTGATGTTACTGTGACAATATTAGGAGGTTACAGCTGCATCAGCTGAAGAGAAAATTGAAGAAAATCGATGTGAAATAAGAGAAAACAGACAGGATTATTAGAAAATGTCTTGCTGTTTTCCAGCACTGCATGTGTTTGGGAGAGGTCAAGTCAGACCCACTGTAGTTACTATAGAAGTTTGATCATTGTGAAGTTTGATTTTAACTTGCAATTACATATAAAACATGTACACATCTGGTCATACACATTCCAGTTGTAAGTGTATGAAGTTGAAAGTGACTGAATAAATTTAGAAACAGGCACCAATGCAAATATAAATGCACCAGATGATTTGCCAGTGTTTGCTTATACTCCTTTCTTTTGCAGCAAATTAGCAAATCTAAAATGTATCAAGATTGCTAACATGTACATACTGCAAAAGACTGCTTGAACTGATAAACAATATATTTCCATATGATATTCATTCACGCTCTATATCAATGTATTTGGCCAATTCAAATCTAAGAGCAGACCAGCAGGCCATCCCCTATCTAGACGCTGTATACTGAAGTATTTGTATATTTATCGCAACTCATATCGTCATAGTCAACAACATTATGGCATACTGCATGCTCTCCTAACATCATGCAGCTTCACAGTAAATCTACTTCAACCAATGCCATGCACCATTTCTTCACTCCGTCGCACATCATAAGTGTTCACATGAGTCTGTGACTCCCCAAGTGAGGCGACACAAAGCAGCCCCCCTTTTTCTGTCTTTGGCCTAAATGTTTCAGTATGTTGCAAGGAGCTATAAAGTGCAGTGACAAGCCAGAGGAGGACAGAGATGAATGAGTAAGAAAACATCCTAAAAGAAAGACTTCAGAGACGCAGAGCATGAAGAAGGTTAAGAGTCCTTGTGTTAAGTGGTGCTGTGAGTGTAATTGTGCATCAGAACCAAAAAAGAAAGAAAACAAATAGCTTGTGACGTGATCAAACTGTGAAGGTAAATACGTCTGAGAAATGTTGGTAATTGGAGGAAACAGAAACATCTTAATTACAGACTAGTGGGCGGAGAGCAAATTCTGAGGAAACATCTTTTGTGTTGTGCCGTGAAGAGACGGCAGTCGACTCACGGTTTTTACTTCACATTAGTTTAAATTGGTGTTCAGTGGACTCAAAATGCAACCACATGGGTAAATGAAAGCACTGGTCAGAAATAAGACAGTAACTTTCACTGTGGTCTCACTGATGTTTTTGTCATTGACAAACTGAAAGACATCATTATGTCTAAGTACCAGTATTGTATAAGCGGAGTGAACTCAGCAGCAATAAACTGCAATGAATCATGAGCTAAGTGTCCACTTTTGAATCACAGCTGCAAGATTTTAAACATCTTAACAAGCCACAGACAAAATCATGAATTAAATATTTTTATGTCTTCAAATCTATGTCCAAGTGCCGCAGCTCTGAAACAGACCAATTTTAAAGACATTATCTCCTGAACAGTCTGCTTCCTAAAACCTGTTTCTCTCTTCTGAGAACTTGCATTGGGAAGCAGGAGGGGGAGGTAATGGGTGAAGAGGAGGAGGTGGTGGGAACTGGAGTGGGGGGTCCCGCAGGCCTGTTTCCAGATGAAAACCATCTGGGGAGGTTGACTTTACAAGCAGGCCATACAAATTAACCATCTGAGAAAGAGCAGGGGAGAGAAGGAGGGAAGGAGGAAGGACAGAAGACGTTGGGGGCTGGTAAAAGCCTGTAAAGAGACACAAACCATTGTGTGATCGAAAAAAAACAAGTAGGGAAGGCAAGCAGGCGAGAAAAGTATAAACTACAAGTCGTCAGCTGTAAGACACAACATCCATCTGTCTGCCCCTCCATCTCATCCTACCTTCCTGAAAAGGTACCCTGTACTCCATCGCCATGCCCCCCTCAAAGAGGAGAGCCGCCTTCTCAAAGACCCTCCTCGGTTCATCTCTGGAGAGCTCCCACTGTCTCTCACTGCTTTGTGTTCGGCAGTGAAGTTCCCTCTCTGAAACCTCTCCCTTTTCTCTGACAGTGAGGGTGGAGAAGGGGAAGAAAAAGAAAAAAAAAAAACCAAGGGCTCTATTTTGGGCAGTTGCCTGCAGTGGGCCACTACATGCTCCAGCTCAGACCGGACTCCTCCACAGCTCCCTGTCTCGTCCGTCTGTCCGCTCTATGTTATTCTCTCTCTCTCTCTCTCTCTCTCTCTCTCTCTCTCTCCTCTCCCTTTCTGACTGTGTACTGGCTGCCACCCCCCACCCTTAACTGCCTCCCATCACGTTATCTCTCCCTCTCATATTCAACTTTTCCCTCTCTCCCTCCCTTTTTTTCAATCTCTGTCCAGATCTAAATTATGTCTGCAAACTCTTTCTGTCTCTTTAAGAAACCGTGTGGGGTTTGATGCATGTTTGTACACACAAACACATGCACACACGCAATCACCTGACTGTAACTCATCATCGCTTCACGTCTGAAGATGCAGATGAATCATAAAAACCAACCACATAAAGCAAAAATAATTGATTTGTTGTGTTGTGTGAATTGATTCATCACCAAACAAGCTCTGATGTTGCGTTTTCCACCTGAATTTTAATCTCTAGTTCTAATTTGCAAATACTCATGAAAGTTGAGGAAACAGATATAGAAACTACTGATCCAGTCAAACAGGCGAAGCTCATGTAGTCATTCAACAAATCTTTTTGATGCTCCGAGGCAATGAGGCGTGGTCAAATATCTGCCAGACGTCACACTGTAACCACACAGCAAATGGCCATGACCAGACAGTAGCAGCTGCAAACACACAATCACACACTCATGCATATACACTCATATATACACTACATATAATGCACAGGCACGTGATCATGCAAACTGATGTAATCACACATATATACAATAATGACCATGTGTTTTCAGCTCTGCCCCTCAGTTAAGGTGCAGATGAAATTATGACTCAAGCGTGAGACAGTTTCACATGAAGCTGATTCTGAACACACGCTTCTGTTCTTCTGTTCCACACTGTGGAGGAAAACTGAGAAACAAGAAAGGAAATGCCAAGCAGCCACACACACAAACACAGACACACACACACATATATACACAGTGTGTTTATTTTGGTCTTTGTGGAGAAAGTGGGCACTTGGCTTTGGGTGGTAACTCTAAATCGGTTACTTGAGCCTTCCTTTCCCAGACAAAATACAACTAACAGGAAGTTGTGTCACAGATAAACAGTGAGTCCAAGCAAATGTATCCTCACATGTTTCAGTTTGTTGACCTAATGTGCTTGAACTGATGGCAATCATTTCACTTCTGTCAAATTTCCAAAACAATACTATGTAGGTTTAAGTATGATATGGCAGAATTAACAGAGGACATTTGGTTGTACTACTGATACACTATGCTATTCACTGCAGCCATAAAAAAACAATGGAGTGGTTTGTCTTCTCCATATCTAAACAATTATTTGACAAGAGTGAGTTAGTCCTGACTAATACTTGCAAATGTGCAATAGAAACAGGTTCATTCAGCCCTAAAGCTCTAAAATATACATCCAATTTTGAAAATCATTCTGAGAAAAATCATTCACCTCATGATTCACACTCATGATTTGCATCATACGGCACATAATGGTAGTGCAGGAAGAAGTGTAATCAATATGTGATAGAAAGTAAAGGAATGCAAAGTTGAGTTCTTCTTTGCCCTAATGTGAGACAACAATCATGCAGGAGACTGGAGGCTTCACCATCAACTTCAACTTAAACTTTTAGACTTAAACTTTTAACTGCCAAAACATGTCCATACCATATCTATATATTAATTTCTTTTAACTGCAGTCTTCCCTTCATCTTTGTCTAGTTATTATTGCAAAGAGAGAGAATGTTCTTTAAAAAAAAAGAAGCTGTTATTAGTTATAATCAACCAAGACTGCATTGATATTGATAATATTTTATCAATCTTTTTTGCCAGGGGGATTGTGACACAAGGTTCAAAATGTTTGTGAGACGTTGATTTAATAATGTGTTCTGACCTAACATGAAGCAAACAGACACATAAGTGGTGACATACAGAACAGATGTGTCCATGTGATGCAAAATATATTTCAGTTCAATGTTGGGTGATGAAAGCTTATCAGCCCTGAGCCGATAGGTTTTCTGATAGACTGAAATATTCCAACAACAGACCAGAACTTGAGCACAAAGTCTGAAATTAGCCTGAACACACCACAAGACTTGTCTAAATCTCACCAGCATGATACTGACTTTGTGGACCGCACCTTTAATCTATTCATGTGGGTGTGTGCATGGCAGTAAACGCACAAACCAAAAACTTTGCACCAGATTATGTTGCACTGATGTGTCTTCAAAGGCAGTTCTGAAGGAGACATACGCAGCTGTTTGTATCAATGCAAACAAGGCAATGTGATAAGTCAGCTGCTACATAATGTTTGATGTGAATACTTGGCAGGAAATGTAGATGACAGCACCAGAGAAACCACCAGTAGAGCAGACTGTGAAAATGAGGCCTGACAAATCCCTTTGACTAGTTTTGAGCTTGAAGTGTCAGAAATGTTACCACAGAATAACTGGTAAAGCTGAAAAAGTGTTGGATTGTTCACGGAGAACATGAGCTGAGTTTAAACCGTCATAAGACAGTTGTGTTGTTGCAGTGGTAATACTGCTCAGTACAAGAGAAACCACAGGTTCGACATCTGGCATGAAGCTACATCTGTGGCATTATGGGTGAACGCCTTTAAGTCAGAATCACGCCTAGACAAAACGATACCATAGCGACAGATCTTTTCATCCCAGATGGTGGATAGTCAACTGTGGTCACCCCTCTCCCATTGTGGGGAACCAGGTGCTTGCAGACAACCTGATTCTGGGTTTTGTACATGGCAGAGCAGCTCTCTCAGCCCTTGATCTGTGCTTTTATACGTTTACACAGATGATACTCCTCTTCATCTGGCTCTAGTTTTGTCTGTTATTGCTGCCAACAAATGTTACCTCCTATGGACCACACTGAAATAATGGTTTGTAGAAATGTATGTGGAAATGTGTCAAGAAGAGTTGGATCATAATAATTACTACGCTCTCTACATCATGTGCTGAAAGGTCAGTGAGTGAGTGAGTGAATGTAAAAAAAAAACACAGGTTGAAACTCACCATGGTGTCTACGTGTTTGAGAGGGAGGTCACTGCTCGGCGCCTGTTTCAAAAAGACACAAAGAGACAGAAAGTCATGGTCAGTACCTGTAACACTTTCTATACCTCACAGACTTGTCACCATCACCATCATATCATTGCATGTTGTCTTTATCTAATCTCCTCTCATGTTGTGTCAAAGCCACACTCAGCACCATTCTTTGCCCTAATGTGGCCTGGAGCGGAGTGGGGGCTCCACCGTGAATGCGTGGGACCATCTATAATCCCACTGTGCAAATATTTACACAGAAAGACAGGTCTGCTTCCCTTAGCCAAGACCAGAAAGTCTGTCCATGAAACTCTCCTTTTTACTGCCATATACAGAGAGAGAGAGAGAGAATGGCCACAGGCCACAGAGACGGAGGGACACAGAGAGAAGCAGAGAGAGGGAGATGAGAGAGAGAATACAGAGGGTATGAAGGGACAGAAAGGAAAGGCGGGGAGAGAAAAACGGGAGAACGGATGGCAGGATAGGGGAACAGAGGGAGAAAGATGAAAGTAAAGACAGAGTTTCATGGTCGCAAGCAGAAGAAAAAACCATCAGAGCAAAATGTGATGTCATGAGCCTGTGTGGGCTTGGCTCACCCCAAACATGAGCATGAAAAATTAGTCTGTATGCAGCAGCGTTCATATGAACAGTACTGTACCAGAACAGTTATTACTGTGTACAGAAATACTTGTACAGGTGGAGCTAAAAGTACTGGCAACTACTAAAATCCAGCCCTGATCATTTTGTTTGAATGACATTAAAATTCATGGCTGACAAGATAAATTAAGAGTGATTTTAAGACTAATTTTATATTCTACAATCATGCCATTGTCAGCAAATCACAGCAAACCACATAAGTAAAGAATAGTCTAAAATAAATAATAGATCTCTACTCCACCTGAGCCCACTTCTTCCAACAGAGGCCATGAATCAGAGGCAGGAAAAAAGTCAAAATTATCAGATTAATGAAGGTATAGGAACATGTCACCCAGCACAACAGAATGGGTCATTTGCTTTGAAGACGTATGGAAAGAAAATGGAGGAACAAGATGGAGCTGACTCCAAAAACATGATCAGTTCTTTGGTTTTGGTAATTTCATGAGTTTGATTGACAAACGAGAAAATAAGAGAAAATGACGGGTTTATCATTGAAACGTCTGAACAACCGAACAACCGAGAGCACATCACAGAGGAGTCCTGCTCAGCTTGGTGATCACTGTGATGGTCCCACTGGGCACTGACACTGATGATGACCTGCGTATGTAGAAAGTAGAATATAAACAGTCAATGCAAAGGGTAAATTATAGTCTGGCCGTTCGGGCCCCAGAGTACAGGCTCCAAGAACCCAGACTAAACCACCAACCGGGGACAGAGTGTGAGACCTTAGAATCATCCAAACTACAGTCTCACTAGTGACATATTAACTTACAGTGTTTAAAGAGAAAGAGGGCTGTCATTACCATCACTATGTCTGCACACAGATCTGCTCATCTTCTGTGTGCCAGGCAGGTGTGTGACTGTGTTTTGTTGTCATTCATCAGACACATGAGAGGATGATGGTGTTGCTTCTAGGAATGGAGGAAAAGGAAACACCACACCGATGTTTGAGGCTCTAAATGCAGACTGTGGATTCACTCCGAGGCCACAGTTTGCAGCCGCAGGCATTTACACACAAATAGAGCCCATTGTGTGTGTGTGTGTGTGCACCCAGAAAAACACACAGACACAAACAATTCTCACAATGATATACTCTAACATGTGCGTTTCCGCTTTGTACAATTGCAGCCAGATGGTAAGTGTGTGTGTGTGTGTGTGTGTGTGTGCGTGTGTTGATGATGTTGTTGCTGGAACTTGCAACTAATTCGGAAAGCACAAGAGAAAAGCCTGTTTAGTTATGTATCAGGAAGAAGGACCTCAGTTTAAACGTCTGCAGCCTCTCTCAGCCATCTGAGGCCAGCAATGGTATCAAAGTGTCCTTCCATTAAGACAAGATGGATAATAAATATCTGTCTGGCTCAGATTTAATTGAGAGTATGTTTCATAGACTCAAATGATTAAATGGTTTAAAGTCAAACAGCAGAACATCATCTTCTCTAACCCTGAATTTGCTGTGTCACAGAGGTCAGACCTCAGAGCCTCAAACTGTGTTCAGAGCCAAAATGGAACGGCTGTGTTTGTGATGTGTTTATGTTCAGCTGAGAAACTCTGACATCCCAAATCTGGAGTCAGAGTCAGACAGCTCTGCAGTTAAAGCCCTGATGTGTATAATTAGTGCCACTGGCTGTGGCACACAGTAATATACACCAGAATCCTGAATCATCATCTCAGTTCTCAGAGACAATTGTGTTTCCATTTTTCATCCAGAATCCTGTAACTTTCAGTTCTGCAGATAAACATCTAAGAACATCTCCTCCAACCTGAGTGAAGCCAAACACACAACCGCTGAGTAGATTGAAGCAGACTCAGGAAACACCAGGATTGTTTTTAACCATAATTACAAAAGATGCAAGAGTAAAGAGGAGAAAAAAAAAGAAGTCATTGTTCTGTAGATCAGGGTTGAACAGAACCAGCAGAGAGACTGAAAACACAACTGCAGTCCAAATACACGTTGTATGTTAATATGCTTATGACAGAAAAATGTCTATGTGTCTGTGTGTTTCTATAGTCTCCGATACTGGTTCCACAGTAACTGCATCATCTTCAGTAAACTAATAAAAACATCATCCGCATCAGATGTTCAGATTCCAACTCACTGCCACATCTCTGGCCTCGGAGCGCTGCCATCACCTTGAGCCAAGTCAGCTGAGCATCATGTTGCATTTGTTCTCTTAGGAGCTAAATACAGCTCATCTCCAGTGTGCTGGTCAAATAGTCACTGACACAATAACAGACAAACAGTGTGATAAAATGTCACCTCAGTGTTTCATGCTGCAATGTGCAGAGTGACAACACCTCAGAGGCTGCAGGTTGTTGTTAATCAATAGCAACGGTAAAGATTCAGACACGATCATGTCTCATGTCATCGTGTCTCATGATTTACAGACATGTTCCTGCTGTCACTGTTCAGCTCATCCTATAGTGTGTTATTGATCACAGATTAGCTGAAGGAACACTCTTGTATGTAAACACTCAGTTGCTATTCGGTGCAGCAGCAACAGCAGGATACTTCTGTGACTATTGAATCTGTGGATGCTGACTGTATGGAAAAAGGATGAAACCCAGATAGACGTAGCACAAATTCACGGAAATGACAGGCAAATCAAATTATGTACCATGTACAAATTGTGTAAATTATCATTAATAATGGAATTACTCCCAGCCCCACCAGCCATCTGTGTCCACTGTATCAAGGTCACAGTGAGTTAAACAACTTCAACTTCAAATGTCACTAAATCCTTCTGTGCACAGACAGTGTATGGTCGGTGCAGCGGGTGAGGCTGTAAACTAGATGCTTAAAAAGAGTTCAAGTCATTTCTTTAGACCTTTTGGGACTTCTTTTGTTTAACTCCACCACCAGTTTTCCCAGATCCAAGAAACTGACTTGGGTTTTATTTCTGTAGCTCTGATTCAGTCCTGTTGGTAAGAATAACACCACTGTGTTTCCTAAGTTGTGTGAAATGAGAGAGAGCCTCTTTAGGCAGCACATCAGTGGCCCCGTCCAGAACATGAGACGCAGCTTATTCACAGACCAGTGCTAATAACTTGCAACAGGACTGAGGTTACGAACTCTCTGCTTTGTTACTCGTGTTTAAATGTCCTTGTAAAAACATGAGCGAAAACAAACACAGCAAGTTAACAGCGACATATCCATGTGCCCATCTCTATCACAGTGCAGCTTCTACCCACAGCGCTTTGCCTCTGCCAGCACTGCAGCATGTGCTTCCTTTCACATGAGCACAGAGGCTCCTTTCACCAATTTACCAAATTATAGCCCACTCCTTTAGGAAGGCAGAGGTAGCTAGCATGCTGGAGACCCACCACCACCCTTCTTGTGGAGCAGGGATAAACGTAGCCTAAAAGCAGAGCCTCTTGGGAAATGACCCAGGACTAAATACATAGCTGTGCATCTATAGACCTTAAGACACAGCCCATTTAGCTCGGCCCAGCCAGCAAAGTGGTTAAAGTCACCACTTTGGGTGTGTGTGTGTGTGTGTGTGTGTGAACTGATTGAGTGTTGAAACCACTGTGTTTGTATTCAGTCAGAGAAGTGAGATTTCCACAGCTGATTCTGTATGGTTTTGCAACACTTAAATCATTGCACATGGCCGAACTGTACAAGAGTGTGTGTGTGTGTGTGTGTGTGTGTGCACGTGTGTGTTTGGGTGCTACCCCCCAGGCAGTGTCTGAACAGTGTCTCTGACCTCACGTGGGAATGCTGTTGTTTTTAGACTGTATCCTTGTGCCTAAATGTGTGTGTGAGTCAGGGCGAGGGTGTGTGCCGAGTGCCACTTATGCTTTCCTCCCCTCAAACCACCTTCCCTTCCTCTCACCCACCCTCTCTCCTTCCTTCTGTCTTTCTGGACAGCTTTGTACAGTTTTAGTACAGTTGCTTTCTTTGGAAACTGTAAAAAACACACAGCATCTGGACTGGCAGCAGAGCGGCTACGCACCCGCTCTACTCCTGTGTTTACACTGCAGCTTGGACGATGGCCCACACTGAGAGCAGCTGAGCTGCTGCAAAGACACATGATTTCACTTTGACGAGAAATGATGCAGCATTTCATGTAATCAAATGAAAAGTTAAATATTTGATTGCAAATTCACCTTGGGAAATTCCCAAAGCAGCACAGGCTGAGGAAAGAAATAAAAGCCATGAATAGACTTCATTTAGTCAACGCTGACTGTGGCTCCGTCTCAAGTTAAATTCAATTCATTTCAATTTGCAAATAAATTGTGAGCTTGTTTTCATTTTCTGGGATCACACCGGTAACTCAGGAAATAAAAGCTTAATAAACTCTAAAGTTTTGTGTTGTTCACAGTGAGAAACATCATCCACACAGTCACTCATGCCAGCTGTCAGCTGGCATGTCCAATAGTGCCTTCTAGTGGGGTGAAACACAAACTGCAGGCCTGGACCCTGGTCAGCTTAATGACAGTTCACCTGACTCTTCATAAACATTCGCTGAGACGCTGCTGGGACAGCCAGGGTTATTTTCTCACTCTGAGAAGATGGTGAGTGTTAAAGGTGTAAATGAAGCCTCCTGAGCTTTGCTGCTTTGTGTAGGTGAAATCTTTTATCGTGTTTGTTTGTCTTCAGAGTAAAAGCGCAGCTGTTTGGCAAGAGCCTTAACAAATGTTTTCCCTGCTAGAGGCTGCCTAAAAAGGTAATCCTGCTCCGTCTGCTGGAGCTGAAACCTCAACAGAGCCACACTGGTCCTGCTCGGGTGAAGATGTGATGTTAAAAACACAGAAGAAGAAGAAGAACATATAATGAGTTTTCAATCAGCTGATGTCACCACGTTGTTTCATTGTATTTACAATGGAAATCCTTTAAGCATAACTTTCTTTGACACCAACATTATTGTAATAAAAAATAGTAGCAATAAAGTGAAATTTGTATCTGAATCTATAAATCTGAATTTTGTAAAATAAGTGACATTCATGATCACGACTTACTATTTACCCATTTACCCCATCACTTATCAGTTTTTACTAAAAAAAACACACGCATGCATGCGCATGCGCACACACACACACACACCCAGCTGTTTCTCTCTCATGCTCTGTGCTCCTTCATCTGCAGTGTTCACACAGCCATGTCCCAGAAATGTAAACACTGCTGAGGAAGGAGGGGTAGTGTGTGTGTGTGTGTGTGTGTGTGTGTGTGTGTGTGTGTGTGTGTGTGTGTGTGTGTGTGTGTGTGTATGCTGTGTATCCAGGGTAAGGGTTTTGAATTGTCTATGCTTATTTCCATCCACCCTTTGACTAAGGAGGTGGGGGGGCTCCACTAAAATGCCACGAATCCCAAAGCAGCAGAGGAGGAGAGAGTGGACAGTCCCTGCTGTGGGAAAAAGCCAACAGTCGTCTCCGTGACCCTACACCACCTCGAACTTCTCAGTGTTTCTCAGCCTGCCCCCTGTCCTGGCTCCTGCTGATACGGACCCTCCACTCACTTCGTTATGTAACTGAAAGCCTTTGCCAACATGTGACCGAAGAGAGAGTCTCTGAAGGCATCTGCCAAGTATTTTTTACTCCTTGGGGGTGTGAGCATGTGTTGAGGGGTCAATGCAGCCACGTCCGCAAACACACACACACACAAACACACACACACAAACAAACACACACACACACGTCCATTACAAAAATCACTTTCTCTCTTCCACTCTTACTTAAACTCTGCATATGTCCCAATATGGTAACAACACAGGAACAACACGAAAATGACTGAAATTAATGAAAAAAGCTACCAGGAAAAGTCCCACTCTTATCTTTACAACAGCACTTTATCACCGTGAATATGAAATGTTCCGTACATAATAATAATAAAGTATGTCTGTAAAGTAGAATATAACAGAGATGACAAAAATATTTTGTGTCAGTGCTTTCGTAAATGCCATAACAAATATGGGAATGTCACTTTTGCAAGTGTACAGAGACAAGTTAAACCAGGACGTAAAAAAAGGAAAGTAAACGTCAGTAAAATTCACTAGAACATCATTTCGACTCTATGGTCATAAACTAAACTAAATCAACTGAATCAGCCAAAGAAAACCAAAATACAAGGCTGACAAACAGAGAGAGAGCAGGATGTTGGCATCTGATAACCAGCAGTTACTGAAGTTTGGGAAACCTGACATAACTAAACAGGCTGAGGGAGACCACAGTCTGAATTGTGTTTCTTCATACTGTATTTTCTGACACTGGAGAGAGAGTAAATTACAGCTCAGCATGAAGACAAATCCGTTACGATAATGGGTCATGGTGAACAAGACTGCACCATCATAAGTGAGTGGGATGACTTCATAAAACTACAGTTAAATGATCAAGTCAAAGAGACAAATGAGCTTGACATGTTGTCCTGAGACTTTCCCACAATGTTTAGACATCAACCCAGTGACTCACATTCAGCGGAAATCACACTGACCCAGCACTGAAGTGGCTCATTCTATCCTCTATCTTCCTCAATCACAAATGAAGTTGATGACTAAGAAGAGAAAAAGTCTAGATTGTGACATCTAGATCTTAGATCTTATATGATTTAATCTAAACATTTGATGATGCTGAATCCTCTGGTGGACATTTAAAAAACATTTAGTTTGTGGTTCACTAATAGACCTGGTGATTTTATGCACCAGTTAGTTCATTCCCAGGGAAATGGAGTCATATTGTATGTCGTAACAGGATGCCTTGATGGTGCTGCTTGTATACACAGCACAATACAGGGCGCATGAGGGAACTATGTGTGATTCCAAACACAGCATTAATTGGACCACATCTAGACCATCTTTGGCCTGAAGTTACTCATTACTCAGCAATGTCCTGGCCCCGTTCCTTCACTACACAAGACTTATTAAAAAAGAAACTAGATGACGTAGGTGTTGGTGGTTTATGGTTTTTTCAGTCTTTGCATATCTCTGCTTGTGAGCACATGCATTCTCTATGTGTGTTTCATGGAGGGACACACACACACACACACACACACAATCTCACCCTCCATCCTCAGCTAAGAGAAAAACCTCATCCTGGCAGCAAAGGCTCAAGATGAGGGCACACCAGTGCAGTCTGCAGGGGGGTGTCACCTCTGTCATCATCACTGCTGAATGCAATCTTCCAACCACACGTCATCATTTACAATAAATGAGCTGCCAGTTGGCATCACCTTCCCCACGGTGGATTATTTCATTCTCTACACTCCATAGTAACCAATGAGTTTCTATATTTAAATCATGACTAAAAGCTGACAAAGTTCATAATTATAACTATTTCGAAAGAACACACTCAAGCAGCGGAGTTTTACATAATCCTACTGTACCATTTCTGTCAGTTCCCAACTCCACAGCTCCACAAACTCAATTAGACAGCAAAATCATCCATTTCAGATTTGTTATTAAGATATCTGCACAAAGGCTCATACAGACTGCAGGACTGTCCCGGACAAGTTTTTGAGATGGTAATGAATTCAAAACTGTGGAAAGTCATCGAGGTAAAATGGTTATATGGCTGAAGTGTAACAGATGTAAACCACAGTGTTGACATGTTATATTTTAAGCCACCATGGACTAGAAGTCCATGATGCAAACGTTGTATCTTCAGGTGGTTTGATGCAACTGAAAATTTCGGAATCCACCTCCTCATTGGACCAGAGTTATTTGTTGTGAGAGTAGCGTCAACTGTGTTTGGGACGTTTGGACGAATAATTCTGCCATGGGATTGGTTCAGAGGCGGTCACGTGTTTAATACCTACCATTAATCAGATCGTCATTAACTTATATTAACAAGTTGTTCACAAGCTTATTAACAAGCTGTTCAGCCCATAGTTGCTGTGCAAGGCCAGGAGCCGCAAACACATGGATTATTTCCCTCGCGACCGTAAAAGAAGGAAATTGTGGAGCAGAAGGTCAGAAGAAGAACTGGAAGGAGAAAAATTACTCCTAATAGACAAACTTCTGTCCTTTACCAGAGACATTTATAAGATCTGTTTGAAATTGAATGTATGGATTAAGAATGTATTATTTCATTTTATATATTATTTTATTAATTACATTTAGGTATATATTTCTACTGATAACTGATTAATTTGTTTTTTAAAGAAAGAAAAAAAACTCTGCCTGTGTCTTGATGAACATCATTTCATGTAAAATCATCATACAAGTGTTTTACGAACGTCACCAATGTCAAGGGTCGACTTTGAGTCTCAGCTTTGAAGCAAATGTGATGAGATGTTCTTTACGTGCTCAAAAACTTTTATTTTCTATATCTACAATGTATTCTATGATTCTATGACAAACTGGACAAAATAACATCTGCTGATGAAAGATCATGTGACATGATCAAATGGAAGAACTATGTTTACTTCTATCAAAGACCAAAACAAGACGTGGAGAGCATGATGTGATTAATAACTTTTATATAATCGCCATTGTTCCCTGAATCTCAGTTCTCTGTTACCAGAATAATCTGTACATGTGATCTGAAATCAGTCATATAGACAATACATCCCCATGTCAGCTTGTCACCAGGCTTTGACTAACAGTGTTCTGTGGTGAGGTCAGGAAACATAAAAATCTTACCTAAAAATAACCTTTATTTAGTAAAATGTGAGTGCAGCTATCTATATGAAAATATCTGTTTTTAAGTCAGAGGAGCCATTATCATCTGTGAATAAAGTTGTATTTCTTGTAGCTCTTCCATCTCATTGGAATGTCTGGATTCACAAAAACGTAAGATTGTTTTTTTCCCTTGTAACATTTTTCTCCAACTAAGTTGATATATGGTTGATGTTGCAATCAGTCTGTACCTGAGCGGGGGCTGTAACTCACACTGGTCTCTGGCTCTGAGCGAAAGAATTCACCAAACATGGGGCTGAGCTGATACACACTGACACACACCTCAGGCTGCTCGGGTGCTGCAGTCGGGAACGCCCATCAGCACACATGCTTGCACGTCAACACAAAACCACACTCATCATTGCATACTCTGTATCATCCACTTCCTGTCTTCCTCAAACCAGAGGGAGTACACATAATGTGGAATGATTTACTTATTCATGTCATATGTATTTTCCTGTAAACTGAATTCAGACAGGCTCAAAGTAACACTGCAGGTGATTAAAAGCCACATCTACACCTCATACTCTGTATGTGATCACAGGCTGTATCTCCAGACCCACAGCTGGTCTTGAAAGCCATTGTTCTACACAGCCTTCGAAGCTCAGTGGTACAGTGAAAGATACACCAGCAAATGTTTTACACCTCAGCTCATCAGTGTTTATGAGAGCCATCAGTACCTTTAATGCAGGCACAAAAGCCTCTGGGGAGACTCCTGTTGGCAAGCAGAGAAGGAGGATATAATGAGGAGGGCAGACTCTGCGGTTTCTGCTTCCTTTGGGGTTTGTTCGCTCCCTTAAAACTGACAGTGGACCAGTAATATATTCTATTCTGTTCACTGACTATATGAACTAGGCCAATAAATTAAAAAACAACACATTATTCCAGCCTTAATTCTCCGGTCATGCTCAACTAATGATCAGAGGACACTTGTCAGGCTACAAGTTAAGTTAGATTTTAAGTTAGGAGGCAGGCAGGATGGGTGGGGGTGAAGTCTGTGATAAAATCTTGCCCTCTGTGTCCGACAGTGTTCACTTCAGGACCAAGAGAACTTGGGTTGAGGCCATTAACGATGCCGAGAAAGGTTTGGCTCACTCTGCCACACATCTTAAACAGATGTCTTCATGTAGAAGGCATCCAGTGCAAAAGCATCTGTAGAGGATAATAACATGTTCTTGCTTGATTGCTACAGTTTTTATGAAAGAAAAACAAGAGGTTTCGTGAAATATTTTGTCTGTGAGTGTAGAACAGTGCAGGGGGATGTTTGCTTTGGTTTGTCAAGCACCCAAAACCATTTAAACACACAACATGTAAGAAAGAAAGAGTGAGCAAACCATATCCAAGTCTAACACAGCCTCTAATGCCAATACCAAATAAGGCAACAAAGCAAGTGTGTTTTTTATTGCCCTTACAAAATCACTTCATACTCTGACTGCATTCCGCTTTGTTCAGTGTTATTTTAAAGACAAAAGACGTCATGATGATGTAGCATACTCAAGGATTTTATTTACCATCATTGATTTAGATTATATTCTGTTTTTATGCCACAACAGCCAAAGGGATTTCAGTGCACCTTTTGACAGTTTCAGTAGAAAACAAAACAAAACAAACAAACTGTCAGACAATGGTTAAATCAAGTTAGTCAAGTTTATTTATACAGCCCCAAATCACAAGTTTGTCTCAGGGGGTCTCCAGATAATGGTTCATTATCTGCAATAGTAACTGCCTTGTTAAGTGTAGCTGATAGAGGCTGGAGGGACCCAATAAAGCCTGCTGAGCACGTACAGCATGGAAGCAATTACTAAAAAAAAATCTGTTACTTACCAGCTCATAGTTTGTCGCTGGAACACAAGATGAGGACACCTGAAAACAGAGGAGAGAATGTGTTAGTTGTGTTGTTAATATAAGAACAATAAAAGACAGACACACACACACAGCGGCTGCTCTCTGTCCCACTGTTTATATTATTATGTTTATAAGATGTTTATAAGTTATGTTTAAAATTTTTTAGTGTAACACTGTGGGCCAAGTGAGCACTGCAATTTCAATCCTGTGTATGACCTGTACATATGGTTTTGACAATAAAGCTGACTTTGACTTTGATATTGTGCTCAGATTATACTTAATGGCTTCAGGGTCAATGTTGCAGGCAATAGACTTTATCATATTAGACGTAAAACTGCAGGGATCAATATTTTATACAAACGAGAAAGTGACAAACTAAAGCTTATATGTGATATCATAGGATTTTCTCTTAGTGACAAACCCACAACTTCAATGTTTTTGTTCACTCTCATAGTCAGAAAAAAGAAAAAAAAAATTTAAAAGCTGAATGGTCTACATAAAGAACTCCAAGATCTAGTTTAATTCCACTGAGGTGTCAGCTGTGGTTAGTCAGTGATGGGATTGGTCCAACGGAACTCATGATCTGTCAAGCGCCCAAACTAATCCGATTTCCACCCAACAGTTTCCATAATTGTTGCATGAGGTGGAAGCGACAGTATGAGGACTGAGGGCTGATAAACAGGAAGAGTATAATGATAATGGCCTCTAACAGAAGATCCGAATGCTCCCAGACAAAGATGACAGCTTGATGAGGATCCTTCCTGAACATGTTTGTCTTCTGTCCCTTTGAGTTTGTGGTGCCATTTTTCATAATGATGCACACATAATGATGAAGAACAAACTAAACCCGACCCAATATAAATTTCACCTCCACCAGTTGGCTTTACATCCTCCATCCTTGTACTGCCATAACAGAACTGTGTCTTTTTTTAGCTGTTTAAGATTAGGCCACCAGGTTATCACAGCTGTTGACCTCTGAGAGCACCTTTCATCTTTATTACTGTTCTACCACTCCCCTTATCCAGAACTAATTGTGTCATTACACAAGCCTTCTGTGCTGTTGCGGTCTGCTTTGTGTTACCGTTGATAGAAGCAGATTGGCCATGTCAGCCCATAGAGGTCATGTAAAATATGGCTCTTAACAGGATACTATTGGGCTGAAATTGTTCAATGAGTAACCATTTACTCAGTAATCGAAGACATGCAATTGTACAATCATACAACGAAAGCCATTGGAAAAGTATGAGACATGCAGGTTCACACACATAAAATTATATCAAAGCTGTGTTTATGTTAGATCTATTAAAAACAACTGATTTACCAGTAGTGGATGTTAATCAGACTAAATATGCCACTGAATGAATGACTCCCACTTTGGTGTGAGAATGATTAGATTAGATTCACAAAGTTGAGGGTGTGTGAGTCACCTTGGGTCATTTAAGTTTTTTAGTCTCTTTTATAGCCGTTACCCTATCTGAAATACAGGAATGTGAATTCTAAACAGGATATGAACTTTATCAGATCGGATGTTTTAGTCCTTAACAGCTGATAAACTGATATGAAAAGAGGCGGAGCCATTCTCTTGGATATTAGTGCAACCGTTGAACTGTCCCTCACTGTCTCATCACCAGGGTGGAGATTGTTTGGTGATGCAGGTTGGGAACCTCCCATCAGTGGAAAACGTGCAGTCAAAGGAAGCATCTTTTCACATTTCATGGGAACAAAATGTTCCATGAAAATCACAGTTGCCCTGTGTATCAGCAGCCTACTTGAATGATGGCATCCAAGTGGAATGTGTCTCTGCTTTGGAGAATTCACGTCTGCCACATGGTGGAGTGTGTCTGGAGTTGACAGGATACAGTATCTCTGTCTGGCTCAAATCTATTCTGTTACATGTTCTTCTAGCCCTCTCATACCCCCCCTCCATACCCCACAGCTCTTGTCCAACTCCAACCATCTATGTCCCCTCATGGACAGTGATGTACCGTTGCTGCTCCTGCTGAGGACCCTCTTAATGTCAGTGTTCAGTGTTTGAACCTGACGCCAGTTCACCTGGAATCAACAATCACTGAACTCATCTACATGCATGGAATGTGTTATGTAATATCCTGTTTACATATTTAGACGTGTAAATATTTTGGTTTCAGATATCTTAAAATGGTAGTCCTAACACAGTCTTCAACACTGGATACTTGTAATTAACCTATTCGTGAAAACAGGATGAAGTTGCATGTTTAGGCCATCTGTTCTTTGCTCTGAGGGTTAGACAATAAAAACCAACATGAAAAAAGTGCTACACTGATTTATTTCTTTCATCTCATCCAGGTGTAGGGTCTGCTGCTGCTGTTGTTTGTGTTCACATGCACATTTAAAGGACCCACACAGGTGTTTGCACTTATTTTGCCTGGTTAGACGTCTTTTCAGGACTATGAGGGGGAGTGCTCAGACAGTGATTGATTGACATCTCCTTCACTTTGCTTTTAGTTTGGGTGTGTATGTGGAGTTGGGACAGCTTAACCATAGCTATGAGGTATGGTTATTTCCCATTAGAACTCTGCTGTACTTTAACCATGCTGTCGTCTATACCATGTAGCAATACAGTAAGCCTTAATTTGGGACAGACCTAAGAGCTGCTAACATTCCCTCCCACCTGAAATGTAAACAACATCTTGAGCCAGTTGACATGAGATGAATCCCAAAACCTTTCCTCAACCCAATTCTCTGAGTAGTTACAGGAGCATGTTTAGAGCTACAGTCAAAGTCTGCTGTTGATTGAGGTTTTGGAGCTCCTGTATTTCGACCTGAATTTTTTTCAGTTAGATGCTGCAATCATGTTCAACCAGCTTCCCCTGGCAGATCCAAATACTGTTGGAGGGATATGAGAGAATGACTTTGCATTCTAATAAACAAACACTTTGTTGGCCAATTAATGACATATACTTGCTGCAGCCTCTCCTCACATTGAAAAACATTTGACAGCATCTGACTGCTTCAATACACAGTCCTACCTACAGATCCTAGTCCTGACTGCCATGCTAGCAAATATTGGTCATGTAAACCAACATTTGTGGTGTTGACTGTTACTTCTCCGATTCTTACAGTGTCCTGGAGTTTGCTCAGCCTTCACACTGGACATCTGGGTTCATCAGATATCTACCTACTTGTACCTAAATAGAGCGACTCCTTCTTTGATAAGACAACAGTTCATTCAAAGCTCCAACTATGGAGATACGATAAACCGTTATTTAGTCTGATCTGATACACTTTGACAAATAAATGGAAATGTAATGTTTCCCTGCTAGCTGAAAATGACGAAGCAAAACACAAAGAACCACTTCACAAAGAGGACTCTAAACATACGAAAGACTGTGGCATCTGACATTTAACTGAATGTCACATCTAATCAGATTCATCCTTTTTATTTGCACTGAACACAGTGAATTTATGTTAGAGGCAAAATCAGTGATGAGATAGATAGCCAACGTCGCCACTGTGAGACCACCTCTGGTTGTGTTGGGATGGTAGGTAGTCTGCCCACATCAGAATAGTTGACATTCTTCCTCATGATGCCAAATAGCTGCTGATGCTGGAGTGGAACTTTGCGCCATCACAGTCTGGTAAAGTAGTCACAGCCAGGATCTCCCAGAAAACCACAAGGAATATTTATCTAAAGACGGCGTGCAGGTGAGCACTTAGCAGTGGGCTAACCACAGGTCAGGCAGTGGGAAACCACTGTTTGAAAAATACTCCTATAAAAAATAGTAAATCTGGAGTCTACATGGAAAATGTTTGTCACTTGGTCAACCACTCTCCTGAAATATCTCAAATACTACTGTATGGACTGCCATAATATGTTAATCCTGAGTATTTTAAAGCTATCACAACATCAGAACATACCAATGGCGCCTTTGACAGAAACTAAAGTTGAACCCATAAAACTAATGGACACAATGTAATGTGGCTCCTGAATCATGCTTGAATTTTGATGAAAAACCTACACGCAGCCTTTGTCCGTGCTCTGCCATGCGTGGGGAGGAGGCCTGGCCTGAGTGTATGTTGATGTTATCGAGAGTATTCAAATGAGTGTAATATAATAAAGGATAATTGTGTTGTTGCATTCCGCACATGCTTGTGTTAACAGCATTAAACAAGGGCCCATTTCCTGCAGACAAGAGTCCATGTCAGATGTCTATGGCGTGTAGGACACCATTTACATGTGGTCTGCTTCCTGCTGGAGCTACTGATACACTCCAGACACAGTCACATTATGTAACTGATGTCAGTCCCTCAGGTCTGCATATATTAATAACCCTCATTAATGATCTGACTGCTGCAGAGCCTTAAATAAATGATGAATTGATCCATTATTTGGGCAAACAAGCTGCACTAAAGTCTCTGCTATGCTCATGTTCATAAATCTAAGTGATTAATCACAGCAGAAAAAATCACATTTCAGGTTTACTCTGAGCACAGAGCTGATGCAGGGCAGCTTGTTTCCACCATGGAAAAAGCAGAGGGTTGTGTTGTTGGTAAAAACCCTCTGTCCTGACATATTAAACACGGCTGCCCTCACTGCTTTTATGTTTATCCAGATCTTTGCATCTGGCACAGCCCAGCAGAACTATTCAGTGTGCAAATTCAATTGTAAGGCATAACCGGTAACAGAAGGCTTTCTGTGGCCGTGGTGGTGGAGAGTGCCAGAGCGCCGCTCTGTATGGACTCACAAGGATATTATCAAAGCAGAAAGGTATGATGGGGGTCCTTTGGTCCAAGTGCCTGTGCCCTATCACTTTGCATTTATCTTCTTCTTTAACTATAATCATGATTTACTACAATTTTGATGCAGATGTTGCATCTGGACTCTGAACAATTATTTAATAGTCCATACTGATTTTGTTTTCTCTACCTTAGTTCCTCTTAGTTCCCTCCGCTGCTCAACATCTATTTTTTCTTTTCGTCTGTCTGTCTCAGCCCCCGTTTTTCTCCAGGGAAAGTTGTGGAAAATCACAGATTTATTGAGCAGATTGGACTGTGGGATGTGAACATCACTAAGTGTCCGGCTCCAGAGTAAGAAAAACTTCAGGAATGGAACAGCGTGTTTGCCTCTTATTTCTTTTGTCAGTTAATCTTTTAATTTACTAAGTAAAACAATAAACATGCTCTTGTTTCTTTATTCTATTTTTCCATTATATTTTCTAAAGATTATTCAAGTAATCAAAAAGAAAAATGTTCGTATCAGCCCTTTACTACAGTGTATGAAAGCGTCATGGAAAAGTAGTGCATGTGTGTATAGTTGATAAACATACTTAATAAAGATAAAGATCGATGTCATTGTGGGAGCAAATGATTGAACACATACAAACTATGATGGAGTCAAATATACGAAGATAAACAACATAATGACGAATATGCTGCGTCTGCCTGTGTGTAAACATACTGAACCTCGAGGGTCCAACAGGCTCTCTGCGTCCCTGCCATGCTTCTCCTCCATGGTCGAGACTGAAAAGTGGCCTTCGGCCGACCGGAGCATGCCTGTTCATTCTCACCCAGTCTTTGTTGGACAAGCCTGACAGCGTGCAGAGGGGAGAAGCTACAGCTTGTTTCTTTTGTTCCAAAGTTACAGCGGGGGTCACGTTCCCTTCCCAGGCTCTTTCAGCTAAGAGCCGGTATTTACCAGCACGCTGATTTGCACATTTAACACGGCTCTCACTGTCTGGCACAGGGCCAAGTGGTGGAGAACGAGGAGGGAGGGACAGAAGAAGGCAGCCGTGAAGAATCAGAGTTGAGGGAGGGGTTCTATGTCCTTTGGCATCTAAAGTGCAAGTCCCCTGGTTGTATTTTCAGTTGTTCAGGACTGTTATCATCTGTGCTATTTTTGAAGCAACCCACCCACCAATCCACATCCAACGCTCTGTACTGAAGCAACACTTTGTCATTTTGGGAAAAGTGCTTGTTTGCAGTCAAATGAAAAGATCAATAGCAATTTCATCTCTCTGCTCAGAGTACAGTAAAGAGAAACTTGTTCTGCCTCTGCCTCTCAGTTTCTCCCCGCATTGCATCTTAGAGACAACGTTCATATGAAAACATTTTTCCACATGATGTCATTGCACATCTGCTTGCTCACAAGAGAGGTTAGAAAACAGTGTAAAGACATGAACACAGAGCAACAGAACAAGACATGACAGAAGGGAAAAGAGCTGTAGGCACCAAAACAAAAAAGTCAAGTTATTCATCCTGCACATGGTGAAGAGACACAGAGTAAAAAGACAAGAACAGTAACATCAGTTCGCTAATAGTGAAGTTAGTTTAACTGCCTTCTATCTTACTGAGAAGTTTCCATATTGACTGTATATTCCAGGTTGCATGTGAACCAAACCAAACTCTAACCTGGAATCACAAAATCATGTTCGTATGTTTAGGTAAGTTCAGATTTGAGGTGAGCACAGAGAAACTTTGCTCCTTCAGCAAATGAATGTAAGAATAACTAATAATAATATCCTCATCATCATCATCTAATGTCAAACATCATCCAAACAACCGTGAAGCTTCAACATCCAAAGAACAAAGAACAAAAAAATATTTTTGACTTCACAGTTTATTCTGTCCTGAAACACCAGACTAGAAACTGGTCCCACAACTGACTGAAACTGTTGATGTATGAATTTCAGTTTGACCTTAAACACATAGAACAATAACCACATAATATGATATTGTAGTTATTACAGTTATTGTGGTAACTGCACACTAATATTTGCCATGGTCGAGTGCAGGGGTCTACCACATTCTTCACCATAATCTTACATTAGTGTTATTTTGAGGCGTACTGTGCTCTGGAGAACAGACAAAAGAAATCGACTCAAGGTCTGTTTCATAGCTGATGTTCTAGAGCTTTCAGTGATAAAACATGGTCATCCTCACAGGATGTATATTTATAATTGTAAGATGTAGGATGAAGAAAAAAGAAAAGCTTCTGAATGGACTTCGGTCTCATGTCGGTTGTTGTCTGTGATGTCAGCTATTTCAGTTTCTGTTTAAATGGACTGATTTTGTGTAAGGAGCTGTGAAATCCTGGAAGACAGAGGGCTGTTGTTGTCTCGGGGAAATCAGACAAGCTGAGACAAACCTCTGTTACGCTGGCATTCAGCGCGCCATGACAGGAGGAGCAGTTACCTTATAACTCACAAAAAGACCCTTTGACAGGAAGAGTTATGTTAACATGGAAGGATAACTCACCTTCACGCCTACACACACTTCCTTATTTCTAATGACGGATGGATGAGCAGAACTGGGTTTTACATCTCTCACTGTATTTCCCGTCATCTCTGTCTTCTCAGCCTCCTCTGCTTCCTTTATCTATTACTTTCACAATTCCCCTTTTCCACACAGTTTCTCCTCATGTTTCCATTAACAGTTGAGTGTGAGAAATGTTGGAACAGAGATTATGTGGTCATTTACCTTTTACCCTTTGCTCCAAATTGTTTCGTTCACAATCATCTAACATTTCTGACCTTTAAATATTCATTCATTCACAGACCTGCAGAACCAGATTCTTGTAGGTTTCCAGCACAAATATTATTAGAATAAATATTAATATTAAGTATAGGAAGGGGAAAAAATCAGCACCGCTATTAGCAGGACATGAGCAGGTTGGGCAAACTGATTGTGGTCATTAAAATTTTATTTCTAACATTTACACAGCAATTAAAAACTGTAAGGTTTCCTTTCAATGTGGATATCAGATTATACTGTTCTCTGATGATTTAAAGAGCAGTTAATATATAAACATGTCCAGACAAACACAGCCTCATCTTTTAACACACCAGCATTGAGGTCTGAACTTCTTGGATGGATTAAGGAACCTGCCACTGATGTTTCCTGTCTTTCTTTTTCACAACCAAGCCCCCTCCCCATCAATCAGCCATGAAAAGCAAACAACAATATAAGGCCTTCTGGCACAACCGAGGAAACAGGTCTGCTTTCTATAAACATTCCTCTGAGAGACATGAAGTCTTGATAAGAAGAAAAAAAAAAAGGAAAACAACCTCTCCACCCTCCACCGCTGGCACACACACACACACACACACACACAGTGCACATACTTCACATAGTGTTCACATGGATGCCCAGTCATATGGAAACAAACTGATGTTTTTAAATGATATAACTGAAGGTTTGTCCTCATTTCACATAACTTTACCATGAAATTGAAATTCTTGCATAATCTGAATGCTGTCTAATTTTGTAGATTTATTATAAATACACAAAAAACATGTAATTTACCAGTTCTACAAATACTGGTAGTTTCTCTTTCTGCACACAAATTCCAGTAAAAAAAAAAGATGTCTGCTGGATTTATGGGAAGCAACACATACCAGAGCAGAAATATACTGAAAAAAATCTAAATTCTCTTGTCTACATATACAAATGAATAGAACAATTCTAAGAATGCAGGATTAAGAAGTAGCTATCATACCAGTAAAACTAAATGTTGTCTAAGCTAAAAGTAATTCACCAAATCACTAGGAAACAGCACCTTTTCTCAACCAATCACACACCTTAAAGCTTACAAATTCTCAATTGGATTATGGGCCAGAAAACCTCTTGTTTAAATTCTCAGTTAGTGGGTACAAGACTGATGCAGATGCGACCTTATTGTACCATGATGTAAACTGGAAAATTGAGGCTACTTTAGAAAGCTAAGATCTGTGTTGGAGCAGAACTGATCTCAGACACCAAACTTTAAGAACAAAGCTGCCCTTAATTCTGCCAAGTCCAATATTTTAGCCTGGGCATTAGGGCAGTTGAGGGCAGCTTAATAAAATTTCAGCTCCAACTTGTAGAAAGGAAAGTATACAGCCACTTGGCAGCTGACTGGGTAGCCATCTTGATGCTGTCATATGGAATGGGGAGCATTGGCATTTGGTGATCAAAATGTAAAGCTGCTTGTCAAAGTAAAAAGCCACGTCAAAGACTAGGAATGATTCATCCTTCTTTTCAATATAGTCCTTGACGTTGAAAGGTCCATTATAGCAAAGTTCAAGCTTGATTGCATGGAGTCATTACGATGATTAGCCACTATTAACGGTTTCATTATAATATCCCCCTTTTAAGGGGTATTACGAAAAGCTCCACTATTTAAGGGGTATTAGATAGTGAGGGTCTTTGGAAAGCTTTCGTCTGAGTGTGCTGGCACTGAAGGCCAAATAGGGGAAAAAACAAGGATTGTGGGTAAGCAAATTCATTTAGAGTTGAGGGTTTCCAACACAGCAACGAATCAATGTGATCTCAAGTGTCTCGAAATCAAATCTGATTTGATGCACAGCTTCGGTCAAAATTGAAACATCAGTTTTTGAGTCGTTGCCCAAAACTCAAATCGCAACGATGAAACTAAAAACATTACATCGCTGCTGAGTCGATAAATGGGAACGATGTGTTCCAAGTTGGTGGGCTTTCTCATGCTTCGGGGTATGAGCCATTACAGCCTCAGGGCAGTAAATTCTATAGGGGTCCGCTGTTCATTTTAACAGCAACATTAGTCTCCGGATATGTTCCTTCATACACTCTTTAAACACCTTCCTCTGGGTCTATGACAGCAGCTTCTCATGTGTGCCAGATGACCTGCTAAGTAACTACCATAAGTGAAACATTATATGATGCCCTTGAAAAATGTGAAGCCTTTATTGTGCTCGCTCTTACTGGATGCTATTAATTATCCTAAAAGCCCAAGTGTACTGCATGATGGTCTGGCACAGCCATATATTATTTATGTTGCAAATGTATTGCAGGTTCACAGTAAGTGCCAACACTGAGTCCAAAGGACAATGGGAATGAATAAATCTCTGTGGATATGTTACAGTAAAGCAGATGCCAATGGGACGTCACCTCTGGTACAACGGAGAAGACGTCTGGTGCCATGTATTGATTTAGCCTGTGCTGTATACGAAAGTTCTGCAAATGATATATGGCTTATTTCACAATGTATTTTAATGTTCTTGAATCAAGAGCCAATGGCAAGTTATCTATCTATCAATCCATCTATCTATCAGTCTGTCTATCAATCTATCCATCTATCTATCCATCACAGGTCCTTTGCATAGTCAGCCTGTTCTCAAAAATTACATTTTAAAAATGTCCTGCCACAAGTAAAACAAGAGGTTAATCTGTCTGCACTAACGGACACACACAGAAAAGGATTACATCAGCAAAGGAGCACGGCAATTCATGCTGGTGGTTTTTTATGGTCCATGGACAACTGCCTTATCCTTAACGCACACACACACACACACACACACACACACAATCACTCAAAAAAAAAACAGCCAAACTTTCCTCCTCTCTGTCGCGGTTGAAGTGTGCCTGCTTGTATGGGGCATCTATAACAGCAAGCCTAAAAGAGGAACAGGGTTCTGAGCAGAGCTCTGCTCCCCCAGCAGACAGTAATGATGAAAAATGTCTCCTGTGAGATCAAGTCCAGCACCGGCTGTGGATACATACACCATTCTCACACAAACAGGAGTCATGGCTAATACTGGTGCCAGCGCAGGATAGTGCTGCATTACATTCATGTTAGCCAAGGAGTGACACTGAGGAGGTCAGGGCTATGCTGTAGTACTGTACATGTGCATGGGGGTGTCTGTGAAACATTGATCATTAAAGGAGTCACACATTGTATGACTGTTTGCAAATCTAATGACAACCAATGCATTTTTTGATAAATACAGCTGAAGTCTACAACACATTGTGAAAGCACAGACACTAAAGTAAGGAGGTGCACATTCTGTCAATTAATTACACATAATTTAACTAACTGCAAATTTATTAAGGCTGTTTATCAAACTAAGGTAAGTCATGCAGTATCACGGATCCTTTGGACTCTACTTGATGGGAACTTGAAAGCACCATGTACATACAGGATGTGCAGTGGGTTTAGGGTCAACAGGGGCCAGGCAACAAATCTGCGTCTCGAGGACGCTTAACACGTTAATTGAGTTGTGTAATTTTTTCAAGACTTTTCGTTTGATGAACCATCAATGGGACCTGCTCTTGTCTGCACTAAATACAGTAGCCTTTGTGAATATATTGATTACAGTCTGAGCAACCAAAAACAATTCAACCCTAATTTCAATAATGTGATAGAGCCAGAATTACACAAAGACCCGTCCAGACAGGACACACAGGGGAAATCAGAGCTGTCAGTGTTCAGCGCCATCTTAAAAATCTGTTTAAGAATACGTTTTGTTTTTCACACTGTCTTTTTATTCTGGTTCTCCCCAATTTGAAGCAAATTGGAGGCAACTGTGACTGACTGTAACGTGCCAAAAATTCCTACAGTGCTGTCAGGTTTTCTCTCATGCCTGGGGCCACAGGTTTCTGTGAAACAACTTTTGCAAAGTCCTGTTGTGTGTTTGAGTATGAGAAAACTGAAAACAAGAGGAGACATACGCCACCACTGCCATTCCAGCTATGACCATGGGCCACCAACCACAGAACATGGTAAGCCAAGGAGACCACACACAGACACAAGCACCACAGACACAAGCTGTGCTTTATATTTCACAAATACATTGAAACTCAACACTAATACAAGCAAAAAATCTAATTCTTCTCTCTCATGTTCACTGACACAATCCTGTCATCTCATCCCAGCTCCAGTGAACACACAACAAGCAGCACAGTGAATACAAGTCTCTCTTATACACATTTTCACACAAATACACACACTAACTGTACATACTATGTGCAGTACTTATGCCAAGTCACACATACACATCTGAGAGCATTTAAACCTTTCAGCTTCTCCTCACCAATCAAGCAAATCGTCAATGCGGAGGCTTTTCTGTGAGACAGAACAGCACAGCAACACTTAGGACCTCGAACACCAGGCAGCAGCTCTTTCCCCCTTTCACACCACACTCCTTACCTGAAAGACTGCGGTGGCCATCCTGTGTCTGTGTCAGAGTGTGTGTCCGCTGTGTGTCTGTGTCTATGAGTCGTTCTCTCTTTCACTTTTTCTTTTCTCGGTCCGACTGTGTTTCAGTGCTGCATCGTCCTTCCCCTTCTCCCCTCTGAAGCAGAGAGGTTTTCTCTGCGCTCCAACCAGATGGCTACAGCTAAATCCACTCACTGCTACCTTGGCGCAGCGCAGAGCTGCAGGAGTGTACAAGTGTGTGTGTGTGTGTGTGTGTGTGTGTGTGTGAGAGAGTGATAGAGAGAGAGCACAAGAGAGAGAGAGAGAGAGTTGGTGTGTGTGTATGTGTGTGTTTCAGGCTCTGAGCTAATACGTCTGGCTAGTCTCTCCCTCTCTCACTCCTCCTCCAAAAAAACCAGCATAAAAATGTCTAAAGAGTCATCCCACAACTAGAAACGGTGCAGTGCAGCATTCAGCGCTGAATAAGCAGGCAAAGTCTGGCCACAGGCTATGGCTGTTTCCCTCCTCTCTTTCACTGCCTGGGTTTTCTCCTCCCTCTTGTTCGGTCCATTTTCACCCACCCTCCTCCCCAAACGGGGAGACACATGAGTAATGAGAAAAGAGAAAAAAAATATTGGAGTGAATTTCCCAGGGAGATCAGGGGGGAATGGGACGTGAAACAAAAGCACTGCTCTTTTCTTTCTCTGTCTCACTGTCTTTCTCTCATTCACACACACATACACACTTCTTCCTCACAAGCTAATTCTTCATGCTCTCCTTGTTATCAGCTTCTCAAGTTACAGGTTAAATGTGAGTCCCCCACCACCCGCCTTCTGTCTCATTGCCTCTCCCTCTCTGACTTTCTCTCTCTAACAGACTCACACAGTCACTCTACAGCTGCAGGGAGAGAGAAAGCTCCATGAATGAATCCATTGACATTATGGCAACTCCAAAGTCAAACAGTGTCAACAGCAGCAAAGAGATACATACTTATCAGTCACCAGCTCCGTCTGTGTGTCTTTCAACTCACCGCACCAGTCAATCATGTCACACTGATTCCAGTGTCAGATTAAGTCTTAATACACTGATGTGAATAACAAGATATGAATGTCTGGACTGAAGCTGAGACTGAGTAAGTTTGTGTTTACACAACATATTCTGATTTATGTCCTTATTCCAAAACCGATGACACATTCACACTAATAATGAAAATTAATATTGCACTAATAATACAGCTGTGCAAGTCATAATACAGTAATAAGTAGTAATACAGCTGTGAATGTGCTGTATACATGTTCAGAAACACATATCCTACCTATCATACATCTGGATTCATAACCAGCAGAATATGCTGTTTACATAACCAGTATCAAATTCTGAATATTATCATATTTAGAGTAACAGTTGAACATAAGTTTGCTTGAGTTGATGATCACTTCCCTATTCATTATACATTCCTGAGCTTCTCTCACTCCACATTAGAGCTCGACTGATACTGGCTTTTTGGGGCCGATGCCAGTTTTAGGGAGTTAAACATTCCAGTATGAATATATGGTCTGATAGTATCACTCTGTACAAGTTTTATAGCGCGTTGGCCACTTTTTTTTTTTTACATGGGTGTTTCTCTGTAGGACTACAAATGTAACACATACACTAAATACATAGGAAGAGATCACGGTCCTTCCTGGAAGATTTCATATTAGTGAACTAATATGCTGATACTAACCATCCACCAACTGGATCGATTCTACGCCTGTAGTTATAGTATGTATACATCTTTAAAAGTTCAAGTTGAGATGGAATGACACTAAATTATATCATGATCTCTGATCGAAAATATGTTGTGTGAGTTGAAGTTTACTGCACTATGGATTATGTCTTTGCAAAGAAGGGTGTTATGGGTAACCATAGATTGCAGAGGCTGATAGAGGAGCTGATATGCACATTTCCCAAACCTAAACAATATATCACTCAGGCCTGACAAGTCACGTCACTAGGATGAGACAGGAAAAACAATCAACGGGATCAGACAGGACGGGAGTCATAACAGCTGTTAATGATCACTAGTTTTTAGACCTGTGCACTCAGGAACCTATATAATACAATCACAGTCTTTCACAGCCAGATATTAACTGCCTTAAAACTTTGTGTTACATGTGAGGGACACTGTGTCACTGACGTCCATTATCAGAGGCTGTAAAGAGTGGCTGTAACAGAGCTGCAGCAGATATGCTGGCACTACAGACACTCGAACGGCACAGTGCATCACAGGCATTAGCGTTATTTTCTGTAACACAGCAAAGTTAATGTGTTGGTAAATGTCCTCCATCTTACATTGACAGTATCTAGGCTTCAGTCAAGATAACAGCCTCCATGTGGAAGCAGCAAACTATGTGAAGGTTCCTGGAGTTTGCAGTCTTTTGCAGAAAGGTAATATTTGTTTATGAAGCTGTAATGAAACCCAAAGGTCCTGCTGGAGAAGCAATAGTGGAGTAATTTCAGTTGTTCCTAGGTTTGGCAGAGGTTATTGCTGACCTCTGACACATTCAGTTCACAACAACATTTGTTCCATAATACTTCATGCTGCTGCCGGACACGACAGTGATGAGAGCACTGAGACTGAATTAAAACAGCAAAATTACAGAACATGGAGCCAAAACAATTTACTGAAACGTGCTACAAATCCCAGCAAAACTGAGGAGAACTACAGCCTCAGGTCAATCTCTGCAGGTTCATCACCACAAACAACACTATTCTTGTCATGAATTTTACTTTCATCCATTGTTAATATAAAACTAATGACCAAAGCAGTTAAGGAAGTCTGGTTTTTATCTCACCTGGGATCCTGCAGATTGTCAGGTGGTCCTGAAAGCAATAGGCCTTAAGGCACTTTCAGATTGCACGCGGTAGCCACACCACTCTATGCTGAATCCCCATGGCTTCAATTGTTTTCCCAGCGCCAGAGTAGTTTGGCGCTGCTGCGGAGCAGCGCAGACAGTGTTGCATTTCCACGCCCATAACCATGCCTCTGCCGCACTACTGCTTGCCAGTGCCAAAGTTCAACTTGCTTCAACTTTGACTGCGAAACGTGTGACGTGAACTAACACTAACAATAAAAAATTGTAGTCCAAACAACAACACAACATGGGCGATCGCTAATACTAGCCATTAGTGAGTGCCCTGAGCTGTACAACTATTCCCTACGTTCATATTGGGATAATAGGAGGAAGGAAGTTGTCTGACAGCACATCCACCTTTCTCTCTGCCATCCTCCTCTTTCTTAAAACAAGGAGAAGACTTAAACCTCTTTTCTGATGTTGACACAGATACATGTCTACAGATGCTTTAGCTGACAACACACACTGACAATCGGCGTCAGCAGCAGACACACGCAACTACAATTGGCTGTGTTGAACAGAGCGGCAAGCAAAGCGGCCTGCAAAGCGGCATACTGCTGGCAATGTAAAAGCCGCGTTACAGATAAACAGTGACTGTTGTGGCATTTTAATTTGTTTCCACCACCACTGGCTGTTATCCAGTAGCAGACAAAGAGACACTACTGAAGAATGTTTGGTACAAATTTGTAGCACATTCAATGTTACGCCTCAGCATGGAAAGAATGGACACGGTCTTTGATGTTGTTCTGGAGTAATTACATGGAAGGTAAGGTATAAAGCAACACCTTCAGCTGAAGTGGTGTTCACCAGATGTCAGCTCAGTAAGCATTATTTAATTCACTATTAATCACAGGGGTGAAGATGGAAGGGAGGATGCAGCATATGATTTACAGCAACAAAACAACATGGCTGTTTATGTGAGATGCACACATAATGCAGGGACTAACTTTAAGCCTGAGAAGTGGGAGTTCCCCTTGTTCCTGCTGTCTGTGTTGGTCCATGTGGTTATAAGTTAGTGTACTCTGAGCACTCACTGCAATGCAATTATGCATACCAACAGTTAATGTATGGGAAAGTTATCTGTTTGCATTTAATGCTAATATATTTCTCTGATCCATGTCTGTTTCCTGTATCCTGGCATTTAGTATTATCATGACCCGTGACTGTCTTTAATCATAGACAACCTCTCTGAGAATGTATTTACTAGTGCTAGCTTTCAAAAGACATGATTATAAATAAGTTAGATCGCTAAATCATTAACATATCTCTCTTTCACCAGCATAAATCCTTTCACATGTACACACGTGTTGTTGGTTTTCATGTGACAAATGACAAACAGCGGAATAGTTGGAATAAAAGATAAAAGACAGACAGTGTGAGGAAAAAGAATGGGAGAAACATACAGAGAGAGTGAGAGCTGTCGGAGAGAGGTCCAGTTTCACGAGTCTGACTCAGGCTTTCCCAAGCAACAGCAGAGAGATCACTGTCCCCCAACGCCAAACACAACGTTTCACCAACGCCCAGGCAACATTCAGACCAAGACTTAACATGGATTATCCTGCTGGATGGTCGTGATTAGGCAACAGGAGCACAGACACAGTGGGCAGAAAAGTTGTCACTTTGAATCAAAAGAAAGAGTTGGAGACATAAGTGGAGAGCTTGAACAAAAAAAAAGCTCAGAACTCCTCTGTGCTGTATGTAACGAGGAAGAGTGATCCAGAAAGGGGTTTCTGTCCAACAGCTGTTGTAGCGGTCAGGGAGGCTTAACAACGCCGGAAAAGAGGAAAAAGAATGCCTGCTCAGCAAATGTGCCTCAAAAAAAAAAAAAATGAAAGTTTTGTAGGGGTATTAATTTAAATGTCATGTAATTTATGCAGCTGTGTGTTCTACAAAGTTCTGCCCCTTCACTTACTTCTTCCATCACTGTCTCCTGCATACACTTGGCCCATTGTTGACATTCTTTCCAGCAACTCTTGATTACTCCATCATGTTAAAGGCTGGGCGTTCCTGTTTGTTTTCTCTGCTGTATCTATGCACATGTCGCTACCATGCAGTTACTAAATACATGGCCGTGAGCCACAGCTTCTTGTGTAAGCCATTTGCTCAGGAACAGCAACAACGAGAGATGACAGATGGTTGTTTTTGGTTTTTGTGAAGTTCCCTAATCAGTGAAACCCAGTTGTACATGTTACAAGTGTAAAAGTAAAAGCTGAAACAATCAGTATTTTTATGTCAACAGTGGAAGGTGAAAATGATCACTGTCAACAAACCCATATAACTAGTTTGGTTTAGTAAAATGTTTGGATTTGTAAAACCAAAATGAGCCAAATTGAGTCACTCTCATCAACCACTAGAGGACCAGAGACATCCTCATGCTCTGAGTTTGCTATAGGTATATTAAATAGGCAAACGTGTATATGTCACATCACAGAACAAGGTTCAAAACCCTGTTCAACTGTTCTCTGTCACCTTTAAATACTGTAGCTAACTGCAGCTGGAGACTGGGGTCCTGGTTCTCCTCTGCAGTCTTGTCCAGCTTGGTGCAACCGCTCTCTCCAAACATTCAGACTCCATATGAACTAAGCAATGAGTCTGATTAGTTGCAATAATTCAACAACAATACCTGCTGCAGCTCAGAGAACATTATCGCTAAATTCAGTCTGACTTCGACTGCGGATATTTAGAGTTGGTTAAATATTCTCACCCTCATGATATAAAACAAATTAGAATCGCACCAAAACTAAAAGAGACATTATTTCTAATTGCATCTCGAATCAAAGGCCATATGATTTATCCCGTGCTTCAGTTGTTATTGTGTTCCTCTAAAACATTTGGTCATAAGGATGAGAGCAGAGCGGCGAGCATGTGTTCTGTCCTGTGACTGCTAATTCATTTAGCATCAGAGCTGTTGGCTGTGCTCTGTATGTGATCACACTAGGACCCACTTACTTGTAAAATACAGTTTATAATAAAATACCACAGCACAGACCCGGGTCAGTATTTTGATTATGGCCACACCCAATCCATGTCATGTTTTCTCTCACTTGTTGCCTCCTGTCATGTCCTTCACAGTGATATGACTGTGACATGGCGTTTTGTATGTTTTCTTAATAGGAGTCCACCCCTCCTTCACCCTTCCTGCTGTAACTCCCATTCCTCACCCTCTGCAGAGCTGCATGAAGTAGATAAGAAGGAAACCTGTAATTCTGTTGCTTCAAAGATTCAGAATGACATATTTGAAACTTAACCTTGCATTACATCATGACTTCTGTGCTTACTGTAAACTTACTGAAAACATCACTGTTTTGCATCTGTCTAATTATTATTATTGCATTTATGAGGAAGTTAGTGTATATCGTTATTATTACACTGTTATTGTGTTACTGTCACTGTATTTCAGTATTTAAGGTAGCTAAAAAACTAAACACCTAACTCAGGTATTTGTCAATAAACTGAAAACTTAGTGTGATACACAGAACTGCCAACATTCAACAGGAAAGTAGTGTTTAGTACAAGCCCAACAAGTTAATAGCAGGTTTTCACTCTGCCATAGTCAGCAGTGCCAACATTATTCTAGTATAAAATATCTACATGAATAAGCTGGTGCTCTGCAGCAGAGACACAGCTTTCAAATCCAGTCTGTATAATAAATTACTCATGTGGTATCTAGAGGAAGTCACTAAAACAGAAGATACAGTTAATCAGCCAAATGATCCACAAGAAAAAGGTTGTTCCAGAGCGAAGAGTGAGGACTTCCGTACCCACAGTGCTATTTTGAGCGCAAGTACAGCGACATGCAGTGAACTATACAGAGTGTGAAATGCTGAACACTTCTCACCCTCAATTGTTTTCATCTTGTATACACAGCAGAAAGGGAGAAACCACCAATGTATTTTTTTAAACTTGTAAAAATGGCCACCAAGGACGGGAACACACCATCAAGCCAGTTACCGTGTCCACAGTGAACTGTGAGGGATGGACTGAAGAGTCTGATGTAAGACACAGTAATAACAGGCTCACAATAACAAGAAGACGCTATGCTAAACATGCTGATGTTTAGCAGGAACAGTGTTCTATGTGCACATTTTTATAAATCAGGCCATTTGCATAAAATGCTGATTTAAAAATTATTTTTCTTGTTTTACAAAAGGAGAATATAATGACTATATCTCAATTCATGTCAGTTTTTGGAAAGGTGTTTGAATACCACAACTGTGAACTTCACTATACACACTAACACAAGACATAAAATCAGGAGATGATCCTTAAAACATGTAAAATTCAGCTATCTAGTCTATATTTCAGATTAGGACCAAAGCACATGTCCAGTGGACCAATGTCAGAATCCCCAGTCCTAGAATGGCCAGAAACAGTCTCCTTATTTAGGGCATCTGAATTAAATTAATCTGGCATGTTTTGTTGCCATAGGACATTTTGAGAATAAAGTTACAAACATCATCTGAATTAACTGTCTGTACTGTCATTTGGGCTTCGACCAAAGGATGATAGTTCTAACTTTGTATATGAAGCTACTGGATCCTTCCACAGTTAAAAATCAACCCAGTTTTCAGCAGGTGAGGTGAAGTCCCGTCTGCAAACCCACTGCCCTCTCTAAAAAACACACCTCACGTGTGTGAGTGCAGGTGTTTGGACATGTCGACTACATTTAGAGGCAATAAATACCACAAGATCGATGTTCTGCCTTATTTTCAAGAGATTGCTCAGAAATGGTAAAAATGTAGCAAATGAAATGCACTCTGCAGTAGACTGACTGTTTACACTGTGGTATGTGGTTTTATCAAGAAACTTCCCACAACATTTATACATGTGTTTTCAACATAAGCACAGACCTGCATCACACTGTTGGAGTAAAGGCTGAATACTGCAATTTAAGAACCAGCATCATTAAATCTGTTGTCACATACATTAACACAAAGGAGTTCAGCTTCAAGCGGGACAACCATGATGGGCTGTATAAAGACATATGATGTTTCTGTGGGCGTTCAGAACACGTTCTGAGAATTCAGGAGCTGGAAAAATATAAACAAATGCTTCATCATGTTGGAGTGGAGCAGAGTGTGCATATGATGGTTAGATGTTACAGAGGATGTCATCAGATTGTTCTTAACTGTCAGTACAAGTCCGTGCTATCCCTGTAGTCTGATAGCACGGGTGATTTGTAGTCAATAAATCATCAGTTTCATCCATTAATACCGTCACGCTATTGTTCCTCATATAAAAGCTGCCAGGAGACATATTACCAATACACTAAACAGAATGTTTATATTGTATGTCTGGTGCATCTTCTCTTCACTGGCAGCTTCTAATATTAAACTATTAGTCTGACTTTTGAAGCTGTGTAAAGTTACAACAGAGAGCTACTGTATCTGCTGCTCTCTGCTCAAGACTGAAGACCGAGTAGATCAGGAGTCTGCTTTTAAAAAACTCACTTTTACTGAACAGCTTTTGTGTAAAAATTCTACCTGTAACTTGTTTTATCTGTTACCATCAACTTCAATTTAATTGAGGTTACTGTTGTTGTTGTTTTAAGTTTATGACGGCATCATCGACTACACAAAATTCATATGAGGGGAACTTTTACTGCATTTTTAAAAGATGTGTACAGAGTAGCACTGCTCATAATGCTGTAACATTAACGTGAACAGATCTTCATGCATTCAGAGCAGTGCAGCGGGAAAAGGCCAGACACCCTGACTCTCTGATCAGAGAAAGCCTGAGCAAACACAAAGACATAACAGGAACAGGGAAGTGGGTAGGTTCGGTCTGTGTGTGTAGTGCCAAGGGACAAGGATGTGGAAAATTTACTTTGATATGACTCTACTAAAAATGATTATAATAATAACATTTATTCATAAGACTAGAGATTACAAAGGGCTTCACAAGGGCTCTCCAGCTCCTTCCTGCCTGCACCTAGAAGTGAAATTTGACTGACATGTTTTAAAGCATTTTTCACTTCCACTTGTGAGTAAACAGAGAAAAGTGACACATGTGTTCACACACAGCTCTGACCATTTGTTTACGGTCATCAGGTTAAATATGGGCCACATATTGGTCTCATCTGCAGACAGAGATTTATCACTGTAGTGTGTACCTGGGAGTTTACACTGTATATAACTGACAGTCCATAGGGAAGAGCTCCACCTGGTTTTTAGGATGAATTATTTCTTTAAAAAAAACACACACACAGCCTGGTCTTGTAAGCCTAACTGTGATCAGACTCAGCCCTGTCCTGTCCACTCCCTTATTTTTCATCCCGAGCCTGTTAGCAAATTGCTTCCTGCCAAGGCGATGACATTGTCAGTTGAAATGTTTAGAAAAGGAAATGCTGCTGATATTTTTGGAGATGGAAAGTTTCATGTTGTATATAAAGACACTGAAAGTATGTTTGAAGTTTTCTCCCACAGATTTGACCTCTGGTTTCCCGAAATTCAAATGTTATCGACAAGCACGTGGTGAACGCTTCCATTCAACGCTCTTTGTTATGCAGTACAGCCACAGATAATCTGAACTTTTTGCGAGAGCCAAAGAAAAAGACAGATTTTGGTCCCTGTGTTTTGGCAACATGTTTATCCTCAATGAGTCTTATTTACGCAGGAGTCGTGGTGGAGACCACGGGCATAAATAAATCAGCCACAGCTTCTGCATTTGTTGAAGCTTATTCACACACAAGTGTCCAAACAAGGTGCTGACATCAGCCCACAGCACATTCACAGAGGACAGGATTGACGAGGAGACTCTGGAATTATTTTGAATTATAGGACATTAATAAATATTAGTGGTAAAATGGGATTACACAAAATAAATATTGTCATGCTGGCTTTTTGTGACATTAGCTCATTCAGATATCTCTATAGATGCTAACCTGGTAAATTCAGTGTGAAATGAGAATCAGACAACAGCTGAAAAGAGAAGCAGGACTACTAGGTAAGGTCTCAACATGATCCTCTATGACAGTTAGTTGCGGTTATGGTAGCACAGCTGGTTCTCAGAAAGGGTAACTCTGATTGGCTGTTAAGGATGAATATTTGTGGACTGTGAAATTCATTTAAATCACTTGGATCTGTCCACTCTGGATCTGGAGTAACCGGGATATTGTTCCTGGAAAACACGTCACCTAGGAATCTAGGAAATGTCACTTTTTTTTTCAATACAGTTTCAAAATGTACTGCCACGCTCAGTGGTAACAGTTACAGTACACGGAGGCGTGGGCTGGCCTTATCGTCCTACACGGCGAGCCAAAGCCCACACCTCGTATCCAGCCTGGCCTGTCTGCCCTTGCACTCCTGGCATTTCCTGTGAGTAAAAGATGGAGTGGGAGAAGCTGGCAAGTAGCACCCATTTCAATAATGGATACCAGATGAAGAGTCTATACAAGTGTATATACAGTATATACTGTAGGTGGGTACATGCTTTGGTTAATGTCACATGGCAGTTTTGTACCTTTACACACAGAAAAACATAAATTTTTTCTCTTAAAGACCCTGCAGGAAACCTAGCTCCACTCTGTTTTCCCTCCCATTTACTTTTACATGCACTTTGTCTTTGCAAAGATGAATCGTGCGCCGGCTGCATCCAGAGGTCTTTTATTTTTAGACACAGGGCGATCTCCAAGATGCAAGAGTTCATCCAATCTAAACACATTCTGGTACAAAGAGCACTTGTTTAGACATTCTTTAGATTTTTTTTTTTTGCAGTACATAAACTCCCCAAACTCCACCTACCCCAACAACTCCATGTACATGCACACACACACTGAAGTAGCTGACTCCACCCAAAACGTGATATATTCTCACAATAAGCTTGCATGGATTTTAAACTTCATCCTGCTCAGGAGTGTTCATCTCGTAAACGTTTAAATAAGACATTTAGAAAATAGTGACTCTTACCTTGACTTCACATTTCTTGTGGCAGGCAATCCGGCACACTAAAACAAAACAGAAAATAAATTAATTTAACTTTATGGTTCATAAAAAATAAAAATTTAAATAAAAAAAAAACATCAAAACATAGAGGAGAAACCCAAAACAGCTGGTTCCAGTCTGAATCATGACATTGAGTAGTAGTTGTCAAGGAGGTATGAAAAAGCAGGAGGTTCATTCAAATTCCACTGTGTGTGTTTGTTCTGCGGTCGAAGTCAAATATCATCTGCTGTTAGTGGCTCGTGCTGCCCAGTGTTATCTTTGTGCTACCAGGACGCTGGCGCCCAGTCAAAGGCTTCATTCATTATCGTTGAGGACTTGAAACAACATGAGAGGTGACATTTTAATGTGGAGAACAGATCATAGTAATGTGAGCAGCTACGTGTGTGAGTCTTCATTACAACAGCTGATTGAAGAGAATGAACTCAGCTGCACATGAAAGAGAAACCTTTACATCCCACTGAACTGACTGAACTGTCTTTTTCCAGTCTAACATATCAACATTTTGGTTCGATTCACCTCTGACTTTCGATTTCTACTTCTACTGCCATTATTTATTAAAAGGCTGCAAGTTAGTATAAGTGTGCAAACATGCTAGAGTGTTTATGTCCAACAGACTTTAAGTTTACTGTGTTCATTATCGGTATTTGATAAACCAGCGCTGAACAATCAGTATCTGATGATACCAACGTATTTGATTCAAAAGTCTAATGTTAATGTGGCCAAAAACACACCAACTTAAAGTTTCCACCTCTTAGACGGAGGCAACGTCATGTTCAGAAAATCTACTCACATGAAATTAAAGAAGTTATATAGCTTATAGAATTTCAACACATTTTTTTTTTGCAGCTTCCTCTACCCTCAACCTCCGCTCCATCGAGTCCCACCGAGTCCACAAACACGGGTCAATAGGGGACAACACCTGGACCGTGGGCTCATAAACTGTCAGATCCCGTCACAGGACAAAGAATGAAAACACGGCTCAGCGTGCCGAGGCACAAGCTTTCCAAATAAAGAGAAGACTGTATGCTTTTACTGGAAAATGCTGCACCTTATGTAATGAGTTATTCTTCCTGTCTCAGGCCACATTTTTCAAAGCGAGTGTAATATCCATTGTGATTAGTAGTTAAGTCTGAGATATGAAGCTGGTAGGAAGCCAGTTCTCACACTGTCTGAGAGTCGAGATCATGTCTGTGTCTGTGTCCAGTGTTTAAGGAGCCTTATAATGTCTGTGGTCTTTCCTCAGACATACAGTATACCTCCTAAAGAACAGAATGTCCCTCAGTCACATATATATTCCCCAAACTCCTTAAACACTTTGTTCTTAGAGCCACATCGCTGAGTGTCTCTTACCAAAGCCCCACCCTTTGGCTCTACAATAAGATCTGAGTCTAACTAGTTTTAGCTGTTACAAACAGAATCAATGGAAAAACATGATCAGACACAAAGTCGCCTGAGGCAGTACACATGGCAACTGTTGTCCTTATCCATGGGCGTTTATGACTCTGCTTGATGCAAGATTGATGCAATGTATGAGAGGAACACAAACAACAGAAGTGGACCTTCTGGTGAAATCTGAGTTAAATCAGAGTCTAATGTGAACACAAGCAAAAAAGCAGACTCCCTCAATATGAACACAAATATCACATGTTGACAAACAGTTCTAAGAATCAAACACATTAACCTTATCATAGATGAAAAGAAAGACATCAAATAAGCCCCGAGCCTCCAAGATGTCACATGGATCTTTTGATGAGATGAAACATTATTTATGTCCTGAACATTATAAATGTTCTTCATGTTTTCAACATGGCAGTAGACAGTAGACAGTCCTAACCCTGGTTCAGGATCAAAGGTTAAACGTTACAAGCAGCTTGACATTAATAATCATTTCCTTTCCTCCGGGACACCCACCATCATTTATTCACATTGAGGAGACTGGTAATTACCACAACTTATAACAGCTGTACAAAACAATAATACACAACATCTAGATGTGGATTGATGCCTGCTCCACTAATAAACTGACAGCCAGTGTTTATCCAGTGAAGCTGGAGAAATTGAGAAGCTCCTTTTTTTAGCCAATTGTGTGATTACTTCATAGTGCATTTAGTTTCTATTTCGAAACTCGCAGGACTATATTTGCATTTGGGGGTAAACTTTTGAAAGCCTGTATGACTCTTTAATTAGAGGCCTTGAAATGTGGTTGGCACTATGAAATCCAACCAATACATACACATTTCCATGTCTTCCAGAGAGAGTTCTCATGCTCAAACTGAGCAGTTTGGGGCACAGATTGAACACATGAAGTTTTATAAGTCTGTGTGAGGTTTGCTCCGATCAACTCTTGATTATCAACACAAATCATTTTCTAAAGCCACAGCAGGACAACATGGCTCTCAATCAAAGCTTCAACTAGGAATTATTTTCATTAGGAATTAATATTGACCACTGTGAGCCCTGCTCTCAGAGGTCAACATTTTTTGGTCAGGATTTTTTAGTGTTTGTTTTTGTTATATTCATTTTGGCCACAAGAGACAAAACAATACTAGCTACTCCAGGCTGAACAGTACTACAAGCATTCATGTTTTCTTACAGATGACTTTTTAATCTAAACACAAGGTTCGTGTATTGTGTGTTAACAAGCTGTGTAACGTCACTGCCATGTCTTTGTTTTGGCCGTAAAGGAGTTTTAATGAGTAAATGCTTTTTCTACCAGGAACGCTTCGGGAGGTCGGGTCATAAGGAGCAACAAGTTCATAAATAAAGTAGGTTAACTTTTAACCAGAGACTGAGGATGAAATGCTGTTTTCATTTTTGAGTTGTTATTATTTCCACAAAAATGGCAAAAAATAAAACGTCCCGCTGAGAGCTTCTTTTCACAAATGGAGGATAAAAGGAAAACTTATGAAGATGATCTTGTAAATAATGTTCTAACTTCAGGGCGCCTGTACTTACCACAACAACAGCAACAACAGAAAAGCATCAAAGATTTTAGGGTGCCCAAGTTTCAAAGACCTACAGTGTCTTTCTGAAATATATATATACATATTCATTTTGATAGGACATGAGAACAGTGGTGGAGAAAAGTAACTGCTATTGCTTAAAACATCTATATTTTGCGTCCACCACTGCAGGATGATAATGCACACTGAGGTCTTCACGATGAGGTAAGTCGTAGGGAATGTTCTCCTAGTCATGAAATTCAAATATATTTGCATCGAAGTGATTCATCCTTCAGGACGATGTCCAGTCCCGTTTCCAACACATGAGTCCCCAGTAAACACACGGCCGCTGAGCCACATGGGAAGCGGCAGGACTTCCATATTGGGTGTGAACATGGCGAGCACAAACAGCTCGGGTTCGGCTTTACCTTGTTAGGAAGTTGGAGCTTTGGAGAGTAAACAGAAATGTTCCTGTCGGACCAAAGGAAGAAAAATGGGGGGTGGGGTCAGGAGATCCCAGGAAAGAAGATATTGGAGAAAATGCAAGGATAGGACGGATGAGTAACAGAGTAGGGAGGGGTGGGCAACAACTGCTCACATCAATCATTAAGAAAATGAAAGGACAGCAGGGACAGGAGTTGGTCAGGATGGGGAGATGATGAGAAGTGTGTAACTGTTGCTATCTGACTCTGGGTCTGTGGTATGCTATACAACATTAGAGGGAAAAAATGATGGGGAGTGGGGTGGGGTTGGGGTGGGGGGTAAAGCCTGGGTGATTTCCTTCCCGTGGTCCCTTGGAATGAGTGTATACTCCCACAGGGCTGGGCTGGACCCCCTTTCAGCACTGAACACAATCAGAGGGCAGGGCTGGAGAATTTCCTCTCCCCCCCTCCCCTCACTCTCACTCTCTCCATCCCTCTCTCTCTCTCTCTCTTTCACTCATGCACAAACATGTGAGCTCCAGCACATGTACAAATATACACAGAACATCATATCACACATGACAGACACTAACTCATCATCTATTTATCGTCATCTAATTACATTTTTTTTATTATTATTTGTTTTATTCTCACTATTATTAAAGTTTGATGTGCTGGAAACATGAAAACTGAACAAGCTACACTTAGACAGCAGGTGGCACTCATGATAAGACAACTAAACAGCTACGGGATTACTTTTTATTATAATTTACAGACTTTTAAAGTAGCATTGTTTTCATTTTTTCTATAACGTCTGTGGTGAACAGAAGTTATAAGTAATTCTGCATAAAACAAAAAACCAAACAGCACTGAGCTACACTGTTGTTTTATTATGATGAATGATGGCACTGTATTATATTAAAAGGAAATCATACATGTACCATCCAGCTGCTGTAAAGACTCAGTAGCAAACCAGATGTGTACTAATCTGCATCTGAAAACAGCTACAGTCCTCCTCAATAGACAAACAGTTTCCTGATGTTTGACTTAAAACTACTGTCCAGCTGTTTCACCTATTTTAGGGAACAAACGTTGTAACGTGTTTTCAAAGATTCTTGTCTTCAGAAGGAAACAACAGGCACCAGGTTGATTACCACAGAAAGAGGAGATGACTTATTGGCAGAAAAATATGAAATATTAGCAAGCTTAGCCGTTAATCTCCACAAACAGATTACAAACAATCCAACTGCTCATGACACGTCTCCACAAGCTAACGTCACAGTTTGACTCTAAGTCTTTCTGTGTGTTTGTCAGAGCTTAATGAAAACATCTATGCATATGCTGTGGTGCATGTTTGTCCATGGAATCAGGATTTACACACTACACGCTAAAGTACATAGATGTACTATAGTACATAGTTCCACACATGCACCAGCCTGGTGATGGTCACCATGCAGCAGCAACAACCACCAGCCGCCTGTCACTTTATAAAAGTGAAATAGATTTTATAGATGCATGAACGAATTAACACAGCATTGGGATCCTCAAAGAGGGATGTTGATGCCACACATGAATCACAGAAGAAGTTAGATGAGTATATTAAGTTTAGAAGGTCAGTTTTCAGGTCATGCATGTTGCCCTCAGGAGGTGGCAGCCATGTTCAGCGCTTACAGTGAAGTGGCTGTAAACAGCTGGTTATGTTCCATGACCCCACCTCTCTTTCATTCGCCTACACACTGGCTTTAATACTCAAGAATTCTCTGCATTTGTCTGAAGTAATAATGTTAGTAATTACTGACACTCATCCATCTTGATCCTTCATTTGACTCATGCAAGGGGTGTTATCATTCAGCCCACACAGTTTCTCCAGCTGAAATCCGTGCCAGTGTTGGTTTTCTGTGGGTGAAGCCCCACCTTCACCCAGCTGCTGAGCCTTTCTCAACATGGGAGATTCCCAAAAAACAGCACGAGTGCAGAACAAATCCTGAGCGAGCGTTTCCCATGGAATCACTTGTGTTGTCAGATCTGCTTCAATTGTTTGCTTCATCCTGACAAAACACAACTCTTGTTTGCGAGTGTTAGTCAGACTTTGTTTGGCTCAAACAGCCGTTTCCCCCCCCGATACAATCGGTAGCTAGAAAAACACAGACATTTATAATGTAAATATAAAAAGAGGTGTGAGTAATATGAATGAAACAATCTGCACATGTAAAGTTTGTGCTGGAAAAAGTGGAAATTTACTCTGGAAGGCAGCAGCAGATGTAGTTTGAACAGATGGATGGAAGGATCCAAAAGAAACATGAGTCTCTGCTGCCACCTGGTGGCTGCAGCTCAACTACAGATACAAGAGAAAAGTATGTACATGATAAGTCATTTGCTTCTGCAGAAGATTTCATTCTTGTAAGCATTTTTTGTAAATATTTTGTTGAATTGCTGAATAATGCTTTATTGTCTAAAGATAATTATGTAACTCAATGAAATAGAGTTTTTAAATCAATACAGAGCTGCTAAATACCAGCATTAAGAAGCAAGTTACATTAAATCAGCTGCAGCACTTGTTTTTTCTTTGTCTGATAAAGGAGACTTTGTACTGTTCTATCATGTTCAAGCGTAGTGGTGTTTTTTTTTTTGTAAAATCACTTCTTGTTTCTTTATGGACACACTGTAATATCAATCAATGAATATAAACAAAACACCAGCAGTGGGAAAACACAGTGGCAGCATTGTCCAAAAGAAAGAAAGTGGAGCTGAAAAACAAAACCAGACATGGTCTTTATAAAGATACAGCTCCATTTAAGTTGTAATATTTCAACTTATCCAACAAGTGGCTCCCTAACTGCTGTATCTGTATCTAACCGCTGACATGCAGCTGCTGCCGAGGAAACAGTTTCAGGTTCAGTTGATTTTTTCTGCGGATCAGATGTTTACATGTACATATATACAGCTTAAAAGTTCATATTTATTTTAGACAAACAACATAAATGACCTTGTCGGTGCCTTTAAAATGTATATAGTATATTGTTTTACATTTATAGAATACAATTCAAAAAAAAACATCAGATTTATTTTACTCTTTTTTGGCTAATTTAACATTGAATCAAATTATTAGGGCGGTATTCTATTATAGAAAATAAAATAAAATGACAGTAAGGTTTCAGGAATAACTGCTTTTCCTGAAATCTTAGTATTAGGTTGTTAAAAAGCAGTGCTTCATGTTTGATTACAAAGGAAAAAAAACTTGTAATTTGCTTTAAAAAATGTTTTAACTCTGCTGTTTCTTTCTTGCAAACAAGAGAGAAACAGCAGAGAAACCACAGAGCTAATTTTATTTTTCTGCTTTTTTTATTTGAAACTACATTAAAGACGTTTTCACAAAATAAAATGTGTCTAACATTAGAGCGTGATACTGAAGCTGTGCATGTTTTCATTCGCACTCACATTTGCCGCATACCAGCTACATGAGCTCAACAGTTAAGTTCAGAGACTTGATAACCTTTACCTTGTCACACACCGCACACACACGCACCATCTATCAAGAACAGGATACATATACACATCACAGAAGTTGTTTATGTGTTAAGTTGTTTATAAAGGTTGTATTTCATTCAGTTTAGGCCATAAACAACTATATAGAGGTCTTTTCATCAACTGTATAAAGTGCTTAAGTCTCTTTAAACAGAAGCTGAGCACAAACAGCTTCATTAACCTGCCACTACACATGAACCCTCTATTTAACCTGAACTGCACTGACTGAATAGAAAAGCCAGTTCCTGCCCTCAGGGCTTTTTCTCCAAAAATACCCGACCACAGAGAGAGGAAAACTGCAGTCTTGACCTGCGTCAACATGCTATTGTCAAAGTAACACCTTGTATCCTGGCAACTGCCAAGGAGACAGCAAGTCCAAGTGCTGGTGTCATTACGAGTCCATGTGACTGGAGAATGTTAGTAAACAAGAGCAGCAGCAGGGAAGTCACATGTGACTGAGTGAGCAGCTGTATCCTGCACCAGCACTTCCTGCCAGAGTGGTGAATGCTGATGTATCATCATCATTATCATCATCATCATTTCTATGATGAAAGTACAGAGCTTTTCAGTGTTTTATAAGTAGGATTATGAAATGAAAATATTACTCTCCTACTAGCTGAAGCACTCACAAATTTAAAGGAATATATGATGACTGATAGCTACAGAAGTCATCTTCTGTCATCTCTGCACAAACATTGAATACAAGGGAACAGCTAGTCTGAATCTACCCAACTCCTTTCAGTCACCAAACACCAACCTGATATAACTGAATAAGATATAACATGTTAATGAAGGAGTTTTAAAGTTTTTTAAATTCGGAAAGACAGGGTTTTTCAGCGATAAGGCAAGTGTTGGAGTGGTGCCAATGCTCTCAATCATCAAAAAGACACACCTGAGTTGCTTTGCGCATCCAGTCAGGATGTCACCTGTGCACCTTGGGTTTTCCAAGTCGGAGTAGACCTCGAACATCCTTGAAAGATTATATATATATATATATATATATATATATATATTTCATAAAGACTGGGAAGACCATAAAATTCCCCAGGAGGGGCTGGAAAGTGTTACTGGGGAGAGGGACACTGCGATTAAATTGTCAACCTGCTGCCACAGAGACCTAACCCTGAAGCTCAAAATCAATGGATGGATGGATGGATGGATGAATAGATGGATGGATAAGCTAATGGATGGATAAGCTAATGGGATGTTGGCTTGAACCTTATAAAACCAAGAAGATATGGAAGTGTTATTGATCTTTTAATCTAATTCTGCCAGAATATCAATAACCCCGTTTCCCAAAATGTCATAATACTTATTTAAAGACGTAGCTCAGTGGTACAACTTTATAGGAGTGTAATACTACACTTTGATAAAGCTGTGGGACTTGCCAAAAAAAAGCAAAGAAAAACGGTCAACACAAATGCACAAATGTGGAAGAGGCCAAGAAATCCTGACTTTCGGTCCCAAACTCCAAAAACACTGGATCCTGCACTTCATATAATTACAACTTTCTCTGATTCAATCATCCTGTTCCCAGTTTGTAGCAATCTACTTGTAGCAAGTAGATTTATTGTAAATAAATCTGCATCTCCGCTGATACATTATCTCTGTGTCCCTGCATCTCTTCACTCTTTGACCCAGGTGCTCTGTCCTGATAGCTGCTTGTCGTTTTGGCACAGTGAATTTAATGAGTCATAAGACAGAAACAGAGACAAACAAAGTATTTGACGTCTGCTGTCTGAGCAGGAAGACGAATCATTTTGTCATGTTCATGTAAATCTGTCTCGACCACAGACACCATTTGCTGGAACACGTGACCAAACCCAGATATGTGCAGGGAAAGAGAAGCACACTGAGGTAAATTAGATCAGAACAGAGTTAAATGCACCTCTTGTCATGATGGTTTATTTCCCCTATAAATCAGATCTTACAGACGACCGTCCCAGGAGCCACTCTGTGTCATTTTATGAGAAGGTTTAAGTGACTGTCTGAGCACAGCTCAACATTATGTATCCAGCCACAGCCTTGTGAAATTCATGGAAACACAACCAAAATATAAACTTTGCATTCCAAATTAGAACACATTTTTTTATGGCGTGAGAGTTATTATTATTAGTTAAATGTTCTCATTTGGTTGGTGCCACAGAGTAAGATTTATTTTCCATGGTTTTAGAAGATTTCTTTCTCTAAGTTTGCTGCTCAGAAAAAAACAGTCTCTGATCTGGGAGCTCTGTCTTTATGATGCTGACAAGCACATAACTAACCAACTACTCAGATCTGTGTCCACAACATCAGACTGAGGAAGAACTGAGCGGCTGCGGCTGTGTGAACATGTACTGTACATGAAGGTCCTGATAAATACAATAATGATATAGACAGTGTGTAATGTCTAGTAAGAGCAGGGGGAACTTAACTTTAAAGTATCATAAAACTGACTGAGTGCGGGTCTACACATAATGTCTCTAAAACATCCATCTTTAGGAACTATACAGATATCACTGCAGAGAACGCTTATGTTTTTCTAAACTGTGCCCTTCAAATAACTGAACCCGTCCTGTGTCAGGTTTGGGAAGCTACAAGCTGAGAGCCAAACCAAACATCCAGCCATTTCCGCATGGTTTCATGTCACCTTATCTGTCTGAAAACAGACGTTTCCACCACGACACCATGTGCTGAGCCAACGGGAATCATATATTCTTCATTTTGTTTTATTCCACAGCACCAGATGGAAAAGGTTCATTGCATCCAGACAGATCAGAAAATGGTGACCACTTCATCACTGAATCTCTGATCCTTTCTTGCAGTTGTTTGATATAAAGACATATTCTTATAGAAGTGTAAATCAAACCAAAGGCATCTAAATGTACTTTTTTTCATATTAAAAACACAGTTGTATCTTTTTTCAATCAGTCAAACCATCCAAATCACTCAGAGCGCTGTCAGCCATTTGTCTCTGCTGTAAACACCATTAAGGAAACTGAGAAGTAGTTGACCCTTAGCCTTTCTGCAGTTTCCTTTGCCCTCCTCAGTCACCAAACTGACTTAACCTCGACTCAAAGATGACCCCAGGAAACTTTGCCTGATTCCTCATTCAGACCACAGATTGACGCGGTAACAGATATCACCTTGTCACAGGAGGTCAAAGAAGTTAATGTCAATTCCCAAAGCAGGGAAAACAATCGCAGATCAAAGTATGTCGTTTGTTTCCATTTTTAGCAAAATCTAGAATAATCTCATTTTAGCGATGGTCAACTTTCCAAGACCTTTAACCGTATCTTCATACGTTTTGCTTTCCTTTACTTCATGCAGACTTCACAGTCTGCAAATACTCATCCTTATCAGCTCCTTCCTGAAAGCCAGCTGTGCTACCATAACCACAACAGGATAGTTGGAATCCAATAACAAATCCAGATGTTCAGAATATACCTGGTAGTCCTGCTGCTTCTCTTCCTCTCTTGTTTCTGTGAAATACAGAAATTGTATTGTGCAACTAGAGGTGTCTGCACAGCCACCATGAGCTTGATGTCCATTGCTGATTCTTCAACTCAGTACGACAAGTTTTCACAAGGCATATTTTCTTTTCACACAAGTTGAAGCTTCAACGAGCGTCTTTATAAAATGACTAACTGCTGTTGGTGCAGCTGAAAGGTTGAAAGAGTTGCAGCCTTATCATTAGCATTATCATTCAAATATCATTAACAACAGAAGTAAGTAGAATTGATGAACAGTGTGCAGGACCATGAATTTTCTCTTATCTTAACCAAGTGCTGGATTATATTTCCTTCAAAACGTTACAAATTAGTTTCATATAACATAAAGCAACACAAACACCCGATGACTTCAAGTCACATTCACAGTAATGGCCGACCTAATCTCTACATGGCGATTCTGATCTTCACCTTAAAGACTGACTCAATGCCACAGTAAAAACCTGTGTTTCAGCAGTACGACCACCACCAAGAACAATTGCTTCAGTAAATCAAAGAGAGCAGAGTTTTGGTGCAGGCGACTGACCTCGGCAGACGAGCCCGTCTTGGATGATGGTCTGTTTGCAGACGCTGCAGTGTTTGGCCTTCTTGAACGTCTTCACCCGGAACGTGTGAGAATGAAGAGCCTCCAACTCCTCTGGCTGCAGAAAACAAAGACAGAAAAAGCAGCCACATCAGTGTCACATCAGTATCAATTTTGTAGTTTGATTTTCAACATTCAGATGTTAGACAAACAATCATTCATTTTAAATAACTCAAATAACTAACACTTAAGACCATATGAATCACATACATCCATATTCACATTCAGCAGTGACCACTGGTGCAGAGCATCATGAGCACTTCCAGTTCAAGACTTGACATAAAGTCTTCAAACTGCTGCAGGAAGTAAGGTTGTAGAGGCTCAGCAAGGCAGAACACAAACCAGAAAAAGCAACAACGCAGCCTCCTCCCTCCTCTCCCACAACTTTTGTCCTGTCATCTGCTTTCCCTCCTCACAGGTGTTTTACACAACTCTTTGGAGAAACTGCCTGACAGCGCTCCCCACCGCAGTTAAACATCTCCTCTGTGTCTGTCTGCAACCTGCTGTTTTCCCTCCACTGTACACCATCTACCATACAAACTCTTTCTTGTGTGTTTTGTGAAGCGGGCGTTCAGCAACACTGAAGAGCAAACACAAGAGTCGAGCATTGGAAGTTCAACCGTTTCCTGCGGTGTCTTTATGGGAAACCTGCGTTGTGTTTCCATTTGGCCCCTAATGACCAACTGTGGGGTACATGTGACATCATTTATGTGCTTTATTTGCTCAGCTGGTCCCAAATTCAGCTGAGGATCAGCTCTATTGGAATAGTCCCATAGAGCCAAATCCCCCCAATAAGCCAGACAAACGCTCATTTTAACATTATAGTTATTGTGCTGTAAAAGTACTTCGCCATAACTTTAGCTTTATGTTCTATCATGTACAGTGAAATTACATTTACCATAACCCACAAATGACTAAGTAAAACATAGTGACACAGAGTACAGAGTAAAAAAACAATACTGATTTTATTGTCCACTTCAGAAAATTTGATTTGCCTTTGACTTGACTGTGCACTTAAAGAATATAGAATATATAGAGTATTATAAAAATGTCTGAATCTTAAGGAGTCTGCCAGCATGTGTGTGATTCTCTGTGTACATGAGTGTGTGTCTGATGTACTTAAAATGTAACAACATGCCTTAAATGTACATATGTTCTATACAGGGTTTAAAGAGAGATAATGGATGTGTTTTGGAGACAGGAAGCGCCCGTCCTGCCATCAGGCTTCCATTAAGTGCATGCGTCTGCTGGACAAGGGCTAAAAGTGGCCATGTGGTTGGCATACTGGGGGAATTAACACAGGAATTTTCATATGGGACAACCAGAGAATCACCAGGCATTGGTCAGGAAAACCCAGTAGTTCCCTGTCTGCAAGAATTCCCAGACTACAAACCAGAACAACCTTATAACCACTAATGACCCCCTTTTTTTCTACTCATCAATCCTAAAAGGCGACGTGTTGGAAAAGCGGCTTAGAGTGTGCATTCATAGCACAGAACTAACATTTAAGTGATAGAGCAGACTGGGTATCTGTTTGACTCTGCTTACTCAGATCCTTCATGGTTTCTGTCGTTTCTGCAGTTAGTAGCAGAATGAACTGTCAAAGCAGAAGGAAAGTAAAATTCATTGCCAGCTTTTAATGACATCTTATTTACAATATACGCATACACGTATATAATGCTTTTATACGGAGACCTGATGTGAGAGACACAGGTTCATTATAGTTTACATTTGTTAATGTTCAAAGTTATTTATCATAAGGAAAACTACCCAGTCTGTGAAAATAACTATATGTTTTCTCTGGGTCTAAGACACTGTAATGACAGCAGCAACATCCAAGTCTGGGCTTGGAAACTATAATTTTTTAACACGATGCCTGGATTACAGGGCAGCATGGAGTTTCAAACACTAATGCTGTGTCTCAATTTGTCTATTTTCACCTCACGCTTGCTATTTTGAGAGCATAAGTGTGTTCAAGCTGACTACTACAGCAGCATATACCTGGATGGTGATGGTCTTAATTATTGAAATGAAATTATTGAGTGTAGAACTCAATGGTCAATATCAGGACTCTACTGAAAGAAGTGGAACAGGTTTTTAAATGTGTGAAAACAACAGCGAAGGAGAATGCTCCATTGATGAAGATTATGGTATTTCCTCAACGTGTGACTCAGGGGAAACACACAAGAAAGTAAACTGTTGACAATCACAGTCACATTCTCTGTGAGTTTACAATGTCAGCTACAACAACTCACTGGGTGATGAATTAATGTTTCCTCATTGCAATGCAGTATCATGAGTCATTGACCAATGAGTTATTTATTGGCAAAAACTCCTGGTAGATGGTTTGGTAAAAAGAGAGTCATGTTTATTATTAATCTTTTAAACTGTCTAAAATCCACTTAAAGTTTATCATTGATTATTGAGTTGATTATTTTATTAGTTTTATTTGACTTATCTAGCTTATAGTGGTGTTTACACTATGTCAAAGAAAGTTCCCATCCAACTGCAATGACTTGAAACACCTGGCCTTTACAACGAGGATTCATTAACAGTCTGCAGTCATGCTGGAGGCATAGCAAGGCTTTAGGCTACGGCTAATGTCAGCATGTTAATATGATCACAATGTGAACATCCTAACCACATCCTAATTGAACATTTTATTCAGAGCAGCCTGTCAATTGCTAATTGAAGACACAAAGCACAGCTGAGTATGATCCCATTGGTTTACAGGTGTTGAGTCATAAAAAAAATATGGATGGATGAATAGATAGACAGATAGATAGAGAGCTGACATGGATGTTTATGGAGCTCAAGCAGACCAATCTAACCTCTGCTGTTTATCAGGCTCCATGTGACGGCTCAGCTCAGTGTTTGTATTTCAAAGCCACATGGCAACAGCAGGACAGCGAGCCTTCATTCCTTCTGCTGGCTACCCCTTACCACTACATAACGTGATTAGCTTAATCTAGTTAGGCTGAAATAATGACCGTGGCTGTGCAGGACGCACCATGTTGGCAAGGGGGCTTTTGTGGGGAGGGAGTGATGGAGGTCTCTGCCTGGCATCTATACACTGTTATCCAAGGCGCTGCCATGCCAAGGCTCAGGCTGACAGCTGCTGGGTTGGGAATCTCGATATAGATTTAAAGGGATTAGGAAGCAGTGATAAGTGGGCTTTATGGTGCTTTGAGTGTGTGCAGTGCATGCATAGTTATACTGATTCAAATATTTATCTATTTTTTAACACGGCACCAGAACACTGATATCTCAGGAATGAGGCTGTGAGCAAATCTGCGATGCCCAAAACAATCGTCTGGTTTCATGGTTTCACGCCCAGCCTGTTACAGAGTCAACTGCCAACATAAAAGAAGTGGATGCTGTCAGCAGGATGAACAGGATGCAGCCACAGACAGGTGTTAGAAGAACAACCTCTTTAATCGCTTTTGTCAAGGTGTCTACACTCACACTATATCATTCAAAACAGTCATTAAGTCCAAAGGAAAGGAGGTTTGGACTGAGATGAAGTCATCTGTTTTTGATGCAGTTAGTGCAAAGGTATTTGCGAGAGTGACGTAACCTCTGTGCCTGATGAGATGATGGAAAATCAAAATTGGTGGTTGCTAAATATGTTTAAAAAATATAATAGTGTACAGTATGACTGTATATTATTAAAACTGTTTAAAAAATGAACATCTCAAGTGATTTGGTTTTCCCCAAATAAACTACCAAGCAACATTTGGTCAGCGTCAGCAATGCTGACGCAACAGGCCTATGGTAAACAAGCTGAGTGAATTCTGCTAACTACACTAACAACAGAGAGAAGAGACTAAGTATTAAATTGCTGTGAGCTGTAAATTCAAAACCTCCTGGTCTCTTACTCATGTGCCTGAGCCTGTCACAGAGCAGACGCTCACTGACAAACAAAACCAAAACACTGTAAACCTGCCTCTGCTCCTCTGAGCTTGTGTTTTCCGACTAATGGTTTATGTATGAAACATTTACCAGATTCCAAATCAAATTACTTCCGCAATATGGGATATGGTCCTTTAATTAACCTACGTTATTACACTGTAGAGTAATTAATTTCAACCACTACTTGCCTGGCCCAGGGAATGTAATCACTGGCAACTGAATTTGCCTGAAAAAGTCTCAAAACTGTCATTGAAAGATACAGTCACACAGAAATAAAACCACACGACTGTACAAAAATATCACAATGACATGATGATGTCATTTAATATGGTTGAATGAAATATTGTCACACTCACGTGAGTTGGCTCTTTTTAATAATGCACTAAATACTTCTTGTGTTCCATCACTCCCATTGTGTTGTGAGGGAAGTGACAAAATACATATACACACTACCCCCACCCAAACACACACACACACACACACACACTTTATACATTTGTGTGTCAAACAAGCAAAATGTCTCAATCCAGGAGCCTATTCAATTTCCTCTTTAACTATTCTGAGCCTTCTCACACTCTCCCCAGCCTCTACCCATTCACACACCACGACTTATCCAGGAGGACAGACAGTGGGGTGGGGGTGGGGGGAGTGATCCAGTCAAACACTGGTATGCCCCTTGTCTTGAGTGAAGTGAGGTTTGAGGAGTATGATGTGCATGGGGATACTCCAACTGAAATTCCCTCAACATTCAGGGTATTTATTAGAGAGTCTGAGACCCGCTGGTCAAACAAAAGCAAGGCCTCTTCAGCAGACCAGTCTATTTTAGTCCCCTCACCCTCACTAGAAATCCAGCCTCACTCACTTAACCTCACAACGCTATGTAAATAAGGCACGCAGCAATATAGCAGGACGCTCCCTTTTGTGAGTTCTTAATTGTTTCCGATCGTTAGCAATGCACCCAGCACTCAGTTTGTTTATTGTTCAGGGGGGTGGATGGAGTACACGGGGAATCGCTTGGGGAGACATGGGTGATGAGAAGAGCAGTGGGGGTGGGGATCGGAGAATGTAAGAGTTGAAGGCAGAACTACGAAGATGTCCTCTCGCTGATTATTTTCTGTTTCAACGTGTTGCAGAAACATGCAAATGGACTCACAGTTCTTCACATTCGCTTCACACTCTCACACTCTCAAACGAGCCACAAAGGAAGGAAATGGTTTCAGACAGGCAACCAGGACCCCCAAAAGCTGAGGTCAGGGTGTACACACACACCCCCCTCAGACCAGGCACTGCAGCTCCTGGGAACAGACTCCCGTTCCCTTAGAGACGCACGCATAATCTCCTGCCTCACACTCATTAGCACACACGATCAAAACAGGCACTCTTGTGCATAAAAATGTGGAAACGCACACACACACACACACACATGCACACACTGTTTCATCAATGCACAGGCAGACATGCACATGCGCAGACGCATGCCCACACATTCCACCTCACTTTCCTACTTTTTCCCTTTGCTAAAAGAGCAGGCAAGTCACCAGCCAGTATCTTCCATCCCTGCAACACTCCTTCATTACTATATCAAGGTTTGTCCTTCACAACAGTGATGTTAGCCTGCCTTAGCTTTAGCCCTGGCTTCTCTCTGATAACTGATTTACACTGATGTTTTAATGAGTTGAAACATATTAGTTTAGAGGTTGCAGTTTACTTTAGGCTCTGGTTTAGTCTCCACCAACTCCTAAAGATAAAGATTGTGGCTTTTTAGCTTCTAAATGCTCCACTGTGTATGTACATTGCAGCCACCAACTAGTTGCTGTACAGTGGCTTTAGTGGAGTGGTGTGCTGGAAAACCAAAACAGTGAACTAAAGGAAGCTGAAAGGCTCCACAGAGGTAAAAACAAAATATAACTGACAACATATATTATATACAATATGGTCTGATTTATGCTGAGATGACATTTGTTAGAGACTATTGATTTTATCACACTGACCAGCTACTGATGAATTAAAGGATTAAAATGTAAAGCAGTTATAACTCAGGGGAAAAGATACGTTCCAGTTTCTTTAATTGTCCTGTAACTCTGGACCTGGATGTCAAGACACAGAGCCAAAGCAAAGAAAGACAGGAAAACAACCAGACAAGCAGACAGGAAAAGCAGGAAGATGAGCATGTGACACAGACAGTTAGAGAAAGACAGAGAAAGAGAATCTCATTGGAAAAGTTTTTGCTGAAATTTCAGCCGTGTAACAAAAAGCTCTCGGTTTCTGCTGCTTTCAAACCACAAATACGTCTTCGTTTTTCAGCAGCACATAATTTATTGCAAATTAGACACCGCTGGTGACTACAGTTACAAAAAAACACCTGTTTCTAGCAGAATCGCATTAAAATGAAAATGAAACCTGAGCAATATTAAATGTATCATCGCTATTAATCTAATCAACTTCAAGACATCTGGAAATCTGCTATTTATCAAACACTGTGCCTCAAATTTCAGATAGCACTGTTTGAGAACCAGAGTGATCACGCTGAGCAGCTTCACTATGTGTTAAGTAATGTTATACTATGGAGATAAACCCTTCCAGACTCTGCTCAGCGACAGACATTCCAGCTGAATAAGGTAACCGACAAACTGTTTTTCTCTTTAAGTTTTCAGAGCTCAGGACTATCCCCTCAACTGTGGACGTGTGACTCATGCACACACAAACGTGGACACACACACACACACACAGATTTCACCTCTGATTACACTAGCATTCACTTTCACCACTTCATGCATTACCTCATATACACATGGAACTTTGTTTGAGTGTGTGTGTGTGTGTGTGTGTGTGTGTGTGTGTGTGTGTGTGTGTGTGTGTGTGTGTGTGTGTTCACCCACATAAGAACACACAAATCCCTGGTTGTTTAAAACACAACAATCCAGTTAACCTCTGACTTTTGGCCTTTGTGTTCAGTTCTGCATGTTTTAAGATGTACAGAAGAAGTATTGTAATATCGTATTCACAGTACTGTGTAAACGTTATAGGCAGCCCACATGTTTTGTTTTAACAGTGCTGTAAAGAGAAAACATATTTATCTGTCACTTTCTATATGCAGATATAATGGGGAAATACAGAAAATGTGTACAAAGTATTTAAGAACACATAAAATGTACTAATGAGTCTGGATTCAGACTCTAGCAACCCCCAAATTTATTGCCCCAGCAGTGCTTTAGTGACCAGCAGCCACAAGGGGTAAACTGTTGGCCGAGACACTGTTCCACACTCAGATCACTGATAGACATGCCTAACCTGCCGTAAGCTGTTGGCAGATCCAGATGTGACAGAGGTCTCGACATCAGCTGCTGATCTCACCTTGGTCAAAATGGAAAAGCCAACAGCCAAAGGATGGTATCCAAAGAGTCCCAATGAGGCAAACTAGGGCAGAATTCCCCCCTCGGTGAACAATAAAGAGGGTCACGAGAGACCGAAAACATGTTTCAAGTGGCCCCAACTCATAATGCCTTGTCAATATGCTTGTCATAGTAGTGTCTCTTTTGGGTGAGTCAAAGTGAAGTCAGCAGATGACCCTGACACCCCTGTGACTTTGTGGTATATATATATATATATATATATATATATATATATATACTGTATTTACATATATCTGTTCATACATACTGTAATCACAATCACAAAAACTACTTCATTGCCTGGTTGTTGTCTTCTTGCTTAAAAATAATCAATTTACTTTTTTTACTCAAAAACACTCTTGATAATCTGAGGACCATGAATGGTTGAACAAAATGGCAATGTTATAGTCAAAATGTGTTAGTCTGGACCAATGGTGGGTGGAGCAAATACATTCCACTTTAACAACGGGTCTTAAAAAGTATTAACTGCACCATTGATTTGCACTGTTCATGGACCCAACAGACACCATGTGATCCTGATCAAAAGTCAAAACAAGTTTATGTGTGGAAAAGCAGTTCTGAGCACAGAAAGACGAGCGGGTTAACACGTCGACAGACAGAGTAGTCTGTCCTTCCTCTCTGTGTTTCTGTACAGTCTTCATGAAGTCAATGAAAAGCACACTACACTCTGCACCATGGCCCCCTCTAACCACAGCCTATTGTTTGTTGAGCCAGGAGACTGAACGAGACCTCTCCAGTCAACTGGCTTAATCAGCCGCTGGCACGGCCGTCTTTCATATGGAGCGCCATGTGCGTGGACGGATACTTTAATGAGATGCGGTGAGGTCACTGTCCGCATGTCTCCATCTGTGACTGTTTATGTGTTCAGCTACAGTGTATGTGACAGCAAACACTACCACTCAGTGATGATGCCAAAGGTACATTTGCTTTCCACGACCCAGTGAACCACCCCCCCAACCCCCACCCCCTCCTCTGGGTAGGTTCCCATGTAACAAGGCAGCTATTCTTCCTCTGTCTCAGTTAAACAGGAGCCAGCAAGGAACAGCTGACCTTCGACCCCTCTTCACATCTCTTCTTCTATTCTGCCTGACCTCCTCCCTCCATACTGTGCCCTCATCTAGTCAAGACTTTCCTCACCTCTCATCCACCACTTCTCCTGTCCAGTCACATCATCATAAACACACGTCCTTACTTGTCTTGTCTTGTGACGTCATGTGACTTTAACAAAGCTGTGACAGTTTGGACCAGAAGTCCACATCATCTTAGGCAGTGTGAAAACTAATGAATCGGGATCAGAAAACTCGATTATGTCTTTTTGGTAGATGATTATACTCCCTGCACTAACTGTCTACACTGTCAGGAGATTGTCCTGTTCTCCATGAAAAATGTTAACCGAAATTAGGAACATGATCTGCTTCCATATTTTATTTGCACTGAATTATTCCTCTAAAGTATTAAACTCATTAGGTTAAGTAAGTACAAAGGCTTTGTTTCTTAAACAAATACAATGACTAATACTGTTTTCTGCCGGTCCTCATTTTTCATTGTAGCCGCATGACTCCATCTTATCTGACACTAATAAGCTTTAATCTGGGTTTAAGCATGAGCCTCAAACAAAACTAATTTATTATGACTACTAATTAAAATACTCCAAGCTCCAGAAGTTTCATTTCTTTTCACGACAGCAAAGTCATACATGGATAATACTTTCCTGAGAAACGTCTGATTCCCTCAAGTCACAACTGATTCACATCTCAGTCGTGACTTAATGTCTAAAATTCTGGATCAAAATATTTCCATATAACATGTCCAGACTGTTCTGCAGCAACTTCTTGTTCAACTCTTGAGGGACAAAACCTCAAACTGTTTCCAATTAAGGATTTAGCCAACTTATCCTGAAAGACATGTTACAATACAATCAGCAGTTGAAGAAGTACCTGTCTGTGAATCCCCTGATTGTGACGAGTCCACTACAGAACAAGTGCAACAGGCCACAATTCCCATCTAAATACCAGAGAGAAGAGTTTTTTTTTTTTTTTTTTTCTTAACCTTTCCTTCCTCCTGATTCTTCCGCTCTCTAGTTCCCACTAACCAAATGGCCTTACAATGAACAGTCACCTGCTTTTCATTTGGGGGAAAAATGCACCCCAGGCATTCCAGTCTTTCCTTCCTCCAACTCTGCCTCCCCCTCTCTCCCTCTCTAAATCCACTCTCTACATGCATTTCATCTCAGTGAGGTGGATCCCAGGGAGGAAATTACTCAGTCATCCAGAAGTGAAAAGGGAAAAATGTCCCATCTCTTTCTCAGTCCATCAGCAGCACAGAGAGAGTAACACAGACTGGTCATGTTATGTTGGCTGTCAGGATGTTTGTGGGCTGCTTGTGCTATGTTCCAAGTAGAACAACTTGTTGTAATAATGACAGTTTTTGGTAAAGTTGTTGATGCAGATCAAACAGCAGTGATATATCCTAATACTTTATCTGTTTTATTTGGCTGTGCTTGGCTTATATTGGTTACTTGAGTAAGTGTTGCATTTTGGGACACTATGGTTTTATTGACATTTTTGATCCTTTGACTGAATCTAATTCATGATCCTTATATTGTAATCAAGGACTAAGAACTGTGATGACATTTTTCATTGGACAGTTTATTGACTGTGGTTTCAGGTTAACCTGGCTTTGTGGTGGCAACATCACTTTGATGCAGGATTTAAATCCATGAAATACATGAAACATTCATGGTCCCTACTGGTGAAGTGAAATAACTCATAGTAACTCTGATTCTAGAACTATCGTCATCGAGACACTACAGCTGATGATTACTTTGGTGTGAAGATGATGATGATTATCATTATGTCTATTAAACATTAGACTATGATCGTTCTCATTGTTCTCATGTGCCATACAAATTATTACACTATTATTTCAAATATGACAATACTCTGAATGCCATAAGTTTTATGTGAACACTATGCTATTTACTTTCCCAATTTACTTTCATACAGAATATATCATTAAAGGTGACAGAGAATCAGAAACTGTTTTGACATCATCTTTGTTGAAGAACAGTCGTCCACCCACATTCAGAAATGACATGCTAGAAATTCTAAACATGTCTTTTTCATAGAAATTCCTTTTTTAGAAATGTTGCTAGAAAATGGGTCAATTTCAAAATGTATCAATGCATCTCAATGTAAAATGTAAAATGTATCTCACTGCCCCCCCACTCTGACTCTGACTTCCCTCCCCTTCAGAGGTGATTAGCTGTAAAAAGATGGTCTGTCCTTGTTCTGAAGCCAACAAATTCATTTGAGTGACAGCGAAGGAGCCAATCAGTGTCAAGTGTTTGCATTTCATAATGATGTTGCCAGTTAAGCCTGAAAAGATGACAAATAGGTGCAAAACCACACATTTAAAATCCCCCAACCTAAAATATCTGAGAGGTTTTTATGAAGCTTCTGAGAAGTTACACATCCAACCAACATTTTATTGTGTATATGTCACATCACAAAACAAGGATCAAAACCCTGTCCAACCATTATCTATCACCTTTAAGATATGTCAATATTATTCTGCTTTTAAAAGCATTCTTCATACGTGTATACAACACATTCAGAACATGTGTCTCCGTTGTGGTTTTTATACCGGTTTCTCACACACAGCCTCCTGCCTGTTTACAGCTCTGTGCACAGTACACAAACAAAAAAGTAAACAGTTTGCAAGGCAGACATAGAGTTGCATGGTAAAAAAAAACAAGACTGTTTCTTCAGAAGATGAAACACTTGTTTCTAAGAATTAGACAAAGCTGGAAATTGTTCACCATGAGAATTAAGTTAGAGGGGAAGGGATTGGGGTTTTACAAAATCACAGTCTGCAGTGGATTTGCTTCATGAGTTGTCCTTCTTCTCTCCAAATTCACTTCTTTCCATCATTTTGATTTCAAATAGTCACTGAAACATGTCTGCCTACACCCTGCAGTGTCTCCTTGACTTATTAAACAGTTTTCCTTCACATTTAAAATTATTTTATAAGAGTTGTGTGCTAACAAGCTCATTTCACATTTTCTAGTTTTTCTTGATGCTGTTCAATTTTGGCAAAACCAAACTACTTTTTATAAGTCATCTACCTCTTCACATGTGACCTGTTTTCTAGTAGGATACATGTGTAAGACACATACAGCAGCCAAGTATCCTGTTACTTTTAAGCCTTTATAATGTGGACAGTGTTTGCCAAAAAAATGTTTCTATATTTGACATAAACATGTTCAGCTGTTCTTCTCCTCTTCTTGTCTCTTTTTTTTTTTTACTTTTCCGGTCTATTGTTTTGATTTCGTGACTCAATCTGATGAGACTTCTGTGTAAAATAACTAGTGTGTTTTTGTTGTAACACAAGCACATCATTATTTCCTGGCTGAGTTTAGGTATTTGTTTCAACATCTTACAACAAATCCATATTAAGCAACTCATAAATGTTGTGTTTGGTTTGTTTCAAGTTGAAATCTTAAAATGGCCTAAGATAAGATCTGTTTAAAGAAACAAAGCTCTGGACTTTCTCTCTCACTATTGTGATGGAGCGGCCTATGAAAATAAATGATACCTGTGGAAGAAAGATGGCTATAAGCCACAAATAAAAGCAAGAGGGATGTTCCCTGCCATCATCATGGATACTGAGGGATAAAAAAAAGGTTTAATCAAAGACTTCCAAAGTTCATCGTAAGGGCTGACTGCCAAAAGAGAACAGCACGTGTTCCATATCACACCACGTTGGCAGAAGCTCAGGCACTTGGACGAGACCGATGAAACTAAAACCATAACCCCAAAATGTTCTTTAGGAATGATGGGAGGATAAGTTTTGAAGGATTGTGTTCTTATGATTATGATCTTAGAATTTCTAGCATCCTCTGATCTTCCAGACGAGAAAGAAATACATTCTGGATTGATGTAAAATATGAAAAAAAAAATAAGGAGATCAAATAAATCCATCAGATGCTTTATGGCATTACAGCACAGCAGACAAAGTTAACATACTTGATCAAACTGAAACAGCTAAAGCGTATTTCTTCAAAAATGCACAGACAACACAGCAGGTTGCACCACTTCCAATAAGAATCTTTTGGCCTCACACTTGAATGCAAAGGTTTCAACAGGAGGCTCAGATCACACCCAGAGTTAGAGGTTATCATGGCATTAACAAGTTCTTTGGGCCTCTTCACTGAGGGCTCTTGACTGACACACTGGAAAGATGGTGCCAGGAAAGATCTTGATCTCTGACCAGAAAAAGCCAGACTGTGCAGCTGGCAAAGTCAGGAAATAAATACTTAGGTTAAGGACAAAGCTCCAAGTTCAAACCATTAATCTCTGCAGAGTGGTTCATCATGATGTCATGATATTTACTTACACAACACTCCTGGTAATCAGTTCTAATAAAGTGACATGTTTCCTGGGTTTGATAAGTAAAACCAGTGTCTTGTTAAAATATCTAGTTGAACTTGGCTGCTCTGTTCTGCTCGGGCAGTGAACAAACACAAAGTTTGAGTCTACATGCACATGTAAGGAGTGTTTTGGCTTACAGTGATTGTGTTACACACAAGACATGGAGTAGGTCCATATAAGGTGGCTTTTAGAACTAAACATGGGGTTGATAAACAAGATATTAAACCTTTAAAGGCTTGAAAATAGTTAAGATTTGACGCCACGCTTGCACAACCTCTCAAGTCTACATAACCTTTTCTGGATGGTGGCCACTGTGGCTACAAATCGCTGTTGCATTACACAAATTGACATCAAGTGTTTGCTTTTTTAAAAGGTTGCAGACTGCAGTCAAAATGGTAAAATGGTCACATGAGCAAGCTAAGATGTCCTGTGGTCACATTAATGCGAGTGCATAATGATCACTGGACCGTTTTGGTGCCTCTCTATCACATGTATTCTTCTAGCTATGGCATTTAAAAAGTGAAATTGGTTTAAAAAGTGTTTTGTTGGTCTCTCCCTAACTGCACCTTCATCATCATGAATTGCGCAAAACTGCCCATTTAGCTGTTACAAGGGTTTAACAAGAGTGTTATCAGATCATCTCAACCCATCATCCCTAATAAATGCAGCCACTGACGTCTTAAACAAAGACGGTTGCAACCAATACCAAGTACTCCCCCAGAAAAGTTAGTGCAGAGCCCCATGTTTATCTGTGACAAGTTTAAATCTATTTTAATAGAAGAACAAGTAGTACTCAAAAAACTGATTCACAATGTCACTTGCACAGACATCCATAACATTACAGACATACATAACTCAGTCAACATCAGTTGATGACTGAGTGGCATCAATTAGCAACCAGTGGTAAGTTAATACCATAATAATGTCTTGATACTAATTAGAGGCGAGAGGTGAAAACTAATAACACCTGCAGTTAAATCAGTAGGTACATAGGATCAGAGTAATGAGAGAAGACTCAGTTATGTGAGTTCAAGTTCAGTGATGCTGATAATGTGTATGTTTTTTCAGGGTGATTTCTGTCAAAAACAATCATTAAGCTTGTGTTATGATCAAAATTACATTCTCATTAATGTCACTGTTGACTGTACAGCAAAACTGCAGGGGACGAGTTTTGTTAAGTCGTAGCTCCAGTGTTCAGGGGGCTCGGGCCCCACAAGGAGCTTCCTGTTCACCGTCTGATCATAATTACTACCAGGTCCAGAAATATCCCCAAAGTCAGCGCTGATGGTATTCCACACAGTGGTTTCACATCTCTCACAGTGATCTTTGACCCTCCTTGTCCTCAAGAGTCCAACAGGCATTTCCTTGAACAAAGTCATCTGTATTAATTTATTGCCACTTTGAGAATAAATTCAAGCACAACAGTGGCTGAAAAGGAACACAGAACATGTTATGGACTCAAGTTTTTAAATTCAAACAAGACATAACATGCAGACAAGTAGCAATTACAAGACATTAATATTTTCATTACACACCACAACAAACTAAAATTCATACACAATATACACAATAGTATACAGACTTAGAGGTTCTTCCACAGGAAAAAAAACAATGGTGATTAAAATCAACAATGTTTATCCTTTTCGAAAAGTGAAATATTAAATGTGGAAATCTGCCCAAAAAAACAGCTAAAGAACAGGAGAAATGGGAATCAAAGCCATCATCATCATCTGATCTCACCATTATGTTGTCATGAACGCATGTTGTTTAAAGGCACTGGGGTTAGAAGTTGGAGTTTGACCTGAAACAATCAGTATTCGCCAAGAGTTCAGAAATATCTTTCATTTATTCAGGTAAAATGAAAAAAGTAATTTCAAAGCATTTTCATATTTAAACTGCATGCACCTGTCAAACATGATGTATGGTATGATATGGTAAGAACATGATTGGTATGAGGTTATAAAATTGTTCATTTCCAATCAGTGAATATCAAGAAGTCACTACATCCCATTTAGTCAGAGTTTAAATTTCTGAATCATGAAACTCCCTCTGCGGAAACCCAGAAGGCCATGGGAGGTTTAAGGCCAATGTGCTCAGTGAAGCGTGCACAAGGCTGGGGGTCCCTTCAGAAAGAGGTAGGAGGGTAGGAGGACTACACAAAGCTCAACAACTCCCATAAATCAACTGAGCAAGGGTTAAACTTCCCTTTGTTGTTCAAGATTTTTCAACCAGGTTGCCATTAAGGGAAAGCAACACAAAGATGAAAATAATACCAGTCATGTTGCTAAATATCAGAGATGGCAACAACAAAGCATGCGTCAAGCCTAAGAGAAACTGCATGGCACATCCGTTTTAACGAAAACCCAGATGTTACAATTACAGAAGACTTGCTGCATTTCAAAGGGGCCCCACATATGGATCATTTTTCTCAAAATCAGAGTTGATCTCAGGAACTCAGATGGGGTCGAGATCAAACTAGCAACAGATCAGAAGAGAAAAGGGAGGATGGAGACGTGTGTGAGGAGGATGAAGGAATATAGCCAAATATAAAGGGAGGATGGGAATAAATACTACTAATCAGAAGCATGGACAGTGAAGACTTCCCTGGTTCTTTCAGAGACAGATGTAAAGGTCCAACTTAGTCTGAAGCATTCTGTCTATTTCCCAGTAAAGACAGCTAAAGAGCATTGACCTGACATTCCTGAGATGACACCATTTCTCAGAGCAATCCCTCTGAGACCCAGCTCAGGGCCTAGACAAACTGAGTGTACATTAATGGATATCGATCATCCTGAGGAGTTCTTTGAACCCTCACAACTCTGAAGGTTTAAATAAGGATCAATATTTGCATGACACAACTGTGAGGCAGTGACCTGACATAGTATTCACTACAGCATGTTGTTAGATCAGAGGCACCAATCTCCTGCTAACAACAGCTGTGCAGTTGTCTGATCCCCATTCTATTAATTACACCTGTTTGGTGCAACCACCACATTAAGTGGATGCATTCACAGCCTGCGGTTCTAAAATGTCAAGAGGATTTGCAAGGCTTTTAAACTTTCTCTCAGCAAGTGAGCTGGTAGAGGACATTTGATTGGTTTCATGGTCATTTCAGAGAAACCTGATAAAACTCTCCCTAAAACCCTATTTTGGCACTCATCAATTATTCACAGCAAAGGTCTGAAGGTCTTCTCTCAAGGCCTTTTGTGCTGTTCATACTTACTTTGTCCTATGATCTTTCTCAGAGCATCTTTCTGTTCATTTCCTTTGTCCTTCAAGTTGTAACTGTCATTTCCTATATTTCCCTAAGCATATTCTTTCTACTTCTAGTCTGGAAAAAAACTCATTTTATCCAGGACCATCCTGCTCTGACAAGAGGAAACCCTCCCCATCTGAGGCCAGGCTAAGGAACAGGTTTTATCTAGTTCATGAAGATGGTCTGTTTCCTGCATCTGTACCTGTTCGCTCTTGCTCTTTCTATCTTTCTACGACCTCTTCATTGCTTCATAACAGCTTTTGCAGCTGTGCTTACTTTTCCAGCTGCTCAAGAAGTAGGTCTACATCCATATAACAAAAACTTAATCAGACTAGCAGGAAGTATTGTACAGAAAACTATCATTGCGATGAGGCAATCTCAATAATATCAACCTAATTTTTGATTTCAGGGTTCTTGTGTCATCTATGGGTTTCCGGTTGAGGTTCATCTCTTAGGGTTAGGGTTTCATGATGGTCATATCCCTAATGTGACAAGATAATGTGTGCCAAAATAAAGGCTGTTAAGCTGAACTCTAACCCTAATAGGAGGATGCTAAACTGTGCTCATATTAAAACTGTTTTAGGGTCTTCTATTAACACAGAGGCTCAGATTGAACTCCGCCCCCTTAAGTAAGCTCACTTTGTCATACAGTGCTCTGATGCAGTCAATCAGTGACCCAGAGCTTAGCTGGAGGGCTTTGAGATTCTTTTATGACCCCCCCCCCTTTCACCTCGCCTCCTGCTCCTCAAAAGAAAGAATGGTAATTAACTGATGAAGAGCTCTGTAAGATTATCCAGTCTCTTCGCCAAGAAACCCCAGCTCTGCCGGTGGTGTGAAGTCATGTCCCAAAGGACCGCTCCAGAATGAGGGAGGATGGATCTCAATGGTCTATTCAACCACTCTCCTCTTTCATCCTCTATTCAGCTGAAAAAGAGGACAGCACCGTGCAATGTTGTGTATCTGAGCCAGGAATGTTCTTTCATATCAGCAAAAATTAGCAAAAGCACTTAGAGTTTTAAGACAAAATGTCTACATGTCTACTACAGTCACAAAGCTTTTAGTGCACAAACACAATTCTTTACTGACCAAATCACAGCTTAGCAGGCACACAAGTGCACAAACAGCCCCTCACTGTGAGTGGTATTGTGCGGTGGATTGAATTATACAAGAGAAAGCAAAAATAGCTGTGTCCCAACCACCTAGAGTGAGACAGAGCAGAACATGTGGGGACTGAAGGAGCAAGAGAGGCTGAGAGACGCTGAGAGAGCAGGAGACAGATTCAACTCCACTCAGTATCAGAGCTGATAGTTTTCATTCTGAGCACGAAGCTGCACAGAAAATGTAAAATATGTTTCTCTGGCGACAAAACAACACATTGTCCCATGTCTGCACACCCTCCCATTCTCCCTCATAATATCTGCCTCCCTCAAACATGTCACCATGCCAAGGCCCCCCACAGCCACGGTCTCAACTCTCCACCCAACCCCCGACAAGCAGACCACCCATCAGATCTCTGACCAGCTTGTTTTGATCAGGGTTTTCTAATAGTACAGAGCCAGTACCTTTTTTATACATGTGGTAAAAAACACACACAACAAAAGCATTTTGTCTGATTGACTCATCGAGGTAATAGATCTGTTCCAGTTTGTTCATAAATGTGACCAAGTTCTACAGCGACACTTAATAAATCAATGTCCTGATCGTGGGAACAAAGTGCAGGTGAAAAGTTGTCTCACCCAAAACATGCAGGACAGGCAGACCCAGGTGCGTGCAGGTCCAGCCAGAGCTGTTGGCAGGCTGAGAGAGACAGACGGCATGGTGACGGATATGAGTGATGCTGCTGCTGCTACAGACCACTGGACTTCCTTAAGCCTACTCCAGGGAAGAGAAGAGTTGCCCCACGTTGCAAAGCCATGACTGTCCCGAACACAAACACTGTGTTTCACCTCAGGCTCCTGCTTCCTCCCTCTTCCTCACTGTCTGACTTGTTTCTCCTCCTCTGTCTCTGCACTAAATCTAAATGGGATCCTGACCGCCTCTCCTCTGTGCTCCCTCTCTGCCTCTCTTTCCCTATGCCGGGGGAAACTTTCACAAAGCTTTTTTTTCTTTTGGGGGGGTACTGCCCCCACCTCTCCACAGGAGCAAAGGGGGAGGGGGTACTCCATTTATTATCCATCTTATTTTGCCCCTCCTCTCGCTCTCATCCCATCTCTCCCTCCCTCTTTAGCCCTCTAAGTCTCACCACTTTTAATTTCATTCATTCATTCATTCATCCCACCCCACCTCCCTGTTAAGACCCCTCAGCATCCATCGAACTTCACCTCCCCCTCCCTCCATCTCTCTCTTGAACAGTTTCCTTGTGTATTTCTGTATTGAGCCCACTTTAATATTTCATAGACTCTGTCTCCCCCTGTACTCATCCTTGAGATGAATGTCCACTGTGTTTCTTTCGGCATTGGATGTCACAGAAGATACCTCTGCAAAAATTTAGCTAAAATTGAACATCTCTTCCTTTGACACTGTCTTCAACACTGTTTCAAACTGTCCCCATTAAAACAGACATGCTCTAGGTTTAGTTTGCTCTTTGCAGCCACTTCTTGATTTATTCATATTCAGAATAGAAGCTGTTTATCAGTTTCTTTAGGTAGCAAACATTGACAGACAGGAGTTAAATTATGGTGGCATGAATAAGTGCACCACCAAAAAAGAAAAAAAAGAAGAGATTTGATTACACACACAGAAAAAGCAAAGAAAGTCCTGAAGCATCCACCTCTGACAGCAGAGGTGGCCCCAGAGTACCACCCCACCCACCACCCCCATCTTAACTCCTTACTAAAGAGAGAGAGCACAGAGGGGCCAGGAAGTGAAAACTTGCTTCATTAAGTTCTCACTGCTCATCAATGAGCAGTGTTAGCCCCATGCATGACTCTTTATCCGCTTGTGTGGGTATTTCTTTTCCCACACACACACACACACACACACACACACACACACACACACACACACACACTGCAGACCCTCCATTTACAAATGGAATGATCAAACAATTGTGGGCTACATGTTATACCTGTAAAGAACTGATGGACCTATAATTTTCAGGCACACACACACATACACAAACATATTGACTCACATGAGTCCAGGCCCACTGCTTCCTGGAAAAAACAAACACACATAATTTCAACAATCATACTCACCGCATGGAAACAAATAAATATGCACCAATAACCATCAATAACCACAACCCACTCTCTCTCTCACCAACACACACATCACATCTCTCTCACACACTGTATAAATACACAACCCCACCCACACAGACACATACAAACACACTCACCAGTGGCACAGAGGATTAATCCCCTGGTATTTCCTGCAGGCCACCCCTACAGAGACAAATTCACTAAAGGAGACAAACATTTAGATCTAATCCCGCCACAGGCAATGCACACACCTACACACGCACGTCCACAATGACGTTCGTCTGAAAAACGAAAAAGAAAGTTTTCGAGAACTGTTCCTGTCTGTCTGTTTGATACAATTACAATTATTTCCATCACAATTTAATTCTGTTTAATCAAGGATCTAAACAGCAAACGCTAACCACATGTAAACAGACTACAAAGTTATGTTTTCATAACACCCCCACCCCCTACCAGTATGCAAGGAATGCCACACGCAGCATTATCTGCTTTTAAACTTGACTCTGTGATTAATGCCTTCAAAGTTTTCATTAGTGAATCAATACTTTTAGACTTCAGTTAAATATTAATGTGTGTGACCATAACCAATTCTCCCACTGAGCTTTCACTAATATGGTTTCTGAAATGTAGCAGCATTTAACTTTTCATCTGAATTATCTGACTTTTCGTCACTGTGGAGCACCAGAAACAGTCTCCAAACAAAGCTTTGATCCAAAGTAACCAACTGGTTAACTGTTGCTGTTCACTCATTCAGCCTTTGGAGTCAGGTTTTTGATCAATTTTCCAAATTGTTAACTCTGTTTTGCCCTTTACCACCACCTAAGGGAAACATCTGGTACCTCAGCAGCTACATCGTCTATGCTCATCAGCTCAACTTGGTTGGTAGTGGACAGAGGAAAACAGAGTTAATGAGAGTGAAACCAAAACTAACACATTACAAGCTTCAACAGTGGTATGAAATGGTCCACACTTCCTGTCTCTCTAAGTGGGTGTGGTCAACTTACATGTCATGTGACAGTAGCTGATATGAACAGCACATTTATCACTTGTGTGTCTGCATCCTTTGTTCTTATAATTACCACATGTTGCTGCATGAATATTTCAGGCACTAACTGAAGGACTGTAGCTTGTCCAAGTCAGCAATACAACAATACAACAACACAACAATAAACCACAACACAAACACAACACCAGATAGAACAGGTTTAATACCTGATACCAACTCAGTACGAGGTAATATCATACTAATTATTCATCTTTAAATAATAACTCAATAATAACAAGTTTTGTGATGAAGGAACAAAGGTTTTATGTCACTTTGTATGTGTCTCACCTGATGTTCCCCTAGTCTGTTTCTGAAAAACAATATTTCAGTGTCAGAATAGTCCAGATGATGAAGCTCAGAGTGAAGAGACTCAAGAGCTGCTGCCAAGCTCCTACTTCCAGAAAGTGATTCCAAGTGTCACGGGCTAATTTCTCAAGTGTCACATTTCTGGACAGTCCAGTTACCTTAGATTCAATATTGTCTGGTACTATGACCTGGATAAATGAGAATATTCACAGGCGTGTCTAGTGAAACTGAACCAAAACTAAACCACTGAAAAACCAAAATAAAAAGCTGAAAGACATCATCATTATGTAACACACAAACACAAAAGTCTGGAATAATTAAAAACAGAATCTGCTTTTTTTTTTTTTTTTTTTTCATCAAATATCAGATGTCATGGGTGGATATAAAAGTGGGCCAGGACTAACTGCTATCTTGGCATAACACTGATGACAGACTGTATTACCTCACATTACCAAATTATCCTCCCAAACACCATGTAGTTCATACAGCACAGCAAGTGTTGCCACAGCGCCCACTGGTGGTGCCTCCATGTTTATGGTCAGAGACTATTACTTATTAGCAGTTATTAACCTGTGTTATTAATTGTAGGAGGGTCTGTAGAGGTAATGGTGGGAGTGTGTGTGTGTGAGGGAGGTTGTAATGTAGTAAAGGGAGGGTGGGCATATTTCCAAGTCTACTCAGATCATTCATTGGGTTTGTTTTAGTACCTCTTTAACCTTGACCATTTCTGTCTTCTTTTGTAAACCAGAGCCAAGAGTGAACAGGGAGGCACTTAGACAATCAAGAAGATTAAGCAGTGTCAGGTCACTGTCCTTGAACCAAGTAAAGACGGGTAAACAGCTGAGAGAGACCAAAGCTGGACTATCCATCACTGTGGACTCAAAAAAACAAATCAGTGAATAGGCGTAAAAAAAAAAAAAAAAACTAATAAACAAAAGCAAGTGAAGAATTTTGTGGATGGGAAAGGTAAAAAGACAGTGATAAATAAAAGCTTAAAATAGGTTTATAGCATATAAATAATCAGACAAATTGATAGAGATAGGAGAGAAACAGAGACGGATCAGTAAAGAGTGAATGTATAAACAGCAGAGGGGTGTGTTCTGACATCTTGGCTGACATCCTAGAACCTGCTACATGAAGGGGGAGTTCAATTGTTGACAGACAGAGGAAGTACACACTCCAGCAGGTCCCTGACATACAAACACACACACACACAGCCATGCACACACCCTTTCCCACCCCCATGACTCCCATCTGTTGAAAACAATACAGACCCGGGTCCTCCCTCCTTTTGCAGAACACTCACATGTGTGTGCACGTTTTCCTCTGTTCTCTCTCTCTGCTGTGTAACACTGTGAGGAAGGCCCGTCCAGCACAGGAACAACACAACACTGACCCACAGAAACAATAACAGCAGCTTGGTTTAGTTTAGCAGATCCATCTGCAGATATGCTCTTTTTCCGTGTGTGTAAACAACACTTGATGTATACACAGAGCAACAGGGGCTTGATATCGTAGATGCATAGATAAAACTAATAAAATAAACAGCATAACATGCAGCACAATAACGTGACTTATCCAAAAGCTGCAGCACACAGAGCGTCCACACCCTGTGGTTTTGACATTTTAAAACAAGCTCTCAGCAGCTTTGTACCGAGAATAAGACATATAACTGACAACATAATACCAAACACACAAGGAGGTGAATAGCAAATAAGCCTATGAAGACAATATGGCATTGTTAATCTTTAAGACACATATGGTGTTGATCGTATCATGATCATATGAGTTTAAATTACATTATATTAATTAAATAAAGGTTCAAAATTACCTCCCCAACACTAAGCAGCACACACAATTAACAAATAGATTTGACTGATTATTGATTTATCATGACTGCTTGTTTCTGTAAAAAAAGAAAAAAAAAAAAACTTTCAGATTTAACAATACAATCTAAAAAAATGGTTTATCATTATCAAGGATCAACTCACATCACTTCCATGAAGCTACATCATCCAGATCAGCTCAACATAATAAGTCATTCTTTTCACTGCATCATCTCAAGTTACTGTTGCTGACAAATAAGTCACTGAGTGCCAAGACAGACCAGGCAGAACTGAGGGAAAGTGCAGATAAAGTGTTTGTTCGCCCCCGCTGACTGACTGACACCTGAAGACATAGAAACCATCAAAGTGCCAGCACAAAAAGATGCACAACTCCTGAAGAGGGAAATGCATGCTAAAGAACTTCAAAGTGTCTCTGGCCAGACATCAATCCATTGTCTAAAAACACTTTCTGCCGCAATTAAGGGGGTGTTCGGTGTGTGGCTGTTGGTAGCTGAAAACTGTGTGCGTGTGTGTGTGTGTGTGTGTGAGGGTGTGTACACTAAGACACTGTGTAACGGCTGCATTTGCACGATTAATGGCTCTGTTCATCAGCACAGACTTTCTACCGGGAACCGTGAAAATGGCAATATCCTGGTTTCTGTCTGTGTGTGCATGTGCATCCTGATGTCTTTATCTCTCTATCCTGCTTCACTGTCTGTGCTTATGTCAGGCCTGTCACTGGCTGGGCGTAACACAGATACTGAATTTATGTCCATTGTTATTTTTACTGACAGTCCACTTCACATCAGCACAAGGAAATGTGGGGATATTTGTGTAAAAGATCATATCACAATCATAAGAGTACGTAAGAGGCTGTGATTCATCAGCCAGTGTGCTACAAAAACTACAAAGACCATGTCTGCATATATAACAACTGTGAATGATGGTTGCACAGCTGTGTTACAGAGTGGAGGTTCATCCTCACAAACTATCTTTGCCCAGTAAAAGAAGCAGAGCTCAGACACACAACCTGACAACAGACCTGTCATTAAGACACTGGCTGAGTTTAACTAAGATAGTGAACAATAGAGATCATTAATGACATTTGTCAGTAACCAGCGACACTTGCACTGGCTAAAATCAAATTAAATTGCTGCTGCGAATGCTAATGTTTACTAGCTTCAGAGATAAGTGAATCTGTAGATTTCCATCCTCAGTGTCTGAGCTCACCTGCTAATTTTAAGACACTGGCCATCAAATTCTTTAGCTATCAAAATTTATTACCAAATAACAAGGCATAATCAGTATTGAAGTTTACAATTGATTGATAAATAAAAGTACTGGACAAACTGACTCTTCAGGTTGGTGATGCTGCAATCCTCTCACTTCTGCAGACCATGAATATTAACACCAAACCTCCTGGCAATCCATTCAACACCTGACTGGACCAAAGCGTTGGACCATTCACCAGGCAGATCAACCAACCCACTGACCCAACCCACTGCTAACATGGCTAAATTTACTCATATGAGTCTCAACAAGCATCGATCTAACAGATCCATCTTCTGTAAGCTCCATTTCTCTTCTCTATTATAAAATGGGAATATCACTGATAACAAGTTCAACAAACAGGTGCATTAGTGTTAAACAGAAAACTGAAAAAGCAAGTCATTAAAGATGAACCCAACATCCATATTACATGTAAAATATGAACCGTACCGTGCTTTTGCTCCTCCTGTGTTTCCTAAATGGGAAGATGCAGTAGTAAAAAAATTTTACCCAACTGAAGACTGTGGCCAGACACCAACCCAGACCACCCATTCTCTCCTGAAAACCTCCTCACGTCCTGTACTGTCTCACCCCTGTCTCTCCTTCCTCAGTGTCTCCCTTCCCTCCCCAGTCTGTCCTTCAAAATGTGCATTCAGAGGTAAAAGATCCTAGTAGCTGTGGACTGAATCCTGGCAGGACTGCTGATCTGGTCCGAGAAACGTGTGTATTTTCCTTCACTTACAGTGACTAGAAGTTCCCCTTAAAACATAGCTAAAGTTATTCTTCTATGCATCTTTTCTTCCTTCATCTAGCATCCCTACAGCATCCCTGCATCCTCCATCCTGTCCCTTCTTTCTTTGGATGCTGCAGGTTCCTCAATTCAAAGCCGAGGAAGAAAAAAAGATTAGGAAGACAGAAGTGGGCGGAGGTGGGGTGGGTCAGGCAGAGCCGTCTGGTAAAGAACGAGGCACTTATAGTGATGGAAAAAGGAGGGGGTCGGCAATTTAATGTAGAAAAGAGGGGGATGGCTTGGAAGGAGAAAGAACAAAGAATATGAGATTTAGTAAGTGGAGTATCAGTATTTTCCCTGTGATTAAAGTTGGAGGTTGATACATTAAAGGTGACAATAATGGGAAGAAATAGTGGCAACATGAATGAATAACATATTAAAGAACAAGGGAAAAAAGTGGATGTGTGTAGGGAAGAGATGTGTAATCAGTAGAGTGGTAGTGCATTTCTAGCTGTCAGGGGAGCCCCAATGAACATATGCAGTCTCAAACCAATCATAAATGGTCTGTGGAGTGTCTGAGCCCATACGCGTCGTGAGTAATTAGCTAGCTTTGAGACTGAGGACCACATCCGTCACTTAAGATTAAGTAAAAGAACAGTGAGCTAGCTTTCTCTTGTTTAATAAAGAGGGCCTCATGAAATAAATCACTCCACAGATATTCTTAACTACCTCAACATTGAAAGAAGAGAGACAAATTGTCATTATGAGGCAATTTCTCATTAAAAGTATTTTAGCAAATGGAGCCAGAACATTTGGCTCTGTGCTCTGGCAAACATCACATCAGCTCAATATCCTTACAGAACAATAAAGAGTGACATTGTTCCAGATCTGATGTGTAGCTGAACAGGAAACGCCTGTCTTTGTTTTCATTCAGGGAAACGAGAGGGGGAAGCTTCTCTGACTTTTTGGTGAAAACACGGCAAGATAGGCCTAATACCACGTTCAGGTGTATTCTTAGCTGCTTCCTGTTTTGATTGCAGCTAGCTTTTTTCCACAACCTGCTCAGCATTCAAAAATCTCAGCAAGGCGTTGGGAAATGAAACAGTTACTGTCCAGGCTGATCATCGAACTTTTTATAGCCAACTGGAAGGAAGGAGTGGAGGCAAACACTTTATTTGCGCATACAACTAAGTAATCAGTGCTCTGAAGTAAATGTGCAAATACACTTAACAATAATTTTATTCAAGACTGTGTGCAGTATTTGTGGCAGAAATACTGTTGATGCCAAATACTCAGGTGAAGACACAGTCTCATCATGTTAAAAAACATTACCCAATCCTGGCAGCACAAAGTTCAACCAGAGGAGTAAGGACAATATCATGCGCACTTCCTGCCTCTCTGCAGCACAAACAATAGGCTGGTTTCATGTCTCACTCTGGCAACGTCAGATCTGTTGTGTGCTCTAGGAAACTAGACAAGAGGTTGGGGAGTTAAGGGTCAGTGTTCCTGGGAGAATAAATGTGGGAAGTGGCCGGTCATGGTTTTAATAAAGGGGGTGGCTCACAGAGATGACATGGTCACAGCTGGTGGTGTACACTCAGTTTGATTTTATATTAATCATCAATAACATGTGGTTTTGTTTTTAACAGCATTGACAAAACAAATGTGTTATGACCCTGTCTTGGCTTCTCTTCCCTTTAAAGTAAAGCCACATAATCTGATTTTCTCATGAACATCACATTTGATGTGTCTGTAGAGCAATAAAAATGTTTATTGAAAATAGTGTGTGAATATCAAGTCAACATTAAAATATAGAACAGACCGGAGTTAGTGTTTAATAGCCAGAATCATTTTGCCACAGTCTCCTCCTCAGCCTGCAGACCCAGTGTTACACTGCAGCGCTCCAATCAAACTGTAAGCTCTCACTTTACTCCATATTTCACATATATTTCAGCTGTCAGTAGCCCAGTGCCAAGGTTGATTGGAGCTCCAATGATATCATGAAGCCAGTTGGTGCCACAGCTGCTGCTAGTGATTGACTTTGGGGGAGTATTTCTAGAGTCTGTTGCTTGTTGCAGAACATGTTTAAAACGAAGTCGACTAATAGTTAATAATAACATTTGCATTGGAGACCCATTTGTTTAAATATTACATTTCATGCTTCTGCCCCCAACTAAGTGGCTGTGATTAATGCAGCAATTATCCCCTGCCCCTCCCACTATTGATCTCAGGCATCCATTTTTTTGGAGCCAAGAGCTTTGGCGAATGTGTGCACATGGCAGGATGCCACAGGGAATTAAGAGCAAGCTCATTTCATCTCAGAACATAACAAAGAAGCATTGCTCTATCTTAAGTCCGCAGATGGAAACAGTTTTGGCAAATTGGCAGTCATGGGAAATTTAAGTCCGGGTTAGTGACAAAATGGAGGGCACAGTAAGATATCGCATTTTAAGAAAGACTATAATCCAGGCTGTAAACTGAAAGCCTCTTTAGACTGAAGTAGACACAAAGAACTACAACACTCCCTGGGCACAGAGTCAAATCTCTGGGACTGTGTGCAAGTGATACTGCTACAGCAACCTATAATAATGTTGTCTGGTAAGAAATGATAATGAAGATTCAGAGTTTGATGGCATGCAACGGTGAAATGGTGAAATAGTAAAAAAGAATCTCTACACTGCCTTTCATGGTTATAAGGTGTGTGGATGACACATAAGACACAAGACAACTTGCAAATCTCTCAAAAAAAGGCATCAAAATGTCCTTTACATACATTATCTCAAAATTTCACAATCACAATCAATTTGTCCCTGAAAGGTGAATTTAAGTTTCTCTGGCAGTTTCATCCTTTGTGAGGAGTAAATTACACATTCCAGAGAGCAGGAGTGAGCTGTTTAACCTTTATCATCTACAGAGGCACAAACCACACACAAAGTAGCCACAGTGACCATTTCATCCACACACACCAAAGGCCTCTACAAGCAGTCATCAGCTGCCTCATAAAGGCCCACACAGGACAGAAATGAACAGGGTGTGGGCCGAGGTGATGAAAAGGAACGAAGGAGCAGTACAGACCTGCTTCAGTTTTCCTACAGCCATTACGTGTACATGTGTGTCTAGACTATACATCTATTATTTACACACTTAAATATTTACTTAAATTATCACATCTTCTTCAGGCAGTCATTCAAAGTAAATCTAGATAAAGGTGTGGTCATCTCGGTACTATTTTCACATGACATTTAACCCGTACACAGTATCAGAGTCAATGGCCGACAGTCCATTGTAAAACAGTCATGAATGTAAAAGTTACAGCGTTCTGTACAGCTAAAAAGTCATTAGCTTTCCAGATGTGTCTAAGAGAGGGACACAGCCAGGACATCAGAGGACAGGACAACATGGACGTAAAAGACAGACTGTTTCTGTATAAGATCACAACACAGACAGCCGACTAAACAAGGCAAAGCATCTATCATAAAAACCTATACACAGGCAAGGAAAAAATTAAAACAGAAACACACAGTCACACTTAGACCAGAGTAATTACCAAAGATCATTCTCTCATCATATGACAACTACCGTATCATATGTATTATTGTTTTAACATAATTACATCTGCAGTGTTAGTGCTGTGGTGCTTCAAGGTATGATTTTCCTACAAAAGATCATAAACATAACACTTGTGTCTTAATTTCAACTAGAAGTATCCTAATTCCTGAATTTATACAGATGCTTATCTGTATTTTTTGTAATCGATTATTTTTAGTCATCACTTCTGTACTTTTAATTGTGTCACTAGCTAGCTCGCTAGCTAATGCCAGCTAGCCCCAGTATGGCCATAGTGAGTAACTATAGTGTCCAGTCTTCCCTGAAGAAGCAGCGCTGCTCAGATATAACAGAGATTAGATTAATTAGAGATCAGATTATAACAAATGAACAATACATACATATTTTAGTTATTCATATTTTTTTATAACTTACAAAAACTAAAAACAACTTCAGTAATAAATAAATAGATGAAAATGAAAATTGAAATTGCTTCATAATAATAACTGTCATAGCTCACTTACATGAGTGAAAAACAACCACTGCAAAGAGGTAAATAAAGAAGACATATAAATGCAAAACTCTTATGATCAAGCTTCAGTAATCTATGTGAGTGTCCCTGGGATTGTGAGTAAATCCTGACCACCCACAGTTAAAGATGACAAGTTGAAACAGCACTCACCAGCCAGAGGGACATCGCAGAGTTTACTTTGAAGACACCTGGGGATGTAAGTCCCTTCCCACAGATCCAGAGTGTTCTCCAACACTTACCGAGCTTTTCTTGGATTAACAAGACTAACGTTATTGTCCTGCAAAGTTGGATCTACTGACCAAAGAGAGCCTGGCAGTCTGGCCCTTATCCTGACATACTTCCTGAGCTGCATTGTTAGCAAGGAGAGAGAGGAAGCACACACACACACACACCATGGAAAGCCAGTGTCAGAAGATCATAACATGGAAAGTGAGAATACCAGGAGCTGTTGTTCATGCCTCTGCCATTTTTTTTTATTTATCATTTCTTGTCGAGAACAACTGCATTTGCACCAGAGGTCCAAACTGTAATGCAGTGACTGAACTACAGGGATAGGCTGCTGTTCTTATCCAACCTCCTGAAAAGAACAATATCATGGAGGAATTTCACTCAGGTCACTTGAGGTCTGCAACAACCTACCAACCTGAAAATCTACCATTCTAATTTTAATAAATCTGACAATCATATTTGATCAGACAACCACCAAGTTGTTCTCCAAGGAAGGTTCCACACTAGTTTGTCTCCTACTTAACAGATATATTTCTATCAAAACTGGTGACATGTTCTCTGTTTTAGCTTCTGTCACCAAAGGGATATCTAGAGGGTCCATTCAATCCGACAGGGACCATTTTTATTAACCTTGTGTATGATCCCGTGGGTCAAACCTTTAAAAATATAATATATGCAGACGTTGCACCTACCATTAAAAACTGGTGATGATTACTTGAGCATTAACATAAGAGGGATGTCTCCATGAGGCAAAACAAGTAAATTACACTATGACTGAAGTGCTCCTGTTTGGTTCCTGCTTTATCTGGATTATTATTAGTCACTCGGGTCTTTAGCACCTCATCTCATCTTCATCACAGTTGCCTTTGTCTTTTTTGTTGCAGCTGGTGATGAAATGCTAGCTAGTCCCAGTCATGTTGAATTATTGTGCAGCCCTCTAGAGCTTTGTGTAAGATACAGATGACCTGAAATCAGATGACCCTGAAACAGCACTGTCTTTACTTTCTGCTTTTGCAGGACTATAAGATGTAGAGACCACTTTCAAGCAACTGAATCAACACACTAAGGTGCTGGCAGAGGAGGAGAAGAGGTTGCTTTTTTGCAATGGACCCCCCAAACCAAGTGGCCCCTAACTGAACGGGTCTCCCCACATTGCTTTTTTAACAGAGCCTTAATGGAAACCACCGCAGACCTGGCAGATTCACTGCCACTCACCCGTGAATGCAGAGCATGCAGAGGGTAGGCAGCAGCAGTATCATGTGACATTCACATTATTCAAGTTTACTCCTTCTTGTCCCAACAAAACATTTATAGGATTTTGAAGAAAAGAAGGGATATTTACTTTGCTGGGGATGAAACACAGCGGTGGCGCTGAGGTCTTAGTGGAGGACACATTACTGCAGAAAAACACAAACAGTGAAACTATACTCATCCAAGAGGCACAGTTCAGTCCTACCACATCTGTTCATCATTGACTAATCATTCAAAATCCAGTGAGTCATGTCTCATCTCACTGAAAATGTCTGAATACAGACAAAGCCAGAACATTACAAACAGAATAAAGTAGAAGTTGCGTTATCAAATTGGGAATGCTGTGAGTTCACATGAATCTCTATCTGGATGCAGCTATGTTGTGTGGACACTGAGGAATCCTAACTGCGTCTTTGTTGTAGTGCAGTGTAAGCCAGAACCATATAGGATTCATTCTTTCTAAAGCTCCTCCAAAACCCCTCAGCTGGATCAAAGTCTGCCTTGTGTGCTTAGGTCTTAACGTGACGAGGGTAGGGAGGGTTTACTTTCTGGCCGATTGTTATCGCTCCTCAAAGTGCTAAGCCACGAGTGAGGCCTCCGTGATCTGTGCTGTAACAACTTAAAGAGGAGCATCTGAAAAGTATGTGTGCTGTGTGCGAGGCTTTCGCTGCCATGTGTGCTGAGGATGGGTTTAAACTAGAGACATATGTTGCATGAGCTCACACTTGTCATTTCTGATTAAGCCACACAAACACCATATAAAAGTAAAACCATATCTTTACAGACAACTCCTGCCAGCTCTCTGCACCAAGAAATCACAACACTGTCTGCCCCCTGCTGGTCTCTTTTCACCACAAACACCGAGTGCTACAGGATCATAGAAAGAGCAACAGACATAGTGGTGAAATGTGAACATGCTGCTGGATGTGTAAGTGTTAAGAATATATTCTATAGATAGAAACATGTCACTGGTTGCATCTCAAAATGTTCCACTACAGGAAACAACAGCTTACTTAATTTTGATGAAAATTTGTATCATGAGAGAGAAAAGTTAAAGAAATACAAACAAACCAGTAGCAGAATGATAACATGGAGATGATTCAGCTGTAATTCAATTCGTTCAGAGGCTAAAGACATTTGCCTGTCTGTTACACAGCAATGGTGCCTCAATAAGTCATAGCTTCTGCAGTACTTGTAGATTAGCTCATCATTTGGGAACGAGAGAAGTCTATTACACATATTTCAAATGGGCTGGAGATGATGTAACAGCACATGTGGGATGTTGCTGATGAAAAATGTTAGAATTCCTGAAGATTTATGCCTGATGTGGAAATAATCTTGGGATGACATAAAATAAATGCAACTGGATTTTTAAGGACGTCTGCAAAAAAGTGGACTTGGAGGTTTCTGCACTGTGAGCAACATCAAGGTTCATTCTCATGAATCTTCTTGTCATCCTTTTTGCTACCACTGATTGATTTAAAGGAGAATTTTGGTGTAAAATGATTTTTGGTAAAGCATGATAACAAATTGTTATGTTTAGCCCGTGGCATTCTGAACATCGTTTTTGCCAAAAAGACTTGCCATGTTAGTGATTGGGGCACCAAGGTAGCTTGAAGACATCACTATTTTAAACCATTAAAACAGCTCAAAGTAGCTTCTTTGCTACTTCTTTGCTGGTTTAACAAGGGTCCTGACATTTAAAACGAGGGATTGAGAACTTTGTCAGTGTACACATCATTTATTATTCCGGCCACCACCATGTTAAAAGTAGGTCCAACAAGTTGATTGACAAACACGAACAAATGGACAGAATAGGAGGAGAGATAGTACAAATTATTTCATTCCCTTGTAGACAATGACCAGATATTGTCACCAACAGATGAAATTCATGCATTTGCATGGAATTAATGTCAGGAAGTGTGGAGCTACTTTGAGCTGTTTTCATGGCCCTAATCACTAGCATGACAAGTCTATTTGACAAATGGATAAAAATAAAAATATTCATAATGCCAGTGTAGTTTTGCTCCTCAGCAAACATAACAACTCGTTATTATGTTTTACATATCCAAAAATCGACCTAAACCTTTTACAGCAAAGTTCTCCTTTAAGTCTTTTTTTCATCCGTGTTCAGGTTATTTAGTGTTAGGATCTGGGTTTATAATTAAGGCTGAAATGAGATTTAAGATATTCATTGCCATAATTAAAGATCAAATTTTGATAACAGTGTCTGTTACTACTGCAAGGATAGTCCTAACAATGATAGTTATGTAAACTGTGTGTGTGAGTGTGTGTGTGGTGTGGACACCCCTGCCTGTCAGCCTCACAAAATACACCCACTAAACATGGAGCTGCATTTCTTGACGACACAAACTGTAACCCATGGTGATAGTGAGCCTGCCCGGTGGCCATGGCCATTATGCAAATGTGAATCAAGCTTGACTGGCTGCAAGACCGCGTACGTGTGTGCGTGTGTGTGTGTGTGTGTGTGTGTGTCCCACAGCTTCACATTTCACCCAAACTTTATTGGTGCCAGTGGCCTTTTGTGTGCTTTAATTGAATTAACTTCTCAGAAACTGACCTTGTTGCAGGAGAGCGACAGGACATTACACAGCCGTCACCACGCCATGGGAGCTTTAACAGTGTTTACATTAGAATCATTCAGTGCTTCAGAAGAAAAGGGGCTTTACTCTGACAACATTTTATAACTTTGTAACGTTTACTTTTACAGAGCCAGCTTACATAATAGATTGGCAATAAATTAAAGAAAAAAAAAATTTATCAGCCTCTTTGAGTCTTTGAGTTTGTGTTTTGTTCACTAGTTTGAAGTCGGCAGGGTTCACTTGGAGAAAGGTGTGTGTTGCATATTTCTGCACAACATTCAAAGAGTTCAGCAGCGTTTAAATCAAAATGTGATGACAGGGTGCAGGTTGTTTATGGCGTGCTTCCACTCCCAGGCCACTGTAAATCAAATCAATTCTAATGAGGACACCCCCACCCACCCACCCACCCCTACGCCAACAACGTGTCAAGTGCATCAGTGGAGAAACTCATACGTCAACTCACTGTACCTTATTTTAGCTGCGTTATTCTTCATATGGAGCAAAAGCATCAACTGACTGACCTATACCAGGTACTCCTCAGTTTAAATCCAAAGCCTTGTATATGCACTTTATGTTAAGAAAAAAAATAATGTCAATGTCCCCATCTGCTGGCTAAAGATCACAACATCATTACAGTCATATCAAGTTGCCCTAACCTCAACTTTAAAGCACTCTGCTGTTTTGTCTACAAGCCACCATCTCAAAGAAGACATCTTCCCTGTTTACTGACTGTCTTCCTTCCCTTCATGTCTGTTTGTGCCACTCAGACCTCAAACACTGTCACATGAGTTTCACCAGCTAAAAGGCATGTTGCAAATTGTGTTATGTTGTTTTTGTGTGAATGCAATGTTTTGGCCTCAAGTCTCTGAGATAATGTAAAGCAAACAAGCCTCTATCATCTTGATGTCTTACAAACTTGACCAGACTTGAATTCAACAGAACTATAGTTGAGTTTGGTCATGTTATCATATTGTTTACATTTCACCTTGTTGAATTACTTTTGGCTTTCACCATAACTTCTGTTATCATATCAGTTACTCTATTCAGGGTTCAGATGATGAAGCTTGTAGCTAACAACTCCTGCAGGTGTTCTCTGTCTCTGTCTGACTCCAGTTTGACATCAACAGCTGAGAAGAGCTGAGCCAGGACACTTGGCCAGTGTCAATGTGGGCCGGCCAGCCGCCATGGAGCCGTGTGTGTGTGTGTGTGTGTGTGTGTGTGTGTGTGTTCCTCATGTTGTGGTGATTTAATTCTGCTTACACACTCACATTATGGGGAATAATTTTCTTTATGGGGACTTCCATTCACATAAATTTTTAAATTTAAGTGAAGACATGTTTTAAAGTTAAGGTTAGTGGTAGTTGAGATAGTGTCTCCAGGAAATTAATGGAAGTCAGTGAAATGTCCTCTGAAATCATGGAAGCCAGACCATGTGTGTACACACACGTACCTTTGAGTAGCCAGTGGTTAAAGTGTCAGTCAAACTCAGTGTTTGTGGCTCTGAATCAGCTGTTTAAAGTTCTTCACCAGTGTGTCAAATGTACAAGAACGTTTCTACATTTAGGCCTCAGTTTAACTCACATTGTTTCACACTGTGACAGACACGGAAGCACGGTGGCCTGAAAATACTAATCTCAGAGTGGAAAGTTCAGAGCGCAGACGGCAGGTGTTAAAGGCCCAGCTGTAACAAATGACAAAGCAAACTCAGGAATGTGCCACAAAAGTGAAAGTGCCCAGAGAGGAATGTTATCCAATGTGACGTGATATGTAGCGTGTGAGCTGAGCAAGCGAGGGAGCTGCTAACTGATAATGCAGCCATTAAAGCAGCCTCCTTCATCTAATGCTAGTTAAAAGCCACTTTATCTAAATGCAGACTGTTAAATCCATTACTGTTATCTCTGATGTGAATGTCCCGCCTTTTAGTGTTGATCAAATACAGCAGGCAAACATTTTGAAAGTTTAAAAAGTTAAACGTAAAGTTACATTAACAAAGCAAATATTTTATCTGAGCAAAGAGCTGCGAATCTTAAAGAACAACAGGTGCATTTTGCTTTTCTATAGCTTAAGTGGCAAATTGTTATGTTCACTTTGAGTCAATCCAATTGTTTCATGTTAACAAATGATATATCACTTCATAACACCAGCCTCCAGACTGAGCTGGTGCAACAGTTATAAACAGACCTTAACAACATAATACAATGCAATGCAATCATGTGGAGGTATTCAGGCTATTCTCAGAGTCGTGCCATTAAGGCCTGTCAAGGCAGAAAGGCACGCAGGAGGCGAAGAAGTAGCAGATTATGTTCTCAGGACTTCTGTGACTACTGTAATGTGAAATGAAGTGGGATTAAAGGGTAAAACCCCTCAATTTGGGTAATCCAATATGTTCTTCAGACTGTCTGGGAAAGTCCACACTGAACCAAAGGAACCACATCTGTTTTAACACGAAAGGCATTCACACTCAACGCCCTTACGCTGCTGTTATACAACCCAAAGTGCAGCTCATCTGTGATGACTGTTTATGAGGATGTTACAAATTTAAAAACAACAACATGAATAATATAAAAGACTTGTGGACATAGTGAAAACATAAAGAAAACACAATGAGTAAATCAAACAAGATTATCTTATCGAATGTGTCGGCAGATGTTATTCTGCTTTAATCTAAGGGATTAAGACTAGTTTATAGTTTTAAAATGTATTAAGCAGTAATAACTAATAGTTTATGTTCTATGATTGTTAAAAAAATGACTTTTGGCCATTATCATCATTCATCATCTAAACTGATATTAGTGTCAGATATTAGTATCAGTTTTACAGCTCAGCAACAAGGGAAAATTCCCATCTAAGTATTTTAATACAAGCTATAACTGGGCTGCATATGTTGGGCAGTAAATCCGTACGATCAGTATGGTGAGGTATAAATTGAGATCACTAAATCACTTCAGACACTAAGGACTGACATCATATACCTGAAATGAGGTTTGCTCATATCATTGTATAAAATCCTATAAACCCACGTACAGTATATATTGCCACACGTATTTACTCATTTACTCACGGCTTTACCCGCAAAAGAAAAACACAACCAGAGATGGATATCTAGGTATAAAAAGAAATAACTAAATCTGTAGTCAAATTCCTGACATCTCATGTTGTGTATAATTTTATCGCCCAACCCTACATGCAAGAAAAAATAGCATCAGTGTATTTTTAGCTGTAGTGTGAACACATCCATGGGGGGTTACCGTAAATGAACCGCCTGCCTGTGTAAATGGTGTGAATGTGTGGCGCGCTGCTGATACTTGCGTAGGATTTTTCAGGCGTGTGCGACACATGTGTAGCATCAAATCCCGGAGTGTGATTTAATTAAGGATTCCTTTGCTTGGTGCATAGGGTGGGACACACCCGCTGTCATTAACAGGGATCAGGGCAGGAACGTGGAACATGTGGCGGCTATTGAGTTTCTACTCCTGTTCTACTAATAATAGCAGCAGAACAATCAACTGTTATTCCTGCCGTGTTGTAGTTAGTGTCCTGCTGACACACGTGGGTTCATTCACAGACATTTACAAAGTTGTGTGTTGTGTTGTCTTTTTTTGGTCGTCACTGCCCACGGTTTAGTTACTGGTACATACAATACAATGAGAGCTTCATTGTCAACACAGCCTTGTTTGTGGAAATATCGAATAATGCCCATTACGTTTTCACAGTCCACAGGGAAACCACATTCCAGTGCAAATACCTATGAAATTCCTCCAGAGTTGAATGTCTAAGTGTACAAACCTATCCTTTTAAAAACCAGTGAGGGCGAACTAGCAACAATGATCTGCCTCAGCTTGTTACAAGCATTGGTGCAAAATAGAGAGAGAAAAAAATCCAGGGTCTTTCTTCCTATGTGTATTCAGAGTAAATGCAGCATGTCAAAGGGGGGATTTATTAGGTCCCAAAAGAAAAACATTCTCCCGATGATGAAAACATGATTGGACGACCTGGGTAGTCCAGCCTAACTTCTGCTCCACTGTCACAGTAATTACCCTTGGAGCCCTGTGGCATCCGACCTCGGTGAAAAAGAGCCCATGGAAATAGAGGAGCCACAAATATCAACAAAAGCCACATTTTGAGGCAAAGGGGATGCGACCTGGGAGAGCTGAGCTCCCTGTCCATCACACGGAAGTGTTGTGAAAGGCTACAAAGGCCCCCAGAGTGAGACTTTGTGGGATTTCGACGTTGCCAAGAGCAAATGTGACATTGCCTTGCCAAGTTATCAGGGGGAAGACAAGAACCCCCCAAACACACACACACACACACACACACACAGAAATATCAACAAAACTGCAGCATAAAGGCCACATTCATGGACACACAAAGACATAGAGGCTGGATGGTATAGGACTAAACACAGTGCATTATGTTGCACTGATGCCACAAGGTCTGAGGCAGAGGTAGAAGTTAGGCCTCTGCTTTACATTCCAAGAAAAGGGGCACACAACCGTGACTCTGAGGAGAAATACAGTTGCCTGCACCTTAATCTATCATTCTGACTGACATTCAAATCCACTTTGTATTGCCAAGTGAATTAAATACACATTAAGGAGCTCAATGAACGCCTTTTGTGTTGCATTATCTCCCTGTTCCAGAGGCTTTGTGGGCAACGTCACGCATCACTGCATCGGTAATGTCTTGAAAGGCTGTGTGAAAAGAAATATCCGCTCATCACATTCACACATCCTTTGACCACAAGGCGTTGAAAGTGAAAGGCTTTCCAAAATGGATGAAAAGGCTCAAATCATTGGACATAAAACCAGAGCCAGTTGTTGTTGCGAGTGGAAAAAAAATCTTCTCACATTCTGAAATATAATAGGATTTTGAATAGAGAAAAAGAAGATACAGTGTCAATGATACAATGTCAAAGATACAAATACTGAAGATACAAATACTGATATATATTAGCATAACATTTATTCTCACATTAGAATTTTCATTGACCTCAAAGGACTTCTTCACTGTGTAATTATGGTTCTATCTTTGTAAATCTATCAGACAGTAACTAGCCAGCTACACACTGTTGGGCCAAAGCCGAGCCAACCGGGGCGTGCCGGGGCTAATTGCTTTCACACTGGTTCTAACTGGTGCCACGTCGCGGCCACTAGCCCCAGATTTTTGGTCCGACCAAAACGTTGGGCCACGCAGGGATAGAGAGGGCCTAGAGGCAGTGTCAACGTTAAGGTCAACCCGTTGCTGTAGGTGTGAGACAGCAGGCTGTGACGATGGCAGTACAGAAGTGTATTTACGATTTTAGCTGCTACAGAGAACGATGGACCGACAGTTTTGGTCTCACAATAATGTTCATGCTCTGCTCTCGGAACGAGGAGGTCATGAAACACATCGCGTAAGAGCTTTCCAATTTAAACATCCAGAGAACTGCCCTCCAAGTCAGAGAAAAACTTTAGCAACTGTGGGCACAGTATAAGCTATGATAGTGGCAGTTAGCAAGCTAACCTCTTACAGCAGACCTATGTAGATCTGCTACAACTAGAATTAAAAACAGTGACAGAATTGATTGTTTACTTGCCGCTAGTCTTTTTTTTTTTTTTGCTTGAACCTCCCATCCTGTTGAAAATGGGCAGCGCTGGTGAGGTTTTCACAAACAGGGGGCTGGCTGAAGGGTAATCAAGAGAGGCTAGTGGCTGGACAATCTGAACACAAAGTTCTCGGCTAGACCTGGGACACCAGCAACTAGGTGGCCCCCAAATGGCCCTGACCTGGCCTGGTCCAACAGTGTGAAGCTGACTATTGTGTCTGTTAGTGTAGTTGTGTTTCTTCTAGTTTGCTGCTTTATTCTGAAATCTAATCACACAATCATTGAAAATAAATAGTTTCTGCTCTATGCACATGTATTTTTAACTCACACCACTGATGTGCACCTGGTTAAGTAAATTGATCAAATTATCCAGTTACTGAGTTTTGTGAGGACTGAGACAAAAGTAGCAGAGGTTACTACTACTGTGCTGGGGCATAGTAAGCATACATTAACTTATGTCACAAACAGTCTCATTCATTATCTGGATCTTCTGTATGTCATCAAGATAAATCCTACACTGACAGTCGTGTGGACTACTCTGAAATAAAACACTGCTGTGCCCAGAAAAGGTTAAATTCCTGTGTGCATTGGCATTAAAAGGTAAGATGACAGGGGTTAACTTTGCTGAGCCATCACAGGCTTCTCCCGGGTCAAGTACACACCGGGCAGCTCTCCACAGAGGAACACACAGAGAGGGTCTTGTTCTGCGGCCCATGTGCAGGTCAGCGTCGGCAGGTAGGAGTGAAATGATAGGCCTCCCCAGAGACGCAGCACAGAGGACACACTGTTTCCACGCAGCTAAAGCATCCAGTGGAATGCAATATGGGGCGGCAGGTAACTTTCAGTTCACCGCATACCTTTATCAAAAATCTTCAAATCCCAGGAAAGCCCCCGCCTGCTGTCTGACACTTTGGTGGGAATTCAGAAATGGGGAAGATAGAGAGCTTGACTTGACAGGCATCAAATTTAAATGAGGATTATTTTCTTAAGGAGGACAGTCAGCTGTTTTACTGATGTCAAGAGTTTGGTCTGCTGGTAACGTGAAACCCACAAAGGGCAAACACAAACCTGTCTTGGGTTTAATAACACTTTAATATAGCTGTTATTGTTTTTGAATCAACAATTAAAACGTCTAACCAACTTTTAGAGTCACATAAGAAACACAGCACAAAACTCATGTTACCTGTAGAGAAAATAACTTATTACATTCCCTATTGTTGTCACCAATGACAACTAACTGGGCCCATTTATGTATGCATGTGCGACAGTGTGTTCAAAAGTTTAATTTCATAATGTCAAACAAGCATACTCTGGTATAAATATTGAGTAGCGTGATTAATGCAGTTGTTTATGTGTACTCTCAGCTTGCACAGCTTCACTTCTCTGCAGCACAGTAATACAAAACCAAAGCAATACTGCATAAAGGAGAACCAGAAGGGGGCGCTGCTCCCAGCATAGGAACTGCAGTTTGCTAGCTGCTCAGACACCAACTATAGTCAACTCAGTCATCAAAGTACATCGACATCGCTCTGTTTTTGCTAGATAAATGCACAAGTTGGACATGCTTCACTAAAAAACAGATCATATAGCATAAAGCAAACAGTTTTATTTCTGCCCTCTGTTAGTCAAAAATGATTAATTTGATTGATTGAAAAAATATTAATCAGACTTTTTTTTATTAACACATACTGAACCTTTATGTGTCAGTGCTGTCGAAGTTAGATTTAGCATCATGTGAACTGTGTGTGGTATTTTTTATGCAACTTAAGTTACACAGAGCTAAATATCAAGTACTGATGTGAAACTTTAACGTTAAAAAAACACACACAAAGCTCTATACTATTAACTGGGTGGATGTGATCATTGTTATATTACTGTTATATTACATACTAGCATACACACTGCTTTTTTACTGGTGGGACTTTCCAATTGGAGGCAATATGGCCAAATGATCATATCACAGTCTATTTGGGTTTCTTTCCTCAGGTTTAGTTGAGCATATGTGATCATGCGATTGGTTGTGCATTTGGTTGTCAAGGACATAAAGCCCGTTGCTCTACCGTCTTAACTTGCAGGTGGTAACAGTAGTTCCTGTTCCTCTCAGGTGAAGGTTTGTGAAGCTACAGAGTAGAACCAGGACTACAGTCTCTATCTACCATTAGCAGATACCTGCTGGCTGGTTAGCAACATCTAAAGCTTTTATTTGGGCAGGACACTATAAAGTGATTGTGATACTTGCTGAGACCTACTGCAGTATTTTATATATTTGCAGCTAATCCCACCCCATTCCCATGGGGACACTCCAAGATTTGTTACAAGGGCCCTTGTTTTGTTGAATAGAGTACACAACCTCCTTGGGTCCAGTCATCCACTCACACAGCTTCTCATATCACCGCTATGCAGATGACACCAAACATTATCTTTTCTATAGTTATAAATATGTACAAGTAGAGGCAAAGAAGAGGCAAAACAGGACACGTTTACCATCTTTTAAAATAATGTCAATCAATTCCTGTCATGTCTTTATGTAATAGTATTTTCAAGTGTGTCTCTGAGACAGTATACAGTATACTGTGTCTGTACAACAGTATAATGAATCTTTGCCATTTAATGCCATTCTTGAGACTGTGCTTTTGCAGTCAGTTCATGTTCTGTTCTTCTCTCAACTGTCTGCCAGCCAGTGTGCTGCCATTATACAACCCCAACAACCCCTCGCCGCAAAGTACACAGCACACATTCTTCCTGAAGCCTATTCAAGACCCCCTCATCTGGTTCAAAGTCGAGGTTGTGTACATTGGTTTTACATGAGGGTTTTACTTTCTGCACGATTGTTATCACTCTTCAAAGTTCTGCGCCGTAGGCCTCCCTGAGCGCCACTGACAGGAGCGACCAAACCGTCTTCTTCACCTGGGACAACAAAACCACAAGAATCACATATACACAAGGAGCAATTACCACAGGAAGCAATTTATCTGCACCTGAGAACACCTCTGACACAGACAGCAGCATAAGGTGTAAATAAATCACACTTTCAGTCCAGTTTGAAGCTTTGAACTTTAAAAAGGTGTATTACTCTTTACACTAGTTTCTACATATGTTGTCTTCATAGTGTTTGAAAAAAATCTGCCAGAATTTGATCTCAGACTCAATCAAACAGAAAAGCAATAAACATCCCAACAATTCTCTACTACATTGTCCCTTTAAAGCGTATGTGAATGCTGATTGTTTATATCCAGCATGGCTGACACTTGGCTACTTCACTTGAGTGACTATTTTCAACAGTGTAGCACCACTTCATTATTTCAACCACAGTCCTACTGCCAGAGTCCAGGCATCCATTTCCCACAGCTCACCATGTGCCCACAGCCCTGCATGCCTCAGTGCCAGCTATTTGTCTTTGCCACTGGACAGTTCAGCTTTACCAAGAAGAAACATCCTGTCTCTTTATTGTTAACCTGCAGCAGTACAAGAATTATACTGTTTAAAATTATGTATATGTCTGTGTTGTAGTGGATCATAATATGTGTTAGATGTACTGTCCATCCACAGGACAACTACATGAGTACTATATCAGGTACAACCGAGTCCTCCAAATATTCACATTCTGCCACATTATTACAGCATAAGCATCAGGTCCAGGATCACAACATCTCTGTTTTTATGTGTTTAACAAACACCTGGAACAGGCTGGGTGGTGCTGATGAAGGAGTACTTGTGCTCATCCAATCAGGTTGCAGCAGCACGTCACACAAATAATACAAAAATAAAAAATAAAGGCTAGGGAGCTGTGACCACAGCAAACAGCACTTGAAACGAACATGAAAGTACATCAGAACCAGGACAACACAAGGCTGTGGTTTCAGTGAGCAGCTCTGGATAAAATGAAAAGGGACGTCATTAACTTTGAAGTTACTGCAGCACATCATCAGCACAAACATTTCTTAAAGTTGTGTCCTCTTATGTCTGTTATGTATGACCACACAAGGGACAAAGCGGACTCAATACCATATCAGCAGTATGTGTAATTAACACCATGCTCATTACAGCCACAGTTTGGCTTCAAGACTGATCAAACTGAGCAGACATCACATCAAATAGCTTCCCACTGCTGATGTTTCTGCTATAATTAGCTGAGCTCAAAATATGTGCTCAAAAGAAAGTGTACATTTAACAACACGTGTTATAGAGAATTGCATTCAACAATGATCAGCCTGCTGGGGGACGAGAGGTTTTGGGTCAAACAGAGCAGAAAATAAAAATCAGTGCAGGTCACAGGTCACTGACCACATTCCACAGAGCTGAAAGTAAAAGCCTCAGGCTGCAAAACAACTTCATATTTAACAACTTGTGAGTTGTTTTCACATCAAAACACTCACCAACAGTAGGCAGAGGGAGGGGAGTAATTTCCATTGCATTAGGACAGGTACAATCACTACTTTTGGTCCTTGTGTCTTTGTCCTAGAGAATAAACATGACTGAACTTGGACTTTTCAGAGTTGCTCCTGGCAGTTATTACAGTGGATGGTTTACCTCACTCATTCACAGAGGCAGAGTCTGAAAGCCTAATGTCACAGCAGGGATTAGACTCAATACACCTAGATTAATGCTCGTTGTGTGCAAACCACTGCCTATGTTCTCTCTATTATGTGAACTGACTGAGACACGCTCATTACTGCTGCTGACAGTCTGGAGGTGGGTGCACAGGAGCCTCCCATCTATACTCTTTATATTCAGTTCAGTGGAAAAAAAGGTAAAAGCTTCTTACCTGGATCCTAAAGGAATGAGTCCGTGTTTCGTTATGAATCACACACACACACACACACAGTGACAATCTAACGAGTCTTTATCAACTCGTGTTTTGGCGCTCTGTCCTGTCTGCGCGTATTCTCACTTCAACTTAACTTCTTACCTTCATCAGCTTTTCTTTCTTCTTCTCCTCCTCTTCATCCTGGTAAATTGGCATTTGCAGAAAGTCCTCTTCACAGCAGATGAAGCTCACCGTGCATCCCATCCGAGCAGAGCCAGGGCGCACACGTCCAGAACCAAACCCATCCAACGCGTCGCGCGTCACCGCTCTGGTTCCCCCGTCTGTCACGTCGCCGTTCCGGTAAGATGAATAGTCTCAGCCTGTGAGTCCAATCCAGGTCTGCACAGTCCGGAGTGGCATCACTACGCTGTCAGTGTGACTTGGAGTAGTTCCCTGCAGCCACCGCGCAGCTTGAGCTCAGTGACTTCCCCCTGTAGACACACTGAGGAGGATCAACAGGCCTGCAGCGACTTCACTGCTCTCCCTCCCTCTCTCTCTCTCTCTCTCTCTCTCTCTCACTCACACACGCACACACACCTTCACTTTAGTGTATGTCATTTGCTGTTGTGATTGATAGTACAGACCCACACTACAGCTGCGGTGACTGGTTAACGAGTGTTTTCATTCATGATCTCCCGCCTCAAACACTGGACTGACATCAGTCTGAGTTCAGTGGATGAGCCCGCGTGGACTGTGGTGTTGAGTGTCACTGGTGGAGTTTCACAGATCTGTTTTTTTCCATGCAAGTGTGTCTCCCTCTGCTGGGTGTTTGTTAAAGTAACAGTCATAGGCAATAAGCTTTTTATTGTTATTCATTTTATTTGATCTGTTGTGTTTCTGTTACATATCAATACATTGATACAGAGGAGAGTTAGAGCCACGTGTTTTTCCTTTAATAATTCTCACTTTAGTCTCAGATTTCTGAGGGGGACAGTGTTGGATATTATTGGATACACATGTGCTTCTTCTTCTGTACCAAGTCACAAGCTAAAAGTCCAGTCTTTCCAGAAAGGAGTAAACTGACAACAGTCCTGGTCAGTATCTTTACATTTTTAAGAAATAAACACAAATCATGTCAATTCAGCACATTTTTGCCAGTTGATGAATTGAGTCAGTAACTTAATTTCTTCACACACGATTCTTCTCAGATGCTCTTTGCTTAATGGGTTTTGTTGCTCTATAATATTTGCCAGGGGAATAACTTTCAGTTTTATTCTTATATGACAGGGGTCCCTGTCATGTTGAAAGTCTTCTCCTGCCAAGTTTCTGGGAGACTGTGAATGTCTCAACAGGGATTTGGACTCAAAAACAAACTTGCACTCTTATTGCCCAATCTATGAATGTCATCTCACCTCTGCCCCATATCAGCAGCACACTCCATGTTTCACATTCAGCACCATGCAGTCACAGTGGCCGTCCTGTCCCGGTACAGGTCCATGACAAACAAGCTGCACCTCATGAGACTAACTTGTTTTAGTTTAATTTCACCAGAAGAAGAATGTTCTGTCAATATTCATTAGGCTTTTTACTGTTGTCTTGCAGTTTTGTGCTATCACGTTGTCTGAACAGATGTCACGATGAAGTTTACAGACATAGAAATAGAAAGTCTTAAACCTCCTACCTACTGTTAATATATTTATATATATACTGTTGCCCATAAATATCAAATAATAATTCAATAAATAATTTTATTTTCAGATATGTTTCTCTTTTTATTCCTATTTATACACATCAGTAATCACCCTTGGCCAGGTGCAATGTTAACATACTGAGTCCCAGTTACCCAGGTAAAACAAATTCATGCTTAACAATTGTTTGGTGCTATAAAAGGCAAGACATTTGCTGTGTTGTCCTTTTCCTGCTTAAAGTCTGTATCAGTCAGTAAGTCGTTGTTTTCAGAATTGGTTGTATAATTTTCGACCAAATTTGGCACAGAAGTTCCCTAGGCTATGCCTTGTCCAACACCATTGGCAGTGTGCCAAAGAGTGCCTCCAGTCCAAAAGGACGGACACAAACAAGCCAGTATTTCTGATTTCCTTGGAATATTGCAGAGAACGTTGTGCAAAATCCTCAAACATTATCGAGAGGAGGGTCATTTAAGGCCACGAAAATCTCCAGGACGACTACAACTAACCACCGGACGAGAGAAAACACCATGAAATTAACGTTTCCCACCAAACTGTAAATCAACGATTTATACACATATCAAAGATTTACAGTTGCACTGAAGATTACAGTTTGGGCACTGGCAACATGTTGTCTATATAGATGAGAGCCATCATATCCTTCAGCAAGTAGATGGAAGACAAAGGGTAGCTTAATTTTCCCTGTGGTATGTTTGGAAGAGATTGACCAATGACAATGAGAGAGATATTTACTTTATCATATTGTCACAATATATTATTTAATATGTTATTCCATCTTTATGGGCAACGGGTTGTGTGTGTATGAAAGTGGGTATTGGTATCAAACTTCATTCATGAGGAGTGTTTTTAGGGAGTAACATCACCAGGCAAAGGGAGGTTTATAGTGTATAGTGTGGGTTGTTTAGATTCGCATTGTCATATTTTCTTGCAAAGAAGTTATTACAGGTGGTCTTGAAAATGGTCAAAAGTTGACAAAAAAGTCAAACAGTTTCTAGTACATAATGTTGCCCTAATCTTTTCTCTACAGCCACATGGGCCTTACCTCTCCTACTATGAATTCACACTTTCTAAAATTAAGAAAATATAATTTATGTATTAAACAAAGCTGCGCAGATGTGCAGTGGTTCACACAGTTGACTGCTTTCTGTGTGGGGTTTGAATGTTTTTACTGTGGGTTTTCTCCTACTCCAGCTTCCTCTCACAGTACAAACACAGGAGGGTTAATTGGTGACTATATATTGCCTGTAGTTGTGAATGTGAGTGTGGATGTTTGTCTAATATGTTAGGTAGACTGGTCCCCACTCTCTTCCACAGTCGGATGGGATTAGTTCCAATCGCATGAAAAAACTAAATCAAACAGACCATTTTATTAGAAAAATACATTTCCAGTAAATCCATGAAACTCTATTATTACTAATACACATTTCATTCTTAAAAAGCACTAAATTAGTTAATAGAGTTAATAGATGTCCCATACTGCTTACATGCATTTAATTTTATATATATATATAACTTTTGGAGTATTTTTACCTTTAATGACAGAGACAGTGAAGAGAGACAAGAAACAGGGTGGAGAGTTGGTGAAGAACAATCAGAAAAGTTCAGGATTTTGAACCAATGAACAGCTGCGTGACATATATATATACACTAACATGGTGCACCATAACCACTTGGCTATCGAGGCACCACATATATTTTATTTTCACACTCACATTTGGTAAAAGTTTCAAAGCTGCTGCTACAGTGTCAGATAATATAGTAACTCAGATATAATCACTTTCATGTTGTTGTTCATGTACATTTACTTTGAACACCAATCAGATCTGATGTGAGGTATATTTATTTAGAATGTTCATCAGGCCATGCTTTGACCTCCTCTTTCCACAAAATGCAGATTTACTGGTTGGTCTGGTACCAAAACAGTGCGGGAGATGCTTTTCAACTCTCCCACTGTGCAGGCTGGTTTGATTTCAAACAGCCTGATTAGCTGAGGAGATGAGGAGGAAATATGGATTTAGTTATCAGCCTTGACTCAACAAAGGCACACAAACACACATTTATTCTCCATGTGACTTACTTGTTTACTTACTTACTTATGTAAAAACCCATTTTGTTTTTAACCTTAAGGGTGCACTGATCTATATTTTCATGTGATCTAAAGGGTAAAGTCTTACAGAGACAAACCACAAATTATCATCAGAAGAATACAGTCATCATCCCTTTTGTTTTCTACTGGTGACCTTAAAGCCTAAAACTTAACTATCAGTGACGTGTACAGCTAAAGTTTTGGTCACAACCTTTAAACCAGAATCTGATCACAGTTGGTTGCTGTCAGTCGATTCAATTCAATCATATCAATGAAGCCCTGAATAGTTTTTTTTTTGTTTGTTTGTTTGTTGGTTGGTTGGTTTGTTCGTTCATTTGTTGTTTAACTGTGTTGCTTATTGAGTTGAATATTTTAACATAGGACAAAGAAAGAACAAAGAATAAATCAATGTGTTTACATTTTGGTTTTCCTGTCCGCCACTTACCCGAAAAAGAACCATATACATCTCAAGCTCAGCAATCCGGCGACCGACACAACCTCTCACTCCAAAACCAAACGGGATGGAGCCAAAAGGATTTGGCCTCTTGCTGCCATCACGGAGCCACCTCTCCGGCTTAAATGTGAACGATTCAGGGAATGTGTCCTCGTCATGAGTAATAGCATAGTGACAAAATGTGAAAGCAGTCTGAAGAAACAGACAAGAGATAAAATGAAGTAAACAACACAATGTGTAATAATGGTTGAAAATAAAAGCAGACCTACCCCCTTTGGAAATTGATATCCTCCAATAGTAATATTCTTTTCTGTAATGATCCTAGCATTCATAGGAACCACAGGGTACAACCTGGAAAACAAGAATTAATAATTTCATTTCTTGTGACATTATGTTTGAAGGAATGATTCAGGACAACAAGACACTTAAAGATAGATCTCCCAATCTTCAATACCATGTGCGAACATGTTTTTACATCACTGACAGTCTCAGTGAAAACAAAATCTAATCACAGCTTCATAACCAGTTCTACCTCAGTGCTTCTTTGATAACAGCCTTTAAATATGGCATCCGAGTGATCTCAGTAGCAGAGGGGATCCTGTCAGCTGGTACGAATGTGGAGACTTCTTCATAAAGTCGGTCTTGGATTTGAGGGTCCCTGGACAGTAAGTGCAAAGTCCAAGTGAGGGTATTGGACGTCTTCACAGTCAAGGAAAGAAAACAATCAGTTTAATGGCATCAGTACCTGGTTTGAGTTTGGACAGAAGAAGTATTAAATGTAGTCTGTCAATTTTCTGTTGGAGCTTTTACACTTACCGTGTCCACTCCTGCTAACAGAAGCTCAGTGATGCTACCATACACATCTTTAGTGCTCATCTGTGTGTTGGACAGGAGGTATGTCAGGTATTCACCTTCCACAGCCTGGTTGCTGTCCACACGTTTCTGGATGACCTCCATCTTCTTGTCAATCAACTCTTTAGCTGGAACAAGTGTAGAATGTGTTTCACCTTAAATGATCTGTAGCTATACAGCAGCTTTTTCTTCATGACCCACTAACAGTGCTTTTACATCACTGCTCACATTCACACATTCATACAGGGCTTCTATACAGCTGGAACAGCGACCTGATACAATTTGGGATTCCGTATATCAACCACCTCTCTGAAAACCACTACCTTGACTTGGTGGAGGGGTTTGCGTACCCTAGAATGCTTACAACCATGTCCATCAAGGCGCCCCCTGGGGAGAGCTCTAGGAGTATGGGGTGGGTGGCCCTCTGCTGAGGGCCATCCAGGCTCAGAGCTTGATCTGTATTGCTGGCTCTAAGTTGGACTCCACGCCAGGGCTGAACTTTGTCACCAGTCCTGTTCATAATTTTTATGGACAGCGCAGCCAAGGGGCGGAGGGTGTCATGTTCGGTGGCCTCAGAATTACATCTCTGCTTTTTGAGGATGACAAGGTTCTGTTGGCATCATCAAGCACCAACCTTCAGCGTGCAGTGGGGTGGTTCGCAAACCATGTGTGAAGTGGCTGGGATGAGAATCAGCACCTCCAGATCCGAGGCCATGGTTCTCGACCAGAAAAGGGTGAGTAGAAGAGCGCCCACTCCAGGATGGGGAGGAGTTGCTGCCTCAAGTGGAGCAGTGAGTTTTTTTCTGTAGGGTGGCCAGGCGTAGTATACAAAGTAACAAAGTATATTGACCAGTACCAGGACTTAAGAAGCCAGGAATCAAACCACTTACCCCCTGATTACTGGAGTTATGCCCAACAATTAAAGTAAAATGTCAACACAGCAGTTGATGGGATATGGTCCAAAGTGGATGTTAAAGAAATGTTTCTCAAAGGTGTTTTTTTCACTTTGGTTAGTTCTCAGCACCCTGAAGTTACCTGACATTTTAAAAACAGACTGAGATGTCTTTACAACTCACCAAAACTGAAGATGCCCTCCCAACCGGCAATGTATCGCCCCCAGTAGGGCAACAGATTACGGCCCCACTTGGGTATCAAAATAACGGCCATGCTGTTCTCGAACATTTGACTTATGGAGTTTATGAAGTCCTGTGTACCTGAAGGAATTTGCTCTTTCAGACACCCAAGTCTTGTCTCAAACAGAATGGAGGCAATGCCTGAAAGACAAAGGTTAAGATTTGGAATTAAAAAAACAGAACTGAGCAAGAAGCTTGTTAGCCCTTTGTTTTACCAGAATTTTCTTTAACTATATTTAAGACTTTCTACATACCCTCCAGTGAGAATTGATAGAGCTCATTGGCCATATCAGTCACCAGGTCTCCTGTTGGGCTGCACTGGCGCAGGTAATAGATCCTCTTGGTGAAGTCTGTAACCACATCATTGATTGTCCCACCATAGTGTGCAGAGTCCTTTGGGTGCAGCATACGTTTGTTCAGTATCACCCTCAACTTGTACCAGTCCTCCCCTTCCCTGTGAACAGGCAGACGTGTTATTTTCTTTGGCTGTTGTTTTCAGTTCAGTTAGTTTTGTGTGTATGTTTGCCAAAAACATACACACAAATTCCCTCTTTGGGCGACAAAAACAATATTTCCATGGTGGTGACTAAACATTAAAATTTTTCTGACTTGAGATAATTCAGTATAGTCCTCACTTTTGAGAAGGAAATAACCTCTAACCAGAGGTAACTGACATACAAACGGAATAAGTTAGAATTAGATTAGACATTGATCAGTGTGTGGATTAGGCAGGAAAAACTATGTTTAGAACAGTATATCTAACAAGTTAAGTTTAAAGTCAATTCATTTCCCCAATATAATTAATACACACACACACACACACACACATATACATTTACATATATATATATATATATATATATATATATATACAATACTGAATTTCTGAGGCCAAGAATGATCCATATTCAAAATTTTAAAGAAATAATAATACATTTTGAGAAATAAGGGTATTCACTTTTTTTCCAAAAAATGCGCAAAAACATCAGCACCCAATTTCCCATGTATTTGTTCTGAGCATCAATCATCCTGACTAAACCCAAAAAACTGACAAACCCCAGCTTTAGTTGTTAATAAAAGCAAACTCTGTTCACTGGGCAGCAGAGACAGGGGTTAGTGCTGTTGCCTGGGTTCGACTCCTGGGTCGGGCGCAGGGTCTTTCTGTGTGGAGTTTGCATGTTCTCCCTGTGTCTGTGTGGGTTTCCTCTGGGAGCTCTGGTTTCCTCCCACCACCAAAAACATGCAACAGTGGGGATAGGTAAATTTAGCATACTAGGTATGGATGTGAGTGTGATGGTTGTTTGTCTATATGTGTTGTTCGTCTATATGTGATGAGCTGGCGACCATCCAGGGTGTACCCTACCTTTGCCTGTAAGCAGCTGAGATAGACTCCAGTCCCCCACCTGACCCCGAGTACGGGATAAAGGGTAGAAGATGGATGGATGGACACTGTTCACTTTAACACAACCCTCAGGCTATCATTGTTGGGGATTATAACATTAATCAGCTATTTTTCAACCAATCAGTCTCAGTCACATGACTGGACTTAACCCTGGAAAATCCTCATAAACATTTCATGAGGCCCTGGTTAGACATGGTTTTATACAGCTGCTCATCTAGTTTTCAATCAGCCAAAAGAGGGCTGCTGTCTGACCTCCACCGGCAACACAATTTCCTACAGAGTGACTCCTTGGGTGAATTATCTCTCCTTACACTGCTAACATACCTGACATTTATTGTGTACTTCTTTACTTGATCTCTTTGCACTTTGTCTTATCGAACAGATACAATTCTTAGTACTTATCCAACTGTGTTCCTATTGCTGTTGTTTTGTGATGTAACAGCCTGTAAAACACATATCATTCAGTATATGGCAGTCTTACTCTGTGAAAAGTCCATAGCCGAGTCCTTTCATATCGCGATAATCCTTCCACAGGGACATGTCTCCTCGGCAGGGAAACTTGTCATCGTTCCTCATGATTTCCTCCAGGAGCCTTGGAGTGTTCACAGCCACTGACTTCAGTCCATCTCTGTATATAGGCCCATATCGCTGCTTCTCATAGATCTGTTGTTAGGAAGAGGGAATGTATGATTGATGACTGAGAAACTTGAGTGTGAGCAATCTCAAATCATGAGATAAGATGCTATTATTATCAAGATATATAAAGATCTGAATGTCTTCTCCATCAATCACATGTACTGTGATGTTTGTTGTAAAGCTCATACACAGAACATGAGAGGATGTGATTGAATACTGTTCACTGCACAAAAAGTGCATAATGGGTAAACAGTCCCCTCTTCTGTGAGAGCCACATGAGACTGTTGTTATCTGATGGTTACTATGGTAACAAAGGTAACGCAAGCAGTCTGACATTCTTTATTAGTAGTGTCACTGGGGCACATGCAGCCAGAACACCATGATCAAAAATTGTCTAAGACTCTGTTCAATGACACAGACAATGATCAACCAAAGCAGACGGTTCTATCAGAAATAAAAAAAAAAACACATCCAACATATTTGCGTGCAGATTAAACCAGGCTGCATCACTGTGACAGAAACCTGGTGATTATGTAAATCCATGACATCCAGAGACTGTGCAGAGCAAAGAACTGCAGACTGACCTACCTGTAGCTCATGTATACGGTTGAAGAAACCCTGAAACACCATTCTGTAAATCAGCTCCAGGAAACTGACATGAGGCAGGTCCTTCACTGTCCGAGGTTTCTCCCGCAAGGAAGAGAGAGTCCCCGGGGCAGAGGAAGCACACACCCGGGGTACAGCAGTAGGAGGTGGAGGCATCCAGCTGCCATTCCTGCACAGAAGACTCCGGGACAGACGTGCAGCCATGTTGAGGACAATTTAGCAAATACACAGGGTTCCTGTTAAATTCATAAGACTGTCTGAGCAGGGAGGGGCCACATCTCACAGAATGTTTAACCCTTAAAGTCCAGCTCTCAGGGTCCAACCAGGACCAATGGATACTACATTCATAAATCAACATATTGCAAATTAAATTGCATATAAAACTTCCATTTATCAGAAACATACTATATCACTAAATGTATTACAATGCTTTACCATTTGAAGAGAACCCCATCTAAACAGCTTTTCTCAATGAAAACAGGATATTGTGGAGAGTTTCACAAGATTCAATGATAAAGTACATTTCATAGTAACACTGTAGTAAACAGCATCTTAAAACTTAAATGTTTTTTCTGTGGCCTTTTTTTTGAGGCAAGTACTGATTTTCAAAGATCATTGTGCTTTCAGTTTCTTTAAGTTTTGTATAAATAAAATAATGATGATTCCACACATTGTAGCTCACTACTTGCTGTGTTAGACTCACTATACTAATGTGTAGGAAAGGCTAAACTGCTGCTCAAATTTTGCAGTTTTAGTCTAGTTGAGTTTGTAGCTGCAATACATTTAGTGATACTTTGAAGTGGAAAAGCCGAAAGAAGCTGAAGTTTGGGTGAACAGTTATGCTGCAAAGAAAAACATGAAGACATAAATGTGGTTAAAATATGAGCTGAGACATTTCAAGTGTGTTTATGCTGAAAGCGGCTGAACAGTTAATGTGTGTGAGGTGATAGCAGTGTAAATATCATTAAAAGTGTAATTTAATAGTGGAAAAACAAGCTTTCTGTGTTCCCTGATTCACACAGGAATGAATTAGCTTAAAAAGGAGTCACATGCTCGCCTGTGTGTTTACAAAAAGTGTAATTCAATTTGGGACTTTCAGGAGCTTCTGTCCTGAGTAAGTGATGTTTTTACTTACAACAGTCTGGATGAATAAAGTTTTCTGAACTTCACTGCTTGACATTGAGCAGCTATCTCTAAACATCCAGAGCCTAAACTTTTGCACACTAAGTTAAATGACTGAACGATATTTGGTATCAAAGCTCATCTGTCTCAGTGAGATCACAACCTAGAAATATTCTCATGTTTCATATATTTCTCTTTATTCAATCATCCATGTCCAAACGCACTCCAATCCTGTCATCCTTTTATTTGGCCAACATTGTCTATAGATCCCGCAGGGTCCATTTTGTGCATCAGAAAATGTCCTTGCACCTGAGCGGCACTGATCTCAGAGTGAGCGGCTAACGCACGCTCTGCAAACCGATCTCCTTCAGAGGCAGGTTCGTCAGGGTAGAATCGCCGGAACATCTGGGAGAGCTGGCAGTGTGTACAGTGGCCGATGTACTGCTTCAGATCCACGCGGCCGGGACGGATCAGCGCAGCGTCTAACCTGTGTGCAGAAGAAAAGAACATAACGTCAATGATGATATACCTTAATGGCCATAAGACTGCCTAACGATACAAATGAGCAGCTATAGGTTGTAACATCAGTGTTAAACGGCATTTTTATAAACTAGTTACAGAAACAACTATGGTTGTTTTGCTTTTGTAACTTTTGATTTGCTTGTTTTTGGGTAACTTGGAGCACACGTGTTAGAAAAGACAAATTTGGCAGAGTGTACTCAAGTCTAGCGTACGCTACCTGTCAATGAAGTTGGTGGTCATAAAAACTATTCTGGCTTCAGATGAAGCGACTCCATCCAGAGAGTTAAGCAGACCACTGAAGGTCAGTCTTCCCATCCCCTGATAGGCCAGAGGGTCTGAGGAACAAAGACAAGAGAGAACCGCAAATCAGGAACAAAAATAACAGATGCGTTACACAACAACAATAACTAATTCTTGTAAAACCAATTGTCTTTTTCTTCCACTTACTCTCTGTAGGGAGTAAGTCTCTGCTGACGAAGGCTGCATCTACATCCTCCAACAGTATGATGCTTTGCTGCGGCGCAACGCTCAGGAGGTGGTTGAGACGGTCGTCTGACAGGGTTCGGTCACTGAGACTCATCAGACAGATGCTGTAACCCAGCTCACCTGCCAACGCCGTGCTGATACACAAAGAGGAACAAATGAGAGATGAACACATTCAGTATTATACAGTTTAAACTGTCAAACATTATCAGAGATTATAAACAAAAAATAAGAGCAATAGCACACTCACATAAAGCTACTTTTCCCACATCCTGGGGGTCCGTACAGCAGATATCCTCTTCTGTAGGGGATTCCTGTAAAGACAGAGAAGAAGAGTCAGAACTTCATCAGCATAAAAAAACTTAAAATGCAGTCACATTGTGCTTCTTAAAACATACAATTTAACAAAGGATTAACTTTCTTACAGGACAATTCCTGGTATTTTGCACACATTACCTGATGATCTACAAATTGTACATAACATGAATTTCTGAAAGCTTATTTTCTGAGTGTATTTGGGTATTGCAAATATGTGTTACTGATCCCAATCCTACCACAAAGATGAGGCTTGTGACCAAAACACACAACAGTCAAAGACAATTTCTGAATGAACCCTGATGTGTTTTACCTCTGTCTATATACCACTTGGGATTTCCAATGAAGTCTTTCACATCATCTACGATTCTTTCAGCCACACTGGTGTCCAGCACCACAGAGCTGAGGGGTCTGCGTCGCCGTGGAAACCCAAATGGCCTCCATTCAGCACCCATGGCTGTGTACATGACGGTCCGTCCATCCTCCTGCTTCAGGGCTAATTCTCTTGCTGCAAAACATAGTGAACAGCAGCACTAAACGACCACTAACTGCTTAAGGGGCACAACAAAAGTTTTAATAAGTATATTACATTTGACAAGAATGTGTGACAGATGTATTTGTCAGGTTTATATAGTAGACCTATACCTTCTTGTAGGATATTAAAGAAGATTTGTCTGTCTCTGCCTAAGGCAGTGAAAGTGACAGACTCCCATGGTGTTCCAGTGTGTAGATCCACCATCTGCTTCTCTCTGGTCCTCTCCACCCTGATCCACTTCCGTCCATACCTGCAGATCACAACAGATGACAGTGTCAGGAGGTACACAGAGTAAAGTATTTACCAACCTGATACAGAATACACCGTAAGTCTGATGTACAGTATATTGATTTTATGACAGGGTACGTGTACAGAAATATATCTGAGGATTTCCTCTGACCAGATGATGTGGTTTCCAGGGCTCGGATGGAAGTCGAACTGTGTGTGCACCCGTCCACTCTCATGTGCCAGGTAGGAAGTCTCCACACTCAGGTGCTGGGTGTGCCTGGCGTGCTTGGTGATCCAGCTCAGCAGCCAGTGGTAGCTCTTGTCTCTGCTGGGAACCTCCAGTGTGATCATGTAATGTCTGCGGAAGAAGATCATCCCCACCTGGGCTCCTTTCCTGGCCACTGCCAACGCTGTCCCGACCCCGACGAGACCAAAGCCAGCCCCGAAGTATGGGTTATCCTTCAGACCGTCCAAGAAGTCTGACAGAGGCATGATGATGATACCTGCACTGATCCACCTGAACCAGATTCTATATAAATGTTACAAAAGCTGCTGTTAATGTCTAATGATGTGAAATAACTTCTGCTGGTTTGCCGTCTTTGTCTTCATCTCATATCACAGGCTTGTGACTATGACATTTCCAGCGTCCAGCCCACCACAACCTCCACATGTATCAATGTATGGTTGTAGTTCAGCCAGTGGCGGTGCGACCTCTGCAACACTTCCGGTGTCTCATCAATATCATTCCGACTGTCGGCTTGCATAGAAATATTAGTTCCTCGTCCTGAAGCAACAACAACGTTGTTTTGTTTTTTTTTTTTTTTAATCAAAACAACATTGTTCATATTGTTCATAACTGAGATAGAAGCTCAGTTAGATCAACATGATATTACATAACTACATTTTACTATATGAACCGTAACAGTTGAATCTGCCAGTAGGAACTAAAGTCACATGAAGCTAAGCTAACGTTAGCTACGCTAGCGCTTTCGACGATGTTGTCAACACATAGATACCAGTTTATATCGTCATAAAAAGTAAGTGTAACATAGTATAAATTCTGAAAGTCACATAAATAAGCACAGAGCAGTAAATGCGACTTTACGAGCTAGATATGGCAACTATACAGCTACCCTGCTAATGCGTTGATATCTGTTTTCCAGGTAAAGGGCTCTGCAACGACCCGGGCGGTAGGTCGAATTAATTATTGTCTGTTTGTCTTGTAAGTAGTGTTTATATAATGGCAATACAGAAAGTGTTTTGTCTAACTAAAGTTTCGTATGTGTTTTGAAACATAAATTATTATGTGTCTACATTTACGGTGATTAAAGACGGTTGTGGTTTTGCTTTATTACAGAATGACATTTGAATATGTAGATAATACACAATACAGCCCTCAAACAGATAAAGTATCTGTGAATAATAACTTGTAGTGCATATTACACACACTGCACCTTCCTCAGACTATTATAGAAGAGTAATAATCATGAGCCTTGATTACAATTTCTATAATGTCATTTTGTAAATTCAGCCTGTGTTCTGTTTTTCAGGCACAATGGAGACAGTCAACCCTCATCCATGTGAAAAATGTGGACAGAGTTTCACAGACCAGGATGTGTTCGTCTCTCATCTCTGTTCAGAAAGTCCACTGACATCTGCAGCCAGTAAAGGACAGTCAGAGAGCAACAAATGCTCTCATATTCCTGAGGGTCATCTCCTCTGTACTGAGCTAGGCTGCACAGACCAGTGTCCGTCTGTCAGTGGATACACAGAAGAGCCAAGTGAACACATGGTGAAGCACAACCATCCTTCAACCTGTGCTCAAGGTAAACAAACACTGAACAGAGAATTCTTATATTATGTTGATTTTAACATGGACATGTTGGTGCCTCTGTTTTAGACACCAACACTGCATCTGCAACTGTAGATACTTCTGGAAGTCATCAGCCACGGTTTTCCAGCAGAACAAAAAGAAAACTGAAATACACCCCGACTTATGATGGAACCAGTGAACGGCCTAAGAGGGAGAGGCACAGAATTAAAAGAGTGAGGAAAGTGGTGGAAAGAGAAAATCCTCCAGCAGTGGGTAGTTCATCAACGAAATCCAAAGGTTTGTACACCAGTCTGTTGGTTAATTCACATTATGTCAGTGATATTTTAACAGAGGTTCAGAAGAACATACTGTTAGAAAAAGATCATAGATTAAAAAAAACAAACAAGGCATGTGTGAAAATTGTGTGAAATTAGTACTGTGTGAAATTAGTACCTTTTACAGGGGACAGATGAATGAAATGTTTGCTTCTGTCAAAAAAAAAAAAAAATGATCAAAAGTTCAAATCTAAAGCAGAGAGACTTACTGTCTACACCAGGCTGCATCACACTCACTATGCTGGAGAACTGATGGAGTCATTGCACCTCTAGCAGCAAATTGTGTCTTAAAGTCTTATAATACAATGCTCAGCAGAATAAAATCCTTTTTTTCATGGCAGACATTTAACTTGTCAGAGTAAAAAAAAGTCAGTGCCCCAGTAAGTCAAGACAAAGTGACTGATAGCCAGCATGTACACACCCAGGGCCGTGGAACTAGGGCCAGTAGATGGCATGTATCCCTCCGTCATCTTATAATTTCCAACCATGGCTTTCCTTCTGTGACACTTCAACATGCGTAAATGAAAAAGTGGAGTGGAGTCATGGTCGTACTTCATTTGGTCTACTGTTTGATAGCAGCAGCACCAGGAAACCAGAGGAGAAAACACAGCAAAACACTGACAACTTATGTAGTTTATACTTATAAACTTTGTCACTTTGTTTAAACTTTGTGTTATTTCTTGTCCATCAGAGTACATTGCAGAGGGAGCAGAGAACATCTATCGCACCCACACCTGCCCTATCTGTCGCCGCTGCTTCAAGATGCGCTCCCACCTGCAGGAGCACCTCCACCTCCACTTCCCTGACCCCAGTCTGCAGTGTCCCACCTGCAAGCGTTACTTCACCAGCAAGAGCAAGCTGCGCATACACAGGCTCCGTGAGGCGGGTGAAAAGGTTCATCGCTGCCACCTGTGTGATTATTCAGCCGTGGAGAGGAACGCAGTGCGCCGACATTTTGTCAGCATGCACGCTGATGAGGCAGAAGATGGTGTAAACAGTCAGAGTTATCCATGTCCCACCTGTGGTGAAAGCTTTCGCCAGAGCAGGTCACTGAAGGCTCACATGAAGATGCACAACATCCTACCAGACACAAAGCCAGTGTCCTGCTTCCATGAGGAATGTTCTTTCCAGAGTTCTCTGCGCCGAGAACTTCTTAGACACACTGTTGAGGTCCATGGAATCAAGGCGGTAGAATGTCGGCATCACGCTTGTGGTGCTATTTTTCCAAAAGAGTCAGACATGGAGGCTCATTATCAGACACACCTGGCCTACCACTGCTCACACTGTGATTTCTCTTGCTCCAATAAAACTGTTTTCCTCCAGCACCAGCGTCACGGTCACCCAGGTAGTGACCAGCTCTGCTGTGACTTTTGCTCCTTTGTCACATTTAACCCCGTGGAGTTTGAACATCATATCGGACATTTGCATGCTAACGAGAAGATCCACCGTTGTTCTCAGTGCAGCTACGTCACCTCACATAAACGTGGCTTGAAGAGACACATGCTGATGCACAGCGGTGAGGAAGGAGGTGTTTTAATGCTCTATAGTTTTTTCACAGTTATTTAGTATCTTCAGTTTTATTTGTTATTTGTGTAGTTATCCTGCTACTGTGCTACTGGTTTGGACATTATATTTCACAATGTTTTTTTGTTTTTTTTGTCTTTAAAAGGTGAGAAGCCCCACAAGTGCAGCCTGTGTGATTTCAGGTGCAGAGATGAGTCGTACCTCTCTAAACACATGCTCACTCACTCAGATGACAAGAATTTCATGTGCACTGAATGTGGATATGTTACCAAGTGGAAGCATTACTTGAATGTTCACATGAGAAAACACGCTGGGGACCTCAGGTACAAACAGATCTGTCTTACTTCACTTATTGAGCAGTGCATTGTGAATGATTGAATCTCAGTGACTTTCCTGTTCTTTTGGTTCCATCTGTAATTCTGTGAATGTACTTGCTTTTAACTGGATGAATGGAACAGTCTAGAAAATTTCGAATAGTCAAGGTGCACATAGTGTGCACATGAAAATGACTGAACAATGCCATTCATGATGTGTGAATACATGCAAGTTTGTTTGTTACAACAAAAACAAAACAGAGTTGTTAGGGTAAAGGGAGCAGATTATGACATGCAACAAAGACCAGAAATCCTGCACAGAAATTGAATCATGGACATTGTGGTCATGTGCCAGACTTTGTTGTCCTTGTTTGACACCGGTTGCACTGTTGTTATGACTAAACATCCTGTCTCCTCTCCCAGGTATCAGTGCGATCAGTGTCCCTACCGCTGTCACCGCATGGACCAGCTCAACAGCCACAAGCTACGACATCAGGCCAAGTCGCTCATGTGTGAGATCTGCGCTTACGCCTGCAAGCGCAAATATGAACTTCGCAATCACATGTTAGCCAAACATTCTGGAGAGGAAAAACAGCCGTCGGTCTATAAGTGCAAATACTGCACGTACACCACCTCCTACCGACAGGCGCTTCAAAATCACGAGAACTGCAAACATACCAAGCTGAAACAGTTTCGTTGTGCCCTCTGCTTCTATTCCTCGTTTAGCAGCATCAGCCTCTTTCTGCACAAGAAGAAGGTTCATGGGTACGTGCCTGGAGACAAAGCGTGGTTGGAGAACTATGCTGCAAAGGAGAAGGAGAGGAACTCAACAGAGTTCCTGCAGGATTTTTACAATAAGCGCTCAACAGCTGATGAGCAGTCCACTGAGGGACGTCCACCATCTCACAAAGAACAAACTGATCTTCACAGCACAAGTAAAGAAACTGTGTCTGGATCTCACAGTGTGGATACCCCAAATGTTTTTCATGTTGTCTCTCAAGAGATTATTAATGAAGGGATTTCAGACAGTCCACCAACTGTGAACAGTCCAGAGGAGTACTGTACTCTCATTTTAACTACACTATCTACCACAGAGTATCAAACCTCTTCTGTGCAAAATGCAGAGGAAAACGGTGTCACTCAAACTCAAGAAAAGGCTGATTTCATCAGTTCATCAGAGGAATATAATGTAGCAGCACCTCATGTGGAGTGTGAACTTAGTGACTTAGATCACAGTGATGAGTCTGTGGATAATTCAACCCGTCAACCGGTGAAACAAAGGAAGTGTCAGACGTCTGAGGTGGAGAGTAATAGTGAAACAGTCAGCTCTGTTTTACCACCTGAGCAAAGTCAGTCCTTAGAATCTGAGGTTCGTATAAAAGCGATGAAGAAGCATGACAAGGACCAAGCAGAGGCCATGGTGCTGGAGGGACGGGTGCAGATGCTCGTTGTGCCGACTAAAGACATTTATCGCTGTGACAATTGTGCTTATGTAACATTCGAGCAGGCTGCTCTGAAGCACCACTGCCAGTCGTTTTTGTGCCGTGGGAAGATAAAGGAACATGAGTGCCAGGCCTGTGGTGCACGGTTCAAACAGAGACGAAGCCTCGATAGTCACCGTACAAAGAAGTGCCCCACGCTTCCACAGAAAACAAGGACATTTGGCATGTCAAATATATCTCCAGCTGCAGAGGAGAGCTGTAGTCAGGGTGATGAGGCTTGTGCATCCACTAAATCAGGACACCAGAAGAGCAAAACTCAGATTGATGAGCCTTTGACAGTCAAGTCTGTGAAACAAGTATCAGACAGAGCTCTGTCACTGCAGGAAAAGGCCCTTTACTCTAAAAAAGATGGGAAGTTTAAATGCGAACTGTGCAGTTATTCATCTGTCAAGCTGACAATAATGAAGCGGCACCTCTCAACCTGCCAAAAAAAACACAGTCAAGGGGAGACTCAGATCCTGTCAGATGTGGATGGTAGCAGTGATAATGGGTCAGCCAGAGAAAAGGAGGATGTGGTGGACGAGCTCTTGTCCTGTCCAGCCTGTGCATTTAAGTGCAAACGGAAGACAGGGTTAGAAAGCCATAAAAAGAGAGGCTGTGTGAAGCTGAATGACACACAAAGCACTTCGTGTTTATTTGTAGACAAATCTAAGAGTTTTTCTTTGACCCGTCATATTCTGCACAAACATAAGAGAAAGAAGTTGGATATCGCTAAACTAAAAAGTTTGCATTGCCAGCACTGTGCTTTCACCTGTAAGCAAGAACGACGCTTGGCACAGCACGTGGCCCTCAAACACAAAGGCGTGCGGCCTCACCGCTGCAGATACTGTCCCTTCGCCACCACGAGGCACTATCGCCTGGAGGAGCACGAGTCTCTGCACACGGGAATCGGTCGTCACAAGTGTGATCTGTGCAACAAGACCTTCGGGGCAATGACTAAATTGCGTCAGCACAAGATGAGAATCCACGACAAACAGCCGAAACACTTGTGCTCATCGTGCGACTTCAGTGGCTACACACTTGATGATGTGAGGCGGCACAATCTCAGGTGTCACACAGGAGAGTTAGAGCATGCCTGCGCTCACTGTGATTCTCGCTTTAGTTCAGAAATCGCGCTAAGAAACCACTGCAAACGTGTGCACCAGCTCCAGGTCTGTTTGTCATGTGATCTGTGTGACTACACATGTAGCAGCAAGGTCACGCTGAAGACACACCAACAGAACGAGCACCGTCAGGTGAAGTGCACCAGCTGCCAGGCATCGTTTGAGACAAATGAAAGTCTGGAGATCCATCAGAGGAGTCACCTGACACATCAGTGTCAGCTCTGTTCCTTTGCTGCGAAAACGAGGCAGCTCTTGGCTCAACACCTTCTGAGTGAACACGAGGGCGGATCTGTGGACGACAAACCTCTCAAGTGCAGCAGCTGTCAGTTCGCTTGTCGGCATCAGCTGGTGTTAGAGCGACATCTCCGCTCACATGGAGGCAAACGTCTGTACAAGTGCACAGACTGCGAGTATTCAACTCACAACAAGCAGAAGATCACGTGGCACATTCGTATACACACCGGAGAGAAACCGTACAGCTGTGAGCTGTGCACTTACACCTGCACTGATCCGTCCAGGCTGAAGGTGAGATCAAAGTTTACAATGTGATTGTTTTTGTAAAGATTAAACCTCAAACACATTTCCTAAAGAGCGCCTCCGTAGATGATCGATAGATTTTTTTTTTTTTTTTTGCGTTCAATAACTTTTCTATCACCCGTGTAGATTGATGGACTCACAAAAACCAAAGCATCATTTTGTTTCCTTTCTGTTTCATTGTTTTAAAATCATTCCCACCACAGCTTCATATGAGGGTTCACCAAGAAGAGAAGAAGTACCTTTGTCCAGAGTGCGGCTATAAATGCAAATGGGCGACTCAGCTGAAGTACCACATGACCAAGCACACAGGTCGGTGATTGAAATATATTTGATTTATTGTATGAACATATCATAAAGGAAGAAATTGAACAATAGTTATGTTGGCCTGAATGGCTGAGTCTGCTTAATACATATAATCTTTCTTTGCCCGTTTTTATAGTATCATTTTCAAATGTTTGCAAGCTTTTCATATGGACTTGGCTGTGAGTGTAGTTAATTTGTTCTCTTCAGGAGAGAAGCCCCACGCCTGTGATAAATGTGATTACCGCACCAACCGGGCGGACGCCCTGCGAGCCCACCGTGACACGCAGCATTGCGACGTGCGTCCTTACGTCTGCGAAAAATGCGGCAAAGCCTTCAAGACTAGTTTCATACTGAAGACCCACCAGCGGCAGCACAGCGACGATCGTCCGTACACGTGTGGGCTGTGTCAGAAAGCGTTCAGGTGGCCAGCGGGTCTCAGACATCACTATCTGTCTCACACCAAGCAGCAGCCTTTCTGCTGTCGCCACTGCTCCTACAGAGCCAAACAGAAGTTTCAGGTGGTCAAACATCTGCACAGACACCACCCGGAGATGTCCATAGAGGACGGGGTGGTGAGAGACTCTGGAGCTGTCAGCCTCACCCTGAAGGAGGCGCTGCAGGGGACACTGGATGACAGAGCAGCAGATGTAGGAGACAAAGCCGTTGAAGTAGCAGCTGTAGTAAGAGGAGGAGACAGTGAGACAAAACACTGAAGAGACAGGAAGCCGCAGTCTGTCACCGTCCACACTGAGTGAAGAACTTAACTCAGATAATAAATAAACTGGAACAATAAAAGAGTCAAACATGTTTGTAAATTCATTTTTACTCAATGGTGCTGAACCATTCAGAAAATGCGCAGCATGTATTTACAGACATGTATACACACACATTTACATTATACACAACATGACTGATGGTATTTGTATGTTAGTAAAAAGAAAAGAGCTCAAACATGCGTTTAACTGTAGACAAACGACCACGATGCAAACCTCTGAGAACAAATCCTTAATGCTGATGCGTTGCAATTTTCTTCACATTTTATAAACCGGACACTTCCACTTTAAGGATGTACAGTATATTTGAAGGCAAACAGTTGCATTTATTAACTAGACATGCAGCAGTTCTTCATGTTCCTACATTTATAAGATGATTAAAATAAAAATCGAAAACATTTTTAAGGCTTTGACAAATAAAAGCAGGCATATGTCTTGCGCTAAAATATTTTTTCTTCATAAGTTGTATGAACTTCTAATAGTTTCAGCTTGTAAACAGTAAACAGCATCATATTCTCCTTTATAAGGAAAATCCAGCATCTTTGTTCCAGTAAATGAGCCAAGTCTGGTTCCTGGCATCTTGCCTCTCGTCCTACTTCAGTCTGCATAAAACCTCAAAACCTGGTTTAAGTTTGAAATAAGTTTAAAATTCCTTGTCAGGTTAGTGTAGATATTGGACCTCTGGTTTGACATCTGCAGGTTTCACTTCTTCATGTGAGCTCTGAGAAGGTGACGTTGACAAAGAGCGACGAGGGAGGGATAGCTGTGCCATCTTTAGAGAGCAGATGTATGTGACGATATCCTGGAAAGAAGAAGAAGACTTGTGTGAAGAGAATCAGAGTAAGCTTTCAAACAAAGTGCTATTGAGTGCATCCTGAGTTTCCCTCTGGGACTGGACACCACCTTAGACTTAGTGTAAATATTTAATACATCTTGTAGTGAGCTGTAACCTGGTTGTTCTGGCTCTGTGTACACTACACTCACCTGCTTGGATACATGAAAATGGAAGAGTGAACTGTCCAATGAAGTCATTCCTGGAGGCCTTATCATAGTCCTCCACAACAAAGCGAACCAGAGCCAGCTCAGGGACATGGAGGACAAAGTTCAGAGTTTCATTCCACACGGGGTTAAAGCCTGCAGGTAAAGAAATTAAATTGATTATGAACAATGGGAAAGTTACTTTATTAACATTTCGAAGACATTTTCAAGACTGTTTCAAATATTTTTTTTGTGTAAAATTCCTGAAACTTCATCACCATTGTTGTTAATGTGACTGGTCTCCTCCTTGGCCTGGTCCTGTGGTACTCCATAGATCTCTACTCTGACCAGTGGATCCACAATAGATCCTTCTTTCTGATTCACCTTTGGCAACTGCTGCCCACTTATCACCTAATAACACAGAAACACTTTTCTATATTATCCATAGACATCACATCACTTTACTTACACAGTAGAAAATATTACTGACACTAGCAGCTGCTCTTTCCCAAAACTCCACTACCAAAAAACCATTAGACTTTGACATAGTGTTCAACCTGTATGGATAGGCGCAGTGGTTTGTAGCTTTGCCACTCCTGAGGTTTCTCTGGACTGAACTGCGTGCTGCCGTCTCTCATGAAGTCAGGCTTGAGGACGTAGCCACAGCAGCTGTTCTGCCTGAACAGCCCGTCATTAAGATCCATCTCCAGACCAGCTGTCTGGAAGTTCAGGGCCACTTTGGGAAAGAGTGGAAATAATGCAATTAGCAGGTTATTTTTTGGGCTGTGCGACACAATTTCCCACAATAAGAGACATCTGTCTATCGGGTCATGAGCAGATGACACCAGTTTGAAGTTGTGACAGGAAGCATCTGAGCTGATGTTCTGTATCTGACCCTGACCTCTAGCCTCCTGCAGTAGAAGGTGGGGCAGTGGGGATACAGTCAAGTCAACACTTGTAACACTTACTAATCATGTACATCAAAGGTACAATTAAAGTGTACAGAAGCTACAATTTGACAAGATCAAGCTGTCTTCATGCTGTATGAAACACATGTAACACATGTACAAGACAGATAATAGTGATTTTGGAGAAATTTCTTTGGTGTAACCAGAAGGGGGCAGTCTTGCCCTCACCTATCTGACAGCCCACACTCCACATGTCCTGTGGGTTGTAGTTGGAGGAGTCTGTCCGTAGGCCACTGGGGTATATCCTGCTCAGCTGTCTTGTGTTGTACTGCACAAAGTCTGTCCCTGAGGAGAGAACAAAGAAACCAATAGAGTCGCTGTATTTCGACAGCTTTAACAGTGTAATAACACAGTTAGATATAACTGAAAATGGATACATAGGTATGTTATTTTATCTCAGGATTATGACATCCACTGAAAATTTGATGGTTCTCCTCCCTTTTTCAAAACACACTGTTCCCTCATGCTCAAGGTACCTGTTTCTTTAATCAACTTCTTGGCCTTGGATTCAGAGAATGAGGACATCTCATAACACTTGGCGTGTGAGCGAGCGTGTTCAAAGCCATGGAAGTGCACACTCTTGCAGTAAACCACCAAGTCCGACAGCTCCTTTGACAGTTTGGATTTCTTGGATTTCTGCGAGAGGGAAGAGTAAAAGGTAAAATGAGAGACTTTTAAACATTCAAACAACTCTAAATAATAATTGTAACTCTTCTTTTAGTTTCCAACTCTTCATATTATTTGGATGTAATTGTTTTTGACAAATTACCAGGTGATTCTTATCTAATCTTTCCGACTAATTCATGTGATGTAACTGGTTGAAAAGAAGAATTCCAAAGAATATGATCTTCCTCAATGAAAGCTGCTTTTATAGCTGCCAAGAAAAATACCTAGTTTTGGGAAATTTTCTCTCTGTGCTATTTCTAATGAAATGATGAGGAGAGTTCTAATGAATGATACTGTAAAAATTAACATTTTGAAGCAAGGCAGTTTTGTTGGTTCACGCATGGTTAGATATAAAAACACTTCAGACTTTTTCCCTCATTTCACTATCTGTCTTTAAAACTCCCTGTTTCCTGGTTTCTTTTACTCCAGTGTCGCCTCGTTGTCTCTGGTCCAACCCAGTTTCCTGTCTCTGTCTTTACTATCAAGCTCCATTCACTCCTGTGTTACGTCATTACCACCTCTGCAAACCATCTTTCTTCAGGTCCAGTTTGAGGAAAACACTAGAAGCATGGAAACCTATTTGGCGTACAACAGAGTAGTAGTAGAAATTGCTTTGTGAAAAAGTACCAATTACATCTGACCTTGTTCTCAGTCGCACACTCAGCTGGTGGGTCTTCTGTAGAAGGACTGTCTGCATCACCGTTCGCCATCTCATCCTCATCACTGACCTCGTCGGTCAGTGTTTCATCCAGACAGCCTTCCAGACCACCTATCTTCTTGGCTTTCAGCAAAATTTTCCCCTTCAGTTCCTGTAACAAACATCATCAAACAGACATGCAACAGTTCCAATGAGGAAGGTTGAGGATTTTCATTTAGTCCAGATGCATAAGGACAGATGATGAATGGCTGCAGGAAGACAAAGTAAAGAGTCATTATCATTTGTTGTCTTCAACTAGTTGGGAAGGTTGTCCATCTTCTTGCACTATGCTGTCTCCTAACTAAATGCAGCAGTGTGCTGCTATTTAATTGCCAAAATCCTCAGTGGAATTCCACATAGCAATTATCTGCCATTACTTCAAGTTAGCATTGATTGACCTAAGTGCTCCAATGGAAAAGAGAGAATCAGTGTGAGATGGAAAAGGAGGCACAGGCAGTGACCATTAATCTTTAAAATGTCAGTGTATTGTAAATGGTACCTGAGCTTCCATCAAGTTGAAAGGGGAATTTTATTCCCAAAAGTTCATTCTAATTACGATGTTACTGGAACTTCATATCAGATTATAAAACAGATTTTGAAAACAGTAGGCCCTGACATTAAGGTAATAAGACTAGTCATGTTTAAAAATCACATAAGCCTGTATGTTTCTGTTTTAATCTGCAACTTGCACAACAAGACAGCTCAGCTCACTCCTCAGTGTTTTCAGCTACATATCAGTGTTGCTAATATACAGTAACATTGTTCATGTGTACCAGACTACCTTTGTAATAGTTTTAGTTTGGTATGTGGGCATTATAATATCTGATATTAGTACAAAACAAAAACCTACAAAACTGAATAAGTCTTACATGTATTTGCTTGTAAACCAAAGTATTGGTCAAACTAAAATTATGAGCTGATAGGTGGAAAGTTCAGAGATCATTTTGATTTCTGGGAACCATGAATCCATCAGAGAAATTGTCAGAATGTTTTAGTCTGGACCAGAGATGTGCTTTGACTGACATCACCATCTATAGATGCCTAGAGCCAAAGGAATGACAGACCTCAACACTAACTATTGAATCTTAACAACTATTGGATGTGTTGCCTTGACATTTTGCACAGACACTTGCTGTCCCCAGATGCCGTGTCCTGCTGATGATCCCTCAGTTTGAACTACCAGGTTGACGTTTCCCATTTTTGGTGAAATGCCTCAACATCAGTTGGTTGAAATGATATTATTGGATCTGTTTGGATTCCCAATGATATTGATCTGCAATCACTTTTAGTGATTTAGTGATTTTATTTCATTTATTTTTTTGGACTGAGTATTGCAGCCTCTCAGAGCTAGGGACATTTGTGTTCCTTTAACAAATTCCTTGATGCATTGAACAGAAAAACGTAACAAAACATGAGCAGGTTCTAACCTCTGGAGAAGGAAGCTGTTCAGGGACCTGTCCATCCAGCACAGTGGTCAACAACATGTCGCCCAGGATTTGGCTGAGGTGCTGAGCCATCACCGTCTGCTGCTGCACACTGCAGTGATTCTCCAGAGACAGGATGACTGGGAAGTCTGATGTCTGTCAAACAACAATCAGAAAACACTTCACAAAAAGAATAGGGAGATATTTTATCAGCTCTGTCAACACACTGCAACAATTGAATTAAGCTTCCATAGAGCACAAGTTTCCTCAGTTGTCTAAAAACAGTTTCTCCATTGTATCTGCCTGAAATAAAGTAGGAAAGTTTGAGAAGGATAAAAGCGTGAAATGGAGACACGTGAGAAGTTCCTGGTTGTTTTCCATGTAGGTCAGTTGCAGGGGTACATTTGGTTCCAGGGGCAGGGAAGGTTACCAACTGCTCTGTGGGGGATTAACACTTCTGGGCATGCAGACGCTGACACTTATTTGAATTTGATTCAGCTTTGAACCTCATATTTAAAGTGTTGGTTTTGAGTTTTTACATGTCTGTGAACTCTGCTACTACAGCAGTACAATGGAAGAGACTGGAATTTCATCAGAACTGAAAAAAGTCAAAAGCAGAGTCTGTTTCCAAAATCAGTGCACCTGTTGTTCAGGATAGTCCATTTGATTTACGTGTTTGTTCCTCTGAGAACATGTTGCTTTTATTATTCACTGGGCTGCATACTACACAGCAGTAAAGGAAAGTGATAAAATGTGTTTATGCTGCCCACCTTGAAAGCATACTCTTTGAGTGTTGAAATGATGTCTCTGAAGAGAATCTTGGATGTCAGAGTGTGACCGTGATAAACAACAGGTTCCCCATCGTTGCCGTCCCAGGAGTCCACCTCTACGCAGCGACAGCCTCTTTTTAGAGCTCTACACACGCAGATGTAAGGAGAGGAGATTAGTTTTGTTCCTAAGTTCACTTAAATGTTACTCATTTGTCTGAGCAATTAAAATGGATACTATATAATTTTCCCTGCCCTATCATTTAGAAAGCATTTTTCCTGTGTGTGGTGTGTGTGTGCGTGTGGTCCTCACTGGATGTACGCCTCGACGCTGCTTTGTCCTCGGAGCTGATCCTCCAGCAGGTAGGTGTTGTGTGACGAGGAGATGAAGTAGTGGCTGAGCGGCTGGCTCATGTCCTGGTAAAGGCCATGATACTCAGGTTTAAAGATGGCGCCCTCCTGGGAACACAGGTACATCTGGAAGCCGTCTAGTGACATGGCACTCTGCTTCTTGGCTGCACAAATGGATAACAAAAGGAGTTGCATAATCACACAGCATGATCCTGATTTATTTTTTGGCCACAAAAATTCTGACACTCACTGAAACAAATTAAACTGTATAAATCTGCCACAATGTTTTATAGAGGGATATTTTATCTATGCTTTCAGATCAATAGGCAGCGAAGTGTGTGTGTCGCTGAGGTTTGCTGAGGTGCTGGATAAGAACTAATACGATTTAATGACTAGAGACAGAGGTTTCTCTACACTCAGATCATTTGTTATATTTATTATCATTGTCCACTAACAAACACAAAGGGTATCGTGAGTTTTTATCTGGTTTTATCATCCAGCCAGATTTGTAGATCGTCCAGTTCTTTGGTTCCCATCATCCTTTGCTGCACTGTTGGTGCTGACATGTTAACATTAGCAGTTACCTCAAATAAGAGACTTTTGTGATTATAACTTTTGTTATAGAAAGAGAGAGAGAAAATGTACAGTGTTTGACAGTGACACCTCATTCACTCATGACCTACTGCATAATAACAAAAACAATAACTTTCTGATATTGGAAAAATCACGCAGGCTATATCTCAAATAAATCATGTATGACTAAGGTGATACATGAGGATGCTTTGCTCTTAGGTGCCTTTACCTTTCTCAGATGGTTCATAGCGATCAATCAGCTCATGAGCATGCTGGGCACTCTGCTCTCCCTCCTGCTGCTCCATCCTCAGGAAGTTCTCCAGCTCGTCGAACGTTAGCTTCTCTCCATCTCCAGAGTAGTCCTGGAAGACCTTCTGCACTTCATCTCTCTGAGTCAGCATCTTATAGAAGTGGACAAACTGCTCAATCTCCAGAGAGCCGCTCTGGGACTTATCAGCCATCTGTGGAAACAAAGCGGGAGTTGACTACATCTATTTAGCTTTGGTCTCAAACCAAAATGAAACCAAACTTGACATTTTTTTTTTAAATTTTCTATGAGAGCAACAACATGTCAATAGGTATAACAAAACTGATGCAAAGCCCTGTAACCCATGTCACTTATTTTTGTACTTAACTATGTAGTGGCAAATTCCAAAAATAAAAACAAGATTGACAGTCCCTTAAAATCTATATTTCTTCTTACCCTCACATTTTATTCCTAGGATGAAAATCTCACCGTGAAGAGATGGAGAGCATGTTCATCATTCATGTCAATGTTCATCATCTTCAGCAACTTCCGCACTTCTTTGAAATTCATCTTCCCATCTTTGTTTTTGTCGGCTCTCTGAAACCAGTCCCAGACCCATCTGAGAAGCTGTTGAGGAAAACTGATGTGTTGTTTAATAAAAATGTAAAGAGATCTTGTCCGAGTTCTTGTCCAAGAGTTCTTGTATCAGTCAACACCTGAATAAACATTGTTCTTCATACGTTCTTGACACAGTGATCTACCACAGTAAAAGGATACTGGTCCAGCCTCTCCTTCTCATCCATCGTCTGAGCCTTGTGAATTAACTTGCGCACTCCCTGGATCCAGGCCTGCGCCACCTCTTGGGACTCTGCCACGAGGTCTAGGTTGCCTTGGCGACCATGAAACACCAATGTGAAGCAGAGGTCGGCAGGGTACTCCTCAGCAATGCTCAGCAGGACTTCCGACTGGTGGCCCTCACGGACCGCCTCCAACTCCGTCACTGAGACTGAGATATGATCACGATGAGGAAACAATTCACTGGAGGATTAAACTATTTCAGTTCTTTGATGCATTTCAGATTTTAGAGGGATGTTTCAGATTAGTTGAGGTAAGTGTATGATGTACATGATATACATGTATGATCATAACAAATCTGTTATAACTATCCAGCCTTGAGCTACACCAACAAATGTTACGTAAATCAACTCTTCCATTGCTTTGCACCCTGCTTATAGGAAACCCATCACGCTGACATGAGCTTATTAAATAACCATACTTGCTTTCTTCCAGAGAGCTGAATGAGAGGACTGATCTCACCCTCTGGTCTGTACAGTAAGGGCTGCGTAGCTTAGCTGGGATGGAAACAGCAACGCAGCTAATCTGGTTCTGTCCAAAGGTATCAAAGGTAACAAAATCAAACAAGGAACTTCCTGGAGTCTTTACTGGTGCATTGGCAACTGGTCCCAGCCACGAAATTGTGCCTTATGTAACATTCAGTTAGAGCCATGGGGTTTGGATTTTCTGCTTGTATTTATTAGATAGATCATGCAGACAAGTGAACAGGAAATGAGAAGGGACATGCAACAAAGTGAACTGGGAACATTTTGAGTATGTGGTTTAGTTGGAGTTTTTTACTTGCAAATTGACAAATAGAATTTCAAGGTATCCGAGCTTTATACAGTATGATGTGGTCATAAGTCAAATAAATACAACAAGGGTTGATATTTCAATATGGTCATACATGCAAAAAAATATTCATGCTGCTCTACTCACAAGTGGAGTAGCCCTTCCCCGCCCATCTGGATTTGTACCAGATGGTCAGACCGTCCTCCAGCAGACGGAAATGGCGCTGCTTCTTCCACGAGCGGGATTTGACTTTTCTCAGAGTCGAACCTGCTATCATCACCTTAACATCTGGGTCATCCTGGATACCTGTTCAATGCATAATCACGTCACGCCTTAGATGCTTCACCATCAGAGCTGACAACAGTAGGTCACCAGTTTCAATTAATGATTTTACTTCGGAATCATTTAAGATGTATGAATTCAGCGAGGAACATTTATTAGCCCATTAATCCTCAGCCCAAATGAATAACATTTACTCACGGGAGCCTTCAGGATCCATCGCTATCCTTGAATCATGCCAGTGGAAATTTGCCGCTAAAAAGAAGCAGATGTCAGTGACAGGGTTCCAGATCCTTTTCCCTGTTTCTCAATTCTGCAAAACCTCTGTGTTCATCCAGTGGCTTCACAAAGATCTGAATACAAATAATCACAGGAAAATATTAATCTTCACTTGTCCAAAGTGAAGTTGGCAGAGCATGCGCCCACCAACACACAGAGCAGGTTATTGGAACAATTGTTTTAGTAAATCACTGAGAGGAATCTTGACAGGTTGAGTTGGGTCATTAAGGCTGAGTTCACTTTGTCCATAGAGGATTTCCCTGCTGATCCAGGGATGTTAAACACATCAATCCATCACCTTCAATAAACAGCTATTGTCCTTTGTCTCACAAAACCACAATCAGTCATCAGCTTAACTGTAGTCATAACTTCTGTATTGGCCACTAACTGCGCTACTGAAGAGTCCCTGGACACTCAGCAGCTCCTGTTCAGCCACTGACCCTGATATCTGGTCGGTAACTTGGGGAAAACAAAAACACTTCAAAGGATTTTATGTGAACACAATCTGCACTGTTGTAGAGCAGACTGCGCAACTGTTGCTATCTGCCAATGTGCCTTCAAGATACAAGAGTCAGCATTAAATCTTGATCCCATCTTGCCAGCTTTCTTTACGCATTCATTAGCAGTGAGCAGCCTGAGAGGCTTGTGCAGAGAAAACACACACACTCAGCAGACTGTGGTCTGCCCTGATAGAAACCAGGGGAGTGGATCAGGATTGGAATGTGGATGGTTGCATTTTTATGCATTATTATTGATGAAAAAATTACAAAAAGATCATATTAAAAATGTTGCCATCACATATTCTTAATGGTGTAACACAAATGCAGCCACATCCTGCATGTCCTGCAGCACATCCTGCAGCCACTGAGTCCATCAGTCAGGTCAGTCAGACTGTGTTCAGACTCAGCAACCATTAGATGTGATGCCATGAAATTTGCTAAAGCCGTTAATAGTTCCCAGATGATGAGTTTTGTGATGAATTATTTAAATTCTTGTAGTTGTGAAAGATCCCTACAGCTATTTGAAGCATTGCCATCAAATTTGATCTGATTTCTGTCCTCATCAATTAACTTTTATCCAATTTTATTCCCAAATACATTAAAAGAGAATAATGATATCCCCATCAATCAGGCTTTAGTGCTAATTGTGATAAACGGAAATGTGATAAACATGACGACCATTTTATCTGTTAAACAACAGTATTAGCACCCGTCACTTAGCACTGCCGCTAGGGATGTGTTTGGATGGTGAGAGGACCATTTAACACAAAGTGCTAGTGTTGTTATTCTGCTGTTAAACAAGACTGTGGCTTTACAAAGAAAAAAATTTAATTAAACGAGTCAGAGACGGCTAAACTGAATGTATCATAAAGTTCTTGAGAAACTGATGCAGAATAAAACAAATGTATTGTAGATGGATCTGTTCATCAAAGAAAGTTTAAAAAACTCTTTCTATCTGTTATTACAGATAAAAGTGGATTGATACTTCCAGCAAAACAGAAAGACTTCTGAAGTCCATCTATCTGTATTCCTGTCCGACAGATATCGCTTCCTTTCATTGTCTCCTGAAACAACAAGATCTAATCTTGTGTTCCCTATGACACCCCCCTCCTCACACGTAGTTTTCACCACAGCATAACTGCAGTGATGTTGAGGAATGTATTCACAGCTATTTCACAATTTAATATTACTCTCCGCCTGAGGAAACAGCCTGACCATGACAGTGAGGCTTATTTTCCACAGCTATTTGCTCCATAATCTTATAAGCGCTTTTATGGTTGAGTGTTTTCTCCACACAGCCACGTCAAACACATCTTTATTTTTCCATCCAAGTTTCTCAGATTGTAGTGCTAAAAGTTTAACACACCCTCTTTTAGACTTCAGGTCCAGACTTTTGAGCTCAAATTAGGTCATGTAATGTTTTATTTTGGGGGCCATGCTTAAGTATTTTGGATCTGCACTCTGCTCGAGGATGAGTCACACTAGGCCACCACACACACATGGAGACACAGACACAGACACAGACACACACACACATACATACATACACACACACACACTCAAACTCATGACTCAGGATATGTGACAGGATGGAAAGTGGGAATAAACAACTCAGTCATAAAGACCAACAACTGTAAGTTTGAAACCTCATAAGAAGCATCATAAGAATGTGACATTCCCCCACTATGGTGGCATCTGTATCCAAATATTTACCCACGTTTGACTTTCCTGCACAGTTATGTGAAGGATTCAACAAAGAAGTGAGCAGCCTCTGCTCCTCCAGTAAAATCCATACATAACTCCAAACCATAGTGGGGAGGGAGATGTGTGCAAAGTAAATTAGAACCAGAGGCAGAAATATGAGACATAACAGCATCACTTAAGCACAGCCTGCATTCAACTGCAGCGAAAGGAAGACACACTGAACCATATGGGTTTGTCTTTGATAAGAAAAAGTGATACTTACTAAAAGTAGAGATTTCCCTGGGGAAAATTGTGAGTCAGAGCTTCAGAGATGGGTACACTTAAGGAATGTATGACCAGGCACAGGCCTCACGCACTGAGGGCTAAGATCTTGGATGTCCGGCTGGAAGAAAAAGTCTGTACTCTGAGCTCCGGACTCAAGTGGAGTCCAGGGACTGTTAGCTGAGCTCAGGACCTTAAAAGAACAGGAGTGTCCAAAGGGGACTGTGGCTCAGCCCCTCTCCTCCTCCCCTCTCTCTGCTCTCACTGCTGGGTCTGAGAAACCTGATTCCCTCGACGCTGCTGTTTCATTCTGCCATGCTCCACTCCTCCTCTTCATCCTCCTCCTCTTCCTTCTCCACACCCCCTGCCTAGCAACCTTATTTCCTTCCTTCTTTTCCTGCCACTCCCTCCCTCTGCCATCAACAGCCCCTTCACTGTATCTGGTGAGGGTCACTCCCCCCACAGTCTCTTAAACCTGCCTAGGTCTGTCTGTGCTTCTCTCGCTCATCTTGCAGCTGACTGTGCCTGCGCTCAGAGCTCAGCGTTGTCCTTGTGCTGCTGTATCAGCACTGATAATGACTAACACAATTCTGGGAAAAAGGTCTCTGCTGTTAGGGGAAGAAACCAAATCATAAAACAATGAGAACAACCTATTGTACATGAAAACAATGACTCCATACAGATCTAATCCCAGATCAACAATGGACTCCTTCTTTCTTAAAATCACTCCTTTTCTCTGATAAAACACTGTCAGGCCAAATCTGATATATTTTGGATGATTGCAAGAGACTGATGAGTGCTTTAAGACTTGGCAGCGTGCCACACGCTGCAGAAATTGGCAGATTAGGTTTATATTGAACAGTCATCTCTAATGCATAGAGATGTCTTGTGTGATTCAATGCGTGTAAGAATGCACTGATTATTTCATGGTTTGGACCTGTTTGGAAATGCAAATAAAACAGGACACACACACACACGACAATGTTGAACCACAAACAAGAGAATAAAGGGATGAAACATCACAGCCCAGTCCAGCTAATGTACTTCTCCATTTGCGAGGAACAAGGCAGGTAATGACTTCAGCTACTGTGCCTCTTTCCTCATAAAAGATCAACAGATAAAAAACACAGCACATACTCAGAAGCATCTCCTGAGGGGATCAGATTCACTCACAAATGGAAGAGTTGAGCGAAGGTGTTTACATGATGCAGGAGGTCCATTTCAGTTATTGTGAGGATAATGGAACCTAAAGGGGCAACAATCTGTTAATGTACCGGTAAAAAGGAAGTGAAGGCTCATCAGCGTCATCTGTGGGGCTCAGAGGTGGAGCACTCAGTGAACACAGGTGAACCACTCCCTCATCTCACTGGACGAACAAGACAACTTCAACATACAGTCAGATAACATGAATGATTTTCTATACTCACCAGAAGACCATTTATTCATTCAAGACTCAAATATAAAACTGAAACATTTAACACAAACTCAGCCAGCATCTTTTGATTTTTTTCAGTCAGTCTATCAATTAAAAAGAAAAAAGGGAACTGATTTTTCAAGCTCATTATATTGCTTTTCTGGATCTTCTTCTTTTGAGGAAATCCTACTTCCCATGTGTGAAAAATGACCAAACTTTGCACAAAGGTCCAGTCGTTGCCACACTGCCTCAGCTGCAAAAACAGGTCAATAGTCCTGCTGGTGGCGCTACAGCAAGCTGTCAAAGTTCAGCATCAAGAAAATTCACAACAAATCAACCATATGTGCTACAGATTTTCAACTTTCACCAAAATATAACCCCAATACTGAAGAAACGTTTGTACATTTACACCTATTGCAAATTATGGGGTCCATTTTTTCATAAACTGTAAAACTTATCTACCTATCTCCTAGTTTTTGCTCAATTGACATCAAACTTGCTACAGGCCATCTTCAGACTGTCCTACGAGAACGATTCACACAAATTTTTGGTTTATGGAAAATTGAAGCTACGTTGCATCAAAATGTTTGACTGTAAACTGTATTTTAAACATGGATTTGCAAACTTTTGCTAAATACTTTTTCAATGTTCGTTAAAAAATGACTTAATTTTGGAGTCATGGTAGATGATGTCTGGAAAATATTAGAATTGTATCTCTTGCATTTTGAATTTCGCTTTCATGCGAACAATTTGAGTCAAAGCAAAAATGGCATTTTTAAACATCAGTTTTTCATTTATGGAGCCAATAAATGATGTAAAAAAAAAACCAAAACAAATAACCAACATTTCAATGTTGTCTAGATGCGTATTTTTGGATTTTTGTCTTAATAACTGAATGTTTGACAGCTGTTTGAAATCTGCCTTTACACACCAACAGCTGCTTGTCTTGCACACAGCTGTGACTGACTTGGTCAATACATGGCTCTGTGGCTTAGTCAATTTGTGAAGCTACATGTGACATTTCTACTTGCCAATTAGATCAGTGAAATAGAGGATGGTTGTGGTGTTGAAGATTATGAGTTCAAGCCTCAGCTTGTGTAACATAGCCCTGACCATTCCTGTGCAGTGGCCATGATTAGATTTTGATTTGCTGCTTTTTGTGTCTTGAATCCATTTAAAATTAGTTTCCTTCACATTTGTTCCTTTCTGTTGGTTTTAGTCAGTAGCTTGGGATAGTTTTTACTTCATATGAATTTAGATCAACCAAACAATTGATCAAAATATCAGTATATGAGAAAAATAATCAGTAGTCGCAGCTCTGCTCAGAAATCTTTAGTGCTTGTGTGTGGAGAGTGTATGTTGACTCCGTGACTTTGTGGTTTACTTTTCATCAGCTGAGATGCAGGTGCAGTTGTAAATGTTCTCTCACTAACCGCACAAACATTAAAGCGTCTCTCCATCGTCACAGTGAAAACATTTTCTCATGTCACATTTTAACAGGACTGTTAATAACCTACATTGGATGGAAAACGGTTTATTAAATATCTTTAACAAGACCAGCTTCTGAGATGTGACCCAGGACAGAAACCAATGTATGTGTTTACTGGGCCACCAAATACAAGACCAGTAAAAACATAAAGCATATATGGAAACACATCCACTGTGTCAGTGAACACATTAGGCCACAGAGACTTGGTAAAACAAGAGAAACCACCCAGTCATTTAGAAGGTTAAAAAATCTTATTGAAAAAATAGCAAGTTCCTATTCTGAAGTGGAATGTTACAAGAAGTTAATGTGATAAATGAGATAAGAACAAAGGTTGAGTGATATTCTGAAGCAGCTGATACCACCAACAATACTGGCTTATCAGCATTATAACAATAGGTACTGACCTTAATGTTTTAGACGTCCAGATCATTTCAGTGCAGTTAACTGCAGCAATAAATGTTTCACAGTCTGTATTTTTAATGTACATTTGGCTGTTTAATGTGTTTTATTTATTTTCAGTTTAAGTTTATTTTTCAAAAATGACTTATTGTTGTTAACAGTCCAGTCTTTTGTGTGTACTGTAAAAAAAAAAAAAATCCTACCTAGAGAAAACCAATATCAGCCAACGTCAACATCGTTATTGTGAAGTGCTCACATCAGTTTTGGCTTTGAACATCTAAGATCTGACAGACTGAAAAAAGATTTTGGGTTGTGAGGGCAGCCTCGTGTGGGGGTGTTATGTACTGACAGAAAAAAGCTGTAGATATGAAACCATTCAAAATACCTTCCTGTACAATTAAGTCCCTTTACTTTGCAAACAGTCTTAGCACCACATTTGGCAAAATAGTAAGACAGTGATGATGAGAATCCTTCTTCGTCCACTGTCCATGCACACCCTGTCCCCGTCACTGTGGGGCCAGTGGGATGCCTCTGGCGTCGGTGACTTGGCCTTCCTGCAGGTTCTTGACCAACTGCGCGAGCCAGCGCTTGGTGGTGGTGTCGTCCTTCAGCACCTGGGCAAAGGTGCTGTCTTTCAGCTGGTCTGGCAAACACTGACGGAGGGCTTCTCTGGCTCTGGAGGAGGGAACACCACATGACACACAGACACACACAGATACGCAAATGTTTTGTAACTTTTCTGTCAACAACATTGTGTTATAAAGCAGACAGCTGCTCACGGTTGGCGTGAATTGCTCTGTCTACACTACATATAAGATCACATTGTACCACAACGTGCACATTTAAAGAGGACACTGAAACAACAGGAAGGTTTCTCTAAAAAACAGTTACTGTATTGACCCGAATACAAGATGGTATTTTTGCTCTAGAAAAAAGTCTGAAAAAGACGGGTCTGTTATATTCAGGGTCCAGAGACCCGGGGGTCTAAACATGTGCCGTGAAACGTCGTCTTCCCATGTGAGTCAGAGGTTCTTCTTCTAACTCTCACACACACACACTCACACACAGACTCACTTGAAAACAGTGACTCAAACAATAAGCAAGTTAACAACAGCAGAGGAGAAAGTGTTTCTCAGACATTGACGAGACTGTGGTGCCGTCATAGTCTGATCATAGTTTCAAAATAGATAGTGATAACTGTCCTCATTACGGTAATTAGTAACTGTAATGCTAATACTTGATCGCATGTTAGATACCTGTGGGGGCGCATGGTTAGCCGAGTGGTCGCACCACATTGGTGTATTTAAGCTGTGCAGCTGTTTGCCAGTTTGAGTCCCGACCCAGACAAGCTCTCCTGTGTGTGTTCTCCTCCATTCCTGTGTCTCTACGCTGTCTCTTATCATTAAAGGCAAAAATTCCCAACAAATGATGATAAAAAGAAAAAAAAAAAAAACACTCCTAGATGATGCATGCTTGCTACTACAGGTCATGTGCTTGTTTGCTAATTTTTCCAAAAACAGGCCGTGAAAATGAGGGGTCGTCTTATATTCGGGTCAATACAGTACTAACAGAGGCCAGCTACACCCTATGTCAAGCAAACCCACTCTTCTGTGATGTACTTTCCTGATATGAATTATTAATATTACTTAATAGTAGGATACGAGTGATAAACTTATCTATGAGGCAGGAAGTTTCCACAGGAAGTTAGCTAGCAGAACCATATTGTATGTTTTATATGGTTCATGGTGAATGCATGAATGAATGTTTAAGAGGAGTAGGGAGGCAGAGATGGGACTTTGATCAATCAACACGGACCTGCTGACATTAAAACACAAATGCTGCTCAGCGCAGGACTTTAGCTTGGTCTCAGTGTTGTGCTATGACCATCCAAAAGCAAACGTATGATACGATCACCTGCTGAGCTGCATCACAGAGATCTTAACGTGTCATTACATTTCAGAGCTACGTTAGTCACTATGTGATGGCTTGCTGATTGAATGTAACAACCACAACTCCCTCCATAATAGATACACAATAATTTACAGCAAACTGAGAGTTACCAACAAGTTATATTTTAAATTATTTTTAAATTATTTTCTTAGGTCTACAAACAGCTAAAAGGGGCAAAAGTATGTGTGTTTTGTACTTATAAGAAGAGGAGGTTAAAAACTAATTCTGCATCAGCGGAAGGATTTAACTTTATTGGAAATGGCAATAAATTTATTTTTCTGAACTCTCACTAACTTCTGCAATTAGCTCTGACCACAGGCAGAAGAATCATTCACCACAAATGGTATATACAGTAATGTCTAATGGCTCCTCCTAGTGGCAAATACCGATTATCAAAGTCATTTTCTCTATGTGCCAAGATTTAAACAGGACCACATACAGTCCAACACATCTGCTGAGCACTGCTTTACCTGAGATTATCTGAGAGGCGAAGGTAGCAGCGAACAACGTGCTTCAGGAGACGTGCTGATGGTTCCTTTGAGAGCTGCAACACCATTTTGCCCTGTGGAGACGACGACGAAACATGACTCACTGACAATATATCTTCATTTGCAGAGACTAGGGAAGTAAATACAATCAAACACTGATGTGATGTTTCTCCAGGTACACTTACAAGGATCATGGCCACATGAGAGAAACGTTCATAGGTCTGACATATGTACGCCAGCCCTGTGTCATCCAACAGAATCTTCTGCAATATGAAAGTAGCGACCTGCAAAATGAAACAAAACGAATAATGTTGAATTGTCCAACCCAGTCAGGCAGAGATACTTCTGTTACAGTTTAACTGGGACTACAGCAGCGCTCATGAATATCAATGACGAAGAATGAATGAAGAAGTAGACAAAACATTGTGAACTGACATATTTATAACCACCAACTTTAATCAATTTAATAAGGATACATTTTAAAAGTGTTTGAAAAACAGCTGTGATGGTAAAGTACCGTCTTGGAGAGTTCACTCCCTGATTCCATGATACGGAGACACAGCGGGATAATTTCAGTGGTGAGGAGGAAGTTTATCACTTCTTGTTCGTCTGTTTTCACCAAAGCACCTGAAGCAAATTTAAAAAAAAAAAAGACATCTTGTTGAGACTCCTCAAGATACAGCTTCATGTAAATAATGCTCATAAAAGAAGCAGATTTTACCAATGACTCCCAGGCTGGTGAGTCGCAGGTACTCAAACGGACGTGTTTTGCTCACAGTGTGTAGAAAAGGGTAAAGGAAAAGAGGAATATGTGCAGCAAGAAAAGCCGACCTGGTGAGGTACAAACAATTAAACACACTTTAATCAATGTGACTTCACTTATAACACTGTAAACATAACAACTATACATTCCATGAATACTTGTGTGTATGTATCTCTTACCCGAATGAGAAAATGCTTTTGTTAAATTGGATATTACTTATCCAGAATGATTCTGATTCACAAGTATACACAAGGTGCTGAGAACTTTTTTCAAACTAATATCACTTGATTGGGAAAACTTCCTTCAGACTATTTAAATATATTCAAATGTATTTAAATATATACAATTTAAATGATAAACAAATCACTTTCCTGTTCAAGTCCAGAGCAGATTTAGAGCTAGTCTTAAGTAGCTGCATCATTCTGACAACAATTTCTCATCACGCTGAACTCTTCATTACCTAGTCTCAGGGTGTGAGGCGACACACTGCAGAAGTGCCAGGGCGTTGCAGACTCTGTTAGACTGGTGAGCTGTAAGTGTGGGTGGATTTATAGATGGATAGATGTTCACTATCTCCTGATTTAAAAAATAATAAATGGGGAAAGGAATCAGTTAATATTATGATCAGGGCCAAACAACAGAATGAATACACACAAACAGTAATCAAAGAGATGATACAGATATAGACCGCACCTGCAGCAGAGCAGCAATTGTTCCACAAGAGTGCCAGAGCATTGGAGCAAGGTCTGGCACAGATTCACGCTTCTTGCTTAGTTCCAGCAAGGCGTTTTCTCTGGTCTCTGGACTGGAGAGTTCATTGATCCACTGGTAGATCTTCTCCCGGTCCACCTGGGCCAGGGCTGTGACATTAGTCACTGCCTGGAACAGAAACAGTAAATGATAACTTGACACATTCATCATCACCATAATAATGACCTATGCACTACATGCACATGATGGCTTGAACTTTATCTGCAAAATCGCCACTAGACTCATAATGTGACCAATATAAAGGCATGAAAAAAATATCACATCCTATTTTATAACAGTGATCAACTTTATGTCGTCACTGTAAATGAATCAGTGGTTTCACAGAGGTCAAACTATGATTAATGATGTGCATACAACTACTTATAGCAGAGCAGTGTCTAGAGTCAGTCAGTTTTTCCAGCTAACACAGACACTTCATTTATTAGTAGCTCTGGTGGAGGTTCCTTGATTTCAAGAGGTAACGCATGTGCCATGATCACTTTAGTAGAATTGTAGAAGATTCAAGAGACTTCGATTAAGACCAGTACATAATCCAGAATAAATCACAATTTATACGGTTTTAACACGTTTAAAGCATCGGAAAGAAACACAGCGTCAGATCGGATGTTTGATGATTGGTAGCGCAGCAACATCGGTTAACTTCCTGGACATCGACGCTTATTTCTTATGTTAAATACTCACTGCTCCCGTAGAAAGCATCCTCTGAAGATCTTCGTGGTCCCAATGTGTGATTAAAAGTGAAGTGTTGCGTAGTGGCAAATCAAAGCGTTTGCAAAGAAACAAAGTTGTCGTAACTAACACACCGTGCGGACAGTTAGCCCAAGCTAGCTGCTAAATGTTTTTGACAAATGAAATTCATAACGCGCACAAACCAGCATTAGAAGCAGCATATCATCGTAAAGCTAAGAGAATAACAAACCGTTAATATTCTCGTTTGTAGGTATTTTTAACATCTCGAGCTAAAAACTGAAAGCTATCGATTAATTAATATAATACCGAAACGATTTTTTGTTCAGGATGGAGGTAAGCTCAGTGCTAATGTTTCAAATATCGCGAGAGTTGTGCTGGACGTACTCTCGGGTTTCATTTCCGTTGTAAATTTTCACATTCCCGCCATCATCGAGCAGTGTTGCGAAGCGTCGTGTGCGGGTCCAGTGTCAACAAGACACATACTGGGGAGCAGGTGAATGCCGGCAAAACAAACTTTCTGCCGTCGTTGGACGTACGAAACCATTACTGTAATTTAAAAGTTTCGAGACGAGCACTTATCATCGACAGGTAAAGGACTGCGACGATGTACTCAAACTGTGATACTGTTTCATCACCAAATTACAATCAGGCAAATTAGCCTGTTAGCTAGCTTTGCTAACATGTTAGCCGATTTGCTAATGTCGGCCTCCTCCATCCATTCAGCGCCTGTAGAGAAGGGGACGACATTACCTGTATCTCAGACATCAGCTTGGCTGTAGTATCAACCTGGTTAGCTTTTCAGAACTTTATGGGTCTGAACATTTTTGTGTTTGTGACTGACTTGTCAGAACGATGCGAACGTTAGCTAAAGCTAATAAACGTTGGTTCGCAGTGTGTTGTGTGCCTTTGCGCGTCTTTGCTGCCGTGATATAGACAGGACATTAGGCTAGTTTGATGGCTAATGCAAACACAGGCTACACTGGCTGTGAATGGAACCGCTAGCCATCACAAATAAGCGGTGTGAGTTTCCTCACTTTGTCAACCATCCGCCTCTGTTCGTCAAATTTGTCCCGCGAACATATAGGTGATGTTGATAATTATCTCCGTGCAAATAGCTGTCGTAGTACGTTTTTTTTTTGTCGTCTTTGAGTTTGTTTTGATTTTCAGCTAGCCTACAGTAGTGAAGCTATAGCCAGCATGTGCTAGCCATGTCTGGTTCCTGATTTTATTCCCTGAGTTATCTAAACTTGTAAATGATGTGCTACAGTGCTGTTACCGTTAACATCACAAGTGTTGTGTTGTTTTTATTGAGTTGGGAAATAAATAATTAGTGCCAATGTTTAATTTCTTTCTTATCAGTGAGCTTCATCGCTCATCTTTACCTTAATGGTTTTACATATTTTGGAGCAATGGTCATAATGACATTACCTGCCTGACTGGTTGTTAATTAATCTGTTAAGGGAGTTGTGCACACAGATGTTGGGATACATTGATACTTAATGCATCTTCTGTTTGATCAAGTCTACTTAAGTGGTACCTTGCTCTGGCTGTACTGATACAGTTCATGTAATTTCTCTTGTTCAGGGTTTGTTTCACCACAAGTCCCAGCCTCCACAGTGCACCAACTGGATAGTAAGCCATGGCAACCACAGTGCCGAAACTCTCCAGCGGTGGTGCTGTTAAGATCCGCTTTTCCAGCCTCGAAGTGGGCACCACCAGATGGAAGGAAGGAACATTTGAGATTCTGGAAAAGGACAACAAAATCAACCTCTGTCTCAGGTTCAACTGTGGTGGTGCTTCCAAAAATTTCCAGGTACCATTCGGGTGGTTTGGTTTGCCTTCACTCAATCATGGGCACAACTGCTGAAATGTTGCTTATGATTCTGAAGTGGTATCATTGTGCAGTTTTTTACTGCAATATTTCATTTACATTTTTTTCTGTATGAATGAGCCATAGCAGTCACTGATGCATCTTCCCTCACTGTCAGTATCAGTATTCTCTCAGTATCAAAGGCCTCAGTGAAAGCACATGTTGTGGTAGCTAACTGTTGATACATGTGGCTTATCTAGAAAGCAATGGCTTGTACAGTTAGCAATAGTAGCATTAATGCCTGTCCCTTAACTGCCATTATTTATGTTGGCAGTCTGAATGGTTTTCATGGCATTTTCAATGGCGTACTTTTGTAAATGTACATAGATAAATAGTAATGATTGTAAAATAAACCTCAGAACACACTATCAAGACTTTGTTTTCACAGGCGCATGTTTCCTTCAGTGTTAACAGGCATGAAAGATGAGCTATACATTGCCATTATACATTCTTATAATGGATCTTGCAGGTGTGTTGCATGTAGTTGCAAATTTTCTGATAGAATGTGAATCAGTAGTGTTTCAAAGCAAAAATTCATCCCATTTATGGTGACATTTGCCTAATTTGAATCCAGATTGCAGTAGGAATAGCACAGGTGTAACTTAAAACAAGAAAAAAAAAAAGAAATGCCTTTTCATCTGAAAATGCAAGATGGGTGCTGAGGTCAGTGTATTCAGCCAAGTGAAGTCATCTGTGTGTCAGTGACCGTGAGACCGGAAACAACTGAAGGTTTGATTATAACGGTTAAAATGTAAAGAAAAAGGCACCAACTGCTTTAAAGATAAATCAGATCATAATAAGTTTAAGATGATCCATCTAGAACAATAAAAATGTTGTTGAGGTATTCTGTGCAGATTCTGAAAGTGCTGAGTCAGAAGCAGTGATGATACAGAGATGGCAGCACTAAAGGACTGACTGAACAAGACAACTTTAATACAGACACTTAAGTTCTCGTTGCCCATTTCTTTACTTTAAGTGTCAAGAAACTTTGCTGAAGTCCAACATGTGTCATATGTCTGACAAGTTAAAAAATAATATCCTATGTGGCAGTTTTAAAAGTGCACACTTTTGTGTTTTTGCTCAAGACTTTGTTAGTTCAGGGAACATTGGAGTCAAAACAAGAGAATAGAGAAGAAATAAATTTAATTCACCACCGTTCAATGAGTGAAAGTTGACTCTTTTTTTTGTCTGCAGCTGAACCAGAATGTGAAGAATATAAGCCAGAATCTGAGTCGAATCATGCTAACTCTAAAGGACAACAGTAGCATCGTTTTGGATAAGTTGCCTCTGACTTTGGCTCAGAAGACTAAGGAATACTTGGAAAAGCTGAAGCATGGGAAAACAGGTAATAACACCACTGTTCATTTCAAATGATTATAAAGATTTTTTTTCCAGTGTTTACAATACGATACCTGAAACCTGAAAGGACACCAGGAAAGGAACATGGCTTTTATTTTTGATGTAAACAGTCATTTTGATTAATGTCTTCACTGATCACTGTGCAGAGCCTTAAGTGTTTTTTTTTTTATTGTTTAGGTTTACCTTAGTTGTGTTTCTCAGTTGTGTTGCTAAAGCTGAATTGCAAAAGTTCAGAACAAGTTTTAGGTGCAGTGAATTTTGTTAGAGTCCTGTCACAACTCTTTAACACCTGCCACATATTTAGATGTTAAGCGTTGTAGCCTGTGTTATTTGATCGTGTGAAATGTAAATGAGCAGAGAATTTGACACAGTCAGAAATAAACAATTGTTGTACTGGAAGGGAACGCATTGATAATCTGCACCATTGTGTATAATTATTTCAGATTTTATTTCCACACTGTCCGGTACTTTCTGACGTTGCGAGTTTATCCTTTTGCTTCTTCTCTCGATCTTGTGTAGTTACCTTCATTTTCCACGTCCCAACTGGGACAGCGTAATTTAATGATGCACTCGTTCCACCAGAATCCCATAGGACCTGCTTCATCTTCGGCATCAGCTGTTCTCCATACACCAATAAATGACAGCAGTAATACTGATTTTCATAAAACACAACCTGCTTCAAAAACACATAAACACAGTAGAGAGAAGTAGCATTTTTAGTGACATTAGAATATAATAAGTCCGGCTCATTGTCTCTGAGGCATCTACAGGCTGGGCTAAATGCAAGATATTATGATTTTGTCTCAGGAGAAGGTGATTCATAATGTCAGAATTAATTGTTTTTAAAGATTTAATTCATCATCTTTGTCTTGTTTTTATCCTTAATTTGCAGTTTTGAAATCATCCCATGGAAGTGCAAACTTCGGTGTGCTTGGGAATCGCTCTGTGAAAAATGAGACCAATCCATCAGGGGAGAGACAGGTGAACAAAAACAACTCGCCACAACTACATTTTTAGATTAGAAACATTTAGACAAACTTACACTTAACTTAACTATCTGGACTCCACACCTCTTCCAGACAACCCCGAGGCGGCAGAGCACAGAGGGTCGCGAGGACACAACCCCACGGAAACCTCTGGGCAGTCCAAGCAGAGCAGCTTCCACTCCAACTCGCACTGGCCTCTCTGAGAACAGGTGGGAAGTTATAAGTTTTATATGAACAGTTTCTTGTGTTTTTTCTGTGTTTATGATCAGAGATACTGTGAAGTTTTCTCTGCCTTGACTAGTTTTTCATTTACCAGTACTTCCACTAGTTATTGTCTCCCCTTCTGAGCTCTTTCCCAGTTTACTGACAACCAGTTCACACTAGTGATTTATTGTTCTCACTCTTGTTTTTCAGGAGCGAGAGGAGAAAACGACTCCTCACTTCAGAAAGTGACCTGACTGAGGATTACCCCAAAGAAAATGACTCCTCAAGGTAAAAAAAAAACAAAACATCTCCCTGCACTAGTTGATACAGTGATGTAACTGCTATTGTACATGTATAATTGGAAAAACATTTATTTTAACATAAACATATGTTTGTTTGTTTGTTTTATAGCAACAACAAGGCCACTCTAGACCCATCCAGGAAGTATCTACTGAGCTGCAAAGACAAACTGAAGCAGGCGGAGGAGAACAGGAGCTCAGGTAACTTACTGACCATAGAGTCATACATTACATGTGTATTCATATATTATGGCATATTTCACCTTCATCTCTATAATTACTGTATGATTTGATGGCTTGTGTCGATACTATCTAAAATTTAGGCTGTAAACAAACAAACGTATATGTCATCACACCTTTTTCTCCTTGTGTTCAGCTCCGTTGGGGTCAAGTCCTCTCCAGCCATCATCATTCTATGGCAGTCGGTCTGTGACTAAGGACTACAGTCAGAGCCATTCTTTTCTGGACAGGTGCATTTCTCAAGTCTTCAGCTAAAATAAAACGTCAGCATATCACTTTAAAAACCAGTCATTGACACGTCTGCTCTAAAATCCCTTCAGGCCATCCAGTACAGCTCAGACTACCACAGCCAAGAGAAGCCCCATGCTGCCCAACCACTCCACTCCCTTCAAGAAGGCGCGTCCATCTCTGGACTACGGTGGCTGGAACAAGCAGAGGCCCTCCACTCTGGCACAGCCTCAGCCCCCACTGCAGGGGTAAGAACAAACCAGACAGACTCCATTTAAATGTGAAGAGAGGATGGTTGTAACACACAGTAAATATTAGACAACACTACAAAAAGAAAGGAAAGGGGGGGGGGACTATTGCAAAGATTAAATCTGTCTCCAAAACTTCCTCCAGTTTGATGTTACAATCTAGTGGATTTACGTTTACACAGTAGAAAGACACTGAGTCATGTTTCTAACTTATTAAAAGCAGGTACATTTTTTATAGTGTAGTTCATAGTGAATTTTTGAAAAAAATATGTTTTTGCGTGCATAAGATATAACCGAATGTGTCTTTCATTGTATATATTTTAGTTTTTCCAACCTGGGCAACACTTGCTACATGAACGCCATCCTGCAGTCTCTGTTTAGCCTCCCCTCCTTCTCTAATGACATGCTGAGGCAGAGCATCCCCTGGAAAAAGGTGCCCATCAACGCATTACTCAGGTACTGTGTTAAGCTCATTCAGCTGCAGATTGTGTACATAATGTGTAAAAAAAAAAAAAAAAAAGTTAGCTATCTAGTTGACTTTTTAACTCTGTATATTTGGAAGTTTTACAAAGATACAGGTCTTAAAAGCTTCGACTTAATTCCACATTGTGCATCGACTCTCTGCAGACGTTTTGCTCACCTCATGGTCAAGAAGGATGTCGGCTGTCCAGAGACCAAAAAGGATCTCTTGAGGAAAGTGAAGAGTGCCATCTCCTCCACAGCCGAGCGCTTCTCTGGAAACATGCAGAATGTAAGTCCTCTTGGAATCAGCAGTTAACGACAGATGTGATGTGCTGTTGGCTGGAAATAGTACTGTGGTGGATAAAAAAATGTGTTTAGTCATAACAGGTGGATATCAAAAAAATATAACAAATTCACAAAGAAATAAAGTTAATCCAAAGTCTGCACAACTTTAATTGAAAATAACCCATATGTACACGATCGCATTCTTAGATTTTATTCTGTCGATGTTTGTCAGGACGCTCATGAGTTTCTGAGTCAGTGTTTGGACCAGCTGAAGGACGATGTGGAGAAAATGAACAAGAGCTGGACAAATGAAGCTGCAGCCTCTTCTTCGTCTTCTGTGGTGAGTGAAAATGTCCAGGAAGCTGTGTCACCGCTGGCCAAGGCAGAGCCGGGTGAAGAAGTGGACACTTCTCGCATCTACACCTGCCCTGTGGCAGTTAACATGGAGTTTGAGGTGCAGCACACCATCACATGCAAAGGGTGAGGCCTGTCTCCTGCTGGACCATCACATACAATCTCTCTTTGTAATATATTTGCCAGAACTGAAAACATATGATACGTAACACACTGAATGTTATTTTGTTTTTTTTTTTCCTCCAGTTGTGGCGAGGTGGTGACCAAGCGAGAGCAGTTCAATAACTTGTCCATTGACCTGCCGCGCAGGAAGAAAACCCTCCCACTTCGCTCCATCCAGGATTCTCTGGATCTTTTCTTTAGAGTGAGTCTTTTCGTTTACAGATTAAAATTCTGATCATTTTCTTTGAAACACTTAGTTCCTCTTTTTTAATGCCAAATATATTCCCTTTTCTAAGTAACTGCAGGAAACAAGAAGCATCAACTGGATACATTTGAACGTGTAGTGACAGAAGTTTCTTTTTCCGTTTGCAGATGGAAGAAATCGAGTACTCATGTGAAAAGTGCAATGGGAAAGCTGCAACTGTTGCACATAAATTCAGCAAATTGCCTAGGTAACAGAAACTATAAGCTTATGGCGAAATGTACATGGATGTTCACACTCACAGACAATTTACAAGTAAACAAAGAAGTGAATTAGATTTCTTTTGTTCTGATGAATGTTTTCTCCCCACAGAGTGCTCATCCTCCACCTCAAGCGGTACAGCTTTAACGCTCAGCTGTCTCTGAACAGCAAGCTCGGCCAGCAGGTGGTGATTCCCAGATACCTGACCCTGCTGTCACACTGCACCGAATCCACACGGCCTCCCATCAACCTCGGGTGGAGTTCCCAAGCCTCCATGTAAGACGTCCTAAAATAAATTTAAAAAAATATGAGTAAGAGCTATGAACATTTCACACTTTGTATAATTATACCCATAGCTATTTATGGATTGAGTAGAGTTTACGTGTTCTACAGATTTACCGTCTAAGGGCTGATCAGTTTATTTAAAGGAAAAAGAACATTTATCAAGGTTTTGACTGTTTTTCTCAAAGGTCCAGAACACTCAAGTCATCACAGTCGGTCAACTCCTCCACAGCATCTCTACGGTGAGTCCAGCTGATTACTGAGGAAAAATAACAGACAATTAAAACCCCTTCATGTGCTGTGACATTAAATGTGATAGAATGTGACATTGTGTTCTCACTCACAAAGGTGTGTGTGTAGATGGGTTAGGGTTACACGTATTTAAAAACTAGTAAAAGGACCTAATGTGTTGTACTTCGGGCTTGTAAATGTAATCACTGAACTACTGACTGTTTTTTTTTTTTTTTTGTTTGTTTTTTTTTAGAAGGATTGGAGGGAAAGTGGCAAACTCCAGCTGCACCTCCATCCTTGTGGACTCTGACTGTGAGGAGGAACTCACCCGAAGGGTGAACACAAACCGTAAGCGTCGGCTCAGCACCTGCCTGCCTGACGACGACGACCGACTGGAAGAGGTGAGAGTTTATCGGTCCAGAGCACGTCACGAAGAAGTGCATTTAGCTCTGACACGTCATGTTTCCCTTATCTGATCTCAGTTCAGTCTCTGAGCCCCTCTAGCCAGGTTAAAAGAGCGACAACCTCATGACACCGAAAACTCTTCAGATACAAAAACTCACCAACACACACTCTTCTTACTCTTAAGTGTAGTGGAACAATAAGCTTTAAGTTACATAAGTTTATTATAGGGATTAGCTTTACCATGTTGTTTCACCAGGAGCCTCTAAAGTTTAGAATTACAGTTTATCGATGAGGATAAAACAGAAACACTGGTTTGTTTATTTCCTGAACCTTCAAGAAAGGAAAACTGAGCTATCAGCCGCTGTTAGTGCACATTGACCGAGTCACTTATTTACTTTGTTGTTTACTGACCTTGAAATGTTTTATTCTGCCTTTTTTTCCCCTGTTGCTATTCTCACACTGTATAATATGTTTCAGCGGGGAGTAGCAATGGATTCAGCCGACTTCAGTGGCATAAATGATGATGAGATGCTGGCGGCAGTGTTGGAGATGAGCCGTCAAGAGGCTGGCCTCTCTGCCCCTCCGCCCCTGGAGGATGAGCCAACCAGCAGCCCGGACACAGGGTTTGGAGACACAGATGCCCATGACCTGGCCTACCACACCGACCTGATGGAAACAGACAATAAACAGCCTGCAGGTAGTACAGCGTAGTACAATATTTATTTGTCATAAACATTGCATGTGTCGAAGGCTGACATCGCGTAGGAAAAGGTGTTGATTTGTTCAGTTGTCTGGTTTTCTACATTGACACAAAAACTGCACTGGTCCAAGTGTGATGACATTTTAAACAAAGGTGAAGCGACGATAGCTTCTCTGTCATTTCGTTCTTAAATAGTCTGTTTATATTTTGTGCAGATGTGCTGGATTCCTTGGATTTGACCATGGATGAGAACAAGGAGAACCAGACTCCAGAGGGCGTGCAGCAGCAGGGCGAGCTGGACTGGGTCCAGCAGTACAGTCTGGACCAGGAGAGGGAGGAACAGGAGTTGCAGCAGGCGTTGGCCCAGAGTCTTCAAGAACATGTAAGATCAAACCCCATGTGACATCTGACAGCAGCTGGGCAGCACCTGGATACTCTACCATGGCTCTATGACACAGTTCAGCAGATATGTTGATTTTATACAGGAACTGAGATGATCACCAGATAATGTTTCCAGTGTTTCTTCTTCTGAAATCATAATGAGTAATATTGACCATCCATGGTCGTTTTTTCTGACCTAAGACTTTGTCCCCTCTTCATGTCAAACAGGAGGCTCAAGAGATGAGAGAGGATGATGATCTGAAGAGAGCCACAGAGCTCAGTTTACAAGGTATGAACCAGAGTTGTTCAGTCTCTTTTCCTTTTTCCAAACAAAAAACCCAGACTGACAACACCCATACAAAGCTAAATGTTGCGGTGCTATTTCCAGTTTTATGAGACGTGTTCTCACCTGTGTGCTCTCAGAACATAAAATCAGTTCTGTGAAACAGTTCAACCTTTATCAACGCCTTTTTCTCATCCAACAGAGTTCAACAACTCTATGCCTGAGCTGCTCTGCTCAGATGATGACTCTGGACACGAGGATGTTCTGGACATGGAGTACACTGAAGCAGAGGCTGAAAACCTGAAGAGGAACGCTGAGGTACAACATATACTATATGCAACATACACTTGGTTCACTAAACTGCTTCCATTCATAGTAATGTTCATATAAATGTGATCCACAGAGCGGAGATCTGGCCAACTCATTCAGACTCATCAGTGTTGTCAGTCACATTGGGAGCAGCTCTTCCTCTGGTGAGTGTCTGTAGATGAGACCTGTTAAAATTGAAATCAACTGGTTATAGTTGTTTTACTGGTGTTTACCTCAGTACAATTTTCTTTAGTTGCCACAGTTTCAACCACACAAAATGTAGTTTGAGCAGATGATCAACTGCTGTATCGCTACCTGCGTCACACCTGAACGTTTTCCATCTCAGGTCACTACATCAGTGACGTGTATGACATGAAGAAGCAGTCGTGGTTGACCTACAACGATCTGGACGTGTCGCGCACACAGGAAGCAGCCGTCCAACGAGACAGAGACCGCAGCGGATACATCTTCTTCTACATGCACAAGTGAGTTGTGTTTGTAACATAATCAAACCAGCCTCTGTGTGTTTTCCCTGCAGTTATATTTTGGATAAACTATGTACCGGAATAGAATATAATTTATTTGACCAAGCAAGGGAAAATACATCTACTTGACAGCATCAAAATCCCAAAAACACATTAACAGAAAATAAAATAGTTTATATAAGTTTCATTGAGGCACATTAACACATTTTTTTTAAACCGCTCTCACGCGTTACCTCATGTGTTGTCAGAGATGTGTTTGAACAGCTGTCGGAGATGGAGCGAGCTGGAGCCAGCGGCGCTTCAGAGGCAGGAAGGAACGTGCTGCAGCCTCTGTGAGCGCGGCGTCTTCAGACGAAACATCCACACGCATCAACCGCTGAACCCGGAAACGCAGCGCTCCTCTGAACAACCTTGCATACTACTGACCGCCGTCCGTTTTTGGTCGTCTTCAGGCACTTCTCCTCTACAAACCACTTAACGCCAGGCTCAGTTAGCACCTGTCAATGCCAACACACGTGCTAATCGGTCAAGACTTTAAGAAACCAGAAATGCATTTAAAAATGTTCAGTGGATCAAATTTTGCCTCTCTGTTTTTGGGGCTGGAGTTTTTCTTTGCTATGATTTTATCAACTGTTTTGTAAAGGTTTTTTCTTTGTTTCTTGATCTTTCAGTTTCAAAGCTATTCATTCAGACTTTGACTTAAAGCAACCATCAAACACCAGATGCTACTGGTACTTCATGAACTGTATGATTTGCAGACCCTTTATTTCCCATTTGAACTAAATAAAGATATATTCTATGTTGGGGTATAAGCTATATAGAGTTAAAGGGTTGTTGTATTTAGTGGGTATATTTGGTGCAATATTTATGTTCTAGCACAGATCGGCCCATGAAAGATGAGCTTTCTGTCCGTGTGCAAATGTTTTCCCAGTTTTTTTTTTGTTTTGTGCTCGACTTACGACCTTATGTGTGTGTGCGTGTGTGTGTGGCTGTGGCCGTCTCCATATTTTACAGATTTAAACAGAAAATATTGAGCTCAATAGTAACACAGCCTATTTTTTACTGAGCTTTTCTCAGTGAAGCCCACTTTATTCTTTTGGGGTTCTGACCTTGTGCCTCCCAAGACAACTTTTATAAATATGTATAAAAGCTTTACTTTGAAAGTTGCACAACTTTGTTGTTTTTGAATATGTTTGTCAAACCTCAACGATGTGTAAGTCAGATTTTTCTCTATAAAAAGCCAACAGAGTTTTCTATTTATTGCAGCCTAGGGTTGATTATATCTGAATTAACCCGTCAAGATACACCATGAGAAATAGATGTCTTTAATACTAGACCACCAGGGAAGCTAGCTATAGCATAATGTATTTAGATCAAGGCCAGTATTCAGTCCCTAACACCTTATATCTCTGCTAACCCTGTTGAACTAGTTCCTATCAGATGTGCTTACATATAGAATGGAGCTAATGGGATGATTGTTTTTCCTGTATCGTTACTCCTGTTGTTACCACTGTAAAAACAATCACATTTCGATATGCCATGACTTGTGTGGAACATGGAAGCAAAGTGTCTGCTGGATGTATTCAGACCACATGAAATTATTTTCTCAAAAGCAGAAAAAAAGAAAAAAAACGTAAAACTAAACACGAGTGCTAAATGTGTGTGGACTGAATATGAATACGTTGATGTAGTGAGGTTTATAGGAAGCGTCCGGCCGTATTGGACGACTTCCTGCAACCAGGGTTTTCTGTTGAGTGCAGCCGAGTTATTCACCGTGAATTCACGTTTCTGAGACGTGGCACCTTCTTGAACGTCCTGTCCCACGCGGAGTATAAAGAGGGTAAACTGTGTTTGTGAAGAATGAATAGCTTTTTCTATCCTTCATACATTACTGATTCTTCCTAAAGCAAATTTTAATAAAATATGAATATTACAATGAATTGACAGACTTTTTAATTTGATGTTTCAAGTTTTTTATAACGACACTCTTTTCCAGTGTTAGTGGATGTCCACAGTCCAACCGGTTCGAGGACACTGAACGAGCAGTATCAGCACCATAGTGCAACTAGTGCAGTGTTGAGGTGTAAAGGCAGCAGGAGACGGTCGCTGTCACCTGTCCTGACTGCATTTCTTCATCATTGACTCCAGGTGGCGTCCTGTGAGTCTGTTGTACTCGCTCAGAATGTAGCTTTCCCTCTGCAGCATCTGCAAACAAACACAAGTCAAGCTGCGTCAGTCTGTGGTGATGACACGTGAAATCATTTAAACGTGCTGCGATTTCTTTCTTATGCTGATTAAACCTGATTACAGTTAGCCAGGTTTGGTGGCGCGTGCCTGTAATCCAAGTTACCGGGAGAATGAGGACGGTGGATGGTTTGAGCTCAGGAGCTCTGAGCTGCAGTGGACCATGTCAATTGGGTGTCTGCACTAAGTTTACCTTAATATTCCTCTGGTATTATTAAAATATTCATCTACATATCTATCTCTGGTGCATTTCAGAAACTGACAGAATAAATCAATCTTAATGTCAAATAAAAGGTCAGTTTATCCAAATAAATTTCCTTAATTATGTCCAGCATTAATAATATACTTACTTGTATATAATTTGAAACTTTTGAATGGAATTAAAATTATTATTATTGATAAATGTTACATGCTGCGAGTTTAGAGTTTAGTTTGGGTGAACTGACCCTTTAATGTGTTTTTGTTTGTTTGTTTGTCTTTAGTTTAAGATGTTTCATACAAACCTCAGTCCACTCTTCCTCTGTCTCGTGTCTGTAACCCAACAGGTGACAGATACCATGTGCAGTAGCAGCCTGACAACATGAGCAGAAGAGTGTGACGATTAGTCAGTGACAACAAACACCGTCCCTGGTCACTACAGACTAGATGTAGACTGTGCTCATGAAGCTGGTGAATAAATTACATCTGTTACAACCTTATTAATTTGGCAGCTATGGAACATGTTGGAGCTACTGTCAATATCACAATTCTACTATACAGTACACTTATATTGACCTCTGAAGGTGCTTTGGTATTTGGCATCAAGACATTAACAACAGATCCTTTAAGTCCTGTAAGAGCCTCTGTGGATTGGACTTGTTTGTCCTGCATTAACTGGATCGAGATCTGGACAATCTGGAGACAAGTCAACACCTTCAACTTGTAACTGTTCCTCAAACCTGAGTGGTCCTGAACCACTGTTGCAGTGTGACAGAGGATTATCCTGCTGACATACACCAGTCTGTTGGTAAACATGTGTTTGTGCACACACACCAAAATGGATGCGTTTAAAATGATCATTTTTTTTCTTATCTAATAAAAAAAAAAGCTTCACTGTGACTTCAGTTATAGTCTGTTTGTCCATGGTTTGACAATTTAAAATAGTTTTTACTAATATATTTCACTTGTGTTCACACTCTTCTTATAAGTGTGTGACTGAATTTCTCCCTCCAGATACTCACAGTGAGAGAATCGTGCAGATCCAGAGACTCCTCCTGACACTGCTTCATCACAAACTCAACTCCTAGGAAAATGTCCCCCAGGTTCAGTTCATCCCTCTGAAGAGGACAAGGTAGTTTACCTGGTCTTAAGTCCTAAAAGACACAGAGAGTTTTAATGTAAGTGAACACACTGGTCAGTGAATTGATGTGGTCACTGTCACATGTTGATGTGCAGCCGTGTTTACCTCGTAGAATGGAAATGACAGGACATCTGTCGGCATGTTTTTCTTCCTGTAGATGTTGTTAATCTGTTGGATCTTGTTGTTATCAACACAAATGATGCCCAGGTCAAACTTCTGGATGCCCAGTATGTGTCTCAACGTGTCGACGTCCTTACGCAGCCTGGCGCGGCGCAGAGGCACCACCTTCTGGAGGTTCCGTAGTACTACACCCATTTCAACACTCAGCAAAATACTCAGTAAAACGAAAAAACGGCTTTAAAAAAATCACGACACAAAAATAAATGTTAAACCAAACCCACAGCCGACGACAGCCAGCTAAAACGATTCCGTAGCCGTTGGTTAACGAGAGCGACTCGTTAGCTTTACGTTAGCCACGACCGATGTTCAGCCATTCCGGCGGAATTCAAGGTGACACGTCCCGGCAGTTTCAACATATATTCACCCGAAACCGACTGTGTTGGTTTTCTCTGTGTTGTGTGGATTTATTCACACAGTGGAAAGAAATTACACGCTTTCTGCGATTTAAGTAAAATAATCTATTGGCGGTTCAACGTCTCTCCGAGCAATGAACGGGCGCAGCGCTGACAATCACGGAACGGAGTTGAACGTTCATTTAACGGGGAACAAAATTTGTCGTCGGACCGGAACAGGATGTGGACAAATGAGGCTGAACTGCCCAAAGATTCAACTTGGAAAACAAACGACGAAAGCGGAGGTTTTTGCTTCAAAGGCCGGGACATTTTGCGGTGTTGTTTAAAAACTTCGTCTCTGGTCAGTACCGCGTCTTTAAAGGTAATGACGTAGCTGAACTAAAGTTATCGTCAGTAATGTTTTTACTAGCAGCGGTGTCATGCGTTTTTATCCGCTCCTGTCTTCATAATGTTCTGTTTAATTTTAACGTGGTTTCGTGTTACACAAAATAACTTGGAAGACTGGGAAGCGTTGTAAAGTCCCTCTGCTTGAATGTTTGGAGAATAAAGGTTTTGTCTCGACAAATAATCAGGCGTTAATCGTCCGCTAACGTTGGCGCCATGAATCCGTCCAATCCGTTTGGCAGTCCACAAGGTGGAGCTTTCCAAGCGCCAAACAACAACATGAAGCCTGGTTTGTTTCAGCCATTTGGACAGCAAAGCTCCAATAATCAGCCCCAATCTATGGGATTTTTTCAACCATCAGCGTTTGGGCAGCCACCTGTCTTAAACCAGACCCCAGCTCATGGGAGCAGCATGTTTGGACAGGCCCCCGCCTTTGGACAGCCGTCTGCTCAGCCTCCCTCTCTGCCCACAATAAGCCAGGCTCCAGCGTTCGGGCAACAGTCAGCAGGAATGAGTAGCTCAGGCTTTGGGAGAGGCTCAGCGCCGGCTTTTGGACAGACTAGCGGATCAAGTCAGAGCTCAGTCTTTGGACAGACACCTGCATTTGGACAGACCTCTGCGTTTGGACAGACGTCTGCATTTGGACAGACCTCAGGATTTGGTCAGCAGAGTACAGGATTTGGTAAACAGCCTTCAGGGTTTGGCAATGCTCCGATCGCTACCGGAACTACCACTGCCGTAGGGCAACCTCAGCCACTGGGATTTGGACAGTCTGTGTTTGGCCAGCCGACATCAACTAGCAGCACCACCAACACATTTGGCACAACTCAGAGTGTGAGTCAGGGCAGAGGGTGTGGATCAACCGAATTCAGTTTCAAGCCAGCCAACGAGGCACTTTTTAAACCCATCTTCAGTGCCAGTCCGGAGCCTGCTATCTCCGAGGCCACTTCCATGTCCAGCTCACCTTTTGGCAGCAGTGGGAATCAAGTAGTCCCTAGCACCACAAGAAACAGCAGCAGCACCACCACCACAGGCTTCCCTCTGTTGACAGGTGATAAGTCTGTGCCGCTGGACTTCAGTTTTTCACAACCAGCTGCAGCCCCCTTCATCTCTGCTCAAAACAATCCACCAACAAGTAGCAGTAGTAGTGGTCCTCCAAACACACTGCAGTTCACCTTTTCGCAGCCAGCCCCCCCCTCCAACTCCAGCACCAAGGCATCCACTACACAGCCCACCACCCCATCGTCTTTCAGCTTCACGGCTAAAACGCTCCAGCCCCAAACAACATCTCTGTTTGGAGGAAGCAGTTTTGGTCAGCCTTCAGCTTTTGGTGAGAGTAAAGGTCAAGAGGAGAAGGATACAGATGAGAAAAAGAGCAACCTTGAGACCCTAGAGGAGACAAACATATTTGCACGATTTAGCAAAGGCACAAAGCGTAAAGAGGACCCAGCGGCCGCCACTAGTGCCCCAGAGAAGCCCATCCCTGAAGATGATGTTCCAGCAGAAGCAGATTTACCAAGACACCCCCCCAAAAGACCCCTTATGAGATCTCGTGGTCCACCAGCAGGCCTATTTGGCAGGGCACTTAGTGGTCTGCGTAAAGACGGCCCTAATCCAGTGAGACGAGAAGCCGTGAAGGAGCTGCAGCAGCAGCCAGTGAAATGGGAGGAGACAGAGAGGGAAGATGTCCAAGATCAGAGTGAAGACCTCCCTGCTGCACCAGCCACTTCACAGGCACTCACCAGGGATGTGCTGGAAAAAGCTGAGGCATCAGGTGAGAGCTCAAACACAGATCATACACACCTTAAAGAGTATAAGTGAATTACATTATTATAACATTCTGTTCTCTGTATCTTACCCACGAACCTTTTGTAGATTCAGCGAACGTCCCCAATCCAGACCTTGAAAGAACAACCCCAGTGAAGCGTGGTTTACGCAGGGAGAGCTCAGAGAGCCTCGGAGGCATGTCTCCCACTGACTGCACCTCCATCCAGTGTAGGAATGTCCCTCCAGCTCTCAACAAAAAGGAAATCATTGAGAAGCACTTTTCCCGTTTCGGTAAAGTCTTCAAAGTCCTATGTCGGCCCGCTAAGAACCTGGCTATGGTCCACTTCGGTGACCATGTGAGTGACATTCATTCTACCTACCATCATGCTCTGTCTGTCCTAATTTACCCAAGCTCATCTGACTCTCAATTGATTTTGATTCTCCTGAAATGATTCTCAGCCATCTGAGGATTATCTTAGGTACTCTACCCAGCTGTTTGTTAGAAACACAGTTTTACAGTCAGAGTGGAAAGCTGGTTCTATGTCTAGTTTGTTTGTTTGATGTTGGTCTTTTTGTGTTTTTAGCATCAAAAACCATGAAAAGTGAGTCTTTGTTTGTTTGTTGTGTGGAATTATTTGCTGGTGTCTTTGGAGCTCAGGTAAAACCTGAGACTCATGATAACTAACAACAGGACACAGATCATGATGTGTATTTTGAATTTCATTTTTAAGGCCTCAGCAGCCAAGGCAAAGAAGAAAGGCAAACTCCTGCATCGACATGAGCTCCTCCTCTTGTGGCAGAGAAAGAAACAGAGTAAGAACCTTACATTTCAAGTTACCAGCCAAAGCAGCTGGAAAACACAGATATTGTCATAAACATATTGGGGGCGTTGATACTGAGTCCCAGTCTGATACACTTCATTTCACCTTTAATCACCTTATTTCCTTGCATTTTCTCTTCATTTACTAAAAAGACACTGGTGCTGTTTTGTTTTGTTTTTCACGTTAGGTCCAGGGGATAAAGGAAGCAGAGCTGCAGTGGAAAAGGAGGAGGCAGAGCAAGAGAGCCAGGAGGGCAAAGAGTCCAAGGCTATTTCCTCCCCTCTCAGAAGACCTGCACTCAGAGGTGGTCCTGCAGTCAGCAGCACTGTGACCTTCAACCGCAGGTAGACCACAGACCACACCACACAAATATTTTCATCATTTTCGGAACAATTGGCTCCCTAAAGTAGGTGAAAATGTTTTTTTTTTTTAGTGCTTTTCTTACATGTGTTATTCTGTGTGTCAGCTCTCCAGTGAAGAAACCTCTGTTAGCAAAGTCTCTGCAGTTTGACACTGAACCACAGAAAGCTGAGGGCAGCACAGCATCTCAGGGCTCCGAGCGCCCTGTGCCCTCCTCCCTCCTCCACCTCATCGGCCAGTTGGCAGAGACAGCTGAGGAGAAGTACCGCCTCCTGGAGCAGAGAGACAAGGTCCTGCGTCAAGGTGGGTCTGCTTCTCATATCAGACTAATGTAGTCTGTAACAAGGCCCGAAAACCTTCTGGCATCCTTCTAACTGTGTGAACTTCGTGTCTGCTCAGGTCGACCCAAGCGGACAGACCTGGACCTGACGAAGGTTTTTGTGGGGACGTGTCCTGACATGTGTCCAGAAAAGGAGAGGTACATGAGAGAGACAAGGAACCAGCTCAGCATATTCGAGGTCATCCCCGACACAGAGATGGTAACGTCCATAAGTTTACATTTCCACTGAGACTTTAAAGGTGACAGAACAAAAACGTATTTACCCTGTTTTTGTTGAAGAGTGGTTGTCCACCTGCATTCAGGAACATGCAAAAAGTGCTAGAAATTCTTAACGTCTCCTTTTCATCAATAAGACATCATGTCTCTGTGATCTCAGGTTTCTTCTGGATTTTTACTTGTGCTCCCATTCAACAAAAAGGCAATAAAATGTGTTATTTGAAATGATAAAGCTGCATTGATTTGGTATTTGGGTTCACCTGTAGATTTACAAGATCACATTGAAGGCATGTTATCCAGTCAGATATACAAATGCATGTTGTACATTTAAGGATTTAAGGATAAAGACAATCGATTAACATGTTAAAGACAGGAGAGGCTGAAAAATGACAACAAAATGAAACTGTCCTGTTCTGTCTCCAACTAGGTGGATCACGCAGCAGCCATCAAGGAGTACAGTCGCTCATCGGCTGACCAGGAGGAGCCTCTGCCCCATGAGTTACGCCCCCTGCCTGTGCTCAGCATGACCATGGACTATCTGATGACTCAGATCATGGACCAGGGCCACGACAACTACCGCGACTGGTATGATTTCGTCTGGAACCGGACCCGTGGCATCCGCAAGGTAAGGCCCTGCCTCACATCATCTTCAGATTTCACCTGTAATGATATGTTACTGATATGATATTGATAGTAGCAGGGAAGCATTTTACCTACACAAAACTGCACTGTACAGAATAGCAGATAACTGCAGACAAACTTTTTGAGGGAAAACATATCTTTGTTGCTCATGTAATCGATCTCCTCCCCACACACAACAATCTGAACTAACAGCAAAGTCCTTGTTCCAATATACTTCCTGTATCCAGTTGTAATTTTAATGATTAGGCTTCACAAGTTCTGGGATGTGTTTTGCAATCTGATCTATTCCTCTGTCACACATACAGGACATCACACAGCAGCACCTGTGCTGCCCAGACACAGTGTCACTGATTGAACAGTGCACACGCTTCCACGTGCACTGCGCCCACCACCTCTGCGAGGAGCACATGTCGTCTTTCGATGCCAAGATCAACAACGAGAACATGACCAAGTGCCTGCAGAGTCTAAAAGAAATGTACCAGGACTTGGCCACGCGTCAAATCTACTGCGCCCGGGAGGCCGAGTTCCGCCAGTACAATGTGCTGCTGAAGCTCAACGACGGCGACATCCTGCGGTCAGTCGCAGAAAAACACAAACACAGATGACTGAATCATTAAAAGTGTCAATGAATTGTTTATAAATGTTTTTGCTGAAGTGTCAGTGAATTGTTTTTACAGATCCAGGTTATAGTTTAGTCTCTGCACTCATGATAAACACATTTCATTTCTACACAGTGAGGTGCAGCAGTTCCGCGATGATGTGCGCAACTCGCCTGAGGTGAAGTTTGCAGTTCAAGCATTTACTGCAGTCAACAGCAACAACTTTGTGCGTTTCTTCAAGCTGGTGAAAGGAGCCTCATACCTGGCGAGCTGCCTCCTGCACAGATACTTCAACCAGGTCAGAAACTCTCCTACTAAAGAATGAGACTGAGAAAATCACAAAAGTGTGAAAAGTGTTTCTTGGATATGAATATTAACAAACGTTGCATCATATTAGAACTTATTCTTTACATCATAAATGTCAATGAGATGCATCCAAGAAGTTGCTGAAGTCAATGAAGTGACCAAAAGCAGCTGCATGCAAATGTATCGTACAGTGTAGCAAGATCATGGCTGTAAAGCCAAAAACATGTAATTATTGATTATTCTGTAGATTATTTATTGTAATCACTTGATCTATACATTTTCAGAAAATGTGAGAGAAAGTTCCAGTTGTCTAGAGTAACATCAGTCACTTTTTTTAATAATAACAGTCCAAAACCCAGAGGTTTCTGAGTTTGAAATCTGAAAAACAGTTAATGAATATTCAGATTTGAGAATTAATCAGTTGTTAAAACAGATGCATATTAACCATCTGTTGTAAAGAAGCAGCAGTGGTCAAGAAACGTCACATGATGAAACAAGTGCGAACAGAATTTTCTGTAAATCATTGTTTCCATTTAGCTTATTTGTATGATTTTTCTCTTTGTGTGAGTGCAGGTCAGAGCTATGGCCTTGAAAACCCTGAACATTGCTCACACCGTGGGTCCTCGGTCGACTGCGTTTCCAGTTGAGGATATAGCTCGGATGCTCATGTTTCGCAGCTCAGCAGAAGCTGCTGACTTCATTCAGCAGTACGGCCTTAATGTCAACGAGGGGTAAGTGACTGCCTGTGGTCCGATGGTACCTAGAAGCTTTACCGTACACTCACACACAGGCCACGAGGGCAGATAACATCTTTAGCAGAGTTAACGGTCATAAGTCAGTGGTGTTGCCATAAGGATGACACATCATTTCGTTTACAGGATGGTTGAGCTGAGTCGAACAGCGTATCAGGAGCCTGAGCTGCCACTGTCCCAGAAGAAGTCTGAGGTCATCCTCACTAAGAAGACAGTTTTGATTGGAGAAGTGGTGAACGGAGGGCCACTACCCAACCCTCCTCATCACCGACCAGTCTGCAGCTTCGACTCCCAGAACAAGTACCGTGGAGAAGGCCCCCTGGCTGAGCCCACATCAAGTCAATTTAAAGGTACCAAGTCCATTTCAAACAGTTAAACTCTGACAAACATGTTTTCTAAAATTCACTTTTCTTGTATCTGCTAAGTTGAGAACTGGAGGCAGCAATTTTATGTCACATTTCATAAATGATTACACATAAAAGTACTTGCTTTTATATTGATGCAACCTACATCGTTTCAGTAGCAACTGTCTTAAAAAGCATCATTGAATCACACCAGTGTAAAGACTCAGACTCATTCATTGATTCTCTTTGTCTCAGCTGTTGCTGTCAGAGCATCGTCCAGCGTCGAGTCCCAGCCACAGATCCCGTCTCTCCTACATCCTCCCTCTGTGTTCGGGCTGCCTCGAGCTGTCACAGGAGAGCAGCATGAACCAGCGTTTAGCTCCGCCCACCCAGCAGACGCTCAGCAGCTCTTCCAACCAATCGCTCAACCACAACCTGTCAAAGCGCCGTCGCCACCGGTTGCACCTCAGCCGGTGTTCAGTAACGAGGTGACGTGGATTTTTATAGCTAATTCTTTCTCTTTGAATTCCCTGCTCTGTATTATTGTATTGTACTGATGATATCTAAGGATGTTGTGCTCCTCAGTATAAATTTGAGGTTCTTATTACTATGATACTTTTTACATTTTTAGCTCTAGTCACTGTGCTGCTTAAACATGAAAGTATCCAGGATAATAATTTAATAGTTGTATTAACACAGTGTGAAAGTTGCCATTGTTCTATTATTTACTCACTGAAGTAAATAGTACTTCATTAAGTAGTACTTTATTTTAGTAAAAAAAAAAAAAAAAAGTAACAGATCAGAGTATTTCTTATAGTGATAGTGGTTTTGTTTTTAATCTAAAGTCTGATTGTCCAAACTTTTCATGCCAGGGACAAAAGGTCAATCTGTGTCACAAGAGAAAATGTAGAGAAATAACCAGAATCAGCTTTATTGGCCAAGTATGTGAACACATACAAGGAATTGTCTGCGGTTCTATTCCTTCACTCCATTATAGTTTAAACATACAACCATAGAGAAGTAAGCACAAACACACACACCTTATTGCTGTTGAAACAGGAGGAAGTGCTCAACATTGTCACTTCTTGTGAAACACCAACCCCTCCAGTCTTTTCAGTGGAAAGTTTTTGTTAAATGTGTTCAGATGTAAAAGGGAGGGATAGCAGACTGTGAAAGAATGATGGCGAGTATTGAAAATGACTCTTGATTTGATTTGATTTTGATTTATACATGTAAGACTTTAAATTCTGATTTGGGATGATTGTGAAGATTGTAAAATAGTCAAAACCCTGCTAAACTACAGGCATCAGGGCCACGTCAGGCTGTGGTCGGCTTCAACAGAAACACTTCAGATGGAAAGTGAGTGATTAATTAAAACAGTCAGGGATCCCTGTGACTGTGAATGTTTCTGTCAAAACGCCAACTTCCAACACTTGTCAGTAAAGGCCGTTGGAACTTGAAGATGTAAAACGTCCGCATGTTAAGTGCAGCTGACTGACTGTGTTGTATGTGCAGGACATCATGGCTGAAGTAGACTGTGTGGTTGAAGAGGTGGTTGCAGTAGCAGTGAGGGAGGTGGCTGACGTCGCTGCCAGCTACGTCACAGCAGCTCTTGCGTAAGTTTATTTATTATCCATGCATCTTTATCCAGCTCAGCTTTTTCTTATGAATAAGTTGAATTGAATAGCATGAAACGGTGTGTGGAGTCATTGCGTCTCTGGTTCTGCAGTGAGAGCAGTGTGCAGGTGGAGTCGCTGGTGAGTGAAGTGCTGGGACAGATGCTGAAGGAGGTCTCCTCCACTGAGCTGGAGATGGAGCGTGTTGCTGAAGAGAAACGCAAGCTTGAAGAAGCCAGGTTGGTTCACTGACAGTTGAACACAGTCTCATACTGGAAGCATGATAATTATAGCACACACAGGCAATTTATCACCACCGTCAGTCTGGTTAAGAAATGTTTTTTTTAGGGGAGAGTGTCCTCTATCCTGAGCTAGAAACAGGACACAACATAACCCTTGTTAACTGTCTCATCTTTAAAATGATACACATGATGCACATGATTTCAGTCATGTGTGATTTTGTTGTCTGTCTCCATCACTCAGCCACATTGTGTTTGTTTGTATCAGGAGGAGGCAGGAGCACGAGGCTTTCCTGGCTCAGTTCAGCTTCTCTCTCTGCGCAGAGATCATGCATGAAGTTTTAGATGAGACCATCAAAGACACCGCCTCCTCTGAGATCCAGTAAGATTTTAAAACTCATCAAAATGTTTTAAGACAATATAACAAAATTCATCAAGATATGAATTTCAAATGTTAATGTTTTCCAGGCGTGCTGTGAATGAGAAAGCAGAGTGTGTGGCTAAATGCACAGAGCAGGTCTGTACCAGTCTGGTTGAGGAGACTCTGAACACAGATATTTCACTGCTGGTTGAAGAAATCCTTGATGTAGAGCTGCAGCGGATCCACAAGTACATCAAAAGGTAAGAAGGGGAAAAAAAACAACAACATGAAACACCATAATGAAACCCAGACATTGTTTGGCCAGTATCAACCAGTTAATCCTCTGTATCTTCGTTCCTGCTCATCTGTGCCACCAGGTGGCGTGACGTGGTGGCAGTTCGCCGGCAGCTGAAGAGACAGATGATAGGTTTCCCTGCAGCCCCTTGCTGTGTGGACCCTCGATTCAAACTCAGAGCTCTGGCTCCTAGTGCCCCCACTGAGCCCTCCATAGCAGATCTGGCTCGTGGTCTGGTCAACCTGGGACACGCCGGCATCCTGTCTGTGTCCAGCACCAGGTACTTTCATCTCCACTCAGTGCTGTTCTCCACAAGATCGACTGAAAAATCTTCACTGAATTATTACATCATTTACATGACATGATGTGTGATTGTTGAGTTTGTAGCGTTTTTATACACTTCACTAACTCTCGTGTTTTTATCTCGTCAAGGGTTTTAAAGATGAGGCAAGAGGCAGTCCATCAGATGAGAGTCCACTACTATTATCAGCGGCTACTGGAGTAAGTAGATCAGTGTGTTTATGTGTAAATCCACAGTCCATGTCTCAATGCGGCAATGTTGACCTCTTACTGCTGTTTGTCTCAGTGAGGTGGTGTGGGCGCCACTCGACCTGCCGGCACTAGTGACAGAAAATATCGCTGACCCTCCGGAGCGAATCTTCTGGAAAGTTGCTCTCCTCTTACCCAGCGACCACGACAGCGTAGCCAGTCTGGCTGACAGGTAGGTAGCTTTGGTGTGACAGGCAGATGTTAACTTTGCTTTTAACGTTACCTGGTGTCCAACAGGTCATTTACAGAGTGTGTCCTCTCCCGCCTCTTGTATCAGGATCCTGTCAGACTGGCTGGAGGTAAAGCTTGGTGGTGATAAGGTGCTGGAGGTAAATGAGGACAAGCCAGATGGTTCGCTGCAGACACTCAGCGTCATCAACACACTGCAGGACAAAGGACAACACACTCATAAAGTCCACATCAGTGTTAAGGTTAGATCTGCAATTATATAGCAGACATAAGTCAGGTTTCACTTGTCATGTGCTTATTCAGTATATTCAAGAGTGTGTTAAAATCAGTTTCAGAATAAGAAGAATAACCCCTACAAGTTAAAAGTTTTATAAAGGATAAAGAAAAAAATCCAAACTCTTGTGTCTCAGGCGTCCCGAGGTCCGCTGAGTGAAGACGGCTTGTCCAAAATGGAGGAGAGCTGTGAGCTCCATGGGACTGGGGCTCTGATCATGTTGCTCCCCGCAGCGCCTGTCATCACGCTGGGACATGACGAGGACGTTCCTCTGCTGTCGGCGCTGCTGCAGCTCAAGCAGCTCCAACAGGCCAGCACATGGCACTGTGCACTGCCTCTGGTCATTCTGGTGGCAGGACCTGATGGTGGCGCTGGTGATACACAGAAACTGGCAGAAGGTGATAAACAACAGTAATAATGACATGAATTATAAGTCGTTAGTATAAACACAGCTCACGATTAAAAAGCATCTTACTGAACCCTGAACTCTTCTTCTCATTGTGTCTCATCCCTCAGCCTTGATGCTGCACACACTGGTGGATGAAGGTCTGATATCAGACTATATGTTCTTCTTCATACCAGAGACCACAAGTGACGTGCAGGGAACAAAACAGGTACTACATCAAAGAGAAATGTGGCTGAGAAATTAAAATATTCTCTTTATTGTCTCTCCTCATCCTCATCTCTGTCTTCAGGTAACATCAGATCACTAATGTCTGTTGTTTTGTAGTTTTGAAACATTTCTGTCTTGGTGTTTGTCTGTAGCTGAACCAGGCGATGCGTTGGCTGCTGGCCCGTACTCCTCCGACCCTCCCACTCTCCTGTCAGACCCTGGTGCAGCTCGTCGAAGCCGGTTTGAGTCACGAGTTCAGTCCCAGAGTTTACGCTCATCGCCAGGAGCGAGCCGCCGCAGGTCTTCCCTCCCAGGACCCTGCTCCTGTCATCCAGCTGTACAACGCCGTCCTGGCTCACATCGCTGACAGAGTCACATCCCAGGATCTCAGCAAACTTTCGTGGCCACCAGTGGAGTTCTGTCTGCCTGATACCCGTGACTTTGTTCCTCATCTGGGCTGGAACTCAGCTCAGCACCTGGCTTGGCTACGAACAGCCATCCTCAGCCTGCAGCTGCCACAGTGGGAGCAGCCGCCTGCCTCTGGTCAGTGACTGACACAACTTGAATCTGCCGCTTTGGTTTGCAGGAAGATGATTGTCCAAATCCTGTGCAATATCCTCCTGAGAGCAACAAAAAACAATTATTAAATTCTGGGTCTTCCCTCTTCCTCTCTCTCTCTCTCTAGATTCCTGGTCTGAGATCTGTTCTGGCATCTATCGCTACGCTGCTCAGATCACTGTCTCACAGTCTCACACTCAGCCTCTCCTGATGTCACGGCTGGAAAACCTCCTGGAAAGAGTCAGGTTAAAGAGTCGCCTCACCCGAACCTCCAGATCCAGGATGAGCCTGGGGAGCTGGGCCTACGACGACGACACTGTGTGTCTGGTCTACAGTCACATCCCTTGGGACGACGTGTTGGTGATCTGCATTGACCACAAACTGAAAGACTGGCAGATACCTGGACCACCTGCCTGTGAAGGTGAAACACACACATCAGCCTGTACCTATTGATGGCGTGTGTTTTACAGTATGTAACTGTTTTTCCCCGGTTTTGTCATTAAAGATGCTGTGACAGAGGACGGAGAGATCCTGGTTTACTTCCCTGAAGAGTCACTGAAGGGTTTCCAGCCACCTGAGGAATGGACACAGGCCGTCAGACAGTCACACAGGGACAAGCAGCAGGAGAAGGAAGGGTAAGGAGAGGAGACGGGAAAGGCTTAAAGGGCAAGCACACAGTCAGTGGGTGTCACGTGTCACATGTGGTGTCAAATAAAGGCACATGATGCAGCTGGCGTGTTCATAAAATTTCATTGGGTCAAGGAAAACACAAATTCATAATCTTTACTATTATAAAGCTTCATCTTGCATCTTAGACTTCCTTGTAACCAAAGTTAAATGAGACATTACAGGAGGTGGGAGTGTTCACATCCCACAGTCCCACATTTTTGTGTCACATTATCCTTCATTTGTTGTTTCCTCCGTACAGAGCGAGTGCAGCTGCCGTGGCCACTCCTTCCAGTCTGGCCCTCAGAACGAGGCTGTTCCACAGTTTTGCGGAGCCTCCTACAGCCTCGCCAGCTCCACTGGACATCACACACACTCCCACAGCACAAGAGCTGCTGGTTCACAAACTGCTGCACAGCTTAGAGGAGGAGAAGGCTGAGAGCAAAAGGTACAACAAAGAATATGAATAAGAATCAAATGTTGGTATCTGATAAAACTTAGCGTTTAGTTTAGTTTTTCACTCATTCAAGTGCTATGTCACATGTAACTCACCACTGTGTCTCTACAGGATCACAGAGCAGCTGCAGCGTTGGTTGGACGGTGACCCCTTGGACCACTTGTCCACACCGCTCTTCCTTCCGTCCTCCACCTTGCTGTCCATGCCCACAGCCGTTATACAAACCCCCGCAGCCAAGAATAAAGATACCTCACATGCACCGGTACGACATCTCATCTCTCCTTCCATGACTCAGAGCACATTCGACCAAACCTGCTGATCAGTTTTTAGCCAGTTTGTGTCTGATCATTTTACCTTAATATTCACGAGTGCAAAAGACGAGAGATTGAATATTGTCATCGTTTCAACTTTTCAGGACTCTGATGATCCTCCAGAGAAAACAGAGCAGTCTAAATGTGTTCCTGTGTCTCTGACGTGGCGACTGAAGGAGCTGAAGCGACAGATAGTGGCGAGCCAGGAGGAGGAACTAGCCTGCAAACTGAAGCTGAACGGGCTGCTGAGCATCGTCGATGACTGAATGGATGTTTTAACAAACGTGTTGAATCTACACCAGAGTTTGTAAAATTAACACAAACAGGAGTCTGGTCTCTGACAAGTTGTTGCTTTGACCCAGAGTCTGTAGTGAATTTGAACTTTTATTGTGTTGAGTTTGGAAACTTGTGTCTTATTTTTGTTTTTATCAAAGTCAGGCTGTGTATGAGATTTTTACTCATGGTTTAATTTGTACTATTGATTTATAAAATGTGTGTGTAATAAACCTGATAAGATGCTGCTGTTTGGGTTCAGCATTAGTCTGGATTTGTCTTTGTACTGTTGAGTTAAGAAACCAAATAATGAATAAACATGTTATTTTTCAGTAAACGTCTCGTGCAGCCAGGTGTGTTTCTGTGCACGTTGAGTCGATCGTAGCAGCGCTCTGATTGGAGGAGCTCACTGCTGTCCCCGCCCAGTCGCTCTGTGATTGGACAGACGAGTCTCTGCTCATGTCTCTCCATGTGGAGAATTACTCGGACGGCACCGCTGTGCCTTGTGGGTAATGTAGTGTCTAGTGTACATGCGGACTGGGCTGTGGAGGTGTAGAGACACTACAGGTCCCATAAAGGAAGCAGGGGGGGCGGGGCTCTCTGGACACTGAAAAGAAATTCATTGAAATGTCTCAACTCTGTATCTGTCAACTACAGACATCATGACTGAGGGGACGTAAGTATTTATTTATTTATTTTTAATATTTCCAATATCATATCGTCACACTGTTTGTGTCAACAACCAAGATGTGAGGGTGAAGGTTCAATGAATAAATGTTTCTTAGAAATGAAACACAAACCACGTTGAACTACAGCTTCACAATAACATGTAAAAACTCATTAACAAGCTGTTTACTTATTAATTATTATATTATTATAATAATTGTTAATTTTATTCAACCAGCTTCCAAAACTCACAGTTATTACTTTTACTTTAGTTTATCGGAATAAAAAAAAAAAAGTATTTAGTTGCTGTAGTTTGAACTGTTTTTCTGTATGAAGTAGTTTAAGAATTGAACATGAAATTATTTTATGATTAAAAAATAATTGTTAATTATTAGAAATATTTTCCAGGAAAATAATGTGATGTTTTACCTTCGCAGTTTTTACAAAATACACTTCTGTTTATTAACACTTTGTAATAGTTACAGTTACATATGTCTCCAACCTCATGAAAAAAGTCAAATTAAACTTTAAACAATGAACTTATCTCTAGTTTCTGACAAATATCTCAAATATACTACATATAATATATATATATATATATATATACTATATTCTTTTTAAATATAAAACTTTCTCCAGTTTATAAAATAAACAAAAGTAAACGGACACAAATGTATTTACATTTAAGAGAAATAAATGATAAATAAATAAATTAGAAATAAATGATAACAATAATACAGCAACATCACCTGTAGATTTATTGGTTTCACTTCCTTTCCTCCATCCATTGTTTAGTAAAACATATAAGATCATATAAGATATAAGTCCTGAGCTGCATCATTAGAGTAAGAGTCGAATGTTGCAGGCACCTGCGGAGGAGAGGAGGCCCGTACAAGACGGAGCCGGTCACAGACCTGAGCCGCTGGAGGCTGAGTAACGTTGAGGGCAGGCAGACGTGGCGTTATGTGGAGGATGAAGAAACAGCAGACAGAGAGCAGAGCATGCTGGAGGCACACTCACTGGGCTTGGACACGGTGGGTTTAACATCTGTTACAGACCTGTTTATTACAGCTGCTCTTTAACGCTGGATCCTCTTAATGTGACGGTCATAACAGCAGTATAACTCAGTATAGTTAGTATCTTCTGTGTAGCTACATGTATGTAGAGCATCATATTGGACACTAATCAGATCATCCACAGGATATTGTCACACTTTGTGTTGTTTACTAATTTTTACAATGTACAGTGGGATGACTCGAGTCTGACACCTGATCCCATACTTTCTCCTCAGAGTACGTTTGTATCTGGATCCCCAGCCGCTCACACAGCTGTGGATGCTGCTCTCAAAGGTATGAACTTCTACAAACACCTCCAGGCTGAGGATGGTCACTGGGCCGGGGACTATGGTGGACCTCTGTTCTTGCTCCCAGGTGAGACACATCATCCCCCGTGTTCTGAAACATGCATGTTAAGATGCTAAGTTTGGTTTAAAGCATCTATGTGCAGAATTTTTCAGCTTTGAGGCAGATGCTGTTTAAATGACTTCAGGTGACGTGATGCATGTTTATGTCTCTAAATAACAATCTCTGAGTGACAGTTCAGCATCTCTTCAACCATCATTAGCATCATAATTTTTTTCAGTTTTTTTAATGCTTGTGCTTCTGTCTCTGTCCGTCATCATGTCTCTGTATCTTTCTGTGTCTCTCAGGTCTCCTCATCACTTGCCATGTTGCTAAGATCCCTCTTCCTGAGGCCTGGAAGAAGGAGATGGTGAGATACCTTCGCTCTGTTCAGCTGCCAGATGGAGGCTGGGGTCTGTAAGTCACCACGCTGGTTTTTCCATTTTGGTATTTCTGCATGCCTTATTCCTCTGGCTACAGTCTATCTCATGTTATTCCATGTCAGATAACCATATGTGTGTGTGTGTGTGTGTGTGTGTTTGTGTTTCTGCAGACATATTGAAGATAAATCCACTGTCTTTGGCACAGCTCTGAGTTATACCTCGCTAAGAATCCTGGGAGTTGAGCCTGATGATCCAGATCTGGTTCGAGCCAGGAATAACCTGCACAGTAAAGGTAGGAACAAAGGAACGAGATGAAATTATGTAATAAAGCCACAGTTGCATTTTACTGTATTTATGATATAAACTTGTGAGGTTCCTTGTTAATCTGAACCAAGAGTGTTTTTTCAGGTGGTGCAGTGGGGATTCCCTCGTGGGGTAAATTCTGGTTGGCCATTTTGAATGTCTACAGTTGGGAGGGAATGAACACGTTGCTACCAGAGATGTGGTAAGTTTGTGTGACCACAGCCAATCACATTCTCAGCCAGTCGTGTTTTAAATATAAATACACTGATGCAAACATGATACTGACATTTAAAAACTGTGGTGATGTCTTGTCTGTGTATCGCTGCTGTATGAAAATGTAATAAAAACCACACATCAGGTCACCAGCTGTGAACACTAACGTTTGTCTGTGTTTAGAAAAGACTGAATCACTGTATCACTTGTATCAGTTGGTGACAACGTGCACCACAGCTCTTGCTCTTGTTGGATATTTATGGCGGTGAACATGTTTTCTTTGAGGTGATGTTTGTGTTTCTGTCTGTTCAGGCTGTTTCCAACATGGATGCCGGCCCACCCCTCCACTCTGTGGTGTCACTGTCGCCAGGTCTACCTCCCGATGAGCTACTGCTACGCCGTCAGACTGGCGGCTGAGGAAGACTCCCTGGTGCTCAGCCTCAGACAGGTGCTGGAGACAAAGTGTCCCACCAGGGGGCGCCAGAGTCTCAGATCAGATTCTGCAGCCTGTCCTCATGTGGTTCACATGTAGAGTAATGTTGTCCCAGATCAAACACTGCTGTTGTGAACAAACTCACCGGAAACATCCAGGCAGAACTTCAGTATCATGACTGATGTATAGTTATATTGTGTTGTACAAAATCTTCATTTATATAAGTAAATACATAAATATAATTATGTCACAGCAGCTGGTGGAAATAAAACCTCATGTATGAGCCATTACTCTTGTGCAGTTATACACTAATATTAAGTATTTGTACTTGTGCTTGATCTAAAATGCAGTATTGGTGGAGTTAGTTTTTCCTTTCATTTATCTCTCATCTTTTAATCAGTGCAGGGGTGTCCAGGGGAGGAAATGTCATTGTTTTTCAGTGATTCATCTTTAAAATATGCAGGGGAGCAGCACAGATACAGTTTCTAGTTCAACAGACCTATGAACCACTAGTTGACATAGATACGATATCAATGCTTTAATTCATGCAGTTGTGAATTTAACAGGTTTGTATTCTGTCTTGTTCTTCGTCCTGTAGGAGCTTTATATCCACGACTATGCCACCATCAACTGGCCTGCTCAGAGGAACAATGTGGCAGCGTGTGACATGTACACACCTCACAGCACACTGCTCACCTTTGCCTACAGTAAGAGCGCGCAACACACTGTTCACCATGGTGATAAACCGCCTACAAATGACCAGCATTCCATAATAATAACATTAGGCGTCTCCTTGGCTACACGGGATGTTATGCAATAATAAAAAAAGTGTTTTTTTATGGGGGTTTTCTGAAAAGCTGACCTCTGACTAACCCTTCTCACCCTGTGACCGTGTTCTCGTTGCCGTGCAGTGGTGTTAAACGTGTATGAAGCTCACCACAGCACCATGCTGAGAGAAAAGGCCGTCAAAGAGCTGTATGATCACATCAAGGCTGATGACCGCTTCACTAAATGTATCAGTATTGGACCGGTAATAAATACACACATCTCCTCAACAAACAACACAGATTACGTTCCACGCTATGACCTGTAACTAAAATTACATGTGATGACACAGACTGAAAAATACTGCAACTTATTACTATTAGTTTTAAAACCTATGCTTTTTAAAGTGTCACTGTTAAAAAGAGAGAGCGTGAGCTTGTGGATATTAAATACCAGTCTCTCTCTCCTCAGATCTCTAAGACTATCAACATGCTGGTTCGCTGGTATGTAGATGGTCCGGCCTCTCCGGTCTTTCAGGAGCATGTGTCCAGGATCCCAGACTACCTCTGGTCAGTCAAACACTGACTAATCATTTAATTGCACATGAAAAGCTCGTTTACAGCCTGTTGATAAATGAATTAACAGTCAGTTTGTCTGTGTTCCAGGTTGGGACTTGACGGCATGAAAATGCAGGTGAGGACTTGTTGTCTTCTACTTGTGTATGCGCAGGTTTACAGATGCAACCGAAGTTTTGAAGCTGTACATTTATTCAGTTGACTCACTGTTTCCATACTTTGTATTTCATCCTGTAATAAACAAGAGCTATAGTCAGTTGTTTGATGGGTTTTGTTCCACACAGGGAACCAATGGATCTCAGCTGTGGGATACATGTTTTGCTGTTCAGGCTTTCCTTGAGGTAACATGAACCTAGACAACTAGACAATCACATTAACAGTGTTGTTGATGAAAATAATCAGGCATTACAAGGGTCAAAGAACATATCAGCTGTTATAGTGTTGCAATAACTTCACTGCAAGGAGATGTTGTATGTGTGAGTAAAGTCTTACTCTGGACCTAGTTTTCCTTCCTGGTTTGTTTTTGTCTCTAATTGATGATGTCAGGGACTGTACAGGGGATATATATATATATATATATATATATAATTGTATAACTTATATCAAACTGACTCTTTGGGATTCACAACACCGACCCCGTCCTTTTATAATATGCTGTATGTTGGTGGTGTTTCAGGCAGGAGCCCAGGATGACCCCAGACTAGTTGAGTGCCTCCAGAACGCCCACCAGTTTCTCACCATCACACAGGTACAATCACTTTCACCCATGAAAATGTTATTTCACTGTTTTAAAAAAAAAACACATAGCAATGTAAAACGAACATTTATTGTTTTCATAGATAGAATTTCTTTGCCTTTTTCACTCCACCAGATTCCCGAGAATCCTCCTGAGTACCAGAAATACTACAGACAGATGAACAAGGTAAAAAATAGTCACATGAAACACTTAACATTTTTCCTATTGATTTTTAAATCATATGTAAAAGTAATGTATGAATACGTACATTCATTGCATCATTTGTTTGTGTTTCAGGGAGGTTTCCCCTTCAGCACTCGTGACTGTGGTTGGATCGTGGCTGATTGTACAGCTGAAGGTCTGAAGTCAGTGATGCTGCTGCAGGAGCTCTGTCCGTCCATCAGTCAACCTGTCGCCTCGGAGCGTCTGTATGATGCCGTCAACGTGGTGAGTCTGCAAACACAAAGATGAACAGAAGACTAATTTACCTTTCACGATTTAGGGAATCATGGTTATGCACTTTACTGAAACAGGAGAAACAGCTGGTATGAATGAGCAAATCCAAGCATCAGCACCTCAAAATTTCATTAATTATCACATTGTGTATAAGTTTAATTCAAACACAAACTGCAGACCGCAAACTGGACGATGTCACAGGTTTTTAACCGTTTGTCTCCGTGCAGCTTTTGAGCATGAGGAACTCAGACGGTGGATTTGCCACATATGAAACTAAAAGAGGAGGGAGACTCCTGGAGCTACTCAACCCCTCAGAGGTTTTTGGTGAGTGTGTCGCCAGCATCTCACTCAATACACATTTCACTATCACACTGTTCTTCCTTAAAACATTATGTGAAGTGTAGGCAGAGAAAAGGACGTAAAGTCTGACTCAACCTGCCAGTATGGAGAAATAAAAAAGGGAAACACGGAGCCAAATATAAACATGACATTTCAAACTGAGTGACTGGAAAACCTTTTCCATTAACTGCAGGATGTGTCGCAATATTATGGTTGTTTCAGCTTCAGAGGTTAAAGAGCTAAATATTCATTTATTTTAGTGGTATTTGTTAGTGATGCTGTTTCTCTCTCTCACACACACAAACAGGTGACATCATGATAGATTATACGTACGTGGAGTGTACCTCAGCGGTGATGCAGGCTCTGAGACACTTCCAGAAAGTTTACCCTGAGCATCGTGCAGAGGAGATAAGGTACAGCAAGAAGACTGCCTTCATTAAGTTTGCAGTTTGTCTGAGGTTTGGGTAAACAGGTGAAGGCTGTATAACTGTTGGCTGCTTCATCCTCAGGTCCACTCTGAGAGAAGGACTGGAGTACTGTAGGAAGGTGCAGAGGCCTGATGGATCCTGGGAAGGGTGAGTTCATCCTCTCTATGTAACTATCTGATTATGTGACCTAATGAACAGGCCAGGCTCAGTCTCTTTCTGCTCATGCTCAGGTCCTGGGGCGTGTGCTTCACATATGGAATATGGTTTGGCCTTGAAGCCTTTGCTTGTATGGGTCACGTCTACAAGGATGAGTAAGAGTTTCAACCACCGATCACTGAGACTTAACATGTGGGTTAACAATGGGTTTGACTCCTGACCTACACCTTTGTGTCTGTGTGTCACCAGAGATGTGTGTGTCGAGGTGCAGAGAGCCTGTCAGTTCCTGCTGGACAGACAGATGTCGGACGGAGGCTGGGGGGAGGACTTTGAGTCATGTGAGCAGCGACGCTACATCCAGAGCAGTGCTGCTCAAGTCCACAACACCTGCTGGGCTCTGTTAGGTCTCATGGCTGTCAGGTAATTACCTCTGAGCTCAGTGACTCAGCCTGGTTGCGATAGGACCGGGTCAGACTGACTGAAAATAACAAATCTGTGTCTGTAACCAGGCATCCTGACAGACGGGCCATTGAGAGAGGAGTTCAGCTGCTGATTAACAAGCAGCTGCCCAACGGAGACTGGCCACAGGTGAGTCACTGCTTACATGTTATATACCAGATGTCTGCAACCCTCAGCATCAAAAGAGCCATTTTGGTCCCTTTCCCTTCAAATAAAATTCACATAGAGCCAGAAAACCTATATAATATTTATACGCCTAAAGATGAAGATAACAGAGCATATTTAGTTTATTGTTATGTAATATGTAAAAGAATTAGTTTAATGTTTAAGAAATAATAGAACAACAAAAAGAAAACTATTGACATTTTATTGCTGCTTGTGAAACAAAGGAAAACAGATAAAAACATAATGCAGGACTATTTGTAGGGAAAAGCAACCTACATTAAAATGTATTTAAAAAGTGTGATGTATATTTCCTTTAAAAAAGAACAGACAATAAAAATAAGTCCACTTCAGTGTGCTCACTCTGGGTGTTTTCACACATGGTTCCCTTTAAATGAACCAAACGCAGTCCCCTGAAAGTGGAACAACAGAAAACAAACTCAGTTCTGTTTGTGTTTACATTGTGAAAGAGGACTGGGAAGAGGACTGTTTCACTTCAGCTGTGATGGAGCCTCAGTCCTTTTTCCGTTCACACTGTAGCTTCTCTATAGCTCTCAGACCTTCACTGCTTGGCATTCGGGGTAGTTTTCACCCAGGTCATAAAACTGCAAAAAAAGGCAAAGTGGACCCAGAACGCTTTGAGTACACACTGCACAGTTTATGCGAACCAAACTAAGACCACCTCCCAAGGCAGTCTCGGTTCTGTTCGCTTTAAAGGAGCCTGAGTGCACTTAGAGTGTTCACAAATGGGCCAAAAATGCTCAGTTATCGACCTGAGTTCACTTTAAAGGCTGAAGGGGACCAAGCGTGAAAACATCCTCTGCCTTTAACCTCCAACAAATGAATCTACTAAAAAGAAATAAATGTCACATGACGTTGTGTGTTTCCACCTCACAGGAGAATATCGCAGGTGTGTTCAACAAGAGCTGTGCTATCAGCTACACCTCCTACAGAAACGTTTTCCCAGTCTGGACCCTCGGACGCTTCTCAACACTTTACCCTGGCAGTCCGCTGGCCGGGAAGGTTAAGCTGTGAAGACCTTTAACAAACAGTCAGACTGATGTGCCACAACATGGAAACAATGTCTTCACCCAAAGCAAAACACAACAACACTGATAAAACTCACACGTTCAGAGGAAAGTTGATATTTTGTCCATCAGATGAAGTTACACGTTTCAATCTTAATCTCTCTCACTGTCAACATTCCAGCACAACTCGTCCTCCAGAGCTGCTTTTTACAAATCTGTTGTGATAATCTGCTGCTGTCCGACACGCCCTGTCAATGTGCTCTGGTGCATAAAGAGTATAAAGCAGCTGTTTCCATGTCGCCTTGTTTTACATTGCATTTAGAATAAAGAATTTTTCTATGGTGTTATTGTTATTGCTGCTACAACCTCTGTGTGCAATGTGCACATTTTGTCATCTCTGCACCTGCAAACAGAAATAAACCAACATGACTGAATCATTGCATCACTCACAGCTTGTCACACTTTGCGCCATATATGCCACCTGCTATTGATCACGTCCTGATTTATTCTGTCCAAAGTTTTTTTTACCCTTTCAAAACACGTGGGTGTGGTGGTGATGAATGTGTTGGTATGGAAAAAGGTGAGCGTGTATAGGAGTCTGTGTGTCGACTGTCAAACTATCATGGGAATGTGTTGAGTAAACAAAGTGTACGTGTGTTTATCTGTGTAGCTGCGGTGCTGCTGAACATGACAGCAGAAGTGCGTTGTGGTTCAGTTTGGTCACAGCAGTGAGTTGATCACGTGCGGGTTAAACTTGAAATTTCACCTGTTCTATTATTTAAAGTCTTAAACCTGAACAGATGCTGATAAGAAATCTGATTTTACTTCCTTATTCAAATGACTGACAGACACAGCAGAGTCAGTAATGGTGTTTAACCTGAATGGAAACAATGAGCTATTTAAAGGTTTAAAGAGAAGAGCAGCAGAGAACTTTTGTCTCAGAGACAGAGACATGTCGCTGAATACATAAATAGATAATATAAATAAAATAAACAAGTTAATAACATTATTTGCATCCATGACAAGCTTCCCTGGTGTTGTCAGAGGAGAGGTCACATTAACTTGGCTGAGGCATTAAAAAGCCTGATGTCTGTGAGAACAAACAACTTCCTGAACCTTTGTTTCCTGCAGCAGTGACATGATCCTCTGCTGTAAACACGGTGTTTTTGATAGTTGAGGACGACTTGAACTTCTGTCCTTGTGCATCTCTCCAACACCTTCTCAAGAGTGTCCAGTCTGTGGACGATCAATACTGAGTCAACCTCTCCAATGAGCTCATCCAGTCTTTTTCTGCCCTTGTCTTTTAGGCTGCTTCCTCAGCAGAAAGATAAAAACATATGACAGTTTGGAGCAGTGGCTTACTTATTTACTATGAAAATCAACCCTCATCTACTTGGTCTTTGATATGTTCAGACAGAGGACTCCTGTCCATCCCTACACCCAACAGCTTTGGCATCAGAATAACTGAACAATTATGTATATGTGTATTCTTTATTTTCATAACGAATGTATTAACTGTTTTAAACTTGGTATTGCCAGATTTTTCAAAATCTGATCAGGATCATGAACCAAGGAGTCAATTACTTTAGATACAACTTCCCAAAGACTTGACTTGAGACATAACTTGATTTGTGAGACTTTGAGAAGCAAGTCAGTTTACATAAAACACCTACAGTATTTGTTAATTATTACTGGTTTTCTCTTTAAGACACGTTATTACTTTGTGCAGTGCAAATCTTCACACACAATTAAAAGGACCATTGTGTGTGTGTGTGTGTGTGTGTGTGTGTGTGTGTGTGTGTGTGTGTTTGGGAAAAAAAAACAAACAGCTGAAGACATGTTTTTTTGTTCTTTTTTGAGAAGAGAAAAGACAGGTTTTAGTGATAACATCACTGTGGACAAACGTCTTGTCAAATGTTCTGTACCAACGACAAAGAAGAAAAGAAACATGAGTGCAGCAGTTTTTATGTTGCATCACGTGTTGATGTGTGCGATGGATTGGAATCTGGCAGAAGATATCAGATAACAACCTCTCAGTGTTGGTGACACACCCGCACATAGCTCACATTTTTTGATGGGAGTTGGAGCACTGACCCTGGTGATTTCCTGCAGACTGAGGTGAGTCCTGCTCATATAAAGCAGCTGCAGGTGAATCGGCTGCATCTTGTGGATCTGATGGTCGCTGTTCGGTATGTTCATCTGTTACACTCATCTCAGGACCTTTCTGTTTAATTAAGCAAGTGTGCAGAGGGTGATGATGCCATTTTTAGTATAATTTTAATGTTTTACATTTAACAGCTGCATCTTCTAATCTTTTTATTGCCATTATGTGAACTGTCTAGTCTTTGTGATTTTATTGAAATCATTTTGATTTTGATTTTCTTTCATTTCAGGATGTGAACATTGTCCACAATGCACAGAAACCAGGGTAAATAACACAGACTCATCTTTTTTAATTATTATTATTCATTTTCCTCTCTTTCCTTCAACTTTTGAATTTGTAAAACGTATTATTGCAGGTGGACATTGCCATGGGGGCCATGGAGGCCATGGGGGCCATGGGGGCCATGGAGGCCATGGTCATGGGTGTCACGGAGGCCATGGAGGCCATGGTCATGGGTGTCACGGAGGCCATGGAGGCCATGGTCATGGGTGTCACGGAGGTCCTGGAGGTCATGGTCATGGAGGCTGCGGTAAACCCAAGCGCAGGCGCAGACCTAAACGTGGCCACAAGCACAAGAAGTGTCATAAGAAGGGGAAGGATTGTCACGGGGTAAGGTTCAGTCTGATCAACACTCTTTTACTGATGACATTTTCACTGATATCTTTGTTTTTGAAGATTTTCATTCAGTAGTAGTGCAGTACACACACACTGCTTTAATGCTTCACTTTCCAATAAGTCCCATAAATAAGATATCACTGGAGCAGTTTGTGGTTTAGTGCCTTGCTGCAGCAGTTGACCTGTCACACATTTGCTGGGACAAACTCATTCCATCTCACAAAACTGCATAACCAGCTGTGATTCACACTGTCAAGAATAAATGTTAATGATTTCTCACTGTCTCCAGAGGATTCAACTGATGAAAAGTTATGTGTGTGTTGTGTCCATCTCTCCTGCAGTCATCCAGCAGCTCCTGCAGCAGCAGCGACTCTGAATAGATGGAAACTTCTGGATAAAAGCAAGTTCTCCACTGGAAATCTTGCACTACAATGTGTTTATTATTTTAGTTTAATGTTTGGTTGTATTCACTCGTGATCTTTAAAATGTTTGTGGCACATGCTGGACTGGTTTTGTGTTCTGTTTGTGTAATAAATTTTCAAGTGATACCAAAGACGGATGGTTTTTCTTTACTAAGCTTCAGACTTTCTCTGTTCTTATCTGTGTGGACATTACTGATCGTGTCACCATGTTGAGTTTTTGTTGTGGTGGTGATAAAAGTATGCATTGTTTGTGTTATTTCTTATAGTGCCACTGGATGGCAGTGTGTGACATGTCATTGTCCAATCCTTCACTGATGTCAACACAGATTTACTCCCATCTAGTGGTGAGTTTATATACCGCAACCAACTGATTAGTATCTTTAGCCTATGTGCACATTTCCTTCTGCAGTGGCTGAGAAGTATCAACAAGACCTTCTATTTGAGAAAAGCAACCCTGATATGTACTCAGTGTTTCTCTACCATACCTCTACAATGATCCCTTTGTCTCTCTCCGTCACACTCTCACTTGCCTTTCAGTGATACAAAGAACTAGCATTTAGTCCACTAGCTTGATGCTAACACATAATGGAAAATGGGTTCACCTGAGTTGGTTGCACTTCCACTGAATGTAAAAAATGCAAATGGCGGAGCCATTTAGTCTTGTCCCCTGTCAGCACCTGTAGTCTCAATATGGTGGCGTAACATGGCGACCTGCATTGAGCTTGGTCCCTCTATGTTTATACAAATATATAAATGGAAAATTCAAAGCCTACATAACATTTCAACTTGTTGATGGAGGTAATTACTAATTAATAATATCATAGTTGTGAATGGAAAAAAAAAAAAAAATTTTTCTTAAAAGACATCTTGAAAAATGACACATTGGGGCTTTAAAGGTGACAGAGAATGAAAACCCATTTTTACCTTGTCTTTGTTGTAGAAGGCTATCCTTCACTTTCCAGAACGTGTGAAAAGTGCTAGAAATTCTGAACATTTTCACAGAAATTCCTCTTTTAGAAATGGGTCAATTTTAAAAGCGGTTGTTTATGACATAAAATGTATCTCACTGCCCCCCAACTCTAAATCCATTCCCTCCCCTTTAAAGGCAATTAAAAAGCTGTAAAAAGATGGTCTGTCTATGTTCTGAGGTCAGCAAAGTTACATTCATTTTAGTGACAGTAAAGGAGCCAAACAGTGTCAAGTGCTTGTATTTGATAATTTGGATGTCAGTTAAGACTGAAAAGATGTCAAATAGGTGCAAAACCACACGTTTAAACCCCCATCCTAAAATATCTTTGTGAGATGTTTTTATGAAGCTTCTGAGGCGTTATACATCCAACCAACATTTTATTGTGTATATGTCACATCACAGAACAAGGATCAAAACAACATTCAACCATTCTTTGTCATCTTTAAGTCTTATGGTGCGCTTGACTTTGAGTGGTTGGTCAATTAATAGATTTTAAAAAAAGAGAAAATTAGCAAAATATAATAACAAACAAACTCAGCAGTGTCAGAATCACCATGCTGCAAATCTGCTGGAATTCTTGACACTGTTCCTTATCTGGTGCCTTGGAGAGATGGGGGAATTTTAAGTGCATGTTTGCAGACTTAATACTAGAAAAAAAACTGTAGGTGGGGGTTTAGGCACTGCCCTTGTGATGATGATGATCATCATGAGGTGTGGCATGTGTGTGAACTGTTTATATAAAACCACAACCAGCAGATTGATGCATCTGTGGAACTGTATCCCAGCACACAGTAAGTTTATTATTATAATAATAATTGTAATTCACTGTGTGTGTGTGTGTGTGTGTGTGTGTGTGTGTGTGTGTGTGTGTGTGTGTGTGTGTGTGTGTGTGTGTGTGTGTGTGTTTTAATAGACTGATCATATTCTAAAAGTTATTAATGTACTTGTCAGTAGCATTACATCATCGTTAGATCGAAGGTTTATCAGTAATGTGTCTCGGTTAAGTGAGACATTAATACATGTAATACAAATTGCTTATGTTTACACTTTACACTCTACACTTTCTTGTGCGTGAATATGGGATTTATGAGCAGTGGCTTCTTTCAGTTTCAGGGTTTGGATCTGAAATTTGGAAATGTACGGAGGTAAAACAGACAACTCATTGTATTTTTTTTGTCAAACTTTCTTTTGGCGTCATGTTAATACAGTTTGAGGAAAAAAATTATTTGAATGATTAGCCCTCTCTAACTTTTGTCTGAATAGGACACCAGCAACCCCGTGGCAGTCATCCTTATCAAGTCCCAGAAGGACCAGGACACCAGTATCCACCTGGTTATCATCCTCAGCCAGTGCCAGGAGGTTACCCTCAACATCCCCCAGGCTCTGTCCTTCATGGACCCTGCCCTCCTCATCCCTATGGTCTACCTGTTTACAATCCTGTAGCTCCACCTTGTGGAGGGCATCAAAGTCAAGGTCATGGCCCAGGGCCTGATTGTCAATATCAACCTGATCATGGTCCTGGGCATGGACATTATCACGATCATAGTCATGCTCCTGGTCCTGGGCATGGTCATGGTCACGGTCATGGTCATGGTCATGGTCATGGTCATGGTCATGGTCACGGTGACGGTCAAGGTCATGGACACCATGGACACCATGGACACCATGGACACCATGGACACCATGGACACCATGGACACCATGGTCAAGGCCACAGACATAAACATGGTCACATGCACGGCCGTTGTCACAAGAAAGGAAGGAAATGTCACGGGGTAAGAGTCTGTTGATTTATTGAACAATGACGAATAAAAACCATGAAGTTTCTAGTTCTGCTAAAGTAAATACCTCACAACGGTGACTTAAAGGCCATAGGAATGTAAAACATCAGGATAGGAATCAGATTCAGGATCACAAATACTTTATTGATTCCTGGGGGTAAATTAAGATTGATGAGAAACAATTTAAATTGTTTGTTCACAAATAGTTTCATTTTCATTACCATTTACATTCAGGGAATATATTTCCATATTTGATATTTAACAAAGGAATTAAATGTTTTACTTTCCAGATGACAATTCTATTCTATTGTATCTTATCAGTATAGGCTATTTGTTCAACAAATTCCATCCTCATAAGGATCAGTATGAAGGATCAGAATCAGAATGCTAACATGGAGCATCTGGAAGCTAAACAGCTGTAAAAACAGACAGATGTTTCCCTTGATGAGTCATTAGAAATGAAAGCAAATCAAAGCAAAGAGGATAACAAATATTTGGACTTTTCACTCATCAGATGACACAGAAACATGAGCCATAAATATTAATGACTTTTTATTTATGGAGGAGAAGCAGGGCCACTTGTAAAACTGTTTTTCAGAATTCTGATCCTAATCTTATTCTGTATCGTTTCATTAATTAATTCCCTAATACAGAGAAATATTTATCATTCAATATTTGTCTTCCATATTTACAATAAATATTAGTTAATTATATAAATGTCCACAATAATTTAATCACGTGAATTCTTTGACTAACATGTCATCACTTCCTGTTTCAGTCCTCCAGCAGCTCCTGCAGCAGTGACTCTGACTAGAGGAAGATTTCTAGTTTTGAAGAGAAGATGGACCAATCGACACCTGGACCTTCATCTTCCTCGTCTTCCTCGCTACAACAATCATCACATATTTACTCAACTGCTTCATCAGTTCAGGGTTCAGCGTAAAGCACATTTATCTTGTGAGCTCTTAGGATATTAAATGTCATTTTAATTGTCACACACTGTTTTATCCTGTATGAAGTATCAATGTAAGCATTGATCCATTGCATTTCAAAGCAGGAAGAGCCACAATAAATGTTTCATCATGAAAACAACTGATGTGGACATTGTCTTGCCTCTTTACTCTCTGTTTTATTTGACCTCAGAGTTTCTCATTACTCTTTATGCCTTATCTATCAGTCTAATATTATCTTTATTTACTCAGGGAAGGTTAAGACCTTTGTTCAGAAAAAAAATTTCCACTACACACCCTGCACCTGTCTGGTACACTCACTTGAATCTGGATTTATTAGCTTTATAATCAAAGAACTGATGAACTGTGAATCTTCTATTTGAACTTAAGAAGATCATCTTCTGTTCAATCAATGCGAATCATTCAAAAATCAAAAGAAACAAGAGACTTGATATCGATGTGTTCAAGTGTTGGGAGATTGCAAATGATCAAAGCATCTCAGTTTCACAAAACATCTATACATATGAGCGTCTGTGTCTGTATCTTAGATTGTGTATGATCCATACTGACCTTAAAGATTACACACACACACACACACACACACACACACACCCATTTAGATCACAAAGCAAAAATGTTCTGATGGGAGTTGAGGTTTCAGATTGAGGTGCGGCTGCACATATAAAGGAGCAGCAGATGACGACTGTGTCTGCAGGTCAACTCTCCAGCACACAGTAAGTTCATCTCATCTCAAACTCTGCTGATCATTTGAACTTCTTTGAGTTGCATTAATCTGCTTTTTCTCTTTTTCAGGAACTTGTAGTTTCATCGAAGGTTTTAAAATGTATCCAAACAACCAAGGTAATCAGCCGCTTTCAAATAATGTATATTAAATTTGCATTACATACTTGATAAATTAACTAACTGATCTGATTCCTCTTTTTTCCTAATGTTTAGGAAACCAATACCCCCAGGGGTACCCCAACCATCCTCAGCAGATGCCAGGGGGTTACCCTCAGTATCCTCCTGGTAGCTACCCTCCACAGCCCCACGGTCAACATGGTGGCCAACATGGAGGCCAACATGGATATGGACCTGGACCTGGTTGTGGCCCCGGCCAAGGTCATGGACATGGACATGGACATGGACCTGGGATGGGCCATGGGATGGGCCACGGGATGGGCCATGGACATGGACACGGGCACAAGCACAAACATAAGAATGGTCACAAGCACGCCAAGTGTCACAAAAAAGGAAAGGACTGTCAAGGGGTAAGAAGACGCAGTCATTTTCTCAAACATGATTCATCAATTGTTCCAGTCATTGATTTTTTTTATTCTGAATTCAAATCACACAAATCAGTTTCACTGTATTTATTGATATTGTATTTATTTACAATGACAATAAAGATTCTGTTTCACAGGAAATCATAGAAATGTTTTATTATTGGTCAAAAACTGGATGATGTTCAGTGTTATAATCTGAGTTTTAGACCAGTTTTAAAGGACTGAAATGACTGTTGTTCGTTGTTGTGCTCATCTGTCCTGCAGTCCTCCAGCAGCTCCTGCAGCAGCGACTCTGACTGATGGAAAGAGACAAGATGAGTCACCTGGAGACATTCATCCTCCAAATCATCTATTATAATCAACCTCATATCATCATCTTTTCTTTTTAAATCATTTGTATCAACTATCTGCATTTTTACAAAAAAATGTTCCCAAAACAACAATGAAGTTTCTTAACTTTGGTGTAAGAGACACATTACAGACATTATTGTATTGATGACTATGTTTCTGAGATAAATTAAATGCCAGTAAATTAACTACACCCTTGCTTCCTGTTTCTTTGTGCTCCTGTGTGTGCTACGCCGTTTAACGAAGCTAAAGTGGCCTCTTGTTTGTCCAGGGAAGGTCGACTGAGCCACACCTCGGTCACAGCAGCAGTATATCATCATACTCTGCCACTGCCACCACAATCACCCACATCTTGTTTTCATAGCCTGTGTAATCAAACACAAAGCTGATATGGAGGCTACTATTTCTTAAAACTTAGACAAACTGTACAGCAACTGTAGTCAGAGGAGGAAGTAACAATTAACAATACCTCAGTGTAAAACTACTCCTGTATTTACACGTGAACTGTAATCAAGTGCATCTTTATATTCATATTATTGTGTTATTTTTCATTTTAATGTGGGTGTGTGTACTGCTGTAGTTCAGTTTATATCAATATGTCATGTTTTATAAGTTGCTCATATTTTAACTATCTAGTAGATATTCTTATAGAAATTATCGATTTAGTTAAAATAACCAACATGGTGTAAAAATCTTGATATCAAAGGGATAAATTTAAATCCTGTCATCAGGCCCACTGAGGAAAGATTACTCTGTTACAGCAGTGTGAGGGTAAAAGACAAAGAAACAGAGAAAGAAACACATGAGACGGGAGGCAAGCGAAAGAAATGAAATAAATAATAAATAACAATACAAGATTAATGAAAATAAATGAAAATTAGAGGAATGTAAAATGTGGGAAGAAATCTAGAAATTGTCCACTGTAAAATGTGATAAGTGTTTAAATAAGTGCACATACAGTTGTAGCTTACATAAATGGTGTAAAGTATGAATTACAGCGTTAGATGAGAGCTCAAATGAAGTTGTTGCCTCTCTAGCTCCACCTTGTGGCTTAAAAGTACCATCGCAAAAATAAACATGCCCCATAGTTTTAATTTAAATGTAGAGTCAGTGCGTCCTCCGAACAGTAGGAGGCAGTGTGGCAGCGACGGCCACGTCTCTCTCGATGGTGCCTACGTCATCAAGTTGTCAGCAATACTGACCAATCAGGAGCACGAAGTTGCACCTCTTCCCGGAAGTAAACTCAAAAACTTCAGAGGAGAGAGTAAAGGGGAAAAAAAAGCTGTGTGTGAGTGAGTGCAGCTTTAACCGACAGAGACACATACAGGAATAAAAACAAGAGTAATGTCGCTGACGGTTCTGACGTCAACGTACAGGTAACAGCTGAGTGACGGCGGTGGAGTCTGGTTTATGATGAGCAGTGTGGGTTTTATACCAGGATACGTCAGTAAAGGGTGAAGTGACAGTGATAGTGATAATAAAGAGGCCGAGGAATGTGTAGGCTGCTGGTTAACCAGCTCACTGTAGATATGTGATGGATGTACAAGTCTAGTGGTCATGTGTTGATTGTGAACCTGGTTGTCTCCTTCAGACTCAGGACTCTCTGCAGACTGCAGCGAATCCAGAGCCACATGGTGAGTGGACCTCTCTCATGTAGTCTCATACAGATGATTAATCTCTTATTTTTGACTGTTACTCTGTTATTTAAGGCAACAAATATTTAGTCTTTATTGTAACAAGTTTTGGTCAATTAACTGATACACTGTTGTTAAGTTTTATTGTTGGATTTAGCTTCAGTTGTGACATAACTGTTCTCTTACTTAATCCTGTGACATTTCTATATTTAATATTTAGGACTTTATTTATATCAAATATAGAACTAATTTAATCAACCAATATCACCCTGTCTCAGACTCAGACATATCAACATCAGTATAATGTTGCAGCCAAATAATTTTCGGATCATATCAGTACAATCACTGCACTGTCCATCAGTTGAACGACCTTCAAACACAGTTGATGGATGAACAAGCTTCGTATTTACTTGTTCTTTGTAGTTACGCAGACCACAAGTCTGTCTAGAATAGAAGTCGCCATCAAAGACTTTAATTTGACCTTGTTGGGTTTTTTTTTAAACATGATAATAACATAAAGTTGTTCATTGATGTTTTGATGATATTTTTGTTTCTGTGTTGTGTCTGAGGCCGACCACAGTCATCAAGTTATTTATGTAGTTGAGTTTAGTTTCTCTATTTTAAACATTGGTTAATTCCATTTAGTACAATTACTGTATAGTCTATTACATGTCGTTTATGTTACATGTCATGTTACATTACATGTCCTTTACTGTTTACTAGTAACACCATTCTTACTTTATTTTATAATCTGGTGTAAAGATCAGTACAAATGTTACCTGATGTCCCTGTTTTACTTCAGATGTCCAGCCACGTGGAACCAGAGGTTCTGCTGGAGAAAGTGGGCAGAGCCGGTGTGATCACCATGAACAGACCCAAAGTCCTGAACGCGCTCAACTTGACCATGATCCGACAGATTTACCCTCAGCTCAAGGCAGGTGGAAAGCTTGGTTAATACAAACTACAACTGGGGCAAATGTCAAGGACTGAAGTGTGTCAAGAGTCGTTGTAATTGTCCTGTGGTGTCTCATCTAGTTGTTCAGAGTCTTGGAAGCACTTGTTTTCTGTTCAAAAATCCTTTTACGCATAATTTTTTTCCAATGCACTGCTACACTAATGTACCAGTTTATAGAAAGTAAATACTTTAACTTTGTGAAAAACAATAATTAGGTTTGATGTCATTTGTCCCTCTATTCAAATAATAAAAATATTTTTTTTGATGGGATTTTGAAACATCTGTTTCTGTTAAAATTATCCTAAAATATTCTTGAGTGTTTAGTTTGACTGCAAACCTTCAATATTCAGAGGGCAACCCTAAAAAGGAACCAGAAATGTCCATTAAATTAGTCTCATTGAACTTATTTGAATGTTTTAAATCAAAACTAAATGCCCAAATACCCAACTTTATTTTAGCTTTAGGAACATTTAAAATGAACATATATTTTGTTTCTCATGAATATTTCCTGCTGCTGTGTTTTGTAGAAATGGGAAACGGACACTGACACCGACATTGTCATTATCAAAGCCACAGGTGGAAAAGCTTTCTGTGCCGGTGGAGACATCAGAGGTGAGGAGTGGGTCCTGCAGGTTCAGCTGCAGGGAGAAGTCATGTGCAGCATCGTAACTGAAGCAGAAACATATTGTTTCATTGCCGTCGTCGTTTTGTCTGTTTCTTCCTCTCAGCTGTTACAGACGCAGGGAAGGTCGGTGACTCTCTGGCGCAGGACTTTTTCCGGGAGGAATATATTCTCAACAATGCTATAGGTGCGCTTCATGATCTCACCAACAACTGTCTTATCAATTTTATATGTTTTCTGTTGATATCAGTTTATAGTCCGTTGTAAGAGACAGAAAGACAATTTTCTCTATTTTGAAACATTTTTTTCATCTTTCATCTGTCAAGGTTCATGCAGGAAGCCATATATTGCCATTATTGATGGAATAACAATGGGAGGGGTGAGTACATTTATTTTGAATATATTTCTATTACATGGCGATGTCAGCCTTGTGGTTACAGCTTCTTTTACTCATAAATATGTGTGACATTAAGTTTTGCCAGTAGGTGTCAGTAGAGAACTACCTCCTGTTGTTACTCTCTGCCCGTGGGAAGGTGGCCTCTGATTGGATGAAATCTAAAGTGACAAAGCGTTGTTGTGGCCGCTGGGTTTTCCCTCCAGGTGTCAGATATGGTTGGACTATAAATTGGTATCTGTGACACAATATAAGTGCAATGATTTCTAATTCACACAGAACCGTTCACATGGCTTTTCATAGTAAAACTCAGTAATTTATTGTAGTTGTTTAACTCAGAAGATGAATGACTTTCTGATGAGTCTCTGAGATTTGAGATTCTCTTTTTGCCAACGTCCTTTGTCGTGACCTTGACCGTGAATTTCCCCCTGAAGTGTCGGTGAGGTTGCTCTTAGCCGCCAGTATCTAGTGGGTCATTACTCATCATGTCTCTGTGTATGTGTTGGTGTTCATGTGGTGCAGAGATGTGTGAGGACTGAACAAACCCATCTGGACAAGTTACCCTCATTCTTTGAGCACTAATTCATACAGGACACGCTGCAGATCTCCTCAGGAGGATTTATTCTGCAGTGTGTAGCACAGATCAGTGATGGTCAGCTGGTTTATTAGGCTACATGTGAAAAGCTGAGGTAGATTAGAAGATATTTTTGTGGTTACTGATGATGCAATATTAGTTTTAAAAAAAAAAAAACACGTACATTTAATGCACAGATGTTTGTGGTCATTTAGTGAATAGTGTCATCATGTAGTGTGTCCAGCTCAGCAGACCTTTGCACGGAACAAACTCTGCTGACCTTTCACATCCATACAATCCACCTGTAACGTTCACAATATCAGCTTTCTAAAATGTATCAAAAATCCAAAATAAATCAGGTCTTATAAGTCATAACAGAAGAAAAGAAAAAGGAAGTGGATGTTCAGGAATTAAAAAGTTTGATAAAAGAGTTATGTGTTTGCCATTTTATGATCTGACCTGTGTCATTGTCTCTAGTTTCATTAAAAATGATCACCTAATACAAAGATAAGAAAGAAAGATGAGAAAGATAAAATAGGACACAGCAGCTGTTGTTGGTGTTCTTTTCAACATAGTAAATATTTGACAGTGAGAGATTCACAAAAGGATGAATCCTAGACACTGTTGCTTGTTTTCCCTTTGTTTAGACAACCATGATGGTAATGACGTCCCCACTTAACCATTTTCTTTTTTCTACAGAGACAGAAGCTGTAATTTATTTGTCAGAACCAGACTGAAAAAAACAGTGTAGGTTAACAGGCATAAGTGGATGTGAGGGGGCAGCTAAGTGCTTGCTGCTGATGTACAGTGCATGGCAGCATGTGATACAAGTCACTTCTTATTATTTGCGCCGGTCATCACAATTTATCGCTTTCCGCTCGTTTCCTCGGTGGATTTATGGCTCTGGGAACACAGCGATTTTCAAGTCTATCTCTAATATCTGCCATGTCGCCACAAAGACGCTAATGTTGACACAGTCCACCCTCAGGTTGATTGCTGTTTAATGTGCTTTGTGGTTGAAAACGAAGGTTGTTCTATATATGGAAAAGCCGAAGAGGCATCGGAGTCTCTGTTCTCAGATCTGCCGTGAACTCGGGGCAGAACTCCCACGTGGAACCAGCACGCTGGTCTGAGTGATAATAAACCAACGGAGAATAAAGACGTGTCATCAGCAGGTCACAGACACACAGTCTGTCTGTGTGACGCTCTCTGACGTCACGTATGTCATCCAGAGAATCTCTCAAATGAACGCCCAAGGAAGTTGAAGTGTTAATGTGTGTCTGAGTCTGAGCAGACACACTGTCTCTGTCCTCTCCTCGTGTTTGAGTTTGCTGTTCAAACATGCATTTCAAACACTTAGGTAGAGGGGCATTAGCTTCCTCATCTTCTTGATCTTTTTGTAAAACTTTTTTTCACAAGGGCAGTGTCCGTCGTACGGCTGTAATCTCTTATATGCTCATGTCTTCATCAGGGAGGACGGTGGGAGGATTTCGATCCTCACACCGTCATTCTCACTCTCAGAACCTGTGCAGCTCTTATTTTGAAAGCGAACACTTCACACAAGAGTGACGTGGAAAGTAACACAACGTGCGTTTTGTGCATTTTCAAACGGATGCCACTTTCTGTTTTAAGTGGTTTGTAAGTGTTCACTGTCACCAGCTGAGAGGCTTCTCTGTTACACACTCAGACTGTTACACCCACATTCACCCTGTCAGCTAATTCATTTCTGATTCTGCAAACATGGAGTCTTCTGCTCTGCACAGACGCAAACTTCACAACTCCTCCATCATCGTAATGGATTCACTCTCACCTGTTCCGTCAATATTTGGTTTCTATAAAGTCAGCCAGATATCCTAATGAGGGCTTTATGAACTGCTCCACATTCTCACTCGGTGTAAACTCTGTCTCCTGGGCTATAAATTTTGTGGTCTATTCTGTTTGTAAGCTATAAACATGCTCCTCTGCACACTTTTTCACATTTCCATTGTTTACAGCAGGATGTGGAGACTTGTTCTTATATGGTGCTCGGCGGTGCCACACCACCACGGACCAATGTTCCACTACTTTTATGGTGAAACTCGGGTTAATGTCACATTAAATGGTTCCTCATTCCTCTTGGATTGTTTTTTTTTTTCTTTCTGTCTGCTCTTCCACTGTTGGTTTGTTTGTTTTCAAGTTGTTATTTCTGCACTTTAGAGGAAGTGGAAATTATAACAGACTCCCTCAGTGTCAGTGTCACAGATGAATGAGAAGAGGAATGCTGGATGTTTTGATAAAACAGCACAAATGCCCCAGTACTAATCAATAAATCGTGGAATCCTGAAAAATGCAACACAGTTATATAAATGAGTGAATCATTAAAACATATAATATCTTTTAAAACTATTTTGAAATGTGATTTTGTCATAGTTTTCATAGGAATTAAGATTTAATACATGTGAATGTTGCTAAGCTGCTCTGTCTTTGTACTTGCAGAACTACTACCTGGTAACAGCTGAATAATAGCAGTGTCCTTGATGCTGAATATCCCACAATGCAATGCAGTTATGTCTATCACTGATGATTCAAAGCAACAGCAGAGAAATCTCTACTTAAGACACAACAAAATGTGGTTTCTCAACAAGGTCTTGTTTAATAAACGTGCACATCTCTAACAACCACATTATAATATATTAAAAGATAAGATAATCCTTCCAGTACCTCTGCACACTTCACACATTCTGTGAGAAAGTCAATCCCGCGTCTTTGCCCTGAGCCCGAGTGCCAACATGTTGACAAAAAGCAGTTGTCAGATCCTGAGCTAAAAGAATCCATGTCTCCTGCATCCCTCTGTGTATTTTTTTTTTCCTTATTTTATTTTATTTCAGGATCTGGATCGTTCAGAAGTCGCAGTCACTCTTGACAGAGTCTGTTTATTCTCCAGTGGTCAGATATTTTTAATCCTCTGGTCATTTGTCACACGGCCTCGAGGCAAAACCCTGCAGCGCTGCTCTCTGCCTCTGAGCTCAGGGTTGTTGTTTTTTTGTTTGTTTGTTTTTTTGTTTGTTTGTTTTTTATTCTTTCCATTAAAGGCAAGGTGAGGACAACTTGGTAGTTGGTTGGCAGTGATTGAGTCTCGAGTCTTGAGGATGTTTCTTACTCTGACACTGACCGACTAATTATTTTAAAAGTATGTTGTCAACTTGATAAGTTGATCAAAATGATTATAAAACATCCACAGCCACCACTGATTTCTCCATATTAGGACTTGGCTCCAATGATTTTGTTTCACTGCAACATAACACATAAACACATAAAGATTACAGTGATAGGGTCGTTAATCAGAACCAGTGATCCAGTGATAATGTCTCAGGCTGTCATGGCTTTTATGTCACAGTGATCACTTTCCAGTCTTTATGTCTTAAAGACTGAAGATCTCCATCTTTAAGACACATTCATTGTCTCCAAGTGTCCTCGTGATGCAGAGTGGCAGCTGTTCTCCACAGCAGATCCGTTTATTTATAACCTTTTCCTAACATGACAAGTCTCCACGGCTGTAACCGTGACCTCATATTGAGCGACTCCGCACACGAGGGAACGGTTGGCAGTAAATGGTTAAAGTCAACCTGTTTTTGAGAACTTCATCTGCAGCTGCTCACACAACGATATTTTCTCTCAGGTTAGAGGCAGGCTGACGTCAGCGGTCGCTGCTTTGACTTTTTAGACCGTGTGACCTAAATTCATCCACATTCAAAGCACTCGTGGAATATTTCTCAGTCTTGCTCACTTTAGTTGCAGTTCTTTTTTTTAAGGCAAACTTTTCCATCTAACAGCTTGTTAACTCTCCGTTTTGTCGAGAAAAATCACATACAGGTGATTTTGTGACTTTGTAATTTTTTCCTTCTTAAAAGAGAGTAAACTCACAAAAGGTGTGCTTTGAGATACTTTTTGAAGAGGCCTAGAAAAGGGGCACAGCAGATATGGAGGGATAGCATAGGGATGGGCCAGCAGGACCGCAGGGACCGCAGGGGAGTGTAGGGGTGGAGGAGATCAGTGTAGTATTGTGGTGCAAGTGCATGGAGAGATTTGTAACCAAGGAGGCGAACTTAATAAGAAATATGAGACTTGACCGGTAGCTAGTGTGTACAGTATAATTTACACTTGTCCACAGACAGCCATGATAAACTCCTCCTCCATGTCTGATCATCACTTACATTGAAAACACTGCACAGAACACAACCTTTAATAAAACCGAAATAAAAGGCATCTTTGCCTCGACTTGATATATTCATGCCTCAGTCCCGTTTTGTCTGAACACACCACTCACCACTATTCATTCTCAACAGATTAAACAAACATTACATGAAGTGATCATTAGTGAACAGATTTTAATTTTATATTATATACGTTATATATTTTATCTGTGAACACAGCCTGTATTTTTTTTTTTACAAAATATTGAACTGTTGTTGGCATTTTCTTCTTTTTGTTTTATGAAGATTTTATATTTGTAAAACACGAGACGGTAAAATTCTTTCTGTTCTAAAGCCTGACAGTATTAAACAGCCATACTGAACTATACTGTATAATCAATTGCATAACACTGAAACAGATAATAGAAATAAATGGTAATGTTTATGATATTGGGCTGTAGAAGTGGATTTATGTGACCTGACAGTCTTAGTCGACAGAAACCAGATATAAGAATTTATTAAAAGAAATGAATCACCAGCGTCCTCTGGTCCCAGTGGATGTGAAGCCTCATGATTTACCTGTTGACCTTCCACATTTATTAATCATCACCATTCACTGACACTTTAGATTCTCCTCTGACCTGACCAGTACGTGACCCTGCTCACAGGTGCAATCACACAAATTCTCTGAGCTGAAATGATGTTCAATTAAAACCAAGTCATCAGAAGACTGGAGGTCGTTGGTGTAATGAGATCACTTCAGAATAGCACCTGTTTAATGTGTCTTTTACTTCATGACATGTTATTTTCATGTTGATAACATCCACATCACAGTTTAACTCATTATTTCATTGATCTGTTTTGGCCTTGGTCTCGTCAGCAGTGTGTCAGAGTTTTACAGAGAAAAGCTCCTCGTCTTGTCTCCTGCTGTTTGGATAAACATTATTAGCTCTGTGTGTTTGCCTTTGAGACATGGTGTTTACCATTCTTATTTGTTACAAACTCTTGTGTGAAATTAGCTTGATGTTTAATGGCTCCATTAACAGCTGCTGTTCTGATTTGGTGTGTGTGTGTGTGTGCGTGATGTGGACTCACACTCAGCTACACTATTTTCAAGTGTGTGAAACTCCCTGGCAAGCTTTCGTTTTAATCAGTCTTTTAATTGATCATCAGTGATTGACATGTTCATGAAGTTCATGTCTGTGTACCTACATATCATGATACATATAAGTCCAGGTTTTGTATGCAAGAGGATGTTGTTTCCATGGTAACCTTATAATCTGTGTTCTTATGGTGCTGGAAATGTCCTCTGGCCAGTGCTGCTCATTAGCCTTCAACTGTCCCTACTGGGATCTACAGACATTAATCACACACACACACACGTACACGTACACAGGGTCGGCCTGGTTTACTTTTTTACACTCAGCGTTTTCCATCTCAAACTTGCTCTCAGGTCCTTGTGGAGGTGACAGTTACTAATGTTGTGTCTGTGTCCGTTGGGCTTTCTGTGCTACCTCGGTGCCTTCAGCTGGTTTCGTCCTCTTTTCATGATGCTGATTTGTTTTCACCGTTAACCATTGTTCTTGTTCTCTTCCACCTGCAGGGCGTTGGTCTGTCGGTTCACGGACGCTTTCGAGTGGCCACTGAGAAAACGCTGTTCGCCATGCCAGAGACCGCCATCGGTAAGATCAACCAGCTGCACCGGCTGCTGTCTCCATGGATGGAGGGGTGATGGGTGGAGGTTGGGGTGTGGGGGTGAGCGGGGGCAGTAGTTGGCCCACATCAGTGTTAGCGGGTAGCAAGTCCATTAATTATGCAGTAGCAGTGATTTCAGTCGCAGACCCAGCTGGATCCAAATCATATGTATTCACAGACACGGGGTCTGTCTGACAGCAGTGTCACATACCGTGCAGTGCATGATGGGATAGATAACCTCATCTTGATTTGTTTGAAGTTTGAATCTGGCTGGCAGCTGATCCAGCATGAGGAAACAACATGTCTGTCGGTACATCTGCTCCTTTCACCTTAAATAGGTGAGAAGAGCCAAGTGAGAGTGAGAGACTCGAGGGAACGGTGAATCAAACCAAATGACAACACTTCTTGTCAGATACACGAGCTCATAAACAGTCAGTCCAGACTGTGACCTGCTCTCAGTGACAAAATGTTCTCATAGTTTATTTCATAAGCTTCATGATAACATTTGAAAATTGGCACTAAACAATTCCATCAATCGGTTAATATTGATTTCATATCAGTTTGTTCTTTGGGACGATGAGTCCTTATTTGTTGAGATATAGCAGAACCGTCCAGAGCAAAGCGTTGGATCGACTGAGCAGGTCTGGTGCTTCGAGCTGAAGATCTTTGCCTGAACCCGACGGTCGGGTCCGGTCGGGTTAATTTCTATCATTTTACACGGGCTTGGGTAGGGTGATTGGTTTTGATTAGCTATATTATAGGCTACGTTTGTCAGAAATAAATGATTTTAAAAAAACGCATAAATGACTCATTCTTGACAAAAGGCTACAGAGCTGTGTGTGTGCACACATTTGAATAACGTTGGGCTGTAAACGGGTTCGGGCTTAAAAAGCTGTCAGTCAGATGTACTTGTTGGGCTCTGGGCCTTGTCGGGCCTAATTTTTAAGGGCCGATTACAGCTCTACTGGTGCTGCTGCGACCAACACCAAACAGACATGTACGTCTAAAGCTCCTGGCATCTGTCCAAGCAGAAGATTTCAGTACAAGTCTTTTAAGCTCTGGTTGTAGTTGTTACTGTGTATCAATGATCAGTGGTGATACTGTGATATTATGATCACATGTAAACATAAACACATGTGTGCATTGCATCAAATCTAAGTTTGATTACTGTATTAGACAGAATAGAAAGCAGATATTGTCATTTTATTGCAAAAAAATGTAATGAAACGCAGCAAAGAGATAAACACATTAACATTCAAACTATCTCACACTTACATCATCAAAAAGCTTAGTCACACATTTAAAACTGGTTAAAACAATAATAAGTAGATGATAATAAAAATTGCTTTAGCAGTCAAGACTATAGATAAATACTTTGAACCGCTGCATATTACACGTCAGACTCGTGTTTTGTTCTTTTGTGTGTTTAAACTACTGTTTGTCTGTGTAAAGAAACTGTTTTTGAGTCTGTTTGTCATCTTAAGTTCCCTGGAACTCGTGCCTGAGGTCAAACAGGTGATGTTCATCTTGTGAAGCGTTTCGTTTATGCTGTAGTGAGGTAGAGGATGGTGGTGATGTCTTCAGGAGAAGAGAGATGACGACTAGTGACTCTCTGTTTATAATTCTCTGTAGTTATACAGTTTGTCATTAAACTCTGTAGGAGAAGAAACCATTAGAAACAGTTTCATCTTTATACATTTGATTTATAAGTATTTTACATATTATGACATTATAATAGATGTTTTATTATGTATATAATGAAGTATTCTATTGATTTCATTGATTGATTGATTTACATTGATTGCAACAGCAGCCCAAACCTTCTCAAGACAGAAAATAAATAATAATAATAAAAGAAATAACATGTGTTGCATCATCCAGGGGAGGATGGGACACATGATCCTCGATTTCCAAATAAATCAGTGCTGCACTCACTGATAAAACACAGTCCTCTTCACTTTCATTTCAGCTGCTCTGAAATCTGAACTCAGAGACCGTTTAAAGAAAATTAACCTTACAAATCTTATTTATAATAATAACCCTTCTAATACAACTCGGTTAAAAACAAGTGGTCTAATGTATAAATTCCTAACATTAACATTAACAGACTGTACTATTCACGAAATGGTTCGTTTAAATCACTAGTCCAAATCATCCAGGACTTTTCATGGTCACTGCCAGTTAAACTATAGTTTTGCTCCTTGGCTAATTGAGTCGTGGAGACAGATGGTCTTCTCCTGAGGCGCTGAGGAGATTAGTAACAAATCTCCAGCAACTAACAAATTACAGCTGACGCTATGGTATAAACTAGCCCCATGTCACTTGAACCCAGATGGTTTATCACAGCTCTTTAACTGCATATGAACACAGATACACCGACACATTAATCACAGTGGCTTTGTTGTGGCAATGATCAGAAAACTAATGTCCTCGGTGTCGTCTCACTGACCTCACAGAGACGACTGATGGGCTCTGAGGAGGTCCTGAAACACGTCTGACGTCTGGGATCAGGTGACGAGTATGAAAAGCTTATTCTGCTTCGTTCTCGCTCAGACTCCATTATAAATTTCCAGCTGATGGGCAGCGCTGCGCCGCGGTATCTGACTCAGATGTCTGGAGCAGACTGAGGATTATGTTGTCAGCAGACAGGAAATGACTGCAACAGAAAGAAAGAGGCTGAGGTCCTCGATGATGTGGTGTGATAGTTTTGTGGGATTTTCTTAAAAGGAGAAGCCACAATGAAGAGTGAGAGGAAATGGGACGATAATTGAATTACACTGATTGTGAAACGACTATATGAGGGCATTGATGTATATTATATGTATATGAGGGCGTGTCGCTGATTTTTCCCTCTAATTCATGCACGTGTATCGTTGTGTGGTCCAGCACTAGCTGGTGACGCAGCACATTAAACAAAACAAATAGGTTCTGTTTAGTCTCTCTGTTAATACTCGTAAAAAATCAAAAGTATCTGTTAAACTCTCCAGTGCCTTTGGCAAGAGAACAGGAAATCTTGGCTAATCCTCTTCTGAGCTGCTGTGGTCATAACACACTGTCATGTCTGCTGTTGTTACTAAAGGCACTTGACTCCCAGGCCTCTGCACCACCATTATCGGCACATCCTCTCTACAATCACAAACTTGGACTTCACATTGCAGTAGCACCAGTATTTACTGCTGGGAGCAGCGTTTTCACGCACAGATCACAGCTGCTTCAAGGCGCTACATGCTTATTTTAGCCCTGATCTGGCCTGGAATCCTCTCAAGGGCCTCTAATGTGCTGACTTTACTGTAACTACAGTCACTGTGAGGAATGAAGCTTTTCCCACTGATGTTAATCAGTTTTAGACCCTGGGACAGTCTGGAGAAAAATCTGTGATTAAGTTCAGTTGTCACATTATTCTGAGGTAGTGGTCCAGTTGGTCTTCATCTTTATGTTTCTTTTTTTAACTAGCATCAGGTCGTCCTTCTGGATGATAAGACCTCTGTTCTGTTCAGGTGGAGCTGCTCTCAAACAGTGTCAAACAGGTGCAACTAAACAGGAGGGAGAAGTTAGTTACACATTGTTTGTACAAACTCGGTGTGAATGTAAATGACACTTTCAGGCACAGAGTTTCACACTTACTCTCATGCCGTGTAGTGCAGCTCATTTGGCAGAGAATAATGTTGATAACATCCGCATTAAAATGTATTTACTAGATGATAAGAACATTTAGTTTTATCGCACCTTTTAAGAGCATCGAAATTTAGCAACAGCTACAGATACAATAGTGAGTAAATAGTGTAAACTGTGACAGAGCTGTAACAAAAAGGTGGTTAAAACATAAGATCATGGCTCTGATTATACAGGATATGTTCAGTACAAGTGTGAGTTGTGCAGGTGTGGCCTGATTCCTAAGTAGCAACAACATCCTTCACATTTACATAATAGCTTTTTAAGAAGTGCAAGCAGAGTTTAATGTGATAAGAAGCTGTTCCCGCCCAGATTAGAACATTATCATGTGTGTAAATGATTCAAGGGCATGTGCTCCTTTATTCTTCATTTTTTTTTTTTTAGGTAGGAGACCAGTCAGTATGTGTGAGAATGAAGCAGCTGTAAATACCCCGTGATCCGTGTTTATAATCCTGGTCTGAAGGACACAGACTCTAGAGCAAGTCCAGATCCACTTTCACCAGTTTAATACTGGAAGTAAACATCACGGCACCAGACACATGGAACAAAAAGGTTTTACTTGGTGTCTTAATTAATCACCGCTGTGTCCTGTTTCCTTTGAAAGCCGGGTGTGACGGTAGCTGCACATTTGCCAGGCAGTAAGACAGAAAACTTTTTTGCAGAGGAAACAGATCTACTTGTGCAGATCAGTTATTTTTATTTTATTTCTTGAGTCCTTCTCGTCTTGTCCACCCTCCTGCGTAGGCACATACGCAACAACGCCATCACTAATGTCTTCAGTTACACTCTGAACTCTCGTCCCACAGCCACTTGAAATCACAGGCACAACAACGTCACCAACTTTGACTGATTGGGCCTATTTTTGGAGACGTGCATTTACTCCCAACACTCCTCATTCCCTGCATTTCCAAATGTAGCACACTCACAACAGAGGGGTCGCAACATTTAGAGTGATGTCCCAGTCGTCTTTAATAGTCCAACATATACACACATATATCACAAATAGTGTTTTTTTTTTTTTATTTGTGTATTTATCATTAATTGTTGCCATGCTGCTGACTGTACTGTTACTGTTACTGGGATGTTTCCACATAGAAACCTTCCTGTCGTGACGACCAGGCAGATGGCTGAAATGTTGCGCCGTTGTTCCTTTGTTCATTTCATCACGTTATCAGAACTTCCACGGCCTTTAGATCGCTCCAACCACGATTTATTAACACCCCCCACCACCACCACCACCACCACCACCACCACTTCCAGCAGCACTTGATGATTCACCAATCACCATTCAAAGATGAGGCCAGAGAGTAGTGGCTGAGCCTTTTAATGAGGGTGAACTGTGCGGTAAATAAGTCAAACTCATCACCGGAGCTGAACTAAAACTTGATTACATATATAAAAACTGAACATTTCGTTTTTTTAAATTATCTTATTCTCAATGAAACTATAACAAAAAACTAGTAAAAACATATGACTGAGCCAAACTGTTGCTCTTGCCTCATGATAAACACACACTATAGTTTATTTTCAACTAATCCCACATACACTGCTCTGCTGCTGCAAATAGGCACCACACATGTATTAACCTACAGATAAAAAGAGGATCACAACATTTGTTAAAAAGAGCAGTGGAGCACAGCTGTGTTCAGTGTTGTTCTTCACGTCAAACATTCATGTGTGACATCTAATCGATAATTCAGTTGAGCAATGGAATGAATCTGCAACTGTTTTGACAAAGATCTGATGCTTTTCTTTATCGTGGTAACAAAGTGAACATCTATATGTTTCAGACTGTTCAGCAGATGTAGATTTACGTCCTGGGATGTGAGAAATTATAGAAAGTGTTTTGAAATATGAAATTATAATCAATCAAATATTCTTTAGGTTAATCAGTTAACAGTATATTAATCCAATGGAAATAATCATCTAAACTGCACACACTTCTATCGCTCATTTCTCCTTCACTCGAAAACAAACACACTCGCGTCCTCCGTCGCTCATTAGCGTTAACCCCTGGTGTGGTGGGATTATCAGATTTAACCCAGCTCTGCAACAACAGCCATAATCTGACGCATTTATGATATTAGATTTTCAGCCCCAAATCAGGTCAACGCCTCTAATCCCACCCACCCACCCACCGCGCTACATTCACCCTCCTCTCCCCTCGTGCCACACTAACAAAGCTGTCACCAAAAAAAAAACATAAAGCACTTCCACAAACTGGGACCAGTGGAATTTCATTTTCTGTCAGAAACACAGGAATCTGATGGGAACAATATAGATAATGGACTGTGATGGATTAATGATGAAAGATTTTATAATAATAGTTGTAAACTGCATGTGTCTATTATGTTATCAGTCATTGGTTTTGCTAAATGTTGAATGTTGTTCTTAATCACACTGTGTCTATATCACCTCTGAATGAACTGTGTATATATATATATATATATATATATATATATATATATATACAGTCGTCCTCAAAATTATTCATACCCTTGCTAAATTGTGTGATTTTTGCATATTGTCATGAAATGAACGCATGTTTTCAAATTTATGCATCAGTTATATGTGACCAACAATTGAAAGAATGACAACAATACAAAATGCAAACAAAATATTTATTTCTGGGGTATTGTATTATTGGACTCCCAAAAAATGCCACGTTCAAAATTATTCATACCCTAATCCATTGCTTTATTTAATAGTCAATGTCACCTGAGTCAAAAAAAAAAAATCATTGTCCTTGAACCATTTCTTCACATAAAGCACTTCCACAAACTGGGACCAGTGGAATTTCATTTTCTGTCAGAAACACAGGAATCTGATGGGAACAATATAGATAATGGACTGTGATGGATTAATGATGAAAGATTTTATAATAATAGTTGTAAACTGCATGTGTCTATTATGTTATCAGTCATTGGTTTTGTTAAATGTTGAATGTTGTTCTTAATCACACTGTGTCTATATCACCTCTGAATGAACTGTGTATATATATATATATATATATATATATATATATAACACTTTTCCCTATATACATAAATCAGCTGATAAATCAGCAATCAGCTGATGAAAGCAAAAGAAAGTTTATAAAATATAAAGAACATGTCTAACTGCTGCTTTTCCTCGTCTTACACACTTCCACTGGGTCTCGTCTCATTTAAACAAACCTTGTTTGCTTTAATGGTCCACTGATGTTTTACTGAGGGGTTTTAACAGTGTAAACACTGAAACTGAACAAAAATGTGTTTAAAAATGTCTTTCTTTTTTCTTTTTTTTTTTTTTTTATTGTCTTTTTGTTGACAGGGCTTTTCCCTGATGTGGGAGGTGGCTATTTCCTGCCCAGGCTCCAGGGCAAGTTGGGTCTGTTTCTGGCACTGACAGGTTTCCGTCTCAGAGGACGTGATGTCCACAGAGCTGGAGTTGCCACTCACTTTGTAGAGTCTAACAAGGTACAGAACCTGAAGTTGACAAACCACTGACAGGATAAACAGCAGATTTTTCTAAATCAGAGCACCTGCACTGTTGAAGGGTTGGGGCGTTGTGGGCGCTGCAGGGACGTGGTGGTGTTAGGAGGCTGAGGTCAAACCTGGACATGGACTCACCAGGTGCCTCGCTCCTGTTTATAGGTGCCAACGCTGAGCTGGTTGGTCCACAGGCAGGTTGTGTTTGTCTTGCCGTTGGCCTGACGTCAGAACAGCGAGTGGAACAGAGTTTGTTTAGACTGTGACCTTGAATTTCAGGATACAGCAGCAGTGCAGTGGATTTAGTTTGTTTAGTCACGTTTCACAGCAAAGTTTGTCTTAGAACAATGTTGGAAAAACATCTGACCTCAGTGGTAATGAAGGAAAAGTCTTACGCAATCTTCAGCTGTCTCCCTGTTGAAGACAGAGACCTCACTGGACATGGATTATTTTTAAAATGACAAAGCTCAGTCTAGTTTGGTGCTTCAGGCAGGAAAAAAATGATCAAGCATTTATTTTGTGGCTGCTGTACATCTCATGTCTTAAACACTGCTTTAACAGATCCCAGAGCTGGAGAAGCAGCTGGTCGGGCTGAAGACTGCTGATGACGTCACCAGAGTGTTAGACACCTTCCAGAGTCAGGTTAGAGTTAAAGCCTTCAACTGAAGGTGAATTTCAAGTTCTTTAATTTACAGCTCATGACTGTGATGGCAGTGCCTGTGTTCTCTCTCCACAGAGTAGTCTGGACTCTGACAAACCTTTTGTCTTGGACAAACACATGTCTGATATTAACAGGTAGGACGTTCATCCGTGTTCATCTAACCCTAACCCAAACATAAACACAGTTTAACTGTTTAGTCAGAAGACAATAAAGGCTGTTGCTCTATTTTTTTGTCGTTGTTGTCGTCAATATGCCTTGAAAAGACCAACACCTGCAGTGTGTTACTGCTCCTCAGTGTCTGTGAGGAAATGTGTTAAATAGCTGTTGAGCTCTCACTGAAGAATAAACGTTTATTACTCAGACTTATACTGAACAATAAGCTGCAACATTAAAACCACAGAGACTTGAAGTGATTGTGAGCAGCTCGCAGAAAGTGAACATTTTGTCCTCAAAGTTGATGTTGTAAGAAGAAAAAAAACAGGCAGCGTAAAAGACGTGAGAGACTCTGAAGAGACAGGAGGTGGTTGGATGACAGGGTCAGAGCATCAGCATTGCTGCAGTTCTGTGGGAGGTTCACAGTCTTCAGTGGTCAGTGCCAAAAATGATCCAAAGAAGGAAAACTGATGAACCGGTGACCGGTCAGGGACGTTCATGGCTTATTGATGTGTGAGGGGAGTGAAGGCTCATGTGGATCAACTGCACAGAAGAACTACTGTAGCATGAAAACTGAAAACCTTAATTCTGGCTATGATAGCGGGGTGTTAGAAAACTTGCCTGCTCCCAAACGTAACTGCAATGATCACATTAGTACCATGATGGGACCATGAACCAGTGCAAGAGGCTGAACTGGTCTGATGAGCCATGTTTTCGTTCACCTCTTGTGGACGACCAGAACCTGATATCACACAGATATCACGTAAGAGGTCTTGTGTAGTCCATGCTTCAATAGATCAGGGCTAGTGAAGGCAGATCAGTGTAGATCGTCTTGATTTATGATTTAATGTTCATCTCAACCTAAAAAGTGCAGCATCACAGTAGACGGTGAAGATTCCTTTGTCTTTTCATTTTAAAGTAAATTGAAGGAACCTGCTGAAAACCTGAATCTATGTCGTGTTCTCCCTCCTCAAGGCTGTTCAGCTCCAGCTCTGTGGAGGGAATAATGCAGAATCTGAAGACAGATGGCTCCGACTTCGCTAAGAAACAGGCCGAGGTATGTTCCTGACCTGCAGCTTCATCACACTCACTCACAACTCAACTTTTTGTCATGTATATGAATGTACAGAAGAAGTTTGGTGATAACATATGTGTCTCTATCTTTTGAAGGGCTGCTAAAGAACAACTGCACCTGTATGTAATGTGTCTCAGTGGTGCTGTGATCCCAGTGACAGCACTGGGTCTGGGCCAGGGCGTTATTTGGCTCTGGCAGTATATGTTAGTAATTAGTAGTTACCTCAGGCTAAGCACATAATGGGTTTAGACTTAGTCTTGCGCCTTGTTGACTGCACTAAAATCTCTCCTGAGAGATTTCTGAGCGCTTAGCAGACCACAGCGGCTTCATGCCATCAATTTGCCTTAATGAAACTAGAATCAAGTCTTCCCTCTCTGGATGAGACTCTCATCTTTTGACCCGTATTCTGACCTCCGTCACAGCAGGATGTCGTAGCGACGTCCAACCAGTGAATGACGGTGAACAGTTACAACACACGTGATCAGGCCTCATCCACCTCCTGTCTCCCTGTTGTTCTACTGCTCATTCATTTTAAAATACTTTACCTCTAGCTGTTAATATGAGCCTCCACTGACAAACACTTGCAATGTAGTTCATATTTAATAAGTCTTTCAAGCTCAAGCTCCAGTACCCTTCCTCTCCTTTTAAACCATGAAAATCTGAATTGGAGCCAATGGATGTCAGCTCAACCATCAAATATTTATTACAAACCCACTTCCTCAGCTCCTGCTACACCACAGACTCACTGTCTTGTTTTCTGTATAAAAAATGTAGAACCATCTTTGTAATTTTGCAAAAAAAAAAAAAAAAAAAAACTAAAAGCAAATTGAACTCTGTCACAGCCTCTCGCTCTTAAATGTAAAAACCTGTGTCCTTCTCCTCCTGCAGACTTTGTCCAAAATGTCTCCCACATCCTTGAAGATCACCTATCGGCAGCTGCAGGCGGGCGCCAACATGAGCCTGCGGGATGTGTTGGTGATGGAGTATCGACTGAGCCAGGCCTGCATGGTAAACACCTGCTCTAACTATACCGTCTGCTCAGAAACAAAGAAAGTAACCAGCAGCACTTTTCACTCCTGTAATAATCATGATTGGACGGGAAATGAACAACTAGATGATGACTTTTCAGATTTAGGATTTCACAGAATTCTGCAACATTTTAACTTGTTTTCATGTTTGTGTAAAATCTAAAACACTTTGATCTGATCTTTTCTGTTGTTTTCCAGAGGGGCTGTGACTTCTATGAGGGTGTCAGAGCCGGTGAGTCACTACACTGACATAATGTACATAGAGAGCTATGAAGTACAATGAATAATAAGTTATAGTTTCCTGCCTCTTAGTACAAACACACCTTAATAACACGTGTAACTGCAGATGTTAGATACTTGCAGTGAGTGTTAGTGGTGTATTCTACCTGTTGGTGATGAAAGCTCACAGGTTGATCACTGCTCCTGTGTGGGGATGTTGTGTGTCTCCAGTGCTCGTGGACAAGGACCAGAATCCCAAGTGGAACCCATCGACACTGGAGGACGTCTCTGAGCAGAACGTGGACCAGTGCTTCTCTTCGCTGGGAGACAAGGATCTGACTTTCTGATTCTGATTCTCCTGTCAGACAGCAGCTGTTTCTCACCATCAAACACACACACACACACACACACACACACCACTCAGCCTTCTGTAAATGTCTGCTTCCTCTCCCCACATCCCTGTATGGTCATTTTAGACGACTGTATTTGTGAGAACGGGAGAGTGTGTTATTTTCAGATAGGTACACACATAGGTCAGTTAATGAAGTGGTTTGATTCTGTGTTTTCAAATACTGTAGAACCTTCTCTCTCTCTCTCCTCGTCTAGTTTTGTGAATTAAGTCTGTTTTGCTGCAAAGTCAAAGACCCGAGCTACATTAGCAAGAGGACGTGAGCAGGAAAAACAATCCCATCACGTTGTTTTATTACATGTGGGTGTTTGTTGATGTGACATGGTTCAGTATCATCTGTATCTGAATTGTCTCCATTTCTGGTGTTTTTTTTTAGTAGAGTTTTATTTTCCAGATGTAATAATAAACCTTCCTTTGACATATTCTAATCACACTAAGATAGGAAGCAGATTATGTTAAAATGTGTTGCGTGTTATGAAACAAATAAGGTTTCAGCAGATTCAAAATGTATGTGATAGTGTGTTTTATACTTAGAACCATTAGTTTCCATAGTTTCTTGCATTATTTATGAGACATCCAGACCAGAGAGAGATCAGGCTTCGGTACTGGAACTAGAGTTGATAATGATGTAAAATGTGTGTGCATCAGAGAGTGAAGAAACACCATATGTTTAAAAGAACTAGTTATATTGAGGGCAGTATTTTTTTACGACCTCCTAAAGTCGTCTTGTAAAACATTGACCTGTCTTCATAAAGTGCCTTTGTTATCAGCATGAAGCACCACGCTGCCGCTGCCGCCATTTGTTTTCGAGCATTAACAGGAAGTCTCTGAGCCGCCGAAAAATTAAAAGTGAAGCAGCTCAGACTGGTCAAGTCTGAATCCTGTCTACAAGCATCTCATGTCTGTTTTAATCTCCTCTGTTTCTGCGTGTTACATTCATCAGCTCCAGCTGCAGCAGCAGCTATGCTGACAGTTCACTGTGAACGCTCAGACGGTCCGACTGTTTCTCTTGGCGTCACGGTTAAACCTTGATGTTTTATGGCCGTTGGCTCTTCAAACAAAAGCGCCGGCCGACCGTTGTTTCTTAATCTTTGTTTGTCCTTTTACGCTGCTGAACTATTAACCTGCTTCGACACGGGATGCTGCACATCCGTGTGACTCATCTGACAGGTGTTTTAAACAAATAAGCGTTTTAACTGTGAGATGAAATGTTAGGAAGCAGTTTGAACATTTCTACCTTTAGAGAGTAATAATGAATTGTTTCAGTAACAGTAGAAGGCATAAATTTGATTTATTGGCATCATCAGTTTTTTACACTTAGGTACGGTTCATATGTTGAATGAACACTGTTCTCCAGGAATATGCACACAATCACGCGTTATGAGTGATTTAGAGATGGAAGTTTTCAGAGGGTGACATGTCACCTGACGCAGCTGCATCTTGGAGATTATTTGTCACTTATTTGGCAGCAGACGAATGATGGAAACTCAAAGTTCACCAAACCACTCCTAGTTATGTCCAGCCACTGGCTGACTGCTGCTGCTTCTACTGCTCCATCAGAGGCATTATGGGTATAGAGTCAGAGTCAGTAATATCAAACCTGTGCTAAGGTTTAGATGTCACAGTCTTGAGTAACTGAGCATCATTTCTGACATTTTATTATCAAATCAACAAATGAACTCAGATTAGTTGTGTTTAATTCCTAATTTGAGCTGAACCAGAGGACACTAGAAGCATCCAGCACCTCAGGGAAACTGTAGGATGAATGTGGCCTCTGCAGCAGCATCAGTCTGCCTCTGTCCAGATACCTGCTGGTCTAAAGAAAACAAGTAACCTATGGAACTAATTCTCACACTTTTCAAAAGGAAGCATCAGCAGTCTTTTGGTCAGTGGAAGACAGATGTTTGAACGAAGGCAGGCGTCAACACAGGATCCACTTTTAAACTCTGTCATGCAGATTCAGTCACTTCCTCACCTCATCCACCATCACGACACACAGACCTGACCAGTGTCAGAGTTAAATATGGACCTTTTGTGACTTTGTAAACACAGATGATACCACAATTTGTAAAAAAAAAAAAAAAAAAAAAAAAAAAAAAAAGAACATTTTGATCACTAAAGCCTGATGTCAACATCAGTGGAGCCTAGGAAATAAATTGCCATCACCTGGTTTGGAGTCAGAAGTTAATTCATTAAAATGAACAAGTAAAATCATATGAGGAGAGCGAGCACATTGTCCTCACACTGCCATCACTTCTTTCTTGTGCTATTCATTTCAATTTGCTTTATTATTCGTCCCAATGGGGGAGTTGCAGAGTTGCAGCATCGCAGAGGACAGGGCAAAACACACACTAACACACACGCACACACACACAGTCCTGACGCTCAGAGCACAACAGTGAGATTAACCTTTATCACGTTATCTGCTGTGAAACAAATGGCACCAATGTCGTCTCTAATCTTTTTTGATTCCACAACATGTTTTGTGACCTTACAGATTATTCAGTTTGATCTGTTCATGTTTTGACTGATAGTTTTGTTTGACAGTTTGTAAAACTTGTTAAATGTTGGGCAGGTTTGAAAACAAAAAAAAAAAAAAAAAAAAGGGTGCAGCACTGAAACAGCTTCAACAGCAACATCTGCACTGGTTGAACTTTAACAATATAGTGACTGACACATGTATTTAGTGCAGTTTATTGGTACTGATTAGTTTTATGTTAGAAACACAACACATTGGGAGAAGGCAAGTGGTGATTTACCACTGTTGTTTTTTTTATGGCTTATTGGTTCATGTTGGAGTTTTCTGATCGTTCGTTGTTAGATCTATTCAACGCTGTTGTCACTGCAAATATTTGGGTGGTAGTTTTAGCGTCCTGATGGTCAATGCTCTCTAGCAATGTGAGTTTAATACTGGAGTGAACTCCAATGACATCAGTTAAAGTAGCTGTGTACTAATCTCAACACTTGAAGGCCTCGTCCTGTAGCTGCTCTGTCTCCGTGTCCAGTGGACAAAGACCAGACCAGGAGCCTCCTGCTCTGCTATGGGCTCATGGTAACATTCATTAAAGAATGAACTGGCAGTTGTGAATCTCTGTTCCAAATATATCTACTGTGTCTCCTGGTGTGTATGGTTGCCCTCTGTTATAGAGCAGCACCACAGTATTTTAAGAAGCATATATATGCTGGACTGAAATGTCACGGGATTTGAGGTTTGCATATTTGTGCTCTTGTCCTCTGAAGGGCAGATGGCAGTATTTCTCAGTTAGGCATCGTACAATGAATCGACACAATGTTGACAATAAACTAGGCCTACAATAATTTTAGTCAAAATCCCAAAGTTTTTGATTTGTTTTTTGTTGTTTTTGAGTTGTTCTTGAGTTCTGTTGACAAGCCAAATCTTTTTCAAAATTTGTGTCTCGGGTCCTCGGTGATCTGAGTCATGCTGTCAAAGTTCTTACGCTGCGACTTGTGTATACAGAACATCCTGGAGTGCAGGAAATACATCATTTGAAAACATAATTTCCTGGCAGATGGATGGCTGTGGTCGAGGCTGTCTAATGGCCGCGGGGTAAACAGATCAGAGGATGATGCACCTTGTCGTGGCTCTGCCACAGGATCTCCAGGGAGGACTTAAACCTGTGGGGTGTTTTGTCAAACCAGAAGGAGTCGAACAGTGGGGTGTGTTTCTGATCGGATGAGACCAGTGGAGATTTTCAAATGAGAGTCTTCACCAAATGAAGGATCTATTAATAACCTCCTCCGTAAGAGGAGAGAGCCTAGGCCCCATGACGGCATCGATGGACTGGATAGACTTTCACTGGCAAAAGGGAACATTATGATTCCAAGCAATGTCTGATGGGATTTCTTGTTTTGCATTATGAGTCCAGTCAGGGAAAGCAACACACACCGGCAGAGTGGGGACAAATACGGTCGGAGAAAGATGATATCCAACTGAAGATGCTCAGCTCCAGCTTTGAAACAGATAATCACATAAATGTGGACAGATCCGAGTTCTTTGGTCGCGTTGGAGGAGGCTCGATCCGAGTGTAATCCAATCTGGGAGGAGGTCAAAACTGAATTACAGACAGCTCATTCATATCACTGCTCACAGCACGAAGATGCATGAATGATTCATGCTCAACAAATGTGTTCTGAGAATATTGAGCTCGTTTCACGTGTAGAACCTCCATTATCAGGGTCAAAGCCTGGTCTCTTCACCACAACACACCCTCTCATGTCACGGCACGTCACATTCAATGTAAGGGATGTCACTGTAGCGGCGGTCAACCTCCACCCACTGCTGCACGGCCCGCGCTACGATCTCCTCGGAGAGTCTCTGAGCGTACTCCAGCAGCACTGGGTTGACCTGAGGAGGACTCTCTGCTGTTGAATCCATCTCTGCGTGAACCAAGTAGGCTTTCTCGCCCTTCACGCCCTTTGATTTCCTTTCCACTTTCTCTGTGGAGTTTGCATTTTGGGCTCCAGAGTCTCTCTTCTTGGATTTGACACACCCCATACTCTGAGCGATGTAGCATTGATTTACGTTCTGTTGGGAGACGTGTGGTGGCACAGGTAGGTGCAAAGGTAAAAGGTAGGTTTAAAGGTGCAAGTCTTTGGTTAGATCTGTAGCTCATACATCCATGCTTTCATCCTACAGGTGACCCTCTAGGTTTCCCATCCACTTGTGTGCTGCAGTCACCTCCGTGCTCCTGTCATCCACTCCCACTCTCACCCATGTCTGCGTGCCAGCAAGTGTGACAATCGAGAGTATTACAGAGCAGAGGGCGGTGATTAAGAGGGCGCTGGATGGCGACCAGCTAGGAGGCCCATCCCTGTGTGGGCCTGGCAGTGTTGAAACAGTCAGTCTTGCGGCCGTGCCGACCAGAGCTCATCCTTTCTTCAGCTGCAGAGGGAAAGAGAGTGAAAAGAGATAGGGGAAGAGGAGGATTTCAGTGATTTATTTTCCATCAGACACAGCCTAAAAATACCAGATGGCAGCAATGAGGAGAGGATTGTGAACAATTTTCACAGCGGTGGCAGCAGCTACGTGACCCGGGCTCCGGCGGCTGGCTCCAGGTCAAGGGCCCCAACGTGTTTCACCTCTGCAGGGTCATATTTAAACAGGCTCCGCTCCTCTACACATCCAGAGTGTTACTGATTCACCACCACCACCACCCCTCCCTCCTCTACTCCAGAGTGTTTTATGACTCAATCCCTCGGCCTATTTTGTATAGCATGTCACAGGGACGTCTGTCTCTAGCTTGAGTGCACTGATGCTGTTTTGTTAAAGCCTGTGTCTCCCATCTGTTCCACTAAACGAGCCCCGCAGTCTGATTCACAGTGACAGCTCCTTTTTTTCTAGGACTACAGGCCTCTGGCGCACAGGAAAACATGTGCTTCATTCAGAAAGCTGCGAGCTGGAGTCTCCACAACATGCAGGCCGTGAATGTTTGAGCAGAGAGCGGGGAGTCTCCCTGTGAGTAACACAACACTGGAGGCTCACACCTCGTCACACTCAACTGTCCCACAATCACAAACACATCTGATGGTGTGTTCAAATGCTTGTTCATGTGTTTTAATGCTGATGTGAAGAAAACTGTGAGAGCGTCCAGCAGCTGTGAGACAGAGGGACGTGGGATTTGGATTAAATCTGATTTAATTAAACTACAAAAAGAGCTTTTGTGTTTTCTGAACCTGAATGTAAATACATCTGCAAACGTGAAATTAAAATTATTATGTCAGTGTCTACAGAGATGTACATACTTTTAATAGAAGTCAGCAAAGGCGTTAGTATTTTCTCCATACCACCATAAAAACAATAATAATCCGACGACAGAAGAAATAACCCAAGGTCGTTCAAGTAAACAATAATCCGGACATCACCTGGTGTGGCGCCGGTTCTTCTGTCCTCTCCTCAGATCTGCAAACAGCATCCGAGCGATCTGGACTTGAAACTTGAACCGTATCGATTGAACGCAACATGTAAAGGAAACAAAATTATCTCCCAAGTTGTTGCTGCTGCCGCTGCTCGCCGGCTTGGTTCCTGCAGGATGAAGTGCTCCGCAGCAGATTTCAGAATAATCTCTGAGAAAAAAAAAGAAAGAAGAAAATCCCAGGCTGGTGGAGCAGACGGAGGACTGTTCCCCCGGTGGCCTCCCTTCCCGACGGTGGTCAACGCAGAGTGCGGCTCCCCCGCACAGGAGGAAGAATCTCAGGTCTGCACTGACTTCAGCGCCAACGACTCCACGGCAATTACCGAGCTGCGGCGGTGCGCAGGAAGCGCACTGACAGCGGCTCCGCACCCGCCGCTGCCTGCTGCAACACTGACACCTGGCGGCCGCCTTCACACACTGCTGCTGCATCCTAATAATAATTTTACTTCTACATTTTACTTTTACTAAAAAAGTAGTGAAGATGCCATGAAAAAAAAAAAAAAAAATACAGAAACTCTAAAATACAACATATTTAGATTAAAAATTCTAAAAATTTCCCCGAGAAGCGATGAACAGTTTTGATTTTTTTTTTAATCTGTGAAAACAGATGAAGAACAAAATAAATAACAAAAAACAAAATTCAATTTTTAATCCGTTTATTTGTGTTGTAATACTCAATCAGCCCACAAGAGGGAGAACTACACCACTAGTGCCCATAAATAGAGAAATAAGAACCTGCGTCTCTTCTCAACGTCACAAGTCTGAGCGCTGTAAGGATGGGTGCGTTTATTCTGTGATGGCAGGTTATATAACGTCACTGTTACGTCTTTGTTTTGGCTTGGAAATAAGTTTTAATGAGCAAATGAACGTAAGAACTAAAGAAAATCTACATGAGCCAGGCTGAAAATTTTTTTCATGTGTTTTCACAAACTAAAAAAGATCTTGAAAACTTCTCTCCTGGAAAAAGAAAACGCACCGAATTTAACGAATGAAATGAACATTAGAGCTGAATTACCTGAAGCAAAACCAATTTTTTATCTGTCTGCCTGCCTGCCTATCTATCTATCTATCTATCTATCTATCTGTCTGTCTGTCTGTCTGTCTCTGTCTGCCTGCCTGCCTCCTGTCTGTCTGTCTGTCTGTCTGTCTGATGTTGGTGTCAGTAACTTGCCACGCGGCGGCGCTGTCCTCTCACGTCTTACATTCAAGTCTCGCCACCAAAGTTTCGGACAAACCGGAGTTCGGAGTTAAACATTTTCTTTATCTCAGGTGATTTTTATTTTTAATTCCCGCTTGGAAAACGAGGTATCTCCAGTTTTATTTTTATTTTACGATTTGAATCCACTCCTCAACATGAACTTGAAACCACTGAACCTACAGATACGATCTGATAAGCATTAGGTCATAATTATACTTTATCATCAAGGCGCAAACAGTCGCATCCTGCAAAACTCAGTCAGTTCTTATTGGCTCAGATGGATGAGAACTGATGCATGTGGCTCATTCACATTTTCTTATTTTTCAAGTATTTTCAACAAACCTTGTGTGGATGAAAAAGTTTATTAAATGCAGCAGATTATTGTGTGTGGGTGTGTGCGCGCGCAGCGTCACTAAAGGCTCATCGGAGCATTAAATATTGCGCACAGCCTGATCTGCGCCCCTGTGCTCATTGCGCAATCACCGTAAGAAAAGTGAATTTATCCATCTGTGGCCAGGTTCAGAGCATGTTCACCGTCTGCGTCCCGTTATGGTTTGACAGCGAAAAAAAGTTTTCATGTCAGTCGGTTAAAACTCATTGTTGCCTGTCCAGCCAATCATAGTTTTTGACGACACAAAAGAGGCTAAAGTTGGAGTATAAAAAGGTCTGCGCTAATAAAGTATGATGCCTATCAGAGTGCGACATTAATCCAAACGCAGTCCAGGTCCAGCGCACACCAGGGGATCTTTTACTACTCAACTCAAACTTCACACCTTAGAGACAATGCATCTGTCTCAGATTGTGCTTTATCTTAGTTTGTTGATCGCTTTGGGTCCAGTAGTTTTGAGTGACCAAGAAACGCAACAGCAGCCCCCTACCACCAGCCCTGGAGACACGGAGCAGTGCGCCACCTGCGAGGTCCGCCAGCAGATTAAAAACATGCGATTAAACGCGATCAAATCTCAGATTCTGAGCAAACTGCGAATGAAAGAGGCTCCAAATATCAGCCGAGACATAGTGAAGCAGCTGCTGCCCAAAGCGCCGCCGCTACAGCAGCTTCTCGACCAGTACGACGTCGTGGGAGACGACAACAGGGATGTAGTTATGGAGGAGGATGATGAGCACGCCATCACAGAGACAATAATGATGATGGCCACTGAACGTAAGTTTTTATTCATCTTTATTTATTTGCTTGTTTTATTTTTTGTTGTTGTTTTTTATTTTTATTTTTTTATTTTATTTATTTTTTATTTTTTTTTTATTTTTTTTTGCGTGATGAACATGAGAGGTTTTACGCACAGGTCCGAACACGCGGAGATTAAACCCGTCGTGTTTATTTCGACAGCACGCGGTTAGTTTGACCAGGTTTAACTTGGAGATATGGATTATCATTTTATTATTATTATTATTATTATTATTGTTGTTGTTTTTATTATTAATAATAAGATTTAACACAATTAATGGGTCAATGCACTATGTACCAGTGCGCGTGGCCGTTACGCACAGCGGCCACTTTAGAATTCAGATGTCGCTTAATGGATTTTTTATTTACGCCACTTTATTTTTGTCTGTGACTTTCAATCACACACATAGAGAACCTTCTCTTTATCACTGTCTCTCCTCAGCGGACTCCATTGTCCAGGTGGATGGGGAACCAAGGTGCTGCTTTTTCTCTTTTACTCAAAAGTTTCAAGCGAGTCGAATCGTACGGGCGCAGCTCTGGGTTCATCTGCGCCCGTCGGAGGAGGCGACCACGGTGTTCCTGCAAATCTCCCGCCTGATGCCGGTCACAGACGGGAACAGGCACATACGGATCCGCTCCCTAAAGATCGACGTGAATTCCGGGGTCAGCTCTTGGCAGAGTATAGATGTCAAACAAGTGTTGACCGTGTGGTTGCGGCAGCCGGAGACCAATTGGGGCATCGAGATTAACGCCTTCGATTCGAGGGGAAACGACTTGGCCGTGACCTCCCAAGAGCCAGGAGAGGAAGGACTGGTGAGCTAAACTTTTATTTTACACTGAACAGAGGCTTATGCTGAAGTTTTTATTAAAAGCTAAGCCGTGCAAATAGTGAGGACACATGTGTATTTGCATTTTCTGCTGTAGTTCAGTTCACAATCAGCACCGAGCAGCTCTGTGTTTATTACAAAATCCAATGGGAGCTTCAACTTTAGATTTTCTGTCGCTGTAAAAGAAGGTTTCTCTGGCTTCAGAGGCTTTGCAGAATCAACAGGTGGTTAAATATTCGTGCATTTCACTGCTGGAGGAAGGAATTTAAATTTCAAACACTTTGAAAGCTGTTAATCAACAGAGACTCCATGTAGGCAAACACCTGCATCTGGAGAAAAGCCCAGTCCACAATATCCTCAGATCTCACTGCCTGATTACATAAATGTTCACCTGCTTCACATTCCTTAAAGTATTCAGTGTGACTGTGTAAATCAGAGTAATTGCCTGCACACACACACACACACACACACACACACACTGTTGCTATCAATGACATACACATATCACATGGCTCAAATACTGGCACCAGATTTAGAGGTAATTAGAATACCTAGACGGCTGTAGTTAACCAACCGTCAGATGATTTAATTTCTTTAAAACGCAATGTTTCATAATATTATCGTGCCATGCTTGAATGTCTGCGTCACAAGTCGTGAATGCAGGACTAAAAGTCGAAGGCTGAGTGTTGTCATCTGAGTTATTTTCAAAGCTTTAACACAAACCCTGTCATTTCAGCAACCGTTTGTGGAGGTGAAGATCTCCGAGAGTCCCAGACGAGCCAGGAGAGACACGGGCCTGGACTGTGATGAGAACTCTCCAGAGTCCCGTTGCTGCCACTATCCTCTCACAGTTGACTTTGAAGACTTTGGCTGGGACTGGATTATTGCTCCAAAGCGCTACAAGGCCAACTATTGCTCTGGGGAGTGTGAGTACATGCACTTGCAGAAGTATCCGCACACCCACCTGGTGAACAAGGCCAACCCCAGAGGGACCGCAGGCCCCTGCTGTACCCCCACCAAGATGTCGCCCATCAACATGCTCTACTTTAACCGCAAAGAGCAGATCATCTACGGCAAGATCCCCTCCATGGTGGTGGACCGTTGTGGATGCTCTTGAGTTGGAACGGAGACCTTGACGAGAGGGACAGGAGGACGGTTGGGCCGCGGCTCGCTCCGGACTCCAACTTCAGACTTGTTGACACAACCAATCCACCAGTTCCAATGATTTCCTGCAGAACATGGTGCAATAGAACCAGAGTAGAGGCCACAAACCGCCCAACTTTCCGCAGGGCAACTCTTTCACAACCGGCATAGCTCTTTTCTTTCTTCCAGTGAAATCTTTGCCATAGAGGCTTGAAATCAGATTGATACAGGAACACACACACAGGTGCACACACATGCTGGACCTTGGAGTGAATGTAGACAGAAATGATCAAAGTTACCCAAAAACTTTATTTTCCATTGTCTCGGTGTTCTGTGCTCTATCATTTAATACAAACATGCTGACAGATTATACTCTACTCCACTCCAACTCGTAGCCAACATACAAGCTATTACACTTTTTGCTAAGCTATATGTTTGTGATAATCTTTTTTTTTTTTTTTTTTCGAGTTATGTTTTCAGATTGAAACCAGGAATCCTCATGGACTTTTTGAAAGGGCTTTGGAAAAAAAAAAAACACAGCTGGAGACTCCTCAGAGTGATATCTCACACTGGTAGAACATGTTTTATCACACACAGGTTCACAGGAACCATTCTCCACTTCATCACCACCATTTATAAAATCTAAATAAAACCTGCAACATTCAATCATTTAGAAAATTAGACACAGGTCATTATCTTTCCTGTGTCAGACCAAACTCAAAGTTTAGATTTTTTTTGATCTGGCGTGGCGACATGGTGGTCGATTACTCCTGAGATCCTACAGACACAAACGTGTTCCACCACGGTGAAGTAGCACTTTTTGGTTTCAACAGATCTTCATGTACTCTGCCATACGTACACACAGCAACACACCCGACCAAGGAGCGTTTCTTGCACAGTCACAATCACTATCCAACAAAAAACAGCCAGACCTGCCCAATACACTTGAATTATTCTGATTGTAAATTCACATGACTGGACAGAAGGACTTGAACTGAAGGCACAATGAATGCAGCCTACAAATGAAAATGTGTTTAAGACAGAGGAGATGGATTGTTTAGATGTATGAATGTTGAGATCATGCTTAAACTCTGTCTTACAAACAACACAGTTTGCACTATGGCACACCAATAGAAAGAATTGGTTGCTACAAAAGTTGTAAAAACTGATTTTGATATGTTTGCTAATTTGTATTGTATACATATGCCATTGTTTCCATTAGGAGTTGCCTTTCTAAACCACTGTTGGTAAATGTATAAAACTACAATCTATCAAGATAAAATGTAATACAGCAACTCTAAATACTTGTTTTAACAAATAAAGTTTCTAGCTTGTTTGTTGGGTTCTGTTTGTGTGAATAATGCATGTATCTGTAATTTCTTTTTGCACTGAATTTTTAAATCATAAACAATATGAAATCAAAATATTTGCAAACCCAAAACCTCATTTCATGACAGGTTCTCAGGAGAAGAACCTTTGTTTCCTGCATGGCCTCAGCTCAGTGTCATTCTGCTGACTCACATATCGTTTCCAAACTTGATGTTTCAGTATCACAACACAACAACCTGAACCTTAACACTGCAGCCCCATTTCACACTTCAGCAGCTGAGAATCTTTATGTCTTCACCACATGGTGTAAACTGATAAGTTACACAGGCGACGTGTGAGTGAGTGTGTGTGCTGTGTGCACGGGTGTGAGGAGAACAGTAATGACAACACACAGACACACTGAATACATGACTACACCTGCACAGCCACATCACCGTGAGATTGTTTTATCCTAAGTGTAATTCAGACCATTTTTTCCTGATTTTTCCTTTTCCTAGTGAAGGGATGTTGAAGTGTTGCAGTCTAATGAGAGGATGTGAACTCTGGCGTGCTCTGACAGCATGACCTATTCGACTGACGGCCTCATTGAGGCCTGACTTCCGCCCAGTAGAGGGCGAATTGAGCATTGCCCCCAAGAGCCACTTCCTTTCCTGCTGAGAGCTGGAACGCTGCCACTAAGATCGGCCACAGAGGAGAGCAGAGCCCGAACAGAGTGGATCCACAGAGCTCCTTTTTCCTGGAGAAAGGATTTTTAGATTCTACACGTCTCTATCACTGCAAAAGAGCTGTCAATGAAAGAGCACTGCTGAGGAGAAATAAAGGTTAAATACCATTCACTTGTATGAGCTTGATTAACTATTACATAATTAACCACACAGGACAGAACCAATTTACAGTCTGTAATCTCTCTGTTCCTACAGCTGCACTGTTTCCCCCAGCAGGCTGACACGGCCACAGACTTTATGAGTCTAATAGTTTTACTTTCACATTGTTACTAATGAGGCATGCTTTAAATATTAGCAATTTAAGAATATAAGAACATCAGTGATCCTGGGAGTCATGTATTAATGTCAGTTAAACACAGCTCTCTCCAGAAGCAGAGCAGTTTTACACTTATAACTTCTATCCATGACACAGGTTTGTTTTAGGGTTCAGGGTTTAAATGAAAAAATAAAATAAAATCAATGGTAAAAAAAAAACTTTGTGCTTTTCATTTAATCTAAAGATGCGTGAATGGGGCTGTACCAGTGTGACGTTCGCATTTAGCCCAGGTGCCTAATTTCATTTATCTCTGTCATGCAGTATCTGCTGCTGTCTGCTTGTTTCTGAATAGGAGCTGGGAATAGGAGCTTTGACTGAGCATCGCTACATCTGTCAGGAGTCTGACCCTGGAGGACTGTATCCGCCAGCGACATTCCACCTCTGACAGGTGAGGAAGTGAGAGTGAGAGAACGGGAAGGAGGATGTTAGGGGGGGTAAAGGAGTAGTCCAAGGCAGCTGGAGACCCCGTTATTGGACAGGATTCCTGGTGTGTAAAGTGTGTAAAGAAAATGAATAGATAGAACCTGTACTCCTCTTCAAGTCCTCATTAATACACGGTCAATAACGATGTCTGATGAAATCATTAAAATGTCTTGATGATGTCTTGATGAAATTAGATTTTTGCACCCTTGATTTTATAAAAGTTAAATTTACCTACTTCCCCAAATGTGGAATTTGACTGTTTGTGTGTCAGCGTGCTCAATTATTCTAGCACAACACCGGTGTTCATATATATACTTAAAAGAAGAGTAAGACTAATCTGGAAGAATGGCAACATGCAGAGCACAGTGTACTCAGGTGGTGTCACTCAAAACAGTCACAATGGTCAATGGTCACCATCTTGGCTACCGTAGTAGAAATGGAGAGAGCACTGTATTTTCAAACTTGTGAAAAATGGTGGCTAATGAAAGTGAACGTGTTATCAGCCATAAAAGCGAGGGCACAATCCGAAAAATCAGATGTTCATTTTCACGTCAAGTGAGCAAAGCAGATGGCGAATATCTTATTGAGAAACAATTGTGATCATGTTGTGATCATCATTCCTGGTGAGTGTACAGCAACATTGTTTGATTTGGAACAACACTATTCTGTTTATACTCATATTCATTACGCAGGTGAATACACTGTATAGACAGTGAAAAACATGTGAGAGTGTGTGTTGCTTGTTTAGCAGGTTCAGTGTTTCGTCATGTTTTACATCAGGTTGGAGTATTAGCATGCAAAGACTGGCTAACCAACATTAAAGACAAGGTCCAAGTGAAGGTATGAGGACCATGAATGTCTGCAGCACATTTAATAACAGTCCATGTAGTAGTTTCAAGACCTCATGACAGCAATAAGATGCATCGTTTGGGAACCACGAATGTCCACAAACCCTTGAACAAATTCATGGAGCAGATGCTGAGATAGTTAACTGAAGTGAAACCCTCAACCACCTAGTGACATTAACATCTAGGGAAGCACTAATGTCAAATGTAATGTAAACCAACGGACTGATAAGTTGGTTCCACATCACCAGCATGGTTAAAAAGGTATGACACATGCAGAGGTTATGAAAGATTAAAAAAGGCTGAAACGCCATGATGCACTCGCCAATGTCAGTGTTTTTGAAATTAAAATGAGCTATATAAGGAAAAAAAACAAGAGTTTGTATGGGTTTTCTACAGGTACTCCTTTCACTGTCCAAAATCATGCAGGTTGATTGGTGACTCTCTATTGCGTCCAGGTGTGATTTCTTTTCAGGAATATCGTACCAGAAGAATAAATTATCCACGTAGTGCACACATACTTATTACATTGTTTTTGTTACTTTCCCTGAAGGCATCACTTATTGTCCATTGGTTTGGTACAACTGGGTTAATACAGTTCATGAAGGCTTTAAGACTGACTGCTTCATAATTTCTATTCATCTCAGTTCTACAGCAAGACTTCAAGATTTCCCCCACATGTGGACAGGGAAGGGGGATGCCCTGTCCTGATGTGGTGCAGAGCTATAGACAGGAGGGGAGAGAAAAGAGCCTTGCCAGGTGCATCCAATAACATCTGGAGCTTTTAGCAGATGTGCGAAGCGTAGCATCTGGATAAGTGTTTGTGCTGACAGATCACTCTGCGGCAGAGGTCTTCCTTGACAACAGCACGGTTCAACAGTAATGGCAGATCAAGTTGTCGAACCACGAAGAGGTTGCAGCAAATGTATCTGTAAGGTTGAATATAATCCTGTGATAACAGGTAACCTCTCCAATAACCTACACAATTTATAGACAAAAACACTGCCATGTTTTTAAGCTTTCAAGATGATGTTTGCTCTGTACAGTATTCCAGACTAGTTGTATTCTAGATCTAAGGATCACCACCATAAACTGTGTATCAGGTATGTCCAAACTATTCTACAAAAAGCAAAGTGGCTGAAAGTTTTTGTTCAAACCAGTCGCACACAGTTTGCCCAATCATCTGTCTGAAGACTGAGATCAGTTAATTAAATGAGTCTAGTCTGATGTGCTGCTACTGCTGCTTTGTGGAAAATAAAACCTGCAGCCACATGGCCCATTGTGAAAAAGTTTGCACTCCTCTGCTGTATGGTGACTTGACTGATCCCAAACACCTGACGGAAAGTTTTAGGTGGTTCTTATCTCATTGATATATGTTCAGGTTAATGTTAATTTTTCTGATTCAGTATATTCAATTTAGTTTTAATTAGTTTTAATAAGTTATTTGATATTACGGAGAGGCTGAAACATCATGATTGACAGATGAACCTAGTCATTGGTTAGTGATGGGTTAGTGATTGCTTAAATACTTTGGCTCCATCTCCTGATTACTACTGTGCAGATTGTCTGAATATGTGCAAGATGGCAGCACTTTTATCTGGGACATTTTTAGTGCAGTGGGAAGTGGAGATGTGAGTCACTACACACATTTCACATTTGGAAAAATGACAACAAAAAAGAATAAAACCTTCCCATATAATCTGTAGCTTGGTGGTTAGCAGAAAAAATGGTTAGTGAGAAAATGGCCACAAAAAACATAGTTGTGCTGTTTGTTGAATTTTAAAAATATAACAACTCAGTAATTGTTGTTAAAATGTTTAATAATCTTTGAAGCTGTGACCACAAATGAAAAAGACATTTTCCAGACAAGTACATAGCACTTAGTATGGATTAGTTGGGGGAAAACAATCCACAATATCATTTTTGGTCTTTTTTTTTTCATCTCTTGCCGTCATGAGGGTTTCCATGAGATTTTTTTTAATAAACGTTAAAAGAATATATTTCACTTCAAACATCCTATTTAAGGAAAAATAATTTTGAGACACTTTACACTTCTTAGAATAACTGGTTAAATGCTGATGGTATATTATAGACTGTCCAGGCAACACCACTAATGTGAGACTGAACAAATGAAACTTGGACAATTGACACTGATCAGGTTCATAGTTCACAGGCTCTGACCACTGAAAAGTTAAGCTACTTTACCCAATGAGACCATAATGTTTAAGATCCATATCGTGATCTCTTCAACAACCGGAGGAGGATGATCATCTCAGGCCAGATTGACAGGTTGTCTGTGAAAATCCCTCTTGAGTCCACAGAAAGCAATGAAAAGCAATAAAATCAGCCAGTCTAGGACAAGATAAGGGCCAGATGGCCAGCTGCTGATGCTACCTGTCTTCACTTCTCCGGTGATTTATCCTTCCCGTCTGCACTCTGCTTGCTTTTTCACTTAGGGATGAGGAATCACTATTCCCTATTCCAAAACTGACAGTCACCTCTGGGAAGTTGTCGTATGATTAATGACTTTGTGAAGCTACTGGACGTTTGGAGCAAGGACAAATTTGGTGTTCACTCCAGATATGTTTACAAAATTCCTCAATGTCAGTGTTTGTTTGCAAGGAGGGGTTAGGCGGAAAGCAAAAAATGTGGCCCCGAGCCATCCAAGGTCCAGAGCAGCGAAGCATTGTCTCTCCAGGGACAGAGAGTTGACAGTGATGAAGAATAGATGTTCCTCTGAGGAGACGAAGGGAGGGCAGATTATGGAAACCTCCTGTCTCCTGATGATACGCCTATGGTCTTAACACAGACGGATGTAGAGTAGTATCAGGTATGTGTCAAGAGAGTGGGATAGATTTTGACATCTCAGAAATAACATTTATGATACATTTTTACAGATTACTGCACACAATTAATTTTACAAGAAGCTCGGTTGAGTGACATTCATGCAGCAAGTAGGACTTTCCAGAATTAGGCTTCAGTGGATAAATCCAGGAGACAGTCTGAACACAAGTTTGACATTTATTAACATGGAAGGAAATCCAACTTTTCAAAATGTTTCAATATGTTTATGGCATGTTTATTTGAGAAGTCAACAGTGTTTATTTCTAGGTTTGATAACCCTGAGTCCTGAAAACATCACATGACCCACAGGTTTGTTGTTAAAGAAATATTCCTTGAAAGCAGATATTCCTTGAGCTGGTCATTCTATGAATTCCACACTTTTAAGTATACATGTGGTCTTTTTTAATTACTTAAAATGTTTAATTACCCCAAGCAGCACATCTTGGAATATGACTTCAAAATGTATGGTGGGAATGGCTGACAAGTGATTAAAAATTAAAAAGAGTAGACTTGATGGCCTCATTGTGGATGCCCTTGACCCATGAAATTGAATGTGGTGTGGTTGTAAATTCTCCAACAGTTGAGAACCTGTGGCTTTTTAACACCCATCACATTAGTGTTTGCCTGAAGCCCATAAAAAGCTTAGTGGCTCTTTAGTGGTTAGCAGAAAAGTGCACAGTCGCAGTGCGGCACCACCCCCAATTACCAGCTGAAAAACACAAAACTTAGATGCAGCAAAGTTTTTATAGTTGGTCCCATGTGGAACAACGTAACGTTAATGGTTTTAAGATGCTTGATTAAGTCCTTCTGTAAAGGTCGGTGATGACCTTTACAGAAGGACTTAATCGGTGCTGGGGTCCGGGGGTTTAAAGACTCATGTTTCCATCTGATTTAAATATTCTTTAATGGCTTTTTGTATTTCATACTTTATGTCTGTAATGTAAATGTAATGGGCTGGTCATTGCTTTTTTGTGCAGCCTTGTCTTCAGTAAAAAATTTTCACCAGAAAGTTTGATTTGAAACAAAATTGCAAATATTTGATTATAAATTCAGTGATTTATTCTGATGATATTTATCATCATCATCTGACCCTGCTTTTTTCTTGTAGTAACTGATTTTAAAATATATATTAAAATATATATTTAAATTGGTAAGTTTGGTATATTTACATTGGTATTAATATACAATGATTAGGATTATAATGTCACATGTAGTTCATTTTCTATATATTTCTTTGTGCACATTTGGTCGTAATCCTCTTGTGTAATATGAATTAGTTTCTGACAAAGACAAAAAAAAAATTTAAGCACACACAACTTTACAATGTCTTTTTCAGTAAGTTTGTGCTGTAATTGTCCTCAGGGTTGACAACCAACAGGTTGTCAGTGTGGAAGATACTCAGTTAATCATCATCCTCCCACCACTATTATTTATAAAAAGCCAAATTAAACATATAATCAGTGAAGATTATAGCCCACATAGTCTAATGCCTGTAGGCAGCTTTTACAGCCTTCATGCTGAATTTTCTGGTGTTGAATCCAAAATCCTGTCTGGAACAGTTTGGTGCCATAATTACTATCACAGTTTCTTTATCATTTTAAATTCTTTTATCCAAAGCAACTTACAAGAGAAGGACAACTCTGAAACTTCAGTGCAGAAGGAGACATAAAGGAAACGAACAAGTGATGGATAAGTTGATGAGGTTTATGTTTGGCTGTTAGAGGAGTTAGGAGAGAAGATGTTCTTAGAAGAGACAAGTATTGAAGATATAAAGGGACGTGTCTGATCTGAGAGCAGCTGGGAGCTTGTTGCACCATCAGAGAACTACAAATGAGAACAGACTGGACTGAGATCACCTTGTGTGTGGAGATGGTGATGTCAGATGAGGTTTCATGGAGGAATACAGTGATTGAGAAGAATAAGCCAGTATGGCAGAGTTCAAGCAGATGGTGCAGACCGAGAGGGACTCAAGCAGCCATAGATCACCAGTGGAGCTGAATGAGCAGGTAGTTGGGTAATATTAGTAAAACACAGAAATGAAGATCTGAGAGTACTTAACCTGAGGAGATAAAATCAACAATGTCAAAAATGAATAACTTATGAAGACCAAAAAAGAGGTAATTAGAATTACATCTAATATTCTTACTGTATAGTTTGAAATATTGAGTGATGGTTAAAAAATGTGTTTTGTGATAAATGGATGGTCAGCAACCCTCAGATAACATGAAGAGTAAAGGAGATGAAATATTTGACTCATGTAAATCAGGTGGTCAAATATGTGTAAATAGGCAGTTGATTGCTCACACAATAGTCAAAATGGTTGAGTCAATAAGGTTATTAGCCTCAAAAAAGACTTTAAAATACCAGTATTTTCAGTTCTTACGGCTGATCAGGCCTCAGGTTTTGATGGGCGGAGCTCAAAAAGCTGCCAATCAAAGACTAAACGCGCCAACACGGCCAAAGAGGTCTTATCAGGGAAGTGAAAATGCCTGTGTGGGTGGACAGTGTTGTTCAGGGATTTTTAACATTTACTTATCCAGTGTCTGGTCAGATTATTACTGAACAAAAGCCCATGATTGTTAGGGGAACTATGAATCACTCTAAATGGCAGTGCAGCAATTCTGTGCAATGTCATTTAAAATAGGAAACATTTTTATAGGCACAAGTGAAATATTCAATCATCTAGTTTCCTTTCCTCAGGTTATTTTCCAGGTTGTCAGAGGGTGGAGTCGATCCCACAGACCTTCAGTCTTATAAATTCCATCAGATTTATGAATCTCTAATCTCATTTGTCTGTCTTTCTACACTGTTTTAACTCCAGGTATAGATGTGTGATTAGGTAAATGCAAATTTGTTAGTTGGTTCACTTGACTTTTCCTCTATTGCCTAACAACAGGTTGACATTTCTGGTTTGGAGAGAATTAGAGAGTATTATGGGATGGGTTGGCATTGGATAAAATTTGTGGCAGACATCCATGTCCCCCAGTCTGAATGGTAATAACTGTGATGAACCTGCCATCAGGTCAAAAGTTAACACTCTGGTTTGTAGCCAAACACATTTAATCCACCAAAAGTAGTGATGTTTATCATTTAGCCTCATGAAGCTGTAAGCACAGTGTTAGACTCAGTCTCTTGCTGGGCTTTTGAGCACACATCAGAATATTATCTCGGTACTACTGTAATTCCAGATCATCACTTAATCTTCCAATTGGCTTTAGTGATCATCTCTAGACCATGTGACCTCTTCCAAAAAAATCCCTCTTGCAACACACATAAAATGACCAAAGGAAACCAGTCTAAAAAATAAAAGTAGGTAGTAAAAATAAAGTTATTAAGCTTTAGCTCTGACATACCTTTGTGGTTTTAAGCCCAGGATAAAGGCAGAAGTATTTATACCAGAACAGTTTTTTTTGGGGCTGTAAAGCTGGTTGTTTCACATATGAGCAGTACGATGTGACTGACAACTTAACTTTCTTCAAACACATGGTAGGGAATTAGATAAATAAGCGGCTTAATCAGTGATTACTGATTATTATTTGTTCTAACAATATCCTGAACAGTCTCATTAATGTCTCATTTCTCATTTTAAAATGTGACAATCAAATCTATACATCTGTGCATTCTTGCAGGGAAATAAAAATGTCGTCTTTCTCTGCATCCAGTTTCAAATTTCTAAACAGAAACAGGTGGTGTGTGTACCCAGCGCTAAGCAAGGTACTCTATGTGACTACCTCTTGTAACAGTTCCAAAATATAGAGTAGGAAAGGGTTTAATTATAGTTCATGTAATTTTATTTTGAATTTGATGACTCTGTTAAAGTGCACGGTTACTTCTGGGTTGTGAGAGAGGTGTACAGTTGCTCTTGCTGCTGAATACCACCTGACAAGCAGTAGCTGTGCACATTAGGACAGTAATAGGAGAACAGATAACTATCTAGATGACGCTGTATGAGTACTGAGTATTCTTGCATCAAGGTTTTCATATTCAACATTTTGCATGCATTCCCAAACTGTTGCTTTTCCCGGTCTCCACATTTGGGTTAATCAATTAGCGAATACCTTAGTTTAGCTGAAGAAAATGTCAAAAAGAGTGCAACAGGTGGTTTAAAAGACAGCTGGCAAAATGAACCATTGCTGACCTTTTAAACAGTGTGGTCACATGGTCAAAAGATGATCATCAGTTAATCCTCCCCAATTACTCTGATATGCCCCCTGGGTGCCACAGGCAGCACGTACAGAGCAGATTCTGCTGCTGCACGCATTTATGGAAACAAGCAACTGAGGAGCACGTACCCAACAGCGAGAAGTTTAAAACAAGAGTCCATGCGGGGTAGAGAGAGAGAGAGAGAGAGAGAGAGAGAGAGAGAGAGAAACAGGCAAAAAGCTAGGAGGCGGAGGGTGAAAGGAGGGGCAGGGGTCCTCACTGGCATTTAGCCCCTTCCCTGAGGCACTTTGCAGTGTTGGCCCTGCAGCAATGCCGAAGCCATCTGTGGGTTCTCAGCAGAGGCCACGTAAAACAAGACGTGTTCTGTGGTTTGACCTTTCACGGTCCTAACTATAATATTATGATAAGATGAGTGATCAGATTGCACTTTTCCCTGCGGTGGGATTCAGTGTCCATATGAAAAGGTGATGAGTGAAAACCTTGCCCAACTATATGTATTCCTGTTATCCAAGTGTGGTCAAATCACAGTCAGTACCTCGAAACTGACAAAAACACATTTTCTCCTATTACATCCCTTTGAGATACAGCATCAGGTCGACTCAAAATGATTAAGAAATGATAGCCAGCGATTACAAAACAAACATATACTTTAATACTTGGCTGCCAGCTCTCTTCTTCTCTAGTTTAGAGATCAACCTAATGCCATTTGTTTCCCCACAGGAAACCTCAAGTAACACTGAATGATGCAGTAACACACTAATGTCTTTAGGAAGTGGCACCGCTACAAGTTAGCGCAGTGTCAAGGATTTGCTAAACTTTGTGGTTGAAATTACAGTGCAAATCTCTGAAGCATTTAATGCAGCCAGGGATAATATACAAGTATCTGTCAATACTAAAGGCTGAGCAGCTGGCACTAATTGAGGGAAAAGAATTATGGGTAGTAGCTGGCACAGTGTACATCTCGGAGCTTGCCAATACCCATTTCAATGGTGCCACAATGAGGCTTAGGGGTACTAGGATACTCTGGCTTTTGGCCTGAAATCAAGTCAGGGAATCAGATATCACTCTGCATTTTGAGGGCTGCTGTTGTTCATGCACAGATACACAAGCTAAGAAAGAAATCTATATATATAAAACAAAAAACACTAAGTACACAACACAAAACAGGTAAAATGTGTTTATGAGCTAAACTGTTATTACTAATAAAACAGTTTGACCTTTCAGTTCAGTCACGTCTGTTTTCTGTCTCATTAATTAACTGATAAAACTGAGGGTGAAATGAAATGCATTTCACTGTTTCGGCTGCACACAACCTGATGCGTCATTTGGACCACTTAAGTGTGACCAGAGAAATTTGTCATTTTTTTGAAATAAATGCCCAATTAAAGAAATTTTTACACATCTATGGTGCTCCTATGTCTCCATAACACAATAATTGCTGCATTTCTATACCGTTTCATGTTATATGAAAAGGGAATTCAAGCCTGTTTCCTTCAAACTATACTTAACATACCTGTGGGGTTTTTACGAAAAAAGATCTATTCATCGTTCACAAAATGCTTCAAAAAGTACAAAATTGTGGGGCTGTATTGGTTGACGCACCTGTTCAATGTTACATGGAGATCAGGAACAGCACCTATAGATTGTCTGGTGGACATGTGGTCCAAATCTTTAAGAAGAGGGATCGGAGGTTGTACCCCAACTATTGGGGCATTACACTAATCAGCCTCCTGGGAAGGAAAAGCCTTTGCGTGGTACTGAAAATAAGGTGTCCACTGGTAGTTGAACGTCTGATTAAGGGGAAGAAATGTGGATTCTCTTCTGGCCGTTAAAGAGTGAACCAACTCTTTACTCTTGCAAAACTCCTAAAGGGGTCAGGGGAGTTTTCCCAACCAGTCTAGGTCCCTTGGCCACCCCCAAGGGACCTGGGATGAAAGTCAGCACATCCAAGTCAGAGGCCATGATTCTGTGCTGGATCTCATCCCGGTTGGGAACAAGTTGCCGCCCCAAGTGAAAGAGTTCAGGTATGTCAGGGTTTTGTTCACAACTGGGGGTAAGAAGGACTCCAAGATTGACAAGAGGCTCAGCATGGTGTCGGCAGCTAGGTGAGCGTTGTACCGGACTGTTGTGATGAAGAGGAAGCTGAACGAAAGACGATTTACTGGTCAATATACGATCCAACCCTTACCTATGGTCATGAGCTTTAGGTAGTGACTGAAAAAATAAGATTTCGCTTTTCTGGCACGTCCAACTGGGGAGACCTCAAGGTAGACCCAGAACAGACTGGGGGGATTTTCTATCTCATCTGTCATGGGAACACTTTAGGATCCCCTTGGAGAAGCTGGAGAGTGTCACTGGACAGTGGGACACCTGGGCTACCACGCTTGACTTGCTGTCCCCGAGATCTGGTTAAAAATGTATGGATGGATGGAAGCGCAACATTTGGAAAAATATGTTTATTAACATTACTATTATTACATTTTATTTGTAAAGAATCAAAAATCATTTAAGGAGAACAGAATCATGGAAGCTGGTTCACATCTTCACAGCTCTAAAGGCCTCATCAGGGCCTTGGCCTCCTGGTCTGTGGATGGGATGTCAGACAGGTGCTGGAGAAACGGTCGTCCATGGAAGCAGGTCCGGCTGTTCTCACCGAGCTGCTGTTCCATCCGTAGCACAGTTTCTCTCACATCCTCTCTCGATAAATTTGTCGGCAGCTGACGGACAAGTCTTACAGCTTCACCCTGCGAGGGAAAAGTCGCACTTTAAGTATTTAATAAAATAAAACAATACGCTGCCATTGTTACAGCTACATTGTTACATTTACAGCTTCTCTTACTTGAAGGTAGTTTGTGACTTTAAGTGGCCGGCACTCTTGCACAGTCCTGGCCTTCCTGTGAAGAACTGCAGTCAGGATCTCCCTCAGGTCCTCCACACCGAGGAAAGGCACGCAGTCTGCCATTGCTGTCACTTCCAGATGTCTCTCTGCTGATGAGAATCCTGGCCAAAATAAGCAGAAAACAAGGATTAATATACTCCAGACGCTACTACTATCTCCAGGAAAGAATAATAAATAAATATTGTGGTTTACGGCCGCAGTGATGACCAAGTCAAACAAGCCAAGGGCCAAATGGAGTGTTAAATGACTAATAGAAGCCCCAGCAGACTGGAAGGAAGTTGTCTTGTAGCGTGGAAGAATGATGGCTTCTCATTTCATGAGGAAATACTGCAAATCATGGACAATTTATATTTCTGATACATGACTTTGGATGCAAAAAGTAAAAATAAAACCTAGAGATGCAGAGACAATTATAATATTTATTGAATATTTCTGTGCTGGTTGTGTTGCCTGTAGAAGACTGCAGAGTCCCGGGCTTTTGCTATTAAAAGTTTATGTAAAAGAGAATCAGCTGACAGCCACAAATGTCAGTCAAGAATAATGATAATATTAACAGCACATATCAACACTACATATTTCTAACAATGCTAATAATAAAAAAACAGATATTCAGCTGAAGCCAGATATGGTTTTGTAAAAGAAACCCTTTTATATATACGCTGCTACCTCCAATCCCATGCACACCCACTGAGGTGGGGAAGTGCCAAATGAAAATTCTTAGAATTTCCTAAAGGGCAACCATTCTCATCACCTGCACGCCGGGGTACAAACCTACTGTGAGACCATGTTGCTGGGCAGAGAGCCAGTGTCAACTGAGGTGAACCATTCAGGCAACAAAAACAACTAACGTTCACAGGACACTGTATAGAGCCTCTCCAACCATACCACAGAGGTAATGTCACAGTGCTGATTTATTTAAGTTTGAGTTTTTACATAATCTTTATAACTCGAGGTTAAACAAGGTTAAACTACACTGACATACTGTAATCATCTGTCAGTCCAGACTCAGCGACATCTCTTATACTTAAAATACAGTGGTTGTTTGTGATCATTGTGCAATAACATGCATTGAATAAAGGTGTTGTGGTCAGTGAACATACAGTAGTGTCCTAGAGTCTGTATGAATGTGTACACTGATGTGACAGGTTGAAGTCATTAAACTTGCTATAATTCACTGTGGTAGAACAAAAAAGCCTAATTGCAAAGAAAAACACAGTGGATTGTCTAAATTATGATGATTTACATATTTTGGTTCTTTATCTCATCATTCACTTTTTTCACGACGGACAAATTTGTGGAAGGAGTGAGACTATTACAAACTAATCCAACACACAGAAATAATTGCTTGTAATCCAGTTACTTGGGACTGTACGTTTGACATTTTTAAGTGACTGGTGAACTATGACATTAATGATGGCAAACAGCTCCAACATTTGTTAAACAAAACTAAACCTTTAAACAGCATGACTCAAAAATAACAAAGCTTTGTTTTCTGATTGATTGGGTGAGTTGCAGACTTCTGTGTTGCGCTTTGTGCTACATATTATGTATGAAGAGTGCTATACAAATAAAGATTGACTGAGATTGATGAATCTTATTGATAATGTACCTGGAGTCAGTTTGATTTTAAACCCATTAGCTACAAGTCTGGGGTCGGAGAAGAAGGTCTGTCCGTTCAGCTCGGGGTCTTGTTTCTCCATGTTACATAAAGCATCAGTGTACTCAGCTCCACCTAGATTTCTACAAAACAGAAAAGGAGATATTACACATACAGTGTGTTTTCAAACACTAGATTTGTTTGTCTTAAAAATAGTCTCAAACATGAGTGCACAACAGTGAGTGTGAGTTTCAACTAAGAAAACAACAGTCAGGTTGGCATTTTGCTGGTGAGAGGTGCGTGATGTCTTACCCATCTGTTAACTGTATAGGGTTCTGCAGACTCGCTGCTGGAAGTATATTATTCTCCAGAAGTCTCTTAAACAGCAACGCTTCCTCCACTCGAAATGGATTTAACAACATAAGCCTCTGACCACATAAAATGACCCAGGCGCTCTGAGAGGCCAGTCGGTTTACAAGACGGAGGCCCCGTGGCGCTGCGCTGCTCTGGGATGAGAGGCGCTGAAGCTGCTGCCGAAGGGCAGCCACGCTGCAGGGGAGGGGCTGCGAGGGCTTCGGTGCGGGGTCCTTCGTCTTCTTTTGGGGCCATGTGGAGAAGAGCTCGTCCAGCAGCTGCTGGTTGGACAGCGGGGCCTTGCGTTTCTGGCCGCGAACGTGGCTCCTCGAGGTGTTAACGCTCGATTCTCTGGAAACCTCAGCGGAGGCCAACTCGGCCCGTTGGTTGTGCTGTTCGTGGTGTTTCTTTGCCTTCTCTTCATACCTGCAGAGTTCACCCACATCATTTGCATCATTTTCAGTGTGGCCTTCCAGCAATACACTGATGTACAGATGAGGTGACTTTGTTGGACAGAAAACTCAAAGTGCTGTGGTGATGTCATCTGAGTTACCCTAAAATGTTATAGGACTGGTACACTGAATCGTGGTTATGTCAGCGGTTATGATTGGTGGGTGCTTCAGCTGAATTATCACAGCAACATTTCAGATTTCAAACCTGAATACAGCAGAAGGCTAAAGTAAATTCATTAACCACAAAATAAGCTGTTCTGGCCTATATACAGTGTTGTGCCTATTGACAATTAAACTTCTCTGGGCTTCACACAAGCAAGTTCACGGAGGTTGCTGAGTGTTTACATAGCAACGGAGTCTTGGTTTGCAGAGTGCAAACAAAAAACTAATGTACATTTATTACCAGGAACAATTAAACAAATGGCAAGCGAAATAAATCCGAGAATGGAAACTGAGAAGGTTTATTTTTAAAGATCTTAACCTGCGAATGTAGAACAATTTCATCTCCATTTAAACTTCAGATTCAGCTCGTCTGTTTGCCTCTGTGACAGACGTAACCCATAATACTGTTCTCTGCATGGGTCTGTTGTTGTCTGCTGACAACATATTACAGCATGTTGTAAAGAAAGACTTTAGTTGGAGTAACAACTTGTTCCCAGTGCAGTGTGCACGCTGAGAGCTGTGAATTCGATATATATCCAGTAAAATGTCCTCCTCATGATTCCATAAATCTTCATATGTTACGCATTAGAGGTTACACTTCAGCACCCCATTACTCCAATAACCTGTTTCATGAACTTGTGTAAGTCTACTTCCTAGAAGGAGCCAAGTACTTGCCGATCTCGTGTCATGTTTAAGACAGCAGCAGCAGGGCAGGATTCTAAACAGATGTCTTTTTCCATACACTCTTCCATACCTTATATAAGGCCCTAAGTACTGCTGATACACATTTTCCAACCTTGCAATTACTTTAAATTGGTATGCAGTAATCTAACATAATTGGGTTGAAGCACTTTAAGTGCAATATAATGGTGTTATTCCATGATGCTAGCTGACAGAGATCAGGTCGTGGCGGTTTGTGTTTTCTTTTACTGACGTGTCCTTGTGCATCTGGACCATTTTAGAAGACTTGACTAATAACATAATTGGTTTTGATACAATCAACCGATTGCGAGTCAAGAACTGCACATGGCCTGTGTGTAGTGCTCTGCTTTCTGACCTGCCAACGGCACCATTTTATCCAGGTTTTATGCGTTGAGTCAGAGTCAAACACGCACCTCGAGCCCAGAGAACGACGCACATTCACCTGATCACTTTGATGTTATTTTGTTTGTGTTTTGCGACTCCACTCCCATCTCACCTTCGTTAATGGAAATCCTTTAACTCTAAGGGGAGCAGGGGTCAAACACAAACATTCATTACCACCATCTGTTCTGCGCCAACGTTATTCTTGCCTGGCCAACTATGTGTCACTCCTGACACCACTTATGAAGCAAGTGTGGGTGAGATTTGTAAATGGACAAAGAGACGCCTGTGAACCAGGAATCAGGACATCTAAACAGCTATTAGATTTATGTTAGGGTCTCTAATTCCAAATGAGCATGGATGTTCAACTCAAATCTGCCATAAAAAGGCCAATGAGACACAGGAATTCTCGTTGGAAACATTTCCACATTTCATCATTAGTGATACCTGTTGGACAGCGGAAAATGTTGTCTACCTAGCTCCCTATTAGGCACAGTTATCTGGAAATTAGAAACACAGCTCATATCAACAAATTTCCAGACTAGGCTTATTACATGCAAATGACAGGTCAAACTTTCCTCTGCCTTGCAAATAACAAGAAATGGAAACCACTGCTTGGAAAGGTGAAGGTCTGGAAACTCACTTCTTACGATCTTCCTCCCGTAGATTTTTCCACCTCTCGTGAACGGCGACGCTGATATCCTGCAGGCTGGCTGTGGGTTTCTCTCGGAGGACCTCGGCTCTGGTCTCCTTCTCAAACAGGGCGGCGGGAGACAGCGGCGCCCTCACGACACGGTTGCTTATCAGGTCGTAGGCCGTCAGAGCCGCCCTCTTCTCCGTTATGGCATTAAGCACCTTTTTGTTTGAGCAACTCTGACTTGACTGGTCTGAGTCAGAATGACTGTTCTTGGAGGGTTGATGGATTATAACGGGCTGCAAGGGTTCTCGTGATAGAGGGTCGGTCAGAGCTGTCCCTCGGCTCCACTCCTCAGCTGATACATGCTCCGTTCCTGCGTCCGATGCTGACACGCCGTCTTTAACTGTCTGCAGGGACTCTTCTTCTGTCGGAGCGCAGCTCTGAGCCAGTTCATCATCATAAAGAGAAGAGCTGGACTCAAGCACGGCTGGGATCTGGTTGATGATCCAGTCCTCTGCTATAGAAGATGAAGAGCTGCTGTTTGTGGTCTGGAGGTTGAGTGAAGCGCCATCACTCAGTTGTGCAGAACATGCTGTTGACAGAGCTTTGTCAGTGAGTTTAGGTGCTTCTTTAAGGAAGTTACCGTTGTGGTTGCTGTCCATCTGTACACTTTTCTCAGTGACGCATCGTGAAGCATCAGTCTGTAAAGGACTGGATGGCGAGGGAGTTATTTCATGGGTGAGCTGCTTGTCAGTTGAGGGGTCAGTAGTAGGACGGTAGCCATAGAGAGAAACCAGCAGAGCCTCTACTGCAGTGAGCACAGCCTCCTACGTGTCAGAGAAAATGGCAGGTGGTACAGACTTGACCAAACGACAACATATTCAACTGATTTTGACAAAACTTTTTCCCCCCCATACCTACCTTATTCAGAAGAAGAACTTGGGTCTTGTCTGGTGTCAGGTTGACATCAACTGCAGACGGTGAAACAGTAATTTGAAGCACAAGTGTGGGATAACGGTTTCGGACCGGTTCATCTGAATATTGAGCAGTGTAGTGCTGGCGCAGCAACTGATGATCAAACACACACGTCAAATATCACGCCGGGATATTTTCAGAGAAACAAAAATATAACAAAGAAAAAGAATTTAAAATATAATGTGTGATTTATCCAACATGACTCTACCTTCATTATGTCTTTGTGCTGGACAGGCCGGTTGTTGACAAATATAAATGTTTTGTCAGGACTGGATGAGCTGGTGGAGGAGAAATCTGCCCCTGGCTTTGGAAAAAAGCCTTTTACTGAGATCTGAATAAAATGAAAATGATTATATTAATGATCCAACAAATGAGAAGCACAATGCAGATGACAATCAAATGTGCAGTAACGAGTCAAATACTATGTCCCAGAAAAGAAAACAGTCAGAAAATGATTATATAACCAATAATAGTTGTAATGAAGGACACTATTTGGCTACGAGCTCCTGAAATGAGAGCTTCATCCTTCACTGTCACACTGACATGATCAGCAGCTGGCTGGTACGCTGCCGTCAGACTTGCTGTTCAAACTTGAACATTGCATTTTTAATTAAAATGGCAAAACTGAGCACAGTAACTTTTCCTTTTATGTGTTTCTACACAGATTCTCTATAAACATGTGTAAAGACCCAGTGTTGGGCATTTTCTATGACAAACCTCATCATATCTGATGACCTTTCACCTACAACTCCACCAGAGGGAGTTCTCATGAGCTAAAAAAACTGATGACTCTACAGAAAAATTGGACAACGCTACTCGGGAGTCCATTATGAATTTTAGCTAGTAAGAAATTATGGAAAGCTGTTAATGTTCTACAGATTGCAAGCAGAGAATAGCTACGCTTTTTTTCCACATGGCCCAGGGCTCATTATTAGCAGCAGCGCACGCCAATGAAGTTAATAAATGAACTGCTGTTTCAGGTCATGGCACATATGCTTCTCTCTATTTCTGCTCATTAGGGTCACTTTATGGGAGCATGAATGGCACCTCTGGCCCCAAAGGGCCGCGGCTATGTGTAGTCACGCTGCCAAAAACGAGTGTCACATTTTGTTCAGCGGTGGAATAGCTCTTACGACTCTGCGAGCGAGGCCCCGGTGAAATTGTCAACCTGGTTCCCTTGATCACTAAGCTTTGGTGTTGGGGACAGAGAAGAGAAACGTTCTCTTTCATTGCTACAGGGAGTGAGAGGAAAAGGTGAAAGGTTGCTCTCATAACCGGGCACCAAAGTGCAGCAGCAAAATAACAACAACAAAGAGGAAGAGGAGAGAGAAACAGGGTGAAAAGGGCTGCTCCATATCTGTCAGACTAGATTAGTTGGGAGCCTGGCAGCAGGTACGAGCCACATGACACCTACCGTGACCAAGCAGAAAGTTACCGCTCAACAGTAATTCAATTACGATCAGCACAGCAAAGCTGCGCTAACAAAAATAATTCACTCTTCATCAGGAAAGAACTCAAAAGAAAAGGGCAAAGAAATAGTTGGCCAGCCACCAACTGACCACATTTGCTGGCTTGAGACCAGGCGTTCCTGATGAGGTTATTAGCTCACAGGAGAATATAACGTGCGTGCACTCATTTGCTCTGCGAAAATTATCCATCTTACCCAGGCATTAAATGTAGTATTGACATTCAAAGATTAGACCTTTCTAAAATAAGTAAAACAAATAAGTCCCTGGATCATCATCATCATTCATTTCCACTGGAAATCAAATTATTTAACGCGTTTCCAAGTTCATTTGTTATTTCTTGTTGTGTCACATGTTGAAGACACTGACCAAGTAAAATTACATTTGATTTTTCATTTGATTTGGATTTTGACTGAAAGTATGATTAAAAGAGGCGTAATCTTAGGATGGAGTTGTTGCTGTAATGGTTCTATAATGAAGGGCAAAGTGGCATGGGAGCCACAGTGTGAGAGCAGAGAGTGCAAGGTGTGTGCACAAGGAGGAGGGAGGGCTAGCATGCAGCTCTGTGCCAGCTCAGCCGTGCTATGTGCCTGTGACGCTCATCCATCAGAGTGCAATGCGCCGCATGTAGTCGCTTCACATTCGCTGCATCGTTTGTTACAAAGTTCAAATGTGACTTTGTCCGGCCAAGGAATGCTCCATGTGAAACAATAAAAATAACAGTTGACCATGAAAATACCACGATATGACACAACACAGCACACTACAGCCACACACAGTCGAATATATTAATCTGATTTCAAGTTTTCTTCTTTTTTTTTTTTTTTTTAATTTTTCCCCTTAACTAACCTCTGGTTCCTCTTGGTGATGGTGACATGGGAGCAGATGGGCAACAACACTATGCCCCAGCGTAGCAAGGAGGGCACTTCTGTGATCGGCCATCTTGGACTTCTGCCAAACCACCACCTGGAACAATATGACACCGGTCAACTTCCATGAATCCACATCAGGCGAGTCACACTGCATAAACACCTGTCAAGATAGTAACTGGGCCACCGAGATGCCAGGGTATCTGAGGTACATAACTCTTACATAGTAAAAATGAACAGATATTGAACGGAACATTAAACAAAATGCTACATGTCAAAACACAAGTATTAAAACTACCGCAGGGAAAACAGTAAACCAACGGTTTAAGAACTTAAAGGACATAATTGACTAAAGCCACAATAGTTCCCCTAATTACTGAAAAATATAATCACTGAAAATATTACATACGCATTACAAATTTAAAAAAAATAATGATCACAAACCTGTCTCGTGACACTTAAACTTTTGACAGAAAGGATCAGTAAATAGCTGAGGTACAAAATATGTTAACACCCATGAGTGGGCTTGTAGTGAGTGTCCACCAGTGAATATATCTCCTGGGTGTTGATTTCTAAAAGCATGCACCCTGTTGCAGGGCATGTCTCAGCTATTAAATACACAATCTGGCACATGTAAACGGATCACTCCTGTAAACAGCTCTTGAAGAAGCTGTGAAACACGACACAAGCCAAATAGCAGAGTTGGAGATAAAGGATAGGGGCAACTGAGCGCTGATTGTGCAAAATGGATTCACTACTCTAACCTGACAACCTCAAAAGTGATTTCTATGAAATTCATCCAGCAGCGGCGTGGACCCTCCGTGCCCTGCACCACCTATACACTTCTGTGTACAAACTGGCTGCAGCCTGAAACTGAATCTGGGGTTAAGCCTCAGCTGTGTTCAGCAACTTACTTGGGCGTCATAATCGGCCAAATCAGAGTTCATGGTCAGCCATGACAGTTACGCTTAACTGTGGTCTGAAACGCTGCAGGAATGAAAATGTCAATTGCTAAATAATTCCACTGCTGCTTCATCGAATCGCATATAATGAAATGAACCAAAATACAACAATGGTCAATTTATTATTATTATTAATACTATTATCATTATGTGCACTACAGTATGGAGCAGTGTACAGCTGAGGTTTCCACTCTCTAATGAGCAGTAACAAACGTCCTGTAAGAACAAACACTTTTTAATGACGAGAAGACAAACTGTGATTTTTATTAGGGCGTGGCTGCAATCATGACAGTTTGGAGGATTTAACCACAACTCAAACATCACATTGGTTTAAGAGGACTTACAGTACGCTGCAGATTTACTTAGTGTTCAGGGTCATCTAGTCTCAAGCTTCGGGTTACAGACAGAATTCATTGTTCCCTGAGCAGCTGCAAAATCCAATCGTAAAGCTTGTTCTTAATATTTGTGCGTGTAAAATAAAATACGACACTCTGCCTTTCTGCCTGCTGAGTATTATTCCTGTCGCTCTCCACAGCCTGCAGAGTGATACTCGTCCTTGAACACTTCTATTATCCACTGCTTTGGATTTAGATCCACAGATATTAGATCTGCTCTGTGACTGCTGCACTGTGTAGACTTAGAGTGAAGTGCAACGTTTTCCTTTAAGGATTTAATATTTAACACATTTTTTAATATCAATATTCAGTTTTGATTATATTTAACAGAACCGGTGACTGCACAGCCACATTTTAATGTCACATCACAGTATTCTGGTTAAATATCAGTCGGGCCCTTTCACTGCAAAGGATAAGATACTTAATCCACCAATGCTGAACTGATGACTTGATTGATTAATATCAGTTTTGGTTGTCAATTAACCATTTAAATCATTCACCTAGAAAGATGCTTTTCTGTTTTAAATCACTGTTAATTCAATGTCTTTTGTTTCTGGAATATGAGTTAGCTATTTTTTAGCAATCGTGTTGGAGTTTAACAGAAAATAATCAACAAACCGGATTAGTCATAATTTGTCTGTTGCCGCCATAATAAAATGAAATGTAAAATCATGGTTTTTATTAATCTTTCTCTCTTTTCTTTAAAAGTGACAACAAATGACTTCAGAACTAGTTCAAAAGTCTTAAAATGTCTCCAATATGTGCAAATTATTTTAATTACAAATGTTTAGAAAAGTTCTCCAGTTAATAAACAGTTAATAAACAGTCTAATGTGGAGTTTCTGGGTTATTACTTAAAAAACCATGTGTGCACAAGGCCTTCTAACATTGTGACTCTTTAACACTCACAGGATCACTCTCTTATATGCATAAGATTTTAAGATTTTTTTTTTATTTTTTTAATAACTATTTTAAAACAGAGACTCACTCATCCAGCTGGTTTCAGCTCTGCTGGTTTGTATTTGTTTGACTGTATAAAAACTTTTCTAAAGTGGGTCTACAAGCAGATATTCATTTCCTATCATTTTCCCTCATAACACCAACTGACACACATATACAACTAGCAAAATCACAGGAGGCTGAAGACCATTTCTGTCTTTGGACAGTGTTTGATTAATCATTTACTAGATGAATTAAGACAACATCAGACTCTATTCAGAAGGGATCCTGTGCACAGCTGAGCTGACAATTAACGTTTTACAAGTTGTGCAATATTTCACATGATAAAGGCTTTTAACATTTGCCTTGTTGTTAAACTTTTCCTTTCGTATTAAATGTCAGTTGGAACAAACTGTCCTTGGACTCAGTTTGTTAATCCGAGTCATGTATGAATTAACCTGCTCAATGCGAATATAAGTGGAGTCAGAGAGTCAGTGGTTATAGAAATAACAGTCATGTTCTCATCATGGTCTCAGTGAAGTTCCTACATGAAACCTCATCTCACTGAGTTGATGATGATTTTTCACATATCGCTGTTATCAGTGATGCTGCCACAAATATGATGTTACACAACAGCTACAGGGCATGTGAACACAGACTGAAGAGGTTTCTGAGCCAATTAGTTTCAGTCATTTTAAGACAAATGAGGACACCTAGTGGACACTGTGTGTGGACACAAACACCATGGGAACAGGATTTATGTTTTGGTTTCAGCAGTTTCTGTGCTGCATTTCACTTTAAAAGACAAGTTATTTGACTGCTTGGTGATAGGATGGTTTGCAAATAATATATTAGCCCTCACAGGACATTTACTATGCATGTCATTTATTGGTTGACACAAATTCTCTCCTGACAAGTTAGTTCTGAAAAGCAGAGAGAGGTTCCTGACCTTATTGTGGGTGAGAGTGAGCCTTAGGTCAGGTTTTATGATGGCGTACGCCATCAGCAGGTCTTGTACTTTCTTCAGTTCCTCCTTGCACTTCTTAGTAGAAGAATAGTACTGCCTTCTCACTGGGAGGTTCTTAAAAAGCTTCAGCACACTCACTGTTGTACCTGTAAAACATATAGAAACAGGGGTGCACAACAGCATTGGACATAAAATTTGACTTTTTTTTACAAAGCTAAAGGCTTCAAGAGGATTACATTTGCCTGTCTAGATCTATCTGACACAACTGTGAATTACAGATAGAAGAAAACAACTATGTTTTTTTCGTAACCCACACTTTCTATATTTTCCAAAAAAAAAAAAAAAAATTATTTTGAGTGTTTCCAGGAGCACAGTGAAATAATTGAAATTAATGAATCAATGCTCAGAGAGAAGAAAAGACAAGCACAACTAAATACAGAGCGGTAGTTAAAGAAAACCTGCTCCAGAGTGCATGTGACGTGAGACTGAAAAAATAACCTGAAGCATGCAGCCACGATAACACTGGAGTGGCTACAGGACAGTCCACAAAGAATCAAAGAACAAAACAGATGTGAAAAGATTGTGGAGACTTAAACACAAAACTGCAATTGCTGCTCAAGAGGCTGCTTCTGAAATAAGGCTCTGAAAACTATGAACTTGTAAATGAACTTGTTCAGTTTGAGCAGACAATTCTATAATCATCTAGAACCTGATTTTTAACATGAGTTATTGAGGAGAAACTGCAGCTTTGTCATTTCCAAATTAAAGGTGCAACAAAATAAAATTAGCAAAACCTAAGCAGGTATAAATTACTTTTTGTTAAGAATGACTACATATCCCTCATGACAGCATGAGGTGTGACAAATGTCTTTCTTAATATGAATAAAAAATCATGGAATATTTGGGTAATTTATGAACAGCACAGGAAATAATGTAGCTGCTTTAAATCAGAAGTTATGTTGAACTATTTCCAATTCAGATAAATGGATTCATTCATCGTTTTTACAGTGACTGAGTCTCTAACTTTTAATACAAGACTGGTTAAATTGATGGTGCCCTACCTTGACCCAGATGAGACGGCTTCTGAGACACTATCCCTCCTGTGAGGTTCAGTGTATACTGGGTGCTGATGTCATCCTCTGCTGTCTTCGTGGTGACAGACACCTGAAGGTAAAACAGCACGAGACATCGTATCAGTTTTAAAGTTGTAATGAAGCAGGACTGACTGTCACCGTCATTTAATAGCTACAGTTGTTGAATATCTATCACCTCAGCCACAGCACAGATAGAGCCCAGTGCTTCTCCTCTGAAGCCGTATGTTTCCAGATGCTCCAGGTCGTCATGGCTACAGATTTTTGAAGTAAAATGTCTCACGGCCATCACGGGAGTATCTGCAGCTTTGATTCCTTGGCCATTATCACGTACTTCTATCCGATCCAGACCATAGTTATCCTGAAATGGAAAAGTTGATACATACTGATTTTGCAAACTGGATCAACAAAGACAACAACAATGTTGCTTCTGAATGGACAAGAAGACATCATTTAATGACGGCAACATCATTACTAATTTTCTTATTCCAAAATTTATAGCTGTACCAGTTTAATGTCAATGCTTGAAGCTCCGGCATCCAGGGAATTTTCTAGCAGTTCTTTCAAAACATTGACCACTGACGTGATGACCTGGGAGCTGGACAGCAGCCGCACAGTGTCTGGAGGCAACTGCTTCATGACTCCTTTGATCTGCTGGAGGAAAGACAGATTCTTCAGAAAGTTTGTTGGGTCGTAACAGCAACAGGATCAAATCTTAGAGCCACGAAACTTACATCTATACCTCACATGACGTGACACTTATGTAAACAGCTAAGTTTAAGATTTTATTAAAAACAAAAACAGTGGTTGGTGGTTATGTTTTGATGGGTCCTAAAATGTCTGAATCCAACGTCAACTTGGCAGGGAATTAACATGCACATATGAACATGTGATTTATGTTGCACTGCAAAGTAATTAGCATAATACGGCAAACAGGTGCCTTTGGTGTTGTTGTTGTTGTTTGTTTTTCAATGCGTAGTACAAAATAACGACAAATGTGATACAGTTTTCATTTACACCTACTTGGTAGCTCGACCTAGATGAAACCAAGACATGCTAAGTTTTGCTTTCTGGTTTGATTTGTTGGTGTGAATTCTTAAGTCCTCACTGATACATGAAAACTACTTTTAAACACGTGTTACATCGTAGGTGATAACACATTTCCAATCACAGCAACATGTTAATACAAGATTAATCCAGTATCACATCAGGTGGACACTCATTGCGCTGTAGCAATAGCGACAGGCAAATGTCGGTTAACTGCTTAATTAACTATTCACGTTATCTCATTATTAGCAAGAAACATTTTAGAAATATAATGTCACACTGAATATTATAGTAAAATCAGCTGTAAGTCGTTTTACAGTGACTTTACTATCTTCACTAATGTTAGCTAACTACTCTGCGTCTTATTTTGGCTGCTTGCACTCATAAGGTCGCAGTGAAAATTCAGACTTTGTGTAAATATATCTGGTGACATTACAAGCTCATATAAAGCTGAATAATAACGTTAACTTACAGTCCTCCGCGATTATTTCATAAACAACAGACACGAGCCACACGGCGGAAGCGTCCTGATTCCCGCCCCCTCCTTTCCCCGCTGATTGGTCAGAAGTGACATGTGGGCGGGTTCACAACGTTTTGGTGTGAATTTTGCCCTATGTAATGACTGGCAGGTTCAAATTTCTGCCTGAACGCTTAGACACCTAGATTTTTGGAAAATTGCAATGCAAATATCAAACTCAGTCAGGTTCTATATAACATTTACTGTGAAGACATGTAATTAAAACCTTAATAGACATAGTGGGAGGAGGCCACACTATGCCTGACCGGTCACGCACCGCATAATACCCCTCCATGGATGCCCTGAAACCACGTCTACTTCCGCTCGGGTCAGTCTAAGACGTGCTGTCACACATCAACAAGAGGATAAAGCGTTTCTCTCCGTAGTACCTCGTCTGTAGAAATACCTCCACTGCTCCGCTACTACCTGTAAGTTTAAAGCTGGGCTGACGGGTGTTTTATTTTTCACTTTTAACCTCAAACGTTAACGTTGATTAACGTTTCCTACCGACGCAGACCAACTTGTTTTTCGAATAGTGGTGGATTGGTTCGGGCTATGTGCTGGAAACGAAAACATGTCTTTGGTATCGTTTAGTGTCTGTAAACCTAGTTATGAAGGCATTTTGTGCATTATAGGATTGTCCATACCTCTGGACATTAAATCACTGCGACATGTAGTTAATTTCCTCTCGTGTGCTTGAGTACGTTTGTTATATCAACAGTCCTGCAGTGTGATGTAGTCACAAACGTAATCAGCAAATAGACTCAGCCAGTGACTTGTTTGTGTGTAAGTTCAGTCACATTGTATCTACGGTTTCTTTGCAGCTGTCGCTGCAAGTCATCGCTGTCGTTACAGCAACTTATTTTGTAAACAGACATGTTATCAGAAAACGTGTGTCTGATACTTTACATGTTAACAACCTCAGAAACTTAGACTGAACCAGGTCGGTTGATTTTTAATCCACATATTTACTAATATTACTTGGTCTGGTACAATAATAAAACTGACACCTTGTTTTCAGAACCTGGTATTTGAAGCATCGTAGCTTTTAGTGTCTGCAAATGAAGCTACATTGGTTTTCTTTATCTCTGCAGACAAGCTGCTAAAAGTCTCAGAGCAAAGTTCAACATGTCTTTCTTGTTATCACATTTGGTTTTCCAGGGAGGCCAAAGTGTCACATTGTGATGTAGTTGACTACCTCGAATATAGGTCTAGCTTGTAGTTAAATTGTTACGTTAAAGGCCTATTTTAATTGTAGATAATGTATTTATAGTGTTATTTGACATAAACTATTATTATGATTCCTAGTTTGTTTTACACTCAATGTGCAAATACCACAAACAAGCAGCAATATTAAACCCTCTCGGCGCTTGCAAAAGGCCACTAATGATTTGTTAAGACTAAACTAGCACAAGTAAAAGTTCAACTTTGAGATGCATCAAATTAAACTAGATGTTTGACTCCATTTCATGAGCTGAATATCATTTACTAAGAGATGTGTTCTTACAGCATCATCAGGAGAAGTGCACGCAGTAAATCAGAGAGAGAGGAAGAAACCACAGTGAAATACAGTTTGCTGAATGTATTTTCTCTCTACAGACCAGAATGAATGTGGGTGTGGCACACAGTGAGGTGAACCCAAACACTCGGGTGATGAACAGTCGAGGGATCTGGCTGACATATGCACTTGGTGTTGGAGTGCTTCACATTGTGCTCTTGAGCATACCCTTCTTCAGTGTGCCGGTGGTGTGGACGCTCACAAATGTCATCCACAACTTTGTAAGTTACATTCTCACACAGCTAAACCATTAAAGTCGGCCACTCGCATAATTGTCGTTCTCCAGAACAATGAGCTACTTTTGATGTAAGGGTGTTCTAAGGTAACATTTTGAATGTCACAACGTTGGATGTAGCCTGCAGCTGAGTCTCATATGCATGCTAAACCAAAAGGCTTGGTGTCTGTTACCTGATGCTTTGTCTGTGCTTGTTCAAAAATGCTCTATTTTGGGGAGGCTGTCCTTGTGGCAGCCTGACGTGTGACTTACGAGGGTAATTTATCCACTCCACATAAGGTCTGCAGACAAAACTGACCTCTCATTGTTTACACGGCTGCCCTCAAATAAAGAAACACAGTCAGTGTGCGTGACATCATTGAATAGTGCGAGCTCGGAGCAGTTTACAAGGATTGTGTATCACAGCCAATATGGAAGGCTATTAACAGTAGCACCTAAGGTCAACTATAGCCCATTGTTCCCCTCACAATACAGGAGCAGTGTGCTGTTTATATCTTAGTAGTATGTCAGCATTTTAGTTTTATTATTTTTCCATTTGTGATGCAGGTTTGCTATTTAAAGCTTAATTCCATGTTTTGACACAACGCAGATGTGTAATTAGACGTGAGTATCATAGCCAAGATGGCTTATTTTAATTGCAATAATTAAAAAAAAAAAAAAACATAATCATAATCAACTGTTTTTGTGTTGTTTTGTTTTATTTCTCTGTGTGTTTGGGCACAAACAGGGGGCAGGTTCTGCTCTTGTAGGAATTGTTCTCATCTTACTTTGCCCGTAGCATCTGAACCAAAGTCGGTGATTTTCTAATCACTGGTTAGTCACAGGAGGAGGAAACTAAACAACAGATGGCAGATGTGATTAGCTACAATTAATTATTCGAAATCTACAGTATTTTACAATAAAAAAATAATCTGTAATGAAATGTTGCACATAAACATCAGTTTCATGAAGTTATAGTGACGCAAACAACACGAATGACAGGAAGGTCAGTACATTTAATCAGTCTGAAGTAGCCTTGTTCTTTACACTTGAATTACTGCACAGTTGACTGCTGTTTTTGTCTCTACAGGGCATGTATGTGTTCATGCATGCGGTGAAGGGGACGCCCTTTGAGACCCCCGATCAAGGAAAAGCTCGACTTCTTACACACTGGGAACAGCTGGACTATGGCGTGCAGTTCACTTCATCTAGAAAGTTCTTCACCATCTCCCCAATAATTCTGTATGTATGAGACATTTTATGATTCTGTCTTTACACCGGTTTATATTTTAGATATTAATTAAGGAAAGTAACATTTTATGATGACAACTTCACTGCACTGAGAATGAAATGCTGTCCTGTGAAAATGATTCAATTCAAACATTTGTTTAAATATTTTGGAATGGTTATGAAAACTCAACGGCTATAGTTTATACAGTTGCTGATTTTCTGTCACTGCTCATTGTCTTGATTTTATGGTTTTATTTTTAACCAGACCGTCTGTTTTCCTCCGCAGATACTTCCTGGCAAGTTTCTACACAAAGTACGACACAACGCACTTCGTCATAAACACTGCCTCACTTTTGAGCGTCCTGATTCCCAAGCTGCCACAGCTACACAGAGTGAGAATTTTTGGCATCAACAAGTATTAAGATATTGTAAATGCTGTGCCTCATAGAAACTGAAGTTAATACCTATGTAGTCTGTACCGCCGATGTGTGTACTAAGTCGTACGGTTTGTGTAAACGTCATTGTCGTCGTTAGATTTAAGGTTGAAGATGAAATGTTTCAAGCAACAGGAGTATGTTTGTGGGTGAGAGGATGCCATATGCATTACTAACTTATGTGAATATTTAATTATGTATTTTTGGCCTGCATAGACCTGGGCTGGCCTGGGCATCAGTAAGGCTTTTGGTTGAGTGTTTTTTTTTCTTTTTTCTTTGCCCTTAATTCACATGGTGTGAGTATGAGTCTGTTTGTAGCCACACAGATGTCCCAAATGTATTTTTCAAAGATGTTTACTTCCTATGGGTAGGACCCTGTGGCTTGTTTATTGGTACACTCTCATTTTGTAATGGGCATCAAACGTGTTCATGTTGAGTGAACAATGGAATCATACCCTTTATTTGCATGATTTCCCTGTTATGTGAATCATTTGACATTTGACTTGTAATTCAATCAGAACAGGGCGATTTTCTTTTCCATTGTACAGTTTTTGGTGAATGTCATGTCCCATATGTTAAAATAAAAGTCCTGTATGTAGAACCGAGACAAATTCTTGTTGTCAGGATAAGTGTTAATTGAGGGAGTCCTTCAGTATAAAATGATCCTTATGTAGCTGCTCTCCACTTTTTGCTATCATCAAAGCAGCTAGCTCTGCTTTGTTTGGCCATAGCTCACAGTAATCATGATATTTCTTGTTCTTAATCTTATTAAAATCTTTGCGCCCTCCAAATTTTCCACTTCTCATTGTTGTGCATTGCATGATTTCTTTCCACTAAGGAAAAAGTCAAGTAATTTAAAGCTTTTCTCTGAACATGAGGGAATTTTAAAATGAACTTTTTTGAAACTATTTTTGAACTTCTTACGATTAATTATCTCAACCATATTATCAACTATATTTCATATTTCCTTAACAGAGAAGTTTAAAAACATCTAGTTTGAAAGCAAACATGACATTTTTTGCAGAGTGACCGGTTCTGAGTCTAGAAAACAAAGACACATACTGTTAGTTGAGTCATGTTCGGGGGCTCATAACCTGCAGCTGTGGACCTGTGTTTCCAGCCCGTCTGCAAACAAATGAAAACAATGGCTTTTCTTAACTCTAAAACTTTAGAAAAATCTTCTAAACAGCAATTTTAATTCTGTGTATTTCAGATCACGACTCAAATCACCTAAATGTGACTAATTAAAATGTTTGGTCCTATGTACAGAGTACAGGTCTCCAACCAAACTTGATTTCAAGTTGCTTTGTTAATAATCAACTAAATTCTCAGAATATTTACTGTGAGAGATGAAGGCGTCAGCGTCACAGTCTCTTCATGACCTTCCCTCCTACAAGCCTGGAAATCACTGAATCTCAAGGTCATGGTCAAACATCTCAATCGAATGGAGAGTCAGCATCATGCTTAGAGCCACATCATTGGCTTTCAGCTTCACACAGTCTTTCAGTAAAAACTTTATTTAAAACAACTTCTTTCATAAAACATGTAGTTGCACTAAACTTTGTTGTGAAGTGGTCTGTCCAGTCTGTTGAGTTCCTCACACTGCTCACTCAACACTCCTTTATAAACCTCGAAGCGATGGTTCAAGTCTTTCTGTGAATGGACTTTGAACTTGGTGCCCAGCGCCCCGTCAGCAGAGGCGACCCCGTAGAACACACGGCCGATCCGAGAGTGGACCAGCGCCATGGCGCACATGATGCAAGGTTCCCGGGTCACGTAAAGGTCATACCCGGTGCATATATAAGGCTGAGAGGTTTCCTCTGAGTCAGGCTCGTTTTGGTCTATATCTGAGGTTGTTGAAGTAAACTGGCACGCTGGGTATCTGTCAAAAGAATAACACCCACCTCCCTGACTACGAGCCACGAGGTCAATGCAGACCATGACTGCATGATGGAGGGGGTGGTCTCCTCTGCAGTCGTGACCCACTGCAATGATTCTCTGCTCCACCGGGTCGACAGCTACGGCCCCGACCGCCTCCATCCCCATCTCCCGTCCAGCTTTAGCAGCAGAAACAGCAGCCATCATGTACATGTGCATGGCAGCTTTTTGATCTGGACTGAACAGCTCTCCCCTCAGAGCCACCGTCACCTGTTTGTCCTCGTGAAAAGACGTGGGCCAGTGTTTGCTCGCCGTCTCAAACTGAGGCCGGGTCAATGGGGGTCGCGCGGGGACCTTAACCACGAAAGGTTCACCGAGCCCTTCATGTCCAACTTCACCTGAGGACAGCAGAGAGTGGATGCTGACCACCTTCATGTCTGGTGCATCACTAACGAGGCACACGATGACCTCCAGAGGGTGGGGGCTGCTCTTGTCCTTACAGGCTCGCACCCTCTTGACGTGCTGGAGGCCATTCAGCGGGTACAGGCTGTTTAGCTCTCTGATAAGTCGAGATGTCTCTTTCTTGTTGACGATGGGTGCTGCAAACGCCTCGATCATCTCCACGTCTTGTGACTGCTCATCAGAAAGTACAGGATATGCCACCCAGGAGTCATCGTCACACGCAGACTCCTTCCTGCGTTTCATCTGTGGCTCCATTGTTTTGGTTTCCTCCTTCTGCAAAATATAATTTCACACCAAAGTGAAACAAAGTTAGTGCAGAGAAGAGCATGTGATGACAGACTTTCTGTTGTTCTGGACTCAGGCCAAGGTCTTTGCACTGTGATTCTGCATATCTCTGTATTTTAGCCAGATGTAAATTCAGAGGCAAAAGTAAACGTGCACTAAAGACTCTCTGTTTCATAGAGACATAATGTGCGGCTACTATCTGACGCATTCTTCATTCACAACACAAAGAATTAAAATCAAAAGTTGTCAACTCAGCCATTTACTGTAGAGTTATGAGCATTTACAAGACCAGCTGACACTAGTATATAAGGCAACAAACAGTTCTGATGTGTAATATTTACATGTTAACTCCAGCACTCATGTCTCATGAGGCTGATAGATTCATAATAAGAGACAGACTGAAAACACAGTGATCCAGCAGAGGCTGAGATCAACTGGCTAGTCACACAACATGAGGGTCAAAATAAACCTAACAGTGCTTTCTACAATGTCTTGTCATTTTCTGGGCAAACAATTATATTGATATACTGATGTATCTCTGCAAAGACTGAGTCACTCTGATGTAGATCCATAACATAAACAATGTATAGACCAAGCACAAACAACAAAATCATGTTAGATCTATTTATTGTTTGTGGTGCTGTAGCAGGTGCCTCATTAACCAACAAAACTAAACTTATTCCAGTTCAATCAATTGATTACAGTCATTAGAAAAACATTTGGTGGGTCATAAGTACGAGGAAAGCTGCTGCAGCCTCAAAGGTACAGTGAGACCTGAGGAAGCAGATATTTAACAACACAGAAATCATCTGTAATAAGACACTTGTAATACGATGTGGATTAAACGTCCTCTGATATTACCGATAGACACAGTTTGATATAATCTGCACATGCTGTGCTCATAAGACCAATAAAAACATTTGTTGTTGTGGTTTTTGTAAAACAGAGTGCAAACAGAATCGATGCATATTTTTTATTTTAAAAGTTTCTCTTAGATTGAAATAATCCAAATGAATAAATGTCCATTTGATTTATTTATTTCTTTGTCTTCTTTTTATTCATTGCTATTACTAGTAAACTGTTGTCATGCGATCAGACGCACTAACAACAACTGAAAATTGTCATTGTTTATCATTCTTACTCTGCTCTCTAACTATCTGTATCAGTCAAAGAAAAACCCACAGCATGCTGTCAGGTCACCAGGTGCACATGCAGTCTTTCTTCATCTCCTCCCCAGTATAAGCTTTGTCTTTATGACTTTGGGCACATGTCGTATAGTCAGTGACACTCTGGTGTCTCGTGTCAGAGTTTCTCCTGGTTGGGCCCCGGCCGACGTCAGGTTCACCACCTTGTCCGTCAGCACGTCCTCCGTTCGAGCCTGGATGCCGTGAAGGAGACACTGGTACATTTCATCCTGCAGGATCAGAAGACTGCGTGGCTTCACCAGCAGAGAGAACAAGTAACGGTTGTCCTCCGTCTGCGGGGCCTCGCCCTCCACACTGCTGACTGGTGTGTAGAAGTCAAGGAGTGTGTGTGATCCCAGGCTGATGGTGGTGACAGTTGGGTGGTACAGAGGACCGTCTTCATGAGGCATAATCCCTTCTCCTGGTTTATACTCATTTACTAACACATGATTGGCTGTTTTCCCACTGAATGCACCCAGAGAGGAAATCTTCTCACAGTACATGTGGAGCCAGTCAGGAATCTTCTCCACCATCATGCCTTTTGGATGTGGTGACCCTCCCCAGTTTTGCAGCCTGCGGCTTGACAGCTGAGTCCATTTGGTCTTTGGAGACTTGTAGACCTGCTGCAGCAGGTAGGACTCCTCCTCTTCTGAGATGAAATCTGGGATGTAATAAGCTGTTGGCTGGGCATCATGTACCACAAACTGCTTCATTTCCTCCAAAATACAACTTGGTTGTTCCATGTCTCCTTTGGAAAAGTCAACATAATATTCTAACCAAAAACTAATGCTGGCTAAGATCTCTGGAGGCGGCGGCAAACAGAGAATAAAGACACATCACAGCCGTGTCTGATCACTGCTACAAAACAAACTTAAACTTACAGTCTTTATACAATGTCCAAGATGTAAACTCGACGTATGCAAGTTGTCTAATGTAAATAATAAACCTGTCTGCTAGCAACACGATGTCCCTCGCCAACCGCAGCAGCCTCATACACACGTGATCCGGTGCATTTCCGTGTATATCGATAGCATTAGCAACTTTTAGCTTCCCCAAAATGTATAAACACCCTCTCTTCCCCTACGACACAGGAAGTACAAAACACATTGAGTGACACAGATTGTAGGTCCATAACAAGTTCACGGACACCTTGTGGAACAAGTTTACTCTTCAACATAACTATCCTTATAATATTTTGTCTTTCAGCAACATTGGTTGTCCCAGCATCACTGCTTCTTAAAGAAATACAACATTTCTGTTACCCCTGAACGCAGCATGGTCCATTCAAAAACAAACTAAATTCTGAAACCCGCCATGTTTGTCCGTCACAGTCCCAGCGCCACGAAACACAGAAACCTGGTTTATTTAACCACAACATGATTTTAGTCTCGATTTTACCTTCATGTGGAGCGATACTGTAATACAGCCTTCTCCGTTTGGTCAAAATCGTAGTTTTCTTCCAGACTCCATGCTTGTGCCCTTGTGCACCCAACTAAAATGTCCCCCTAAAAGAAAGCGCCGCATTTCTGGACCCATGTGTTGCTTTCTGTTTTTTATGTTCATATTGTGTTAAAAGCAAGAGTTTACGTATTAAACGTTAGGTTGTTGTTCGTGAGGGTTCGCTAACTAACATTTTGGACTTTATCAAACAATCCGGTCGGTATCTACACGGAACTATTTACCTGTGACACCGTGAGACGTTGTTGGAGAGCAAAGTTATCGTGGACTATCTGGGTTTTATTCATATTGGATTATTTATTTCCGAAAACCATATGAGATGCGTTTGAAACGTTTGTCTTTTTAATGACATTTTTCGTCCTGAGTTATTCGACTGTTCCAGCTCAAGGTCGCTAACACAGTTCACGACCATGTTCCCTTCAAATGTCAAAACCTTGGTGAAGCTGCTGCAGGTGAGACACGCAGTTTGCGGATCTCCTTCATTTAGAAAAGCCTCCTGCTCCAGACTGGTTCTGGGTATTGAGACGAGCTGTGATGACACTGGAGCTGCTGTGATGGATGAGAAAGGTGCCATACTGGGAGAGTCACTGCACTCACAGAAAGAAGTGCATCTGAGGTGAGTGACAGGTGCTCACTTATCAAGAAGATAGATAGATAGATAGATAGATAGATTACTTTATTTATCTTCATGTGTTTCATCACAGCAGCATATCTATCTATACACACACACACACACACACACACACACACACTTAGTCAATACATACAGAATAGATAGATTAATTCAGATGGTTTAGTGGAGGTACAACACAGTGAGTTCACCTCTCATACAGAGTTGAGTTATTGTATCTTGGAGCTGGGATAGGCTCCAGTCTCCCCTATGACCCCAAGTACGGGATAAAGGGGCAAAGGACTGGATTTCCTGAACTTTTCTTTGTGTATTTCACAGTTTGTGAAATCTGTTTTTAGGACACACACGATTACATGATTATCTCTCAAACATCACAGGACTGGTGGTATCATCCCCACAGTGGCGCAGCAGCTCCACAGAGAAAACATCGAGCGCGTGGTGCAAGAGGCTCTGGACAGAAGTTGCGTAGAGCCGAGGCAGCTCTCTGCCGTGGCCACCACTGTGAAGCCGGGTCTAGCCCTGAGCTTAGGGGTTGGTCTGGAGTTCAGTCAGAGGTTTGTGAGGCAGCACAACAAGCCGTTTATTCCCATCCACCACATGGAAGCACACGCCCTGACAGCCAGGATGCTTCACCCCGTCGAGTTCCCATTCCTCGTGCTGCTGGTTTCTGGTGGTCACGCTCTTCTGGCTGTGGCTCGAGCAGTGGATGACTTCCTGCTCCTTGGTCACAGTCTGGATGAAGCTCCAGGAGATACTCTGGATAAAGTAACACCTTCATATTAACACTCAGCTGTTGTTGAAGCTGCTCAGTTTGAAATCGTGAAAACAATAAATGCTGTTTTTGTGTTGATTGACAGGTGGCGAGACGTTTGTCCCTCAGAAACCATCCTCAGTGCTCTACACTGAGCGGAGGACAAGCCATAGAGCTTCTGGCTAAGAACGGTGACAGGACGAGGTTCCCTTTCACGACACCTATGGGACAAACTCACAACTGTTGCTTTTCTTTCGCTGGATTACGGAATCAGATCACAATGACGATAGTAAAACAAGAGGCAGAAGAAGGTAAGGTTCAGTCTGAAGTGTGTAAAGCAGTGATTTACAACTAAATAACACTTTCATTGCTTTTTTTAGTCTAGTGTACAGTGTATCAGTGTGTTTAAATAAACTGTGGGAAAACTTGCAAGAGGAAATAATAAATAACTGATGGGTAAGACGCAGTCTGTGATGCTGCAGGAATGTCCTGTCTCATCTCATGCTGTAACCTGACGTCTACAGAGTTGTAGTTCCATGTAGCTTCTTTACGCTGCACTTTAATCTGTCCCATAACACTCACTGTCGAGCTTCAAGAGTTGTCCCAATTTTCTTGTTCACACAAGGTGACATGGGCTGGGCTTGTTTTGAACCAATTTTAGTCCAGCTTCTCCCCTGTGGTGATTCTCAGAGGGGAGGGGAATGTAATTTGGATCACACTTTTTCACATTAGTAGAGAGAAAAATATGAAGAGAAACTAAAGCTCTGTGTCAAAAAAAAGGTGTAATTATTGTTATTATCTATAATTATACCATGATTTACTGCATTGCTGAAATTGTTATTGTTATTAGCAACACCTGTGCTGTCTATACTCCCAACTACTCAACATGTGCTGTAAGAAAAAATGATCAAGTTTATACAAAATGAATAGCAGTTGGACAGGTCTATGTGAGTAAAAAACAGTAGTTTTGAGGCAAAGTTTGATATGTTTTTTTTCATTTGCACACCCCAAACACACATGGTATATTTAGAAACATACATTTCAGCAGCTCCTTGTGGAACTCGTTTCTCCTGTATTGTCAGCATAAGATGACAGCACAATGTTTTGATTAATGAGATTCTTGTGTAAAATGTTTACGACTCTCCTCTCTCTCTCTCTCTGTAGGTGTTGAACAGGGGACATTGTTGTCATGTGTGAATGACATTGCAGCTTCCACACAGCACACTGTTGCCATTCACCTGGCAAAGCGAACACACCATGCCATCTTGTTCTGTAAGGAAAAGGGCCTGCTGCCGTCAAGCTGCCCCACTTTGGTGAGTGTGACTTCACTTTGTGAAGCTGGCGTCTATAGTCTCTGGATCTTTGTGGCAAAACAACGTAATAGTTCTGTTTACTGCCACTCTTATCACACTTACATTATCATCCTGTGTGTACAAGGACACTGAAACACACTAAAAATGACTCAGTTGTTTGTAATTTAATGGCTGTAGATAAAAGACACGGTGCTTGAAAATAAGATTGAAACATCGGCCTTTTAAACAGTAAGGCTAATGATAATCTACATTTGTCTCATTGTCAACAATAATGTTAGAATGACTCACCCACATGTCAGTTAATTTGAAGACACCAAATAGTCCTGAGCAGCTGACGGTGACCTTCCTCTTTCTAGGTATTGTCTGGAGGAGTTGCAAGCAACCAGTACATCCGGAAAGCTTTGGCCATCATCACTGAGAAGACCGGACTGGACCTGATCTGTCCTCCAGCCAAATTCTGCACCGATAACGGAGTGATGATTGCATGGTGTGTATGTGTATGGTCAGGACCATCAGCGAAAGCTTTAACGCATTCACATTTTGTGATCTGATTGAGTATGGAATTTTTTTTTTTTTTATAAACCAGGAACGGTGTTGAACGGCTGAGAGAAGGGAAGGGCATCCTGCCCCCACATGTAAATGTTTTCTATGAACCAAAGTAAGTCACTTAATCCTAGTCATTTAAAAGGATTTTTACATAAAATGTCATCAGGGACACCAAATCAAACACCTCTGGTCCAGTTATCTGTACTCCAGATTGAATGAACACTGACATGTTGTATTCCAGAGCACCGCTGGGTGTTGATATGACGGCAGAGGTGAGGGCGGCAGCGATCAGGTTACCATCAGTGAGAATGAAGATCCCAGACTGACACACTGCTGCTTCTGTCCTGTCACTCCTGGATTTGTATACCGTGTATATATATCACATATATGTATGAAGCACATTACTGTGATATTTAATAATAAATGTGTGTTTTATACATTGCAGTTGAATTATATATATATAAAATCGATCAAAGTCAAATCTTTGGCTTGGTTTGATGTGAGTGGATATTTAAACAATAAAGCCACAAAAGGGTTTTCGTTAGGTTTTTATTTTTGTGACAAGTATTTAGACTAAAATGAGTGAAACAGAAACATAACAAGCATAAAAAAGCAGTGCAGAGTAAGAAAGGCAGTGACTGAAGATCAACACATGGACAAGTTTCTACAAATCCCACTGCAACATGGGGCCTTCAGTCCTTCATATCTTATAGGCTGAGTGTTTCCCTCTAGTGGTCAGGTTGTGTATGTGCACTTCAACATGCAGTGGAGTGGTAGGGTCACAGCCCCCAGCAAATTATGATGACAAAAACATGTTTGTCCTCTCATGTCAGGTATTTCCACCTCAGCTGGAAGTAAAATGCAAATCATCTTTAAACATGTTTGAAACCAAAGAGCAACATCTGAATTACACAGAACAAACTACTGTATCTGTCCACATACAATATGGTTTATTTACTGTGTTACAAAATACAACAAGAATCATGATATTGGCCACAAAACAATGAGCACAACACTTGTAAACATTTCTGGCGAACCACAACATATTATGTATTTTTATTGTACGTATTTTATCATCAGTTTTACTCAAAACCACATCCAGGTTCTGTTTGATTCTACTGGACCTTCTGCTTCAGGATTAACAGCGCTGCGGACCACATAGCACATCATTCACAGGGAGATGTTTGTTCTTCTGTCGTCTCAGTTCTCACATGACGAGCATGTTACAGTGTCAGAGACACTGACCCCACAACGTTGTGTAACGCTGTGGTTTTTTCATTCAGCTGCACAATCAATGTTCAGCAAAAGACTAGACTTGGAGACGAGAATGAAGAAATTTATATACTGAAGTTAAACTGTGTCTTAGAGTTCACAGGTTCAGATTTTGGTTCAATCTTGGTATTAAAATGAGGAAGCTGGTCTGGAAACTGGTTTGCATGGCTCAAAATAACTTAACACAGTAAAATCCTGTGTTTTTTTTTAAGGAAATAGAAGCCAACTACATATGTGCACACTTCTGTCAGCCAGCCATGTGGATACTTGAGTCACGGTCTTTGACCTTTAAAATCTGATTGCTTCACCTTCCAGAGAAAATATGAAGAAAATTTGCTTTACTGGATCTAACTTTGATGAGAATGGGACTGACAGCAAACTGCCTGCAGCCATGACGACATGCAAGTACACCTCAAAACTATTTTCCAGCTTCCCCACTCGTGTCTGTCTGGTTTTTTAGTTAAAGTTTTAAGTCAAAGTAACAAAGCTGTGAAACACAATCCAAACCACCAGATCAAGGAGAAAGCTGCATGTCATTAGATCAGACATTGAATTAACATGGACATGTGATGTTTCATAGCTAACGTCTTTCCACAGCAAAACAATTTCATGAATTTAAACTGATGAAATACAAAGGTGTCCTGTATAAAACCACTGACCGAAGTGTTGAAATGAAGATGCTGACCAAAGACCAAAAAAATCTACTAGTGTACGGAAATCTGAGGGTGAATTTATACTTTATCTATTTATGTGAAACTGAATGTAAACAAAAATAACCAGTACGAACTGTTTGTGACACTAGAGCTCATCGTGTTGATAAATGTTATACTCCTTCGCGCTGATGATTCCATCTCTGTCATGGTCAGTCTTGCCAAATATGTCAGTCGCTATCTTCTCGTAGAAAGGCTCATCGTGTGCTTTCCCTCTCTTCTCATAATCCATTTTCAAGTATTCTTTTACCTGGAGGACACAGGGAGGACACATCATTAGTCACATATACAGAGAAAAACAACAGGCATACACTGTACTTCTACATAACAAGCTCCTGTTGTTCTCTTCTAAGCAGCGTATCACGTTCATACATAATACAGTGCTGCTGATAGCAGCTCAACAACAGATAACATCAGGACTGTAAACCTCTCAGCACAGAAACAACAAGCTTTACTATTGGTTACTAAGACACTACTATTATTAAAAATTAGTAAAATTATCACGAATATCATTATAGATTCTAATTGTTCTCCTCTGTGGGTATTCCTGGCTGTTGACAATGCTTTTCTCGGATGTTTTATTGTATTAATGTTGTCTTTTATTTGGTTTAATAAATATTATGACAAAACAACTGACCCAATGTCCCTGAACTGCAGAGACACTTTGCATCAGTACACTGGTGCTTATTTAAATATGAATTTAAAAGAGGTGAGAGAGGTACAACGCTTATATCTGTACATTCAATATGAAACTAGAAGCATGAGTCAGTTAGCTAATTTAGGTTAATTAACATACCATAAAGACAAAAGTAAGGTTGGTTTACTGAAGTTTATTTCATTTGAAGAATCAGACATGGTGGTGTATGGTTTTAAGAGGAGTTATGTGCTTCAAGTATTTATTCAGTTTACATATTTGACATATAGATATGAGTGATACTGATGTGATCAGTGACCCGTCAGTTGAAAAAGTTAACTGCTGCAATAAAACATTTTGCAAGTTTGCATATTAACCAAAAACTATCCCCTTTAGGTTTTTTCCTGTTTTAGGTTCTGTGCTCATTAACAGCTTCTACATGAAACTCACCTCGTCCTTCGTCAGACTTTTATCGTTATCAGCGTCCATCTCTTTGAACGCCTCCATGGTGCGTGGTCCCCTGGACACGGCGTAGACCTCCACCTCAAACACAACAGTGGCATTGGGCGGCACAGGACCTTTTTAAAATAAAAAAATAAAAAATAAGTTCAACTTACATTTTATCACTGACCAGTCTCACCACATTTCGAGGCGGATTAGAGTTGTATTTCAATAGAGACATTACACACAGTTAATGTAATTGATTGATTTCACTTTGTAACAGCTACTAACCACAAAATAACAACAATACAATATAATGATGATCATATACAGTTAAACCCCTGTGATCTGATAGTGTGGAAAGAAGAGAGAATATTCTAAGAAGAGAGACATTAGATACGTCTGGATGGGTATATAAACTGGTGCATGAAGAACAGAAACAAGCATGCTCAGCCAAACCATTCCTCCATCGACAAAGAGTGAAAAACCACAATAAAGTAGATCAAACCTGAAAGGCAGAATCCAAATCCCAGGCCAGGCAACAGCAGCACCACATCATACCACACGAACACGAAGAGGTTTGTAGGAAAAACAGACGTTAAAGGTTAAAGATTGATCAGCTGTTAGTTTTCTATAAAACAAGCGAGAAAGCGTGAGAAGACGCAGGGACCTTTAAACCTTCGTACATGCTCTCAGTACATGCCATGGACAGAGGAGTAGCAGACACTGTGATGCTCTCTCTATTTAAGAGCTGTGGAAAGAAAACAAGACAACGTGATGGAGGCTTCACAATAAAGTGGATACAGTCAACTGAGTGAAAAGACTGAATGAGTAGGATTCATTGATCTACTCACTAATGACAATTAGTGACATACTAATGACATCATCGAGATGTGACAACTTACAGTTTGAACAGAGAATATCTGGACTACATTATTTGTGTTAACAAGTTTTAATTGCATGGTGATGTAACTGACACGTCAGAGGTGTTTATTACTATTGAATCTCTGTTCAGTCGGTAACAGTTATACAATGACTTCAGGGCTCTGGGAGAACTTTGTGAAATCTAAGAAGCAATGGAAATATTCCTTCTTAGATCCTAGAGATTACACATTTATTACAAAATCTGTGCTTCACTAAGTGAAGGTGAGAGATGTTTGATGAAAACATGGCATCAAGGTGCATTGTGGGAAACCTGGGACTCAGTGTTTTCACAGCTTGATGTGATATTTCTGTCTGTGCTGCATCAATTTAGACCTAAAAAATCTGCAAGTCTCCCAACTGAACGGAAGGATGATGCTGTTTGTGATCCTGTGCTCTGTAAGTAATGTGTTCAGTCACATACTTTCAAGAGGCTCTATACTTTTGCTGTTACCTTTTCCCTTTTCTCCAAATGCTAGGGCAGATGGCACGGTTATTTTTCGTTTCTCTCCAGGACACATATCTATCATCCCAATATCCAGACCCTTGATGACTTGTCCGACACCCAGCACGAACCACTGAGGGTGACCAGCTTTATCTGATCGACTGTAACAGAAATTATACAGTCAGCTTTCATAATCAGGATCATGTGCTTTTCGATGAATCTGGGCTCATTGGGGGCAGAGTTTCATCAGCCTCACCCCATTGGCCCAGGTGAGACTATAATTCAAATATTCACAGTCTCAACATATTAAGAGATAGATTAAATTGATTTAACATTGAAATAAGGACTGTGACCATTTTAAAACAGACCGTAGCAGCACACAATGTGCAACATTAGACCTATAGTTATGTCATGACTCACTCCATACAACATGGATGAGAAGGAATATGAACAAAGTGCCTGAGTCCAGTATGCATGCAGACTTTATAAACTTCAGGCTGGATTTAAAGATACTATCTCTGAGCTGCAGTGAGGGGGTTCTCCAACCTGCAGTAGAACTGGGAACCATCTTTTGCCAGGAAGCCATCATAGTGAGCGTTCAGCAGATCCCCTCTCTTGCTCTTCTGGTTGCACTCCTCCGGTTTGAACAGAACTTCGATCTTGACCTCTGCGTCCAGCTCCTCCGCTGAGACCAGGACGGGTCCTAAGCTGAGCTGCGAGGAGACAAAGACGCACAGGGCACAGGTTACCAGTGTCCACATCATGCCGCCGTGACTTCGTGGCAACTTGTGAAAAGTGACGTGTAGACACACAGGGGGACGTGGAAAGTTGCTGCTGAGCTCGCAGGGATTTTGGTACCCTAAATTTAGTCTGTCAGGATCCTCTCCTGACGCCTCCAGATCAAGACCGAGCTGGTCGAGGGGCGGTGCGCAAGGCGCAACCGAGCAGAACCTCTGCCTGACAGACTAAACCACGGGAAGAAATCCTATAAGTCCCGTGTAATTCCCAGGAACTATTTCGATTTCAGTGGATAAGGAAGAGGAGGGGAAATATGTCAGAATTTGACCTAAAAACACAATTGTCAGAGGTGTGAAGGTGACAGCAACAATATATCAGACATTAACTATAACTAATTATAGCAGATGAATTATATTATTGTTGTTGTTGTTGCTGTCGCTACTAACAAATGACCACATTAAAATATGTTTTATCTATTATATGTTTTATGTTTTATTATATATCTATTATATTTATTATTGTTGTTGTTGTTATTATTGTGATTATTATATTATTATATTATTGTTATTGTTGTTATTGTTATTATTATTATTAATAATAATAATGATATACCATGGTATTACGTATGTGTTATTATTTAAGACTACAAAGATTACAGGTAAAGGTGAAAAATGTAAACAATTGTAAAATGACATTTAGCAGCAGTGGCCAATAAACTCTGTTAAATATCAATCATACTATATAATAAAATAGCTGATAAATGTGATTGATTGACAGGAAGACGCTCTAATGGAGAATGTTTAACCAGTGACGTCACTTCCTTTCCACCAATAGGAGCTCGCAGGGGCGTGAGCGCTTACGTCTATTTATATTTGGACGCTGGCGTCCGTGAGTCATCGCTCCTCAGTCAGTCAACGTGGTGGTAATCTCTTCCAACCGCCTCACTCTAACCAACGGTCGTTTTTCGGAACTACAAATTTCTCTCTAACAGCTCGACAGGATTGAGATGTTACAATTTAGGTGCTCCACAGTGCTGAAGGAGTTGTTTGAAGCCACCCTCAAGCGTCCCTTGCTCGGCTGTAGACAGAAGACCTGGTTACCGACCCGCTACTGCCTCTTCGGCACCGCCTCCGTGGATGAGAGAGCGACTCAACTGAAGCTCCTCCATGCCGCCGCCGCTGCGCACCGCCCGGCTCTCCGCGGCGGCCCGCGCACCGCCCCGTTCCGCAACTACTGTGCTAAAACTGAGGGCGCCGTGGAGCTGGACGAGCAGCTAAAGAAGGATGGAGACACCGGCGAAACAGCCAATGACAAGTAGGTTTGAATGAGGGAATAAACTGTCTGACTCCGGGATGTTACGACTAGCGATTATGGCGAGTCATGACGCAAACAGCGCTGGCGGATGTAACATTTTTTCACTAACCGCCACAAAGGCGATAGTACAGTTTGGATAATTAAACTGAACACCCACCCGGACAAGAGACATTTGTTACGTTTAATAACTACCCAACGTAACACACTTATATAATATATAACATACACATATAAGATTATAGTTTATTATCTGTAATGACCTAATAGCGGCAGCCTTCAAACCATGTGGGACATGCTCGTATCGGGTACAGCCTCGGTGGCTCTGAGTCAAGTGTCTGTATATAAGAGCGACTTCAAATACCAACAGAAACTTAATCCAGGGATAAGTAGCATCTTAGGTAAAGTCAGGTTGGCCACACGCAGCGTGGGGGAACATTGTTGAAGGTGAAACGCCACCGGAACTTTTAGTTAGAGGTGGAGAGTACAACACCCACCGTGATCTTTAATAAGCTAGCATGTCAGAATAAAAGACCAGGAAAAAAAAAAAAACGTCTACGAGCTAACGAGCTAAGACAGAGTGGAGTCAAACTTCTGACTAACACTGTCAGAGTTGAGATGAGTAATAATGGCAGGAGGTTGCGGTATGAACGGTGTCTCATGGTTTAGAGCCGTGACCTCCCACTGCCAGTGAAGTAGCTGCTCGCAGTATTTGCCTTCTGGCCTGTGCAGCAGCAGCAGATCAGTCGCCTGATCAACAGTGATAGACAACAATATACAGTTTTATCAGTTTTGTGTGTGGCTTCAGATGTGTCACGTGACAGCCATAAATACAAAGCGCTACAATAAAGGACAGGCTGTTATACAGTAATAATAATGTCCACACGTGGGTCGATCTTATCACTTCCTGACATATTTGTCTTTTTCGAAATCTCTCCAGAAGCACTGTCACTCCGTGTACTGTGATCAGACAAGAAACACGAGGGGTAAAAAAAAATGCAGGTATTTGAGCCAATCAGCCAGTGTTCATTATGTAAAATAAACACTTTATTGAATTGATCCTCAAAATAAAGTTCAAACACATGTAACAAACATATGTATTAGAGGCAGAACATTTTACTGTTCATCAAACATCCTAAATGACATTAGAGCAGCGCAACACTGGACATCAGCTACTTCCACTTAAAACTAACTATAAATACTAAAAAGGACAAAGGTATATGCTGATGCTGCCTCTACAGCTATAAGTTGATATTAGCTGATTAAATCAGTTGGGCATTAGTTTTTTTCCACGACTTTATTACTGAGACGTTGTAGCACAAAGTCTAAAATAGTAAGAATTCTTGTTATCAGTCAGTTTATTCAGATTTAAAGCAGAGATTTAGATTAAGTTCTGATTTGCTTGCATTTTCAAATAGCCACATTGTTTCAGCAGTCTCTTAATATGCATGAAATTACTGGTGGTTTTGGAAAATGCTGAAATTCGCTACTGCCAGCTGGCTGATCATACAGAGACTACAGCTCATGTGCTTCCCTCTGAAGGGAGTTCATGATCTTTGTGAAAAATTTTGCTGAAATTATTGGTCTGTTTCCTGACCTCCGAGTGAAGATAGTCGAGGACGGACAGGGCAGTGTCATCAGCAGTAGGTGGAACAGCTTTTCTCAGCTTACATGAAAGCAGACACACGATGAATACAGCTTTTATATTGTCATAGTCGTCTCTAAGTCAGTAGCTTCCAGCGTCTAATAACCTTCCACGCTGAGGGAGCGAAATGAAACATGACGTGTCGTTAACTTTGTGTCACAAGTTCTGCTTCTGTTCTCTCTGTGCCCGAGGGACAAATTCCTGGAACTTAAGTTTGCACTCTTCTTTGATGACAGGTACAGGTACTCTCAGAGGTTACCAGCAACAGAGAACGCATAGTGCAAAGTAAAACGTCTAGGCTGTCATTATTTTTGTAGAAAGGTTGCAATTCACAGGGAGCTTGATTCCTCAGAAATACGGTGGAGACAGACTGAAGAAGCCAGCACCACAGTCCTTAAAAGTTGATGTGAAGAGAAGGCCCATGTTACATAATGTACTGCAGTAAAATATATGTTCAAGCAGGAATCCTGCTTCATAGCTGGGGGGTGGAGCATTGCAATACAAACATTTCTGTGCCAAGATGCAGGTGATGTGATAAACAGGTTTTCAACCTGACATGTCTCAGTGTGTGAGACAATATGAGAGTTACTGTCACCGTCCATAACATGCCGTCTATAACATGATGTTCTCCATACTCGGGATCAGGCCTGTGATTCATCTTTCATGGGTCAGATGAAGTGTTGACACATGTGAAGGGATACTGTGTCTATCAGATTATTGATAATGATTCACACGATAAACCACAGAAGGAAATGTGGTTAATAGTGTGCATCGTATAATGTGCACTGAGAAATAAGCGAAGCAGAACATGAATGTCTCTGTTGTGATGCTTTTATTTTTTCAAATTTCTAAGTGTTACGAGTGAAAAAATCACCGGACCGGTGACTGACAACAATGTAAACTAACAGATTGCTATTATTACCGTTTTCCTTCTAGGCCTAGTAGACATGTTGCACAACAAGAGCTTCCATGGCTCACAGCCACTTCTACCAGAGTAAATTGTGGGATCAGTTACAGCTTTAACATCTTTGAGCTGAGTAGGATTAAGATATGAAAAACATAAAAATGACTGCACATGACAGAGACAGAAAGTGAAATACACACCTGGTGTTAAGCTCTGGCACACTTCTTACTGAAACTAAGCCTGGTGCTAAGAGCTAAGTCTCTGGTGTGACCTTGTTGAGGGTATGTCCAGACAACTGGAAATTACAGTCAGGGTTTTTTTTTTCCAGTGTACTTCTTCTGCCTAGTGTTTCACTTTCACACCTACTAATGTTTGGTAATCTCAGCCTGTTTTTGAGCCTCACATGATATGTGGTGTTCACTGTTATTTATGGTTCAATGTGCCACAGAACAACAACAACAACTGAACAATAAATGGACGGAGGTGATGAATGCTTGATGAAATACTGGTCTTTAATACACAGCTGCCAAACACATTTGCGAATCCTTTAGAGCCAAAAACATTTCTTTTAAAACTAAGCCCAGTCTTTACTTTGTATCCAGGAAACTCAAAGTGTTCTGCTTATACCAATGAGCAGTGACCCAGAGGTGAATGGACGGAGCCATTTGCCTGTGAAGAGGAAGAAATTTTTAAAAGAACAAATACAGAGAAAGAGTGTTTTGGCAGAATATTCACACCTGACTTGTTTGCGCTGTTTAAACAAATGGGTGCGTTTTGTTCATTTAGTTCAGTTCCTGGTGGTTGGTGACAACTACAAACCAACTACAGGATTATGTGATGTGAATACGTTGGTGCATGGTGATTCATCCACCTCCTCTATTGATCTGCAATAAGCTGCCTGTCGGTATCTGTGACTGATAAAGTCGCTGCATTTTTTTTTTCTTTTTTACCACCAAAGTTATGAAGATATTGAACACACAGGACAAGTAACTTAAACTGGAGTAAAGGACCAGAAGAAAAACACCGGCCTAATGTGTCTGTTGTGTGGTTTTAATAAAAACTGTTAAAACTCATTGAGTTTGACAGCATATCAACCTTTTCTGCCTTCATATAGGTGAGAGGCTTTAGAAAGAGATATTTGATGATTTCTTCCCTGAAGTGTCACTGTAATGGCCCAAATACTTCCTGAATCACCCTTTTATTTTCTGCAGTGGTGGCAGAGAGCGCTCTCCAGAAACTCAAACACACTGATGAAAGATAATGTGTTGGTTAATGAGCTTTTCCCAAACATTTCTCAGTAAACGCTCTTTATATCTTTTACCTTCAGGTTTCTGAAAGTGTTAGATTTCATCTATTTTTAGTTCAGCATACTTGTAAACCTGTCATGATACGAGATGTATCATCTTTGCACATCATGCACATGCACTTTGGTTTCCTGGTTGCTCTGTGACTCCGTGGTGCGCCTGCTGGCTTCGCACTGGAAGTGCTATTTTAGTGCCAGATGCTTGGTCGATAACAGCGTCTATGAATTAGACACGCTCGACAGGCAGCATTTTAGTGGATCTTTGTTTGTTTGCCTACATTTGGGCGCAGTTACCTGGGTTGTATGTGGAGTGTTTACTCTGTGGGAGCAGAAGATGTGCCAAAAGGAGAGGAGATGAAGGCTGGGGGCGTACAGACTGAATCCTGGAATTTTAAATGCTGATGTGGTCGGTGTGCAGCACATCTATCGTCTCTAAACGCGACGCTTCAGTGCTTACTCGTCAGACTTTGATTTGATTGGATAGGCAGAAGGTTGGGGTTGTTGAGAACATTTTCCTGGCTGTATTACATCTGTTACAACAACATGAGGCTACTTATTAAGATGCATCACAAAGCGGCTGCAAAAGCCACTTGTTTCTTTCTTTAGATCTTATGAGTTTGTGAAAAACATGACTCGTCTAGAAACTTGCAAACTGCGTTTGCTGCACTGCAGATTATGCTGTGTCATGGCCAGTGTGTGAACAGACTGCAGTGTTGGCTTTATTAATCCATCCAAGAGCCACAGAGGCCTGGACAGGAAAGGCGAGAGAATTCCTGGAATTTCGGCTTCGTCAGCTCCAGACGCTGCTATACGTGAGAGTTGACATCTAGCAGAGAGCCACTGAGTTTATGTAACATACAATGTGGTGACAATGAACCAAACTGAATTCAATAATACAGGTTGGATTATTGTCAACTATCTAGTTTCAGTTATAAACCTGTTATTTTCCATCGTTCTTGATCCTTTTCCTTTCCTGATATTTTAGTTCGTAGCTTTGAGAGTGCAGAAGCTCTTAGCTGTTCCCAACACAGTGAATCATGTAGTGGTGTGAATATATGACTAGAAGCCAACAATTTCTGGTAATTATTCCCACACTAATGGTGTATGTCCAGTGAACAGAGTGAGAAACAGCCTGTTAACTTAAAGCAAATGTTGCTACACCTCTGTTTCTCATGTTTATGTGAGTGTGTAGCACTCAGAGAGACAAATACAGTCAATTTGAATTGAATTAAATTGATATTTTGCAGGTGTACATGCCTCTATTTCGACTTTTTGTGTGTAATTCATACTGAGGATGATCGTGAAGAGTTTTAATGGTTTCACAACATGAAGTTGTATTACAGAGGAAGCTATGAATTAGTTTAAAAGTGTCTATTAAACCTACTTATCTTATCTACTTAATAGATAATGTGTAACTCTACACTATTTTCCATAACATTTTTGTACCAGCCTCAGCACTCTGGCCTTAAAACACAAATGTTTCAGGGAGAACTGCCAACGGGAAACAACAAATATACACCTCTGTTCCTAATTCATATTTCCACTGTGTGTCACTGAAATACATCAGTAATGTGATAAGAGTATATCAGCAGCCACAGATAAGTTCTGTGTTTACACTGGCACAACAAATGGAAACAGGCTTAATTGTGGCTCGTGTCATGGACCAATCCTTCTGCAGGATAACTTTACAAAGTTAGTTAACTTCATCCTGCTTATCCACTGTTTTGATATTCTCATGCAGCAGACGTAGAATAGTTTCTAAGGAAAAAGATTACAAGCTGATAGTGTTTTGTCTCATACATGTATTATCTCTCTCTTATCTCTAACCCAGAAGAAGAAATGCAGGAATCCTCCCAAGTTTGGAGGATTTGCTCTTCTACACAGTTGCAGAAGGTCAAGAGAAGATCCCTGCTCATAAATTTCTCACAGTAAGTCTTTCACAATCTGTATTCTGTGGTTTACGCTGAATTAACTGTGTAAGGGAACGTCAACGATCATCTTAATGACGGCACAGCACCGAACTACAGAAGCTACAGAAACATGACATGGCACTAAAATTCTCCAACCTCTTTTTTTTCAGAGCTATGACTGACATTTATAACTGAAACGAAAAATGAGAAAACTTGCTGTTGAACTACATCAAGTCTGAATAAATAAATAAACCTGCTTGTTCTTTGTTTATATTGTTTCTACAAAGTTCACCACTGTTAAAGTTTTGGCAAAAATGTTCAGTTTGTATGTTGCTTTCACATTCTGGTCACTTCACTCAGTCCTGTTTCCTGCAGTACAATATTGTCCTGACAATGCATCAGAGGATGTAATAACATTGGCTTTGGGCAGACAGAGGGTTTGTAAGTCATTAGGCTCCTGTATAAACTGTTTACATGAACCTTCAAGTCTTTATTTACTTCCACTACTGCAGGAAGCTGAGTGAACCGATGTCTCTGTTTTCTATTATATTCCAGGATTTGAACACTGACCTTTGTACTATTGAAGTCATTTGTTGGATTTGAATCACTTAAATTCAAAGGTTTCTATTCAGACTCGTTCCTAAATATCGTCTATGCTTATTGACATTATTTTAGGCACTTAAGGCCACAGGACTTCGTACTGGAGATCCGCGGCTGAAGGAGTGTATGGACACTCTCAAAGAAACTCTGAGGAACACATCAGATGGCGTCACACTGGACAGACACCTGTTCAAGAAGTAAGTCCTTTACTGGCTGTTTTATCTCCATCACATTTATAAATCCCATTAACCAAGTACATGTGTTTTAATGGGCAAATTCAAAGCATTTGCCTTTTGCATGAATGTAAAACTAATCCATCAGACAACATTTGGGCAGTGATTCTGTTTTTCATGCATTTTCAGTGCAAGAAATAATTATAAATATGAATAAAACAACGCTGATGTAATTCAGTAAGAATTAAACCAATAGTTTATGAATGTGGTGACATCAGAATTATTTGTGGCCTCTTATGAATTAAATTTAACTATTTCAAAGAGTCTAATACTGTAATCAAAGTGTTCCTCTCTGTCACGACTCTTTTGAAAATAACTACCCTATTCCTAAAATGAAAAATGTAAAGAGAGAAATTGTAACCATCCCTTTTATAAGCTGCTGATATTTGACAAAAAAGGACACTCAGTATGTGATTCACTGGAAACCCCGCCCCCCCCCTTTTTTCTTCAGAATACAAGTAGAAGTCAGTAGACTTTTGTATGCAAGAAGCTGAGCTGTGAGAATGTGTTTTCACTTCTCCTTGTGTGTGTTACTGCGCCACATTCAAAAGAATATTGTTCTCTGAGTAACTTCAGTAAAATTAAAACGTTGGTTCCAGTTAACAAAACCTGAACACAAACACTTCCCTGAAACTCTGAAAATGTTCATCCATCATTATATAGACTCATGGTTGATCAGACAGCAGATGATCTATATGTTCAGTATGTTATGATGAAGCTCCTTCATCATCTCTACTAACATTCACAGAAGTTTGTCAGACTTTAGGGTTGCAACGTGGTTGACAAACTTTTCCAAAGTGCATGCAGTCATGGTGTTTTAGCATGCTGTCTGTGGTTTGTTCATCAGGTGTGTCCAGAGCAACATTGTCCTGCTCACTCAGGCCTTCCGCAAGAAGTTTGTCATCCCAGACTTCCAGTCCTTTGCCACCCATATCGATGAGCTGTATGAGAGGGCTGCAAATCTCTCTGGAGGACAGGTGTGTCCTTACATCCACCACTTTCTTCTCGCAACGCATCGTGATTATGTTTTTTATTCAGTCCATACACATTCATTACCATCAGTCTGGTCTGGTCACAGTCTGCATTCAGTGGTAGAACAGACTTTGCTAAGTTATGCAGCAGATAAACCAGCTGGGCTCTGATCTGATCCTGAATAATGAAGGAAAAATTCATCCCAGAACATGTTAGAAGTATCACAGTAGTGTTGCCCAGCAGCAGTGATCTGGGTGACACTTTCACATGTCGTTACAGGATTCTGTTGTGCAGCAGCAGGTTTCTGTGGTGAGTCGTGTCAGCAGCCAAATCATGAAAAACTGCAGACCATCATGTGACACGATCACAACAGCAAAACCACCAACATGTTTCAGCACATCCCTTCGCCTGGGCACCACAGTAAAGTTTGGTGATGGCGGTGTCTCTGTGGTGGTGGCTGCCGCAGTGTTTTCAACACTTTCTCATAGTTAAAACCGTACGAACAGCAACAGTGTGGCTGATTTAAAAACAATTAATGACAATGACTCCCAGAGTTACTACAGTGAGACTCGTGCTACTGTTGATCTGGAGACGTATGAAAGTTCACAGGCTCTCGAGGCCAATAGAAGATTTGTGGGCCAAAGCCTCTTTAGTTTAACAACATGGCTGCAGGTGACTGAGAAGAGCTACTGATATGGTTTACTGAGACACTTAATGGAAAGTAGCCACCATTAATGTTAATATTTACACCTCGCGGCTTTGAGAGATCAAAGTGTCACACAAAGGATCATTCCATGTGAAGAATGGATTAGCAAACACACTGAACAGTTTGTGTCTAACTGACTTGCAGCGCACCAGTGAACATGTTGATTTTATTGATTTTATTGTACAGGTGACAGACGGAGTAAACAGAGCTGAAGGAAACTGTGTCCTGATGTATATCAGGGTATTATTTCTGTCTGATCCTCAGATGAGGATTCGACCTTTGTCAATCTTATCATTGTCTGTCGCGTTGTCTTCAGTTTTCCAGTGAAAAATGAGCCTCGGCGTCAGACATCAGCGGTGTCGGGTGACGCTTCAACTGCTTTGCCTCTCTTTCAGGTTGCAGACTACATTCCCCAGCTGGCCAAATTCAACCCCGACCTGTGGGCCGTCTCTCTGTGCACCGTCGATGGACAGAGGTGAGATGTTCATGAGCAGCACCAAATCGCTCATCTCTTTGCTGTGAATATTTATTTTAAATTAAACACTCAATAAATGGCAGTAAATTCAGTGTAATTACTGTAATTAACAGTAACACTTTATGGTTTGAGGGGTGTGGATCGGCCTGTTCTCTGATCAGTGGCCGTAAAATTCCATAGCTGTGTTGATTCGTCTTGTTTGTGGGACAGAGGAAGTCATAAAGATAACATTAGTACTGAACAGATCGTATATTTGTGTCTTATCATGAGGTAGCACCGTGTCACACAACTTTATGGTTTTCTCTCAATGTTTTTCCATCGTTGTGTGAATAAACAATGACGATTCTTAACATGTTGTTCTTATTGTGCTGTTTGTCTCATTCTGAACGTCTTGTTTATAAGCAGCTGCAGCTGCTTCGTCTGCCCAGATAACACGTGTTATCTCTTTTTGTCTTTTGTAGGCACACAGTAGGAGATACCAAGGTACCCTTCTGTCTGCAGTCCTGTGTCAAACCTCTGAAGTACGCCATTGCTGTCCATGATCATGGCACAGAGTACGTGCACAGTTTCATTGGAAAAGAACCCAGTGGCCTGCGCTTTAATAAACTCTTCCTGAATGAAGATGGTGAGAGATCACAGCTTTCTGTTACAGCCCACACACACACACACACACACACACACACACACACACACACACACACATTGTTTGGAGACTTGATGATCTTCGCCTGCTAACTGAGTGTGTCCTATGTGGTGTCAATAGCAGCCTATAGCAGCATTAGGAAGTTGGTCTTTCCTGATTTTACAAAATGACATTGTTAGTGTTGAAATCAAAATAAGAAAGATTGAAGTACAGTTAAGTGCTATAATATCTCCCACTGACTTCATCTTCCAGTGCTGTCTTTGTTGGCATCTGTTCTGTAAACAAGGGAGTGGCTTTTCTTCTAAAAAATGTAGATGTAGTTTATAACAGAGGAATGTTCTGCCTGCTGCTCGTACAGATTCTCCACAGCAGTTGTGGCATTTTTCCCACATTAATGTAGACTGTCACTGTTGGCTAATTCTCACATGACCCCAGTGACACAAGGTGGGACAGTCTGTTATTAGAAACACAGTGAGTTACTCATCAGTGCTCGTCGATGAGAGAAAGGGAGAGCGAGCTGTGACTGAGCTGCCAAGTGAATGAGTCAGAGCTGGCATTGGAAGAATTCCTGGAAAGTGCTTATGTTGGGTTTTTGTTTTTGGTTTGTTTTAACAAGATTTTGAAAAAATAAATTTGGTTGGACTAAGCTGGACATCTAAGTGGCCATCTAAGTAGAAAGCAATTGAATAGTATTTATATGTTGATATAAAGGGGACTTTTACATGTGCAAAATGTCCTGCTTAGTTTGTCAGTGGAAATGCCACAATCCCCAGGTGGGTATTTGAAGAGCGTCCGTCTTACCGTCACTTCCTGTGTAGGAGTTTGGCGCCATGGCTGTCCTGTTGTGTAAGGTGATGATCACAGAGAGGAACTGTAAGTGTAAAATCTGTAGGAAGACTTCTTCTCATCACCCAGTTTGCCCAGTGTTGCAGCAGCAAACAGGAAGAGGAAGTTCACTGCTCTCACATCAGTCGTGGAAATATAAGTTACCTACCATATGTCTCGGTTTAACTGATTAGTAAGAGTGGGAGGGTGGGGGTGTCAGAGGTCACATACCATCAACAGCTGATAAATGATTAACAGGAATACACGACCTCACTACATCCCGACATTCAGGCTGAAAATTTTCCACTTTAGTGCTGCTCAGTGAACCAGATCACCCCTCAGCCCAACACACACACACACACACACATCTCAGACACATTTCAAACAAGATTGTTCTGTGTCATCAAAACAGTATCTCTGTTTTCTTCACACAGTGTATCTGGCAGGATACAGATATTAGTAATCGTCAGTCAGTATAATGTTTGATTGTTAGTGTTTGATGTGTCTATAGAGAGAGCTCTCTGTCTATCACACATCAACATTTACACTTTAAACCTCTACATGCTGTTAACTGGGCTCTTGTGTTTTTTTCGCAGATAAGCCCCACAACCCCATGGTGAATGCTGGTGCGATTGTTTGTACTTCACTGATAAAGGTAAAAGCAGTTGCACTTTTTCTCTCTCTCTCTCTTCATTTGTGTTTTACTGTCTTGTCTGTGTTGCATTTCGACTGGATCTTCAGCTAGATCAATCCCTGTGTGGTGCGTATCACTCAGCTGTTTATCGAGTACATAACATGAAGGTTAACATACTGTAAATATTGGTAGCAGATAAGACTTGGCTGTTTGACAGTGGCCTAATCAACCTACTGTTGTTCCAACACAATGAAACCAACTGAAGTAGACGCACAATAATTCAGCACTGTGTCCAAATAACTGTCAGAAACCACTGTAGTCATTATTTGTCGTATTGTTACCCACTGACTTGACCATAGACTGAGTACGCCCACATATCTGACTTTTGACTCAGCTTGAAGTATATCTAGGTCACTACCTCCGTCCACTGCCATGTGTCTTGTTGTGGTGATTAAGACTTGTGCTAATCCTTCCTGAAGGGTACTTAGCTGCCCCAGCACACACATTGTTTTTGTACCTGCTGAAAATAACCCGGATGGAGAGCAAGTCAAATGCAGGTGCACACAGAGCAGCGACAGTCTGTTCATGAAGATAAACAGGAAATCAGGTAACACCTGACCTGACACATTTTCTCCATCTTGTCACCATAGTTTAGTAGCGCCCTCTCTGAACCGTCTCTAGGTCACTGAGTGTGAAGGCAGGACGACAGCGAGTTGACTTCAGTAGTCAAAAAAAGATTCCTCAGATTAAATCAGAGGAGGTGCAGCTCCACACATTCTACATCAGCAGTGTTAGATTTTTGAGCTGCTGATGAAAAGTCTCAGGTCAGAATTAGTGAATTTACCAACACCCACGTACACACACAAGAGCTACCTGTTAACACCAGCGTGTGCCAACTGTTGCAAATTTTTCTCTCTAATATCTAGAAATGATCTTCTCTTACTTAATTAAATTGTGCATGAATGACCGAGCTGAAAAAGTCAACGACTGGAATTTGACTGCAGCGTCTCCTAGAGGTGACTACTGTCACGTCCAGCCTCTGTCCCACGCACAAGGGACTTTGAACTGAACTGAATGACTAATGAAATGCTTCATCCTTGTTGCATTTTCACTGATGTGGTAGAAAACATTGTGCTATCACAGCTCAGCTGTGTGATTATTAGTTTCTATTTGACTCTTTGAGCATAAATGAGATAAAGAGAGCTCAAACCGGTGATAAAACCATCCTCATGTATGTACCGTATAAAGACGCATGCTGAAGCATGGGGCCTGTGTGATCTTGATTTTGATTTTGGATTTCTTGTATTTGAAAGAAGCAGGCAACAGATTAGCTCTGTTAAGTCTCAGGGTCTGGGACATGTGTGTTTTCAGCGTCCACGTGTGGTTGAAATCCTTGTCCTTTTTTTTTTTTTACATTTATTTTTTCTGTCTTGTGCATTTCCACCTCGCATACACGAACCTATTCAACTAATATTCACAAGGAAAATCAAAGTCAGACACAATGAATATTTATTCAGTGCAAAACTTGACATAATGAGATAACGATTTATCTGAGTGGTGCCAGTTGTGCTCTAGAAATCTCAACATGGACACATCGTCTTTTTGTTGTGTCTTTAAAACACAGATGTCACAATGATCCGTTTTACATCAGCACATTCCACATTTTTAAGCAAAGTTCAACAACAAAAGACTATTCCATACTGCCACTCGGCAAGATTTATGTCTGTTGGTAAAGAGACTAATAAATAATCCATTAACTGAGTATTAACTGTGAGAAGACACTTGTCTTTTCTTTGTACTAGTTATATCTATATATTGACTGCATCGCACTCGTGGCCTCTGGATCAGCAAAAAGTGAACTAGATTTGAGACACACAGACAGTCTTTGGTTTTTTTGGACACGAAGAAGAATTGTCTATAATCTGAAAGCACTGTAGCAAAAATACTAAACTAATTAATTGGCAAAATTATCATGAATTCACCTCCAGGAACAACTTAACCTTTACTGTAAACTTTCCAGTGTTAAAAACTTTACACAACAGAAACATCTGGTGGCGTCCTGATCTGCTCAGTAACCAGTGTTGTTTAGAAGCCAACTGTTGCTCCTTTCTGTGATTTTTTTTTCTTTTTTTCACCATCATCACACAAGCTGATCAGTTCTGCAAAACTAAATGTTTTGTCGATGTTTCCGCCGCTCAGCCCGGCCAGTAGAGAATGTGAAGAACGAGAATGTGGATTGATTTGTGTTAAATGGTTTAATTACTCCAGCGATCACAGAGAACGGTGACCTCGTTGGCTTCTTAAATAGTTCAACATTTTGGTAAATGCGCTCATTTGCTTTCTTTGAAAAAATGAAGATGGGAACATTGATACCAATCTCATGCTTGTGAGTTCAAACTGCACTCGTCACCACTCTTTAGAAAAGTGTAATAGAAGCACAGTGTTCTGCCTGCCTAGCACCAAACAGCAGGAACACAGTGGAGCATTTAGAAGCTGAAGAGGCAGATATTTCCATCAGGATGTGTTTGGACAGACCAAAATAAAAACTAACATTACTCACGCTGCCATGGACACAACTCTACGTGAATGTTAATGCTGCTGAGTGCACATGTCATGGAATGGACTGCATGCTTGCAGTCTAAGATGACTCTGTACGCACACGCATGCGATTAACATCAATCTTCTCCATCAGAGGAAAAGCTCTTAAGCATTTTTACTAAAAGTTGAACTATAGCTGAAAACACCACTGACAGATCTACACTGAGCTAAGACGAAGCACAACAACATCCAGTGTGTTTTTTTAAATCATCTCCTCACTCTGTTCTCACACAGACTGTGAAATACCACAGACCACAGCCAGCTCCACCTGCCTTTTATAACAGCTGTACTCCTGTGCTTTCAGCGGCCAAGTAAAAAACAGGTTGCCCAACATTTGACTCATTGATTTATGATGCAAGCTGTAAAAACAGTAGTGTGTGGAGAGTTGTATGTGCAGGTTATTCTTCATCACACAGTAAACCTGTTGTCAACGCTGCGTGCCTCTCACCCAGAGATCACCTCATCCGTTGAGACGATGTGTGTGTCTGTGTCCACATCCACTCACCAGTGTCATCACTGTCTCAATGTGTTGTTTTTCATTTTTTTCTTAACTGAAGCACAAATGTCAAGCTATTGGTCAGGTTGCCCAGTTAGCTTTGACCTCGGTGGGAAAACTATTGGATGGTTGCCCCAAACTGTTGTTACATGGTGCTTGAAGGCTACATGTTGTTGCTGTTTTTGTATGTTGTTGCATATTTTCCAGACGTAGGAACTGTGGGAAATAATGACTGCTGCTGCAGGTCAAATGACGTTGGTAATTTTTTCTTCCTTTTCCATATCTATCTCCTCGCACTCTCCCCATCCCCTGATCCTCCCTCTTCTGTCTTTTCTCCTCCAATCAGCTCTGTAGACAACCCATGTAGTGACTCTTTAACACCTCCATCAGTGTCACTTCTTTTTTTCTTCTGCACACTAAAGTGTAGAACTTGAAGTGTACTTCAGTCACACATGAAGCATCAGCATCTTTAAGCGTAAGGTTAAAAAAAAAACATCCAAAAATATAAATAGTTCAGTATTTTTGACTTCATATCAAATGCTATAGCACTTAAAATGTGCATGCGTGTCTATTTTTTCTTCTGCTGTGTTTTTCTGTGGGATAGGCAGCATCATGTAGATTGTGACCTGATAAATGTACACTGAGCTACAATCTGTGAATCTTATTCCCAGAGGAAGACTATTCCTCCTCCTTCTCCCTTCCTTCCTCACTGTTTTTGCCGACAGGCTCTATGAACAGATGACTGGTGTTGATATACCACCTCAAACACATACACAAGCACACCTGCATTATGGTAACCCATAATACAAACTTGCCTGCATACACCCAATCCCGTGCAGTCATACCTTATATAGAAACACAGAGTGAGTTTCGGTGCATTTTACATTTGAAACAATACAGAAAGTGATATTTGGAATCAGTTAGACGTCATATTGAGATATATATATATAATATGAGACATGTTTTTTTTTTTAACTGGCTAAACTGGTAATTCACATGTCTACTAAATCTCCCTTTAACTCTTAAAGACTTTTCCTCTGTAACCTATTTGCAATTTGCCAATCTAATTAATAGTTTTTACTTTGTTGTTCTTGACAAAGCTCTTGTGATTTGTATTTTTTTTTTCATCTATAATAAAAATCTCTTTATATATTTTCTAATTCTGTAGTGATAATTGGTCAGCAGTAGTTTTATCACCTTTAAATGATGCTGTGCTTGTCCTCTGCAGCAATTTTCTGTGAATAAAAAGAACTAACAGTGAATTCTTCTCTTCTGTCCTCAGCAAGGTGAAGGCAACGCAGAAAAGTTTGACTATGTAAGTATAACAAGTCAAAATACCGACTTCTTGTCTTGTGAGTGAAGTGGACTAGTGATAAATATAAATCTTGCTTGTTACTTTTACCACAGAGGGTCTAAGGTCATCAGCTCTGTCACAAATTACACAGAAACTCCAGCTTTTGGTTTTATTCGCACCAGAAAAAGTGATAAAACACCATCAGTGTGTGTAGACTAAATGCTCTGCTGTTGCTGCTGGACACTGTTTTCCCACAGTGAAATGCACAAAGGAAAGGCGGAGTTTCTCACTGAATGTTTTTGTTTGTACAGTAAGTCCGACAAGGCTGTAACTAGACAATTAGTACGAGTAAAATGAAAAAGGCAGTAGATGTTTTTATGCATCAGTGATTCCTGACAGTTTACCACATTGAATAAATAAACAATATTGACTCAACTAGCTGCAGTTTGATTCTGTGTCTGCAGCAGGACTATTGATAAAAACAAACCACCTGATGTCTATATATATATATATATAGATATATATATATATATAGACATATATATATATATATATATATATATATATATATATATATATATATATATATATATATATATATATATATATATATATATATATATATATATATATATATATATATATATATATATATATATATATATATATATATATATATATATATATATAAAACCAGTCTGATTGTCCTCATATGAACTATTCTCTGCTTTAGCAGCGGGGAAAGTCTGACATCAGTGTAGCTGTAAGACCCAGACTGAACTGAACCAGTTCAACCTGGTTCACGTGTCTTGTTTTGTAAAACTGGTGCTTGTGAGGTTTAGTGAAGCAGATAAACAAAGTTCTCTCTGTTACATTGAAGCTGTTTTGTATCACAGGCCTCTACAGGTCTAAGGTACATACTGTGTACATACTGTTTACAGTCAGTATATGTGCTCTCCAGTTGCTCTGACACTGTAAACAGACTGGTAATAATTCATAGGATTGTATATTATCATATCATCACTCTTAACTCGCTGCTTTTTCTCCAGGTCATGAACTTTCTGAAAAAGTTGGCAGGCAATGAGTATGTGGGCTTCAGCAACGCCACGTAAGTCTTTGTCAGGTCATGAGTTTTGTTCTGAAACTTTGTAAATCTTTCCTTCAGTCTGCACAGTAGGTGTCTTTAATCAACGCGCTCCAAAACCAAACTGGCTCAGTGCAGGTTTAAGAAAAGTAAATTGGAAACCTATGTGACTACACCAAGCACAGTCTCTCACGTGGCTCATCAGGACTGAATCCAGGCCAATGGTCGCGTGTTCCTGCTGCCAAACTTGTAAAGTGTCCAGATGTGAGATTAAAGACCATGAAGAAAATACAATCACATGAAGTCACCAAATGTTTGCACCTGTGACGTAATATGTGTCAGAGGGATTTGAAGGATTTCTAATAGTTAACAGCTGCTTAGTTTACTCGACTCACAGGCTAAGTATTCCTCACTGCTACACAGAGATTTCAGTAGGATTTAGTTTCTGTATTGATTTGTATTTGACTTTATGAAAGATGAGGTTTGGAGCTGGCGTCTGTAAAGGTCACCTGCACATGATTGATTTATGACGGCACCACACGCCGACATTGTTTCTGGAAAAAGAACAAGTGCCAGAGCTCATGTTGCACTTTCATCACATGATGATGGCATGAGAGCACTGGTTGTACTGTACACACAAGGGGGGTGGGGGTGGTATTCAACAAAGAAGTTCAAACACTCGCACTCATGCACACACTCACGTGCACACACACACGCACACACTCAATGCAAATGTTTCCTTCCTGTGTGTAATGGGTGTGTCCTGCTGTTTGTGTGACAGATTCCAGTCGGAGCGTGAGTCAGGAGACAGGAACTTTGCCATTGGCTACTACCTGAAAGAAAAAAAGGTTTGACCTTGGATCAGTCAGACTTGATAGTTGACTTGGCTGAGTTTGCTGAGGTTAAAACACAGTGACAACTGGGCAATTAATTACTGCATATAAAAACAGATGTACAGCAGCCGGTAAAACAGGAAACAGAGAAAATAAACAGCTAGTTTTATTAAAACTGAATGCAGCATATGACTGGTTTAACCCAGCGTCCACACAGTGATGTTTTAAAGTGTTACATTGTCCAGTTTATACTAATGTATCATTTGAACTGAATTACTCCATCTTCAGATTACATGCGTTTAACAGATCATACATATTAATATTTTCCTGGATTTTAAATTTGCCAGTGGAATAGTTAAGTACTTATCTTTCACTAAAGCAGAAGTTGTCTCTGTTGTAATATACAGTAACATGTAACTGATCAGTGACCATATAATCATTTATGTGTTTATGTGCAGTGTTTCCCAGAGGGAACAGATATGACATCTGTACTGGACTTCTACTTTCAAGTGAGTGGAACCATGATTATTTGTTCTTCTGTACCAGTGTTAGCCTCATGTCCCTTTATTTCTGTCAAACTGTCTGTTTTTTAGCGTCCTTACTTCCATGTGTGCTGCTAGTAGCTTCTCCACTCTGAACAAATAAAGTGTTGTCCCACTACGGGCCTCCAGAGGAGCTTTAATGCTCCTTGTAGATTTTTATAGAAGTTTCTGAACCTGTACAGGACACATGAACTCTCTTACATCTTGGTTCTACATTGGCACGTTTTTTTCTTGTAAACTTATACACACAAACCCTCAGCTCAGGTGGTTGATGGAAGTGATTGTGTGTGTGTATGAGGTTGATCAGGGTTCAGAGCACGTGTGAACATGTTTCTCAAACAACTGAAAAGTCGATTTGATGAATGAAATAATTAACAATTTACTACTTGTACTTTTACTAATTGTATTTTGTGACTCTTCCACCTTCCAGTTGTGTTCCATTGAAGTGACCAGTGAGAGCGCCAGCGTCATGGCAGCCACCTTGGCTAATGGTGGCATCTGCCCAATCACAGGCGAGCGTGTGCTGAGCCCCGAGGCCGTGAGGAACACCCTGAGTCTGATGCACTCCTGTGGCATGTATGACTTCTCAGGACAGTTTGCCTTCCATGTGAGTACACAGCACATTTTCACAGGGTGGGAAATGGGAGTCATGATTTAGTCCAGTAAGGATTTTTACTTTTTAAGGAGAAACAACGTCAAGGTGGTAATTGTAGCTCTACTGGCCAACACGCTCTATAACAGAGGTGGAGTCATACACACATATATGTGCTTGTGTCAAGAGAAAACAAGTGTCAACATAACATCTGTCCATTCTCACCTGTCTGTTGTGGCTCATTTTTAAATGTGTTGATTAGGAAGAGATCCAGCAGCATGAGAACAAATCCTCAGCTTTATCTTTGTGACAAGAAACTCACTAGTTCAGACCTCTGTTCACTTCCTGCTTTTACCTTCGTTCTATCGCAGCAACGAACAAACTGCCCTATACAGTCTGGGGGTCAACATTAATTTTAAATGTTTGTGGAGACATGTTATTTTGTTGTGGAACATACGATGACAATAAAAGCTTTCTGATTTCTGAAACAAAAGATGCAGATTAAAAGAAAAATCTAAATCATTTTCCTTTGGTAAATGTGTGGATGTCCCTAAAAATATTGTAAGATTTAGACTCTTCTGACCGGTTGTTGACTTTTGTATTTTTTTTGTATTTTGTATTGTACACACACACACATACACACACACACAGCTGATCATCTGTTGTGTAACTCGTCTGTTCTCTCTGCTGCAGGTCGGTCTGCCGGCCAAGTCTGGAGTAGCGGGAGGCATCCTGCTGGTTGTACCCAACGTGATGGGTGTCATGTGCTGGTCGCCTCCACTAGACAAGCTGGGCAACTCAGTCAGAGGAATACAGTTCTGCACGGTATGCGATGTAGCTCAGAACCTCAAACTATAAAACATTAATTTTGTTTCATAAAACACAACAAAGCTAAAGTAAAACTCTAGTAGCGTGAGTGTGTCGTTGCTATACCAGTATTAATATTTTATACTGATGAGATTTTTTAGATAACAGACACACACCAGCTCTAAGGAAAATGATTATTGTTCCGTCAAGATGTAAGAAGAACAATATGATTTTATATCAGTACTTTCATGTTAGTGAATTACTAAGTGTCCTTGTCGGGTGTTTCTAAACCTTCAAAATAAAAGCTTGTCCCATTTTTAGCTTTAGTGACATAAATACACTAAAAGGGCTGCAACGACGAGTCGACGGCAAAATTAATCGGCAACGAATTTAGTAGTTAATGATGTCAAAAATCAGGTGCGGTGGACGCTCGTATGCGTCTCGTCTGACAGATTCCAGTCGAGCAGGAAGACTGAACGATAGCGTTGCTATGGTGATAGTTAACAATCTGACTCAAGTGTTCTCGTTTACTGGAGTCTCTTTAAGCCCTGAATCAATGTTTTGCCACTTGAATAACGTCGTTTTAAACTAAAAGGAGAAGCCACTGATATTGGTTATATGTGATCCATAGTTATAGACGTTACAATGCAAAAACAAATACAAACCACAAACAAAAATGTTACCAATAAGATGAATAGTTGGCATGAAGAATGAAGAGTCATTCTACCACGGTTTTTGTGTCATTTGATGTTGGAAAAGGCAGGGCATTGACTGGCCCATCACTTCATTTCGTTTTACTTTGACACTCAGCGACAAAGTTAAAGTAGCCGATGACTAGTCGACTGTTGAAATAGCTGTTAGTTGCCGCCCTGTTCACTAATCTGTAAGTGTTTGTACACAGACAAAGGCTTCATTGGGAAACAAAGCTATTTATGACTGTAAATTGTGCAAAACTGGCCTTGAGTTGTCCCAGCTGGCATACATACTGATGCTGTTTAATAAGTGAACTTTGATTAATGATTAGCTGGAGACTAAGTACAGCTGTCAGTAAACACCGCAGGAATCACCTCCCCCACTATTGTAATGACATCGAGTCATACTTGTGTATTTCCGTCATCAAAAGTAAATTCATGCACTGATCTTTTGATTCCAGGACCTCGTGGAGCTTTTCAACTTCCACAACTACGACAACCTGAGACACTTCGCTAAGAAGCACGATCCTCGCAGAGAAGGAGGAGACCAGCGGGTAAGGTTGCACAACACCTTCCTGCGTGGGGGTAGCGGGGGTGGAGAGATCACCCAGTTTTCTTATCAGAAACACTCATCTGCACAACTTCTCTAAGAGCTGGAAGCGCTGAGGTTACTGATGATTTGTAGATTTCGGGCCTGATCAGATACTGAGCTCCATAACGACACATACCCCCACGTCATTTCAGTCCAAACGGGACCACCCCCGTCCCCTTTTTCTACTCTTATCTGTTTGTGCTGCCTCTATGAATTCTCATGTGTGCCCCTGCAGGTGTTTCTTTTGCCCAAACTACATTTTAAACTGTTTGTTTCACTTCCACGCACAAGCAGCTAAGTTGCTTAAAAAAAAACTGGCAATTAATACCTCACACCATGTTGACATTTCACAAAAATAGGACAAAAATACACAGTCCCACGCTGATAAATGGTGGTTTGGGCTGTGGTTACACACACACACACACACACACACACACACACACACAAAAACCACAGGAGACACAAGACTAATTTGTTATTCATGTCGATTGAAACAGCAGCTCTCCTTTGGACCCTTGGATTACGAGAGCCTCCAACAGGAGCTGGCTCTGAAAGCTCCTCTTTGGAAAAAAGTGTCTCCCACTGAGTCGCACCAGGACAGCTCCACCACTGTAGTCTATAGGATGGAGAATGTCAACGAGTGAAACTAAAGAGACCCACTTATTCCACACACCCCATCTCGTCTGATCTCTCTCCCCACCTCTTGCAGCAACACCACCATGTTGAATATTTATATATATATAAATGGAAGTGTAGAGGATTATTTATTGCTTGTGAAGCAGTTACTGTTTGGACGGACTGGGACGTTTGTTTTCTCTATGTCTGATGGAAAATGAGACAAGTTACTGCTCGTTTGTTTTTACTCTGAATTCCACATGAACTCGTAGCCTCCTCCTGCTCATCGCCTCAGCGTGTAGGATCTGATGTACAGTGTACAGGTTGTGCTTCTTGTTACATCTCACCCCTTTATTGCAATGTTATTTTTTTATTCTGACAGAATCATATTTGAAATGTAGGCTGAGGGTTTTAACACCAAAGAATAGTGTGTGTGTGTGTGTGTGTGGGGATCTTCAGTGCAGTCGTTCTTCATCACCAATAGTTTTCAAACATACATTCAGAGTGATGGCTGAGTGTTGCTACACCGAGGGATGAAACTTTAATAATCAGCACGTAAATGCTGATGCTAATTTACTGACTGGATGATCAAAATAGCTGCTTTTGGATCAGTTAACATCAGTTAGCTGTGTGTGTGTGTGTGTGTGTGCGTGGATGAGTGCAGCAGTGCTTTGCTGAACTAACGCAGGTAATTTTAGTGCGGAGCAGCACGGCGCTGGATGATCAGAACCAAGTGATCTGAGGATCTTGCTCTGGAACAACGGCTGAACGTTCAGTTCGGCAACGCAACACTATTTCCAGTCTTAAAAAAAAAGGGAATCCCATGTGAAAGTCAGTTGATTGTTATGGACAGTGCTGCAGAAGACTTTTAGGACTGAGTGCACAGATTTATTTTGCTAGTTAACATTGAAGTGAGTCGAACCGCCTCCATTTCTTTAACTTGTCAGATGTCGAGGTGCCTGACTCATGAAAACATTTGGAGCTAAAACACAGTCGAGGTTAAAAAGCACTATTGTGCACCGTGCTGGCTCAGGGAGAGACAGTGTACTGAGGATAAAACTGCAGTTAAATAGGACCTCAGATTTTCATCAGTATTTGTTCGGGGCTCATCATTCTCACAATGTGAGTGTTGAGCAATTAAAGCTCAGGAGAGGTGACGACTAAAACATCAGGCTGCTTGTGAGGCTCCACGTGGAGACTCCACTTAATCACCGTCTGCATTCTGAGCTGCTGTTGAGTTTGCTTAAAAAAAAAAGTGTGTGTATGTATGTGTGTATGTGTGTGTGTGCGCGCGGCTGTTGAAGGATGTTTGACTATGGTTTGTGAATACACTCAGTGGAGGGGGGTCGTGGTGTATGTGGTGTATCTGGGCTGCATTCCAACACCTTCACTGGATGTTTTCACTGTGCAGGACGTCTTAAAGCTCCTCTACTGTCGTTAACCAAACACCACCAACTCGTCTATGATCGTCACAGTTACACATTTAGATTTATTTCTCTCTATGGCCTTAAAATGTCTATGGTATATGGCTAACATGGTATGTTACGCTGCACCTTTGCCTACTTATCTATGAATATGTAAATAATGTAAATGAGTCCTGCCTCTTTCTCCAGCTCAGCTGCTCCGACTCAGCTCATCCTGATTCAGACACACGTTCAAACCGGGAACTTTAGGTTTCTTTAACTTTATATTAGTAACTCGACAGTCATGTGCCTTCAGCCCAAGCATGTTGCTAATGATAGATGATAGATAAACCTCGGCCACCAGCTCTGACTTAGCTACGTTAGCTTACAAAAGACAACTGATAATCAGCTGCACCTGGCTGCTCCAGGTACACCTCGTTGTGATATAGTATAAATGATGGGGATCAGAGGACTGCTATGGTGAAATGAACTTTAAAAGCCCATGTAGCGTTGAAACATTTGGAAAAACACCAACTACTGTATCGTGGCAAATTACAGTTACAACAATGTCCAGCTCTGACAGCAGGGGACGATGAATGTAGTATTTTTCATCTTGTGACCTCCGTTTTGTGTGTTTTTTGTAAAGCGTGGATTCAGAAGGAGAAAAAAAAAAACAAATGTATGGAACCTATCAACCAGTTGTTGTCAGTCTCAGTGTTTCTGTCTATCAGAAGCAGAAACACACAGCAGGTATCAAGTATTGTTTTTGTCTCCTAGTGAAGTCGTACGTTGTTAAATCGTCTTTCAATAGTTCTCATTTACTTAACCTCTGAATGTACATAGCTTCTAGGTGCGTGTGTGTATGTGTGTGTACGTGAGTGTTGATCCTCAACAGCAGAGCAGAATGTGTTGAGTATAAACTTCAAACGTTCCAAGTTGATGATATTTTTCTCCTCCAGGAAATAGAAATACTTGCACATGAATGTCATGTCAGCAGATGCCTTAAATGTTGCTTATATGTGACTGTAGTGGGGGGTGGGGGGTATCGGGGGGTGGTCTTATCTGTTTGTCACTCAGTCACTGTTCAAACTGTTCAACTGGTGTGTGTTGTGTTGGTCAGTGGGTTGGAACTTCAACGTGACGGCAGCCAGACGTCGTTACACAGTCATTTTTATGTTATTTCATTTTATTTTTCATGGACTTCTGTTACTTTTTTTTTTCTTCCGTTACCAAGTTTCTGCTCTTTGTTTTGTGGCAGTTTTAAGTATTCAAAAGCCTCTGTCTTTCTCTACAGCGCCCTCTGTAGTTTAATTTCAACATGTGCAGTTTGGTCTAAATGATTTTAACCATGGGTCTTGTCACTTGATTAAGATTAAGATTTTTATTCTTTCAGACACCGATAGAGTTTATTACTGTCATTTATTCTGCTATTGTCAGAATACCAGTTCTCTGTCTTGTATAGAGATAACCAGGTTTGTGTTTTGCAGCAGAGCAACCGGTTAAAAGAAGTCGACATATTTAAATAATGAAAATGGTCAAGTTGAACCAAAACACACCATGTAGCCAGCAGAGGGATCCAAACTCTGCCTGTCTGCTCCAGACACACACTAATACAGCAGCAGCCAACACACAGAGCTACTACAGCGCATGTGAACCCACGTAACCTGGATTCTCTGTGGAGCCATGATGCTTTAAGTGATTGTAAATGCTCCAGTACAACAGTCTGTTCTTCACCTGGCTAAATAAAAACTCTTAAGGATTACAGCTTTAAATGTACAACAGTAGCACAGTAAAACTTCATTCCATTACACAAGTCATGGCAGTGAACACTGACCATGTGATCAACTTCGTTTTCCTCAGTATCTCATCACAAATCAGTCTTTATATATTTTTTTGCTGCTACACAGTAACTTCCCCCTCCCCCTTCACTGGCACAACATCTATAACCCAGTGCCTCCATGTCCACACAACTGGACCATGAGCCCGGCTCCACCTCATTACAGCCGCTCAGTGTTGACTCTGACCTGTTCACTGAGCCGGTTACTTGAAGTTCGTAATCATCAGTATCAGAGGATGATTATTACTCAATAATCAAACAGACGAAAGGGCTTTTGAATGCAGTTCTGAGTGTTTTCCATTGAAATCCTCACATGTTCATGGCTCAGTTCATGTCTGTATCATTATCTGTGAATTCTCATCCTCTCTCTTGCTTGCATGTTGTTTGTATGATTTGACAAATGTCATTTTAAATCCCATGTAATCAGTTTTATGTTGTTTGATTTCCTTTCACATGTTTATCTTTATTTATGTTGATTTATGTCTTGGACATACATTTTATCCACGGTGACATGGAAATTGCATTTAAATTAAAAACCTTTGCTATCATTGCAGTATGTTGACCTTGGAACTGAAAGGTCATCTGATGTCTTGTTAGATATCAGGTGTTTACTTCTTTTTGCCCATGTAGAGATTGAAAGAAAAAAAAAAAAAAAAACAAATGTAAAATTTAGGACATGAGAAACATTAAAATTTAAATGTAAAAAAAAAAACAAAAAAAAAAAAACATACAGTTCCAAGCTCATCACTGATGAATGTCAAACTTCTCTGTGTTGATTTCTTTTCTCTGTCCACATGTTGTAATCCTGTAAGTTAAGTCTTCATAAACTCATGAACTGTCCCGTCTGCTTGGAGGAGACACAGACTCGTCTGTCTTCACTGTTCGGAGCAAATACTTGAGATGCTTCTCAGCTGTGATGACTCTGCAGACATGACAGTGAACACATAATGGTGTGAAAGATTTTCTGTTGCATTGGTGTCCCTTGTGCAAAAAAAAAAAAAAAAAAAAAAAAGAATAAAGCACTGTTATCGCACATCTATTCCTCTGTTCTTTGATCAACAATCAACAAACCGTCTTTTCCTTGTTTGATTCTCATTTCATGTTTCTCCAACACTCACTAAACGAGACACTTTAAAGTAAAAACTATGCATTGTTTGGCTGACGTTTCGTCTTCGGTCGCTTCACTAAAAACCTGATGTGTCATTTACATAGATAAAAAAAAATATAGGTTAAAAAAAAAAGTGTTTTTTCTGCTTCAGAGTGACAGAGGTCAGTTAACAAGAGTAGAGGAAGTTTAAAACAGCACTCATCAGTTTCTTTTAAACATTCTACAAATACGTCCACAATATATAAACTGTTCCTAAAACAAAGATGTGTCCGCTACAAGAGCTGAAGAAGAAAAATGTAGAAAATTAAAAAAAGCTGAGTTGGTGTGGATGACATCACAGGTCACGTGACTCACTCTAACCTGCTGCCATACACGTCCACTATGAACTGAGTCGGGAAAAAGAAGAAAACTTGATTTGCAATAACTCAGTATTCCTTTAACTTTAGATTTTACTCACCAAAAATTCATAAAATACTCTGTTCCATAATATTTTGTATTTTTTCCTGATTTTAAGAGTTTAAACTCGGGAAAGATTAGATTTAAGATTAGTTATGTTTAACACCTTTAACTGGTTCAGAAGAGGATTAGGACGACTCATTCAAGTTGTATAGAATTTGAACTTTAATCTCAAAATAAATATTGTAAATCAGTTTATATATTTCCTATATACTAATATCATATATAGTGATTTCCTGAGCAAGTCTTTTATGAATGAACCACCTCACTGTCCACGTCATTGAGTCTGATTATTGAAAACATCATCAGAGTTACTGTTAACTCATGTTATAGTCTCAGTTTCAGGCTCTGTTATCAAGCTAAAGGTCGAACAAAGACTTTGGAATCATTCACAGAAATAAGAGTTTGAAGATTTAAAACTAAAGAAAAAATATACTTTAAAACATGAGGACAAACAACTGTAACGGTAACGTGAGTAAAACTTCAACCCTCAGACCGGTAGAGAGGGATGTTTTGCTGTTGCTGTGGAAGTCTGTGCAGCACTAAGTGTCGTCAGTGTCGTCATATATTTTGGCTGCGGATGCCTTTTAATGATAATAATTTAATGACCATTTCCTCATTTCTGCAGCAGTGGACATTAGTTTTCACTGTTTGTTTAGTTTCTAAAGTAACTGGATGTCAGTGTTCTGCTGCCTCCTCTGGTTCAAGCTGGTTCAAGCCTGTTACAGCTCTGACCACGATCGGTCTCCGATTCACCCAGAATCACAAGAGCCTTAAATATAGAAACATAGATACTGCATCTGCTGCTGCTGATGTACATTAACACTGTACACATCTGCCATATAATGCTAACAGTATGAAAATGGTATTTACACATACATACGTGTGTGTGTACATATACATATGTATAGATATCTATACATGTCTACAGAACAAATCTGCCACTGTGTCAAAACTATTCACCCTCACAGAATTACATAAAGTCACACGGCGGTGACAAACTGATACAGTTAGTTTAAAAGTCCAACTCTTGATGTCCCCAGGTTGGCAGCCATGTTGACATCAATGTGGTGTCTCTGTGTGAGTCTGTATGAATAGAATGAGGTGACAAGTGAAACCACTGGAGGCCAGAAAAGACAAAATCCTCGGAGCATGTTCAAGCTTCACAACATCTTTTTAAGTGAAGTTTGCTGTGGTCCACAGTTCTAACCGCTGAATGTTTCCTATTTTAATACAAACTCTTTTTGCTGCATGGACTGAAACTTTGTCGTGTTGCTTCTTCTAGTGTTGGTGGTTTGTACATATACAGTTGTGTGTATGTGTGTGAGAAATGTTCTTAACACAAATGTTCCTCATGACAGCAACCTGAGTATTGTTGTTATTTAGACCCAATCAAAGAATTCATATGGAAGATGGAAAGGGCCATGTGAAATTTTCAGAATGTGCCTCTCGCTATCCTAAAATGTAAAATGTATAATCAAACACTGGGAGAAGAGAACATTTGTTTGTTTTCTGGTGTCTAAAGGTAATTCAATTGTTGTCACAAGTTAAATATATAATACTATATAATAATCTGTAGATTAACTGCTAACACTGATCTAAGAGCAGTGTTTTCAGTGTCTTTTTTACATTTCAAATGTTCTTTGGTGAGAATTCAACTCTTCAGTTTCCAGTTTTCCTGTAGGAAATGATTCCCGCGTGCTGGTAAGTGTCGACTGTCACAGGAAGTTGTGTGCTCATGATGCTCCCACGTGTTTGGTTGAACTGTTCACAGTTAATTGTGAAACTGTAACTTTGTGCCTTACGGTAGTTAAGATGTGTCACAGTCATAAATATAAAGCGGTAATCTCCAGCCTGACAGTGAAAGATGAACAATAGTGAAACTAAATGTGTAGTTAAACAGAACGTGTTTTATTTTTGATGTAGTGTCAGTTGAAGAGGCTGTGACTCTGTGGTCCTCCTGCAAATGTCTTGTCTCTGTCTCCGTCTCTGTCCACAGGTCAAGTCTGTCATCAACCTGCTGTTTGCTGCCTACACAGGAGACGTCTCGGCCCTGAGGAGGTGACCAGCTCACTGTCACATCTTCTCACTGACCTTTAACCCTGAACGCAGATGAACACTCGCTTATTTGCTGTGGTGGTTAGTGGCTGATAAAACAGGTGTATTATTCACTATGGTGAGAGTCAGCTCGGTGTGTTGTCTGTGTGTGTGTGTGTGTGCAGGTTCGCGTTGTCGTCCATGGACATGGAGCAGAGGGACTACGACTGCAGGACAGCGCTCCATGTGGCAGCAGCTGAAGGTAGCCTCATCTTTACCCACATCACTGTGTCTATAAGAGTCTAAACACCAGTTAACACCGTCTGGACCACTGAATGTTTACAGATCAGACAGGTTCACTGGATCCTTGACACTAGTCGTCTCACATAATCAGCTCTGCGCAGCAGATTTCAGTGCCACAGTGTTTGAAGTGTCTGTTGCACGTCTGCTCTGTTCTCAGGACACACAGAGGTGGTCCGCTTCCTGCTGGAGGCCTGCAAGGTGAATCCAGAACCCAGAGACAGGTAAACCTGGAGCCTCTGTCCTCACTGTACTTATCTTGTCATTCACTTGTTCCTTCATGTAGAAGAATCCAGTTTTCCCCATCTGAAAGCGTCGCTGTTTTTAACTGCAGGAAACATGCTTTTCTTTGATGGTGGAGGTGTTTTTTTTTTTTTTATCCTTCCCCATCATATCTGTGAGTCCAGCATTCAGCATAGTTCAGTATCACATACCTCTAGCCCACTTACACAGAACAGTGCTCAGTTAAAACAAGATCAGGTCTAGTATCTGCCTTTAAAAAATAGGAACACACTGCTGCCTTCAGGTTGATCCACAGACGTGGACCATAGAAAGAAACAGTGGCTCAACACAGCTCTTTGTTCTGAAAAACTTTCCAGAAAGTTAAAAGAATAAAAGAAAACCTGAGTAATAGATAAGTTTTTTCTGGTCATGACATGACAATACTGAGTTGAACGACACAACATTATTTTCTTGATGGATAATATATGTTTGTCCTTGCACAGATGGGGCAACACGCCGATGGATGAGGCGGTTCACTTCGGCCATCATGAAGTGATCACCATCCTGCAGCACAACCGTGACAAATATACCCCTCCTGCTGGGGCAGATGACAAGGACATAGCTGAGAAGAGTCTGGACAGTCTCCTGTAGATCTACTGTGAACTGCTGCAAACCTGCTGTAGACTTGATGTGGCCTGTAGAACTATTGTAGACCCGCTCTGGACTGTAGACTTGTTGTGGACTAGAGACCTGCTGCAGACCTGTTAAGGACTTGCTGTAGACTTGATGTGGACTGTAGACCTGCTCTGGACTGTAGACTTGCTGTAGACATCCTGTGAACTGTAGACCTGTTGTAGACCTCCATTAGACTATAGACCTGCTAAAGACCTGCTGTAGACCCACTGTAGACCTGCTGTAGACCTGCTGTAAACTGTAGACCCACTGTGGACCTTCTGTAGACTGTAGACCTGCTGTGGAGCCAGACTGCTGTTAATAACGCTGCTTGCGTTCCTGTTCCGCTGCGTCTCGTCCTTGGGGTTTTTCTCATGGTGTGGTGTGTTGTTGTGTGAGTGAGTGTGAGCCTTCACATTACTGTTTAAACACATTTAAAATATCTAAATATCTAAATAAATGTCAGGTGTTCAGTATATTTCTCATGTAATCTTTGACAGGATGTGTTGGTTTAGTTGTGATTCTGCTCCTCTGGTCTGTTGGTCGTGTGAGATGATGTTTAAACTGTGTGATTCATGTTCATCTGCAGCTTTAACGAAGCTTCACGTCTCTGACGCCACTGACTCATTATATTCTGAATGTATTTCTCAGTGACTTGTAAGAGGCAGCGTGTATTTATTTTTTTCACAAACTTTTGACATGTAAAACTCACTGAAGACAGAAGAGTGTGTTATTAGTTTAGTTAGTTTAGTTTTAGTTATTAGTTTTTTTGTTTGTTTTTTTTAATCATTTTCTTTACTTTTGTTTGGGTCTTTGCATGTTCCTGTGCATTTTTCATGTTTTTTTAAGTGACAAAGATGCTGATCATATCATGTATAATGTTGATAATTTTCATCAACAGGTTCTTCTGTCATCCACAACCATTCTCATCAATGATGTTGGCAATCTCAGATTTACTCTTTTTTAGTCGTTATCAGTGTGATCAGTTTTCTTATGGTCAGTTCTCAACCACATATTTACTTTATAGCTGTTTCCTTCTGACTGAATCCAAATGAAAACTATGAATGTTTACAGGAAGTGCTTTACACTGTATAATGAATTGTGTACAGTTGCACAAGTGATCAGACACTGATGAAAAAGCAGCTGATCGACTGTGATGTTTGATTTTGTTTTCAGTGCATCAGTTTAGTTGTTTTTCGTTTGCAACCGATCGAATCTTCCAGTCAGTGTGAGTGTTTCACAGCCAATCAGAGCGATTGAGACAAAATGGAGTCGATTGATGTTTTTTTTTTTTTTTAATTAATAAAAACCAGGAGGCCGATTTTCCTTTGAATCCACAGGAATCAAACAAGTTGGAGGTTAATTCTGACGATATTTTATAGTTGAAATGTTAGAAATGAATGTTTCTCTGGCTGGTTTGACTCCTCTAACAGACCAAGACCCTGACTGTATATTATATATTGTGGTGTTGGTCAGGCTCCATCATCTGATCTTCTGCTTATGAAGAGAATAAAAAGAAGTGTTTTATGATGAAATATGTGAAGTCACTTATGTCTTTGACTCAACAGGTGAAACATTTATGTCTTTTGGGACTGAAAATCTAGGCAGTGATACATTATATACATAAAAAAAAGGAGAAAAAAAGATCTTCATGATTAAATTTAAATGTTTTTCGCTGATTTCTAAAAGTATAATACAAATACAGATGTTATTAAATTTGACAGTGGAATAGATCCACATCTTTATTTTAATTAACAACAGTAAAAAAAACAATATATAGTACAGCATCATTAATAAAGCATTACAATGCCATTATTTTTAAACCCCCGCGGAAGAATTTTTCCATTTTACAGCTCCATAGTGCCAGAAGGAAGATAGTGCAAATATTCACATCACATGGTTTTAACATGGTTTGTGTCTTTGTGTGCAAAATCTGAAATCCCTTGTAGTCATTTCTATACATTCATATAGAGCAGGATAGTATTCAGTTTGATTTACAAAAGCAACCAGGAACTTTACAGGAACAATTACACTAGACGTAGAGAGAGAAATCCAACACATGTAGCAGTATTATATAGTGATATAAGTAAAAATAGTTCAATTCTTATTTTTTACAGGTTTTTGTAAAAAAGGTTTTGTTCCGTTTCCTTATTGTTGATCGTACAGTACAAAGACCTGCACTGTTACACATAAATAAATCTATTATATGTAATAACATACAATAACTGTGGCTGGGGCTGAAGTGTTGGAGGTCAGTGTATCAGTCTTCAGAGAGTGGTCTGGTAGGCAGGAGATCCACACATATAAAACAGATCAGAGAACAGATCCTGAATCACTTCCTTCTACAAACAAAGAAGAAGAGAGTTCAATTAGATTAAGTGCAGGACTGTTGGAGGAAATGATGTGTAAAACTTCAGACCTACGTTCAAGTCAACATCCATGTGCAACTCCTGAGGAGGAGACGGAGGTGGTGTGGGATGACTAAAAAAAAAAAAAAAAAAACATTAATACAGCAGGAAATGATACAGCTTTCTGTGAATCAAATCATTATAGATGTCTTTGGTTTAATTATTCTCTTGCTTACACTGAGAACGGGACATTTTTTCTTGGTATGTATCCGTTTTTCACAAGCTTCAGCGAACCTGTGTAAACAGAGATCACATGATAATCAGTATAAACAGGATAATCTATGCAGTTGTCACGGCAACGTCAACATAAATCCATTAGTCATTACAAGAAGGAGCGAATCACCAAATACTAGCTATGTTAGATGTCATGTTTCTGGAAAACAATCACCATCTTAAAGGAAATTCTTGTTTGTCTATTGTTGCACAAGGTGAACCCAGTGAGATGATTAAGGGGAGAGACGGTACCGGTGCTGCAGTAGGGTTGAATGGCATCATCTTTGTGTTTGTCTGGGTAAAGATAGGTGAGAGGGCTCTTGGTCATGTTCCCATCTTTGACACTGTAGAGGTAAATGTTGTCTGGCAGAGACATGGTCAACAGATCGCTCTTAGTGAAGGGCTCTACTGAGTGCACATGGTTCTCTGTGGGGAAACACACACACACGCACAGTCTTACACTGTCCAACTACAAGTACTGGACATTAAAATCCTTCTCTGAAATATTTTGACTTCAGTACAAACATACCACCGTTAAGGTGTTCAACCCAGCTGAAACTGATGGCTCCATCTTTGTTGGTCTCGCTAAATCGAAGCAGAAACGTCCCGGGCTGCTTTTCCCTCAACAGCTTTGTTGTCGTCTTCCTGCTCACAAACCCCATGATGCACCTGAAAACCCACACAGACGAGACTAGAGGTTAAATAAACAGGAACCATAGTGACTCAGATGACACCGTCGTTAATTTAGTGGTTGAGATGTGAAACATTGACACGTCTCACCCGTCCCGCCACAGCTCCACCAGGTGTCTTTTGATCAAATCCAGGATTCCGTCGATCCAGATCCAGGCACTTTCATTCTGACACAGGAAAACATCCATTAAAATCCTATATGTTGTACCAGTTGTATAATAAATAAAATATGGTGAAGACTTTGCTCCACATTCACCTTAGAGAACTTGCACCAATGAACACGATCATCAGGGTCATCTGAGGAAACAAATCAACACATCATCCCTCATTTCCTCTCATATGAGAACACAAAGACCTGTTCAGTATCTAGTAACTCAACATTTCTTTTTTTGAGTTACATGTTAAATTAATATCAGTTTTCTCTCTTAACTGTCGGTCTGAAAGCTAATCAGTGTATTTCCTAATACACTCATTTAGAGTCTTAGATATAATTAAAACGTGCTCTAAAAACATGCAGATCAAACCTTCTGATCAGACGTGAACTCCTCTGAGATTTTCTACTAATTTCTGCTGAAATGGTTCTATTCACGGGAACAAGCTGCCAAACACTCACCCACAATCTTGTCTCTCAGCACAGAGAGCTGATTTTCATCGAGAGGTCGTCCGAGTGACAGAAACTGCCAGCTCAGAACCTGTGACAGCTGTTGCCAGGAGACGGGAGGCGGGTCAGCAAACAACAACAGGTTCTGAGGAACAAAAATCACAGTTTCAGAATGTTTTTTTTTTTTTTTTCCTGTATGTTTCCAGTTTTGTGCATATAAACGTGTGAATATAAAATTAAAACAATTAAGTAGTAAACTGATGTTAGAGAATCAAAATACATAATAATAGTAATAAAAAAAGGTGTGACAGGTAAACAGATGCTGGTGTTGTTTTACTTGTTTATTTGTTGTGTTGATGCTGTACCTGCTGTATCCCGGTGGATATGTTGTTCCACATGACAGAGGCCCAAGCACTCGGGATCTGGACGGTAGCGGAGATGACGACGAGGGGCAGCGAGCTGGCCTGGAGGACACCGTTACGTTTACAAACTCATCCCCATTCTTTGTAACTTCCATTTTGTGTTTGAAGGTTTGAACTTCTTTGGTTCATAACTGAGGTTAAAGAAGAAACTGATAAAAGCACATAAAAGTCATGTTCACTCACTTCGATGTTAAACTTGAGTCCAGCGTGTTGAAACTCTGTCACAAACTTAATGATGTGCAGTTCTTCAGTGACTGTGAGACGACTCTGAGGGAAACAAAGAATTAACAAAGGTAAAACATCTTGTAGACGTGTGTAGACAACTTGGACCTTTGACCTCATCACCAAATTCTAATCAGTTCATCCTTGAACTGTGCTGTATAAATGAATTACCCAATAACATTAATTTTTAAAATGTATTTTGCTGGATAATTGTCTCACATTACTGATTGTGGAGTCCATCCACAGTGTCACATATGACTTTTTATGACATATAATACATAATATAAGTTAAATATCAGCATGTCCTCTTACCTCACAACTTCCTTTGGTTTTCGCTTTGGTTTCCTTCAGCGACTGAAAAATTAGAGGCAAAAAATATTTTGTTAAACGCAGCCATCAGATGATATAAACTGGTACTGGTCTTAAATATGAAGCTGTTTGTAGAGTTTCGTACCATGTGTGTGAATTCTGCTGCCAAACCTTCACCAGGAGCGTCTACGTCCAACACCTTACTGTTGTCTCTGGTGAAGTCAAAGCGACGGAAGCTACAAAAAATAATAACAATAAAAAAATAAATAAATAAATTAGCCCAGAGTTAATATGTGTCCAGACTTAAAACAGTACTCGTTATGAATGAAAAGTAATAACATTTCATTTCAGACTGATCTGAATGACCTTTACCTACCCGTTCATAGCCATGACTTCTTCAAAGTCCCTTATTTATTTTTAGAAGAAAAAGAAACAAAAAGGCACAATTATTAATAAAAAACAAAGATTTGTATAAAGTAATAACATACTGTGTCACTGTCTCAAATCAAAGTCTGTGAGACTTACTTGTCAATGTAAGGTTTGACTTTGAGCAGGCACTTAAATTCAGGGAGGTTTGCCAAGAACCTGAGAAGACAAGAAGCAGGTACTGATAAGAGAATCTCACTCTGATGGAACAAGTTAAATATACTGTGTCTGTTTCACCTCATTGACTCCTGCTGCTCTGAGGCCTGACAGTCTCACCTGACTACTGCTACGAACCGCACACCGGTCTTGAGGATCTGAGGTCGCTGTGGTATACTCGCCATGACAGGCTGTTTCACAACCACCAGAGCACTGCGAGAGAGACGACGACAAAACATGTCAGCAACATGACAGTGTGTGTGTGTGTGTGTGTGTGTGTGCTGTATATAGGACAAAAGAGTCCTGGTGCCACATCTCACTTTTCGAGAAGTTTTGTGAGCAAAGCCATCGTCTTCATGTCAATGTCTTGGTGCAGACCTGACAAGTCCATGCTGTTGTATTTCTTGTCCTGGTCTTGTAGTTTTTGCAGCTGTTGTCGTGCTTCTATCAGCACTTCTGCAGCACCTGTGAACCTGCACACAGAACATAAGTAGCGTTAATTTCGTCGGACGAAATATGTTCGTCAACGACCCTTTTTTCCATGACTAAGATGAGACTACGACGAGATGGCGCCAATGCTCTAAAAACTGACTAAAATTGTGTTCATGTGCGTTATCGTTGACGGATAAAAACGAGAAAATGTTATGCAAGAAATAAAAAATAAACAAAAAACTCCCTCCTTGTTTTTCGTCTACTATAAAAGAAGCAATGCACCATCCAGTCCAGCTGTCATATGTTTGTCCTGGCACTTCTTCTACTGTAGGCTACGTTACATATGCTCTTGCTGCGCCCCTGTGGCTTCAAAATGAAACTGCATGCAGAAGGAACACGAACGTGGGAGCTGCAGTCATGCTAGGGAGGAAGAAGCGACAGGACGTTTGGTCCCATTTCAAGAATTTAGAATCTGAGAAAAAGTCACAATGCCCCGTTTTGACAGATGGGAATATGCGCGGGGAAAAAAAAAAAATCTGGGAAAAATACCACCAACCTGAAAAGGCATTTAACCCTCAGCCACCCAAATATTAAGGTGAGCTAACTGGTGCACATCTGCATACACTGGTTGATTAAGCTGGTCCTAGCAGCTAGCATCCATGCAAATAGTCACTCAACACTGATAGTTTTAGTTTAACATATTATGGCGACAATATACTAGTTTTGTAACACATTCTCTACCTGTAACATGTCATACTTTTAGTAGATGCAACTGGCATAAAAACAATTTATTTATATTGAAATTTAACAATTGCATGTAGAAGATGGCTCAACAGATCATAGCAGACAGTAAAAGTAATGATGGAAGTCACACTTAGTGATGATTTCAGTGTTTGTGTGTTATCAGTAAATATTACTGACCACTCAGTGAGTTTCACGTCTTCGAATGACAACCAACAAAGTCTCCAGACTCGTTTGTTGGTGTTTGATAATTAAAAACTGACAAGCTATGGGTTTACATTAGTCTTGTGTTTCAGTGGAAGTCATCATCAGAAAAGAGTCCTGTTATCAGATAAATGGAAAACGTTAGCGACAACTAGCGTCTGCTAGCTAACATTGACAAACATTATTAGTTAGCCTAATAAGTTCAATGTATGGATGAGTTTATTAATTAAATCGCTAACGTTTTTGACAACTGCATCCTTGTCCTGGTGCATGCTGGGAAATTTTCTCCCCACCCTTCATCCAGAAGAGAATCGAGACAGCCTCACGTGAACGTGCAAAAGAGAGGGGTAGAAATGGGACTGGCCCTTTGTCTCAAGCAGTGATGACTCACCACTTCTCGAGGTGGTCCACAGAGACGTCTACTGGACTTCCAATGCAGAACATCTGCTGCCTGTACTTCCACTCTGGCAGCTCCACATCAGTGATATCTGCTACGACCTGTTCCGCCTGCTCTAAAACCTTTCCTATATTCAGCAAAATCATCTGCAGGAGAAACAACAGCACAGGAACGTTAGGTGAAATCTATGATCCAACGCAGCTGAATAAACACTGCCTTTCCAGCTGACTTGAGTTTTGTTTGTCAGTTGCTCTCTAAATGTGACTCTACATTACCTGCTTTGATTGTGTGATCTCTGTGGCCAGTTTGATACATTCTTCTTCCACAACAGCCTGGGACTGGACCAACCCGTTACACTGCTCCACTGGTGACAACACATGAGACAAGCATGAGACATGAACTCCAACCAAACCTGTCACACGTTTGTCTCCTGCCGTACCTCTGCTTCTCCAAGTCGTCTGTATGTAGTCGTACTTGCTGGACATTTCCCCTTGAGACCTGACTTGCTTTTTTATGTCCTGCATTAGAGTCAAAGTCCATGCACTTAGAAAACAATTATAGTAAGTCAGCAAACAAGCATGTGTTCATTATTTGAGACGGAGGCGAGTTTACCGTCAAATGCCATTTGAGTTGATCGATTGTGTATTTCAAATGTTTCAATTTTCCTTCCACAGCTGCAGCACCATAGCTCTGACGAAGACACAAACATATTTGCTTCAGTCTTTTGCTGTTATTGAGGATGTGGAAAGTCAGTAATAGGCAGTAACTGGAGCACATTATTTTGCAGTTGGGCTGTTAGACTGGTGTTGAAAGTGATGTCATCGTCTTCTCAGCTGCTACAGTCGTAAAGCTGGCATCATGTAAAAGGGCATTCAGCACCTCCGTTTCTGTTGAACCAAACGTTTTGCTTTTGTTTTTTTGTTATCAGTCTTCTTACCTGCTTCTCAGAGGCTGAAGTCAGGATTTTCTTTTCCTCTAGCAGGCATTCAGTGAGGATCATGGCCAACTTTTGCGGCTCATCATGAAAGTTTTTCTGTGTTAAAAAAGAAAAAAATCAACACAGAAGAAGAAAGAGTATATAACAAATCCAGTATAACTGAGGATGAGTCGTCATCTCAAATGTAGCACAGCACTGCTGCAATGTCGGATCAGTGTAAAACATCATAGATAGATAGATGAATACTTTATTAATCCAAAAGGGAAATTAAGGACTGAATCATTATTGTCATACCACCAAGTAGTCCTTCATTCCTGGATAATCAGGTCCAGGCAAAAAGTTTTCCTGGGCAGAATGATTCCACTGTTCATCCAAATACGCCAGGAGTGAGTAGAAACAAGACCTGGCTGCATTTAGATCCACAGCTGCTGACGCCCTAAACACACAACAACAGAGAATCCACATGAACTTAATGGCTGTTTCTGTCTTATGAAGAACAAAATACAACATCCAATCTAACCAGGATAACAGAGTTGTTGTTTCACACACACACACACACACACACACACACACACACACACACACACACACACACACACACACACACACACACACACACACACCCTGTCCCACTGTGCTGCCCCCGGTGCCACCTTGAGGCACCACATTATGTAATAACGGTGTATTATGTGATAATGTAATACATTTTCATGTCACTATGTAGTAATGCTGCATTGTGTAATTTTTGTTATATATTGCATCAGTTAATACAAAATGCAAGTGTTTCACTGTTTATCATGAAGAAAACCTGATAATGAGGCAAAGTTTAGTTTATTGTGCCAAAGAATTTTATTACAAAATGTGGCAAATAATGTGGTGCTATTACACTGCATTTACTTGCACATATACTTGATGCTGCTGTCAAACACACAAATTTTGCCCTGGGAACAAATAAAGGATTTCTATTTATTCTACAATGACATGGAAATTATTCTATAATATAAACCTTACACCTACACACCTTAACTTTATTCCTTTATCATTCTTTTGGCTTCACACCTTATAACTGTTTTATTATTTGTACTTGCAGGATCAGGTCTTGCAGGATCAGGTCTTGCTGTGTGAAGTTTGCATGTTGTCCGACTGGATATTTTTCCAGATGCTCTGACTTCTTCTCCAGCTCTAGTGTTCTAGTTCACTGCATCTGCAGACCAATAACTTAGACTAGCTAGATTGAGTATTATGTATTATGTAGTGATGCTCACAATCACAGAAAACGCCGTCTCTCGCGCGCACGCCCACACACACACACACACACACACACACACACACACACACACACACACACACACAGCGGTGTCTTACCAGTCCTGGTTCTCTATGCAGAAACACAGACAGTGTCGGATGTGTCTGGGAAACTTTGTCTCATAAAAATGACTGAGTTGACCCTGGATCAAGTTCCTCCTGAGCAGCTCCGTCCACTGGGCCATCTACAAGACAACACACTGAGACGCTGCCGCAGCAACAAACTTCCGGATACTTTATTCGTACTCACATATTAAGACAGGAATTTTGGGACTATTACTCTATTGCTTCACAAATAAATAAATAAATAAATAAAATAAAATAAAAACATAAAACAAAATGGCTGATGTCAACCAAAACGAACCACAACACATAAACACAAACATGGACACTGACTGACGCGCAAAAATCATAACATCTTACAAAGTTTAATAAAACTAAACTCCAGACAAACATACGACTAAAATGTCTGACACTGTCAACAACAATAACAACTGAAGAGCTGACAAGGAAGCTAATAATCCAAACTTCGTGACAGTAACTGACTCAGCACCGCTGACATTTCAGAAATTATTCGAAGTTTCTCTATAAACATTACGTGCGTCCGTATTAAAACAGACGTTACTTTATGGTCAACATACGTTTCTCTTCCATCCACAGACAGAATGAGTTACCTTGTGAGCGGTCTGACTCCTCGGTGTAGCAGCTGAAAACACACTGACCGCAGTGAGCGACTGTTGAGGTTTTATTTTCGCTTAGGCTGCATCCAACACTTGATTCACCGTAAATGTTGTGACTGTCGTCAACTCGGCTGCTGTTAACACACACCACACTTCCGCTTTTACCCCCAGCTGCTGGTCTGACGTTGACGTCCTGACGTCCCCGGGTCGTGTCGGTGCTCGAGCTCCTTCAAGTCGTTATAACCGACTTTTATTTGTTACCATATTAACAACAGACATGTTTTATATTAAACCACGACAGGCTGTGAGCATGTCTCGTGCTAAGAAGTCTTGGTTGTTTATCACCACGTGCTGCAGCTTCCGGTCATATAAATATCAGCTTTGTGTTTTCTTGGATGAAATAAATCACCAGTCGCATGTAAACGTTTACAAGACTTCACATCACATCAACACACAGAGGAACACTACACATTCACTGAGTTTGGACCAAACTTTATATCGTTCTCCAACATGTTTCTGTCTAAGAACAGACTGTACATGTATGTCCTGATAATTGATTACAAACTCAGAGTTCAGTGACATCATAATATTATTTATTCTACACTCCCACGCGCTCTCGGATATCGACGTGATTTTCCGCAAATGAAACTATGTTCAAGCAAGCGGCGTTTACATATGTGTTTACTTCCGGCTTTTTTCAAAATTAAAGCCCCATTTTTTTTTTCTCCACCCTGTGTAACATACAAGGGCGTGCCACACTCCTTCAATGTTATCGTCAATAGTCGGCAGGTGAACTTAGGAACATTAAAGCAGGTTTGCAGGTCGCCTGAATGTGTCACCAACACATCTGCTGCAGTTATGTAATATGTAGAGTCAGTGAGATGATGATGGCAGTACAACATAATGCAGGTAAAATAAACACATCAACTTGTTTTTATATACATTTATAGAAAGTCACAGTAAAAAGTAAAAACAAAAGTTCAAACCAGTTTGTCACAGATCTAAATAAAAAACACTGACAACACTTTGTTTTTTAAAAAAGCAGTTATTAATATAAAAAATAACAAGTGATGAATGCATCAAAAACTTCTTAAAACACAGTCAACTGTTTCATAGTGACCAAGCCGTTGAATGGAGACCGGTGTCAGGTCAGACACGAAATCTTTGCTCTGGAGAATTCGACGAACCTTCAGCAAAATGTTGAACATTTTCATCTGCCTTTACTCTGAATATGGAGAACTCATCTGTGCAAACAAAATGAGAACATCAGCAGCTGATAATATGGAGGAAGATACAGTAGTGAGGTTTTCTGGTAATATTTGAGTATATATTAGTAACCACTAAAGCTTTTTAGCTGCCTTTTATGTAATAATTAAATAAATGAGCCTAAGACACAATAACATTTTATAAATCTAACATCAGTGAAGAGAGACTTACATTTGATAGAAGGATTGGATATTAAATATTTTGGCATACTGTTACTATTTTCAGCTGCAGCTCATACACATTTGGTGCTTTAGTGAATATTTATCGCAGCAGGACAGTACATAAGGCACTGAGTCAAAATAAACATCATCTAGTCCAACAGCGTGGCTCACACATGGACCATCAATAGTTTTTGAATGACAATAAACTAAATCTACAGCAGAGGGATAAGTTATACCAGCCTGGTGTTCTGAGTTTTGGCCTTAACTTTGGATTCACTTAAAGTGAGAATAGTACATCATATTGCCTCCATTATCCTTTGAAAGAGAAGCAGTACGGTGCACTTGATGCTGAAACAGCAAACTTACTGTGTCGATGTCAAAGCACAGGTGCTCGTTGAGCATGTCGAACTCTCCAGGAGTCATCGGGGGCTCAGGAGACTGGCAGGGAGGCGGTGTGCTGATTGTATTGGAGCTGGAATATAGGAGAGGGAAAACACAAGTGAATGGGCTGAAACCGACATACTCTGAGTGTACAGTCATTATTGGAAACTGTCCAATTGGATTACTAGTATATACTATATATATATATATATATATATATATATATATATATACATATACAGTGGTCTATCCATCTATCTATCTATCTATCTATCTATCTATCTATCTATCTATCTATCTATCTATCTATCTATCTATCTATCTATCTATCTATCTATCTATCTATCTATCTATCTATCTATCTATCTATCTATCTAACTATTTATCTAACTATTTATCTAACTAGCCATATTCAATAATGTACAACAGTAATTGTAATTGCAGCACACAGAGAGCTGGTTCTAATGTTGGAACAACAAACTCACCGTAATTCCGAGATGGGGATGAGAGTAGATGGGATGTACGGATAGACTGGAAATTTAACAGAGACATGAGAGACATAAGTATTGTAGTTCACAAAGAGACTGAAAACATGCTCTACTGTAAAGAGAAGGTTTTGCACTCTTGCCTTTACTAGGCTGACTGTTGTAAAGGCGACCAAAGGCCTCGTCTTTGGGGATATCAGGGTAGAGGAACTTGAGTGGATTCTCTGGAACGACCCCGTCTGAGATCACTTTGTAATCTCGTATGATGTCGGCAAACGGGAGAGCGCTGAGCCGGTTTTTAGTGTATGGTTCCACAGAGTTGAACTTCACATCTCCTGTTGTAAAAAAACAGAAACAAATCACTGTTAGTGAAGTGCAACATTAGCTCAAGTTATGGCGACAGTCCACCTGTACTACTTTCAATGGAAACGACAAAAAGTGCATGAAAATAGTTTAATATTTCAGGGTCTTTATAAAAAATATCACAATCAGTATTTCACTGACACGTGGTCTGGTGGAAACAGCCTGTTTGAGAGAGACCTCACCGTTGTCGTTATGCTCCACCCATGTGAAAGTGATTCCTCCGAGGTGACTCTCACTGAAGCGTAAGAGGAAGGTGCCTGGTTCTCTGTCCTTCAGCAGGGTACGCTCCGTCTCCTTACTCACAAAACCCATGATGTAACTAGAATAAAAAACAACCAAAAACGTTTTTTTTTATGCTTTGCACTTGTTTATTTTAAGTTAAACAGACATAGCATGAACTGAGGGCTGTGATATTAGTGTTAATTTGGTATGAGGAGTGTGAAACCAGAATTTCCTTTTGACGTTTTCAGTGGTTGTGTTTGTTCAACCACAGTGATTCAGTAGCTTTTTCTGAAAACTGTTTTAGATTCTCAGCAGAAGGAAATGTTACACCTTACATGTTTGTGATTCATTATGACTGTTCATATCCAGTGATTGTTACAATGAGCAGTGAGCAGTGACTTGTGGGGGGTTTGGGGCTCGAGGAGACTTACTTCTCATTCCAAACCGGCAGTAAATGTTTCTTGATGAGCTCCAGGATGGAGTCCAGCCACATCCAGAAACTGAACGGCTTTCCTGGAATATTCTCCTTGAAGAAAAAAATAGTTTAGCAAACATATAATGTAGATACAGTAAATAAACAATATGTTCGGAGCAGTGAGCATGTTTGCTAATTAACCACTAGATGGCGCAATTATATTTCAGGGAGCACTTACCTTAGCAAACTTAGACCAGGACACTTGATATTCATTACAGGAAGCATGCTGACCTACATACAGATGAAATAAACACCATGTGTGAGTTTGAATAACTAACCAACAGACAACTGCTTGTTTTTTAAGTTATTCCAAAATCAGTTTCAACTCCAGAAAAAAATGTACCAAGAAGTTTTTCTCCCAGCATGGTGAGCTGCTCCTTGTTGAGGCCCCGGCCTGCAAATGTAGAGAACTGCCAGCTGAGGACCTCAGACAGCTGGCCCCAACTGGCCCGAGGTGGGTTCCCGAAGAATGCTAAGTTCTGTGATTGAATGGGAACAAGATGAGGGAAGTGGTGTTGCAGAATTATTTTGTATCTCTGAATATAATGTAATATAATTCAACAGTACACCAAACTACTGCAGCCTCAGAATTCACCACAGAGTAGAATCAGCACCTTCTAAACCTGTTTTATCTAAACACGTTTCATCAGCGTGTGTTGCCTCACCCTCGGCTCATCCGTCAGGAGGTTATACCACATGACCGAGGCCCAGCCTCCGGGTAGCTGGCTCACGTTGGAAATGACCACCAGAGGCAAAGAACACGTCTGAAAGAGTTCACACAAAATGAATAAATGAGCAAGTCACAGTCACGACGACAGGTGACAAAACATCAGGTAACATCGCCATCGTGTCTGACCTCCAGATCAATGGTGAGGCCCTGCACCGTGAAGCACGCCTCAAAACTGAGAGAGTGAAGTTCTTCTGTAACAGAGAGCAGACCCTGCAAAACACACACACGTCAAAATCAGACACATTCAAATAACCACATTACTGTGAAATACTGTGACAGCACCATTGGTTTGGGTTTATTTTAATTCAGACAACCTTGGTACATCAGAATCGTCAACATTTCTTACCTCATTCCCTTTTGTGCCATTGATGTATTTCTTCTCTTTCAACTGCTATAAAACACAAACACAATGACAGTTTACTTAGAATAATAATAATTAAAAAAAAAAAAAAACATTGATAAAATTCATCAAATCCAAGTGTAATTGAAACTGTTTTAAGTCTACTGATGGTGTGTGATACTGACTTCACAAGGTCTTGTTGAAACAGGAAACAATGGAAAACTTCTTAATGTTTTTTTTCCCTAGTGTTGTTAATTCATTTCTTTTTAACAATAATCAATTGAATCAAATTCAGGTCACTTGTGATGCTGATGGAATGAGTCTTGGGTCTAAACGCATTTACTAGAACCACTGTTTACCCCAAGAAACATCATCTGACATCACCATCTCTGCACACATCACGGTCTAACAGCTGCTCTCAGATCAGAGGATTTCCTCTATCGCTCTGTCTTAACTCCTCTAACACCTTAATATTCTTGTCCAGCACCTAATCTTCACTTGAGAACTTCCTACTTGTCTTACATGTCTTTGTACTTTACCTCATCAACGGATCCAGAACTTGTTCACATCCTTAATGTCTCCTACTGTTCTCAGGTTTCAGTTCTCCTTCACTTAAAAAGCTTATTTGTATAAGTATAGTATGTGACTGACACATAAACATGTATGATCAGACAGTGAGGTTGGATTTGTTTTTCTTACCAGGTGCCTAAACTCCACTGAGAGGCAGCCGTTGGTATAGTCCTCAATATCCATAACTTTAGTGTTGTTTGTCAGGATGAAAAACTGACGACTTCTGGGTAGAAGAAGATGGTGAAACAGAGAGGACGCTAGTTGATTATATTGATTCACTGGAGGAAGAAGTTGTTAAAAAGGTTTTAAGATGATACAAAGCAGGTATAGCCACTGAAATCAGATAAACAACAACAAACGGATGTGGAGCTGTTAAAACAACATATACATTTATCTGCAGGAATAAAGATCATGGGTGATGTGGTACTGTGACATTAATCAGGTTGTGGCAGCAGCAGTGAAGTGGTGTCTGATGGTGTTTGAAACTCTGACAGCTCTGTGATAACATGATGTGGTGTTTTACACTGAGCGTGTGTTCTTCACACCTAACTGAGCGCTACAGTGCTTCTATCTGTGATAAAATTAAACATGAGCGGTACGTCCTGTTTGTTTATACTCACACTCTGCCCAGGGGGAGGTCTCTAGAAACACAAATACACACACGCATATGATTAGTGCTTAGACACATTAATCTGCCAGATATGATTAATATGTTGCACACAGAATGACTACAAGTTATACACATTAAACCTGATTTATATTTAAAATTTTAAAAAGAATCTCACTTGTCAAATGTTGTTTTCACCTTCAGCTGATAATCCACCTCTGGAAGTTTAACTAGGAGTCTGGGAGAAAAAAAAAATGCTAAAATGATCTCATATGTTTTTTTTCTGCCAAAAATCTCAGACTGATTCATGTAAAACCAGGGGTATAAACAAAAAATTACAGGGAGAACAAATAGACAGAAAACATCAGACTATGTGATGATACCTGACTTTGGTGGTGAACTGTACTCCGGTCTTGATGATGAGGGGTTTCTGTGGATGTGTGGGCATGCATGGCTGCTTCTCCACCACAAATGAGCTGAGAACAAACCACACCCTAATATGATTTACACAATTCGCACCATGTTCACTTCACACATTAGTCCTGCATTTGACACCTTTCTATCTTGTGTAATGTGCTGCTGCCAGTGCTCTGAGAAAAGGAGGAAGTGGTGTTGCACACACATGTCATACATGTCGGTGTAAAAACTGCATGTATTCACAAAATGAAAAAGACGAAGCTGCACATACTTGAAACTCTAAAACCAAAAGACGCCTTCACATAAACCTGACCTCAGACCTTTGCTTATAACCTCGAGAACAAAAACATTCCCCAATAAAGGTTTAATGAAACTGAAACATATGTGGGAACATTGAAAACAAAACAGGTAAATGTTGGCACAGCAATGTGTTAAACATGATTTAAAGTATATGTTGGATGTGTTCCATTGCTTTTGTTGCGTACCTCTTGATGAGGTGATATATGAGGTATTTGACTCGTTCCTCCATCTGTGGTTTCTGCAGTGGGATGGGGTCGCTCTCATAGGTCACCTTCACCACCAGCTCCCCCAGTTTGTCCAGCTGACGCTTGATCTGGAAGAGACTCTGAGCTGTCAGAGTGAACCTGAAAGGGAACAGGTGGGAGGAGGATAAGGACTTTTTTTTTTCCCCTTCTCTGTAAACCCTCAGAAGAAGGTTGAGAAGAAAGTCGTGTCAAACATTTGCGGTGCTGAGAATTCACACAGGGAGTAACTGAACGTAACAACAACACGCTGGACCATCTGTGAGGTTGATGCACCTGGGTCACAACGTCTGCTGAGTCAGCTAAATGCTAACGTCAGTGTGTGAACACATTCACAGATGACGGTGTTAACATGCTGATGCTTAGCAGGCACAATGGTTGCCATGGTCACCTTCACTCAGCATGTTACAATGCTAACAACCACTTAATATGTACAGAAGGTCAGAAGAGGCTATTTAATTAGGAATGCTGTTAAATGTATTAGACAAAAAATGGAAGTGATGAATAGAGAAGATTTCGGGTGTTGTTACATTTCATTTTGACAGACGTTTTCTATGACAAATCAATTTATTGATCGGACATCAGAGTGAGAAATACTTTACTGGTTCTATGAAAACTATAATACCAAAGTGTTTATCCTCTGGAGAGTATGAATATCTGTACAAAGCTGGTGGATTAGTGAACTGACCAACACTGCATCTTTAAACACTCAAGAGGTTTTTACTAGGCTTTTACACAAAAGCTGCCATTTGATCAAAATGTGACCAGAACTGTGGACACACTGAAAAAGTAGAAAAGTCCTCTGTTTAAAAATGTCACTGTTTAATGTTGAGAAAGGGAGAAAAGTGGTGCAGCGCACACATAAATGTTAACAAATATTACTACTAAAAATTACTATTAATTGATTCAACAGGGAGGTCACAAGGTGACGTAATTCCTGTACGTCATGTTCACACGTTCTGCATGTAGTGTCTTGGTACATGTGTAGATCTAATCATGGAGCTTTACAGTAAAACTCAGTGATGCTCCTCACCAGCTCTGTAGCTGGTCCAGACCAGTCAACAGTGGACCACCAATAGCAGCGATCTGCTGCCTGCGTTTCCAGTCCTGCAGCTCAGGGTTGAGCTGAGAAGTCATCAGGTCATCGATCTCCTTGATCACAACATCCATCTTTGACAGGATCTCCTAACAGGAGTATGGGGAAGACATGTAAATGACAAAATGCAATGAATCTTTATTTGTAGATTTGTTATTTTTGCAGCTTTGTCCCTCACAAATCAGAGATTTGCACAAAGATACAAATGCATACCTTCCTTTTAAAATCAAGCCTGTTGAGCATTTCCTGTAGCCTTGTTACTTCCTGTCTCATCATGTCAGAGTTCCTATCTGCCGATTCTGACGAACGCACAAAGACAGCCATGTAGTTTTGAGCATGCATTTGTGTGCTGAAGTCGAGAAGTTTTTTTTTACGCTTGCAAGAAATGACAAGTAAGACGTTTTTTGTTTTTGTTTTTTTCTTCCTCAGCACTAACTCACCCCGAGACTGTAGAGTCTTGTAACGGAAATCAAAGTCGTCCTGCATGTCCTCTATGTACTTCACAGCCTGGTCCATCAACTAGACATAAACAGACACAGTTATGTAAAACAGAAACATATTAATACATTTGTTTTGATGTTCCCAGAAATGAGTTTACCTGCACGCTGCTCCTGATGATCCCCACCCTGTTGTCCATGTTCTTCTGCCTCTCAAAGGCCACAGAGTTCTGCAGGGACTTCTCCAGCGGACCCTGTTCACAAAGGCTCTTTTTAGTCGTTTTAACTCTGTAATAATTTACTGTGTTTCATTATAGAAACAAAACTTATAGACAGATAAAAAACACGTGCAGTACTTTGGTTAACTAATTTATTTGTTCATTACTAGTTTTCTTGATGTTAATAAATTGTCTAGTGGGCGTTTAATGTAGATGTGCCGTCGAAAAAGAATTCAACCTTAAGTTCCTGAAAAAAGACTCATGCTGTGTCTCAGTTTACCTTCTTTCACAGTCATGTTTACTATTCTGAGTTCATACCTGCGCTAACATGCAGTGAACTATATACGCTCAGACAGTCACACACAACAAAAATCTTGAAAGCAGAATGCTGGACAGTCGCTACATGGCTACGTAGCAGATGTGGTGGGAGACCACCATCATTTTTTCAAATATGTGCAGATGATGAAGAAATATCGTCTCTACCAGTCGCACTATAACATTAATTAAATGAATGAATTAAATTAAGTGATTACGGGTGTATTCCGCTGTGATCGTCATTTGTGGTGAGGTCAAAGAGATAGTGTTTGATCTAGGGCAACACTTCCCTGTGAACAGTCACATACCACAGCAGTGAGTGTTCACAGTGGACTGACTGACATATGAAATTTGAAACACAGAGTTTACTGTCACCCTAACAGCTCAGGGAGGCTATTACAAAACAAACCACATTGACATGCTACCACGCTCACAAAACATAACACGCTGATGTTTACACCGTCCATCATCTTTGAAATGAAGCTGAGATTTTGACCCGATGATGGCGCAGGATTAAAAGTCAGGTGGTCACCAGTTAGAATTAATTCCCTGAGGTTTGTGAATGTCATTTTGGGACAAATTGTAAACCAACCTGTCCAAAAATGGTGGACCAACCTTTGGACGATGGCAACCCCAGAAAATGATGCTGCTAGCTTAAATTAATGTTCAGTAAAAGTTTATTGTGAGGCAGCGGCGTGCAACCAGGCAAATACCCACCCCCAAGTAGCAGTGGTGGCTTGGAGCTGCCATAGAAATGTGGAAGCTCCTGTAAGTTGTTTTCACAATGAATGCTGATGTGAACTAAATCGTGGTAATGCAAAACAATGGAGGACGTGATCTTTAATAATGGAGTTCCACCTTTTCCTCTGAAGTTCATCTGTCTATTGCCCCACCCTGACGTTTGAATCAAAAAAAAAAAAAAAAAAAAAAAATAGGCTTGAACTTGTAAAACCTGTTTATGTGGTTGTTGTATTTCGGCAGCTTGAGTGAAACAGAAAGAAGCATTTTAATGCAGTGATATTATGTTGCAAACCAACCAAGTCACAGGTTGAAGAACATTCTCTAGGTCGCTGAATCTTTATAAAAGTTTGTTTTTGTTTTGTATTCAGTTGCTGATTTACTGTAAGTGTCAAGTATTTTGTCATTCCACAATGTTTCTTGGGAATTAGGTCTCACAGTGGTGAGTGAGTGAGGGGGTGTATATTATACAGTGGAGTGTTCCTGGTAGCTGCTGAGCTTTACCAGCAGCAGTTGTTATTAAGGAACCAGAGGGACTTTCCCCTCAGGGAGACGATGTAACAAACCTGTTCCTGCATACAAGCGCTGGAGAGGATCCGACGCTCCTCCCGCAGGCAGGTGGAGATCTGTCTGGCCAAAACAGCAGGGTTGGATGTGTATTTCACCTGTGAGGTCACACAGACACACACACACACACACACACACACACACACATCTGAGTGGTAAAGATCAGTCATTTGTCATTATTGTTTACATAGAAGTATACCTATGACGTGGAAATACCAAAGAACAGGTTTCTTAAGTTTCCAGTATCATCTTTCATCTTTCTAACCAGAGAAACCAAGCCCCCGGTGAGAAGGAAATCTTTTTTTTTTCTCTCACTGACAAAAGGTTTTTCCTGGAAGTGTTAAATCAGCAAACAAACGACAAGAAAAGAACAACTTGAATGACAAGAGAACAAACGGATGACATTCTTGTTAAAAAAGAAAGTAAAAAAAAAAGAGGCACGTCCTCCTGGGTGTATACACACACTTGGAACATGACCGTTCTGTTTTTTTTTCCCCTAAAGGCAGTTTGAATCTTGGAGAACATTTCAACGTTTTGAGGGCGTGATCCTCGTTATTAACGAAGCAAAGTGCACCAACATAATGAAGATGAAGCGACTTGCAGCTAAATGGTTTGTTCTTTTTGTGACGTTACATTTTAATAATTGATGATATGGTAGCTGTGCAGCATCACACTAATAAGAGAAAAACATGGTTTTAATAACATGGATTTTTATATTTAGTTGTTGATTTATAATTTGGTATCTATTCTATACTTCCCATGATGCAACCTGTGTCATCATTTCAATAGTCCAACTCACTATGAGAACCGTGACATTATTATGATATCAAAGACAGTAGGAAGGCTGCTTCCTGATGAGTCCATTGACCTTTCAGAGTGAAATCATTTTCCGTTTCCCCTAATTGACTTTTGAAAAATGTTCTGTTTGAGACATCAGGAGAAATCTGTACTATCAGCTAAACTGAACCAAGGTCAGTGTAGCAATGAGAGGTCAGAGTTGTTTATGATTTCATGATTTCAACAACAAAATGACAATAACCAGAATACCATTATCTCCATCTCCACACTCTAAATACGGAGCAGTCACAAACTAGCTTCTCCTACACAACCACATGACTCTTATGTTCTATGTTTTAAGTGAAGTCTGAGGCATTACATTGCCCATCAGGTTTTTTGAAAATACCACTGAGAAAAGTACGAAAAATTCTGAGGTGGGATGAGGGATTTTTTTCTCTCGCCTCCAGGTCTGAGTAAGTTATCATTCATCAACATCATTGCCAGAATGTCATCTGAATACTCATCAAGTTGCACCTACACAACCCCTTTCTTTACACAAACAACCACAACATTTAGCTCCGGCATGTTGCAGATTTGTTGCTGCTGATCACAAGCTCACTTCTTGTTTTAGTTGATGTGCACGCTCGCTGTGGTGGTGTTTACACAATCCACAGCTCTCTAATCTCTACCACTTTACAATATCTGATGAGGTCTGAAGAAGCTTTTCCCCAAAAAGGATTCCTCTTTAAACTGACGGATTCTCTTTTGTGTTGTAAATGTAAATGATCTTCACTCAAACATCACAACAACAACAAGCCACACACACCCTTGACTACCAACCAAGAGTAACTACTTCCTCTGAGAAGTGTTTCCTTTGAGTCGTGCACACACGTGTTCAGACACACAGGAAGCGGCGGTGTGACCTTCTCGGGTTTATTCTGCAAAGGTGCATGTCTTTTTCCAGAATAAAAATGTGAGATGGGGTTTGTGGCTTCAGAGAGCTCTGACTTCAACCAAACATCCTGTTCACCTCCAGAACTTAAAAGGCTCACGAGCTCATTGACATTAAACCAAATACTTTTATTAACATACTTTTATCATCAAAGCAGGTCTGATCAACCTACAATGCATTAAATATATCTAAAACAGTAAAAGAAGCAGAAGCTTCTACTTTGCGAGAGTTATTTTTTCATGCAATACATATGTGAAAGAATTGACCTTTTTGTGTGAAAGGTTGTTCCTTTTAAAATAGTGGTGTACAAATGGCAGCTGCTTCACTCAGAAAATTTTGAAGAAACACAAACACATGTTCAGACTGAAAGTACCATCAGTATATTTTACTTCCCGTCACCTCCACAGCGCAAACAACACTAACAACAAAACTACTTCTCCTTATCAGAGAGGTTTGAAATGGGTCAGTTTATACTCAAATCCTTTTTACTCCTGTGAGGTACATTATCTGTTCTGCATACTTAGTGTCTGAACACCTGGATATAAAAATACATGAAAATGAGATGAAAGACTGTGAAGTCCAATCTCATCTCTGCCGCTGTTAATGCTGTTGATGCCACATCGACCACATCGACTCTGTTTACTCTTTCTTACAACTTTCAGTTTAACTCTCGTGCAGCGGATATCAGTGAAAGTTGTTCAAGTCGTTTATGGCATAACTCTATAAGCATCAGATAACAAAACCAACAATCACAAGCAACAAGCATCTGATTGTCACTGTAAGGTTGGTCAGAGTCAGTTGCAGTGAAGTCGACGTGACTGAGACATGTGGAGGATGAAACAAGGCTGACAAACCTGCAGCTGTTGTTGTATCATTTTCATGTTGTGCCTTTGTAAGAAGTTCTGCTCCTGTGAGCGAACCCTCTCCAGCTGCGTCAGCAGGTTGCTGAACATCACCGCTGCCATCGCCTCGTCGTTCGCCGCCGTGTCCCTGAAAACACACAGCAGGTGACCGTCAGTAGATTCAACAGTAACCCAAGACGAAACACAAGATGGCAGAGGAAGTTCAACCAAAACTTGGACTACCATGTTTCAGATAAGAAGACATTTGCATACAAATGACCCAGAGATGTGAGTAGTGATAACAATTTACTGTACACTCACTCTTCGCCAGCCTTTTGGCTGCTGTGTGTGTTTTTTTTTAAGAAAGTGAAAGAATGTGAGCACAATCTGTTATCAAAGATCATGCTAGCTTTTAATTTGATTAGGAATGACATTCAGCATATTTCTGAATCTACAAGACTATAAATATGTGCAGGTGATTGATAGGCTACATATACGCTAAAATAGTCGGCTGCTAATAAACATGAACATGACATTAGTATGTAAGGCTAAAGAACAATATTACATTTATCAGTTTACCAAAAAAGTTAAGTAAAAGCATATTCAACGCTGCCATCGTTTATTTTTGGCCACGTGGGGGCAGCAAAACAAGCATGTACAATAAAATCACTTCAAGTTGTTACAAGGATTTCTTGTAAGTTGTCTCTTCCTCACGGCAGATTAATGACTTTTAACTGCAGCCAGCAAATAGATGGTGATAAGAATATGTTGGTTTGACTTTTAGTAGCGCTGTGTCCTGTCTTTATATGCAGTCATTGGTTTTAGCAAACAGTTTCTTATTGAGCTTTGTTGAAGCTCCTGTTTTGGTCTCCACCACCTGAGGGAAACATCCATCTCTCCTCTGTGATCACCAACGATCTGCCACCTTCATCTGTTAGCTGTTGCTTTTGTTCGTCAACTGCTGTGTTTAGTGAGTTTTTACAGATATTTTATCATCTCAATAAAATATTTTGGAGACAAAATTCTCACCTTCCTACGCTCCCCCTCTGTTACACACAAATATAATTTAAAGGCAAATTCACACAAAAAGTACATATAATTTAGCCATTGTAGTTTTTAAAGTTAAATTAAAAAGAGACATGAAACAAGGAGGTTACTGAGGTTTTGCTTATACTTTCTGTTCCATTTTAGATGAATGACATAATCACATAATAGATTCATAAGCCCTTAACCTTGCTGCAAACTGAACCTCGCCATTCACAAAACTTCATACATCAGTGATCTACAGACCAGATCACTGTCAGGCAGGCTCCATCGTGGACAGTTATAGGGACAGATAATGACGTGATGAGATCAGTCTGCCACACAGAGACACACAGGTACTCACCAGTCCTGAGACTCGATCCAGCTGGCCAGACCCTGTCTCACGTCCATGGGGAAGTTATCATCATACAGATAATCCACATGTTCGAGGAGTCTCATCTCCAGCTGCTGGATCTGCTTCCACTGGCTCATCCTGCGGAACACACACACACACACACACACACACACACACACACACACACACACACACACACACACACACTATCTGTTACTATCAGTCTATAACAGAGCTGGAAGGTTGGATGGTTGTACATCCAACTACACAGGGATCAATGGCATCAATAATAATGTATAAATCTACTGTAGTTGATAATAATGATCTGTTTGATTAGTTACCTGAGAGAAAGAGTCGGTGCGATGTGTTCCCGTCAGTCAGTCACCATGTGCAATTGTTTCCCCCTGACTTTCGTTCTTAACAGGACTGTTGGGCACGCCCACAGGCGCGCGCGCACACACACACACACACACACACACACAGTCGTTTTAATTCCCGTGAGAGGAAGAAGGTAACATTTTACCGGTAATAACACTAATGTAAACACGTGATTGTGACATGAACAATCACTGTCCGTTTTTCGTTAATGAGCCATGAAACTGAAAGTAGGTGAATGAATGAACGTGTGTGTGTGTGTTTAGATAGATAGATGGAGAGGGCAAGAGAGAGAAACTTTGTTGTGTGTGTGTGTGTGTGAGAGAGAAAGAGAGAGAGAGAGAGAGAGAGAGAGACAGTGGGTGTGTGTCAACCGCGGAGCTTTAACGGTGAATCAGGTGATTTATCAGGAATTTGCAAAATTGGAATGAAAAAAAAAATGGAAAAAAAAAATCAGGGCTAAAAGAAAAGAGCCATTCCTAGCTAGCTAGCTAGGTAAAAGATGGATAATTTAGAAAAAATGGGCTGAATTAAATGACCAGTGTACAGTATGTTCACATGTATGTTACATGTAAACATACTGTATTTTAGGTTAAAATGATATTGTAAAGTTTTTCAGTTGACAACCGTATTTTAGACTGAAGTCCAGCAGGGGGCAGTGAAGCGTCGGCGCGCGGCTCCGCTCAGCGCTGATTGAACTGAAACCAGAGCGAAGAAGAAGACGGAGAAGAAACGTCATCGGTCAGAGGTGAAAGTTGACTGACGGTAAAAACATGGTGGAGCACGGGGACATCCGCGTGGTTCACCGAGGTGGCAGTAAAATAAACTTCAGGGAGCCTGTCATCACCAATGACTCCAGGTCAGTGTGTGTTTTCTGACAGGTAATATTCGATGTGAGGATGAATAAAATTCCTGCGGCTTTTCGAAGTTTTATGAGCACGAGAGCCAAAGCCGGTGCTAGCTGTTAGCCTTAGCAACACAAACTTACATGCTAACTTCTGCTGCTGTTTACTGTTTACTGTTGCTAAGTTTCACCCGCTCGTTTCTCCTCTGCCTCACTCTGACGATATTCTGTTATAGCGGCGTGATATGAATTACTGACAAATAAAAACGAGAGTGTATTCTGTCCGGGAATGGTAAACTGTTGGGTGTAAAAGTGCTTTATCCTACTACAGATTCCTCCTGTGCGTTTCGGGGGAGAGTGTGAAGGTGTTCAGCACCACCACAGAGGAGTGTGTCCACGACCTGCGGGGACACACCGACCTGGTGACAGGACTACAGCTCAGACCGTCCAACCACCTGCAGGTACCATCCAATCACCACACACGTATCGATCTGTTCCATCGGTGTCTAACAGCAGTAATGATCTGAGTGGACTCCTTACTTTGTGTTGTGTTACTGTTTGAAGTCATGATCTTCAGTTTGTATGAGGAACAACCCAAAGTTCGATTTTATTATTAAATGTTTATCACCTTGTATAGAAAAAAGGAAACGGTAACATCAACTACAAAAAGACAAACAAACAAAAATCAGATGGGTTAGAAATCAACAGAAGCGGGATAATACAAGTCTAAATATGAATGAAAACATTATGAATAACTTTGCTTTATGACAAAGATTAAAATAGAAACAAAAACAAGTTGACACAGAAAGATCAAAATATTTCATGTAACAGAGTGTAGTGCATCAGGGAGCAGTTGTGCAGGTGTGTAAAGACTTGTGTGTATTCATGATTTAAGCTTTGTTTTTTGAAAACATCTGTTGAGTTTCCTTTATATATATCAGCTGTATGCTCTTCATTGGCTGCATATTTAACAAAAGCTGTGTCACTGATTGTGTTTTGGCTGCTGCTGGGACTGTTTAGTGAACCTGCAGCAGATGACACAATGTTCTGGAGGGAAGATAAACAACCTTAAAGTCACTTCTCAACATTACAGGAAGTCAGAGCAGCTGAAACTGGGCTGATGTGTTGTCTCCTCCAGGTTCAGGTCAAAAGCGATGTTTTTATCATGCTGTTGATGTGAGACCTGGAGCAAATATTTGACACTTGATGTGAGCAGTCACAGCTTCTCTCTGTATTTTTTTTTTAGCAGACACGAGCATAGTTTTGTTCCATTTTCTCTCCGCTGCTCAACACTTTATCTTGATACCATTAACTCTATTATTGTTCATATTATTGTTTCACTCTTAGAGTCAGAGTCAAACAGCACACACTGATGGTCAGACAGGGCTAACTCGGTTACTGCAGCACTGCTTTTTCTAAGCCCAGTTACTCCGAGCTAATGTATAAACACTGGTGAGTGTTTCGGAGGTTGGAATAATGTGACCAAAATCACAAAGTAAGTACTGCTCAACAGCAAGATATTCCATTGATGTGAGTTCAGCCTTAATGGTAATTTTAAACACAAGTTGTGAGGAGAAGATGACTTGTGTCAGAGGAGGAGACTGGTATTTGTAATTTTAAGATGAGTATTAACAATGAGATGAATAGTGCACAGATTATTTATACTACGTACACCTGTAGATGAAATGTGTGGGCCGGCTGCTCTATGGGTTCTAATTGTTACAGAATAAAGGGAGGTGACTGATGGGCCCAGTAGAAGGGGTCAGTGAGTTGATTGGTGCTTTGACATGTTACTGAAGAGTTTCAGTGGACGGGTTGTCTAAGTGATTGATTGGTTGATGTTTTCAACACTAACATTTGTGTAACATGTGCAGGCGTTTCTTATTAGTATCAGAGCCTGATTGATATCGGCTGATATTGGTCTATAAGAGATGAGTTGACCAAGATCCACTCCTCAGTAGCTCATATATCTGTCAGAAATTAACTCCCTGAAGTCAAACTGGTATCAGCCGCATGTGAAAGTATTTTTTTTTTTTTTTTTTTTGCAGGTCTACTCTTGCTCAGCAGATGGCACTGTCAGACTGTGGGACTTCACAGACGGCATCCTCATAAAGGTACAGGTTCATTCTTGTGTTGTTTTTTTCTGTCACTGACTCGGTTCATACCAGCGTTCACACACATCCCGTCCATCACAGTCCACCTGTATATTTATACCATACACTTTGGTTTCCACAGCTGTGCCAGATGTTTATTGTACAGACACACAGTAGTTAAGGATCAGTGTGAGAATGGACCTGTGTTGTATTTTCACCATCATGTGACACGTGTTTCCTTCTAGACTTATGTCATCGGATACCCAATTTCCTCCATCTATGCGTCTGCGAGCCATGAAGGAGTCATCTTTATTGTTGTGCCGCTGCAAAGTGACAAAAGATCTGGTAGGTTTGACGTTGGGTGTAAATGAGTTTGTTTCCGCGGTTTAACATCAGTCCCACACCTGATGTGCTTCAATGAAGAAAAACATCAGTAGATGTTTTTGTGTCAGTTTGTGTCATGCTCTCACTGATTTAACTACAAGAGAACAAACGCTGAGAGTTATGACTAATGATAGTTATTGCATGTTAGTGAGCTGCACACCCGAAGAAATAAATATAATAATCAATAGATTATTTGTTTTTCTTCTGCATGTAGAAGTCGCCAGATACAGGGAATGTTAAATCAGTCTCACAGAGGTTTTAATGTGTGTCAAGTAGAAAGTGGGTCAGAGGTCAGTGGGAGATGATGTGTTTGTGTGTTTGCAGAGTTGTTCCAGCTCGTTGCAGTACAACTGCCGCAGAGTGGAGATCAGCTGGTGGAGGCCTGTGAATTTTCAGCAGTGCTCAGTGACATCAGCTCCAACCCAGCTGCCATCGCCTTCGGTAGAGGGGTATGAATACACACACACACACACACACACACACACACACACACTGACACTAACACACTATCTTGAGCAGTGAGATTATCAAACTTGATCTCTGCTCATTTACTTCACTGGTGTATCAGAGTTGCTAGTTTGAAGGCCAAACATGATCACGTCGACAATATTGTTTTGCCACAAGTGTTAAAAACCTCTAATAGAATAAATAATCATAAAGATTAAAGCCGTTATTTGCATTTCTTTTTCAAACACAGATCCCCGTCAGTCCTCTTAAATCACAATAACCACATGTTTTCGTCTTCACAGGGGGAGTTTATTGCCTCAGCGAAAGCTTTGCAGCTCGAGGTTTACTTCTTCAGGAAGCAGAAGTCGTACAGGTGAGCAGGAGATTGAAAATAAACAAGAATTCCCCACGTGTCCACCGGGCTGAGAATATTTAATAACACATACATCTGTCCATGTGTGGGTGACCAGGTTTTTCCTCAAAGAAGACAACAAGAAAGGAGGCAGGAACACATTCACATGCGTCGCCTGCCACCCTAAAGACGACTGCATCGCCACCGGGCACGAAGACGGCAAGATTCGCTTGTGGTGAGTGTAGTGACAACATGGCCCCCGAGACATAAACACTCACGTTGTCCAGCCACCGTGCTGATCATTTAGACTAAACATCTGCAGCTCATCTGTTTTGACTATTTTTGCTGATATTTAGTTTAATATTTTAATTTCCCATCATTTTTATTTGTAAAACAACTTTTCAGTCCTTTGCATGAAGGTGTGTGTATAAAACGCATGGACACAGCTCTTCATGTGAGCATGAAACTTCATATGACTAATGTGACTATTTATCTTTTCAGGAGAAACTTTAACCACAATAAAGAGTACACATACTCCACACTGCACTGGCACCACAACGCTGTCAGCTCACTGTGCTTCACTCCAGAAGGTGAACAAATGTCGTTTGTTTCGTACCATTTCTCTCCTAAAACGTTATGGAATCAAATCTGGGTTTCAACGTTATTTTAATAATCTACCAGGTATTCTGGCTTAGCTGTAAAATGACAGAATCAGCTTATATTTTCTTTCTCTCTCCGTTTGTTTTACCAGGCACCAACCTACTGAGCGGAGGCGTGGAGTCGGTGCTCGTCCAGTGGCGATACAATCAGCAGAACCAGAAAGACTTCCTGCCCCGACTGGGTGGTGCCATCACGCACATCACTGTCTCACCTGATGGAGCGCTGTTCTCCACCTCACACAATGACAACAGTATGAAGCTCCCACCTGCTTTATGCACACAAATGTCACACAATTATCAACAATGGCTCATTTTGTACCTAAGACTTGTTTCAGGCAGTATGAGTTTTCATTATGAATGAAAATCTGACTTCTGTTCCTTGCTTGTTGTAGAGATCACCATCATCCAGAGCTGTGTTAAAGTGTCAGCCGTCATTCAAGGCCTGGTCAAAGGTGAGTACAGACTGTAGGTGGCAGCAGCACACAAGAGCTTGACCTTCTTTATTTATTTATTAATTTTTAGAAGAAACTTGTAACTCACTGATATTTTCAACTTAAACAATAAACCAGTCATCCATGTTTATATCTAAACAACAATGCCAGGCTCGATTCAACAAGCACGTGCTGCATGAAAGCCCTGTCTAATAATAATATATCATTGTTCAGATTGATTAATATTTCTCAATATGTCTCTTTCTGTATGAGTCAGCAGGAATATGAACTGAATCCCAGGTTACTGTGTGAATTTAGAGGAAGCAACTGATTGTTTTTTTTTCCTGTTCTGGTGCAGGAGATGGTGTGAGCACAGACTTGATGGTCGACCCGCGCAGCCAAGCCATGGTGTTGAACGGCAAACCAGGACACCTACAGTTTTATTCCCTACAAAGAGACAAACTGTTGTACAACGTAAGCAACATTCTGCTTTATAAGCTGAGTTCAATATTATTTGATTTGCACGAATAACTGAAAGTTCATTGTGTGGTGTGCAGCTGGACATTGTGCAGCAGGAGTACATTCATGAGGCCGGTCTGCAGCAGTTTGAGGTGGTCAAGGCTGCGTTCGATGCCTCTGGAAACTGGCTGGCAACAGTGGAAGAAAGAAAACAGAAAGATGCTGAGCTGGAGCTTAATTTGAAACTGTGGGCGTTTGATGAACAGACACAGAGGTATAGATGTGTATCTGACATTTCTCTGGGTTTTACTCAGTCACATGTGCTATTATAGCAAATGTCTCGATTCCAAACTTATCAAACTGTAACATTCTCACTGAACGTCTTTCAGTTTTGTACTGAGCACGACCGTCTCTGCCCCCCACGAGGCTCGGATTACAGCCATGTGCTTCTGCCACGGTGGCGGCAGCCAGACCACCGTGCTGGTCTCCACCAGCAAGGACGGACACTTCAAAGCCTGGCAGCTGGATGCAGCCGCCCACACAGAGGGTGAGGGCTCCAGCTCTGCCTCTGATGGCACATTGTACCACAAGGCTGAGTTTGGCTCAGCTGTTGAACTGTGGTGATGTTTTACTGAGCTCTTTTAACTTGCTGACTTTCTCCGATGGTGTTGGTTTCAGCTTTGTTAATGCTTAGTGCAGGGTTTGGAGTCATTGGATTTGAGTATTTAACCTATAACAGAAGTTCAAGCTGCTTTTTTCCAACACTGGAGTGTTGTGGTAAAGTACAGATTTCTGTAGAGAAATACACCATTAGAATAATTATAGTGAAAACATACATTCTCTATATGAACCATAAAGTCAATTACTCTAATATGGGTACATAATTGAAATGTATATTGTTTCACTTTGATTTCATTCTATAACATTTTACCTCTTTAATAACTTATTTCCTACCATTAGGGATTTTGTAGAATTAGGACACTATTGTTTCCAGGTTCAACCATTTATTTTCCGGGATACATCAGTTTAAATCAAAGGTTAAAGTCGTATATTTCACTAATCTACATCCTCTCCCTCTCTCTCTCTCTCCTCTTTGAACGGGCAGACGAGGGTCCTTCCTGGTCGTGTGATTTCGTCGGGTCCTATCACGGCCTGGTGCCCGAGTGCTGCTGCTTCTCAGCTGACGGCTCTTTGTTGGCCGTCAGCTTCCAAGAGGTGGTCACCGTGTGGAGCCCGTCCTCTTGGGAGCTGCTGACGACTCTGTCCCAGCCGCCAGGAGCCATCAGGTCAGAGCGAGCACTGGATGTTCACATACACAGCCGCACTTTTGTAGAATTAGCACAAGGATAACGACATACTAAAGACACAATACAGATTCTTCCAAAAGGTAAACAATTAGTCAGAAGTGATACCACAAGTACAGAGTGTGTACTCTGTGGACATCAAGGTCTCATTCATCTACAAAATAATGGACATGATATGACGCCATGAATCCCTAGAGTAAATAACAGATAAAAAGGAGCAGAGCTGTTTTTTTTTCCTGCTGTCAAAGAAGCTATGAAAAGAACACATTGTTAAAACTGTATGTAAGTTTTAGCATGAACAGCTGTTTACTCACACCAGTTAGCATCATCAAGCTTCACTGTCGCCAGCAGTTTAAAGTCAACACCAGTGTTAAATCTTGTTTTCAAGATTTCAAATACTTGTTTGCGTCTACTGAAGTTCGCATGCTAACTCTGACCGTGCTAGTCCACTTCACCACTTTCTGATAGTGAGTCACTGTAGCACTCAGCCTGTCCTGCAGATGTAGTTCTGATTAATCTGCATTCAGTGCTTAAGTGAGTATTTACAGCAGCAGAACATTGTTTGTTAAAAGAGATAAAATCAAAATGAACTGGTCTGTTTTGTTTTTGTTCATGGTAGTGAACGTCCAGTCGGAAACTGCCAGTCATTGTTTCTGTTGATTCTCTCTTTACGAGGAATCACAACTCATGACGGACAGTTAGTGCAGACACAGCACACACACTGAATCAGTAAACAGTTGGCTGTTGTGCAGCTTGTCGGTGTAGACCCCTCGGTGGTGGACGGACGTCTTTGAGCAGTTAAATGATCTTTTCAACACACTGGCAGACGTCCAGACATCGTTTCTCAACGTAGAAAGGAGATGTAACAGACTGAGCAGATGAAGTGCTGACTGTCAGCCAGCTGAACACGGGGGGACACGCTGCAGTTTCGCAACGTTGCTCGAGCCTTAGAAATGTTGGCAGATGTCCATTTTTGCTGAAAGAGGGGCCCCAAGGTCAATGAGGACATGAAACTGCCATCACTAGTTTCTGTATCATTTCTCTGAACTTGGAGAAAACACTTAGGTCAGCATTTATTAAAACCTGAAAATACAATTTCTGAAGACATTTGTGGTTGAGTTTTTGCTGAGTTCATGAGCGTGGGATCAATGACTTCTTGAAGCGAATCCACCAATCACAGTGGTGTGTGTGAATATACACTCACTGGGCACTTTATTAGGCACAACTGCACGCAAATTTCTAATCAGCCAATCACATGGTTAAGACGATCTGCTGCAGTTCAAACTGAGCATCAGAATGGGGAAGAAAGGTGATATAAATGACTTTGAACGTAGCATGGTTGTTGAGTATTTGAGAAACTGCTGATCTACTGGGATTTTCACGCACAACCATCTCTAGGGTTTACAGAGAATGGTCCGAAAAAGAGAAAATATCCAGTGAGCGGCAGTTCTGTGGGTGAAAATGCCTTGTTGATGCCAGAGGTCAGAGGAGAATGGCCAGACTGGTTCGAGCTGATAGAAAGGCAACAGTAACTCAAATAACTACTTGTTACAACCAAGGTATGCAGAAGAGCATCTCTGAACACACAACACATCGAACCTTGAGGCAAATGGGCTACAGCAGCAGAAGACCACACCGGGTGTCACTCCTGTCAGCTAAGAACAGGAAACTGAGGCTACAATTCGCACAGGCTCGACAAATCTGCAGCAGCTGCGTGATGCTATCACGTCAATATGGACCAAACTCTCTGAGGAATGTTTCCAGTACCTTGTTGAATCTATGCCACGAAGGATTAAGGCAGTTCTGAAGGCAAAAGGGGGTCCAACCCAGTACTAGCAAGGTGTACCTAATAAAGTGGCCAGTGAGTGTATGTTGAGCCTTAAAATGCTGAGTCACTGTTGGACTGAAGCAGTGATGTACAAAAAGGTTCATACCAAACATGATGATTTAACAGAAAAAACCACAAATAAGTGTTGCTGACATTTCTTCACCATGAGAATCTAACTGATTGCTCAAAAACAATATATTAGAAACGCTGAATAAGTCAGAGTTGAGACCTATTTAAAGCTTAAATGCAGTTTGCGTTTGCCCAAGGGGACAATGGTTTTAAGGATTTGAACAACTTTGTTCATTTAAATGAGCAAAAACTTAATAGTTGTCTGAATATTTCAGAAAACACTAAATGTATCAAAAAGCTGAATACTGAATAATAAACTATAATAATACTGAATAATGCAACTGTTGAGATGAACATTTTGAGTTCAAATGGAGGTTCTGTTTTGAAGCATGTTTTTAAGTAGTCATAAGTCAATAGCAGTGGTATGACCCTGAGAAGTGAAGAGAGTGAGATGATTCATGATGATTCGAAAAACACAACACAGACAAATATGAAGAAAACAGACTCTTAGTTAACAGAATAGAAATCATCTGTTGGGAGTATGTGGTAACAATCAGACTTTTGTTTTTATTCTTGCATGAACATAAGCTGAGTCATTAAAATGTAACCATCTCAAACAGAAAAAGTCCTGATGAGAGATGAGACGGCGTCTGTGCCGTTTGGGAGCTGAGGAGGGAATTTGAGCGTAATGAGACTTCAAAGTTGAACAGGGGGGAACTGGAGGATGTGAGTGGTCAGTTGTTTTGACAGCTGCCTAGTGCCCCCTTACATAACTACCACCTATGGATGTGTAGAGCTGGGTCAGTTGCTTCACCTCCACCTGCGCCAACTTCCGACTCATAACTCGTAACTTCAGGAATTAATAATAAAGTCTCGGCTTGTTCGCTGAAGGCTGATTAAGTAGATGCAGCTGATCTGACGGGAGTTAATTTTTAATTTTCATGGCTATGTCACAGTCTGATGTTAAATGATGTGTAGAGGCAGGACTCAGAGGCGATCAGACCCTGATTACATGTTCCCATCTGAAGCTAATCCTGTGAAATATGTGTGGTGAGTGGAGCTGGCTGGTTTGGGGGAGTTAGGGTACCTTTCACAGGAAAACTAAAGAGACTCTCTCCTCCATCAGGGATCTTTGTTTTGGGCGACTGAGCTGTTCCAAGTATCTGCTGGGTACCACTGCAAACAAGCTGCTCTGCTGCTGGAACCTCCTCACCTGCTCCTGTAAGAGCCGCTCTGTTCTGTTCACTTCGTAAACACAGTCGCTTTAGATGAAGCTGATGTTTTGATTTCTCCCTACATATAACCATGGTTTCCTCTTTTCCTTTATCTGATTTCCCCTGCGTCCTCTGGCAGTGGAGTGGAGCACGTCCATGGACATCAGCCTGCTGCTGGCTGACCCGCTCTCTGAGAACATGGCCGCCTTCTGCTGTCTGTCTGGATGCACCGACTGTAAGCCTCCAACTTGGCGCCTGGAAACTTCATTTTTATATTTGGAATCATACAGAACATATTTCTGCAAATTAAATGCAAAGCCTCAGTAAACATCTCTGAAGAGATAAACATGAACAGTATTCATATACTTTGTTATTTCTTCTCTCTTTCAGTGTTTGTGTTTAAGCCAAATGAGCCTCGGCCTCTGTTTTCCCATAAGGCCGTGTGTTCAGGGAAGGTGACTCGTGCCGTCTTCGCGCCAAGAGAAGAGATGCTGGAGAGCTGTGAGGAGAGCAGCCAGTGGCTCAACCGCTCCCAGCTCTACTTCCTCACTCAGCACATGGTAAACACGCAACAGATTTGATCTACTGAACTAAATTATATGGATTTCTAAACACAGAACATGTGATCTGCTGCTGTAAGTCTTATCTTATCACTATGTTTTACTTCCGTTAAACCACAAGAGTGTTGGTAAGATCCTACTTCCTCCAGTTCATCTTAGAGGTGCTGGATAAGAGCTGAGGGCAAAGTCTTCCACAGAAAACTGGGAAGAAAGCTCATGTTTTGGTTGGAAACTCATTTCAGCATATTTCCTGAAATTGAAACTAAAGCTCCGAGGCCACAACGAACAACCCCAGTCTGAAGCACTCAAACACATTAAAAACAAACTAGTCATTAATTCCACACCTAAATGCCAATTAGATGTTATTTTTTCTGTAATAATTAATTTCCTCACCTCACTGGCATTTTTAGGATTACACAGACTGGTCCAACAGGAGGGGGGGCTACTCTTTCAGTTTTTTTTACTAATGTTGTATATTTATTATTGATTGGCCTAGAAAGGGTTACTGCATAATTTAAACTTAGATTAGATATCAGTTGTTGTGGAGTGCTCTGATGGTTGAGTGGTTGGGTTGTTAACATGTTGGTGTAGAAGCTGCCTCTGGTCACTCTACCTTTAGTACACGTCACACTCCTTTATTTACAGCACTATCCAATAAACATTATAAAATAAAAGCACACTAATGTTTTATGTCCACTCGACTCGCGTTATCACAATGTGTGTTATTGTTGCGTTCACGCTCGTCACTGATGTGGACTCTTCCTGCAGGACCTCATGACTTTCACCACCAAGGCAGAAGAAGAGAGACTGATGTCGTCCAGCAAACAGGTACAGTCACTGTCAGACTCGAAGCTCAAGCGGTCACACAGGGAGGATCTACTCTGAACTCTGACGGAGTTGATCTGACAGGCAGCAGTTACTCATGTTCAGCAAGTGGAAAGTGTTAAAACTAATGACCTGAAAACTCTGAGCTTCAACAAGTAAACACAGCTGATGTCTGTGTTCAGTTCTTGCTCTGTGTTTTCGATGAACCATGTTCAACAATCAGCTCATCGTGATTAGTTACAGGAAATATCCAGAAGTCACACACTGTCACCTTTTAAATCTGTTAAACCATTTTACTGTTTTATATTGTCAGTTGTCTGCTTGATATATATATTTTTTTTTTCTCCCCTCCCCCTTAAAGCTTGTGATAGACGACAGCGTTGCCATGACGCCGTTCTACCTGTTGCTTGGGAAACACCGGCAGCAGGAAAGTCAAGACGCACTGAGCAATGTGTTTGCTGAGAGAACAGCTCTGCCACAGGGCTCCGTCACTGTGAAGGAGGTGAGTGGTTCGCTTCCTAATAGATGGAGGCACATAGATCAGTGTCACTAATGCGATTATCAATCTGTGTAGCGTGACACAGGATCACCGTCTGCTTTTACGTTCACTGTGTTGAACGAGTGAGAAGTTTTTGTCTGTTCATCTCAGATTAGTGACCTGGTCTCTCTTGCAGCTGCTGCAGACCCCGGCCCATGTCCTGCCCTCCACGTCTTTCCTCTGCTCCATGTTTGTACAGTCTCTGCTCATCTCCGTCACAGACTCCAGGTCAGTCCCCATGCCTCACGGTTTCCAGAATCACCATTAATCATTCCATTAATGACTACAAACAAATCAAGTCATAACTCGAGGAGGACACTGATAACGTGCTGTCGTTCATGTTGTGATGGTTGGAAAAATGGGTCAATGTAATTTTAACTTCATGCCTGTTGGTTTGATAACGTCAGCATGAGTTGACAAAACACTGCTGGAACTTCTCGTGATTCAGCAGCTGGATAAAAAACATGAAGGGGAAAATAAAAACTTTGACTCGTTCCTGTTCATCTATAAAAATCACATGCAGGCACATTAATGTTCTTTCGTGTTCTCACAACTTCAGGGAGGAAAACAAACATGTAGAGGAGGAAATGGAGAGCGAGAAAGAGGAAGAGGATTCAGAGGGGGAAATGGAATCCAGCACCTCGAGACCAGAGGCAATATCACTTGGAGGACAGATGACGGAGACTGCAGCCTCCGCTCTCACCAAAGCTCAGGCCAGAGAATTGAGGAGGGTGAAGAAACTGGACCACAGCTGGCTCTCAGGCCTCCTGGACTCCTGAACACCACCACGGACAGAAACAAACACAGAACCTGTAGACCGTTTTCACCACACCAGTATATTTTGTTATGTCGACCAGAATGGATTTCTTTTGGAAAGTGTGTACAAATATTTATGCAAATATGAAACAGAAATGTTTGATTGCAACTTCGTACCAACGTGGATCTGATTTTCTACATTTTAACAATAAACTCCTAGTTTTTTCTCTGTGAATCAGCTGAGGAAGGTGTGTGAACAGCTGGAACTCTGGACTCTAATAATCCAGGACTGGACTCTGACTCCCCCCCTCCCGAATATTAATATTGTTATTTTTTATAATCCCGTGGCTGTTTGTTTGTAGTTGGTGTCTATTGGGAAATAAATCTTTTCCAAAGCCACAGTTTCCTCTAGTTTTTTTTTTTTTTTTTTTTATATAAACCAGATTTGCAACATGTGAGCTGAAATTTAAAAAAAAAAAACAAACTACTGATTGCTGCATGAGCACAGTAGACCTGTAACATGACTTTTAGAGGTGACTATTTTCCAAATTGAAGAGTTCCTGTTCCACAGAAGCATCACTCCGATCTATGATTCATTTGTGAGTGAACTGTATCACTATGATAATTAGTGTGTTTTAAACGTTTCCTACATTCTACATGTTTTATAAAAGGTGTTAAATAATTAAACTAACATCTATTTTCAGTCAAATATTTTTTTGTACTTTTTGAAATTTGATACAAGAAGATAAAACTCGGTTCATTTCTCTCCTTCATGCACAGTGTTGGCGACCACAGTCCAAACTCCGTCCTGTGTCAGTGCTGTGATGTAATGTGACTAAAGTAAATGTATTTAGACATATATTTTCTGACGTTGTATAAGCTGGTGGACTGTGACACCGCTTTTTGGTTCCTTTCTTGGAAAACTTGATTGGTTCAGTCTTCCACACCTTAAAGTAGTCATCAGCACTGAGAACTGCATGTTATCAGGGCCGTAAAGTAAACCGCAGACTCTGGAGTCTTGAGTAACCGATTCTGAAATCCCGTGCTTAGACGTCTCAGAGGGACATGGTCACGTTTTCTTTTCAGATTTTGATGAGACTTCGTTCGTCGATCTCAGCATTTTTCAGTTCCTTTCTCAAGTCAAGTTCTCTGATGCTTTGAAGATTTTTGTGATGATAACAACAGATAAGCTGTGTTGTCTGCATTTTCCATACATTGAGGTTACATTGGCACCTTGCAAATCAAAGTGGGTCACACTATTGTGTATGTACTTAACACGTCTTGACCTGTTTATCTGCCACTTTTATTGACTTGATATGACCTGGGATTGTAAAGCAGCTGCAGTAAATATGAAAAGAAATGAGCCGTAGGCACATGTGGTGATAAAATATTACATTGTGAGATGAAATGTGTCTTATGACTAAATACAGTAAATTCTTTACGTTGACCCTTGAGCAGCAACAATCATGTTTATGTATACATAGTTTTAAAATCAACTCACAAAATAAGGAAGGAATCAAAAAACAATTACACTTAGACCATGTACCAAAACAGGATCTTTTTTTTTATCTTAAATAGATTGCTTAGCTTTTCTCACAAACACATGGATGAAGGAACTTAAAGCTCAATCTCTTAAAAACAAAGTCAATCTCACCAGCACATCAACTTGAAGTTATTCTCCTCTGACCTCGTAGCTCCTGTATCTCAGTCGTGCAGCTTTGCATCTGAAAACATAAGAAAACCAGGCCTTACCTGAGTCAGTAGCTGCTGACCGTCTTGGTACAAGTCATGGTTCATCTCCCTCACTGACCACTGAACCCTGTGTTCTGGACCAGCTGTACCATGTCTGCCTGAAGCAAATTCAAGTCCCTTTTGATTTGAACGTCATCTGACATCAGCATCCCAACACATAAGAAGATCTCAGCCCAGTCTGTTTTCATCTGTGGTTCTGTGATGGTGCAACAAGCTCCTTCTCCATCTTAAAGGCTCTTCTCTAACTCCTAACTCCTCTACCAGCAGGGATGTTGTGTGCTGTGAATGGTGTTTGACTTGTGGTTTTATAGACAGTAGTGTGTTTGACTATATCTTGGCTGGGAGAGGTGAGATTTGACAGAAATGGTGGCACATAACCTCCTCATAAAACAAAAACCGCTTTTAATTCTTATACCTTTATCAAAACAATCGAACATGATACAACATATTAGACTAATGTAAGAGGAATGAGATGACTGATGTGAAATTGAGAAACGAAGTCTCTCACAGCCAACTCCCTCTATCAGCTGTGGTTGTGAAGAAATTACATTGAAAGGCTGATCTGGTAAACCTTCGCCTAGATAGGAGATGGTGAATAAAGCATCAGATGAATCATGTAGCAGAGTGAAGATAGTAATCAACAAGTGAAGACAACCTGGTGCAACAGTGACGAGAAGACACGAAGGAAACTCGTGGTCATGAGACGGAGCTGTTTCTTACCAGGAAAAGCAACCGAGTCTGGCAACATTTTGCAAAAACATTCAAATCTCCTCAGAGCATCTGAGCAAACGTGTTATGGTCTGTTGAAAAGGTGAACTTTTCTATCTGAGGAAGCCGGTGCAGAGGAGATCGATTTAGAGAGCAGATCTGACAAAATTGAAGTCAAGAGGCTAAATCAAGATGAGCCATATTGATAAATTCCTACCTAAAGAAAGAATGCTGTGATAAAAAATCAAAAAATGCTTCAGCAAAGTTGATTTTCAGTTTGTTTTTCAGTTGAATTACAGAGGTTACAGGTCACAAAAAAGATGGTCTCATTTATCTTTTTTGGCATCAGAACAATCTGTAGTTACAACAACAGGATGTCAGCATTTGAAATCCCAGAGATTCAAACACTACCATTGTATTCACTAGCTGTCTTTCTGATTAGCAGCAGAGATTATGTAAACTGCTTAAAGCGGTACTAACTCCTGATATGAATGTGACAGTGTAACCAAAGTTTTGATCAAAGTTCATCACTTCATCAAGTGATTAAACACAGAAATTGCATTCCATGTTATAAAACTTTAATGCCACAAAAAGCAGAGTCAGAGTGGCGATCGTGCGTCAGGCCCCTGAGCCCCTCTTGTCGCTCTTATTGTTGAAAAAACCAGGTCACTCTTTTGTCTTTGCAGCAGGCACGCAAGTCCAGATCATCCAGCTCAGATTAGAGTCCGTCAGTGTAACACTGGCTGGAAGAAAGTGGATTCCAGAGAGGAAATTAGCAGCTAACTCTTCTGTGGTATGTGACCTCACACAGTGGTGGTCAAACCCACAACTGGGTCCAAGAGAAACATACACACACACGAGGCTACACACAGGTGATTGAAAAGGTTTTCTTTATTCAAGAGACCTCATGCAACACAAGCAGTACCAATGTCCTCATATCGAGTGGAGTGTGATTATTACATAAAAATGAATGATTCCTTTATGATTGAATGTTTCCGCCTATTGAACTAGGATAACACTGATACAAATGTATATACACACACACACAGATATATAACATCAGAGTGAAACAGTATGATACAGTATGATATTGAAAATTAAATGCAGTAATTTCTTTATACACAAATTTGAAAAATCCTTAAGAAACCTCAATTTGACATAAAACATTTACACTAGGTTTATAAAACATGTAAAAAAAAAAAAAAAAGTTTTTAGACAAACAGCATTACACAGTATACACAGGTTTTTTTTTTCTTTCTATTTTTTACATTTTCTGATTGTATATTTCCATGAGCTGAAACTGACAGTTAATGTTATTTACATTAAAAATATAAACTTTATGGTCATTAGTGATTTTCCTGAATCAGCAGACTGACTGTTTTAAGAGCTGGTTTTGTTCTCATGCCCAGGTTGAGAGTGAGGTTACGTTAAACTGAACCTGGGTGGGACATGAAAATGGATGAGAGCTGCGTTCCTGGTGTGTCTGCCTGGCGCAGCCCACACCTGCAGACGTCCTGACTCAGCACCACTTCATTTCCTGTACTGGGCTTCATGGGGGCCCGCAGCCGTGAAGTGTCTTTCTGTTCTCCTACATCTGCTGTGGCTGCCTCCAACCTGCCTGTTTCCAACCTAAACACCTCCACCCACAAATCTTGGCTACACTGGTTAGGGTTTTCACATGGGTGGTGTGACTACCAACCCTGGACCACAGCCATGTGTGCATTTAACAGCTGTCAAGGCAATTTTACAGTTTACATTAAGGCATCAGACGTTGCTTCACTGTTTTATGGACACTTAACAAAGACACAGTTTCGTCAGATACATCACTTCACATGCAAAGGCCTGCATGCAAAACAAAGCCACTGCCTTTGTACTCGCTCTCATGAGATACTGTTCAACAGGTCTTAAAGCATCTGACACTAAAAGCCAAAGCAGGCAGACCTTTGACTTTCCTAAAATGTTTCCTCCATTGTTGAAGCTCTGACTGAGCTCAGATCCAGAGCTGTTGGCAGCCTGAGGAGGTAAACTGAGATCAGTTAAAGGATGCTGACTAAGCTCCCTGGTGGATTCTCTAGGCAGTTTCTGAAGTAAACTGGGGGCAGGTTTATTTTGACTTTTTCTGGTCAGCTTCTCTTTTCTGGAACATGTGGTGCTAAGTGTTGCAATATGTGCCTTTTTGTACTATTACCACCCCCCGTCTCCCCAACAGCACCTGAACAGAGAGACTATAAGTGATTAAAGTATGAATAGATGTGCAGGTGCGGGGGGCAGTGGGTGGGGGTGTGGGGTTCTGAGGGAGTCAGAACTACAGCCTTGTGCAAAAATATTGATCAAATACCTGATCACGCATTTGGGCGTAATGACAGACATCAATCACTTAAAGTGCCTGTGTAACAACAATCGATTGAGAAAAAAAAAAAAAAATCACTGCACAACTCAAACGTAAAAATCACAAGGTGACAGAATGAATCTATGATGTAAACTACAATTTCAGTACAATCACAGAGTGGGTTATAATTCAGGTTATATGAAAGCATTAGTGAACCTACACTTCTGTCACCTGATGCAAAAATATATATTTGGAATGCGTCGGACAGATAACTGGTTTCCCTCACTTCCTTTTATGCCACAAACGGACTTTGACTTTGGTAGCTGAGATATAGTTATTGATGAGGGTGCATAGGACTTCTAGTTTGTTTCTTATGGCACAATCGCAAACGCAATACTGTTGATACAATAATTATAAAAAAAAAAAAACACCGTCTCCATTTCCTGAATAAATACAGGTAACTGCATAACCCTTATAACCATGCATTAAAGAGACTAGATCCCAGTTTTGTGTTTGGTCAAACAGAAAGTACCCACACCCAAAACCTGCTCATCACACATGTACATGTAGGGTGACACAACTGAGAGTAGGCTGTCAGAGAATGGGTAGCAGACAAAGCTAAAGCACCAATGATGTCACTGAAAGGCAAGTGTTAAAACCGAGGGGATGCCCTGTCATTCAGGGTCTCAGACACCCCCCCCCCCCTCTAATTCAAGCCTCAGTGCCTGCTTCCCTGCAGCTTTTCTTCCTCATTTTGCCCTTTTGTTAGCTGAAGCACCTTTCACAAATCTTTACAGCTAGATCCAGGTGAGGAAGAGAATATTTTACAGTGTCTTCTCCCCTGGTTTCTTGCTCTGGACCCAAACCGGAGTCCACAAGCCTTTAAGTGATGGATTTGACAGTACATGTACGTGTTAAGGAGCATGGACCCACAGATGAAAGACTAAGACTTTCATTGGACTCCTACACTGATAACGTTAGGGAAGCCCTGCCTTATCTACAACTTCTACGATAGATTAGTCTTCTATGGATGTAAGCTTTCTACCCGCCACCTTTCTGCTGATGATTAGTGCTAGTTAATGGCTCTGCATAGCATATTAAGTTGCCTTTTGTCTGGTTTATATTAGCATTAGCATCCTGCCAGCTAGAAGCAATGATGTTAGTTAGATAAATATGATGCAGGGATGGGGAAAGGCTTGAGAAATATGTACCCAGGACAGAGTCTCTTTAATGGAGCTAGACGGTGGTAGGAAGTGAGGGGCTGTCCTCCGTCTCCACCTTCTGCTCTGGCGAGCAGCAGAGGAAGAGGCGACTGCCAAGGCTCTTGAAAGCAAAGCGAAAGTACATGATGTGACCCATGGCCACGAAGGAGACGGAGATGATGACCAGAAGGCCGAAGGCCTCGGGGTTCGGAGCCAGAATCACCATGATGAAGTGCAGCAGGTCTAAGAGGTAATTCATGGAGTTCTGGACGCCGTTGATCACACCTCGCTCCGACTCGATCACATTCTCCTGGATGAGCTGTGTCACTGTCAGGTCGAACGACCACAGACCTGCGGGGCAGAGATCAATGTCAGTGTCAAGTGGTATTTTTTACAGCCACATTAAAAAGACTTTAGAACTCAACAGTAGCTGTTGCACGACTTATCAGGCCATTATTGGAAGCAAAGTTCGCAAATATTGCTCTGACATATCTACAGACGTCCAGTGTGAAATTCCGGTGACTTATGAAAATGTTCAACCTGTGGACCTGGTCAAGTCCTTTATGAAGTCAGTGGCCTTTTTATAATCATATGAAAGGAAGTGAACATGCTAACAAAGCACAAACAATTCCTGCAAAACCTCAACCTCATGGGTTTCAAAATCCAATCAGATTATGACATAAGGATACATCTCTCACATCTCAAACATGCACACACTACACACCACGTGATGTGATGTCATTTCATGTGATCTCACAGTGAAGCACTGAAAGTACTAAGTGAAACTCTGCAGTGAGAATAGAACAAGCAGTGGTTTGGGGAAACGCAGTGAACACGGGTCAGTCCAGCCTCCATGGCTAGTATTTACTGTTGCTTGGCAACACCATCACCTGCTTCAGTACTGACATAACCACCAAGAATAACCTCTTGACATAATCTGGACCTAACAGTAGTACTGTCTAAGACAGTACTAGTGTGAGCAATTAGTGAGCAATTTCTGCTCTCTATGGTCTCCATATTACAGAGAAATATAACAGATATTTAGACGTTTAGATCTGAGGATCAAGGGGAACTAGTTTACTCACCAACTCTAGCAGCAATGACACCAGCAAACAGCAGACTAACAGACATGTAGGACTGCAGAGGTGGGAGTTCTTCAGTCGGTGCCACAGTAGTAGTGTTCCCGCCTGTGAGGACACTGGTGAGGCTGTGGTCGGCCTCTGGCAGGGTCTGCTCTCCAATCAAGTGGGTGTAAAGGTCCTGGAAGGGCGAAACGCTGAGGTCGAAGGGGCTCCCCGGAGCAAAGACGGAGACCACACACAGCATGAGGCAGGACAGCTGCGCCACACCCGAGACGAAGCCTGTGCGGATCAGGCCGCACTTCTTGCGAACCCAAGTGAAGGCGACGGTGCCGCAGATTCCCGACACGGCCGAAGCTCCCATCAGCAGGCTGAGCACGGAGCCGTTGAGACCCTGCGTGTAGGCGTAGCCCGTGGTGATGCAGTCGAAACCCAGCACCGTCATGTACAGGAAAGCCAGGGACATGCCGGCGAAGAAGATGTTCTGGTTGTAGTAGGCCACCCAGCCGGCCTTCAGGGTGCGAATGGGTTCGGTCACTTGGTAGCAACAGCCCTGCTGCTTGTCAGAGTCGGGCTTAGACACGACTGAGGCTTCGTTCATTAATGGCTGAGAAGACTCCTCGGGACTCTGGCCGTTCTCCAAGTCTGCAGAAGGGCAGAGGGTTCAATAAGATTCAGTAAAAACCATGGACCAAGACAAAGAGTCTGATTGTATAGATTGTTACAACACATACAACACATTTTTGTTTCGTGTGACGTAAACATCGGATTCTTGCAGCTACCTTTCTGGGGACTGAGTTGTTTGAGCTCCTGCTGCTGCTCCTTTTGTCCAGCTTTCATGGCCAATGCCGGCGTCTTCTGGTAGACCTTCCATAACAGAGCATACTCCAGACACATGGAGCACAGGTTCCAGCCGGAGATGAAGCCGCAGCCGATGAAATGGGATCCAAAGGCCATTATCTGACCCACCAGCATGGGAGCCAGGATGTTAGTCAGCTGGTCAATAATCCGCACAGTGGCATTCATATCTGTGTGATAAAAGGATGTATGGATTAGTCAGGGTTTTTACAAGTTTATATGACTACTGGAAGTTATAAGAATGACAAGACTGGTGCAGCAAATTTATCAAGGTCACCAAGTTCATACATGCTGAGAATGATCTCCACCATGTGAGCAAATCTTTTAAATAGCTTATAAAAAAATCAGGGGAACTGTGGAGATGTCAAAGGTTAAAACGAGAATGAGTCAGCATCCATGGGTCAAAGTCTGTCGCACTGAAAACTTGTGATAAGAGGTCACATTCGATGTAGGACTGCACAGAGTAAAAAATAAATTAATTGTAGGAGCCATCTATTGCTTTAGTGATGGATTATTCTGGTTTCGATTTGTTTGGTCTGGTTGCCACAGTGATGTGTGGGGCGTGGGTCACGTGGGTGCGGTGAGTGACAGCTCTAGGTTACATATGATGGATGACAGGTACTCAGGTGGAGAGAGGCGAGTTAGGTAGCCGTAATTTTTGTTGACCGCGCGCGTCTTTTGTTTGATCAACCTATTACACATTCACAAACAGTGCACCTTTTCCAACATATGTGTGTGTGTAACTAGAAAGCCGTTGTAGTAGCCGTTTGTTTTGTTTCCTTATTAAACAGTCAGAACTTACTCGGACTCAGCGTGCTTTGTTGGATCAGCAGCAGCGTGTCATACAGATCTACAGGACCTAATCTCTACCTCTCAAGCGACTTTAAAAGGACTGGAAAGTCGCAATATAAATAAAAAAATAAAAATCTCACCTGCCAACCTGCTGCTGTCCTGACCTGCAACCACCACGACCCAGTCCCTCTGGATGGTGATGGACATGGCGGTGCTGGCGAGGTTGGCGATGTTGGCAACCGTGATGACCAGGATGTAGCAAGTTGTCTAAAAAAAAAGGAAAAAAAAAAAAAACATCTCAATGTTCTTTTCACATTTCTGAAAAATACATAAATTATATTCTCTCAACGTGTGAAAGTGTCATTACACAAAAACACAAATAACTTGTATAATCAGGTCACAGAAAATTGTAGCTCGTTTTAAGAATGTGACTGAGAATTAAGGACTCGTTTTATAGATTTAGGTCTTAGCAGGTACAACGGGAGCTTGGGTCCAAGTACAGCTGACGGGAAGTTTGAAAAGTATCAAAAGACAAGCTAATACTCTTGTCTTTTCATGGGATTTGTTGACAGTAAAACAAATAGACGTACATCACTCCTCTCCTGTCAAGATTTAGGAAAAACAGTTGTAGATCCTTTATTCATTATATTTGCAAAATTGCAATTATAAAATGAGACTTGCTGTAGTTTCTCAATAACCTGTGTCACTGATAAAATGCTTTTGGACTAACAGTAACAGCTGAGTGCAGCTTATCACATGTCGTCTTAAATTAACTAAAGAAAAAAAAAATCAATAAGTTCCTATGGAGAAAAATCTATAGCATTCTTTGAAAACAAACATGGTGACAGTTCATATACTGTAATACTCAACATGTGACCTCACCTACAAGACACAAACACTGCAGAAGTGGCCTATTTAAACACTGGCTGACTACTTTGTTTGTGAAACTGTATGTGCAGAGTAAAACAGCTGCTTCAGTCAGAATAGACAACATTCCTCCACAGGCCTAACTACATTTCTTTCTCTCTCTCCATCTGTCATGTGACCGGCCTTGAAGAACCTGCTGACTACACAGCCTTCGACACGACACTCAATCCCCTGTTTCACCAACCTGCCTCCACCTCCACACACACTCACACACTTCAACACTGGCCGTCCCTCTAAACTCTCTCACGTGGCTAAAGCACCCCCTCCTGCCCCCAACCCCCCACCTCTGCTTTCTCTGGAAACCCAAAGGCGTCCCACAAACGCAGAGGCCAACGTCGGAGACATTCAACTCAACAGAGAGGCTTTGTGTTTCAACCCAACTCCTCAAATAGTCGCTCAGGACAAACCTGCGTGCAACTCTGAAGCTCACACTTCTTTCACTGCAGGATCAGGTCTAAAACTTAGTGGTGGGGGAGCCGTCATGAAGTTACATAGCTTAACAAGTGTAAACAAGTCGCTTGAGGAAAAAAAATGAAAAAAAAGAAAAACATTGACATAAACTCTGTCCCACTGAGGACATGTGAGTGCAATTTCCTCTCGCGCTTTGTTTCCTTGTGATAAGAAAAATCTAATTGTTTGTGACTACACAACAGTTTGCTCATTTTGCGGATGCAATGTAATAGTTTCAAAGTGACAAATTCATAAAACAAATATTCGGAGTATCAGGAAATAAAAAAAAAATATATATATACAAGTTAGTTGACTCATCAAAATATATAAATAAATAAATTGCCTCCTGAAGTTACAGTTATCCAGGCAACTGAAGTTAGCGGAGCAGTCAAAGGTCTGACGACAGTGAATGACTCTCATTTCCCTTGTGTAAAAGTTGTTCAGGTCATAAATCATCTTAACGTTGGAGCAGATATCAGCAAAAGTAAGCAAGTTCCAATGGTCAGTCACAGTGTAGCACTTGTGTTAAAGAGGTAAAAACACTTTCAGTGATTATCTGCCATCAGATCGTGTTGAAACAGCGAGCGTGAGTCAGAGACAGCACAGGGGAGATCTTACCAGAACCCAGCCATTGTAGAGCTCCACGAGCTGTTCTTTGAACTGGAAAACAACCATGAGGAGGACCCCACACACGATGACACAACTGTTCTGGACGAGCAGCGAAGTCTGGGCCACTGTGGAAACAGCACGATGCATTACACACAGAAATCTGATCAAAGACAAAAGATTTCTGTCTGATAAAATGGTTCATTAAGAGTCCTGCCACAACGTTCCTGTTTCCCAGATCTAATCTACTCTGATGGCGTCTTTGCTGAATTTCTCTGCAAACACATTTTACTGTGGGAGTGCACAATATATCAACTATAATAGCAGCTACATTTGTGGATTGACAGTCAGGTGAGGACTTAGGCATGTGTGTGGCTTTGATTTGATTTAGTGCTGCCTCACCTTTGAGTCTGGGGTTTTTGTCCACCCAGTCCCCGATGATGGCCCCCAGCAGCAGCACGGAGCCGGCCACCACCAGCCCGTACGGCCGTGAGCAGCAGGCTGTTCCCGTACAGCTCCACCAGGAAGACGGCCACAGCAAAGTTCCACATTCGATCACCCTGAGGAAAGCAAACTCTTATTATTTATAATTACAGTTAAGGTTTGATTGGTTTGGTGCTGGTTTAAGGCACCAGAGCTGTTTGTACAGGACATTATTGTGTGGTGAGCTACAACAAGGAAAACATGTCATTTTGTGGAGTAATGACAGTTGTATGACTCAGAATGTAACAATAACACATTAATGCTGTATTTTCATATTATATTTACAACCTGTCATCATGATGAACATGTACAAATATGTAATATGATGGTGTGTTATTTAATCACTACAGTAATGTGTCAGTGCTTCACTCACCCATGTTGACAGAGCATGTCCCATGTAAATAAGAAATTTAGCCGAAGTGAAGAAATCTCGGAAAGATTCTGTAAAATAAAATAAAATAGAAATAAATAAAAATAAATAAACCTCTGACATGTTACAGCTGCTGCTCCACATACTCATCTCCACATTTAACAGAATTAACATCCAAATTGTATAAACCTACCACAGCAGGTCTTCTTCGGTGCAGAATTATCCATTTTATTTTATTTTATTTATTTTTTGTCCAAACGGTAAAAAAACAGCAACCAAGCGAGCGTCGTTTTGAACGAGGTCTCCGGTGTTGACGACAGACTGGGGGGTCGAACCGACGGTTACCGCTGCATCAAAAACAAAAGGATGTCACGGCGTCTCTTCTCTTTCCCTCCTCTCCAAACTTAGCTATCACTGTAGCTGAAGTTGGAAAGAAATAAAACTAGAAGGGGGTCGGTGGTGGTATAAGCTGACAGACGGTCGGTCGGTCGTGTTGAGGAGCGGTGTGTGTCTACAGCTGCTCCGGTGGCCGCTTCTCTCTCCTCTGCTGCTCCGTGTTTACGTCCCCTCGGATATAGCTGGAGTCACGTGACTCCTTTACAGTGTGTCAAAAACAAATGTGGTCCTACCTCCTGCTCTACACGCGCCCACCAAAAGAAAAAAAAAAAAAAAAAAAAAAAAAAAGGACGGTCCAAATCCGCACAAACCGTGTCATTGTTAACAGCAACAAACACTTCACACTGAGGTCAGTGAGCTTTGCTTTCAATCGGCTTTTATCCACCTGTTTACCCGCTGTCTCCTCTTCAGCATTAAAACCAAACCTGGTCCAAGCTGCATGGACATGTCTCTGTCTCTGTCTGTCCCTGCTGCTGCTGCAGATCTGTGTAGCTGCTCACTTACTACACTGGTTTATTCCTACACATCTTTATCTATAGTAACACAATCTATTCACCGATGTAAAAACACTGAATTACAAGCTCTGCATTAACTTAAATTGACCATAATTATTACTGATCCATTTTTATTGTAGTCAGCAAATGTGGAACTAATTGTAGTCAAATATGTATTTGAATATAATATATTAAATATAATATATTGAATTAATTAAATATTATACTGAATATAACATTTAATATTCTATCTATCTATCTATCTATCTATCTATCTATCTATCTATCTATCTATCTATCTATCTATCTATCTATCTATCTATCTATCTATCTATCTATCTATCTATCAATTATCATTGATCGTTATAAGAACATATAGACTATATGCTGTGATATAAGGTCACCAAACCTGTGGCTCTAATCATATTATGTTAGTATCAGTGATAAAACAGTTCCACCTTAGATAAATATAGGTTTATAATATAGGTTTCACAGCTGCACCTTTGACAAATCCAGTCCAGACATCTCATTCAGTGATTTAGAGACACTTCAGTGAAATAAAGAAGAAAACAGCTGAAATCGAAATCAGAGCAAACAGAGAAGAGAGTCAAACATTAACAGAGCTGACCTCACGTGTGATAATGCGACTCAAATTAAACTCCAACATTTTCAACATTTTGGAAACAGAAGCTGCCTTGAACTTTTGATATTGTTTATCAAGAAGTTTGTTGCAGAAACAGCGTTGGTAGCGGTACATCTGGATGACTTGCATTTGTGTGCCTATGTCAACAGAACACAACCACAGCTATAATTACAGTCTGTGGCAATGAGAGCTGCTTGGCCGTCGTCCAAAAAAAGTAATAAACACTGGCTCAGGGACAACATGGCTAATATGTTTCTGTTAACTTGACATTGTACAGCTGCTCTATAAAAGGCTCTTATCAGCTGGGAACCCCTCCGCTGTGTGCCACCACTACAACCTCATGTCTATGCTCATTGGACCAAGATCATAATGAATAATACCAACACATGTGGTCATGAGCTGCAGTTTGTGGCAGCTATTCCTTTCTGCTTTTCATATTATGTCACCAAGATTAAGTGTCATATATGTTGCACATTTGGTCTAATTGTTTACATCCTTACTCATACACTACATCTGCTGACCACTCAGGTCAAGGTTTCCAAGTCATCCATGAAAGAGTGAAGGCAAACATGTGTTTGATTAAATTCCTCTTGCTCCTTTAATGTCCCGTGAGACTCACAAATGAACAACGCAGCCAAAAAGAACTGAAGAGCTTCTTTAGTCTTTTTGAGAGATTTTCATTGTAGTCGTGTTCATCCAATAAACTTGGCAGCTACATCCAACCCTGTTAAACTGTACTTTAAATAGGAGATCAACTAAAATCCCCAGTGGGAATCTTCTGCAGCTATTTCATGCATATACAATCAGATTTCTCTTCTTCCGCTCAAAATCATTATTGCACTGGATCCACATGTAATTAATATGTACAATATGTATCATTGGGAATGTATGTGAAAATATATGATAATAAATCTGACTTCTAATGTTTTCACAGATGTTAAAAAAAATGTACAAAGCACAGTCGTTTCCTCGCAGACCATGTCTATGCCATCATTAGGGAGCAACACTGAGCCTAACAAGTAACATAAGCACATATTTTGAGCCAGATGATGACAAAAGGCACTTCTAACCCTTTGTCGTCTATTCAAGGATCACAGAGAGGTCTCAGCTGTTTGAAAGTCCACACACATTGAACTGGTACAAACAGATTACCAGCCACACTATTAGTGGGTCTGTGTGTCAGCCGGGCTCAGGTATACTACCTGTCATCAGCGGTCAGACGGCTGCTGTGTCATGCTGTGGCCACGTGTGAGCTGCAGGTATATCTGCGCCTGACGGGATCTCTTTTTCAAGCTACCTCTGGGACAACAAGCTGTGTTTACGCAGGCTAAATTTATACTTCCAGCGACAAAAATATGAGAATGACTTGCCTCCTGCGGCCTGAAGCTGTCTGACACTCACTAGCCACAGCCAGAGAAGAGATAGAGGAGGAGGCAGGATGTGAAATATCGCCTGAATAGTATATGTGAGGCCGGATCAGATTATTCATCTTTTCTTAATGCAGGGCTTCAGTGTGTTTGTCCTGAGCTCAGGTTGTGTTACAGCAGAGCAGAAGGGAACTATTCCCTCGGTTCGGGTGTTTGAATGAATCTGAGCTTGAATGAGTGAGGCTAAGCTCCTGAGGTGTCCCAAAATCTCATGACATTGGGCAAAGAAAGATTACTAACCTATATGTGTGACCAAAGGGCACCAGAAACAATGATCATAATAATCACCTGTACCCATTTTTGGCACATGACAGTGTTGTGGTTCTTCTGTTTCTGGAGATATCTACTGCAGCTCAGGGCAGGACTGAATGTGCTGCATGTCTGACATCTCAAACATCAAAGGTCCCTGCGTGCCTCTGATGACATCCCCACCTTTCCAAAATGACAGTCCTGGTTCCAGGGATTGAATCAGTAAACATCACACAGCTGTTTCAGATCAATACTCCGTAGCTCAGGGGGCAGCGAGCCAAGGTGAGACCTCAAGCAGGTGTGTTTGTGTGGCACACTGTGGGTTCAGAGGGTGTTTGATCACCTGATGGTGCAACAACAACATCTACATTATCCAAGGTTATTTTGCTTCGCTGGTTGTTGACTTCTGAACTGTTGAAGTGAGAGATTTAGCCCCAAATGAGCCCCTCCTTTCAAAACTTTTATGCACTGTCATTGTAAGCATGTTAGCACGTGATTCTCCGGTCAACTCAGGGGACCATATATGCATTATAGCAACAGTCACTTCCTCATTTCCATAAACTTTCCACCAAGGGGGAAACTAAATCATATGACTTATACCAGCTGAAATGGGTCAACATAGATTTTCCTGAACATATGGAGAAATGGTTACTCAGCGGTCAGAGCGTCTAGGCTCTCACGCCATGTAGCTGAGACAAATAAGAAAGATGACTTATTTTTTTTAATTTTTGAAATTGACTTTGAATTTGAGCAGGGTAATACAGGTGTGGACATGAATCAATAAATGTTGTAGAGTTGGGCTCTGACACCTTCATGTAAAACACATTTAGAACCAGACAGATAAATTGACTGAAGCCTCAGGCAGGTTTGACCAGACAGCAGCACAGGGAACATCCATTTATTAACCAGATCTGAAAATGAAAATCTGTGGATGTGCTGTGATGAGAGGAGCAGGCTGGTTTTGGAAAATGTCAAGTGGTCACTGAGTGCACAGAGTTTATTCTAAAATATACTGAAATACAACAAGCATGAACCTCACATTACAATGTGAGTTGTGTGTTTGTAAAAACGTAGCCAGGAACTGGACCATCTGAAGACTCAATCAGTAGAAGTGTTTTAGTTTGGGCAACTTCACCATTATATGAATAATTTACCGCCCCTTTTAAATAACAAATTATTGGAAACATCTGGTTATTTGTTTGCACATTTAAAAAGTTATATTTTTATATAAGATATGTAGGCAAGATGTTTCACCTACATAGACCTATGATCTATGAAAGTAAAACAAACAAGAGCTTGTGCAGGATGTGTAAGAAGCTAAACCTGTGTTATGACGTATTTGTATTGTTTAAATGAGTGAAAACAAAAAAAAAGATATTCTTTAATTTTATGGAAAATTAATTTCAAACTTCTGACAGCATATTTCAGTGGGATGAATAGTATTGACATGTAGGGAAAAATAGTGTATGTTTACACCTCCGGCCTCCAGGGGGCGGTAAAGTTCAGACTAAACAAACATCTGCATCCGGAAACATTTTCCTCGACACTAAACGAGGCTAAACATGTGTGTTCACTGAGGTTAACTAGCTCCTAGACTATTTAGTTTATTTTATTATCGACTGGACTTTTGACCAAAATGTCGTCGAAAAGTCGGGAGAACGACGATAACTCTGACGGACAGTCTGCGCTGAAGGACGAGCTGAATAAAAAGGTATCGTCAGCCAGAACAAGTTAGCTGGTGGCTAATGGACGAGCCACAGTTGTTAGCTGATAAACACGAGTGGGTAAAACTTTCACTCTCTGTTTCATCAATGAATTGTGTATTGATACATTTCAGATAAAGGAGCAGAAAGTTGTGGTGGACGAGCTCTCTAATCTGAAGAAGAACAGGGTGGGTAGTTTTATTGTTGAGATGAATGAATTTAGCAGCAGTAGCTCTCAGTTAAGGCAGAAACTTACTGTGTTTTATGTCTAGTTTCGTGTATAATATCGTGCTTGTTAATGTATATAATGTCTTTTTACAGAAAGTGTACATCCAGCAGAGGAACAGTAACATATTCTTCCTGGCAGACAGAAGTCAGACACTGGGTTCATCCAAACGTAAGTTAAGATCTTTAAACTTTACTGAATTCAAAATATTTCCAGTCAGTTGCCATCTGCTTTTTAATTATTATTATATATCAGTCATTCACTTGTAGATGACGGTAACATAACATATTTTCTGTCTCCAGAGGAACTGGATAATATGAAGAAGATGCTACAGGACATGTGAGACTGATCTTCAGCTCAACCATGTGTGGTATCTCATGTCTGCTGAGCTGCTCGCCTGCTCACTTTGAGTGGGACAAAACAGTTTATGAACATCTGAAGAGACGAGGGCCCAACTTGAGCCAAGATATGACCGTCACAGGCAGAAATCCTCACTTTAGGTGTTTATTCTCTGCACATGTCCTTCACATGAGAGGTTCTCTCACTCCTCAGCCATTTCAAGACAACGCTGGAAATGTCCTGTTGTGGAATGGGGAGATTTTTGGAGGTCTGCCTGTGACGCCGGTGGAGAACGACACCGCTGTCGTCTCTCAACGTCTGTCGTCCTGCAGCAGTCCCTCACAGATTCTGTCTGTTCTGTCTGTTATAAAGGGACCGTGGGGGTTCGTTTACTATCAGAAAGCTGGAGACTACCTCTGGTTTGGCAGAGACTTCTTTGGCAGGAGGAGTTTGCTGTGGAAATTTGATGCAGAGGTTTTGACCCTGACCTCTGTGGCAGCTTGCACTTCTGGGGGTGATCAGTTTACTTGGCAGGAAGTCCCCGCAATTGGTGTGTACAGGATTGATCTGAAGGCAGTTACAGAAGCTGGTGCTGTGACATTTGAGGTTTATCCTTGGGCTAATGCAGGAAAAGATGTCATCTCTACATGTAGTGAAACTTTATTGGAGTCTGTTCCCAGTGGCTGCACTGCTGTGATGAACCAATCAGGATTGGTACTCGCCTCACCTGTGTGTCCTCTTAACATGACCATCCCGAACACATTCAGTGACACAGAAACTCAGTCAAACTCTCATTCATCCGTCAAAGATCTGGAACAGCTGCTTGCAAGTAAAGAGAAACCTGAGGAAGTGAACTGTCTTGTTGACGTTCTGAGTGAGGCTGTGAGGCGCCGCGTCCAGTCGCTGCCCTCAGAGCTGCAAGATAAGTCACCCAGTAATGACCAGGCTAGTATCGCCATACTTTTCTCAGGAGGTATTGATTCTATGATCCTGGCTGCCTTGGCTGACCGGCACATACCCACCCTTCAACCAATAGACCTTCTCAATGTAGCTTTTAAACTGCAGGAGCCAAAGAAGCAGAAAGAATCTGCAAAGAATTTCAAAAAGCACAAAAATAATAAGACCACAGATTCCAAGAGTGACGGAGCCGGTTCCCCAGCATCCAGCCCCTTTGATGTTCCAGACAGAATTACTGGAAAAGCAGGTCTGAAGGAATTACAAGACTTGAATCCTGAAAGAAAGTGGAATTTTGTTGAAATTAATGTAACACAGGAGGAACTGCAGAAAATGCGCCAGGAGCGCATTTGTCATTTGGTGCATCCACTGGACACGGTACTGGACGACAGCATCGGATGTGCTGTGTGGTTTGCAGCACGAGGGGCAGGGTTCATCCTGGACAACAACGAGCAGAGGAGTTTCACATCAGCAGCAAAGGTGAAGTGGAATCATCTAAGTAAAATAATACATTTAAATGCCTATGTACTATGTTATTATGTACATTTTAATACATAGTAATTAAAAGTTCTCACTTTTCTGCTTTATGCTTTCAGGTCATTTTGACAGGAATCGGTGCAGATGAGCAGCTAGCAGGTTACTCCAGACACAGAGTCCGGTTTAAGACTTCAGGACATGAGGCACTGATCCTGGAATTGGCCATGGAGCTCGGCAGGATATCCTCCAGGAATCTGGGCAGAGACGACAGGGTTATAGGGGACCATGGGAAGGAAGCTAGGTGGGTGTGGAACTTGATTGAAAAGGGCATTTTAAGTTACCAGAACATCAGTGATGCCTGGAAGTTGAATATTTTGTTTGTGACACTCTTAAGTATGTCTGTTTTGTCTCTTTACTGTCTTTGTAGGCAAATGCACTGCCTGGCCAAATAAAAGTCACCACCAAATAAAAAGGTCACACACTCTAATATTTGCTGGACCACCTATAGCTTTAATTACAGCAGCATTCGCTGTGGTATTGTTCCAATAAACTTCTGCAGTGTCACAAGATTTATTTCCGTCCAGTGTTGCATTCGTTTTTCACCAAGATCTTGTATTGATGATGGGAGAGTTGGACCACTGCACAGAGTCTTTTCCAGCACATCCCATGTGATCATGATCATAGCATTGGCCCCACAGGCTTGTACAGCATCACTAGGCATGACGGGTGCATCAGTTCATCAGGTGGCGACTTCCTTTTTTTTTTTGGCCAGGTAGTGTAATTTAATTTCTCTGTTGCTAATCTGAAATCAGTGGTTGTTTATGAGAAACACTGTGTGCCTTTGTGTCTGATAAACAAAATATAGACCCACTCATCCAGTCATGCTCCAGAGCATTTTAATGGTGAACTTTACAGTGAACCTTTAACTTGAAAGAGTCATCGCCTTTCTATTAATTTCAACATTAATATTTCTAATTATAAAGAATTTGTAAAAACCTCCCCTCTAACTTGTCACAGTAGGAAAAGCACGGGTGATATTAACATTGAAGTCTGACCTCACTTTTGCATGGAAAACAGGTGACCTCTCATCAAAGTAGCTGAGGTTTGTCCTTTCAGCTGCTGTTTTTAAAATGTAGGATTTTGAAAAGTCAGTAAATCCAGTGATAAAGGGGCTCAAGTCTGATGTACTTGAAACTGTTTGCACAAACCAACCCGACTAATGGTGCAACTTCAACACTTTGTTACGCAACATTCAGCCAACAGCTGGTCTAACTTTCATTTGTCATGTCTGTCCAGTAACTGTACACTTACAGATAAAACCTTACAGTATAAGACGGACTTCATGGTGCCATAAATACTAAAGCTAAATAATAATGAAGCACAAAAATAGCACCAAGACTCATACTCATTATACCGAAGAAATCATCTTTTCTCCTTAACATAATAGATGTTGTTTTACAGACTAATGACAGTGTTCCTCTCCCCTGTACCTGCAGGTTTCCGTACCTGGACGAGGATGTGGTGAACTACCTGAACTCTCTGCCCGTGTGGGTGAAAGCAGATCTGTCGCTTCCTCGAGGCGTCGGGGAGAAACTCCTCCTGAGACTTGTGGCAAAACAGCTGGGCCTCGGTCAGTCAGCGGTGCTGCCCAAGAGAGCCATGCAGTTCGGCTCCCGCATCGCAAAGATGGAGGACAGCCACGAAAAGGCCTCTGATAAATGCACGAGACTCCTCACTGGGCAGTGAAATCAGTAAATAATTTTAATAGAAAAAAAATTATAAAAATTACATAACAAAGTTCATATTTACAGCCACAGTTCATGATTCGCTGTTACAGATTGTCAGTCATGATTTTTTCTGTCATTGCCTTGGATTTTTTTTTTTTTAAATGACAATAAATAAGGTTTTTAAATCCGTGTGTGTTTCCTCTACAACATGTAAGACTTGGCGTCCTGAAGTTTCTCTTTGAAGTAAAGGTCACATTCAATATAGGACGGCAGGTTCCCAACATCAAAACGTCCTGAAATCTGATGAACGTATACGGGCCTCCTGGAAGGAAGAACATAAAAGGAAATGTGAGAAATACACTAACACATGGATTAAATGGTGTTAGTTTCCTGTCTCACTAAAATCACTTAAATTATATGAAAGATTTTAAATTAAAACCAAACCCCAGACTCTGACGGGTCCAAGCAGGAGTTACCTTGTTAATGAGCCAAGACACAAAGTTTCCTGGAGCATCTTTCTCTTCAATAGGAGCTTCCTATGGAAACATTGACATATTGCATAGTTCTGAAATAACAAACACACAATTTACTGTTCCTCTCATCCTCTCACTGTTTGATGATTCAATTTACCTTCTTCTCCTCGAGGAAAGAATCCAGCAGAGGAAGGCTCTTCTTTGAGAACACATAGAAACAAGGACACTGAAACACAAACAGGATTCATTAACTGGATGTTGTATGAAAATACCAACAACCACATTAGTTTTAATCTAGTTTGATGTTAAAACATAATAGAATAGAGAATAACCAGACCTCTATTCAAGATGATACTTGTGAATGTGACAAGCTGAAGATTGAGTGAACATAAAGAACAATGGAACCGCTTAAGAAAAAAAAAAACAAGATGGCAGAAGTGATGGAAGTATTTTTACAGAGGATATTAAGTGTCTGGAGATGTTTGCGTGATACCCAAAATTAAATATAATTACATTTAAAGAAGTAAAATTGAATGATTGTGTAGAACAATGACTACACTGTTCACCTGCGTTGATGTAAACACCATCAAACTAAAGTCTTTTAACTCCTGGAATTAAAGTATTATGGCCGTACTTCAGGAAAAAATGAGAAGAATGGTTTTTGTTTGTTTTGCATTTTAGGGATAAAACCAAAAGTCAGTATTCACTGCCATCTGCTGTTACTCCTGACTTGTTCTGTCGACTTCCATCAACACAACATGATGAAAACCATCAATCCATCCACTGATGTCACTACAACGTGGCTTCAGTTTATATCAAGTTTATGTGTCCTGTCTCTACAGGATCATCTGCATGTGTTAGTTGTTGTGATAAACTCACTGCTCTCCTTGACTCCGTCTCAGAGGGAAGAGGTTTCTCCTTCATACAGAGCACACGGAGATCACTGTCCACTTCCAGGATCCCGTACTTATGGGTTTCTGTGAGACACACATGCACAATATAGAGTTAATTGTGAGAGTGAGGCTAAAACCAAACTTGACGATGTAGCAAATCAGGATGTCTCAGTTATACAAACACAGTACAACTCACCTTCATCTTTACACTGGTATGACAGCAGCAGACAACTGTCCTCAGTCTTTGCTTGAAGGTCAGAAAACTTCTCTTTAACTTTACTGAGGCTGAAGTCTTCTTTGAAGAGAGTGTCTCTGTTTAGGATTGGAGAGAAAGTTTGTCATTTGATTTTACAGCTGTATGAGCTGTGTCTACACGGTTGTATTTATACTGTCAGTTAAATAAAAATAAAAAAAGTAATAAAAAATGAAAAAACGAACCCTCCAACAACTACTAGGTGGTCTTCTATCTTGAAGTGCTTCACTGCGAGCTGCAGACAGGCCACGGCACCAAGACGCTCCTGGTGGAGAGAGAACATTAGTTTTACTTGGAGGTTTATTCTTTAAAACAGCGATCAGAGAAGACAGTATCTGTAAGACTTTGTTTACATCATTGTTTCTGGTCCCATCACTGAGAATCTTGACATTTGTGAAACGTGCAGCCCACTCTTCAAATGCAGCGTGGTAGAGAGCGTTGGTCTGTGGAGAGAAGGAGAGAGTGGGTCACTGATTGTCAGCCCTGGTCTGATTCTGGTCCGTGGTCTGGTTCTGGTTCATGTTCAGTGAAACATCACATGTAACATTTATTCTGAACATCACAAGAAAAACGACTCATTCTGTAGTCAGCTCCTTCCTGCTCAGTTTAATGTTACCAACTTTAATAATTCATCCTATTTAAAAATGAGAGCACATATTGTGTTATGCTGAACTATTACTATTAAATGTATTATAACATATGAATGTATAAGTTGTTTCCTATCGAACTGTAGTAGAATATAATGTAATATAGAAACATGGAACCGAGGCGTAAGTACTTAAAACTGTATTTAAACCCAATAACTAAGTTAATAGTTGCTTCCCTCCACTGAGTCTTTGCAGTAAGTCACTAGTAACTCACCACCACATAGATACAGTCCACAGCGCCAGAGGCGGTCAGCGCGTGGACCCAGTGTGAGATGAGCGCGCAGCTTCCCACCGGCAGCAGCGGCTTCGCGGAACCGACCAGGTGAACGAACCTGCCGCTGCTGTCAGCCGCCACGTCCCTCTGCAGCCTGGTCCCATAACCAGCGGCGAGAATTACAGCTTTCATTGACAGTCTGGACCGTCAGAGAAGTGTGAATTTAACGTCTGGACACTGCTGAGAAGGAACCGTGAAGAACCTGAAAACTTATCTTGTTTTTTTTTTTCTCGCGATACATCAACCTATTGGTCAATAAAAGTGGCGTTGTAATTCAAGCACTTCCGGTAAATATTTACAAAATAAAAGTCGTACTTCCTCAGCTGATTTCACACTAAAAGTGTAAATTGATAATTTTAACTGAAATGCAACGTGCATCGGATGATAATAAAATTAAAATTAAAAAATGAAATTAATGAAAAATGAAAAAAAGAACAATGACAGAGAAGCAGTGTTTTGTTGATTTATTTGCCAACTCGTAATGACATAAAGGCATATGGAACGCTTTCATACACGAAATTATCTTGTATTTATTTAATCAAAATTGATTTTCTACAAATACAAAAAAATCTTAACAAGACATCTAAAATAACACAACAAAACAAAATGGTGGACTGGTTACAGGGAACAGAAATGTTCATTTCTTCTGTTTCTCAAGAGTGCATGTGTCTTGAGCCATCGTTCTACATCATTCTACATCCTCGCTGCCACTCATAGCCTCAGGCCTGACGACATCAGCTTCAGCTTCTTTCTCTGGCTCCTGCTGAACTGAAGGTTCAGGCTGAGATGTGTCCATTGGGTCCTCGGCTGTTTCCTGTTGAGGTGACGGTGTTTCACTTGCTCTTGGCAGCTCCGCCTGAGGAGAAGCAGTTTTCAGTGTTCAGACGATATGATATCCTGCATTATCCCATTAGTGCACGATGACGTTTTTCATTCTAAGTAACTTAATTTTACCTGGGGAGCAGTCTCCTCCTGTATCACTGGATCAGAATGTTCTTGCTCCATTGGTTCTTCTTCATCTTTTACGATGACTGGTTCGTGTTCGACTGGTGTGTCTGGTTCTTTTAGAGTCTCAGCAGGAGTCTCCTCTGGTGCTGAGTCAGCTGCAGCAACGAGTGACTCAGTCTGTGTGATGTGTGTGTGAGACAGACACAGTTGTGAGCAAATGAATAGATGAATGCAAAGCAAACTCAATGTGTTTGTCACTCAATGGTATAAACCATTTGCGACAGGATATTTATCCTTTACCTCTTTCTCCATGACTGGCTCTACACGCTTCGGTTGTGGCTTCTTGTTTGCCTCCAGGACCGCCATGATGGAGGCAGGTATGTGAGCTTGCTGTTACACAGAAAAAAAAAAAACACACACATACACTTGTTAAATGAATAAATCCCCAATAAAACAGACCCTGTAGACTGTGAGTGCAGTTCAAACTAAACTTGTCACCTGATGTGGGGTGAAGGAGTGGACATGCAGTAGAAGAGGCTCCCTCAGCTCGGGGCAGCGTTCAAACACACTTGTGAGTTGTGCTGGCGGCAGCTGCAGCAGCACGCTGTACGACTGAGGCTTCGTCCTCTGGCAGCACTTCACAAATCCCTCCCACACCTTGGGATATTTCCACACCTATGGAAGCGCAACAATCAGTTTTACACAGGTGATATAATGATCAATGTTTCGTTTATTTATCCAGTCTTGTGGTGGTTGAGAATGCTGTGGTCAGACTAAAGAGACTCTGGGTATTTGGCTGTAGTTTGGTGCTGACCTGCTTCACAATAAGGCGAGACAGGATGTTCATGACAAAGCCGCCCAGTCGAGGATACATGGTGAGGGACTGGATGACTGTGCGCATGAGCAGCATGGGGAGAGGGTTGTGCTCCATCAGCTGCTGCATCACCACAGCCAACACCTCTGACGTGTACACGTTCTTCTCCCCAAAGCACAGGTTGGTGGCTGCAGGGAGAAAACAAACAGCAAATCGGTTACTGACTGATCTGAAGTGTAGTGTCGTCTGTGTTCGGCTGAGCAGGATTTTATTTATCTGATTGTATTACAGACCCAAAGCGGTTTTAATGTTGATGATAATAACCAATTTGAAGCATCCTGCCTGTAGTCAGAAAATTACAGGACCAGTCTTTTAAAATATGATGATGAACCTCAAAATAGACAAGTTGCAAAGAGATTTGAGTAACAGCAGTGAGTGATGCTGTTCAGAGGTTTAGGGCTTAATCCCTGAACACAGACCTTTTATGATGGACTTCATGTCACATTTGGTTGAGTCTATGTTGTGTAAAGCGATGAGCAGGTCTCCTGGGGTGAGAGGGGACACAGACGAACTTCCTTCACCTGAAAAACAACACAAAACAAAAAAATACCCAGTAAGGTTACATCAGTGCCCCTCACCTGACAGAAACTGACAATGAATGAATGAAAGGAATCCATGTTATTAATTATATTTAAAAGAAATGAATAAAACTAGCTCTTACTGTGCTGAGTTCCCAGGAGACGGTTGAAAACCTCCTTTACTACGATGGGGTTGAGTTTGATCAGTTTAGGAAGAGCCTGGATGACTTCATTCTTTATGTGGAAAACAAGCAAAATGGAAAATGAAAAACCAAGAGACCAGATGCTGTAATAAATCCAAATCACTCATCTACCTTTACCATCGATATTGTGATGAGTTTCAGAATATTACCTTCTCTAGGCCGTTAATGACGGGGATGAGGAAGCGAACGTCCGGCACTCGTTTGTGGTAAAGGTCTCGCACTCTCTCCACCAGCTCTGGTGACGGAGGCACTGAACAGAGGAAAGACAGGTAGATTATTCACCTCAACTTCTCCCACTAACTCATTCTAATGTACAGGAGGCATTTAAATTATTTTCAGATCTCTGACACTTTTTGTACCTTTATCAGTCAAAATGTGCAGGCAGCGAGTTACTAAAGTCTCTGCTCCTTTGGGACAGTTTTCAACCAGCAGCAGCAGCTCGGGAGAATTCATCCCCATCCCACGGATCTGCACAAACATTTCGGAAATTAATTCATGCCATTTTCGGAGGATTCAACTTGCAATTATTAATAACATTTCTTTCGGAAATCATTAAAGTTTTTACATGAATGACAGGTGACATCCTGATACAGTTTATGACAGTTTTCTTCAGTCTAAATCTTTCATCTGTTGCTCCTGTTCTAAATGATCTTCTCTCAGGTCCAACCAGTTAAAAGCACATGAAGAAATAGATAAACATGGAGTCCAGACTTTGCCCACACTTTGTTCAGAGAGAATCTTTCAAACCAAACCGTCTAAAACATGAGCAACTCATTTCAATCTAACTACGACACTGAACGACAGCGACAGAAGTGACTTACAGGTTGCTCTATAGCTCGAAGCACGCTGCGCTTGATGTCTGCGATGGCCTCAGTGTAAACAGAAGCAAGTTCATGGACCAGCCGGTGGTTTAGGGGAAGCAGAGACAGGTAGAGGAACAGACACTGTCTCACTGTCTCTTCAGTCCACGGGGCAGCCACCTCTGTTTCAAACACAACATTAAGGTTACACAACTGCATTGAGTATAGGAAAGCTGCTTTTTAAAAAAAAAGCTCGTGTTTTTCCTTCCTTCTGCAACACTGTTTCTTTTGTAGTGTATCAGCAGAGCAGCTGCACTGTCACAGTACAGCTGATGTTTCAAAACATTAACTCAAACTTGATTAACTTTGTTTAACAGCTTAAAATCAAACTACACACAATTAAAACCCTGTGATTTGTAGTGTCATCATACATGAATATATACTAAATTTTCATGAATGTTTAAAGCTTTATGATGTTTTAATAACTCCCAAGGCCCCCAAATAAAAGTTTAATGTCTACAGTTACTACATATTACACTACAGCTTAAGAAAAGTTTAAAAATCATAATTATCACATCAGAATTATTCACATGCATCACAAACCTGTGTCTTTGTCAGCCCCAAAGAGCAGAGATGGAGGGTTGGGGTGAACCAGAAGCTGCATGTAGTTCAGGGCAAACTTCTCGATGTAATCTCTCAGCTGGTCCTTCTCATACATCCGCTTCAGAAAAGCCAAGGCAGTGGTCCGCACCTGAAAATACACTCAAAGCTTAGCAACCTGTGAATGTCTGAGCTGCACGTTCACACGGAAAAGAAATATTATCACCTTCTCTTTTTCATGTGAGCTCAGATCCAGAAGCACATGCAGATACTGAAACTGTCGTGACGGTCGTTTGATGATGAGCTCCTTCAGAGTCGTCATCCCCAAATACACCCGAGACTGAAACAGACGTAAACAACACACAGCTGAGTTGACGTGTCAGGAGGTAACATTGCACAAGAAGCCGTGTCTTTATCCTGCCATTTACCTCGTCCTCACAGTAACGTCGGATTACATCCAGAGCTGATTCTGTTATGATGGGAGCTTCCAGAACCAATTTGGTGAAAAGTCTGAAAACAAAACGTGACTCAGTTGAGGCCAGAGCATCAGACAGCACAGAGGGCATCACCAATAAACTATATCCTTTTGTTTAAATAAGCAACAGAGAAGAAACTCAATCATGAGTGATGAATATGTTTCCTCACCCGTCTCTCTGCTCTGGTTTCTCCTGCAGACCTGAGAGCAGTGTGTACAAACAGTGATCGTAGCTCTCCAACAGCCCTGAGGGCAGCTGGCTGAGGTAAGTGTTGTATTCTTGGTAGAGGAGAGAAAACGCCAGGTCACTCCTCGTCCTGATGTCTTCAAGGATAAACTGCAGCACATCCTCTTTCATCATCCCCTCAAACTGTGTCACGAGTCTGGAGAGGAGCTTCACACGAACCTGTCACGAAGATTTAACATTAGATTACCTGATAAATACATGCACTTTGATTTGGACTTAACAAGCCTTGTTGAGTACTCACATGGGACATTCCACTTTGAGCGATTGCCTTTTCTGAATGCAGGATACGTTTGACTGCTCTGGAGGTTAACTTCTCAATCTGTGTGTCTGATAAAGGCTGGACAACGTCCGACAACCGGAACACTTTTTTCCGTCCACCTGCTCCTGTCATTCTATAAAAGAACAAAACCACTGAGGCTTAAAAAATGCAACTCACACAAAAGGTGCAGCTCATAATACATGTGTCAGAACTCACTTGGTCTGTGCAGTGGGAAGGATGGGCTCAGGAAGCCTCTTGACAGTGGGAGCTTCAACGGCTGGAGTCTTTTCTGCATAACCTCCCACCACAGAGATGGCTTGGCCCACCATGGCTGGAACTTTACGCTTGATGAGCAGGTCTTTAGCTCCGCAGTCGTAATTATCTTCATCTTTAGCTGCATCGCCCTCTCTTGCTTTGCACTGCTCAAGTCCTACCACGTACAGTAAAGGCAAATAAAAAAACATATCTGTCAGATGAATGCAAATAATTGTTAGTTACAACCTTAATTTATACGGAAATCAATATGAGCAGCAATTCTTTCCTTTAAATACACAAATTAAAACTTAAACACCCTCTTCACACTATTACCACACTAATTCTTGATCCTTTTGTGGTTTGTGTCTTTATTACCAACCTGGACCAATTCCAGCAGCAGTCATCTGTGTGGCCATCAGTCTGGCCAGATGTTTAATTTGGGCATCAGTGCCTGCTGACTCAACGGGTGTGTACGTGGCCTGGAAGGACGCTGGCATGATGTCAGGCAGATACACCATGCTGATGAGCACCTAAAATAACCACACAGAAACAGAATAAGCTGAGCTGTTACACAGGTGTGTTTTACACACACAGGAAAAAAAAATTGTCCGCCACTCCTTACCAGATTGGCTACGTTCTCTGGGTTGAGCAGTGGGTGCAGGAACTCGGCTGTGAGGTCAATGGCAGACTGTGCGACTGGAACAGCAGCAGGTTTGGGGGTGGCGAGAGGGGCAGGCTCCTCCTTGTCCTCATCATCCTCAATCAGGGCCGGCTCTGAAATAAAGAGAAACAAATGATATAAAAACAGAGGGATACAATGCACTGATTCTACAGATAAACTCAGGACAGAACTTAATGTGTTCAGCGAACGCAATCTAATTAATAACAATGTCTGTGATGATCACTACTCACCCATCTTGACCTTTTTCCCCTCTGTGTACTGTTCATGACGAGGCCGTTTGCGTTGCTCTCGCAGTGCTGGTGTGGAGCGGGTTATTTCACTCTGAGGCATCCCCAGGTCCAGCAGCAGAGTGCTGATCTGACCCTGGAACTCCAGGCTGCACGGATGCTTCAGCACCGCCACCAGGTGCAGCTTCAGATTCTTTCGCACGCTGCTGACCTGAGACTTGGCCAGAGTGGGCGGCAGGTTTGCTAAAAAGGTTCAAGCACACAGAGAGAAAATAAATAATCATTTAACATATATTTGTAGAGGGGAGTTACATACTAAGTGTAGCCATTTCCAAAAAAAAAGAAAAAATGTTTTGTGAGCATGTACGCTACACATCTCAGGCTCGGAGACACGTACCATGCAGCGTCTCATATGCCTGCACCACCTCTGACATGAACATCGGCCTCTGACGGGCGATGGTGGCCAGAGAGCCCAGCGCTGTGGTGAGGTTGATGCTGGAAATGGCCGGATGAACCATGAACTTCAGTAGCTTCTCCAGTGCAGACTTTCCCTCCTCACACAAGGTATCTGTTGACAATTAAGAACTATGTCAGAACAAAGATGAGCTTTACTGGACAGAACTATTTCTTCAAACATGGTCCTGTTCTGTACCATATCGAATGTATGAATGGTCTTTGGGAACTTTATCCAGGCTGATGTCGCCCTCCTGGCGTTTGGGGACGTCAGAGTCTGACGTCCGCGGTGACAGAGTGATGATCAGTGACTCTGTGAACTTGATGGCATGGGTTCGCACGCCGTCGTTTTCAGAGTCCAACAAGGCCAGAACATCCCCTTTCATCTGTGTGACCAAATCCCAACATGCCTCCTGCATGTCTGACACTGCTTTGGAGCGTACCAACCACTGGCATGAAAGAGACAGAAGAGTAAAGGATGTGAGAGGACAATGGATGACAGCAACATCATGTATGCTCCCTGTAGGAAAAGACTGATTACATCAGATGCAAGTCATTTCCCTTTGGACTAAATCACATTTACAAACTTAAATCTGTAAAATCATACATCCCATAAATTAGTTCACCTGCAGAGTAACTTTGTATAGCTGAGTGAGTGTGAGGATGGCTTTCTTCACCACATTCACGCTTTCATCCTTCAGCAACATGTTCAGGTTGGCGATCAGTCTGAGAAGAAGCTCGTTGTCTCTTTTGCTGGAAAAGACAAAAAACAAAAAAAGACTGAAAAAAAAAACTGCTACACTTTTTTTTTTGTTCATGAACAGGAATTTTACAACCATGAGATCAGTAATCTTGAACTTGTCTAAAAACTCACCATGCTTCCTCAATGAAGCCAATGACAAACTTTCTCACTTCAATAGATTTGTCAGTCTGAAAAGCAATTATCTCCTACAAGATAAAAAGGAATATTTACAGACGTGTAAATAAAAGTGTGAACTTGTCAGATTGACTCAGGTCAGCTGTAAGAAATCAGATTACAAGTTTACTTACATCTAAGAAATTGTCAAGAAGTGAGGGGTCCTTGTTGATGATAAGTTCTTGAACCTGAAAATAATATGAAAATAAATAAATAAATCACTGATTCCGTGTTGTACCTATCTGTTTCTTTATTTCCAAATGGAAACACTACCAGAATACAAACCTGTTTGAGCACCGTCAGCTTTTCATCTGTGGGTATCAGAGCTGCCTGATTCAGAAGATCCACCACCTGAAAAAGGCAAAGAAATACACATACACTTGTCGTTATGTGAGCACATATAATATTACTAGGACGCTGCTCCATCAACAGAAACACTTGGTGTCATTGAATTAAAATCAGTTTACATCAAAGGTTTGATTCTGGTGATATTGAGGAACAACATCTGACTTGTGGTTTATACAACCTGTTTAGTCACTCAACTTTAAGTCCAGATATATTAAGTCCAGACTGTTGTTACTGTTTGAGCTTCTATATAGTATTTAGTAATGGATGGAAGGATCCCTGAGTAAAATAAAATACAAACAAAAACAATATATATATACAATATATATATATATATATATATATATATATATATATATATATATATATATATATATATATATATATATATATATATATATATATATATAGATATATAGATAGATATATAGATAGATATATAGATAGATAGATAAGACTATGACTATACTTGTATTGGTTGAAATGAAATGGATCAATAATATAACAGTATTATGATGTTAACTGCTCAACTTTACCTTTTCACTGGTGGTCATATCGATGGCCTGGGAGGTCTCCCCCTCCTCTGTAGAAAGGTCCATGATGCTGCTCTGCTTCTCTCACTTTGTAAAGAACATGATCTTCAAAAATGCAACTTTTCACCGGATCTGTGGAAACAAGTAATAGTTGATATTGTTTCCATCATCACCCGCCAAGATCAAGCACAATGGTGTTCAGAGTGTGTTAACAAACGTGAAGTTATGAGCTACATGTTACTGAGTATGATATTAAACTCAACTACGAGATATTTGTATTCCATTTAACCATACAATGCTTTAGTTATAGAGTGGTAATAAAAACATAACACGAAGTGTCATAATCAACAACACTGTGCTCTGTAGTCAACTAGTTAGCACGCTAGCTCCATGCTAACCGCACTGCTAACCCTGCGAGCTGTTGGACAATATATCAACAGGGATGTAGTGGCTACTTACAGATAAACACGGTCGGTACTTCGCTGTTGAAGCAACAATTATACGCTTTCCGTGACAGACGTGTTACTTCAGAGACGTTAACGTAATCAACTAGCACACCACTAACTCCGCTAGCCTGTGAAGGAAGCGGCCATGTTTGATTGAACGAGCGGTGCCGCTTTTCTTCTTCTCCTGTCAGCAACAAGCGCAAACTACAGAGACACTGACATCTAGTGGGCACACCGAGCACCTGCCTGGGGGGTCAGGAACACTGTAGTTCATACAGGATCCGGACAGGATATATATATATATATATATATATATATATATATACACATATATAAATGTCGTTGGATTGTCAGAAGTCGACTCATATCGTGAGTAAAATAATTAATCAGCAGTTGTTTATGTGAGAGCTAGTCTCTAAATTAAGCTTCGTATCAGTTAACGTGACGTAACTAGCTTCTTTTGTAACGTTTCTTATAGAACACAACGTTTAAAATTAGAGAATTAATATAACTTAAAAGTTATACAAGGTATAAATACGTAAAGGACTATCAGCGACTTTGAGACTTCATATCCCAGAAGTCTTTGCGACACATAAGTGATGTCACCTGATAATGAAGAGGGCTGGGTGTGCTAATGTTTACAACCACTGGGCTGTCAATAATTTTATCTCAAAACTGATTGATTTTGTTGGTATTTCTGCAGCGCATCGAAAGACAAGTTACTAATGGCGCCAACTAAATGACCACCTCTTCGTATACAGGTAAAAAAGCTACTTTAATCAAGTATTTGACCATTTAATCAGGCTTGTTAGCTCTTAGCTCGTCAACGTTGGTTATGTGGTTCTTGCAAATAAGGAAACGTATCACAGCGATGTTTCTCGTCAACAAATCGATGGACCTGAACCAGCTCCTGTCAATGAACTACCGCTAAGGTTACTCTGAAATATCAGCCACAGCATTAGGCAACTCATTGACCGCCACTCTGTCACTGTTTAATAGCTACTGCAGTAGCAAGCTTGCAAAGTTTCGCTAGCTTTCAGGGGGGAGGTGAGGACGCAGCTCATCTGAAAACGACAACTTTGATGGATTTGTTCACAGCAGATACAACAAAGTGCAGGTTCACAGGTGGAAAATGACCTGTTATCTGTGAGTGTGTCGCTACGCACAGAACAGCTCTGCTGGTGTTGTTTACTGTCTCCCACAGCTGACATGTTGCTAACTAGAACTTAGCCCTCTGTCATGTTAAACACTCAGGTGAGTCCAGATATAAACACAGTCTCCATTAGTGAGTATTTGATTGATCTGCAGTCTCAGTCTTGTATCTCCACTGTGGTTCATGTCTATATGTCTTTTTCTTTATCTTTTCCTGCAGGTTGTTATTGGCTGTGATTTCTTCTGCTTGGTCTCGGGCTGTGACACAGTGACTCCAAGTTGGATCTGGACAGACCACACACAACAATTCACAGTGTGAATTTTATCAGTACAGGTGAGAACTGCAAAGTGGCAGAAAGTGTCTTGCAGCTCTGTTGGGTGTTTTCAGAGCACTTTAGTGACACCTTGCCTTCGATTTTTGCCTTTTATCAAGGGCAAGTTATATATAACTTCACTGTTCCTTTCATTTTTTTCCCTTATTTTGTTTATTAGAAATTTATTGATATGATTGCCACATGCATTTGATAGCCAAACACATGTGGCTATCATATCGAGAAATGTGTGTGATCTTGTCTTCTTTTTTTCCCCATAAAAATAAGTTCAGACTAAAACAAAAGAGCGACTGTATATTTGCTGTTTTAGCTCCACTAGTATTATCTAACACCTCCCCGCACTCCACTGTCAGGTCGACTAAATCCGTCCCCAACGTTTGACAGAACGTTCTGACATGTTAGTTTGATTTGACTTTGTGTTTCATGTGTTTATCGTGTTGCTCATTGATGTTAAAATAGCCATGTTTCATAAAAGCATTGCTGTCAAGTATTCAAAACAGTATTTCCGGCAGAACCACAATCATATATAATATTTTCATGAGTTTTGCCTTTTCAATGCTCTTATCACACATGGATCAGGCTAACTGTAATAATGTTTAACTCCATTGTAATCTAAATTTATAGCAGTCACTTCTTTAGCTTGCTCTGATTTTGTGTCTCTTTGTGTGTCAGCGCCTCGATGGAATGGGTATTCATCATGAATCGGATGAGCTCTCAGAGTAGCTCTGTGGCCCAGCGGAGGCGATTGGCCCTGGGGGTGGTGATTCTCCTGCTGGTGGATGTCATCTGGGTAGCCTCCTCTGAGCTAACCTCGGTAAGAACAACAAGACACATTAGGACATGTACTCAGTAACCAGTGTGCATAGTGATGTTCTGGGATCAGTGGTGTGAACCTGATGAACCTGATGTTTTTTTTTTTTTTTTTTGCATTTTCTGTAATGCTTCTCATAACCTTCGACCTTCTTTACCTCAAAAATTTCCCTACTGATAGTGATATTGAAATCCTTAATTAGTTGAATACAGAAATCTACATTTTACCTCTGAAAATTTGTTACAATATGTAAGTGTTTAAATATTAGGTGCTCTTTATTACAGTTTATTAGAAGTTGATTTCTTGTGGCACAGTTGCAAGAAAAAGCCAGGCGATCAGCAGAGTCACAGGATGAGGGACAATAGAAGATGAAACCAGGGACATATAACATACAACAGAAAAAATAGAGAAATAATAAGACAAATAAATAGTAACTGTAATCATCAGATACAGAACAAGTAGTTCTTTGTGCATTCAGTGGAGAGAAGTGTACTGTATGCATAAGGTTGAGTAAATATAATTTGTCCTTGTTACACTAGGAAGAGCTAAATTTGACTTGACAAACTGGAACTGCAGCAAGAAATGAACAGCAGAGTGTTTGAGAAGTGAGGTGAAACTCATTTGAATTGAGAGTGCAGCTCTGTGAACCCAAACCTGGTTCACTGAAGGCAGAGCAGTGAGGATGTTGATAAGCGTAAACCCTAACAGCTTCCTCCTGTCCGTGGCTCCCTCAGTACATCTTCAAGCGACAGGAGTACAACAAACCGTTCTTCAGCACGTTCACCAAGACCTCCATGTTCGTGCTGTATCTGCTGGGCTTCCTGCTGTGGCGTCCCTGGAGGCAGCAGTGCACTGGCACTCTGAAACGCCGGCACTCTGCGTTTGTAAGTAGTCAGGCCTCGCTCTCACCACACGAGGGCAGTGTGTTTAAATGTTTGTATTTGTTTCTCTTTCGGGACTCATATAACATACCACTACCTCAGAGATACCAATGGCAAACATCTTCTTAGCTGCATCTTTAGCAGAAGCAGAAAGTTGTTGAGAATCTCCTAGAAATCATTGATTATGATCATTTTAAATAGCTGCTGGAGAAGGTTTTTAGGCCTCAGTTTAAAAAAACAAAGATTCAAGCTGCAACTTTAACAACAGAAAGTCAGAATCACAGTTGTTAGTTGTGGTTCACTGACACTTTGAATTGCATCTTTCTGCAGTTTGCCGATGCTGAGGCTTATTTTGCACCCTGCACCACTGACACAACTGTGAACAACCGTTTGGTATGTGTTTGAATTGCAAAGTAAATGACTGTTTATAACTCACAGAAATACAGAGTACAGAGTACATTTAATTGAAGGGTTGTTAATAAATTCCTGTCCTTCTCTTTCACTGTTGTGTAGAGTGAACCGCTGTATGTGCCAGTGAAGTTCCAGGATGTTCCTGCTGAACACTCAAACTGTTTGATCGGAGACTGTGAATCTTGTGAGTACACACTTAAATGTATAAAACATATTTAGTTATTCGCTTGTATCAACATTGTTATCTCCTTTGAATTCATAAGTTTGCTTGAGTTCTTAGTTTTTTTTGTCAGATGTGTGATTAATGATCTCATCAATTCTCATTTGTCAGAAATACAGTGTGAACAGCAGAGGGCAGTACCGAGCCAGGAAAATAGATTCAATCGTTGTTTAGATTCACTGTGGAAGAAGTGTAATATTTAACACGGGAAACCTCCGTCTTTTGTCATCTCGTCTCTTCTCTCGCACAGTGTAGAATAGTTTTAAGTCTCAGTCTCATCTATATAGAACAACTGAAAAATGGGTTCCTTTCCCTCGTTTTCAGTGAGTGATGCCTTTAGGAAAGCTGCAAATGACTTCAGTTTCTGCAGCCGGCTGACAGATAATGGTGCCTCCAGAGTCTAAAGTCACACAGTTGAGGGTTCTGAGGTTTTCTGCTGTTTGAGTTTCGAGGCTTCTAGCGTTTATGATGCTTGTGTTCAGCCCAGTCATCCATTAACATCTGATAATGCTGTTATTTTGTGTAATTTAATAAAGTAATTGTATGTTGGTGCAAATGGAGCCTAAAATTGACATTTTTCTGTCTTGGAACAGAAAAAAACCCTCCATGACTTCACACCTCTTTTCCATTTCCTCCTCCTAGCAGCTTCCAGAAAGCAGCGGGTGCGTTTCAGTAACATCATGGAGGTGCGTCAGCTCCCCTCTACTCAGGCTCTGGAGGCCAAACTGTCCCGCATGTCCTACCCAGCTGCCAAGGACCACGAGGCCATGCTGCGCACAGTGGGCAAACTAACCATCACTGACGTGGCCAAGATCAGCTTCTTCTTCTGCTTCGTGGTGAGTGGAAGTGAAATTAACAGTTAATATTGCTTTGTCATAGATACATTTTAGTACTTTTAGAATAGAATACATTTTATTTGTCAAGGTGAGGGGGAATTTATCTGTTTGACAGCATCAAAACCATGAAAATACAGTCATGGAAAAAATTATTAGACCACTCTTGTTTTCCTTGTTTTCTTCAGTTTCTTGTCCATTTTAATGCCTGGTTCCACTAAATGTATATAACCTGAAAAATACAATGAGCACAACAAAAAAAAAAGGCACTGTTTTTGGCAGTACAATGCTATAGCTATTGATGTCTCTCTCGTTAATAAACATCGTGATCTTCACGTCCTTCCTCTTCCTCTCGTTAGCCTCCCTGTCCACTGACAGGTTTCAGTGAGGCACCTGCTGCTGCTCTCCTGGTAGCTACTCCCCCTGTAGGCTGGTCAGCGCCGTGAGTTCTTGATCTTATGGGGAGAGATCGTACATTCTCCTTAGTTACAGACGGTGTTGATGGTTTGTACCATCTTTTCTCCTCACGGCGCTTTAATCCTGCTCTTCATCCACCTTATCTCTACTGGGATCTGGGGTCTATTGTCGGGTCAGCACAGGGTCATCAGCTGATCATGGATTTTACTGATTTATATGACATCAAATTGCATTTTCATATTATAGTTGAAATTAAATTGTGGTATTAAACTTTTAACCTCTGGTAAAACATTAAAACTGCCGTTTAAAGGGCAGATGTTTGAATAATTTAAACCAATTTAGAGAGTTAGTCTCTTTAAAGTGACTAGGGGGCAGAAAAACCTAAAGAGCATCCGTCAGATATCGTCACATTTCACAGGGATTCTCTCAGTCTCTTAGTTGAGTTTCTCCCTCATTTAGTCTCTGTCTCTCTAAGTTACTTTACTTTGAGATGAGATTAGATTAACCACTTAGATTATTACGGTCAAAGGCCAAAGTCGCTATGACCTCTCAAATCATATAATAACTCAAGAATTCACATGGTAATTAACTTCATCTTGTTTGGTTGATGGAGGTGAGTGTAGTTTTGTTCCCACTGAAGATGAATGTTAAATGTAATGTGTGCGATTGTTGTGCTACAATTTGGCAGCAACTTTGACCTTTTTCTCACCTCAGCTCCGCTGTCGCCGCTTGACTCCACTTCCACTCTTCAAATTAAAGGCGTCTGCAGAGCAGTGTAATTGTGACCTCAGGTCATTAATGTAGAACGGAGACGTTTTTTATATATCTCTCAGCTGAACTCGTTGGAGGAGAACGACTGTGACAAGTCTTGTGCAAAATGTCACATCACGTCCTGTGTTTGTCTTCCAGTGGTTCCTGGCGAACTTGTCCTACCAGGAGGCTCTGTCCGACGTGCAGGTCGCCATCGTCAACATCCTGTCCTCCACCTCAGGTGACTGACGCTGCATCAGTTTTCATCACCACGCCAAACACGATGAAGGAAAATGGAAATGATGATTCTTGGTTTAGCCATTTATTTATATTACATCTAGTGATGGCTGCTGTTACGCCTCATTCAGTCTGTGCTCTAAACACTTCTTCCTCTCTCCTCAGGTCTCTTTACACTCATCTTAGCAGCCATATTTCCCAGTAACAGCAGTGACCGCTTCACCTTGTCCAAACTACTTGCTGTGGTTCTGAGGTGAGGGCTGAATGGATGTATTGATGGAGAGGTGCATGCTGGGAGTTTTCAGTTCTCTGTTAATTGACAGGAGTTGATGTAGTGTCTCCAAGCTACAACAACATCATTCACATTTAAATTCTCTGAAATGCTGTTGTTGAAACTTAGTTTTGACTATGAGAATTGGGAATTAGTTTGTAACCCACAAGTTTAAAGATTATTATAGTGATTTTGCATATTATTATCAGGTACTTAACTTCCTCTGTCTAAACTATTGAAATGTGAAAAAGTGAAATATTTAAAGACTCTTCTTCTTCTTGTGTAGCATGGTAGGTGTGGCCCTTGTCAGTTTCTCCAGCATGGACAACCCTGATGGCAAAGGTGTCATAGGTAACCATGGAGACATCAATTAATCTGTCAGTCTTTCACATCACTATCTTGTTGTGTGTAACGATCAATAATAGTTTAAAACCTTCTTAATGGCTTTTATTCTGAAGGATCTCTGTGGTCACTGGCCGGGGCGATCCTGTACGCCGTCTACATCGTGATGATCAAGAGACGAGTGGATCGGGAGGACAAGCTCGACATTCCCATGTTCTTTGGTAAGAAAATGGACTGGAGAAAGAACTGATGGTTAAAGGCTAAAAGTTAAAGGTCACTATGACTATGTGTCTCTTGTTAATTGTTAAATTAATCTCACAAATGAAAACACTCACTTTATCATGGAGCTTTCATGCCACTGTGGTCGATAGACCTCAACTTTCCGAGTTATATCAGTTGAACTGTTTATGTGCGTTCAGGGTTTGTGGGTCTGTTCAACCTGCTGCTGCTGTGGCCGGGCTTCCTCCTGCTTCACTACACGGGTTTCGAGGCCTTCGAACTTCCCAGCCAACTGGTGTGGACGTACATCCTCATTAACGGCCTCATTGGAACAGTTCTCTCAGAGTTCCTCTGGCTCTGGTGAGAACATGAGCTGTAATTTATACGAGTTTATAGAGGTTATATTCCTGGCACCAAATCATCACAATTTATATTTAATTTAAAATGTTTTGATAGTGTTAGTGGAGTTTCCTTATAGACACCACCATGAGAGTTTTAACTGAATTGGTATAGATGAACTTTGGTTACTGTTGTGTTTTTTTGTCCACAGGGGCTGTTTCCTCACATCGTCTCTCATCGGGACTCTGGCTCTGAGCCTCACTATCCCGCTCTCTATAATGGCAGACATTTGTATGCAGAAGGTGAGTTTCCCACAGCAGGTACTTAACAACCAGGCAGATTGAAATAATGTTTGTTTGGCAGCGGTAAGACTCCACCGTGAGAATAGTCTGAAAGTCTGGAAACAAATCAAAATAAATCAAATCTGCACAATGTGTTTTTCTATTTGAATCAAGGTAAACTGATGACTGTTCTTAAGTTGCTATAAGTTATGTCTTTCAGTGTTAATGTGTATTTCCCTGTTTTCCTCATTTCATTAGAAGCAGCAACTTAAACAGATTGAATGTAAATAAATTGTTAAATGGACTTTTGTCCGTTACGATTATAAACATCAGCAGTGAGGAACTGTGTGGATTGGTGGAGTAAATCTTAAGGTTAATGTTGTGCTGTAAAGTATTTATTTATTAGGTAACAGGTCAGAAGACTCTTGAAGTTTGACCCTGTGGCTGTAAATGAATCTAAAGTCTGTAGTGCAGTAATGACAGTAGTTTTACTGTGTGTGTGTATTCAGGTGCGTTTCTCGTGGCTGTTCTTCGCCGGGGCCGTCCCCGTCTTCCTCTCTTTCTTCATCGCTACGCTCTTATGCCACTACAACAACTGGGACCCGGTCCTGGTGGGGCTGCGCAGACTATACGCCTTCATCTGCAGGAAGCATCGTATTCACAGGTACGTCCACCAGACTGTCATGTGACGAAACACAGTGGGAGTTCAGACAGTGGCTACGCTGCTGAATACATTAAATACAGTTAAATACACCATTAAATACACCAGTCTTTCAGTCTTAACACTTCCATGGAATAGGAAATATCAGAGATATTACTTTGGAAAAGTCACATTATTGTTGACTGCTGGTGTCAGGGTTATAGTTCTGAAACTCTGAACTTGATTTACTTGGTTGGACTCGGTTGATTCAAGAACAGCCAGAAACGGTAATCCAGTGTACAGTGATCCCTCGCCATATCCTCTCGTGGCTAGTGTATGTAAATTTATATCTTCATTACGTCGCAGGATTCTGTGGCCTACAGGTGTTTTTATTTTTGTAGATTTTAATTATTTTTGCGGTAAAACAAGAAATTTCTAGCCTAAAAAACAAATAACAAGCGTGAAAGGTTTATAAGAGAGTGGGGAGGGTTTATAAAGGTTAAAAAAAATAAAATAAATACATGGTTACTACACTATGTGGATTTTCAGCTCTAGTGGTGGTTCTGGAACCTGACCACCATGATAGGTGAGGGACCACCAGGATTTAGGATAAAAGTTTTTCCTCCATTTGGTCATTTGATAAAAATAAATAAAAATAATTGCCCTTAAACATTTCTCACATAAAAAAGCTGCAGTATTTCTTTTCTCTGGGAATAAGAAAACAAATAATAGATAAGCTAAAAACTGCCTGATTTAAAATTCTCAGGGCTCATTTCCTGCAGCTCTGTGATAACACTGCAGAGCCTACAGCGTTCTTTACATTGGTACTTGGGGCGACACAGACAACAATAATAATTACTGTCAGCTCCTGTGGCAAATTAAAGGGTCAACACCAAGGTTATAATAATAGTTTGGGATTTTTCATTACAGTTTAGTTTTATTTCATTTTGACCTTCTTTTCCCTCTAATTTAGTTAGTTTTAATTCGTTTTTTAGAGCAGGTTTGCTGGTTTTAGTTACTTTTCATTTTTTTTCTAAATGCTTAGTTTTAGTTTAGTTTTTATTAGTTTTAGTATTAGTTTTTGTTTTTTCTTTAGGTTATTCGTCAGGTGCAAGATTCAAAAAGATCAGTAGTATTGTGTAATAAAACTTGACAAAAGAAACCGTTTTTTAAAAAAAAAAAAAAAAAATTATTCAGTTAGTGTTAAACAACCAACCATCCACAACAACCATAACAGTCTACAAGATAGCTGCCTTAAGTGCAAAATATGTGTAAATCCCTTTTCACACTGGATTAGTTTTACCTGGGGACGTCTGGTAATTTGTAAATTGCCCCCACGTCTGTGTTTCTTGCGGTGCATTTACCTGGGATAAGCAACATCTGTATTTTACTGGAGTTTACTGACATTACGGCAGGATATGATGTCAAAACTGTGCTCGTCGTAACGTGACACCTGCTCTGTCCAACATGCTGAACCCACAGTATCACCAGGACAACATGCTTTCCACAACCCTTATACATCACTGTTAAAAGCTTCTATTGTGTTAGGGGCTTGTATAGGTTTATGGAAAGCTTATGTTTTGGGTTAAAATGATCATGTTTGATGTAGTATATAGTCGTCATGGCAACAGTAAATCAGGATAACGGGTTGTCAGGGCGTTTGTATTAACTTGTTGAAATATAGAAAAATGTTACTTGCTGCTACGTATGTCATCCACCTCAATATTCTCTGAAATTTCGCTCTTCTGGTGGATCTGAGCTGTTTCTGTGAATGTGTCTCTTTACAGTGTACGGAGATAATGAGACTCCCGCCCAATCACTGAGATGTAGATTCACATGAGACTGGTATTATCATGGGATGTCTGTGTTTGGTGACATATGGTGGGTGATTTGTGGTTGGAATTTTTACTTTACAAATCACAGACATGGCGCATTCACAAGGGATTAAGATCACAGACATCCTCCGCAATTATTACAAATTACCAGACGTCACCAGGTAAAACTAATCCTGTGTTAACAGAGTTTAATACTGCTTCTGAGGTTGGATACAGGTAGTACGCCTGGTACAAATCAAAATAGCCAACAGACTAAAGACCTATATGGAACATAAGAAACAGATTCATGGGGCAATGCACTTGTTCTTATCTGTCTGGATGTTGTAGTCAAAAAAAATCCCATATAGGACTCTGCCGCTTTCTCCCAACTTTAATCGTCTGCATTTTGCCAGGTAACTCGGTGAGCACAAACCGTCTGAACAAAAAGTGACGGACTGTGAGGAGCCGCCAGCTCACGTAACTGCCAGAGCGAAATAAATCGATTTCAAATTAATCCAAAAGGCTTATAAATAAATTGACAAAGAGTTAGTTAGTTAGTTATCGTTTTTTTCATTTAATTGTCATTTTTATTTATTTCAGTTAACGAAAATGTATTTTCAATTTTAGTGTTCCTTATTTCATTTTCATTTATATGACATTAGGGCTTTTAGAGGTGATTTTTATTCGACTCAGTTACGTGACTAAGTTACATTCAAACACTAAGACCAACAGAGACAAAACACAGCTCTTGTTTTAAAGTTTGCGGCTGTTTGACTCAGAGGCAAATTTCTCTTATCAGACTAGTCTCATTAACTTATCTACACAACACTGACTTCCAGATGTCTTTCTGTCTCCAGACACGGTATTAGTCACACTGAGACATTATTTGTGTCCAACTTTTTTCCAGTGGACTTGGCTCGACAGCGTCACATGTGACGCAACCACGGAAAGAGTGTAAACACACATGCATGCTTAATGGGTGAACATGTTGCTTTGGAGAGTTTCATTTGTTAAAGGCAAATGGAAGTCACACACCTACTCGCTCACACACACACCGGGGACAGGTGCAGGTTTGACACAGGAAGTGAGCTTGTGAGGTTGCCCAATTAAGTCTTTAAAGCTTTTAAAATTTAAAACAGGAAGCGAGTTGATGTTCCATTGTATTGTGGTGTAAGATCTATACGAAATTAAGTAACCTTTAGTGTGACACACACTTAAGTCCTTTCTCCTCTGACATCCTCTTAAGGACAATAGACTCCATTTGTAGCTGGCAGCCTCACTGAGCTCAGTCAGTAATCACATGTACATGCTTGACTGACTGACTCTCTGCAGCAGTTATTCCATCTATTCTTCTGCCACTGCTTGTTCCCATCCATCGAGGATGATTATAATGATGATGGCTGTCAGGATGATGAGCGTGATGATGACTGACACAGTGTCCCTCTGCCTACAGACTGCCTGAAGACAGCGAGCAGTGTGAAAGCCTAATCCCTCTCCACACTGTCTCCCCCAGCGAAGGAAGCTTCTGTTCCTGATCCAGCAGAGTAAATAACCACTCAGTCATACCTGTCCTCCACATGTGTGTTGACTCTTTATGACAAACATGTTATTGTGAGATGGAATATGTATGGAACACCTTGTTAACATAAGGCCTTTCATGCTGTGAATGAAGGTGATGTGTTGGCTGTAGATGTGGTGACTGAGGAGACGACTCTAGCTCATAGTCAGCAACAATACTCAGACAGGAACCTGCTGTTCTGGTCTCTGGTCCTCCAGGTTGGACATGTTGTTCACTCTGATGCTTCCCTCTTCACCACTGCTGTAAAGAGCAGTTATCTGAGTAGTTACCATCCTTTCTGTCACGTCCAAACAGTCTGACATTTCGCCATAATAGTTTTGTTTTTGCTTTTGACTCAAAGTGAAAAAGTTTCAGAATCCCTTAGACCAACACGTAGATTATCTTTACTTCCTCCTGATACCTCAACATTAATTGACCTGTATCTGCAGGATTTTATGCAGCATTTCACTGCTGCCACATAATTGGCCAAGTGGATAATTGCATAAGTAAGCTGGTGTTTGTAATGAAGTGCTCAGTGAGTGTGCTGTATAATGTTAGAAGTTCATTTCACTGGCTTTTGTTTTTTTTGAAAGGTTTGATCTTAACTAATTGCTTTATGTGAACAATGCATCAAATGGCCATTGCTGTTTATTAGCGTTAATACCAATCTTGTGTTCGGTCAATGGGGACTTAATTACTAAAACATTCACCACAATCAACAAGTTAACCAGAAGTGGCCAGAATCAATTAATGCAACTTTAAAGATAAATGAAAGTCTCTGGTTTTTCAGTAGTTGATGAGTGTGGCGTCGGCTGCAGCCACGTCTCTACTCTAATTCGTTTGCCTTCAACATCTGTCAAGCGTTGGTGTGACGCTCTCAGTGATTGGATGCGATGTTGAGTAAGAGGGATAGAAGACGAGCAGGACACAACGATCATCGCATCAATATTTTAGATTAGAGATTGGCCACCCACTTCACAGAGTCTGCATTTCAGTGAAGCTTCCACCTCGTCACTATTCATAGGTTTAGTCAAGCTTTTCTCATCTGCTTCCCAAACTCACAAAGTAATTGCCAGCAGGGCCAAGAGAGAGTTTGAACTCAGCATGTGGTTTCTAATGGAGACGTACGTGGAGAATGTAAACAGAGTAATTTAGGACAGAGCCTGTCTGCTGGCTGTGTAGAGCCCGATGGACGAGGAATGTGTGTGCGTGTGTCTGTCTGTGTATTTGTTTTACTTACAGAGTTTTGAGTGTAAACAAAACTTACAAAATGCTGATTCAATTGTAACATTTTTTCCTCTCTATCTCCCGAGGTGGTGAACATGGATCTCACTGAGCTGACAATCTGGAAGCTTTCAGAGACATTGAACTACCCCAGTGCCTCCGATGAAATCTATTTATTTTCTACAGTGTTGAGACCATCCAGACGTTGCTACAAGATCGGTTTTATTTTCACATGTTGCTCATCCCAGACTGAGACTGAGTCTGGTTTCTTTTTATGACTTTTTGTGCTAAAAGAAACTTTATGGTATTCAAGGTACTGGACATCATCAGCAGTCACTACAGCGTCGTGTGACCAAATCAAACGGTACATGTTGAACACTAACAGAGGTTCAGTAGCTGCATCCGTCTGTCATTTTGGAAAGAACAACGTACTGGACATCGTCATGTTTGTCTTTAGCCTTGCTGCTTGCTTGGGAGCGTGTGTTGGGAGCAGATAAAACGTGTTTTTGTCCGTCCACGTCATGTATGGTCACAGACAAATGTAGTCTTTCCTGATGGTGTTAGTATCACCAGATACTAACAAGAATTCACCAGGATCTGTATCAACTTTACTATCACAAGTAGTCATATGAGAAATGTCAATGTCACAGTATATGACCAATGGTCAGATTATTAATTAGAAATTCAGAGCAGTGGTGAGTTCCTCTTACTGCATCCTCAGCCTGTGTTTTTCTTTTCTTCAGACTTTCAGGTGATACTAACACTGTCCTAATAGGATTTGACTATTTTACATCTGTGAGCAAAAAAAACAAACAAAAACAAAACACTACAAGACTCATCTCTATATTCTTCTACTGAGGAAAACCTTCTTAGACTGATGCTGGATGAAGAAAAAAACGAGACCACACAAAAGCTGAGCAAGAAATCGTTGCATCCTGCAGATCAGCACCTTGTTTCCTGTCGTTCCTTTGACTCTTGCTGGATCGAAGACAAGCTGTGATAGAGACCTGATCTTTTTACTGACAGTAATCCTCCCGCTATAAGCTACAGAACGTTTCGCTGCAATAACGGTCGTCTGCTCGAGCGAGCAGTTTCCCTTTTCTAATGGGTGTAAATACTGTACACAGTGACACATAAACAGAGTATTGATGTTTGTTCGTGATCCTCAGATGAACACGACAGATTTATCTTCTGAGATTATGTATCAGTTTATATTCGATGTATTAATGTACATAATTATTGACAGGAAGAGTTTGCATTCACGGCCAAATTCTCTTTTAGTTGCAACTGAGATTATGACAGTGAGGATTATCAGTCACAATGTTGTATGTGATCATTTATTTCTCGTTGATGGTCAGCCTCAGTGTCCGTCGTGTAATGGAGGATGTGTGCTTTACAGTGGAAGGTGAAATGTAAACGTAATCTCACTCCTCCTATAACAGAGAGTTTTTCTTGTGCTCAGCGTTGACCGGATGTGTGAAGTGGAGGATGTAATGACCATCCAGTCAGTAAACGAGCACTTAAAGTGACAGAAGGAGAACTGGTTTCATTCATATTCATTATTGCTCTTGACATGTTTTTTTTTTGTTTTTTTTTTTCAGTCCACACCTCTGTCATGAATTCTCATGTGAAAGCTTTTAGGGTGATTTGTTTACAGGTGGTGATAAATTTCACGTCAACTTGTCATCTTTCCTCTGTGGTGCTTGTGGAATCATTGATTTAATTGTTTTTTTTTTTTTTTTTTTTTTTTTTCTCAGGTTCTTTGTCTTGTTTTTATTATCTGAGCATTTTCTCTGTCCTTTAAGTGTCATTATCAATGAAGACTTTATAAGATCTAAAAGAAGGCAACTTCCTTTTTATCAGCCTCAGCTCTTGAATAATCTGTAAAACTGTTTTCATACTTACACTGCACTATTAAAACATATTGTTTTAAATCTCTGCTTTCAAGTGATGTTAATGCAGGGAGTGATTGACTTCATTTAAGGGTTAATCAGCTCATCAGCTCTTATTTAAACTGTAAACTATAATCTGTTTTTATAGGTTTTATTTTATCATAGCTTCATACACATAGTTTATAATGAGTGTGGAGGGAGCAGGGAGCAACTTCAGCTGTTTTTCTGTCCGACATTTTGGTTTTTAACTTTAGCTCTTGTAGCTGCTACATCTTTCACTTCTCATTAACAGTAGGTACATAAAATTGTAGAGGAACTTGTGCTGTTTCAGGCAGTGTGACGGCTTCATCAATAGCACTTGTGGTTTTTGAACTGTCGGTCACTGAGCAACAAGAAACGCCCTCAACTGCCTCTTAGACTTTATGTTAAGACCTCTAACAATCTGGAGCAAATGGAGGCATCAGTTCAGGAATTCAATTCAGTTTTATTTAAATAGTGCCAGATCATAAAAACATTTATCTCAAGGCACTTTACATAGAGAAACCCTTTTAACAGGAAGAAACCAGACTCAGAGTGGACGGTCTTTTGACTTGACCGGCTGGAGTGAAATGAAAACAGAGAAAAAAGAAGAGACAGAGGGAAGGGAGGAGAGGAGGACGGGGGAGAGAGGGAGAAAGGAGGGAGACCAGGAAGAGACAGGTAGAGACTACATATTTACAAGTAGTTGTTAAAGCAAAATTGTTATTACCATTACTATAATAGTAATAATAACAATAATTATATTGTCATCATCAATAATGTAGAATCTGGATCCAACTTCTCTGTCAAAGCTAACTGAAAAAGAGAAAGGGGTGGAGGGTGACACAACAGAGAGAGCAGGTGAATGTTAATATATATAACAAATAAAACTATCATATCAATCATTTATAATTCTATCTACACGGATGACACATGTAGATCTTCAGTAAAGTCTCCTGGTGCTAAATGTGAAGAAATTTCAGTGGGTACCTCCATATCACTGCCTCTGATCACTGCCTGGACTCAAATCCACTTTGAGGAGCCACAATATGGTATAGCATTCTAATATTAGCATTTAGCTCAAAGCTCTTGTGTCTAGACACAGCATAAAGCTGCTAGCAAAATAATAAATAAAAGAAATGAAAGAAATGTAAATATATAGAGGAGAAGTGGTGATGCTCTGCAGATACAGGCTTTATTCATACATTCAACTCTTCAAGGCTGTTTATCATGTTTTTAGCCTTGAGCCAAAAATATTCCCTTTCATGATGCATGAAAACATTTCTGAATCTGCCTAATACATTGAAGTGTTTATATGACAGTGCTGCATGAAGCCTTTGAATTTAGATACTAAAGGCCAAATACTTGAAAGTCTAAATTGTGGAACACCGATCATTCCTCACAACCATGTGCTTCATCAAACTTTGGTGACCTAAATGTTGACGGCCTTCTGTCACACAAGTTGTAGACTTTTGAAGTCTTGCACAGAAGGCAATGTTTTTTTGTTTTTTTTTTGTGGAAATTCAAGTGAATGGACATCTTTTCTTTTATTTCAATGATGGTTTTATCTCAGTGACAAAGACAGTTTCACATAAGCATATCATTACTGAAATATAATAAATGAATTGTCTCATGCTTTATAATTACACACAAGCGTCTGAACACAATAGCAGATAATTCAACTGAGATCTGAGACTTAAGAGGCTTCGGTGTCATAATGAACAATCAACCTTGATTTTTCTTTCTTCCCATCACATCTGGCTGACTATGTTGTGCCATGCAGAGCACAAAGGTTTAATGGACAGTTTGTGATGATATTCAATCACAGTGAGAGGACACTTTAGGCTTTTATCTAATCAGCCTGTTCATCCTGTCAACACTGTTTCAACTGTCTGCTACAGCAGAGGCAGCTTTTTTTACTTTTTTTTTCCAAGGGTGATAAATGACTGCTTTTAGGATTCATGTGGTCTGTTTTAATCTTTCATCATCCTTAAAATACAATAAAACCAGTCTGTAAAAGTTCAGCTACATAAAGGTAGCAGATCTGACAGATGGTGATGTGACCTCAGAGTGTCTGACCTATTTCTGGCTTGTTCCTGTTTGAACTTTTTAACTTCCCTGACTGTTTCTTTATTGCAAAAAGAAAGACAAATTTGTTCACGCTCGTCTTCTCTGTTCACCTAAACATTTTTGTCTGTTTTAATTTCTTGAATCCATGTTCTCAGCTACGTTTAAACCAAAGATCACTTTCAGGATACATGACTGTGTCATATCTCTGTTTTTATCTTGTCAAAACTACAAGGCTGTAAAAGTCATTCAGTTAGATTTATTTGGTCAAAGTCAGAAATGTTATTCCTGTTTTTTTTTTCCTTATCTGTTTACAAGTTAAATCAGCCTTAAACCATGTTTCTAATTTCATTTGAAATGTAAAACAATACCAAGTATATCTTTAAAAGGGCGGCGCATTAGTCTAAGTGATAAGCAGTAAAAACAGGCCTCGGCACTCGTGCCTCTGGTGTTTAATGTTTAACTGCCCTGCCCTCAAAAGAGGGAGGAGGAGATTTGTGGGAGTTGAATGTTGGCCAATACTTTAGTCAGACTGAGGTGAAACCAACCAACTCTGGACTCGGACCTGTGAGGATTTTAGATGATCATCCGAAATGGGAGGAAATGGACACGGCTTAGGGCCACACGCTGGACTTAAATGTTAAAACAACTTCAGACAAGTCAATCGTTTTTTTGCTGGATCTTGGCTCTAATTGCAGTGACTGCACCCTGTACGACTGATAAGCTGACAGAGAAAATCACCACCTGGAAAATCTGAGCTCACCACTCTGACCATGAGTGACAAAACGGAGGGAGTAGATGAGATAGACTGGAGGGAACTTGAACCCAGCTACGCTGTCAAAATCTTCCTGACAGTCTTTTACAGCCTCATCCTGGTATTGGGTATTGTGGGTAATTCAGTCACTATCAGAGTGACACAAGTGCTGAAGAAAAATGGCTATCTGCAGAAGAACGTGACCGACCACATGGTGAGTCTGGCGTGCTCGGACCTGTTGGTGCTCCTCATCGGCATGCCCGTGGAGCTATACAGTGCCATCTGGTTTCCTTTCACGTCTGCATCAGGCAATGCTTCCTGTAAGATCTACAACTTCCTGTTTGAAGCTTGCAGCTATGCTACCATCCTCAATGTAGCCACGCTTAGCTTTGAGCGCTACATTGCTATCTGCCACCCGTTTCGTTTCAAAGCTCTGGGTGGGAAACGCACCTCTGCCCTCATCACCTTCGCCTGGCTGGTGTCGGTGCTTGTTGCCCTGCCGTTGCTGATCGCCACAGGAACACAGGGCCACATTCCCCTCTTAGCGGATGCACCTGCTCAGAATCTGACCTTCTGCACCAACCTGAAGGAGCGCTGGGTAATGTACAGGGTCAGCCTCTTTGTGGCTTTTATAGTCTACATCATCGTCTTGATCTGCGTGGCCTTCATGTGCCGAGCCATGATCCTGGTCCTGCAGAGACCTATGAGTTCCTTGGACGGAAGAATCAATGGAGAGCCCAAGCACGAAAGCGCAAAGGTCAAGACAGCCAGGAAGCAGACCATCATTTTTCTTGGTAGGTCTGTTTATCTGTTTTTCTAATGTGTTTACTGTCTTAGCATTAATCTTATTTTGGAACCAAGCGTCCATGTAAAACAGTTTGTGAGCTGCAGTTTTGGGCCTTTGTGCACAGTGTCTGTGTGTGTCAGACAGCCTTTTCCTCTGTTTACAGCAGCGAACATACAGCCTTGACTCTGAGCCACAATGTTTCCAAACCATTTCCAATCCATGTTTCCAATCTTATGTCCGTTCAAATGATTGATTTTACACACTCTGATACACACAGTGCTTTTGTTTAGGGTGTGTTCTTGAACTGCAGGAAAGTCTTTAGTCTTGATTAAGTCCTGTTTACAGTATCGAAGGCCTCTTTGCCCTGGCTTTTGGTTTAACTCAGAACAAAAATGGCTCACGCAAATCTTTAGTGTTATAAATGCTTTCAAAGATAATCCCATTATATCCCCATGAGGCCAAAGCCTCACTACAGATCTCACAGATAAGTGCACTCAGGTGTTCAGTTGTTGCCAAACCTGCCAATGTTCAGTCTCGGATAAAATGAGATAAGAAACGTTGTATCAGAAATTTCAGGATAATCAGCACATGAGCACTGGGGTGGACAGCTCGAACACACGACACCATCCTGGTCCAGTGGACATCAGGTATCATTTAGACGCGAGAAGTGAGGAACTCACAGATGTTAACAGTTGCTGATATGCTCCGCTGCAGACAGGCTGAAATGAAAAGAGATAAGGGACACGGATGTACAGCAAAACAGTTACAGATGGTGAGTGTATGAATAAACAGCAAACGGACAGAGAACAGGACACAGGAAGTGACATCCAGACACCAGAGAAAGAAGCTGATTAATATAAATTTACTTTTATCCCCTGTACAAAGCAGTTTTATTGGCAACAGATCAAGGTAATTACTTTCTTTGCTTAAACAACATGTGCAGTCTCCTCAGAGAACGTTAACCCAAATCTACAGTCCTCTTAGCTCTGTGGACCGTTTTAGTTTCTTTCAGCTTTTTTGGTCTGTTGACATGCAGATTTATTATTCTGGCTCATTCAAGCTAAAGTAATCTGGTGTTTGAAAAGCAAATGTGTAGCTATTTTTACAAAACCAGGAAACTGGGAAACTTTTTTCTAAATAAAGGCATCACGCTGAGAAAAACCTCTGCTGCCTGCAGCTCGGTGATACCTGTCCTCTACATCCCAGCTGCTCCCTGCAGCTGATGACAGTGGTCGTCACGTTGCAGTCAGAGCGGCGCACACAGCTCTGTTATGTACGGGGACACAAACAGGGCAGATTTTTTTTGATATTTGCAAAAAAAATGTGACGGATTGTGAAGCAGGTGTAGCAAGAACATCATGTCAGCTGTGGAAATTCCCTTGTTTTGGTATAAAAGTGTTGACCTCTCTGAACAGATCACTGTGATTATGAGTGTTTCTACTGTGGAAACAAACAGTAGTTTTAGTCTGTTTTACTGTGTATTGCATTTTAGTGGAGCATCGTAACACATCCTGTGTTTACTGACACACACACAACCTTTTTTTGTTTAAATACAGTCATTGATGATGTCACGTCATTTTGGTGACATGTTAAATGTTCATCAAACATCCGCTTGTATCAGTCTGAGTCACAGCACTGGAATCTCATTGAGAACAATCACAGCTCAGTTTCACATCTTCAGTGAGTGATTTTATAACCTGGCTGTTTGCTGAAGTGTTGAAGGTCAATGAAACACAAACGAGACATGCAGGTTCTCACTGTGCTGCAATGAGATATGAAAAAGAAAACAGTAATGCTGTGGGGTATTTTCTAAAGCCCAGTAAAAATAATACCAGATGTTTTTTGTCTTTTAACACAACACAAAAAAAAAAAAAAAATGAAGCTTCTCATCAAGGTTAACAACCGAGAGCTTCAGCAGTGATTCATGAAAGCAGTTAAATTACTTTAAAAATCCTCTGATTTAAAAAAAAAAAAAATTAATTAAAGCTCCTATAGAGCTATAGAGCTCCTATACAACCATCACTGTTAAAGTTTTGTTCAGTGTCACAGCCGTTCAGTGAGTTGTCTGTATATCCAATGATACACTGCAAAATGCAGCAGCATATTGTGAAAATGATCTGTATACAAAGTCTCTGCAACACTGGACATGTTTTTAGTTTTTCTCCTAAAGAGTGCTGAATTCACTTTAACTGAAATGTCAACTCATCTGACTGAGTTTTGTGTTCAGTTGGCTTCTTATTATGTGGAGAATAATAAATGGATAAGGATTGTGTTCCACCTGCTCACTCACCCCCGTGTAATTTCTCCCTGTTTACTGGAGAACAGCACCGTGGCTCCTCAGTTGTGTTTTGTTGTACAACCTCACCACTCTGACTACATATTTATGTTGGACAACGACAACGAGTGAATCAAATAGAGTTTGGGTGGTCTGGTGACAGATGGATGGAAAGGACAGCAGATGCATCGTAAACAAAATCACTGAATAAACCAGTTTTATTCTCCACAGCTTGATTTGCCTAATGGAGCGTGAGAATTATTACTCTCTAATGGATACAGTACTAACAGCATTGTGATGACACTGAGTGCTCGGTACTTTTAATAGATCAGTCCAGTGTTTTAAAGATGATATATGAATAGTTTCTTTCAAGGAGCAAGTGATGGTGAAGGGTTTTACATCAGCATCTTTGGTGTGGAGTAATTTATAGTTTTATCATTTGACTTTTCCTTTTAATACTTTTTGTCAGTGTGAACACAAGTGTGTAATGTCTTTAACCTTTGCTCCAGTCATTAACTGTAGCTTCTTCTCCAACTTCATGGAAGTGTAAAACTAAATCATCGTTAATTTGCTGGTGACACCCAGAGTTGCCAGAAGTTGATGCATTCACACACTTCGGAACTTGAACATTAGTGAGTAAGAGCTGATGAGGAGATGCAGCGGGTGGACGCCCTGAGGTTCTGTCTCAGTTTTGAATCATCTCTGTCAAAGACAGCGGGAATATAAATTTGCTGCGAGTCGTTCGTCTTGATACATTACAAACCTTTACAGTAATTAATTGTAATACGAGCTATATCTCAGTTTGACAGTTAAATAATCATGCTGATGAGAGAGAATGATATATTCCCCAAAGACACACCGTTGATGATCAAGTGTTAAGGTGTATTTCGGAACTAACAGCACGAGTGGAAAGTAAAGACGAGTGAAACGCAGTGATGAGTGAAACTGTTGGTTTGTGTTTGAGAGGCTCGCTGCAGCCTGACTAAACTGCCTCAGACTCTAGAAATATCAAGAGCGCAGGATGTTTAACGGGAGACTTCCCAGGAGATGCAGTTTCAGATTTTTTTTTAATGATTTTCAGACATGATCATTTCACACCGATGCTGGTCTATGAAGAGATGAAGAAATGAGAATCTGAATCAGAGATATTTAATCGACCGTGGGCAGAAAATGAGTTTCTTTACAGTCAAACCAAAAACAGAAATATATACAGACTTGGAGAACTCTAACAGAAACAGAAACAGAAACTAGAAAACACAGATAAGAGTATGTGTAACTTAGAGAGGCTACTGACTCAGTGTCTGACTGAATGAGGAGTTGTAAAGTCTGTTGTAAAGTCTGTGATGCTGTGCGGTGCTTCTGTGATGATGACGATGTTTAGAATCATGTCAGTGGGTAGAATGTGGGAGGGTGATGTTGTCCAGGATACTATGATCACATCATCATCATCATTAGACTCATACAGACTCAGCAACATCTGGCTCCATCATTTTGTAGATGGCAAAAAGAAAATGGAAAGGAGTTGTATCTCTGAAGAATTCCCCAAAGACAAGTGCAGGAACAGTTAAACAGTCCTACAATATCAATGGGAATCAGTCGATCAATTTTATTGTTACCTGAATTTATTTTCTTTTATCTCAGCAAATCTAGTTCATGTAGAACTGAAGCTGACAAGACTCTGCTGCTCTGTATGTAGATCTGTCTTTTTATAACTAATGCCGACACTGATTTCTGTTATTTTGATAGTATACTGCAGTCCTCCAGCTCAGTCCATACAATGTTTATATAATGTTTAGATTTTGTGTATATAATGTTTATTCTGTGTTTTTATGGTTGTATGTTTAAATTACATTGGAGTGAAGGAAAAGAACCACGGACAAATTCCTTGTAAGTGTTCACATACTTGGCCAATAAAACTGATTCTGATTCTGATTCTGATAATAGGTACAACTTATTAGTGATGTAACTGCAGAGACTGAACCTGAACCAAAAAAGTCACCAGGTGAAAAGAAAAACAACATGAGCTTCCAGACACTGTGGCTACTCTACGGTGCAGATATATCAACGTTGTGTTTCTGCTGCTCCCCAGTGGCCAAAAAAATCTGTTATTACAGAGAAATACGTAGAAAATATAGAAATATACAAATCCAATATTTCCACAATCATTCTACTTTCCTCTTTCTAGTTACGTGCTCATATGCATCAGCCGCATGTTTGCAAACACTTTCTGAAAATAAATATGCCTACATTGCATTTCCACTGACTGTATATTGAGAAATACTGTAGAGATATTGCAGCATCAGGAAAAAGCTCAGAGAAGAGTGAGATTGACTGAATTTACTTGCTCCATATTGTTTGCGATATCATATATACCATATTAATATGTATGAAAGCTGTTGACTGAGTTTGTTGCGAGGTTTTTACCTTTTCTTTCTGAGTTTTGTTTTCATTACATTTTCAGTATTCAATCCATTTTTTGGGGGGGAGGGGGCAAAAGGAAGAGGCGGAAATTAAAGAGGTGGGACTGGTTTTTTGAAACATTTTTAGCAACATGTGATGATGTTTCTCTGTGTATGATCATCTTTTGTCTACTTTTCTTCTCCTTTTTCTTTTTGCTGAATTGTGTACGACATTCACTCCTCCACATCCTCTTCCCTCAAGGGTTTTTGCTCTACTTATAACCAACAGACTAGAATATTGATGTTTGCATAAATATGGATGAGCACAGACACAGAGTGGATTGTGTGTCTCTTATACTTGAGATAAAAGTCATGAGGGTGTAATATTTAAACTTTTATCGTTCCCAGAGTTGGAGTAATTGAAGCAATTTGCAAAAATAATCAAGTGAAAATTTTATTCTGATTTCCTGAAAACCTGCAGTCTGCTCCGACATTATCATTATCTATCATAACTACAGCTCAGATGTTATAAACAAGTAAGACACCAGAACACTGGACTTTATCATCTTCATAATGGAATATTACTTTTGGCAGAATATTACTGAGGGGCTGTGACATTATCTGCTGGCATAAGCAACATTTGTCCACGTCCTTATTGACGCTTCTATGAAGACAATCTGTGCTTGAATTGAGTATGAGTTATATTGTTATTACTATGCCATTAAAAAACTGTTGTTCATCAGTTTAAGCACTGATGCCTCTTATATCTCCAGTGGCCACGTTTTTGCCACTGCTCAACTTTACCTTGAGATAACTTTTAATCCCAGTGGTACTTTGCGACTACAGAGAGTAATTAAAAGCAGAGAACATCCTTGTTAGGTTGCCCACACATCACGTCCAGGACAGAGGGTTAATTGCTTTCGATAGCTTTTTTCAGTCACTGTGAGCAAGCATCTGTGAAGTGAATGTTAATTCTGTTTTGCAGCCTTCAGTCTGATCTTTGACCTTTGACTCTTTGGAGGCCATCCGTGACGGGAGCACTCACTGAGGACATGAGTAGAAGGGCTGTTTAGACTCTACAGGTAATAGAGCATTAGGCTAATTTCCCAACAATACATGCAGTCATATGGGAAGCAGAAGGGTGCTGTTTGTAACATGAGTTACATACAGTCAAGGCCAGAAGTATTTGGACACTTGACACATACTTTATTCCTCAGGCATCTGCTCTACTGGAACTATAACAAAATTCCCGACATGTTGGACAGATGAAATGGAGCATTTGGGCCATGCGTTGGGTTTTATTTTAGTAATCAAAGAGGCTTGTTCCAAAACTCCTTTGGTTCCTACTTGTGTGTTGTTTTGGATGGCACCCTTTCTGTTTTGGAGGTTATTTAGCATCTTGTGATGAATCCCCTTGATGTTTTGGTGATGAATCTTAGATCTTAGATGTAGATCACTGACTCTCTGCCCAATTCCTGGACTGCTGTGTTGTTTAAAAGGTTTTTCTTCACTGTGCGAATGATTTCTCACTCATTTACAAGACACATGCTCCTCAGTCGACTAAGTTTTCTAGTTTTCCTAGTTCACCTTGGAGCGATCGCTGGTTTGAATCCAGAGATCGATCCAAGATGAGCATTTGCTGTGTGTCATCCCTCATCCTTCCACCCCCGATTGCTGACTATTTCATTTCAAGTTCTATTTATAAAGGCATAAATGCCTATTGTAATATCTTTAATAAAAATAAAGAATGTAGTCAACCGTCTATCTTAGCCTCATTATCATCTTCTTCACTTACATGCTGATGTTTTCACCTTCACTTCAATATAAATGTAATCTTCATCTCTCAGTCGACTGAACTACACGTGAGCTCTTTCTGAGCCTGAACCAACACTGAAATGACACACATCTGCTCAAAAAACATTTAGTGACCAAGTGTCCAATTACTTTTTAACCCTTAAAGTCTGGGTACTGTATCTGTCACAGTTCTTTGATATAAAGGCAGTTATATAACATTTGTTGAGAGGAGAAAGCTACTTTGAATGGTTGGTTGTGAGGGACTGCTTGGAGGAAGGTAGAGTTTGGTCTGAAACTTGGTTCTGATGGTTCTTAGGATGTTAGTGTCCACAGATCTAAGGTGATGGGTTGGAGTGGTGTGAGTGAGGAGGTGAAAGACATAGGGAGGAGCTAGACAGTTCAAGTGTTTGCACAGTAGGTGAAGAGATGTTTTAATTAGTCATCAACCTGTATTTGACCAGTAGCCAGTGGAGGCTGTGAAGGACTATGGTAATGTGGTCCCTGTGGCAGGTGGAAATGAGCAGGTGGTGAAGATTGTTGGTTGTTTTGTTAAAGGTGACAGAGAATCAGAAACTGTTTTTACTTCGTCTTTGTTGAAGAGCGGTCGTCCACCAACATTCAGGAATATGTGAAAAGTGCTGTATTCTAAACATCTCTTATTCATAGAAATTCCTCTTTTAGAAAAGTTTGTATGTGTTTGACGTAAAATGTATCTCACTGCCCTTCCACTCTGGCTCTATTCCCTCCCCTTCAGGTGATTAGCTGTAAAAAGATGGTCTGTCTGCGTTACAAAGCCAGCAAAGTTACATTCATTGGAGTGTCAAGTGCTTGCATTGGTGTCACTTAAGCCTAAAAAGATGACAAATAGCTGCAAAACCACACATTCAAAATCCCCACCCTAAAATATCTTTCTTATCGTTTCTTATTGTTTTTATGAAGCTTCTGAGGCGTTACACATCCAACCAACATTTTATTGTGTATATCACATCACAGAACAAAGATCAAAACCCTGTTCAACCATTCTCTGTCACCTTTAAGTAAAAGCAGAGGATGCTGGAGTGATAAGGGTGTGGATGAGTGTTTCAGTTGTGATAACAGGGAGGGTCAGAGGCAGGTGTTGTTCTGGAAGTGGAAGAAAGTGAGTTAGTGTTGATGATGAATTCCCCAAGACACATTTAGTCGTATGAATGTGACATTTAGCTTCAGACTGGAGTGAAATGAGACAATAGCTCTTTGATGCTGCAAAGTTACTCAGTTATTTGAAACACAGGTGAACTATGTTGTTTCTTGGTAACTATCATGTTTGTGCACAGCTGCTCTAAGAAATACAATAAGAAATTACTGTGTTTGATCTATGTGTTTGACACCACCCACACTTTACTTCACACACATCCAAACCAAACACAAAGTAAATGGATATTTGGCATATTGTTTGTGCTTCTTTGTACATAAAGTGCAGACAAATGTATTTTCTGTCCAGGACAATATAACAGATTTTCTTGAGGTTAGCAACAAGATAGACTTTGATGATGTCAGGATCCATAGTCACACTACATCACATAGTCACATAAGGTGGTGGAGTTAAACCAGCAGGTGACTGATCGAAACCCTCAGCTGAGTCTCCTGGAGGTTGTGGTGGCGATGGGGGAATGGTTGGTGCTCAACACTATAAGTCTGAAATACACAATGACAGAACTGCAATAATATTTAATCAAAGGATTTAATGGCTCGAGGAACACAAGCAGCAAGATCAGCAAGATCTATATCTAATGAATTAGACCCATATTAAGGTCTGACATCCTTATAGCTTTTGTTTGGTGGTATATTTTGTTTGCCCTTGGCAAAGAACAAATGTCATGACAAACTTGTTGGGCAACAAAACATCTTTAATAGCTGGAGTTTGAAACTGTGCTGTTCCTGCACCTTTTCTCTTCTGAAACAATCAGCAACTGACTGTGCTTCTTCTCATATAGAGATAACCTTGTTTATGCTGTGAGAATTCATCACATGAAGGACGTGTAGGTGAGGGAATTCCTAAGTTACAAGGACCCTCCATAACGCTGTTCAAAGCAAAAAAAGTGTTCATTGTTTATTAGTCATGCAGAGGCAAATCCTTGTAACTTTATAAGCTTTGACTTCTGGGGAACACAGAAAAGAGGAGCTGTGGAAAGCAAGAAGTAAAAATCTAAGTAACTCTTGAAACCAAACATAATAAATTGAATCTGTCTAACAGTGGAAGAGGATTCAAAACTTTCTTGGTCTTGCATTGTCTTTCTTGCTCCTATTCACCACTCTCCACCAATGAGGCCATAGCTCATGAACTGCTGTGACAGCCCAACTGCTGCCCCTGAACCTCTCTCCCTCCGATCGATGCGGCTTATTTATTGTGTTTGACTACAGATCCTGACTCCCCGTCGGCCTGTTTATGCCGCTTGGGTGGCCGCTTTCAAACCCTTTTACAATCAAATATAAAATAAACCTCAGGGAGGATTTGTTTAGGCTCTTTGGGCAGGTCGATGAATGTGCTTCATCATTACTCCTCTCTAGCCTTCCCTTGTCTCTGCATTGATTGACAGCTGTGGAGTTTAGCAATAAGCTCTAGAGCCTTGTGGCCCCTCGGTAGCCAACATAGCTAAAGGCAAGTCTTCTTGCGAGTGACAGTCCACACTCACTAAAGCGCCTGAGACGACACTCATGGTGGCTGAGAGGGTGACTGTGTAGCTTCCTGGTGAGTCAGTGTTGAGAAGGGAAATCACAGCTTAAAATGTGTGGATGAGCGTCTACTTATCTGCTTTTCAACACCATGTCTTACACTGATGTATTGCAGCATGCCAAGAGATGGCACTAACTACTGGGACTGAAAGACATGTGGATGATGTTGGAAGATCAAAACTTACTTTGGAACAAACTGTTCATACAACGTTGACTTACTACATGATGTTGTGAATCACTAGCATTTACTCCCATACTCATAATCAATTTATCTCTGTGTTGGTCTCCATCAACTTGTGAGAGCTACAACGCTTAAACTGCTAAATGCTTAACTAACTTTGTCTTGTCTTTGGTAGTGAACAGATAGTGGATGGTGGGTTTATGAGAACATCTTCATGTGTAGAAACCTGCTGAGTTTTAATCCAGCTTCTTCTCATCTGTTATTATTCGATTCCCTTCATGTCCTTCAAGTGACACTTGTAGTTTTCGTACAACTCTGTCACACTTATATAAGTGTTGTGTTGGTGAACGGAGGGTGAAGTGATGAGGCTCCAGTGTAACTGCCATATTGTGGAAATCTTCATCCTCAACGACACTATGGTGCACGTCTTTGTAGCATAGAATACTGAGTTATTTTGGTTGAAGGATTTGAGGTTGGAGCGTCAGAATGAGCTGAGACAGATCCACGCATTCAACATTAGTTGTTAGCTGTTCCATCTGCTCTACATAACAACATCTCTCTAAGTGTGGATTAACATTTATTGTGCTGCATTCTTCAGTATTTGATTTTACAAACAATGAACTTCTGTTTGTGAGGGAGCAAAACAACCATTAACAGTGGGCAACGTCTGTTAATACTAATGTTGGCAGCGCATTTTGATGCCACTTCCTGTCTCAATTACAACAACATCATCTATTGGTGGGTGGTTTGAGCTCAACACAAATGTAAAAAAAATAGATAAATAAATAAAAAAACACCATCTGACATGTATTTTTGCATGCAAACTGTTATCAAGCTGTTCTCTAATTAAATTCTGAGGGAAACTGTTAATCCTGATATTCATGCTATTTTCCTCATTAAAATTTTTACCTCACTGTTTCATTTTTAAGAGTGGGTATCAACCACGCATTTCACTGGTGAAGTTTAACTCTGAAATAAAGATGTTTGCTGTAGAGTCTTTAGCGATGCCTCCAGCCTCAGATACAGCACACAGCATTAAAACCTTGAGAAGAGATTAGATGTGTGACTTACTGGTGCTGCCTGCACTCACTCAGAGTACATAACTTACACTGTGAGAGACTCAGCAAGCCCATACCTTCTTGTGAGTACAGCGTTTAATATTTTATGATATACTGAAGCGTTTTATGACATATTCATGACAGTCTTTTGACTGTAGAACAACAGAGAGAGGATGCCCACTACTCTTAAACATCAGGCCAGGAGATGTAGAGCCGGTCCAAATAAAATTCAGAAAATGATCACAACATCAACTAGATATTGATATTTAGATCAGCTGAACTTATATGTCTGCACATTGGGATGAGAATGATTATAAATACTGTACAGCCTGAGGGATCAAACTGCTGCACTTGAGACTGTATGAGTCTATGTCAGATCAATTTTGGTCAAAAGAATTAGACAAAACTCCATATTAGCTGAGGATGATATCATCCATTACATAATTTTTATAGCAGGATATTGATTAGTCAAACTGAGAGTATGTTGCCTCAGGTCTCATAATTGCTAATTAGCTCATTAACATATGAGAAGCTAATAGTTGATGCTCATTGGGAATGGGTTTGTCAATGGGTTGTAAGTTAAAGATTTGGACAAATAAAAGTCTTGATCTAACTGAAAAGTTAAGGAAGTAAAATTCAACACTGACATATTGCTTATGTTTCCACAAATCACAACTTAATGCACCACAGATACTTCTGCAACAATTAACAATGAAAAATCAGAGTGAGAAATTAAAACCACATAAAATCAGAGGTTTATGTCTGTACATCTAATCACGGCTGACCTTCCTCTGTTCAGGAACTCACAACACATTTGAAGCTGGAAAAAAGTGCTTTTCTTCCTTAACGAGGAGGCTTTTCAATGTTGGACGTTGCCGGGGGTGAGGCTGCGGGCATTGCGGCAAGCAGGTGGGGCTGATGGAGGTTTTTAATGTCCTGTGGGATGTAGGGCTTCGAGGGGCTTAAAAACAGACTGGCATGTTTTGTCACGTCGACTCTTAAAAAGCAATTAAATGCAGGAGATGAGAACAGAAGCTGTGCCCTGTGGATGACTGATGACTCACATGTCATCGTTGCTAAAGGACACTTTTTCCACATTTTTGAATTTTTCTCTAGTGGCAGCAAAGTCTGCATGATGAATTATGGTGCTGCAGCCAACATTTCTAAATACACACTATACACTATAAAGCATATATATGGAGTATATATCAATGAATTCAATATCACTGTTCTTTTTGAATAAACAACAAATATGTATTAATAGTAACAAACCCACAGACAATTATACACCTGCACATTTGGTTTTCCAGCTTGAATACTGCACAAACATCACATCACTCTGTTTCCAGCTGCAACAGGTTAAATTTCTAGCAGCTTTAAAGATCTAAGATCTAAGCTATTAGCAGCTGAAAACCAGATATTTCCTTCAGGTATTCGAAAGGCTATTTTGAGGTTACACATGTGCTCAAGTACAGCAACATTACCATCACCAGAAGGGAACTGGTCACATCCCCAATTATAATAGGGTTTCCTCACTTGTGCAATCACATTAGTTGTACAGGTTTTGGGAGACATTTGGAGTTCTTGGAGAAAGTTCTGAAATTATTCATTTTGTGGTCTTGCTGTGTGAATTCTTTATATAATTAAGCAAACAGTGCCAAGTGAAGTTTGTTTACCAGCTGAAATTAATTCACCAAACAGATGCTCATTGAAGTGAGCTGACTGAAGTTAACATTAAGCCTGAAATATGTTTTTGTATTAAGCATTAGCCTTTTAATGTTTTGTCCAGAAATGTCTCATTACTGGACATTCTCATTAAGAAAACATTGTTATTTTCACCTTTATGTTGTTGACACAATCTGACACTCATTAGACAGGTTTTAGTTTTCAGCAGGGTCATTTATAAAAGATAATTGCAATAATAAGGGTAAATTTAGAGTTTTTTCAGTTGCTCTGGAGCTTCAATTGAAACAAGTGTAAACTGCAGACTGTGCAGATACACCTCACATTCACAATAAAAGTGGGTAAATATAATTATCGATAAAAAAAAAAGTTTTGTAGAAGTATAATGTACCATAAGTAGAAAATAGTTCAAGAAACAAAGGTGGTGCGTCAAGGCAGAGTATTTTTTCTCCCTTTTGTTTCTTCATTCCTCCACATTCAGGTAATGATCCAAATGATGGCTGTGCTCCAACTGTTTTTCTAACACTAGTCTACATTGGAGCAATGAACAAAGAAAAGCAGACTCTTCATGAGGTCAGCTACACTTGCCAGGTCCAATCTTTTCACAGTGGACTGATGAAAATAAAAGGGATAAAACTGAGACATGGTGTTCAGTTGGCTCTTTGTCACTGTGCTAACTAACTAAATAAAGTATTGTTTTCATACCTCAAGAGTCAAATAACATGTGCCTCATTGTTACTGATGCTGGTCTGTTTGAAATGTGATGTTTTCTTTGAATTCATCATTTCATCAAGTCATTACTTTGGGTCAATTGAGCTTTCTTGCTGCTCTGGCAACAAAACATTTGACATGTTAGATTTGCTTTAGTCTTTTTGGCTCAGTTTTTCTTCTCAGTAAAAGCTTAAAGGTGACAGAGAATCAAAGTGTTTTTACCTCGTCTTTGTTGAAGAATGGTCGTCCACCCACATTCAGGAACATGTGAAAAGTGCTAGAAATTCTGAACATCTCCTTTTCATAGAAATTCCTGTTTTAGAAACGTCTGCTAGAAAGTGGGTCAAAAACGGTTGTCTGAGACGTCAAATGCAACTCAATCCCCCTCACACCCCCACCCCACCACATGAACACACACACACACACACACACACACACACACACACACACACACACACACACACACACACACACACACACACACACACACACACACACACACACACACACACACACACACACTCTGTCTGTATTATGAAGCTGGCAAAGTTACAATTATTTGAGTGGCAGTGAAGGAGCCAATCAGTGTCAAGAGCTTGCATTTCACAGTGATGTTGCCAGTTAAGCCTGAAAAGATGACAAATAGGTATAAAACCCACACATTTAAACCCCCACCCTAAGAGAGAGGTTTTTATGAAGTTCTGAGACGTTACACATCCAACCAGCATTTTATTGTGTATATGTCACATCACAGAACAAGAATCAAAACTCTGTTCAACCATCCGTCACCTTTAAGAAAATGGTCACCTAACTGTGGGTTTTGATATTTGAATCAACTGCTAAACAATGAAACAATTTATTTTGAACGTTCTAAACAAAACATATTGACCCTGTATGACCTGTACCAGACCTGTCAGCTAGGACTGGCTCCAGACCCCAAAACCCTTAACAGAATAGGTTAAGGGTTTGAATGGGTGGATGGTCAAACCTATTGTAGCTTCCAGAGACAACAGACTATTTCAGGCTTTGTAATAAATGGACTGTATTTCGCGTTTCTAGTCTTTATGCCACTGGTTGTCACATCCACCCATTCACACACAGTCATATACTGCTTCAATTCACACTCTGATGGGCTCAGTATTTTGCCCAAGGACTCTTTGACATGAGGACGTTCTGATTAGTGGATGAGCTGCTCTACCTCATGACCTGGCCACATCAGATCCTTTACGAAACAGAACCCTGTCAGGAGAGATATTGCTCCAATTTCAGCACCTAACTGACATCTATTTTTAACTTTGACTGCTCCAGTGTTGTTTGCTTTACTCATCCTGATGGCCACACCACTAACTGGAGTCAGAACCCAGCAGAAACTCCTCTCTTAACTTTTCCCCCCGATCTGCCCAAGTGTCATTTTCTGCAGACTCATCCATTCCTCAGTTACAGAAAATCATTTCTGTCCAGTCACCTTTATCCACTGACTCTGCATGAGCTCCTGCCTCATGTAAAAATATAAAAAATAGTCTTCACATTCTGCCTGAACATGCCAACATCACCACAGCTGTGATATACAGTCTGATCACATGCATTTATACATGTGATTACTTGTTATTGTATCTCATATTGGAACATTCATGCTGAAGCAGCATCACAGAGATGAGAGACTGGAAGCCTCAGATTGATTAGTGAGCAATGTATTATTGAGTACAGCGTACACAGACAGAACAGTCTATACATGTACAACGTCTAAAGTGTTTTAACATCAGCCTGATGAAGGCAAACAGGCGATTTATGGTAAGAGTCATAAATTGCATAAATGGCACTTAAAGTCAAGCTATTTGACCTCATTGTTTACTTCAAGAGCACCTCCATTCAAACAGACATCTTGAGACACAGATCTTCTCTTTACATTTAATTATCACAGTATTATTCTGTTCAGCGGTTCAGCAGTCAGAAACATACTGAAAGATTATGCACACCAGATTCTGTAGAGCAGCTCTGCAGGGAGAAATTATGACGGTGTCATCTGCATAAAAAGATTAGTAATGACATTTTAGACTACCACCACCTGCTGTACAAGTGTTTGATGGGAGAAGCATTCCACCACTGTATATGTTCATTCATGATGCAAAAAATGTGAAAGTCAAATAAGAGTAAAATAAGAATTACTGGGTGATTAAATCTAAGAAAACCACCCAAAATGGAAAATTTAACCCAAACTGATCAGAAAAATTAACATACTTCAGCGCGATAAGCAGCATTTTGAATTTAGTTTATTTCACCTAGCAACAGGTAGGTCCTATCCTGCTGCCAGCCACCAGGGGGGCGATGTTTTAGCCTCACTTTTGTTTTATTTGTGTTATTTATATTGTCTGAAATAATATATGTTGTCTATAATCTGCAAACTGTCGTTGCTTTATTTAAATGTGGGAGAAGTTGACTGTAAATCTGTGAAGAAAATGATTTGCATTTAAATCAGATCAGGAACATCTGTGCATGTTGCTACAGCTTCGGGGCCATATTTCCAAGATAACAAACAAGAATTTCTAGAACAGGAATATGTATCACCAGGACCCTGTACCTCCATGAGAACATCTCTTCCTAAGTGATTAGATTAGTTCCATTATGAATAATATTCCCCTGTGACTCACTCAAGTTATTCAAGTGGTGTAATGACGGCTGATCTTCTGGTAGCCTTCAAATTAATTCCTTCATACTTTTCCTGTATTTCAGCACATTACACTCACTTATTACTCAATTTGCAGCAGGGGAGGGAATCAGTCTGTTTGTGCCTGAGTTTGAGTTTGAGTTTTAATTTTCCTACCCTGAGAAGTTTTTGTGGTTAAGATTTAATGAGTAGCTGTTCGACAGTGGCAGGAAACCTTTAATTGACCCTTTTAAAACAATTTGTAATCACTCTTCATGGTTTAATTTATCTCTCCTGGTGTTTACCAAGAACCATGTGATTTATGGCAGAAATGTGATCAGATATTGTTTGACTATTTGAAGATTGCAGGATGTTTTCCCTATGATTTATGTCTACCTGGCACCATCTGAGTTGGCCTGCTTTTTAAACCCACCCATCTGGCAACCAAAAAACTCATTATAATGCAATGGCTTTGCCAAAATTTCAATCTTCAAAAATCTCCTTTATATTCTTTGTGGGTGTAATTCATCTGTGGTGACTATCTTCTGTGTGAGTGTTCAAGGGATATTTGTACTTGCTGTCACAGGCTTTGATAATGTTTGTCTCCAACACAGGTTATTACCCACAGGAAAAACTTTCACTACAACTCCAGCCAGTGTCTGTGGACAGAATCTGACCAGATCAATATTATTTATTCATCTCAGTGCTCAGTGAGAGGCTCAGTGGTTTCTCTGTATATTTTCATTAACTTCACAAGTGGATTATGTATCAATTGTAACTCTATGGATTCTGCAGCCAGGACTTTTGTCTCCCTTTTGGCAAAGAGAGTTGTTACGCAAAACCTGTAAATTCAATAGCTACAGATCCAACTCCAAATATTTTATCATTTCCAAATGGTCCAAAAAGCCTTAAGGCAACAGTCAGTTAGCTTGTGGACCATGCAAACACACAAACCTTCATGTGCTATTGTTACAGTTGTTATATTGTAGATAGATTAGTATTCACACACTGGCTTAGCTTTACCTAACAATCTGAAAAGACTGAAAATGTGTGTGTTTGGTTTGTGCTTTAGCTGAGTATTGTGTTAAACTAAGAAGCCACAGTCCTCTCAAGTACTTTAATTAGGGAAATGTATAAAACTTTGTTGTAATTTCAAGCTCCATAGCTCATGGACCAGCAGACCAGCAGCAAACATTGACAGCAGTTTAAGTAACATCCTCCATTCAGTGATACATGATTTGGTTCATATGTTGTGTAGCAGTAATCAGTATATTTCAGTGGTTCCTGTTAGAGTATATCCCAAACATCCTCTGAAGGTGAAATCACTTTCTAATCAGCAAACAAGTGAAGCTCATTTCTTAACTTTTCCCCTCATCATGTAAATCTGAGTAACTTCTTCACACATTCATCTTCTCCCTCATCAACACTTAATTTCATAGATTTGACATAGGCTTTAAATCAATATGCAATCAGGATGGTGACACGGTGTTGACGAGACTCAGACTTCAGTCAGGAGTTTTGGTTATTTACTGAAGGAAATATCACACTTTACTTTTTCATTCACCATTTAATTGTTCAGTTTAAATATATGAAGGTTGTTTTTGGGGAATAAAGGCCGTCAATGATATTTGAAAAGGTCTTAACTGAATCATAATTTTCAAAAGCTCTGTGACACAACCATTTTACTCAGCCCATGTTAGTGAAGCAGAGATGATCTTATATAGTTGTATAGTCCCTATAATTTGATCACAGGGAGTCTGGGAGCCTTCAAAATTCTTTTAAAATTGAGATTTACTATTCTATTGTCATTATATTCTTTTAAAGATTTGTCTGCCAGAATTATTACATTAGTTTCATGTAACTCAATGACAGTTATTGCCTTAAAGGAGTCGTGAGCTGTCTTCAGCTGCTGTTAATTGCTTCCAAATTGTTTCTTTACTTAAATTCTATCTATTCTTGTCAAAATATGCCCAAATAGGAAACTTTGCTCTCAGCAGGGCTTCTGCTCTAATTTTCCTATTAGTGTTGAGAGACGGTGATGCCCTAACTTCTGTGAGGAGTTGAACAATGAGAGGAAGATTTCTGAACGATTTTGTTTGTGGTGATAATTTTAAGTAAAGTGGAAAAAACAGGTATTTGTGTGCAGCAGAAATTTTAAATCAATTTATCTGTAACTTTGAAGTGACAGTCCAGAGAAGAAGGGTTTAGGGAGATCTACTCAACCTATAATAATACTAGTCATTGTGTTTCAATTACTGCTGAAATTACTGCTGAAAAAAAGAATTCTTGTTTTACCTGAGAATGAACCCACAAGTCCATCTTGTTTCTTCAGTTGCCCAAAACAAATACTGTCTCAAATAAACTGATCTGTGTTATCTGTACTTGTCATGTACATGTCATGTGCAGTCATATCAATTTAACAATAAGAATTTAATAATAAATCAATAATGATTGTTGACTCTTGTCCCAGCTGCTACACACAGGTTGTAAAGTGTCTCAGTTCATGCTGAAGGTCTTGGTCTGATGGAACCAGAGAAACTACATCATCTACATATAATATATTATCTATTCTGGGGCTCTTCCCCCAACTGCACCTTAAAAATATGCTGACTGTTAATGTCATCAAACATGTTTCTGATTCCTGGTTTATAGCTGTAAGAAAGGGAAAAGGTTACATTTTACATCTGCAGGTGACATTAAAGACTACTTGAGTCTGTTTTCTCTTCTCAGCATGTTAACAATTTGAATGATGTATAATTGAAGCGGTGGTTCAGTCTTTCCCTGCTGGGTAATGCACCAAGGAACTGAGAAGCTCAATCAAACACATTCCAATTACAGCAAAGACAGACAATTAATTCTTCCAATAATCGGGTTTAATTGCTTTCTAATTAGCAGACAATTATATTTTGCCCATGGCAGGGAGACATTGAGCCGTGCTGGTTTTGTGTGTGTGTGTGTGTGCGTGTTACAGTTTGGCAACGTCACTGTTGAGACTATCAGCTTATCAGCTTACACTGCAGTTTTGAGACAATGATGAGAGTGCAATAGTATTACTACTACCACTACTACTACTACTAATAATAATAACAATAAGCATGTTAGTGCTTGACATGCAGCTCAGAGTTAAGTGCATACATGACTTTGACAACTTCAGCTGCAAACCCTTCTTCATAGTGGGGCTGTTACTGAATTGTGCTGACTCAGTTGCAATTTTCCAGATGAATGCCTAGACTGTGATCAATGAGCCACTGTGACAGGTAGAACCCCCCACCCACCCCCCCCTTCACACCACCCCTGCTCCCTCTCCATCTTGAAGACAGATACTGCCATTTCATACATGATCTGTTGCCTTGATCAGAGTACAACCACTGATAATAAAGGCAGCTAATAAGTAACACGCTGCGTCGTCTGTCTCAGTGACACTTTTATTGGCCTATTCAAATTTTGAACTTTATGTGTTTTAAAACGACAGAACTTAATGCCAAAGTGTATCATCCCTCTGAATCTTATTGGAATTGAATCAGTCCAGTGAGTGACATTGATTCACTTAGACAGATTAGTGTGTTTGTGTGATTTGTGAGGATGAAGGACAGCAGGTTCTCATCACTTGGCCTTCAAGAGTGGAAGAGGAGATGGACCCACTGATCAAAATGAGCCTTAGGGCCACTGAGGTGCATTTTACCAAATATATCTGCAATTAGAGATTAAACAATTAGAGGTTATCTCCTTTCCTCTGCTTATTTGATTGTAAATCAAATATCTGTGGGTTTTATAATGAAAGCAGCTGTAGACACAAAGAAACACAGAATGGAATATTTGGAAAATCAAAAGTTTAAAAGCAAAATTATCAAAACCTTAGATTAAAAAAAAGTGAAATGTGACTTTTACTGGTGAGACCTGACATGCTGACCTGTTTTGTATAAAATGCTCAATAACAATTTACTGTTTATTACTTGTTTCCACAGACTGTAAATGTAAATGTCTCTGAAATATTAAACATTTAATGACGAGCATCATGCAGTTTGATATAAAACAGCATGTTACACTCAGTACACTCAGAAACAGAAAGAATCTGACATCCTGTTGATTGAAAACCACAGGATTTTTGGTCAAAGTTTAGTTGAATTACACCATGAATATAACCTCCTGCTGGATCTCTGGATTAGAATAACAGTGGGGTTGTCATTTAATTACATAAATAAAACTTAGGATGGGCCTGGCTGAGCAGAAAGTGATGTGGTTTTTGAAAAGGTCATGTGGTGAATACATTTACAGACACTTTGACAAACAGAAACTTATTTAATTACCATTGTGCCGTTAATTATCTATCAAACGTTCAGGAGAAAAATGATGCATGACGCACTGAATAAAGGAGCAGGTTTGTCTTCTCTTTTGTCTCTGCCCGCTCATTTTTCATCTGCCTCTCTTCACGTCTTATAGAAAGCATTTGTATTCCAGACCTCCCAAAACTTGGACTGTCCTGAAAGGAAACTGTTTAGGTGCACACTTTCGCATGCAATATATTTGCCCTGTGTTCAGCTGATTTTCATTCTCGTCACATACTCTTTAATGAAGCCTGTCAAATCAGTCAATAAAGCAATTCTCTGTACGCTGCTTCACTTTCAGCAGGTGGCTTTTTCACTCACTGAATGCCGATGCCAGATCCACTGACTGCATGTAGCAGTATCACATTATTTTCAATTACTGACAAATGAAAATAGAAGCAATCATCCATCAATACATAAAATTTGTGATTAATTAGTTGACTGACAATGTGAAAAAGTCAGTCTACTTTTGTCAGAGGTGAAACATGGTGGAGTTGAGCAGGTGTTGTTTTGCTAAAGACAAACATAATGTAGAAGCTGTTTGCATCAGTTTATCTGAACAAATTGTTTACACTGCTTAAAAACCACTGGACTAAAACTGGACCTGTGACGTTAAGGCAAATGACTAATAACTGGATAATGAGCTGGCATCTAAACCCACACTGAAGCTGTGTTTGCACACGTTACACCTGTCATTGTGGCCACTTGGCACTATGAAAAGTTAGTGTTGACAGCTAACAGCTGTCAAAACTATATGTTAACATGCTAACTTGCTGACAGTGACAATGCTAAAATACTAATGCTAAATGTGGTATTTATTATGTTCCCCTTTCTTTTTGTATTTGTGTTTGTACTTTTGCTAATTTGCACTACCAGTTCTATAGTTTGATATTTGGTCATATCATAGTTTCAGACCAATTAAACTTGAATTTGAAGATGAAAAGTCAGATGGTCATCAGAATCATTGGGAGTCACCTTCTGAGGAAATGCCTGTACACTCGTTCCAATAACAAGATATTTCAAGTGGTGAACTGACCAATAGTGACACGAATGAAGCTTTGTCATTATTATTTTTTTAAATTTCCAAATATGCCAGATGTTCATACTAACTAAAGACCACAGAGGACCGAACTTCTTTCCTAAAAGCTCAGTTTTTCCTTCAAGGAAAGAATTTTCTTGACAAAATGGATAGTGGTAACAGTTTTAATATAAAGCCTTTTCAGTTAAAAATGCAACTTAATGAACTGTGTCCCCTAGGCCCCATCAAACATAAACAAAAAGTTTATTATGACCCATAGTTACATTTCATAGTCAGATGACCTCTAGTGGACATAGAGGAGGGTAGGGGGTGAAGGTGGCAAAGTTAGTGAGGAAAATGCTGTTTGTTTCCTCTGAGGAGCCGACAGCAGTGCTTCTTTTAATCTGTTCTTCAACAGTAACCATGTCTTTTTTATTTACACCATGACGACAAGAATCCTTTATGCCTGCTGCCACTTTTAAGGATAAGTGACCTATAGGGGTGTTTAGGTTGGAGTATTTGAAGAGGGATTTACACCATCTAAATTTACGTCTCAGTACATAAAACACCTCACATTTGTTTTCCTCTATTGACATTGGAGTAAATAACTTACACCCACCAGTTGTGTTGGATGGTGTATTATAAATAAATGTGATGATATCTGTGTTCCTCAGCAGAAAGTGGTGATCATTTTGTGAGTGTTGAAAGGCTATTTGCTCACTGTGTAATTCCCATTAAAAACTCAGCAGGGAATGGATAAACACAAGATTAGAGATGGAAGATGCATTCGTCTTCCCACAGATTGAGCGCATGACTCAGACATGACAGAAAGACATGGTTTATGAGTCAGAGAGGACTCCCTGATTTCTGGAGGTCAAAGTACTGGGAGTCACTTTTGTATATCAGTGATTAAAAAAAAGTATAAATACGCTATAAGTGTATCATACAAAATGTTTCATCATTCAAGTTCAACCAGCACCTTGGTTTATGGTCTATGTGCTGGGATGATAAAAAACCTTGAACTGATGCCCTGAGTAAGACATGATAATTAAAGATGTTGAAGATACTGGGCCAAGAGCCAAACACACCATGGCAGCCAACTTTCTGATAAGTTCACATAATGAGAGAAAAGCTGTACAATACGATTTTACATCAGTTGTAAAATCCTATTTACTGCCACACTGTAGACAGTAGTCAATGTATCTGTATCTGTGCATATTATTTCAGTGACAAGGTGCAGTATAATTGTTCCACTCTCCATAAAACTTTGTCCTTCCTTGCCTCTTTGTGAGGGAATATTTCATGATTTGGAAAATGCTCTAGTTCACTTTCCTGCTGAGAATTTGACAAGAAAGTTACTACCACATAATGTTTTTTAAAATTAAAAATGAAGGTCAAACCGGTAGGTGATTAGCGTAGCTTAGCATAAAGACTTGAAGCAGGGGGAAACCACTAGCCTGGCTCTGATCAAGTAAAGGCTTTGGTGGTTTGATGTCTGGTAATCTTGTTTTTTAACATTATGCATTAGCTGTTTCTCCAGTTCCACTCTTTATGCTAAGGTAAGATATCAGGATGCTGGCTCTGTGTTTATATATTTGACAGACAGACGTTAGAGCATCATTCTTCTAAGCAGGAAAGCAAACAAGTGTAAAAATACATCATATGTTGTGTGTCTGACTTCTCTGCCTTACTTTTCCTCAGGTCTCATCATGGGATCCTTGATGGTGTGTTGGCTTCCCAACCAGATTCGCCGTCTCATGATGGCTGCTGTGCCCAAGTCCGATTGGACCTTTCCATACTTCCACAGATACGTCACACTTCACCCTGTGGCTGACACCTTCTTCTACCTGAGCTCTGTCCTCAACCCTTTGCTGTACAACCTGTCCTCCAGGCAGTTCAGGGAGGTCTTCATCCAAGTGTTACGGTGCCACCTTACCATTGAACATGTCAACAGACGCACTTTGCAGAAAACAAATGTTTCCTCTGCACGCTCTCTCCGGCCCCTGCTGCTAAAGTCACTGCGTCGAAGCAGCACAAGCCGCACCACCCTTTCACAAGAGAAAACCCGTCCAACTTTTACAACCTTTCAGACACAAAGTGACTCGGGAGTCACTTCAGACACACAGATGTCCCTCAGCCTGACTGAAGATTCAGTTCTCAAGTTAAAGAAAGATGAACCATCAGAGACTGAAATATAATGTTCTGTACAATTTAATGCAACACAGAAAACAGTAAAAACAAATGTAACAAACATGGCAGAACTTGTTTCATTCAAAGATGCTTAAACTGTGCCACTAGAAACAAATGGAGATGCTCCTTATACATAGTCAACACAGTACAAAGTGTTAAGTTAGGAATTTCATTGACAGATCACAGTCAGATGACAAATAGTACAATACAAAGTCTTGTATTTAACTAAGGGTAACTGTCATACAAAAGCCTAACTAAGTATTCACAGTTTGAGTTGATGTTAAAGGTAACTAGTGGAGTTTGTGACCACTAATTGCACTGATGTACATGTTCTTCTGATCTTTTCAGATATATTCAGATTGTTAAACAAACTGTTAAATAAAGTGTTTTCAGGTGGGTTGTAGACAAACAAACAGGAACAGTGAGTTCTTGTGTTGACTGCAGGGATTAAAAATGTGAGGTGAAACACCCATTAAACAGTCAGCCAAAAAAGACTTTTTTCTGCCCACACATTTATCATGAAAGGTGTCAAACACAGTTTTCGGAAACTAACAGAGAAACCAAAATATCTCAGTATTCAGTAGTATTACAGGAATTTGACCGTTTAGGTCAAGTCAATAAAGTAAATAAGAAAATATTTTTGGTCAGCTACTTTATAATCAATTAACAAAGTGCCTTGAGATAAAGGTTTTCATGATTTGGTACTGAAAAAAAAAAAATTAGCTTGACCATTGACTAATTAGTTGTTCTGATGATTGCAATTTCCCCATTTGCATGAATTTTACATGTCTGAAAAATAAAACAGCACTAGCAGTATTATCCTGCATGTTGTCATTGAAAGGTCTATGTATCATACAAGAGCCTGTAGATGACCACATCACTTCAAAATGTTTGTTTGTTTTAGTGCTGAAACAACTAATTTCCCCCCATACAAACATAATATGACCTTGGGTCCAACCATCAAGGGATCATGGTTTTTACTTCTTTTATTATGGCATTCCTTAGTTTCATGCTATTCCACTCACCTGGTGGAAATACAATGTCTTTTTGAATATGACTTGATACCACTGAATGTAAACATAATTGTGTTTATTTGCATTAAACTCCACAAGGTACCTTTAAAGTTCAGCTCATGAATGTGATAAAAAATACTCAAATATATTTTAATGCAACCACAGCAAAAGCAACTGAACGTTATAGTCTCAAGAACTATACTGTATTATTCACATTACCTTCTGTCATGTTAGTGAGTTCAACTTAACACCTACTTATCCATAAAATCTTTTTCTTGAATGACTTTGAATTACTAAAAAAAATGCTCTAATCCATCTACAACAGCCAGTCTATATGTCCTTATCCCTGTTGCTCCACCACAGTGCGTCTATTTGGACTCATTAGCAATACAACAAATATCTGGTGAGCAGATTGAAAAGGTTGTTGTGTTTCAGCATGCTCTCATAGGTCTATGTACAGTGTGTGTGTTTGTGCGTGTGTGTACAGGCTGGAGAACGTCAGGATGAAACAGAGCTTTTCTCAGCGTCTGCTGCATGTTACTGCTGCAGAGCTGTCACTGGTGAAATGATGTTGTACCTGTGAGGAGCTCGAGGCCTTTAAGTGCTATAATCACTGGCATATACTTCTTTCTTCACACCTTTATTCACGACTGCACTTTTCCTTCCAGAATCATTAAACAATATAACTGTCACACACATCATCCATAAGTCTTATTCAGTTCATAAATGTGCTGCAAACTTGCTGAGTGTTAATGGTATTCATGCAAAATAAATCACTGAGTTATTTCTTATGCAGATCTTTTCCTAAGACTCATGAATCTGAACACACTTATCTTCCCTCTTACGTGCCACATTTGACCTTGTCGTGTACATAAACATAGACAAATGATAATGAGGCACCTGTTGTCCGGTAAAGGCTCTGTCTTCCTCATCACAGCCCCCCACCACCACTGTACACAGCTTCCACTGCCTGACAAATGATGATAAAAATTCCCAGCATTGTTTGGTGTTCAAACTTTTGGAGGCAAGTTACGACACAAAGCAAAGGGAGTAAAGAAAGACAACAAAAAAGCTGTACAAAGCTTCCACATATTCACCTTATGGTACATACATTTTCAAAGATGCGTCTCAGCATACACAGCTCCTGTTCATGTCTTCTCCGCTGTCAGCAGCAGAACTTTTTCAATGCACAGCTTATCCCAGTGAGTGTGAAAGTCTGTCAGCACAGGGTGGAGGACAGCAGGAGGAAGATGATGCACAATGAGAACACATAGAGCTGAGGTGTGGTCAGGGTAACGGCAGAGGGCAGCGGGGGTCGTTTCTTCTGGCGTGGTCCGTTACACAGCGGCGTGCTGCAGCAGGTGATGCACACTGAGTTGAGTTTACCGGTACAGAACTGCTGGTAGCCAGAGGAGGCGATGAGACAAGCTCCTGATGAGGCGCAGGACTTGCGATAGTGTATCCCTGAAATGGAACAGAAATAGATGCATTAGACTTAGAGCATTAGACTTAGATGCATTAGAGTGTGTGGTGTGTGTCAGAGAAAACAAAGAGAAATCCAAGATGGTTGAATACGATGATAAATAAGATTATCAAGAGGATTTCAGTTGACATGGTTTCATAACTGAGCTAATGTTCCTAATGTAGCTGAGTCAATACACTTAGTTGTATTCTGTGTCTTGAGGAGATTTGCAGAGATCTGTATATTGTAGTATCAGTAGTATTGTTCTTTTCAACTGTTTGAGTTTTGCTTGGAGCCAGAGGCACAGTGAGACTGACAGTGGACTGGCAGAAATATACAGAAATATACAGCACATTAAGTTTTTATTCATACAAACCAGACAAACCAAGAAACTGAGGAGTTATTGAGAAGTTGTTAGGAAATATTAAGGCAGCAGCATGAAACACAAAGCAGCAGGCAATCAACCAACAGCAGCAGCACTTAACCTGTGTGATACACACTGATTCGCCCAGCACCAAAACAGCTTGGACGATGGTTTGGTTTCTTTTTATATGATTCAAACATTCGACCACCAAGTGTTTATTGTCTCCTATTCGACCAAGCAACAGCTACACACAGGCTTAAAAAGCAGGCATTGCATGTGAAGAAAGTAAATAAAAGCAAGTTCAGTGCCTCCATCATCTCCACGTTCCTTTTCTCTAGATCAAAGTGTTTCAATGGTGTTTTCATCTCAGTGAGAAGTGGGACATTAGTTGGACTGCAGATCCCACAAAGCACCACGAACCTGCAGCTTGTGTGACCTTTTCAGGAGAGTAGAGCCTCTTCACAGCACATTTCACCTTGTCAGAGCAGGAAAAGGTCAGGTGGAATTACAGTGAGGATGGCATTCCATTCAGGTGAGATGGTTCTAGAACTCTGCTATTGTGGATACTTAAACCCAGACCACGTACAGGGACACTAAATGGAATGGAGCAATTGTTAATATTATTTACACTGGTACCTTTCCTTCTTTTTCAGGTCAAACACAAATGTAACAACCAGTTATACATGTAGTGTATTCAGATTAACATATTTGTGCTGTAAAAGAAGAAATAAGTGAGAAGATGAGCATTCAGACCAGTTACATCTTTTCCTGTCACAGGTGAACCACATTCATGATTCTCATTCAGACTTGACTAATTGACATTTGTCTTCACTCCTGTTATTGTACACTGAGTTCAGTTGATCTTAGGGCAGTGACCAAAACAAGATGATTGTGGATATAAGCTGGTGAAATGAGTTTCCTCCACAGGGTGTCAGGGCTCAGCCTTACAGATAGAGCTCGGAGCAGAGCCACTGCTACTTTAAAATGTTGAAGGCCAGTTGGGGTGATTCAGGATGGTGGAGAGCTCACCATGGCCAGAGAACACTGTGGAGAGATTACATCTCATTCTATCTGTGAACATCTCAGGATCTTTCTGGAGAAGCAGAAAAGTGCTGCTGGAGAGAGACACCTAGACTAACTTATTGACCTGCTGCCACTGACATGTCAGGAACACATTAATAATAATAGGTCTACGTCTAATTTATACTACACTTACATTTAGTAGCGAGATTGTAAATTGGACAATTTATCTTATCACAGAAAAGCAAAGTCTAAAGTCTGCTGTTGTTGAGGGTATTGATGTTATTTCTGCTAGCTCACTAAAATGTCTAACTGGGACTCCTGACTGAGCTGAATTAATCTGAGGCTTGTGTTCCTCACAGAGCTTCAACCAGCTCCACAGCACAGCAGGCAACACAGGACAACAGATGAATATGCACTCCTTCATCATTAGCTTGACCTGATAAAGAGGTTTACCGTCTGGTGAACATGACAGCTCCTATGGCACTTGCTTGAACTCATTTTCAGTATAAAGTGCAGCAAGAAACCCATCATATCTTGGTGTTCATTAATCATCATATATCAGAACCTTTTGGAGGTTCAATTATTGTGCAACCATCTGTCCCTGTGAAGAGCTACAAAACAGCTTAATTTGATGAATGAAACTTTATAGTTTGAAAGACTCTTGACACCCACCACACTTTACTCTACTACCCACTATTTACAATAAATCTGAGCAAAAAATGGATGTGATATGCTCTTAAACTATAGTTAAAGCCATTTCCAGTGACTTATCTCCACCTGCTATAATCCACATCACAATGAAGTTTTACTTCACCAAGCTGGAAATTAAAGAAGAGACCCTTGGCTGTGACCATTTCAAGTTATGGTATAAGTCTTCCTCTATTTAGCTCCATAAAGTGTTGATTTAGCCATGAAGCTTGTTAACATGTCAGAATGAAGATTTAACTTTTGCTTTACATTTTGAAATTTAGATATGAGCCCATGAACTTCCAATAACCCTTGTAATGTTTCACTCCAAGTGCAATAGATATAGGCACAGTTACACCCAGAGAACAGCATGTTCATTTAAATTGTGCATCCTACCATGTATTATTATTATGGCAAATACCGGTAGAGGTCCCAGAAGGTGTTGAGTCATCCCAGTGTGAAATGATGCAAAGCTCTGGAAGGAAATGTCCCATGTCCTCTTCACAAAGCCTGAAGATTAAATCCTGACTCAAAGTTGTGTTTTTATCTTTAATTTTTAGCTGCCACTCTCTCAAATGATGAATCCCTGTCAGTTTCTATTCAAACCATAAAATGGCTGCTGATATTATGAAAATATGTGAAATAACTCACAGTATGAAAACCAAGTGGCCTTAAATGGCTGTGTTATCTGTTGGCTTCTATCTAAGGCAGTAATTGGAAAGTGGCGAGAACTGATTACATGGGCAGTCAGTGGGAAATGAGGTGTAGTAAAAATATAACGTGTCAGTTACAGAGGGCAGACATGATGCTTTTTTTCACCTCAAATAATCACTTACCAATCAGGTGGGCTATTTGTTACAGTGGTGTTTCTACACAACGCCCTGGTTTCAAGGGTAGCCTGTCCCACCTGTTACCAAGAATTATGGATTAATCCTGAAGGTTTGCATTAGATGTTTATTGTTCTGATTTAAAGATGCAGATTTAATTTGCATGCCTATATTTTGGATGGTGTAAGTGCATAGTCACCACATTGGACAGTGGACTGAATATACCACAGACTGCCACCTAGCTACACAGCTCCTACAGGATGGCAATCCAAGATGGCAGACAAAAATACTATTTAATACCATAATGATTCGGCTATTAATCAAAATATTTCATATGTCCTGAGGTCAGCCGTAACCTTAAAACTATATATTATTCAGTTGAACTCCTGGGAAAAAACTTGTTTAATGGTTATAAAATGTAATTTTTTATTTTCATAACAAAAACTTTAAAAACTCTTTACATTATTATTACATATCAATTTAATGCATGCTATAATAGAATGATAGATAAACATCAATAGAGATAGATAAAAGACTGATAAATAATGCATAAACACATAATCAGAAGCTAGAATATTAAGTTAAAAACCATATCAAAGTGATAGGTAACATACTAAGAGAGTGTGTAATTCATAAAAATCATAAAAATAAAAAGCCTCTGGTTGGAACCTAACATGAAGCTCTCTGATGTAGGAGAGAGCCTGTGTAGGATTTTCATTTTGGTTCTAAAGAAATAGCCCACAAAATAAATTTGAGCATGAAATGTATCTAATAAAGGTGTCAACCAATAAAGAGCAGACTGTTCTTTCTGCTGTTTGAGAGACTCTGTCTTTCAGATTTCATCAGTAGGAGCTGAATGTCTCGACAAGAGAAAAGAGAATAGTGCACAATAGATGATGCTGCATGTAGCAGCTGGATGGCAATTTACTTTCTATTTGAAAAACCCATCAAGAAACTTAGAGGGATACAAAATAACTGAGCAGACAAAAGAGAAGTTTGGAAGGAAGGCTGACCTCCAATCTGTTCACAACAATATTTTTCCATAATTTTTCTTCAATGCTATGCAGACAGTATATAGAAACTGATTAAAGGTCTTTTTTTTTTTTATCCACATCTATGTAATTAGCTCAGGCTGAGCAGACCTCCATTCAGGAGGAAGGTGTATGGATCTTAAAAAGATGTGAAACCATTGCACTCTATGTACTAATAAGAATGACAATGGTGTAATTAGTCCAACCAGCCACACAACTATGATGACATTTATGGTGCCTCACTACTATGACGATTTTATAGTTTAATTTTTTTTCTTTTGATTGCTGTAGTGAAGAATGACAGGACACGGAGGAGAAAGAATAAGGCAGTTACATGCAATAAATGGTCTGATAGACAGGAGTCAAACCTGAGGCTTACACGTAGCACACACCAAATATTAACTATTATCAAAACCTTTTTCTTTCTTTCTTTTTTCTACTATTTTATTGATCCACAACCATTTATCTACAAACAGCCCAGTTGCCTTAGATTTAACACCTTTGGATTATATGACCTATATGAATAAGAATCTATTTTACTGACATTATTTATATATTACTATTTGTGCTAATCTGAACCTTTTGGCAAATTAAAGCACAACTGCTAAAACACATCTTCAAAGGTAGAACAGCTGGACATTTACAGTTGAAATGGAAATAATATCATTATAAAATGATAGAAAATTAAATATTTTTTTTATTTTTGAATAAATGAAGTGGCATGCACTTCATTTGGTTAAAATCCATTAAAAGATTTTTAATAATGTTTGTTTGTGCTATGCTTTAAATTAGACTTCATTGTAATGACTTAATATTCAGTCAGATGCAGAAGCTATTGTGAGCTGTTGTCTTAGATTTCTGTCTAAACAATTTTCAGTGACTACTCAGACTAAAGTCAATAATGGGCCACCAACGTGAAATATTTCTTTCACAGCACATCCACAAATAGACTGGAGCTGTCCCAGCAGATTAATGTGTCGAGACAGTTCAGCACTTTAAATGCAGCACTAAAACTGTGAGAAATGGTTGAGGCAACACCTCTTTGTAGCTCTTCTTGAGCCACTCTCAGCCACTCAGAAGAGCACTTCAGTGGAGCTGACAATCTGCTCTGATGCAGCAGAATAACACAGCGACTCATTCTGATTACTGTGGCTTTTTCTGACATTCTGATTAACAGAAAAGTTGAGGAGACAGAGTCAAAGTCTGTCACAGATCACAGATGCTTCTGTTTTATTGTAAAAACGCCTTATTCTTGATTGATTACCTTGACATTACGCATTTCAAAAAAAATGTTAACAAACTGAAATTCAAAGACAAATTCATGCAAACACACACACACACTAATATATGATGATCGCCTCCTTTATGTCCCAGTTATGAGCGCAATGCTGATATGTAGTGCTGTGCCACATGTATTGAGCAAATATCAGTATAATGAATCTCAGACAGCAGGGAACAAGGACACACTTAATTTATAATGTTTGAAGTGCTTGAGGGGATTTCTTTTAATTGATGCATAGGAATTCTAGATTCAGCACTTCACTCTTAATTATACTATTGAGTTAATTTATAAGGAAAAAGGGAAATTTCTTATCAACTTTCAAGAGAGAAATAACAGGCTTTAGTCTAATGAGAATCAGCATGGTCGACTGCACAGGGGAGAGAGTAAGCAGTCCAACACTTCCAAGTGTCTGGCAGAACCTGGCATTGCTCCTCTAAATGAGTTTTTACCCAAATAAATCACTGTGGTTTTGACAGAAGCACTGAATAGAGTCAACACAAGCATTTGGTGCTTAATAGCTCTGCATATCATACGTTTGTCGACACCAATTCGAAGATAAATGTCAGTAGAGAACATGATTTGTTAAACGCAGATTATTACACTGTGGTGGTAGTTTATCTATCTTGCCTAGACATATTTGTACCTTCCAGTTGTGTTTCCTTAGTGGCTGCAAACTAATCCTTTTTGTGTCACAATTTCCCATCAAATTAAGTTAAAAGGAAGTCAACCCAAAAGATTTGAGTGGATTAACTTAAATCCTACAAGCGACTCTATTGACCACAGTTATTTTGTCCATTGTTGCAGCGAACTTGGATAAGTCTGGCTCAGTGGGCACTAACGCCACATGAAAACACATAATGATGGGGAATAAAATGTCAAATCAATCATAAACTAATATCAAATTAACATTCACATTCACACAATGTCAGTTTTTCAGTTTGAAGATCAGAAGCTTTAGCACTGAATGTTTATTGATTCGTTTATTTAAATTGCTCTGTATTCTGTATTTGAGGGTACTCGCTGTACTCAACAACAACAAGATGTACTTAGCATGCATGAGCCAGCTAAAAGCTTATGTGGTTTATGCTTATGTGTTAAAAGTTTCTTATTATTACTAAACACACAGTACAACTGAGCTTGATGTCTTTAATGTAGCAGATATTTGGTCATAAATGAAAATATCAAATCAAGGGTCCACTAAAGTAATGACATGACGACGCCAATTGTTAGTGTGGAAATATAAACCCGGTGGTGAAGTTATGACCAAAAGTCAGAGAATCACCAGAGTCATTATGATTTACAGCGGCTGGATATGACGTCTTTACTGAGCTGAAGTGATGCAGTAATATGAAAGTGGTGATAGTAACAGGTACAACAGAACTGAAACTTTTAACTACAGAAGGTTTTAACTTCAACTTTAACAAAAACCTCTAGGTTTAATTTTTGAAATCAGAACCAGGACCTTTAAAAATCCAGTTGTGACCAGAACAGTCGGTTCCATAAAACTCAGTAGTCAACCCGTCACATGCAGACAAACACTCAGCAGCCATGCTCTCTGCGTTTAACAAAATGAATGTAAACCTTAACCACATTCTCATTTCCCTTTTCCTGATACAGTAAATTAACTTTTGTGAATTGTGAAAAGCTAATTTAGATAAGCCGTGAAATGAGGGGTACAAGGATGTTGCTGCTTGTCTCCATCCTGCTCTGTGTTGCTCTGTGGTGTCTTCATCAGTAGGAGCAGTGTGACCACAATGGTCAGGCTGGAACTAAATGGGACTTTTTATTAGTTGCCTATTTTCATCTTTATGATTGTCTGAACTGAACTGGGCTCATGGAAAATCTGAAGAGGGATATAGTCTGAACCACTTGACGAGTCCAACCCAGAGTTTTATATTCACGTCCCTTTAATCTCCCACTGTGAGAAGATTTAAATAAAGACAAACTAACTAAAGTAACTAACTAATATGACAAAAAACAAGGAAACAAACAGGACACAAGGTCACATAGAGCTTTAAAATCAAATAAAAGAACTTTAAATTCAGTCCTGTACTCAACTGGTAGCTGATGCAAGAACAGGTGAGATGCAGTCTCTCTTCTCTGTACCAGTCACCAGTCTACCAGTACCCCTCTGTATCAGCTTCTAACAAGACAAGGATGATGGTTAATCCCCAGTAGTGATCCAGGCAAAAACAAATGAGTACAACTGAGACAGTCCTCAATCATTAAAATGGAGGGATGGTTTAAGGAAAGGAGGGTAGTGCAGCTTTATATCTTAGCTAGAAATTGCAGCCTTTCCCAACAGCGTTCATTTGTGTCACATCACATTACGAAGCTGGATCAAGGAAGACAAAAAGAGTTTTGGCCCCAGGCGGGGAGATGATGCTCCAGGAGCTTTAAGTGCTTCCATCTTGATTGTGGACACTGAATGAGTCCACTCAACACAGCTGAGAGGTCTCAACGTTCAGTTAATAGACAACATACAGCAAATTCAGGTCCATAGGTCCACTGACTCTTTCACTGTTACCTGTAGCTAATGTGATTGTTAAGAGACGTCTACACAACAAAAAACAAAATAATTATCATCTCAGGCAGGAAGATGCTATTTATCAGCTGCAGAACAAGCTTCACTGAAACACCAACTCACACCAACCAGTGAATGGCCTTTCTGACCCTCACATGTATCTGAGAATCTGAGTCATCACACAACAAAACGCTTCATAATTCACGGCAACATTTCTGTTCTTATACACACCGGTGTACTTTAGTCGAGTGGAAAATCTTTCACATTTAATTTTATAGTATACGTGTTGTTGGTAACAAAATAACAATTAGTGCAGCTTTTTTTTTTTTTTTTTTTTTTTAAAAAAAAAACAAAAAAAAAAACTAACAAACAAACAACAAAAAAAAAAAAAAAAAAAAAACAATTCCTCAATCTCAATTCCTCAGTGCTGTGAGTAGTCGGTTGTTACTACACTGACTACAAACATTGGCTTGTAAATTCAGCTTACCTATTGTCTGTTCTGAAGCATCCAGCATGAAGCTGTAGAGAAACAGGATCGTTATGAATGAATCACTTATTAATGGCGTCCATCTTGGCTAAAAGTGAAGAAATATCTCCACTATTTCTCCAGTGATACCTTTATATGGACTGAATATATGAATAGTTTGAAAAATGTGACAAACAGCTGAAAAACAGCTCCAGTTATTATTCTATATACTGCATACTTTTAAATTGCCTGTAAAGATAGCTCTGAAGAAGATCATCAGGAGAATGATGATGATAGCAACCGATAGAATAGGAAGCCGAGTTCCTCTAATGCTTCCCATCATCTAACAGGGCTGTGTATGTATGTGTACTCGACAGAGGAAGGTCGCTCTTCAGCGATACCTTGATGCTCTGTCATCCAGCCATTTTCTTAGTTGGAGAGCTGTGTGTCGCTGCGGTAAATGCAGATAGATTGCATAACATCCTCCAGATACACAAGAGCTGCTCTGTAGGCTTGTGGGACAGAAAATAGCTCAGTTGAGGACTACTTTAGCTCTGCTGCATCTCCACGACATGCACTGTCAGAGCTGCACAAGGCCACTGGCTCATCACATGGCAAGTATACTTGGGAAGAATCAAACAACCCCAATGATTTTAGTCTTATCACTGAAACAAATTGCACCGAGGTGGTGGCGCCATTGTGAATGTATCTACTTTCAAACAGCGATAAGCTGCGGTCAGTTGAATTTCGAAGCTCTATTTTCATGCAGAGCAGCAATAATGATAACACTGGGAGATAAAGGCTGGGATGTACATGAGCATTCAGGCAGAAATTTTCTTATTAAGGAACTGTCGACTATAGTGTGGCGCCTCTGCCCTTTGGATTGCTGAAGCACATTTTAAAAGATGGGAGCTTATTGCTTTTGCTCATCAGCAGGAGTGAGATGTAATAAAAAATGGCCACCAATTTTCATTGGGTGTGAAAATGAAGCAGACCTGAGGCAGCAGGAAGTGACCTTTAGTGTCTGGGCTCTAACCACCTGCGGCAAAGAGGCACATAAACACAACAGACTCATTATTCATCAGTAAAAAGGTAGAAATAAACTGCAAAATCCACTAAAACCTGCAAACTCAAAGGCTGTTGTAACTATACTTCTGTCTGTGAACATGACTGAAGCAGTTTTACCATCAAGTTATAAATATCTATATGTAACTTTCATTACTTCTCTGCTAATAGAGGTATTTATCTGTCCACCTGGATTCATAGAATTTCACAAGAAATACTTACTGGACTTAATGTTTTCTGAGAGGAGGTTATTTCTTTATAGTGCTGTGATTACTGCTTCATGTTGTACTATTCGTTTTACCTAAATGACTGGAGTTACTGAAGTAAGAGAATATTCTGCTGTCTTTCTTTCTGGTTTCAACAGTTGCAAATAAGCACAACAACCAAATCAACACCACAGATACATGATGTTTTTTTGTGGTGAATCCATCTTTTCCTCATATCATCAGCCTGATGTTACTCTGATGGTTGCATGGATTGTTTCATTATTGTGATCTGTACGACAATGATTCTCTACACTACTTTTCAGTGTGTGTTTATTTCTAGTTGTGCCTGAAAATATAACTCATTGGTGTTAAAACAGTGTTGAAACGGAGAGTAGACTCTTTGACCATTAAGGTATAAGCTACAAGGGCACAACTGGAGACATTGCTGATGGTCCAGTTAAAGAGAAACAGGTTAGCTAGGCAGGTTATTAGCATAAAGCAACAAGAGGAGGAGTGTGTACATCCCTGGTGTGATGACCCTGTGTTTACTTTTTTTTTTTTCTTACACTAAATCTATTAACGTCAATCTCTCACAGAGAGTTTTAATGTTTTCTGTGATAGTGTGGTAGAAGACTGAACTTATTTGGTTTCATTGAGGCTGGACAGATGGTCATAAAACTTTATTGCATAGACCATTTCAAACATTGTGAGTGAGATAAAATGGACAGATTATCATTTGCGACTGAAGGTCAGAAACATTGGAGATCTGTTATTATCTGAGCAGCGTGGTGGTGTTATTGTAACACACACTGAGCAGAATGTCAATGTCTCTGTGTGACCATCACAGCTACAGACAGAATCACTGAAATATCAAGGTCACAACCCTATAATACTATTAATAATGACTGAATGACAACAACAACAACAACAACAACAATAATAATAATAATAATAATAATTGTTTTACTTTTTCAAAATAGCTCATTATCTTCATTTTTTCTGCCAAATTTAATATTCCAACATGAGAAAAAAAAAAAAAAAAAAGCTCTTTCAAAAGCATCTTCTCACTACCAGAGATAAAATTCTGCTGGAGAGAGAGAACGAGTCCTTTCAAGTGCAAATAATTTCTTCTTGATGTTGACTTATACTCAGATACACTGAGTGAGATAAATCACACAGCTGGTGATTTAATTCGGGAAACTTTCCTTTTGTGAGTGTTTTATGGAAAACCAAAGAATTAAAAAAATCAATCATATTAACAGTCTTAACCAGTCAAACCACTCATTTGTTTTTCGTGGATTAAAGCATTAAAGTGTTACTTAATAATAACTGTAATTATGGCTCCATTATGTTCATGTGTGCCAGTAACCAGCACGCACATCACCAGGACCCTGAAGTCACATCCAGTCATAATTTATTTCATTATTTATAACTGGCCTACAAAGCCTATTATTTAAAAACGTAATATTAGCAATACATTAGTAATACAGATGCATAGCCTTAGTTCTTTAGTAACAAATGTGGTCTTAGTCAAACCACCATTAATTGATTTTTTTAGCCATATGTGGGAGATAAACAAAACAAGCTTTCTGGCCCTTTACAAACTATAAACATCACATTGACAAGATTCGTTTCAGTCCCTATAGACACAGAACCGTGGGATTCATTCAGAGGAAGGAGGGAAAGTTGAGCATTCAGTATTGTTTTGTTGTCTGCCAGAACCTTTAGCTTCTAAATTATCTGCTTTGTTTATAGGCTTGTCACTAACTTTCCCTGTCAGTTGGTGCTGAACAGTTTGGACACTAAACAGTGTTTTTTTTATCAGGCTCCTTCAGTGAAAACAGCTGCCGACATGAGACTGAGGCTGATCACAGCAGACAGACTGAGGAAGTGTAAAAACAAAAACAACAGAGCTGACAAGAAAAGAAAAGACTCTGTGGAACTGATGTGAGGACGTTTACCTTTACAACATGACACACAGACACCCGATCCACTGTTCCTATAGAAATTATGTGGCCAGAGGACCTGACCTATAATCAGTGGTAACCATGGCAGCAGTTATGATCAATCTGGTCCAGTTTTCATCTGATAATACCACAGTAAATAGCATTAATTGTATAAGATAATGACACTTCATGATGACATAGTTTAAAAAGGTCCACTGAGACGTGGACACCAAGATGTTAATGTGACATTTGTGTTTGTTTCATGTTTTAATGTGAGAAAGATTGAAATCTCCCCATCGTTGAACAGATCTGGTGAGTTTGTCTCTTCTCTGATGTGGAAGCTTCAGTGACATTTGAGGCTCTTTTACTCAGGGACTGAAAATCTGTCAAGTACAACTAAACATTTTCATTGGTTGCACTGGTGCACCTGACATTTAGTAGGCCTGTGTGTGTGTGTGTGTGTGTTTTTGTTTCAGTGTGTGTGTGTGTTTCCCACCTGCACTCTGCAAAGACCCGCCCCCCACCTCTGCCTCTGATTGGCTCTTTCAGACCCTGACATTCTGAAGAAACAGGAATGTGTATAAACACTTGCGTACAATTTAATCAGAAAATGACCATTGTGATTCTCAATCAAATTATAACCTAATTTTAATATTTTCCTGAGAAGTTAAGAAGACCTTAAAGCAGGTAAAGCTTTCTGTTTTATTTATTTTAATTTTAAATTAATTTTTTTCTATTTTTACATCAATTGTAAGTGGACACTAGTGAATTAGTGTTTTCAGTTTTCAGTTAAATGGAGCGCTAATTATTATTATCTAATATTTTCTGATCAGTGTTTGAGAGCGGAAACATCTCATGAACATTTATGTTATTTATGTTTAATTAAAACATAGAAGAAACAATGAAACAGCCATGGAATTAATTGCAGCCTCCCAGTTTTTTCTTGTACCGTACAACACTGTGCATGTTGTTCATGCTGTTGTTGATCAGATAAGATGTGCTCCATGCAAAATCTAAAAAAACAAAAAAAGCAAGAGCTTGACAACTCCCTTTATTCCACACTAGCAAACAGCATTAATTAACAAGGATTTAAGGATGTACATGACATAGGACTAATGAATGGATGAATTCAATAATGTGCACATTCTCTCTATATATATATATATATATATATATATATATATATATATATATATATATATATATATATATATATATATATAAGTTTATGTTGTATAAATCTATAAACAAATCACATCTTTTTTCTCACAGTAAATTTGCTGTTGTTTTCGATTGTTCAGACCACAGTCAGTCACATTCACATATAAAGATGTTGTTGTTTGTCTGCTACATGCACAACACTTCCACTCTCAGATTACACAATGACTGTGAGTTTTAAGCCTCGACTAATACAACTGTTTTGGGTCCAATTTTCAGGAGTAAAAAAAACATCTGATATAAACGCATATGAGTCCATGTTCTTAGTCTACTCAGTCTCTAGGGTCTCTAGTCTCTCAGGTTGTTAGTGTTGGTTCATCTGTTGTGAAGATTACTGGTGGTTTCTAAGACTACAGATGTTATACACACAGAACAGTACATATGTATAGGAGGAATTATTCTGGATGAAATAAGGTACCGGAGACGGTTCTGGAGGTGAAACAGCCTTTGGCGTGACTCTTTCTTACGCAAACACATCAACAACATTGTTGACAATACAGACTCCACTGAACTCTTCTAATAGTGGGTTTTTATAGTTTTGTGTGAAAGTGTATGTGTAAGTGTGACCTCCTCCTATCCATTTCTCACAGGAATGTACCAAACTTTGCCTATAATTATAAGGCAGAAATAGCTGTTGTATCCTGTACTGAGGGTCATGTTGACCCAGGATTACTGAAACTGGATGTTCAGTTTAACATGCCAAACTGATCTGGTCTGTACTTGGTGTAACCACACTATCTTAGAGGATATGGACATGGGTCAGTACAGTGGGTCACACCAAGACTTTGACGCACAATACAGAATCTGATACTGATAGATATCTCATTTAAAAACAAATGGATGCACAAGAAAAAAACATGAGAGTTGAGAGTTTACTTTATTCTCTACAGGCAAGATGCTTGGCACTAATAATCTGTCATAGTATCTAGTAATTGAGTTACAGGAGCAATTTTATTCAGTTTGAAAAGTCATAAATACCCATTTCAAGGGAATGCTGTAAGTAAAATTACTACATTCATCACAATCACATTCTGACTCTCATTTTTACAACCTAATTACAATGTTTATGATGTATTAAATTCTTTGGGCACATAATGAAATATTTGGGACTGTTTAAACTCAATAGTAATTTAAAAAGTTTAACTAGTTACACGCTTGTTTTGAGGTCAGAGAGGATTATTTTCACCTGTTCAGTTTTAGGTTGATCAGATGAGATGTTAACAAAAACAGGAAGAGGGACAGAATGAAATCGTTGTTTATTAGCAGGATTATTACAGTGAGCTGATGACAAAGGAGAAAACTGGGATGTTAATGTGGGTTCACTGAGTTTATTTTATTTTGAGAGCAACTGAGAGTACAAACACAATATACTGAAGTTTTACCGCATCAATATGTGAGTGCATAGTGAGTGTTTCTTTTTTCCATCAAATCAACAGAGTACGACATTACACCTTTCATTTATGTTATATCGGTAATTTAAGTTTGTAGACTTTATATTTCAGATGTAAGAACTTTCCATAGAGACGTACTGTATTGACTCGAATATAAGACAGTATTTTTTCACTAGAAAAAAGTCTGAAAAACACTAGTCTTGTTATATTCGTGGTCCAGAGACCTGCGACTCAAACGTTGAGCAAGTTAACAAACAGCAGAGGAGGCAGCGTTTCTCAAACAGTGATGTGACTGTGGTGCCGTCATAGTCTAGTTTGTTCTGCCATAGTTGGAGTATTTGTGCTGTGCAGCTGTTCGCCAGTTCGAATCTTAACCCTGACATGCTCTTCTGCGTATCTACTCCTCCTTTCTTGTCTCTCTACACTGATCTATCATATCCCAAATAATATATATATATATATATATATGTTTGGGTCAATATGAAAATCTGGTTAACAGCTATGTTATTTCAGTTTGTCATACACAGGCTGTAAGTTACTTCATTCCAATCCATCAATGTTCAGTATCTTACTTAAGGTCAGGTCTTGGCAGCAACAGGTCAACAGTTTATCTCCCCAGTGACACTTACCAGCTCATCGCTACAGAGCCTGAGGTGTTCCCAGACTAGATGACAGTATACATGACAGTACATATCTCAGCTAGACTGGTCATGTGTTCTAGGTCTGCGGAATCCGACCAGTTGAATGTGCCCAGAGAAGACATCTGATCAGGACCATCTCAACTGGCTCCTGTTGGTGTGAAGGAGCAGGTCTACTCTGAGCTCGGGGGTCAGAACATAGATTGACTGGTAAATTGACAGCTTCACCTTCCAGCTCAACACCACGATGGTCTGGGACAACACCTGACATACTGCTGTCACTGCTTTAATCCATCTATCAACCTTCTTCTCCATCCTACTGTCACTGTGAACAAGATACGTAAGATCCTTAACTCACCCTACGCACAGACATCAGCCTGATGTCCTAAACTGTTCACAAACAGCAATTTATTGGTAGTTAAGTGTCATCTCTACCATGACTGAATACCACAGACATCCCTCAGACAAACTGTACTAGAGATGGACTGGGACCAAGATCTTCTTTTCAAACAGTCTCAGTTCAGTTGTTTTGTCCAAACCACTGAATCACATTGAGCATCTCAGAACAGGGTATGTGATGTTCTATTGAGCTTTTTTTTTACGTGGGAATTGAAGATATGCATAAAAACACAGAAAAATGGAACGATATCCAACGATGACTGTTGAATTTATTAATGTCGTAACTTCGATTAACTGACTATGTAACACTTATCTTAGAGTGCAGATCAGCAGTATGTCCACAGGTTAATCCTGGTTTACCATAAATAAAGTGTTGACTGAGCTTCACCTTTCCCGTTTGTGAATTCTCTGATCAACCATACAGACAATATATCATCTTAGAGAATGTACAGTATCTGTCAGTCTGTAACATGTTGTACAACAATATTCAGCCACACTTCTCTGAAAATGGAGTAGTTTACATCCACTCTTGTTATTTCAAATACTGACCTACTGCTAAGACTTTCATCCTTTCATAATAGTCTCAGAGCACTGAAGGGTCTGGCTTTGCTGACCTCAGATCAGTTTGACTCTTACCAGCTGCTGGCTGAGTGCGCTGGAGAGCTCTCTTTCTGTGGGTTGTCTTCGTATTAAAAGGATACTTCAAACATGCCGGCAGCACAAACAGCTTCACAACATCCTTTTGTTGATTATTTCTATTGATTCAGAAAATATATCAGTGACTGAACAATATAAACAAACTAATTCTTCTTATGAACTAGATGATGCTAGAAGAGTGCGCGCACACGCACGCACACACACACACACACACCGTGGCACCCCAAACACAGCAGTTTTAAGCTTAATTGATTTCCTGCAAAAAAAATCAACAGACTGTTCCTCAGATTGAGTCGAGTTTCAAGTCAGTTCAAGTTTAAAATGTCTGCTCCGTGTTGCAACCAAAATCTAATCCACTGTCCTTGGTATGAGGCCAATCTGTTTAGATTTCTAATCTGAAACACACTGACGGGTGGAAAACACAGGACCTACCATCCTCCTTCACCAGTACCTCCTTCTGGCACATGTCCTGCACATTGACGGTGCAGTTGACGATGAACTCTGGGGTGGAGCAGTCTTGTGTCATCTCACACTGGTAACACTGAATCTGCAGAGCCAGCCCTGCAACACACACACACACACAATCATTTTACTGATCTATTGTCATCGGATCTTCAATCCACCGTTGTTTACATTGTCCATGTATTTTCTCTGGTACTATAAATAAAGAATGAACATAAAAGTTTTGTCTGAAAGTAAACGTTTTATTTTGGTGAATATTCCTGTTCCTTCTGCTGCTATCGTTTCAAATTGATTTGACAGATGTGCTCAATTATTAAACTGTGTTTGAGTAGCTGGTGGTGCGTTTATCTCAGCAGCATGTTGTTGCAACATTTCATCATGTCTCGCTTTGATAGTCGACATTTCCTCATTTCTACTGCAGAGCTGACTTGTTTACGTTGAACTTGGATCATGAACCAACAGAAATGCCTTTAGGTGATGAGTGTGTTGACCAGAGTCGACCACTGTTGTGTGTATTAAAGCCTGTGGAATATACACACTGTGTTGATAACTCTGGGTGCACTCAGTGACCAAAACTGAACAATATCTGGGACCTGTGAGATGCATTTAAAGTGCTGGGCTTTCCTGGTGCTTTTCCTTCCACAGAGCTGTGACACCCATCATAGAGCAGCTACATCACTGTACGGTAGCTGTACAGCAGCTCCCCTCACCGGATATCTATAATATCTGTCTAACCCGCAAAGCCACCAGCATTGTGAGTGACCTCAGTGCCTGCGTCACACACCCTCTTTAATCTCCTGCCTTCTACGTTCTCGCTCCATCAGACTGTAGCGGCTTCATACACGAGGCTGTCTTTACGCTGAACTCGCCCTCCACCTCCAAATAACTTGGACTGTCACTGCAACCTCCGTCATCTGCTAATTACTCATCCTGTGGATGAAACATTCACACTACATTACAGCACATTAATCACACATCCATTAAACTGTCGCACTATTTGCACCATTTACGCAGTAATTGCTTATCATGTGTGTTCACACAGGAAGGTTCTTTGACTTGAATAAGAATTTAACTTAAATAAGAATAAGAAAAAATAAGAATATTTATTATATTTATCATTTATTTGCTTTTAATACTCTTAAAAGAGCACTTTTCCCCTGTACATATGACAGAAGTGACACTTGATTTGATATAAAATTTCTAGTAAACATCTTCATTGTGTTACTTTAACTCAGCACAACATGAAGGACTGTCACTTTACTTCATTATTTATGTTTAATGCTACGGTCATGTGTAGTTAATAGCTAAATAATCATATTAGATATTTTTTTTTATCTCAAAGATATAATCTGGTTATCAAACACAATTAATGTACTCAACACAATATAAAGTATATACAGTGAATTCCACATCCACCATCTACAACATTAAATTTTATTTTACATTAATGTGAAGAGAACATTCATCTAATTAACACCTGCAGTTAGTCTCTTAAATTTGACACTTGATTTCACTTCACTGATAATAATCTTTTACTTCAGTAAAGACTTTAGAGCGTAACCCTTTTTGCAATCTAGTATTTTTCACATTGTTGAGCTGACGCAGATGAGTCGCAGCCTTGAGGAAAACGCAGCGTTTCTTCCTGCGTATCATTATAACAGCAGAGACAGAGGAGGGAAATAAAAATATATGACAGTTTAAAGTGGATGAACAGTGGACCCCCCTCCTCCCCTTCCTCTGCATTATCTCTTTTCCAAACTTACCTGGGTCGTTTCAGACGCACCGAAGCGCGGCAGTCAGCTCCGCTCTCTGGAGACTAAGATCTCTTTAAGGTAAAATGAGTTACTTCAACCTATATCCACATTTATATTAGTTTTCCATTATAAAAATTACCCAAACCAGAAAATAAGAATGTTAAAATACGACATTTTAAAGAGAGAGGGGACATTAGATTAGCGCGGATCTCTCCAAGCCTGTGCGCTCCGCGTCTCCCAGTTTACCCACACCTCGGCGCTCCTTCTCCAAAACATGATCAGCTTTCTTAAGTTTTGTTGTTAAACAGCAGCTTAACAGACGCTTTTAAATCCGTGGCGAGAGAGAGAGAGAAAAAAAAATCAAGATGTAGTGCACCCGTACCTGAGCTGGAGAAGAACAGGAGAAAAGTTGAGACAGTGAGCAGCCGCATCGTCCGTTTAGTGCAACTCTGCTGAGCAGACACATGAGAGGCGGATGTTGGCGGCAGAGGTGCGGCAGCAGTGAGGTGGGCAGCCTGGCATGGTGAGACCCGCGGCTCCTGCGCTGCTCCACGCATCTTATCCGCTGCCGTGGCGCACGTACACATGTGTAAGGAACATGCACGTGCACGACTGCAGCACGTGATCATTGTGCGTGTTCCGACGGTGATGCAACCAGGTTTCTTCTCTGTGATATTATGACATTATATATTTGCGTCCAGCCCCGCTGCATCTGCTGCTTAGTTCACCAGTGGCTACAATAAAGTTTCACCACTGGTGTCAACTCGATGCCAACAGACAGAACTAATGACTAGGAAGTCTCTCCCAGTTCACTAAATCCTACTTATTGGGCCAAAACACCTCCCTGAATTTTAATTTGCTTTATTTATAGCTCATCACTGAACAGAAAGCAGCAGTAAAGTCACAGTACAGATTCACTGCTGTGACCTCCAGAGTCCCCATCAGAGTTTTATTTATCTCATAGCTACAAATCACTTTATTACCATCCTTTGGTTTTATCTGCATTTCCACACTTTGGCCCAATAGATGGAATCTACTAAAGATAACAGCATCTGTCCACTGTCTCTTATTTTACTGTCAAATGAGCAAACTGAGCTTTGAAGGAGTAAATTTAAACTGTGAAGCCTTAACTAAAGAATAATGAATGCGACTGAGAAATATTTCATTTGAAAAGTTGAACTTTGCTGAAATTTTAAAAACCATTCAATTGAGGAACACCGGTGCTACTCTGTTCTAGTGGAGGATCAATATAAAGTTGTTACATTAACAGCAACGGGACAGTGAATATGACTCTTGACTCAAAATAACCCACAACTCACTCATGTTTTAAAAGTATCAGGGCAACTGTCCCAATGGAGCTCTGTAATACAAAGGAATAAGATATATTAGACTTTGATATACACTTGTCATCTTTCCATTTTCAGTCTGTTATCCAAGGTCAGGTCTCAGTGGCAGACAGGTAGTCACACAGGTAGTGCCTGTGTTTCTCAGTGGTGATTCTCAACTCTTGATGTAGTATCCTCAAGTTGTTCCCAGGATAGATTGAAAATAACTAATGTCTCCAGAGGGTCTAGGTCTCCCCTGAGGTATCCTTCATGTTGGATGCACCAAGAAGTCTCCATCTATTGGCTCATTTTGATGCAAAGTAGAAGCAGCTCTACTGTGGGCTCATCACCCTGTCTCTAAGGCTGAGCCCAGACACTTTGCAGGGGAAACTCATTTAAAATGCTTGTATCTGCAAACTCATTCCTTTGGTCACAACACAAAGCTCATGACCATAGGTGAAGGTTGTAACGAAGATCGACTGGTGAATCGACAGCTTCACTTTTTGGCTCAACTCCGTCTTCAATACAACAGTCCAGCACAATGTAATACTTGTCAGCAGAATAAATCCATTGTTAATGTGGGTGTTATTTCATGGGATTTATTTACAGTAAAAATGTAGAATATCACTGGCACCATCTTTTAAATTCCACTTATTGTCTGTGAGGAGTTCCATCCATATTTAATGTGTATGTCCAAAGGCAGCACAGAAAGTCCTGTATGTATTAAAGGTGGATGACGGGATACTGGGTGGGTGTCTAGCTGTCAGACAGGAGCCTGTTACTGATATACAATTTGTATTTTTATGAACTTCAACCACAGATTTTTTTTTTTTGTTTCCTAATCATAACTGTTCATTTGTCATAGCTTTTCTAAGGTTTTTAATGTTTGTTCACTTTGTCCAAAAGTTTTATTGTCCTTTGCCAAGTTTTTATCATGTGATCACTTCAATTTTTAATGAACAAATCATAAAAAAATAATGAAACCAACAAATGAGGAAAATATTGCAGCTGGAGTTGAGTAAAGTAAGGTAAGGAGGCACACAGCTGTGTGGTTCTGCTGTGTGACACAAAGCTCTGACAAAAAAGGTGACAAAGCTTTGTGAAATGAGGCACTTTTCAAAGTCATGTCAGACTACAGGAACACTTGGTTGGTAAAATCCTGTTGGATACTCTTTGACAATTTCAAAAGATGGATTAGTCCCTTCAGTGCTGCACAGTGTGGCCTATTATTTCATATTGAGCTGAGCAATTCCTTTTCTAAACTCCACTTCACAACTGTGGCCCTTGGTGCTGAGCCCAACACCACATCAGCCTGTTTTTAACCGCTTAGACCCCAAACTCATTTATAGAGTACACGCCTCACTACACACACATCGTGATTTCAATGCAGTGCTAACCCTGCAGCACGGGAGCATCATGTTATGCCTTGTCATTGTTTGCTGGTCTTAGGAGAAGCAGATTTCAGTCTGTTTTCAATCTGCTGTTTAAACTCCACCACTTTTATTCAGTGTTGTTATGATCAACCTGTTTTAATTAGTGGATGTAACAGTGTGTCAGCGCAGCATCCAGGGACTCTTGATGTTGTTTGTGATTTACTGTGCTAATCAGCTTAATTGGAACTTGGATAATTACACATTAAGACACAATTAAATATTATGAATCCTTACTTTGGTGGAACTTTAAATTAGGTAATGGTCATTTACATCACATTTTAGCCAATGAGGAGATTAACCTCATTGTACCTTACAACTGCGGAGCTTTTCACTCTGAAATGCTAAGACCAGGGGGATAATTAAGTGAAACCTTGCTGATGTGAAAGTAAAAGACATTAAAGGCAGCTATAAAAGCAGTCACTTGATTAAAATATGGTCCAGCTGACTGTTTAAAATTCATAATACAAAAGTTTTACGCGTTTTTCCTGCAATAGAATGAAATACACTTAGTCTGACAGAAAGAGTTCAGTCTGGCACATGAGAGTTTATCAACAGGTGCAGTGCAACTTCTCAGCCTGAGTGTCATGACATGACTGATGGCACTCTGGGAGGCATTATGCATAGAGCTTTTTAGAAGCAGACGCAATTTAAGGGCATTTTTCCTAGATGGTCAAGATGTGATACAGACTTAGTGTGGGTTGAGGGCAGGACACTTTCAGGAATGGTACGTGATCACAATCTATAAATATTGCTTTGTTTTGCCTCAACAAGTACGTGTGTAATAATTGAATTCCAAAAGTCAGGTTTGCATTTATTGAATTGTTTGTCTTCAATACCAAACTGGTGCTTGATATTTTATAAAACTGCAAAGCAGCCAACAAACCAGCAATATTACAACCTGGAACAACACAATCATCCAGGCACCAGTGTATTCAGTTTTCTCTGTAATAAATCAGTTATTGTTTAGGAAAAGCCACTTTTGCATTTTTAAAAACTCTTCGTAGTCAGTTCTACCCATTTTATTATGAACATGGTTATGTATATGCTGTGTGGAGGGGTCATTGTTTCTGCAGGTTGATTTGTCGAGTGTAATACAACCAATACAACAAATACAACACACACACACACACATAAATACCACATATAACCTTCATAATACAATGACTGTAAAAGGTAGGTTTTGGTAGGGTTAGGGTTGGAGGCCTGGCTCTCTGACTGGCATGGACCAATATAGTTAATAATAATGGTATCCTATACTTGGCTAGATAGAAAGATGTTCATACTAGAATGGTTGTTTAAATATTACAGGTCAGGCCTTGTGCAGTTTGAATTCAATTATAGACTAACTCATAGACTAACAACAAGTATTTGTCAAGGACCTTTCTCACTGCATACATTTCTTTAGTGTGTCCTTGAAAAAGTGATAACTCACAGGGAGAACAGATACTGAAACAGTTGCTTGTGAACTTTAGTGTTCAGAATCTGTACATCAGATTCTTCCCAAGTGTTCACAAATTTATTCAAACAGTTTATGAAAAATTTCCACACACAGCCACAAGGTACAGTTTTAACTCTGCAGGCAACTGTCCCAAAAGTCACAGCTGGTTTTAGTCACATATGATAAACAGTAGCGTCAGGTTTTAGTTGTGATTAAGATGAGGTGGTTACACCTTAAGCATGGCCTAATGTGATGAGATGAAGCTCACCTGAGCTCTTCACCTCTATCTCAAACTATTTCTCAGTGTTTAACTAGCCTCAGAGTACATGTTCACACTGTTATTCTACCAGACTTTAATCTCAACTCCTCAAGGTAACAAGGATGACAGCTGTACTTCTTTCTCTGTTCACAAAAAACTATCTGAGCGCAACAATGTTACCATTATACTCACTTTGTTTAGCAGGAAACTTAACAGCAGTCCACCTCACATAGTGACTCTAAACTTAACTCAGAGCTCACAGCACCAACTTGTTGTCCATGCTGATGCTAGAAGCATTACCTGTTGATACCCTGCTTGTTTTCTGCCGGAAGCAATACTTAGTTTTGGCTCCTTCAGTCCAAAACCTCTCTGACAACTGTTCAGCCATTGAACCATGTAATTTTCCTACTTCTTTTAATATTCTTATTTTGTTTTCAAGGCATTTTTGCATTTAATGAGAGAGACAGAGACTCATCATGGAAAGGCTACCCAGATCCTAAATATCAACCTCTGATGGGGCACTGAACTGTTGCAAATGAGATGGGAAATCCAATTTCCACTACCTGAACTGTCTGCTTACTTGCAATATTTATGGTTAATATCTGGATAACAAGAGCTGAAAATTGTAATCGTTGCTCTTAGTTTCCAGCAAGCTTATAACAAGCTGTTTGTCTTGGCTCTTGTGTTGGTTGACTACTGTAATGATCTTTTGAATGGACTCCCCCCAAAAAGCTGCAGCTCATTCAGAATGCGGCAGCTCAAGTTTTGACCAGAACAAAGAGATCAGAGCACATCACCCCAGTTTTTAAGTCTTTACACTGGCTCCCAGTCAGCTACAGAATAGTTTTTAAAGTTCTCGTGCTTGTAGTTTACAAATCACTGAATGGTTTAGGTCCACAATACATAAATTACATGTTAGTAAAGTATAAACCCAGTAGGGCTCGGAGATCTACTGACTCAGGTCAGATAGTGGAGCTCAGAGTTCAAACCAGACACGGTGAAGCAGCATTTAGCAGTTATGCTGCACACAACTGGAACAAACTACCAGCAGAACTGAAATCAGCCCCAACTGTAACCACTTTTAAATCCAGGTTAAAAAAAAACATTTCTTTTTTCATTTGCTCACGGATGAGCTCTTTTAAAGAATTTTTAATCATAATCCTGAGATTTGTTTAATGTTTTAATTTGTTGTTATATCTGCTGATTTTAATTGACATTCATATGTTTTATTAATTATTGATTTAATTTCTATATATTTTTTAATTACATTTTCTTTTTTCTTTTTCTTTTTATTGATTGTCTTAATTTCCAATGTTTTTCCTTATATCTGTAAAGCACTATGAATTGCCTTGTGTATGAATTGTGCTATACAAATAAACTTGCCTTGCCTTGATGAGCTCCCAGAGGTAGACATGGATACCCCAAGGGGTCCATAATTAACAATGGCTGACCATCAGATCAGAAAAAATCCTCTACACAAAAACCCTCTTGTGGGAGAAGGATTTTTTGAACAAACTGTACAAAATGCATCCAATTTATCAGTGAAATATGAGGCTTTTTGTCTTTGAAAAATGATCTAATTAGTGTCAATAAATCAAATGGATGCCATTGTCTCAAGGACAGTAAGAAAGTAAGTGAAGCACTGACTCTGACAGCTCAGGGTGTTGAGGACATCACACTAACTCTGTTGAAAACCTCCAGTTAATCCAAACTGCTGCAGTGTGAGTACTAACAGGAAGTAAAAAAAGAAATTCTATTTCTCCTATAGTGGCTTCTCTATATTTGATTTCCCGTAAAGTCCAGACCACAATTGAAGATCTTTCTCCTTCATTACCACACCCCATCAGAATGCATCTTAAAGGGCTCAAAGGTCTCTGTTATACCAATAAATCACTTTGATCTCAAACTGTAGTTTTACTTGTGGTTCCTAGAGTCTCTAAGAATGGGAGGCAGAGCCTTCGGTTATCAGGCTCCTTTCTGATGAAACCAGCTCCCACTTTGGGTCCATGAGGCAGGAAACCTTTCTACATTTAAAGTTAGAATGAAAACCTTCATATTTGGGCAAACTCCCATCATGCACAGTGTCCTTCTACTCTCTCTGTCAATATTCATCAGGTTTTTGAGATCATCATCATCCTTTTCATACCATATTTATTCTTTGATGTTGCTATTGCTGCTGTTATCAATAACACCATTACTATGCCTTTGACTTGACTATACTGAAAATTCTGCGACATACATAATGTATATTTTGGTGCTATATTAATGAATTGAATTGAATGGAAGTGAACGGAATTTAATTTAATTAAATGTTACAGGAACCTTGATACTGTTGGCTTAGCTGCTTTTCACTGATCACTCTGTTTGCAGCCTCGTTCCTGCACATTTCCTTCAACTTGGACCTAATGGAGAGACCTTCACATATTTGGCAAAGCTGTATAATGAAAGATAAACAGAAAGCACTCTGTAACAGACTCAAATTCATCTTTCTCTTTTGTGAAATCATGAATTGGATGATTTTTATGACAGGTGAAACAACATGTTGTTGGTTTGAAAGCTCTTCACTTTGCTGAAGAAGACACAAACTTCTCTGTTGTATTACCTGGAGGGATAAATCCGATGTACGTGCCATGCTGTTTACCTTGTCTTTGTGTGATGGATGTGAGAGGTTGGAAGCGGAAGTCTCACTTTGGTCGTCACTTCCATCCACACATTCTCAGTGGGAGTTGAGGCCAAGATTTTCTGCAAATGTGATGTGTTTTTCCCCAGGATCTTCACGTTTTCCTCTTTCTCCATAATGTTGTTTACTTTGACAAAGTTGGCTGGCTAAAAAATAACTCCACAACATGGATGGTGTTCTTGAGGTTGAAGGCTTCCTTTGCCTAATGAAAGACAAAACCCTGTGTCCAAACTGTTGACCAAAAGCTTTCTTTTTTTCAGGTGAGCTTGTGAAAGCTTTGTGAGTCTTGTTCAGTGTCCAATGCACTGTCTACCAAAAGATGTTGGTACCAGACTAGCTCAGATTTTTCAGGATGGCTTTGGTACTGATCCCTGGATCCTTTCTGGCCTCCCACCCATTCTTGCATATTGAACTTCTTACTTAAGCTCAATATGAAGATAGGTACAGAAACCGAGACCAATGACATGTAATTATATATATATATATATATATATATATATATATATATATATATATATATATATAATTGTTAGGAAAAGATTTGTATCCATCTATAACACCACTGACCTACTTGCCTTATGTGATTCGCTTTGGAGAGAAGCTAAAAACATCAGCTAAAAACATAAATGGACAACACTATGTCACAACACTGTACTGGATGCCAGTAGGAGCTGTGTTAGTCACAGGCAGCATTCAGGATAGTTTTGAATTCAGAGATTAGACCAGACCAGATGGCCTGAGACCTCAAAAACCCAAATGTTTCCCACAGTCAACAGGAGAAATTATCTTCAGGCCGACAGAGTCCATCTGCCACCCAGAAGATTACATGAAGACATGGCCACTACGAGTAATACCAAAAACAAGATGTACCCACATACCTGTAGATTACCAATTGCTATTTAGTAGAGTTTCTCTGACTTGCCCATGTGTATCCTGGTACTAAGCTACATAAAGACTGGGTAGAATGACTCAACTTATGTGACATTTTATTTTGCTTTTTAATACCAACAAATTTGTATCCTACTACTATGTGACTACTATGTGAAAAAGGGCCAGAATTTTATTGGAGTGTTTTCCCACCTTTTGCCTTATGCCAGCATTATCTCATAGGAATCACATGTGTAAATAATTATGTCTTTGGTTCTCCATACTAACCTCACATTAATTCCTATGTTGTCACTACACAAGTGGTCCTAGGTAGGAATGCCGAGGTGTTCCCTAGGTTAGATAAAACATATAATCTTTTCAGTATATTCTACCTCTACCCTGAGGTCTCCTACTAATTGGATGTAATACCTCAATCAGTAGTTGCTTAGGAGGCATCAAGATTAGCTGTCCTCAGGGCACAGAGATTGGGTTTGATCCTGGAGCCAACTGTTTGCAGAAATTCAAACCTGGAGCTTTTTTATAGTTGTGTTCATTCAAGTCAAATACAAGAAACCATGAGGCAACACCCCTCATTTATTTGAATAGTTGATTTTTCTCTTTTTTCTTGACATAAAACAAAGAATATCCGTAATATACAATTCTCAGTTCATTCTGCTGAGGTGACTGTCACACAAGAACATCACTGTTATTATTGGTACTGAAAAAAAAAAAACATTTAGAGAGAGAGAGTAACTGTAATAGTGAGTAACAATATGTGCAATAAATGGTACATTACACTCTTCAGTGCTGAGTACAAATACAGGGCATTAGAGTAAATGTTAGAAAAATACAATACTCCTGTGAGAGTGATGCTCTTGGTTATGTGAGCAATTTAAAAACACAGACACCATGCTCCATCTACCCGTATCAGTACAGTCAATCTGATCCCTGATCCATTAATACCTTGTTTCCCCTGTACACGCTACATATTTTGTTTATTTATAGACCTGTGTTGCTATTGGTATCGACACCATTGCAATTTTACACATATTACCAAACATATACATGTAGCAAGTGAGCAAAGATTTAAAGAAGAGGTAAATACATCAAGATGACATGACTAATGTTATTGTGCAATGTTATAATTCTTTATAGTTCTACATCACATGTAAACTGTGTCTAGTGTTGTAAAAGAATATGGCTATAGTCACCATCACGAGTCTGATATGTAGATTCGGTTGCATTCATCTCTGTATATGTGATTAGCTCAGAGCAGTGTTTGGCAAAATGCATTCTGACAAATATCTACAATGAAAGGTTTGAAGAGGACACATCGCAAAGCAGTTACTACTGTCAAATATGTGGGGATGCATAAAGGACACAGTGTACCTAATAGAGAAACGGAGCAACCATAGTGCATCAACTCACAGTTAAATACACAGACAAAAGCAGACAAAAGGACCATAAACATTTACAGGTGAATGTGATGTATTCACCAGCTACAGCAAAGAGACTGAACACATGAATCCACAGCATCTATCAGAGACAATAAATGTATGTTCCCTGAGCTAGCACGACAATGTCCACTATGTGCCTACTGGGTGCTTTATCACTAAATTTACATGCAAAAGTCACTGCTTTGTCTCGATGTCATAACTGTGGAGGAGTTTTATTACAAGCGGAGACGTTCAAAATAAGTGCAGGCATGAAAAGAGATGACTTTACTCACAAACAGATAGTAAAAGATTATGTGATATTATGATATTTCATAAATACTTAGCAGTGCACATCAAGTTTCACATATCAGTGTGTTTCACTTCTTGTGAGGAAACTGATGGATGTGATGCTGCATATCAGATTTTCATGATGCATTTAGCGCTTAGAGTAAGTGGAGACAGAGTGTGGTTGCATGCAAGTCGATATCAACACTGTGACAATAAAAAAAAACGAACATAAAAAACACAGTGCACACATTGAGGAGTCACATTACTCATCAGGTACAGAACTCATGAGTAAGAGGTGCTGTACATGAAACATTTTCAGGATAGAAATCATAGTTTGTGTTCATGTCATCGGGTTCATCTTCAAAAATATATTAGTGCCATAATTATACTAGTGGTGATCTTCATTAGATCTGAAACAGAATTACATCACTGGAAATGGATCAAGCTACAGGACTGGGATTTTAGTTGAGGACTGACCAAAGCTGGTGCCATTATGGAGGTCTGGTAGCAAACTGGCTGTACCTGTGTGAAAATCTTTACATCTAAACTGATACTAAAACAGAGTCAAATAATACTGTAATTTAGAAGAAGTCACTTTGCAGGACTATTTTAGCTTCTTTGGTCAGAGAAAGATAAATCCATTTTATGTAACAACAGACCAAAACAAAGAGAATAGTGTTGAATAGTGTTGCTAAATTGACTACTGCAATCATCAAGTGGCCAGAAACAAAATACAGTTGGATGCTACTGATATGATAGTGTGTTGTAGTTATGAGTCTATCACTGTGGTTTGTGCTCATCCATTTCTGCAGAATAGTGACAGAAACAAGTCTCCTACCAGGGATTATAGCTGAAAGTTACATTTAAATGTTGAAGTTTCTGAAACCACGAAGTGGATCATGAAGTGTTTTGACACTTTGTTGCTCTATTTTAAGCTAAGTCTATTTATCATCTGACAATATCAAGTGTGGTAACAAGATGTTTTTGTTGTAACAAGAAAATGTCATATTGATTGTTATGAGCAAAGTTTCCTGTATTGACCTGTTACTCTTTCTCCTCCACTAATATACATGTGGTGTGGTCAGGATTATACCAGTTTGTATCCTACTCTTCAACATCATCATCTTGAATGTAGAAAACTATTTTCCTTTTCCTGTCTGACAAACTGTCTCCTTCCTCCTTTCACTCTCTCTGAATGAGGATGAACAAAAGTCATGTGACCACTTATTGTTTTACTTATTATATTATTTCCATTTTCAGCTCAGCAAATTAACTGCAACATGCAATGCAGGCACAGTGTGTCCCAGGCATTAGTACAAAATGTTGTTGAAGTTATTCACTTTACACCACAGCAAAATTAATAAGTTAACATTTTGAAAAATAAACTTCCTCTGTATTATGCTGTTATCATGCTGGCAGCCTCCATGTGAAAGTAACTGAGCCTCATGATCAGACGTATAGTTTGTTATGTTTTTTTATGTTTATTCTGAAGCTGTTAAGAAACGTGTTGACTGTAAAATGTTTTCATGCAGTGTCACTAAAGATGACTGCATTTTGTTTCTGTTAGGTATAAGATGCACATGCAAACTGAGCTGTAGTATTTATTTACATATACATGTGTTTTGTTGTTTGCAATAGCTTTTATATTCTTATGTCAATATGTGTGGATTGACGACACACATTAAAGAGTAAACTACTGAGCCCCTCTAGTGACTTTTCAGAAAAAAAAAATACTGTGTTGCCATGATTTAATTAAGTTGTGGCCATGCAATTTTTTCCTCTCAAATGTCACAAGTGTGGTGCCGTAGTAAGCAAGGAAAGGTTGGTCAGAAACACATCATGGAGACAGGAGTGAAGATGTGCTGAGATGACCATGTGCTCACAGCTGATGTCAGTGAGCCACAGACCTCCAAAATGGCAGAGGGTTCACTACAACACCTGAAAGGCTGCGGAATAACGCAGTGCTACACCAAGCACAGGTGGAGGCCCACAATGCCAAGCTCCTCATGAACAGACAGCGTCCAAGATGTGGGGGTTGGGGTGATAACTCCACCTTGTTGCTTGCTACAGGTTCATTCATTCAGCTTCAGAGACTCTGAAATGGAACAAAATACAAAGCAGGTGAGACTGTGTGATGCAAATGATGTCAAAACTGTTTCATAGATTTCTATTCAAAATGCACATAACAATGATGTTTGTGTTGATGGTTATGATGGTTTTAATAATGCTGAAGTGTCAGGAGCAACATGGATGAAATACATATTGAAATAAACGTGAAGAAGTTACATCAGTTTCCTGCATCAGTCAACAGCCTGAGTTAAAATGACACCAGGTCTGCATGAAAACTGTAAATGTTTTATAAGATTGTACAGATTATTAAACTTTTGTATTAAACACTTGTGTAAGGTATTCATTAAAAACCAAAGCATTTTATTACACTCACACACTGTAAATGCCAGTGTTAATGTACTGCAGTAAGATGCAAATGATGTTTGGGAAACTTGTGTTACTCATGTGTTGAGTAGCCACCATTAAGCTGCTTTCTGCTCAGTGAGGATGGAAATGGGTTTTTACAGTTAAGTATATAATTTTAGTGGTTCTGAGGGAAAACACACTGTTTTGTACAACGTAAAAAGTGAAATTATCAAACTTTTACCTTTTTCTAATTTTTAGTTGTTTGAACCCATCTGATCAGGCTACTGGAGACAGAATCTACATCATTAACACCATCCACACACCCATTCACATGTTGTGCTATTGGTGGGTCATAATCTGCATTATGCACCCTAAAGACATTTCATATTAGAGTTTTAAATGATTTTAAAAGCATGGCAGCTTCCATTTTAGGACATTCTTTCTTTTATCTATTACTTTCTCGAATACTCTAATAATCTGCACTGTTTGCAGATCAGTTTGTTCAGTTGTTTCTGAGCAAACTTTGTTGTAATGTATTAAATACATAAAAGTTTTTTAAAAATCAATCAAATCGATCATTCTAGTGGATACAGAACATCTTTCCCAAATGTCTTTGCATTTTGAATACATATATAATATTTATATTTTCCAGTGTTGGAGATCCCAGTTAACTTGCAATTTAGCTGGTCACATAGACTTTCAGAGGTAATAACCTACTTTTTTAGTATCACTATCCTTGCAGACAAGCTCTTTGAATAATTGAATGAAAAGGTGAACAGAGGAAAGCTCAGATTAAGACATAGTTTTGGGCAATCATTTCCCCAACTTTGTCACTTAAATGTATTCCTTTGTGTCTTACAGTTGGCAAGCTGAAGTCTTGTCTGCTCTTTCCGTTGGCTCGCGGTGACTTGTGTTTTCGATTTGATATAGGTCAACTTCTTTGGTTCCATCCCACCTGGGAAAAAGCACACAATGAAACTCATTTCAGAGATTTTCTCAGCAGTCACACTTAATTCTCCTTCCTGTCAAACAGTGAAGCCAAACGTGGAGTGAGGAGAACAGAGTGACAGACTGAAGTCTGACATCTTCACAGAGAGAAAGATCATCACTGTAGATTCAAAGTGGCAGGAGACATGAGTAACAAGAAAGAAGCAGCAAAGTCGCCTTTGAAAGATGACCACCTCAGCAAACTAAACACTGTTAACATTAACAACACACACAGACAAAAACTATTATCTGACAAAGATGCTTGTTTGTGTGTAAGATTCTTATCTTGGAGAAGATAGTGTTCTGTAGTCAAACCTGCACTGATTCAAACCGAAGGGGCAGCCATTTTTCAATAAGCTAAATGAGTCAGTGGTTTGATTCGTGGTTGCTGTTGGCTCACATTTCTGCTTGGAGTTGTCAATGAAACTTTAAATTGAGACAGTGGAGACCAGTGAACAGAGCAGAGGATGAGGAGGGTCAGAGCCATTTATTGAGAGAGTATGTTCAGAACAAGATGGTCAGATGTTTTGTGGGTGCCATGTTTAATACCTACCATTAATCAGATTGTTATTATCTTATATTAACAAGTACAGTAAGACACAACTTATCAGAGATCAATATCTCTTTTACTTTAACCTTTAACAACAAAATGCTGTGCGGTTCAGCCCATAGTCGCTGTGCAAAGCCCAGAGGCAGCAAACACATGGATTATTTCCCTCGCGACCATAAAAGAAGGAAATTGTGGAGCAGAAGGTCAGAAGAAGAACTGGAAGGAGAATAATTACTCCTAATAGGCAAACTTCTCCTGTCCTTTACCAGAGATATTTAAAAGATCTATTAGAAATTTAATGTTATGGATTCAGAATGTGTTATTTAATTTTATATATTATTTTATTAATTACAGTTATATATTACAGGTTACAGGTATATATTTCTACTGATAATTCTGATTTGCCTTGGTTTTGTTTTGTTTTTTAAAGAAAGAAAAAAAAAACAACTATGCCTGTTTCTTGATAAACATCATTTCATGCGAAATCATCATACAAGTGTTTTTTTCCTTCATCAGTCAGACATTTAATGACATGGACACAGTCTGATCATCAGAAGTTCATGATGTCTATGTACTGGAAGGGTTAATCAATGTGTAGAAGAAATATTTATTGATACAAATAAACAAGCCAGTAGTTGTAGTTTGGGCCATTATTGTCTCATCATTGCTCATTGTCTCCAGCAATGTCTCATCAGGTTTAATGGTAGACGGTGACGTGTGTGGGGAAGTTAAGGTAAACACGGCTCCACTGATTATAATCATTACTGATCTGATCTTTACTGATCTTTTCAAAATGTTGATTGCGAAATATTTGTAACAGCGTTTACATTGCAGCAAGGTATGAGAAACATTATAAAATGTATAGGCCCGTTTATGACTATAAAAAATGATTTCTTTCCACATGCCATGTTTATTCTATTGGCTGACAGTGTTGAACGCTGTGCAATCATCCGACATAGGTATTAAACATGGCGCCCATGATTTCAGTTGTCTTTACTCTCTCAATGAAACGGCTCTGAGGGTCATATTGCATTCCCCTCTGGAGGCTGACATAAGTACTACTGCACAAAAGACTGCACCCACTGGGTGAAAATGGATGGCTATTTTCATGTTCTTCCTCTGAAGTAACATGAAGTGCTGCATCACTGAATAGCTGCTTTGAAAAGCAGCAGTCTGCCTTTGGGAATTTCAGGTTTAATTGCAGAAAAAGAATATCTTACCCAACACTCACAATGGTACGTGCTTCATCTCTGCTTTAAGACAGTTTTTATGGGTTCTTACTTTCAAACACGTCAGCAGGAGACATTTACAAAACCTTTTAACAATTTTTGGAGCCTGCATAATTAGCTGGGTAGCTACAGCTAAATAAATATACCAATGACCGTTGTTATGTCTGTGAAATACATGACTAGAAATGAATAGATTGCTTCTGTATGAGACCAAGGACCCATTATTTTTAAAAATAACCAATGACTGTGAGCTGTAAATCTGATCTTAGATGCACGTCTGAATGAGACTGGAAGTGGAACAGATTTTCAGACAATTTCAAATAATAACTTGGATCAAGTGAGACAGATGCTTTAACTGAGCAGTAAAAGTACTTGTTGTACATGTCCCCACAGTGGTCTTTCTGAAGCTGCAGATGAAAACACACATTATGTTTGAGCTGGTGAGGCCTGAAAACATGACTCATTAAAAGCCACCAAACACATCTTTCTTCTCGACAGCGAAAATGAGTGTTTTTCTTTGGCTCATGCTGTGGTTAGCATACCGAGCAGGTCGTGTCTAAAGTGTAGTGATAAAGGCTCGTGTTGTTGTAACGACACACTGTGAATTCCAGAATTTGCTCCTTCAGTTTCACATTTTTTTGTGTGAGAATGTGGCTTCTCCATCTCCTTCAAGTGCTCCTTCGGATGGAGAAATGAATTATGAATAATCCATGCAGGATTTTCATTTTCATGGATATGGATATGCTTGTCATCTGTGAGGATATTTTCTTTTTCTTAGAATTTTCTCTTAATGATGTAAAAAAAATCGAGTGGTTCAGAATTGTTCTGCCTCCACAGTTTCAGTCACGAAACACAATAAGTTGTATGTAAGTATGAACCAAAATCCACAAAAAACAATTTGGCTCCAAATGAAACCAATGTTAAAATCTAATATTTCTCAACTGACTGATGCTATAATACTATTTATTCTATTGGGTCTTTAACCCCTTTCATACATTCTTTTCAAGGCATTGTTTTTCAAGCAGTAAGCCAGTGATGAAGCTAGTGACAGAGCTGGTTTAATGATTAAAATGGAGAAGTGGCATGGCAGAACAAATGTAAAATATATATATTTTAGTTGAAAATATGTGCCCGTGAGAGTTGAAAATATTTTAATTTGAGCAGACAGTTTACCTGAGCCTTTAAGCATTGGACTACTACTGACATCAGTGAGAATGGAAAATAAAGGAGGAGCTTATAATGGTTATCTGTGGATGATACAACTTCAGTACCTTATACAGACTGAACAAAAACACAGAGAGATTGGAAAAAAGTCAGAAAAGCAGTTGGACTACCAAGTAAGTTCTGAACAAAAGTAAGAAATATTAGGAAAAGAGCACAAACATGTTCTTGTTCCTGAGTCCACAGTGCTAAAAGGAGATGAGCCTATTAGTGTTATTGTTACTGCTGCAGTCCAAAGGTCAGGATTCTTACTGTACCTTGCGATGGTCTGGGTAGCCTGCTCTGGGTTTCACCCACACTGGCAGAGGTCACAATGGGTTCAGAGTGGGGTTGGATGGGCTGGAGGAAGGCCACAGTGGGGAAAGGCACTGACTGAATAGGGGTCATGGAGGAGTCAGACAAGGAGTTTGGCACCCCTGCATGGCTGCTGTCCTTTAAGCTGGAGGGTATCCTCCACCGGGGTAATGGGGAAGGAGACACGTCCTCGCTGGAGGAACCGGGGACACTGGGAGAACTGACGGACTGGTCTGGGGTTGACGAGGATTTGGGGAGGAGGTGCAGGATGGATGAGAAGAAGGAACAGGATTCAGGTAGGGGAATGGTCCCAATTCCACTGTCCAATGTTCGCATCTTGCAGCCGGAGCCTGTGGCACAAGGAGAACTGCTGAAGTGGCTCAGGACAAAGGGAAAGACAGGGAGCACAACAGGATGAAACAATAGGGAACCATGGTTGAAGTGGCGCTAAAGAAAAAGTTTTTATTGTTTTATATCTCCTGTACCAGTGTCTGTGAGATGACAAGGATGGATCTTGTTTACAATATCATAATGCTTCTGTATCATTTTTGCCACTTTATCCTTATTGTGAGTTTAAGCTCTAAGCAGTTAATCCTGGTCATGATCTTTGAGCATTTCAGTGCAGACACACAACAGATGGTTAGTCTGTTTTCTTCTTCCACTAGCTCTTTAACTTTGACAAGTTGAAGCTAATTACATGTAAACATGAGGCACAGTGATAATTTATTTTGCTAATTACACCATATACTGCACCAGAGAATAGACTTAGCCCACTTGAACCACTGCTTTGTCTTGCAGATGTTGTTTAATGGGTGTGTGACTAATAGCATGCACCGCTTGTACTGTGAATATGAAATGTACATAATGTCACATGGGATGAAGTTCAAATACACAACAAATGTGTGTATTTTACTTGCAATATATATGTCCTAGCTGCCGGACAGACCCAGTAATGTGCTGTTTCACTGCTTAATTAAATATCTGATAAGCCTCCAGAATTATGCACTACTTGTTATACTTAGGTTGAAGCACATCTCAAACATGCAGAGTTTGTATCAGTGTCTGTATCATCTGCTGTCATGCAGGCTTATATTTTAATGTGCAGCCTGTAGCATGAACCTGTGGGCAATAACACGCTAGATAGAAACAACAGCTGCTCCCTCTTTATTAATTAAGGCACGCACACACGAGAGGTTACACTTCTCTTCCTACACACTTATTTCTCTCATTTTTAAGCCAGAATGTTCATATTAATCAAGTTCTTGAAATTTATTGCATCAAAAATCACGCTGAGTTAAGAATATGAAAATGTGGACACAGGGTTAAGAGTAAACATGTACAGTCTTAGATCACAGTATGACAGCAGCAGTTTTATGTACAGTTCAGCTGTAAAGACAACAGTAAGTGCTTGTACCACATTTTAAATTAGGTACAGATAAACTGAAAACAGATATCGTCTTAGGTAAAAGATAGCAACTTGAAAAACATCCATGACTGTTTTCTACTGGAGCTTCACTAAATTAAAAAGTATCTTCAAGTATCTGGGCCTGTTAGTTAAGGGCCACTTAACTCGCACAAACTTGGTTCTTGTGCTGTTGCAAACAAGAACAAATAATTGAATTGAGAAGACATTGGACAGAGATGTTATTGATTCATTTGGTCTTTAGTTGGAAGTTAACAAGAACCACTGTGACACAGTCTTCCCTGAAAAGGCAGAATCACAGAGGCTGAGAATTGATTGGTCTCAACAAGCCTTTGACATGGACAGTGAGGTTGTTGTGTGCTTCACATCTTATCTAAGTTGCCCCAAGCTCAATCAATAACTCCTCAATGTCAGATGACAACGAAGCAGCAATTTGAACCTTTTAAATATGGGTTTCGATGGTGTAGTAGATTTTTTTTTTTTTTAATTTCTTCACCACATTCTCCAACCTAGACGACCCTATAGGTCATTTGTTTCCTTTCCTGAGATAAACTGCTGTTACAGGCAACCTATGGGTTCATTTCACCTATGGTTTTACTTGTAGGATTAGGTTGCTTTTCACCAAAAACCGTTTACTCACTAAAGCAATCTCCTATTTTTGTTTTGTATTTTCCAGGTAAATATTTCATCAAAGGATTGTGGAGAGAAAACACAGCACTCATTGAAGTTTATCTGCAATCACAAAGTCAGCAGTAATTGTTGCCGGAAAAATCATTGACAAATCAATTTCAAGTGAGATGTTTAGAAATGTATTTAGGCTCCAAGCCTCTGAGAGAACAGTACACAGAGAACATTTGTTGAACACAGGACAAAGAGGATTATCTACCTTCAACAATAAAACCAAAATTGTGTAAATATGTATTACAGGACAATCCACTGCAATCCTAAGTTCCCTGCAGGATGTGGTTTAACATCTGTGGCTAGATTCTGGGTATAGTGTAGAACCACAGACATGGCTGGTTCATTACAATTTGGTTTTTCGTGTTTTAAAGTATAAAGTTGTAAACTACTCAGTCAATCCTACACAAGGCCAAGTAGTTTATGTGTGGCTGGAATAATTCAGCTCATAGCTGAAGGCAACACTAATTCACTCAGCTGTGGCCTGGACGAGTGTGCTTAGCCATTGCAGGGCTGAAATTTAATGAGGTGATTAACCCCTGAGGGCATGCATCCGTCCATATCAAACATGCTTGATATTTGCAGGGTCTTGCCAATGGTGTTACTTCAGCCAGTGAAATTTTAGCAAGGTCTGTCACCAGTCCCCTACCTGAGTCAGTGACCGCAATGAAATGAGGACCAAATAAAGTTTCACTTTCTGTATAGTTTCACCTTCTTACTTTCTCTCTCTCTCTTTCTAACTAGATTGCCACTCCTTGTCTCAATGAGGTGGTGAGCTTAAAAATGCTTATATGTGTAGGTTGGAGTGAGAAAGATAAAATCTGTGCTAAAGTGTCATTGTGTTGCAAATTGTCCTAAGTCCCAGTGGAGCTTAAGCATTTCGACACATTCAGGGTACTTTCCCAAAGTGTTGGACCCCATCCAAAATGGATCCAAAATGAATAGATATAAAAAAGAGACCCATTCTTAATACACCAAACATTGCTGTAATTTTGCACTTAAAAAAAAATCACGTTATAAACATTATAATGTTATAAACAAGGGAGACAACTCTAATGACACTTTCGCATTGATCTCTTTTACTAATTAAATCTTTCTGAGGATGTCCCAGTGAAATGTTTAGTCAACAGTATAACTCCCAGCTAGACAGTGTTTGTTGCATGTCTCTGCACTGACAGCTAAATGAAGGCAAATACACTCTTCACTCTGTGGCTGTACTTACTCTGGCACTGCTAGTTCGCATGCTAATATTTCCTAAATGGCACTAACTACCTAATGCAGCTGAGGCTGATAGGAATGACATCAGTTTTATTGTAGTTTATATTTTGGGGATTATGAACATGTTTACATGTTGGCAAGTTTTAATGAGCATTTTTTTTCATGTAAACCTGCCGGAGCAGTCGATGGATTACCAATATTGTCAGAGCAGATCTTCTATATACCAACTGTCACTGTGAAATTGTTGGTGCTAAGCAATACAATGATTGTTGAGACAGTTGAAAAAAAATTGATCTGCTAGTGGAATCCATTCTATATATGTAATAATGAGCTGCATCCAAAATCAATATCAATCATTATCATAGTTTTTGAAATGCTTTCATTTGGACCCCATTGACCCGCCTACCAAAGGAGTGACTGACACTGTCATCCTCCATCATAATGCAGCACTGCGGGCCCATTGGGATCAAAGTGATTCAACACTGGCTAACTAGGGTTAAAATTTCAGGCACATAATGCTCCCTACTCCACTCTGACCCATGCAGAAACAGTTTAAACAAATTCAGTTTGGGTCCACCATTTCTTCTAAGCCTGGTTAGAGGGGAGCTTGGATTCCTACATGGATGAGTGGGTTCATCCTGACTGGATGAGCCTGTGCATGCAAAATTTCAGAGCATGGATCTGTGAAGATGAGTGGTCACATTTACATACAATATCTCCATTAAAGCACTGGGTCTATATGAAAAGAACCACAATGAAATGGTTCCTATTTGCCCTGATTCCAAGTGTCAATCAATGCAATACATTAATGCAAAATAAAAATGGAGGGAAAAGTGCATACTGACAACAATAGGCGTTTACATGTCTGTTTGAGCACTCATAGCATATTCACTGCGTTAATAACTTACACATATTTGTCATATTTGGTCTTCACTTCTGTCTGCAAACTGTAAAATGGTAAGCACAGATAAAACTTTGAGGCTAGAATGCTGAAAAAGACACTGATACTGTCATTATCATTGCGTATAACGTAGCTATGTTCTGTGTCATGTACCAAGATGTTCAAGAAGGATCCATCTCTAATTATTTGCACTTGCTATATAAACAATACAACATAGAACAGAAAAAAATCTGACCTATTACAGCGTCCTGGCTGGGACTCTTCACAGTAGATCCATTTTCACTGTCAGCTCTCCGGCTCATCATCTGCATCTTTGTGTTCTTGTACAAGGACAAAGAGAAAGTTATGTACATGTTCTTTAACTCTCAAACATGTGCAATGTTCTCTTGTGTTTATCTATAGTGTATTATCATATAGTGGGTAATCTCTTTGTGGCTCTGTGTGACAATGGAAACCTAACCTTCAGAATATCACAATGTACCCATACTGAGGTTGTATGCTTTTGCTTTTGTGTTTCTCTCTTCACATTTCATGCACTGACATCACATCATCAGCATATTTTCTTTTGAAAATGTATTTGCTTTTTGGGTGTTTGTGAGGTAGGAGGAGGGATGTCAGGTAATCTATGAGCATGGACACCATACTGATGTAGACAGTTTCAGAGATTATGAATATTATACAATAATCAAATAGTCACACTTCAACAAATGTAGCATATCTTACTCTTTCTGAAAAAAAAAAAAACACATTATTCCATAAACTTCTGAAAACTTGAAGGTGTCACTTGATGAGTTAATGATACATTGTTTAGAGGAATAAATTGACTCCAGTAAATGAGATTATGGACAGAATGAAAGAGTTACTAATGAAAGATAAAATGATGAAATGGTGAGTAAGAGTTTGAGGGACAGTTGATGAAATTACCCGAAAGTACATGTCACTTGTTAACACACTCAAGGCAGCTTCGTTCGCAAAACATGCAGGATCATCCAGGAGAAGAGAAGTTTAACTTGGCCAATCACACATGTAAGCACACATTCTTTGTTGATTGCTTTGTAATGAAAACTGTATTTCTAGTGAGCACCATGCAATCCTTGCAAAATAGATAACATAATTGCTACTGTGATCACTTTGCAAAGTTTCTTGGTGCTTGAGAAGCTTTCAAAATTACTTCTCTCTCAAAATGACTCTCTCTTATACCTGAAGCAAAGCCTCCACCAACACTACTGCTAGCTTTGTTTTAATGCAGGTCTGATATCTGTAAAAAAAACCCCTTAACTGTCTTGAGTGTGTGTCTCCAGTACCTTATGAAATAAGGTACTGGAGATGGAGTTCTTGAGTTGAAACATATCAGCAACAGGGATGTCAATACAGAGTCCACTAAACTCTTCCAACATTGGGCTTTTGTAGTTTTGTGTGTAAGTGTGTGTGTATATGTTTCCCATGGAGTATGTGCATGTGTTTAAGTGTGACCCCCTCCTATTCACTGTTTTTCTCACAGGAAAGTACCAAACTTTGCTAAGAATTATTAGATATAAGTAGCTATCATATCCTGTACTAAGGGTCATGCTGACCCAGGATTACTGAAACCGGATGTTCAGTTTAACATGCCAAATTGACCTGGTCTTTACTTGGTGTAAACACACTATTTTAGAGGATATGAAAATGGGTCAGTAGAATGTGTCACACCAAGACGCGCACTACAATTTTTAACAAACATCCTTCACTGAAAACATTATGCACCTGAGTACACCTTTCTAAACAGACAAATACCAAGACATTCTGCTACATGCCAATATAATGACTATCTTATATTGTCATAATTTAATTTACCTTTGGGTCCCCAGTGATGTCAGTATTTCCTTGTATATCATTTAGGGACATCCCTGGACAGGGCATTGATATACATGCCCGCACTGCATCATGAGGCTCTCTTCTCCCCACAGAGCTGAAAGAAAACAGTTCATCAACAAACCATTACATATTGTGATCCTCTGATACTGTATTGACTAGGGTGGCTGATGAATTACCCTATATCTCCTAAAGCTAGGCTGCAATCCTTTGAGAGAAATATGTCTGATCTGGTCTCTGGGCTAGGGAGACTGATAGATATGTCTAAGACCACTTGATAAAAATGAACAAAGTGATTTAAGGCAATAAATTTCCTCACTAGTGTTAAGCTATTATGAAAAAATGTGCTGGAGCAAGTGCAGAAGGTTTTCTGTATTGATGATATGAAATGAAGTCAAAAGATGACATTCATTAATGATTTACTAAATTTCTTACCAGTCCTTTCCATCACTTTTTCTTCTGTCTTTCTTTTTGTCAGACTTTGCCTGCTTGCCTCCCAGGAGTGATGTAATCTTTTGCTCTCTTTTGTCCTCTTTCACTTTTGGTGGATCAGTCTTTTTGCTGCTTGGAGCAGGTAGTTTACTCCTCCGGAAACCAAACCAATTTGCCAAGGTAGAGCCAGATTTTTGTTTTACTTCACTGCTCCTCTCTAGTTCTTGACACTTGTGCAAGTTCTCCTCTATGCCAAGCATCACTTTCTCTTCTATTGTGGTTATTGTACTTTGTCTCTCTGGTTCTTCAGAGACTGGCTCTCCAAAGGCGCTTGAAAATTGCTGCTCAATCTGAAGACGTCTGGCTTGCTCTCGCTGAAGTTTAAGATTTTGAAGTCTTTCACTGGAGGAACCCAAATGTGAGGGAACTGTCAGGCCCTCTTCAATCAAGAAGTTGTTCAAAAGGGATCGATTCATTGGACAATGGTAACTGCTTGAACAACTCATACTTCCTGGAAGAACATCACTAAGGGAGGTCAGTGAACTCCCTGAGTGTGTTTTGATCTGGGTACACACCTTTCCAGATCTGTTGAAACTTGGTCTATCCATGTAACGCGCACCAAAACTCTGGCTACGAGCCTTAGCCCCATTCATTCCCATTACTGGCTTAAGGGGAGGTCTGGTTGACACTGACACAGACCTTTTAAACAGCCAGCCTTCCTCATCAAATCCCCAGTCTAATATTACGCCACTGTCTGATGCAACAGGTTGAACAGTGGGCTCCGAATCCAGAGAACTACAGCGAGTTTCAATCTTTCTCCGGACTTGAGAGCCCCCTTCATGTGTCATCTGGGAATCACATGTTAAAGTCTGAAATGTCTGGACACTTTTTGTGGTAGCATTTGTATCATCTTTGTTCCTTCTTCCAAAAATGAGGAAAGTACTGTTGTCCTGTCCAGCAATTGCTTCATTAGATTTAGCATTCACAGGAAGAGACATCTTAACAGCTCTTGAGGTGGAACTCTGAGAAATATTAGAAATCCCATGGTAGTAAACATTTGAATATGTCTGAGGCGAGACTTCTGAAAGTTTTGGCTCACTAATGCTCTGCTGGGATCTTTGTAAGATGTTCTGACTTGGCAGTATAGATGAATCACCATTTTCATCATGGCATGTGAAAGTTCTGTCTGCAGATAACTGGTTTGACTCTTGAGGTTCTTGAACTGGGACAGGTGTTATCTTGGATGACTGGGTATGGTAGAGCTTAGCAGGGGTATCTTGAAGTGGCTTAACCTCAGTACCCATTTGCGGGGCTATGTGTTGATTGTCTTTACTTGTACCGGATTGTAGAGGCTGTGAAGCAGAAGACAGCAGATGTGACTGTGGCTTGGTGAGACTCGATGTTGTCTTCACTGTGCTTAAGCTTTGAGTCTGCCCTACAGATTTATGCGATTCAGGTAAGGAGTCACAACTCGGTCTAAGAAGAAGAGAAGTAGTTCGGCCTGGGGGTGGTGGAGGGGATGGGGACCTAAGCTCTGAATGGGAAACATCACAGTGCTGGTCTTGGTGCCGTTTTTGTGGAGAGCAGGGTAAGTTATCATATATGCCTTCTTCCCCGGAGTAGTTGCTTGATTGAGGTCTGGTGATTTGCAAAGATGATTTTGTCGGGCTTTTGGAGCATTCATTTACCCCTGTAGTCTTAAATGTCTTTGCATATTTCACAGGGGTAGCAAGGGGTGAGCACTGCTGCACATTCTCGAGAGACTTTGAACTAGTTGATACCACAATATCCTCATCTTTAGAAAATGCTCCTTTACTTGAACCATGTGTTTTACTGAGATTTGTCCTTTTGCAAGGAACACTGTGTCCAGCAGAGTTTGACTGTCCTTTGTACTTGAGACCCTTAATAAGCCTTTGGTGGAGAGGTGAATGTGTATGTTTAGCTTGCTCTGGTCCGCCATCTGCACTCTTGCTCCTTAAAATAAAAGCCTTCCTTGCTGAATCAAATGGCTGAGGTTTTGGTTTCCTCTGCAGAGATTCTGAAATTGTATGATTCTGGCTTTCACTGCCAGCTTGACTCACCTGGTCCCTACAATATGGAACCTCCACTGAGGAGCTGCGCTGCCTGGCTTCATTCACATAGCTAAGAGCTCTTGTTGCAGTTTGTTGTATAGGTGAACTCACATCACTTGCTTCTGCTTCCATTTGTTTGATTGGGAGTCTACCCTGTGGTCTTCTGAGATTGTCCAGTCTGGATTTGCGGTCAGTAGACCTCTCTTGATTATTGTTTCTGTCACTGAACTTCATATCTGATGCTTTATGTTTTTCTAGTGAGTCTTTACTCTTTTCCCTTTGATGTGAGAGGCTATCTGTTGGGCTTACACCAGGTTTTACAGCGGGGCCCTCCAAAAATAGGAAGTTCTCTGACACAGGTGATGTAAAAATACCTGAATTCTCAGGAAATTTGACTTCGATAAAATTGCCGTCATCATCGGTGCTGACATCCAGCTTCTCTAAGCACAGCAGTTCTATTGTTGGTTGGTCACTGGTCTCTCTACACTGTAATTTAGGTGAATCATCATCTGCATCATCAGAGTCCAGGGCAACAAACACTTTTTCCATGTTAAAAGGCTTATTTGAAGGGGCTACTTGTTTGGCTGTAGCTCCTTGTAGGCCAGACTTTATACCAAGGGAGTATATGCCCTCGTTTGAGGTCATACAGTCTTTGCAGTGTGGTACAGATGGGTGAGAGGATGCCTCTTTGGAGCTGCATGTTTGGAGACGCTTTAGACCTTTTAGAATGTGGCCCTCCTTCCATCCCAGGTCTGCTTGCCCACTAGTTGCTGAATGATTGCTGGAAACTGAACCCATACTCATCCTTTTGTCCCGGCTTATGGCACACTGTGTATTACAAGAGGCAAATCAACAATTTAGCAAGTACTTTTTTTAACAAGACACTCCTTTTTCAAATTTAATAAGCATCATTGGAAAATGAATAATGCTCACCTGTTTGGAGCAACCACGTCCTTCTGCCCAAGTGTGGGAGCCACTGGAGTACTCGCTGCAAGCACTGGATAGTGACAGTTCACTGCCACTACCGCTCCCACTGCTGCGTGGGCATGTTAGGCTCAGCAGGCTGGGCCACCTTCCTGCAGGAATACCTGCTTTGCCATTTCTTTGGACTTCCTGGAAAATAATATAAAATAATATAATTTAATATTATATTATGTATCATCACAAATACAGTATAAATAAGAAGAAAATAATATGTTTTCTGTAACTGAGTAAATTCTTAAGTCAAGACTGATGTAACATTGACAGTAAGAGACATTTACAACTGTTTAGTAGTACTGACAGAACTTGGCTCAGAACTTTATGTTTATCATTCACATGATTCCTCACATTATATCCAACAACAATATACACAAGCCAAGACAATACCCCGTGGCTCTACATTTGTCTCTGTCACACACCTTAGAGAATCGATATGGTGGATACATTGCTGTCTTTCTCCATCTAAAGGCTAATTGAGAAATGGAATGACATTTTCCACAAGGGTTAGTTGGCTGTTAGGTGTTAGGTGGGTTTTCATGTTTGTATGGTCTTGTGATTATATCATGATGATTTTGCGGGAACTGATGAATGAGGCATTTTAAAATGCAGACTCTGTTCTGGCATGAATGTGGAGTATTCACTGATTGTGGAACCTCTTATTGCGTTTGCTCATTCATATTTCAACATTAACATAATGTTCCCATGACTAAGATGATCCTCAGTTATTAACTGGGGACTATGGATTGTAGCCACACTGCATAAAGAGAGTAAAGATAACTGTGAGTGACAGCAGTCAAACGCACAGCTCATAGGGCCTTGTAAAAACAAATCACATTTATCACATTTCCACTGAAAATGTAAAATACTTGAATCAAAGGTTTAGAGACACAATGCCAGAAGTAGCTTAAAGAGGACATTCACTGCATATTTTATTGCACATTATTGCACATTTTATTTTGACTTCCCAGTTTGTATGTGAAGCAGCAGCTCCCTTTAATATTGGCCAAGTTGTCATCTTGTTTTCTTTCTTAAAGACATAATTTTCTTATTTTTCCGCTAAAAGTGAAACAAATAACATTATATTAGACAGTTTCATAACTCTTTTTAATCTTGGTGCATGTGCAGCATTAACCTAGCCTGGCTGTCGCACCAAGCTTGTAAATGGAGCTTGGTCTGGCAAAGATCCCATAGACAGGATGTTCTTAGAGGCGGGATCAGCGGGCACCTGTCAAATGTCTCTGTGTACTACTGGACAGAACTGCAACCAATCAGACCACTGATTCTGATGATGTATGTGTAACAGCAAAAACAAAAAAAACATGAAGGAGACATGCATGAAGGCTTCATGAGCTACATTTCCTCCATTTTCAAAGAAAACTTGCTGTTAAAATCTCTTAATACAGCAGCTATAGCTGAATCAAACGATTGCAGCTCCTCCTCAACAAATGTGTTTGAGGTGCACCATCGCGTTAAACCCACACTAGTGTAAAAGTTCATTTTTCAATCGTTCCTGAGTTTTCAAGATCAGGAAGAGCAGAGAATAGACAGGTTGGCCAGACTGACTGAATGCGAAATTTAATGTTGTGTCACAGGCAAGCATTAACCCAGAAAAAACTGTAAAGATCTTCATTAATTTTTTAGAAACTCAATCAGCATCTTGATTGTGGAGGCCATAATTTCATTTAATCATCTCAAACAAATACCTGTATCAAGATTTAGACACCATATATCACATCATTTCTTTATCTTCTGTGATCTCTCCAAAAATGACCAAAACCATTAGTACTCTACTGTTAAAACCAAGAGAGCAGAGTATGTTACACTTACTCTGAACTCTTTATTCTCTCTTCCAGTTACTAATATACTGCTATAACAAAGAATGAACACTCTAAATCCAACATAAATCTAAGATACAGAATCTTGTGTCAGAACCAAACAGGGTGAAGTTGCTTGCTTTGTTTTTCTCTACCCCCTTGTTATGAGCTTACACCTCATCAGAACATTTAATATTCTCTGTTCTACTTTAGTTGATTATTACCCAGAATAAAGGATGGATGAGTCAGTCACAGTTGATTGCATTTTTTGTGTCAATTTTGATTTGAATAAATTGAAAAACAAAAATAAAATATAATAAAAAGTGTCTTTAAGGCAAAAAGGTTCAGTTTGTTTTCACTGCCTTGTTCACAGGTTTACTTATCTGTGAAGGCTTCGGTGTAGATAGTAAAGTCGGCTGCTAGGAGTCACAGACGCTGTTTGCATTGGTGCCATCTCCAATCAGAGGGGCCCAAAGGTATTCAGCATTGTGACCCTATTTAAAATAGCATTGATTGTTCACAGGGCTGCCCTGGCCAGCTTCCTCTCAAAGTCGTTGGTGTCATCTGTTAGCAATAATTAATGTGAATAGAAAATAATTGCATAAGGGATCTGGGGACTCAAGTGGTTTGGACCATTCATTGATATTCACCTATTATTTGATTATCCATGCCGGCCTTTATTTCACAAGTGCTGCAGGAAAAGGCTACATTTGACTGAGCTTGTGCAGATTAATCTTGGAACTAATTACAGTCAGCATGTTGAGCAGTATCTGAGATTTGAAACAACTGATATAGTTTAACAAAACCCTCAATCAGAGAGACGCTGTGCTTAAAGTCAAGGACAAATTCAAGGGCAGTAGAAAGGTTTTTTTTTACCCATTAAAGACCTCACTGTTTTTGGAGTTTTCCACTTTTTTAAAATGACATTTCACTACAACAGCACCAAAGACATATCTGAATAGTTTTGACACACGAGAATATTTTTCACAAAATAATTTAAAACTCAGTGTCAGACTTTTGAGCATCTATGTTGAGGGTAAGAAGAAAACTAAGTAAATAAATAAATGTGTCCCATTCATAAATAAAAAGTGCTAAAATTATTATTCTTTCTTTCTTTTTTTTCAGTCAGTTTGTGGTACATCAGAGAGTCAGTGATGGTTCAGCAGACTTTGGATCACCTTGTACTGCATCTGATTGTACGATGATCCATGTGGTTAATGTGTTTTAGGAGTGGAATGGTTCACTAAATCCATGTTTTGGGCACTCTGACATTTGACACATCATTGTGACACTCTTAAGTTAAAGGTAAGAGAGATTCTGGCACTGCAAGAAAGGAGACATTGCTAGTTCCAACATGCTTTTCATTTATTTGGCAAAAGGCACATCTATCTATCTAAAATAAAAAGAAAAAATGGCTCTTAAAGGTCTGACCCTTGAATTAGTGCATACAAAATAATTTAACTTTACTATTTTTAAACCATATTATATACCATCAACATAAAGTGAAGCATAGGCTCTATCAGCACTAGACTGAGGTCCATTTGAAATCAACACAAAAACAATTGAAGATGCCTATTGAAGTGCAGTGTATGAAATACAATCGAAGAAATAAGGCTGGATTTTTTTTATCTTACACTGAAATCCTGCACCCTCAACCACAGCATATGGTTGCATATCTTTGGCGATGAAACATCCCAGCGCTTACCATGTTCACAACTCCTCTACAACTTGCAGTTGCACATGCGTATGAACCGAATGGGTCACGTGCACTGAACCAAGCCAGTTGAACCGAACGGTTTGGTTCATTTTCCTAAACCATCCTTAATGTGTTTTTGTTGATCGTCACATAATGATTTTTATTAGTATTACACTGCTACACTAGTTAATCAGCCTATTGACAACATGCATTTCAAAGCAGGGGTCTGAAGTGTGAAACAGGTATTTAGCCAACGGGACCCTCTAGCACAGAGCTGGCGCTTCCATAACCCACATCACACTCTGTGTGTAGGGCACCAAGTGTAGGAGGGGGCACCAAAAATAATCAGGATAATGAAAAATCACTATAATCATAATAATAACCAGAAGGACGACATATTCAAAATTAAAAATATTAACCAACAGGCCTACTGGCCACGACAACAACACGTATTGATTCTATGTTTCAGTTCTAGTCAACGTTTGTGTTTCCATCGGCTCAGGTAACTGCTCCGGCGCTCCGCAGCTGACTTGAATTTGCACCGCTGCCAACAATCCAGTTTTTTCCAGCTTTCTCGCATATTTCTCCCAGTGATCTCCCCCATAATTTACAATTTCCAAACATCAAATAATAACAAGAGAATGATGCCCTTCCTTAAGAAAATTACATCGTAGTGGCGACGGCAACCGTTGGAAACCAAACTTGAACTTCTGGTTTTCAAGCGCATTTATTTACTAGTTGACCTAGTGGGAGTGAAGCGTCACAGTGGTTTTTGGAAACATCTTTTTGTTGGAAGCCAGATCACGACGCAGCAATTTGGCACACAGCAGATAGTGTGGGACAGGAAGTCAAGCACAGAAACAAAATGAAACATCCAAAATGACGCTGTCCTTAGGGCACCCAAATGACTAGTACCGGCCATGCTCTAACAAAAGAAGCTGCTAAAAATTGCATTAAGGGATGGATCAAGGTTTTTGGCACTTGACCTGTGATAGAGGCTGAGAGTCCAATTGGCCCACAGACTTGTTTAAATAAATCATGGCATCCAGCTTTCTCAGTCAGAATAATACAGTATGTTCTATGTCAACTGTGTGTGTCTACAGTGCTTCTCCACAGAGCATACTTTACTACACTGCTGCTTTAATCTTGGGCACCTCGCAGCATCGTGACTTCATACATTTTACTGTTTGACTTTACTCATGGAAATTTAACCACTCAGCTGTGCAACTCTGGAGATTTCTCTGCCGTACATCATAGTTGGTAAGCAATTACCATCTACAGTGACATAGTGTACACAAGGAGTTGTACACAGTATATGATATAATTATTACAGCATTTTACACTCTTGGGCACATCGAAATTTATTTAGAAAATCTCTTAAGAATTTGCAGCAGGCTGGTTTCTTCACAAATTGAAGCCAAACTATGCTGCTGCCTTGAATTTATATAAAGAGGCAGTTGAAGTGATCAACCAATCACAATGATCTGTGTGTTAATGTATGTGGTGTCTGAAAATGCTGAGTCATTGTTAGGCAGGGTGAGCAGCATGCGAGTAGAAAAAAGACACACAGACGAGTTAGAGTGGGTGATATCACAGTTCTGAACAACTCCTGCATTCATTCACAAACTTCATGAGAAGCTCAATAAGTCTGAAATATAATTTGACAGTTTGAAGTTTGAATGTAGTTTCTATGACAACATTTGCAGAAGTTGGTGGAATAATGAACCTGAGAAGAATAAACAGTAGTAAGTGATCACATTACATTCTGTAGGATACGTTCATTGATGTTTTGGGCTTTTAATGGGATTTATATTACGATTAGTAACATTCACAGTGAACTTCATGCAGTGTTCTCTTTTAGGCTTAGTATCCATTTAAAGTCTAAAATAAGCAGGTGGTAAATTGTTATTAACCTATTTTCAGAGTGGCTGCCACTGAACCTGGCTGCTGATCACAGCTCCATTCAGCCACAAGGACAATTGGCTTTTGAGTTCAATTTAAATTTCACAGTCTCATCCAAAATTTTTTTCATGCATCCCAGTGAACAACTCACAGCAAGGTTACATTCATTCAGCAGATCCTCGGATCATGGTTTTATCCACTTTACTGCTTGTGTCTCATTATCTCGACCACTTCATCCACCTCCTTGTTTTCCTGCCTCTGTCATTTACATCTTGCTTTTTTCTTTCCTCATGTCACCTCAATCCCCTCCACCCTCCTTCCTTGCTGCTGTCTGGTGTTTTGCCTGCTGGGCTGGACACTAAGTAGATGCAATGCTGTTCACTTTGGTGTCAGTACACAGAGAGGAGGGAGGCAGGGCGAGATGGTGGAAAACAAGCAGACTCTGCATGGTGAGGTGTGCACCACATACATGCTGACATCATTAGTATCTATCTAAGGTCGTTTTGTGAATAATACATGACAATAAGAGATGATGATGTAGGAAATGTATATCTGTAGCTGGGTAAATCACTTGTTTTATTAGTAAAATACATGAATCCATCTTTTATAGATGAGGAAAGTGAGGAAAGTTGTTTGCGTGTTAGATTGTAAATCTAAAGGAAAAGCTTTTTCGGACACTTCAGAACAAGGCAGATAATATAACTGTTATAAAACTTTACACCCTAGCAATATCAAACACCATTTAAAGTGCTTTTAAGGTAGGTAACTGTTTTGACTTGATTATATATTAGCCTTTATCTTTCACTGCAGCCCTCTGAGAAAGGGCTGAAGGAAAGACTGAGTCTGAGGAAAGAGACACCTGCCGCTGTTTAAAGACCTTGTATTCTCAACTCTCTAGAAGTATTGCTCTGCTGCTGAATCATAATAATATTGTGACAGACGACCCTGCCATAGAGGCGCAGAGAGGTGATGCTGCTGCTGTAAACAGTCCAAGTAGTTATTCAAAGACCCAGAAGAGCTGCGGTCTAATCATGGAAAAAAAAGTATCAGACTGACAGGACTCTGTATCCCTCAATGGGCCACTGTACATGTTGAGCGTATCGATTTTTACAATCTGTGTGTTTGCCATTAATCAAGATGCTACTAAGGTTGGAAAGATAAATCAAAGGACATGCATAGGTACCACTATTGGTTGTATCTAGTTAGAGAAGCAAACTAACTTTAGTTCCGAAAGGTGTTCTACAAAACACCATTATAACTGTCTAACCTAAAGTAACCTTTTCCACAAAAGACAGATGCTGTGAAATCTGTTTCAGGGTTAATACCTGAGACAGAATATTTAACCTGAAAACCTCTTGGACAATTGAACAGATGGAAATCTGATACATATAGATCATTATGGCATCACATTATTCACTATTAAGTTTATTAAGAATTTTTTTTCCCGAATCCTCCAAGGAAAACATGAGGATACCAGGAAATAAAGGAGCAGAAGTGGCATTAATGAAAACACAGGTAATCTGCTTTAGGTAATCTGCATTTTTAACATTACATAATTAGATACACAAAGCACAAAAAAGTTGTTCTAGTTCATACATGTAAAAATAAATTGGTACCAGTGAAATAAATGCCACTTAAAGAGATGGTGCTGTAGCTCCGCTGGCTCTCGGGTATTCCCATTAGCTATTACAGACAAACATCTGTGGATTGAAAAATACCCACAAAACAACCCAGTGGCCGAGCTGAGGGAAAAATGAGCTTCCTGTGTGTTTCTGAACACACCATTAAAGCAGAGCAGGAGGCCATGGACTTGGAGAACATGCAGTGGTTTGTTGTCCTCACTTACCTCAGATGTTTTGAATGTTCTCTCAGTAAAACACACAGACTGGAAGAAAACAGGAACAGAAAGAGTTGTTCTCTCTCTCCCTCATTAGCTCCTGTGTAGCGAGCTGTAACCTCACTCAGAGTCAGTCAGCCTGACTGGGAACAGGTGTACTGTCACAGTGATTAAGGAACCTAACTAGCATAACTCGCAGTGAAAAACAAATTTTGCATTTCAATAGTCATTACATCTGTATTATCTGGAAAAATTATACACGCTATGAGTGTTATGTCTTCTGATCATTTTCTTCTCCCCATCACTCTTTGTCCCCATCACTGGTAGAGACAAAGAAATCACCTGTGATTCATTTCTGTCCAAGGGCCCTCTGCAGCTGTGACAGAGTGTGGAGCATAATGGATTTTGGCCTCTTTGCTCGCACTTTGTGAAAGTACAAAGGTCATGATGTCTTGTTGTGGTAATCACCCTCTACTGGCACAAGCTGAATGAGCTCCATGTAAAAAGTCTCAGGCAGGCTTTATCTGAGGTGTTGCTTCCCATCCCAAGAGTGGAATGATTTCAAAGTATCTACTGAAGCAATAGGTTCAGTTCAGATTAATCACTGTGTCACTTGAACATATTTAAGAGTGAGTTAAAAGCAGTCTGACTCTTAACTTTAATAGAAGTTAACATCTATTTATCATAACCACAAATATAATCCTCCAGAAATCAACAATTAAAACACCCGCCACTCTGACTTGAGTGATTTAAATGTGAGGCTTGTTCTCCAAACTTTTGTTTGTTTGAGACTTTGCTGTAGACAAATACAACAAGTGTGCTTGATATTCAAGCTTTAGGCATTAGATAATTATCTTGCACTGCTAATGTATCCTGCTAGATAAGTGAGAGAGCTGCATTAGTGAATCAAAGACTCAGTATTTACCACATAAAAGGTTTTTTTCCCCTCATGCTGCCAGCAGTGTTGTGTTATTAACATTTTGAACTTTTTATGCTGTAAAAATATGTCTTGCCTGGTAAAACTGAGAAATTAGCTGTTAAGAGTTGGACTTCGACATCAACACTAACACATAGAGGACAATGTGTCTATTTTCTAGCCTGAGAAGGATCTGATCATTTCTGTCAGTATGTAATCATAGGGCAGATGAAAGGACAGACAGTGAAGTGGAAAAATAGACTGCAGGTCAAACAGTGTGGTATTATTCACATTTGATCTCAAATCCAAGGATTTTGACCAATTAATGGTCAACCCATGTTACCCATGAAACATGCTACATTAATATTCTGTCACCAATTACTTCAACTTTCTAAGAAACAAGAAACAAACAACACAAATAATAGAAAGTGTGAAATCAACAGTAAATTGACAATTAGAGCAAGTTTAACCATGCTCTGAGGACAAATGTCAGCATGTGCAATGCTACTGAGCTGCAGTTATGATACATGCAGTCCTCCCCACAAAGACAGAATCCCTCTTTTAGCAGAGTCTGCCAGTTTGACCTTTACAGAAAAGGTTAAAGATGAGGGACGGCATTTCCTGCTCTGCTGGGCTCGCAGCATACTTAATAACCTGGTGTGGGAATTCCTAGACCTCCTATGATGATATCCACAAAGCTGGGAAAAAAATGAATGAGTTCATAGAATTTAATCACCATTTTTGTCTTTGGTGGAAATCCAGTCCTGGGCATACAGGGTGCAGGTTTGTTAGTGGAGAGGAATCACACTGAGAACCCTGACAATCCAAAGACACCTTTAGACACCAAGACATTTCTGGTCTGACTTCTGCGTAATGATCAGGGCTGTCTGAGACAGAGAGGGAGCTAGTTTGGAAAGTTTGGTTGAAATTCCACCTCTGCTCTTATCAAGTCCAGTTGGGTATCAAAGTTTTCTTCATCTGTCTCCTACAGACATGACTCTTCAACCCAAAACAAAGAAAACACCTAATGTTCATACATCCTCCTGTGTACTGACCTGGTTTCACATGTCTTTGTCCGTCTCATATGTTGTTGGTTTTAGCAACCTTGAATCAATTCCACTCAACAGTAACATACACAGCTGGTCTATGAGCTGCCACATGAAAGCTGCAGCTGAGAAGTTGATCCAGTTACATGCTGCTGTGATAGAGGCATGTCAGAGTTGGAATATGGCTACAGGACTTTACACAGCAATATTTATGAGGTTTGGAGAAGTGCTAAAAATCCAGTCTCCTGCACATATTTTTCCAAATTTGATTCAAGGAGTTGAATTGTATTTGTTGTTTTCACATTCTACAATTATGTTGTACTACTGCTGTTTGGTTGCCATATACTGAAGATAATCACAACTGTATTTTCTTTGTTATCTCTAATACATAAAGAGCTGCATGCACGGCCACTGCCCATGCTTAATGAAATGTATCAAGCACTTAAGTGCAGTCAGTGACAGCAGGGTAGGAGAGTAGAGTGGCTTATATTTAATACCTAGAGATAAAATGGTGGAATTTTATAACTACGATGTTTATTTTGTAAGAAGAAAATTGGATTAATAAATACTTCTTTGCTGTCATCTACAAGAGGAGTCAGTCTAAGCTTTGTAGATATGAAGCGAGTGACTTGTGTGTGTGTGTGTGTGTGTATATATATATATCATCAGTATATTTGGATCAGTTGATCAGCATGAAAACATTAAAACTCAAAACACCAAACACAAAACTGATTTTTCAGGCAGCAGTGTGATTACATGTATTATAAAGGAAAAGATGTGAACATCTAAGAAAAACACTTCTCTGCTTAAAGTCAGAATTCAGATTTTTGTACTTGGCAAACATAACAAGCATATTTAATTACTTCCTGCTGCTACAATCACAACGAGAGCTCAACTACCCAACAATTGTGTCAACTATAACTTACATCTTTCTGACAGTAGAACAAATAAAGGGCTAACAAGCTGTGCTAACACACTGATGTCTACTGCATCCTTCTTTAATTATTCATGATTGAGTTGATGATGAGTTTACATTCAGATTTTACCATGTAGTTTTTCTGTGTTATAATATGTACACATCTACACAAAATAAATCTACTAAAGCGGTGCTGCTTCATCACATTGTCAGCAAATGCTCAACAACCACAAAACTCAAAATTATCTAATGTGTGAACTGAGAGAGCAAATTCAACTTTACAGGCCGCTGTCATACCACTGTCACTCTAATGCCCTTGAAATAAAGAGGCAAAGAGGAAAAATACATAATGGCAGTTTTTTAGTTTATCATTTTCCTTTGAAAGGTGGGTCATTACATTTTTAAAGCATTTGACAGATTACGTTCTTTAAAATTATCTTGACTTCCTTCAATATTAACATTTGCTGTGCTAAACAGTCTTGAGTTTCCACCAGTTTCATCAGTTTTTAATGAATACTGCCTAACCTTGTCTCACTGACATATCTGACAAAACCTCTTTGCAGCGTTTCTGCTGTCGTGAGGAATAAGTTTGAGATGATAGATAATCAGAGGCCAAACTCTAACAGGTCTCAATGCCTTAAAGGGCCACAGCATTCAGGTGTGTTAGTAGCTGCTCATCACCAATGGAAAGTTTGGAAACGATACACAAATCAAAAACTCAGGATTTCAATACTCCTTTGTGCTAATAAATTACCGTAAAGCAGCAAATAATAGCAGACTGAAGAATAGATGCCTGTCTCTTCTATTGGCCGGGGGCAACAACACATTTGGGCAACAAATGCCAGGTCTCAAATAAAGGCACCCCCGCACACAGACCAGAGCATGTGAACGGAGCATGTGGAATATTGTCGGAACAGGTTTTTATCCAAAGGTCGGAGTGATCGCTCCGTCTCACTCTGGTCACCGCTCACACACTGTGCGGTGTGAATCCGGCCATAGACTAGAAGTTGATGAAAGACAATGAAAGACTTAAAATGTAACAACACTGGAGTGCCGCAGAACTTAGGTACTTTTACTTTGTGGTACTTTGGTAATAAGGTAAAATTACACACTTGTCTCATATAGATGTCTGTCCCAAATAAAAACAGGGTCTGTTGAGTTATTTGGGAAAATAAACCCAGGCTGTTATTGGCAGCTTTACAGTATGTATACACTCAATACGGATGTCAGCTTTAAAGAATTCCAACAGTAAAATAAAAGACATACAACCAAATTTTTTGTGTAGAAAAACAACAGTTCTGCAGAAAAACTCTCCGACCTGATTGCTAAGTTATATCTGATCTTATGGCCACTCGGGGGCAGTAGCACAAGCGGAAAGTAAGTAAATAATAAATAAGTAAAGTCTTTTTAGTAGTATTCACCAATGACAGCATAAAAAGATGGACGACATGACAGCTGCCCAGAGGTGAAGCCTTGATAAAATATCTTGATATCTTGATCGCCTCCTGGTGGCTGACTGCAGTATGTTGTGTTAGTACACGGGACACAGGCAAAACAAATAGAAGATCAAAATACAGGGCTGCCTGGATAACTGAGTGGTTATGGTGCACCATGTTGGCGTATACGCTGTGCAACAGTTTGCCAGTTTGAATCCTGCGTGTCTTTCCCCCACTCTCCTCCACGTATCCTGTCTCACTTCACTGTATCTGTCATTAAAGGCAAAAATGCGCCTCTCTCTTTGTAAGTTTACAAGACGGAAAAACAAAACTACAGGCGACAAGACTGACACCTGATGCAGAGCTGTATTGTTGTAGAGTTTGGTTACAACCAAAATACACATTTTCTGTTAATGCATTAGAGCAGCTATAAAGCTGCGCAGTGCCGTAAATAATGGACACTACAGGAAGACTGTGGATTTAACCTGTTTTCTCTGACTCTGTGAGGCTGACAGCGTTCTAATTAAAGAAACGTGTTTGGCAGTTTCTGATCTCTGAACCATTACTTTGCACTTGACTGCACTCAAGCAGGTCACTGTGGTACTAACTACATTCGTTTAAAAATGAAAGAATTAAAAAAAAAAAACTCCATATGAATCCATTTCCAAAATCTTTCTGTAAAACTGTGCGGCCAAGTAGTTTAAATGGACTTGTATTCTTAGTGTCTCTCTTTCCCACTGTGTGTGGTCGTTTTTGAAAGTTAGTAACCTTTAGAAGAAGAATGCTGCTCATGTAAAATTCAAGCAGCCTCAGAGCAGACTGTCTGTCAGCATCCGTTTGTATCCATGGCGCTATGTGCTCCTACCTGTGAGACGGGAGCCGTGGACATTTTGACACGTTGTTGAAACAGCACGCTCAGTATGCGGTTCTGCTGTTCCAAGTCGAACACACGGGTTCTCAGCTTCACACATTCCTCCTTCAAGTCCTGGAAACACGGCGAAGAGGAGAGAAATGGACTGATAAAGGAGACTGGACGCAGTGTGAAAAAGCAATAGGAGGTTAACACAAGCATTTTGTCGGTGAAGTAAAACTATTTAAATATGATTTATAAAGCATTTCTAATATCAATCTGTGCTCAGCAAATGAATGAATTCCTTGGTGTAACTACGACAAACAAGCAGTGATCAAATACAAGCGCACAATCTTTGTGAAGTCAAAGTGCTCATATACAGTGGTATACTGTGATATATGTATCAAACAGCAGTAGCAATGTTCTCTATAAAGTCCTGGGCTCAGTGCTTCCTCATGGCCACATCCTCCCTGCTCCGTTTCTCCAGCTCCACCTGTGGAACCTGCTGCTAAAAACCTCACAACGTCATTCTCACACTCAGACTAATTTAGTTTTTTTTTTTTTTACCTTTCCTTCCTTTCAACAGTCTTCAAAGAGTCATTCATGCTTTTATTGTCCTGTCTGATTTATAATGATGCAGTAACTTGGACACAACAGCTGCCAGACTTTTAACAAAATCACAGAGACACGACCACATCTCCTCTATTTTATCTTTTCTTCACTGGTTGCTTGTTTTAAAATTCATTTTAAACCATTACTCTTGGGCCCCTACTGTTTCTTCACTGCACTAAAAAAGGCAAAAATGCCCCCAAAAATGATGCTCTCAACTTTTAAGGCTGCCTGTCTGAACTTATAAACCAGAACTCACCAGCTTGAAGTTTGAGATCTTCTGTGTGGTTGTGACTTTACCATGTCAAAGCACTTTGTAACATTATTTTAAAAGGTGCCTTATAAATAAAGTTTCTATTAATATTATATTATAATTATATTTTGTTGATAGTTAAGACCAACCTTCTGTGTGAGGAGAGCCTGGACCACCTGGTTTGCCACCTTGAAGAGGAGACATGGAGGGAAAAAAAAAGAAAGCGAGAAAAAAAAGTGTTAAAAATTTAATTCCAGTCATTATTTTGAAAATGGGTTTCGGAAACTATGTGTGAACCTTTGAAACACAGACAGACTGAAGATGAAAAGTGACCCAGTGCAAACACCATCAGAAAGAATCCACAGGCGTTGACGATGCTGTGGGGACAAACTGACATCACGTTGCATCACATACTCAGATTTAGCGAAATTAAACAGCAGCTGCCTTCAGTTATTATATATCTAACTTTGTCCACAGCACATAAATAAACCATAACATTGTCCAAAAGAGTCTTTTTTCTGTTATCATATGTTAGACTAGGACTGGGTTGACTTTTCTGATCTGTCTACTTCAGAACAAACACAATCAGGCTCCTCCACTGCTTATTTTGATTTCTGAGGAAGGAGCACACAGCATATCATGACACTAGAATAGTAATTATATTTTCACTTTTGTGAGTTTCTTTCATCTTTCTATCAAAAAGACTCTCAGCTCATCTGGACCATGACAGGAAGCCTCCTGAATGCTTCATTCAGAAAAGATTCATGTGTATAATAAGACCAAGAAGCAGCAGAAGAGAAATTAATCCCTCAGCAGAAACTCTGAAATTTCTTGTCTTCAGCCAGAATATGCTAAATTCTCATGGGCAGCAGTCTCCATGGTAACAAGCCTATTAGTGAAGGCTGCTAAAAAATAAAGTGCAGTGGTCTGGAGACATGGAGCGAGACAGAGAGAGAGAGAGAGAAATGGAGGGAAGATGGAGAAAGAAATGGAGAGATAATCAAAGTGTTGTCAGGGAGAAGAGGGAAGGAGCTCAGGAGCTAAGGACTCTCCTCCAGCTCTCGTCGTCTCATCGCCCTGGGCTCTGTTGTCTGTCCACCTCAATTAGAGATGTTCCCTTCTCTGTGCTTCCCTCCAAAGACTTCACAGCACATAATGGTTGGTGTGTGTGTGTGTGTGTGTGTGTGTGTGTGTGTGTGTGAGATGAGTCTCTGAACTACACGAGCTGATGGTCATTTCACTCTGTCTGAGGTCTAACCACCAGAAGAACTTAAAGATGAAGGAACAATTGAACAGTTTGGAAAAATCTGTTTGCGTATTTGCTTTGAGCTTCGTTCTTCTTATTGCGTTTCATTTCAGTAACGTCATCGGGAGATACAGCAACTCTTTCCATGGTTATGCTGATGATCACACATAACTTCTTGTAGTTGTGATAGGACATGTCTTGTCTTCATTTTTTATGCATCTAGGAACAAGTATCTGAACATCTTAACTTGTTTTAGAGCTCAACCAAGACACAACTGAGAGTTTAGTCATAAGTTCTACAGTTATTTGCTTTGTGGTTTGAGAGAAACCTCCAACAATTGCCACAGAAGACAAACAAAGAAAATAATAAAGAATTAAAATAAAGTAAAGTGGTGTGTTGTTGTTGACATGGACGAGCTGCAGTCCATCTGTTAGTGTTTAAAACATTTTACCATAATTATGGGAACAAGGGACACAGAGCATATTTTTATAAAGTATCTTTGATGTTACTGATGTCTGGTCACACACTGATGGACACAACGTGTTTGTTGTTGGAGACAACTCACTCACCTCATCCAGACAGCGCTCATACTGCTTCCTCTGATTGTCATTCTCCATCGACAGAGCTGAATTCTCCGCCTGCACAAACACAAACAGACAGATAAACTATTTGAATTACAGTCATTACTTTTGAGTGGTCTGGAGGATGCCCTCTCTCAGGCAGACAGACAGACAGACACACAGTCACACAGTCTCACACACACACACACACACACACACACACACACAGAGAGAGAGAGAGAGAGAGAGACAGACAGACCCTGCAGCACCATAGGATTTGCAGGATGCTTGTAAATGACTGATGTTTTAAATTCCAGGCGTCCTGCGGACACCTCGCTGCGTCGGCGAGGCTCACTCAGAGGTAGCCCAGGTATAATTCAATTACTGACAGCGGTTTTTGCCCGACAGGGAACAGAAAGCATTCTGGGAACTCAGGAGGTGACTTTCCACTGAAATTATTAAATCTAGTAAATCTTAAAAGCTGAGTCACCTGAGCGAGCTTGTTTTTACTTAGGTGCTGTGAGCAAGTCCTCTGAACAACAGGTTCACAGAAAAAAAAAAAGTCTGTGGATGACAGAAACACTCCACTAAGCATTCACCATCAGCTTATCATCTTAACTCTCATCCAACATTACATATTACATAATACATTATATTATATCATTATATTTTAACCTGGCTCAATGACCTAAATCTAAACTGATCTAAACATGACTGGACTGATCTGAATTGGTCTTTCCTCTAAGCTTCAAATCATCATTTTTAAAATGAAAGTATTTTATAAATCTCCATATTTTAATACAGATGTAAAAAATGATCCTGAATTTAAAAACACATCACTGGCTAAGATGTAAATGTTCAGCAGAGTGATTACAGCCGTGCTCCTTCATCCTTGTATCCTTGTTTTTGCACAGCTAACATGGTTGATCTGCAGAGAGCAGCACATCAGTCAGTGTTTTAGGCTTAACTGTCAAATACCAGTGAGAAATACTTTTCAGTTGAGGAGCTGAGTGCACTCAGTGACTCCTCCTCTATCAAAAAAACAACAAAAAAAAAAAACAATAAAAAAACCCACAGCACAATCTCTCTTTTTTTCATTATTTATCTTCTCACTCTTATTCGTCACTTGGATCAAAATTTTCATTCATTTCATGGTGAATTACATGGAAGAAACCCAAGTGTGTCTTAATGATTTGAAAGTCGTTTCCAGCTAAATGGAAAACCCTGTAATATTCCTTCTGCGTTAAACTTTAATCACAAATGTGGAAAAAGTAAAGGCAGACATCATGAAATAAAAGTGACGGCATGAAAACTCCCCAGAATGATCCATTAGGGGTCGACACACCAGACAAGAAAATTGGTGCAATTTAACTCGCACTTTATCCTAAAAGATGATCACTAATGACAGTGCGTTCTTAAGCACTAAACCATAACATACCAATGAATATTAAATATCACTCAAATGAAGTTCAGCAAAGTATCTATGCAGCCAATTACTGGCAAATACACACAATTATTGTAATTTAGAAAGAGGAAGCAGCATTAAAGCTAAAACAGCAAAACTGATCTGTGTTGCTGTCCTGGATCTATTGGCAGAAATGGAATGTGATATTATGATGGAGGGGTCCTCCGTAAACCACACGCTGCCCCCAGCTTCTCCTACAGGCTTGTGAAGAAAGTCAGCTGCCATTAAACACTAAACACTGCTCCTCTGAGCTTCTCTTTTCTTTTTATACCAGCACATTGTACTGTAAGTTACCATAAAAAGAAACAGCACAGTAGATTTCAAACTGTACAAAGTCAGTTACAGTCACTACAGGAGTTCAGTTTTCCTCAGTCTCACAAACACCTTTTTCTCTCAGTTATTGCAGGTGGATGATTAAACGAGCCCCCAGCACCCCAGTAACACCAGCACCAACAGCTTTTTCTGCTTTTAATTAGTTCACTCCCGGTGAGTCTAGACCAACTTTATTTGTATTTATATGCACAACTGTTATTGCAAAGACACCGGTAGTCTAGTAAAACAGAATGTGGTAGTAGAGTAAATGTCATAACCGAATATATTTCAAAAAGGTCAATATCAAGGCAGCAAGTAAAACAAAAAGAGAAAGTAGAAAAAGAACAGAAACTCAGTTTTTAGGTGCATTAGTCCACGTGTGACTGCGGATATAACAGTGTGATCAATAATGGCTGTCTGAGACCCTCTCAACAGATGGTGAGTCCTATTACCTTTCCTGCAGGGAGGGTGTGACAGCGAGGCGTACTGTACACGCACCGGAACACTGACTCCAAACGTTAACTACCCTGTCAGCGTTTTAATTATCGCCTCTCAGATATGAATAACTCCTTTGTCTTCTGTTGCCCCCACCAGGATCGCTCTTCAGCATAATGGGGGTCTCATTTTCTGTAGTGTGATGAAAAACTGATTGCACTTGTTTTACATCTACATATCCCACTGGTGTTTGTAAATGAAGCCACGTAAACTCAGTGTTGTGCTGTGAATAACACGTCAGTTATCATGTCTTAATCTCAAGACTACAGCAAGCACATCGGTCTGTGGTGGACCTCTGTTACATGACATAAGGTTTTGATGGAGCTCAGTGAAAAAACAACTATAATTCAAAGAAAGTGGCTATATTCTATATATAAGTGGGAATATTCTTACATCTGATATATGAACTGGCACCATGTCATTTCTTCAACAACTCTACCTACTGTCAAATCTCTCAAATATATAAGAGACTGAAACATGTAGTGTTCTGACAGACTGTCATGTAGCCAGTGCATCCTCAGAAAAATGGCCGTATGCTGCCCTTGAGCTGTCTAGTCCAAGATACGAGAATAGAGATCAAAATACATCTAATGTAATTAAACATGGGGTGACCCTCAATATATCAATCATTCTGGCATTTCAGGGGTGAACAGAGAGGACATGGGGAGCAGAGGAAGTGGTTGAGAAATGTGGAGTGGTATAGAGAAGGAGAAGAAGTAGACCATGCAGTCTACTTTACCTCCAGGGCTCTGAGCCGCTCTAGCAGGGAATTGCTGTCCTTTTCATCTGATCCACCACCGGCCTCGGGAGGAGCAGCAGTTTCTGCCTCTGTGGCTGCAGGACCCTCTAGACTGTCCTGCTGCTTCCACATCTCCTCCAGCAGTTTGTCCTGCATCACAGAGAGTGTGGATCAAAGATGCATCCAAGTCACAAACAAGTTAAGAATGAATTCTCAAATACTTCGCAGATTTTTTAGCTTTTACTGTAGGATCACTCTTCCAGCATCAACAAGTGTCCGACTGAAAAACATCATAAATTATAAAATAGTGGCACAAGCGATCAGGCTTCTATTTCTCTTGTCAGTAACAAGTGCATTTCCACAGCACTACTTCTATCAGCAGCAGAGAACAGCAGAGTCCTCATCTTAAAACAGTTAAAACAAAACAAAACAAAAAAGCAGTTTGCAGCAATCAGGATTATGATAGTGAGCAAACAATCAGAGTTTTATGTTTAAGCTGGCAGAGGTGAATGCTGCAGTACTGTAATGTTTGGTAATACCTGAGTCTTATTTGTGTCTCATTAAACTACCACAGGTTATTCCACCTCATAAAAAAAATATTTACAGTGACTTACAGAGTGTAATCCACTGCGAGAAGTGCTAATTGTGAAATGTGACAGCAGCAGTAAGGAGGAACCTGTGATAACTACAGGAAATGTCATATTGATCTCTTCAGATTGGTCTGTTGCTTGCTTCTGGACCAATCCAGAATGTTGTATAGGAAATCTGCCTGTTATAACTAAGCTCTAGTAAATTTTGGGCAAGCAAAAAAAAAAAAAAAAAGAGATGCTTATTGTTATTTTTCTGCAGAGGACAGTCTCTTAGCACTGTGTGAAATGGCAAAGAGACAAAGTTAACAAGTGGCTGCTGAGGAGAAGGGAATATTTAACGAGCCAAGGGGAGACAAACACTCAGAAGGACTCCAGTGGGATACTCTGGTGCGAGAGATATAATTCTTGTGAAAAGTTTCTAAAGCTGATTTTTTTTCATGCCCTGACAACAGCGGTGGAAGACAGTAGTGAGCATAGTGCATGAGAATCAGTTGTGATTTACGTGTCTTTATTTGCGAAGTTGCAGCCTTGAATTTCACAGCTATCCATGTGTAATTGAATGTTATTATTTATCCATGTGTATATTTTGACTGCTGCTTTCTCCACAGACGTCAGTTAATCTGAACTGCAACTTCTGCACCGACAGTCGCCATCACAACCTCTAACAACCATCAAAGTGGCAGTGAATTGTGATGATTAATATTTCAGTGCTGATTCCAGAGAATCGATTTAGTTCTAAATAAATCTGGTTTCATCCCAAATTCACTGGAAGTCTAAAGTATAAAACTGGCACAAACAAAAACATGAAATTCAATTACACTGCAAAAATATGTTTGGAGTAAACAGAAATAAACTCACTGTATTGCAACATTACCATCTTGAATTAAGTAACTATTCAACTTGCTTAAATGCAGAAAGCTCAGTGCAGTATAGAGATTTTCTCATCAAGGTTCTCCAACGCTCTACTTGACACTTTAGATCACTCGTGTGTTTATATTGTGGAACATAATTCATTTCTGTCCTTGTCTTTTTCCAAATTCATCCATGTTTCCATGTCGTGACATTGTTTATCTAATATCTACCTTTTATGAATCATGAAACATCTTGTTTGCCTGAGATTATTGTAATTTAGTATTATTTCGCACTTTGAATTAATGATTGGTGTGATATAACAGAAACCAAATACTAAAAACTGTTGATTCGTAAAAACAGACAGACTGATAAAACTTAGTTACATGAGACCCTTGACTAATCTATTTTATGAATTATGCTTGTCTGAGGTATTATGTTTTGCACAGCCAACTACAAAAACTGAAGATCTGAAACATGTGTGCCAGTATGTCCATATATAACTCATACAGCGTCATGGTGTGGACTGCTTTACTTCTGGGGACTCGAAACATGTTGCCACATGGTGAACTAGTAAATTAGAGAAATTACATTTGAGGGCAAAGTCACACTATAACGTAATGCAAAATATGCAATTACAATTGCAATCACATATTTTATTACAATATAGCTATATTATTCAGCATTATGTAGTAATAGCTAAACAGAAATTTCAAAATGTATAAACGACTTCATAAAAAATCAAAATGTTAAGATGATGACAAATGAGCATCACAGCAATGTTTTAAAACAACAATGACACCAAAGAACTAAAATATTATCTTGTTGTGACTCAAGGTCTTTCTCATACCTTGTATGCTTTCATAAGGTCCAGCGGGTCCACCTTGGGGCCGTCCAGTGAGTCCTGGTTCTGTAGTAGTGTTCGCACTGTCTCCTCCATGCTGCATTCAAGAAGTAAAAAGGGAAGACTGTTCAACAGTGTTCAATCCCACAATGGGAGGTGAGTGACTACAAGTTTGTGGAAAAGTATCAGTAAAGTTCACATATAAGTGACATATATTGTCACATATATCATGTTCACACATATTACATTGACTGATAAACAGGAAAAATAACAAATTTGAAGCCATTTAAAGGCACTAACATCAACTGTAACTGTAAAGTTTCATTTAGATAAGCCAGATGTACGGTTTGTGGCTATGCTAACAAATAAATAGTTGTGTTAAACAGGTAAAAATGTTTACCGTGTTCTTACAAGATGGCAGCACATTGAGACACAGCGCTCTATAGTCTCATATTCAATTAAACTAGAAATTCCTGTACTGGACACATTCCCAAAGAGAACAACTGTTTTCCTGAGAAGTAGTGGATATGAACTACAGTGAACCACTACAGGCAGGTTCAGGGACATGAAGAGAACGTCCAGCTGCCTCAGGGACAACTTCTTCCTAAAGGCTGTATTAACTGTTCAACTGGTGAATACTAATGTGATGGCCTGCTTTCTGTAGTTCACTTCACTGTTGTTTGTCACCAGACATTGAATTTATGTAATAAAACATTACTATGACTGAACAATAACATCTGCATTACAATGTAATTCTTTTCCAGCCCAGTGGATTCAGTTGTGAAGTCTGCTAATTGGATGCTGAGATATAGAGCTGAGAGATTAACCTGTTGAAGAAGTTTCTCGTGTTTAAGGATGTTTCCATTTGACAGATCATTATGTCATTGTTCGCAAAGTGACTGCACTAACATACAACACCAGCAGTGGAACAGCTGCATTTAAGATCTGAGTGAATTGACAAGATTTCAGAACTGTTAACATGCATCAAATCCACTGAATGAATGTGAATTACATGGCATTTATTACTGTTTATCTATGTGTTACTCTTGACACAAAGAAAAATAAAGTTAAGCAGGAACATTTGTATGATCTTGTTAATACAGCAAACAGCTCCTGGTTCATACAGATACAGAGAAACATGAGAAAACTTGATGCTGTGTCACAAAAGCCCATCAAGCTTCTTCTGACATCAATGGGAATCAGAAATGGAGGATGAGTTTATCATGGCTGTCTGAACACCTGGAGTCATACATTACAACATCTGTACTTCATGAAGACAGAACAAAAAGACTTGGAGAAAAGTCAAAAAATCAATAGGACTAACAGGGAGGTTCTGAACATATGGATCTGTTAATGGATTCAAACTGTTAGTTGATGTCATGGTAACACAGCTGGATTTCACAAAGGAGGACTCCCATTGGCTGTTAAAGACATACTGTGAAACTCTTTAAAGTGAGAACAACGTGAGGTGAACATTCATTGAGACAGTGCAGATACAAGCACAGGACAAATACAATCAGCTAAAAGATGCTAAAATACTCTAGAGGTTAGGCAAACTCTCCTTTCACATTATACATACTGTAATTATTTAACTCATTGTTAATATAAAAAGTATTTCAAGTTCATTTTTGTTGTATTGCTCAGATCTGTAGGTTCACATAAGGTTCTAGGACAGCCACAATAAAACTGCATTGCTTTCCATGTGTCAGTGTGGTCTTGCTTGGTGATTTTCTAATTATTTTTGGAATTGTTTTTCGATGCTTGATGGACACTGACCACTATGCAGTGACATTTTGGCCTGTCACTTCCACAGTTTCTGCATCTTTTTCCCTGTTTGATGCATGTGGCACAGCCATTAGTGCTGGCTGCTGACTGTGAGCACATCGCTGGTATTCCTGCCTCAAGTCATTGCCACTGACCTGAGACAAACTCAGTGGGTGGAGCAGTGGTGGTGGTTGTGAAGGTGGAATAATGAACACAAATAAAAGGCCAGAAAAAGCCAAGCTGGTCTAAAGCAGTGTTTACATTTTGATGTGTGATGAAATGTTAATGTTTGCTCCACTGATTTTGTCCAATCACACACAATTTAGAGACAGAAAATGACACAAACTTATTCTCAAGTCATAATTTAAATTTAGATTAAATTTCATTTTTTAAAAACCCTTGGAGTCACATGGGAAAAAGCAAAAGCATGTGGATCGCCCTCTGGTGGCTGGCTACAGTACAGGTTACAAATGCCAAACCCTCTATGCAAAGAGATGGAGGATCAGTCAAACTAATAATCAATGTAATTCAGTGTATTAAGGCTGTAGTATCAAAAGTACTTTGATACTGCAGATCTATTATCAGACAGACTCACATACAAAAGATGGCAGGATATTTTGACTTTTTTTTTTTACAGTGGATGAAAATAGAGACGTCAGTCTTGGAATTACAATCATTAACAGTCTGGACTTATGACAGAGACAGCTAGCATTAGCTCGATCGTCTACTTTTTATAGGTAAAACAGGATGAACTGAAGACAACAGTGGGTGCTCCAGAATATCTAATGTTGTAAAGAGGCTGTGAGTCAGTAGCATTAGCTTCTTGAATGCCATCAGAAATACACAGCTACAGGCTGTTTACACAAATATATCAGAAAGCAGAAATATCTGTCAATATCTCACAATATCTGTACTATCAACTGCAGTATCAATAACTTCAGCTCAAATTTAAGCTGTGTTTGTCCTTCACTGAAACCATTGAACTGTACTGAATTAAATGTTTAACGTCACCTTCTTTCACCCCCAACCAACACTAAAGCTGCAACGTAAAGGTCAAAGCCACAACACTCCATCAGTAAAGTTCATTCATCTTCCCGTGGGTCCAGTATAAATAAATGTATAACCAAAGATGATATTCAAGTCTCTCTCTGTATTTTTCAGTCATGTTTCATAACGGCTGAGCTTCATCATCACAAGAGCAAATGCTGCAATGCAACGTGGGTCGTTTTTCACCTGACTAGAAGTGGTCCTTCAACTTCTCTCAGTAAAATCTCATTCACTGCTTCCATGTCTGTCTCCAGTCATACATCACTCACCCCATGCTGTTTTCCTACAGATGCTGCTCATTTGAAATGAGGCTAAACACGCAGCTCCTCAGTCTCTTCAGTGCAGCGTTAGTCATCGTTCTGTGTTTATGATTGGGCACTGAGAGGAAACTGGGTCTCCTGGTCTTTCTGTGGACCATGAGGGAATTAATGCGCAGCCGAGTGCTCTCAGAAAAACAAGCTCCCACCCTGTCTTACTGCCCTAACAAGGCCTCGTACTCTCCATGCCATCCCAGTCTCATGACTGCAGTCTGGCAGTAAAGAAGTCTGCAGTCTGATTGTCTCTCTGTGTTAAACCTCATTTCTGAATTGCTGCTCAATGAACACTGAGTGTTTACCTCATACTTCACTCTCACACTCTCATAGCAGGGAATAGGACTTGGCAAAATGTTGAATTGTGGTGATGGTCACATTTTCTGAATTATGGTTTTAAGTTGTCAGTCTTCTGTCAACATGCTAAGAAGTTGCAATTTTCAGTATAAAGTTATAATGTTTCCTATTAGATACAACGACATTCTTCATTAGGATATCTTGAGATGTGATGTTTAAATGGCAGATACAATAGAAATATTTCCATATTAAGATTATATAATGTATTATTCCAAAGCTGAGATGCAAGTAAAACCTACAGTCTACGTAAAGCAGCTTTAACTTTGTAAAAGTGTTTTTTTTTTTGTGTAGTGGCTTTAAATTATTTATCAAATCCAGGTTGACAGAGCACGGCAGCTAAGCTCACTGCTTGAATTTGACTTTAAGGTCACAAATGTGTGAGTAGTGGTGTGTTCACATGGCACTCTTCTGTACAAAGTCACGGCAAGGATGTGAATAACCATGAATTTACAGCGGGGCAATGAGCAACTTGAAAATCTTTTCAACTCCAACAAGAAAGTTGAGTGTCGCTGTATCAGTGTAGAGCTTCTGCTGACATCAGTGGAAATAAGAAATGGAGGAGGAGCTTATCACAGCTGCTTGTGGACACTCAGAGTTGTACGATACAACTTCTCTACTTTATAGACAGAACCAAAACGCAGAGGATTTGGAGGAAAGTCAGCCAGCTGTCAGTTGTGGTTTGAAGACCACCACATATGTCATATACTCCTGTCATATAGTGTTTGGTTCTGTTTTATTGTTTATATACAGGAGGCACGTCCATAGTACAGTACAGTATACTGTGCAGTAACAACACACATGTGTAGCCATGCATGAGTTTACATGTGTCATGTATTTGCTCCAGTGACCATTTATAGATATTTGTCTTAAATGGACATGGCCTCTTCCTTCTTACCAGCGGGGGTTTCTGCTGCTGCTCGCTGACATTTTGCCACAGGAATCATTTTTCGAAGCAAAACCTTCAGTTCATTGCACACAACAATGTCTGAATGAAGGAATGAAAGAATGGCCTAGTTTTTCTCCCTTGGGCAGTGGCGTGACATCTTTCACCACCTCGCTGAAAACTGGACAGCTACCAAGCAAGTTCTCTTAGGAAGTATCTCGATGCTTTTCTGCACTCACAGGGTATGTGAATAATAAATGTTCAATTTTATTTATTTTTTTTGCAGCCCTGTACGCTCTAGCACCATGTGGACACTGCAGCTTTGTTTTCTGCAACTACCTTATTCTTTTCAGAGTCACTGGAACTACAGCTTCCTCCACGTTTATCTTGCAGACAGTGGATTTACATATTAATCCTGAGGTTTCATGCAAGGTTTATTCTTTAATATAAATTTAATTTATCTGGGGACATGTGTTAAAGAATCATAATTTAGTAATCAGTGATACAATCTGTCTATATTAAAATGTACTTTGTGGGAAGTGATTTCTTAAGGTACTAAAATGAACTTGTTAAAAACCAAATTATATATTTTTTTCTCATCATGATTCAACCGTTATTCTGTGTGAAAAACAAAAATAGACTGAATGAAAGAACATTGTTTTTACACTTATAAAAACTAATTTGATGTACAATTTAAAAAAAAAAAAAAAAAAAAAAAAGATCAGCATCTCAAATGGTACAACAGAAAATTACTAAGAAGATTGTTGTGAGTTTAAAAAGCAGCAATTATCCGGTGTGGTGTCTACACAAACTACACAGATCTTTTCATGTGTAAAATAGCCAGAATCTAAAAACTTAGAAGTCATCTTCAAGTTTTTTCTGTCACTAAAATATGAAACAGAAAAGATCCTGGTGCTTCACACGCACCAATTAAAGGCCCTTGGAGGGCAGTGTTTAAAGGCATATCAGCAGCAAATTAGTATTTCAAAAGCAGCTTTATGAGACACTATAACTTGATTAAAGAGACTTACAAATACTGAACAATAATATAAAATGAGAACATGTGCAATTTGGTTGAAATCTGAACCACTGTTTTAAATGTATTTGAATGTAGTCACATTTTTAAAGAGTAATACCATAGGTTCTCTACAGCTGACTGACACATTACCCTGCGCTAACAAGGGAAAGAAAACCATGATATGTAATTTCCCTAAATACTGAGCAGCAGTTCAACTATCTCCTCAGTGGCAGAGGTGAATTAACCTACAGTCACAAATCATTGAGGCCTAATCTCACACTTCACTGACTTTATGCAGATGGGATCAAACTTGGATCACAAGTGACCGACTGCAGTCGAACAGTTGGCTGACGAAACGCTTGGTTATTATTTCACTTTATTAAACGCCGGGAGGGGAGATTGATAATTCGGGACACAGTAGTTGTCTTTCACCACAGAGTCAACACTTCATATCAAGTTTTAGAGTCCAGTAAAACTAAGTCGTTTTCTTTTTTGTTTCAAAAACACTCAACTCAAATCACTGATAGTCACCAGAGAAGCTCAACAGCTCATCACATTTGGTCTGATGGATAGATGCTATACATTATGCTCATGTGATTAATGTGGCCACAAACTTTTAATTTATTAGATACAAGCTTTCTAAAACTTTCTACCACACAAAAAAAACTAATATTGAGTTACAGGAATTGCACAGTTGAAGGTTTGAGTGTATTGAGGGCAACAGATTCACATTTTCATGAATAAACAATGAACTGCTGAGATTAATTTGTGTCAGTCTCTGTGAGGATCACTGGACATCTTCCAGTACTGACATTGGCATAAGATTCTACATCGCTCCATAACTAATAAAGACATCTTGTGAACATATGGCGTTACACGAAAAACTAATCGTAGACCACTGAGTAGTCAAAAAAATATTTTTTAACTGCAGATCAATAAGCTTACCGTAAATATGAACTAGGCCTACTGCATAATTTTTAAATAGCAGATGTTTGAACCAAACAGATCTGACACACCCACCATGGTCAGCTAGCTACACAGCTAACAGCAGATAGACAGCATTGGTAACAAGCCACTGGTTAAAACTGGGAAGCATTTAGCAACTTTTGAGCCTGATATTTATCTCAGGGAGTAGAGACCAAAAACAGCTGAAGAGGGAATATGCAACTATTATTAAATAGCCAGATATACAACTCTAAATGCTAATGTTGCAAACAGCAGACGGTGTTAGCAACTAGTCACTATCTACACAGTGCCAAATTTTGCCAAAGATTTGACCAAAAACAGAAAAAAAAAACTATTAACTATTACAATTACTTGCATAAGAACGACTTACATTTATACTGTTGTTATGTGTCTGGCCTCTTAAATGAGGCCTTACACATAACTTTAAGTAAATGCTAACGCTGTACACAGCAGTTGGACAGCAGTTTAGCATTTAGTAGCTAAAGGGATTGTTAAGGAATGAATAGAAAGAATGCATTGCATTTATAATAATTAATTTAACTGCTCATATTATAAATGTCAATGTGTTTTTCTACTTGTTCTGTTGATGATAAAATGCCCCAAAAATGTATGTAGTTTGAAATAATGCACTAATAACTGCACGTAGTCACATATGGCTAGAAAGGCCAGAAATGTGCTGTATCCATATTAATGTCTGTCATTTAAATGCTAATTTTACTTTCCTTTAGTACTGCATTTTAATAACATTATAGACACACAAACAGCCATCAGTGCAGCAGAGCCACTTATTATCTTTTTTACTCCATGGATTCTTTGTCCTGGTCACTACCTTGTGACCTTACCCATTATGCATCTCAACCTGCAACAGTCAGAGGTCCAGATTTTGTGCCTCAAGCAGAGATATGGAGCAGGATACAGAGCTGAAGTAACTTTATTTTTTTCTCACTCCAAACCCACAGACTTTTTATTTTTCTTTTACATTTTAAAATTTGTCTTCAGTCCCAGCTGAATTTATCAGATTTCCAGCAGCTCCCTCTGTGGCCTTGAACGGCTTCTTACTACTTTTTTCCCCACATATGCATCAGTAGGCTACTCTCCAAGAAATGTATGTATGTCGCCCTTAAAATTCTCACATATTTGTGCTGCAGTGAAGTTTGTACTGTTACTGTATCTTCAGTTTTTTCAACTCAGTGTGTTGAAGGTGTTACCTGGAGAAGTGCTGCTGCAGTGTCACCATCTGCCGCCCACCCTCTGAGACTTCACCCTCTCTCCTGGCTCTTCACACCCAGATGTTGTTTGCTCTCCAGCTGGGGATTATTATTATGAATCAGTGTCTGTGGCGTAGCTGTAGGGAAGAGGAGTAAACACAATTAGTTTGCTGTTAATCGTGCATATCATAATCCCACTGAAGATTTCCAACATACAGGGCATCTGTTCACTTTGTCAGTAAAGTCTGAGAAAGAGATAAATGAAGCGCTTTTCTAGTCTTCTAGCCACTTGCATCATTTTACACTTCACATTCTGACCTATACTAAACCTATACCTTAACTTTTTGTCTGAAATAGTTGTTTGCTTTGATTGTATTGCAAATCATATTTATAGTGAAGACAGTTTCACATGTGGTCCTTGTCCTTTTCGGTGCTGTTCTCACCTCACACAACAGATATTAATAATATCATTACTCAAGGCATCATTTTGAAAAGGAAGATATGAACCTTTTTCTCACAGCAGATGTTTGTGAACTACATGTATGACACCAGTTCCCTGTGAACCAACTCATCTAATTGGAATGCAGCCATTTGTAATGTCATCAACCAATAGAAAGGGTCTGTTGTTCCAGGAAGCCATGACAATGTGACAGAGCAATATGAACAATACACAGAATCCTAAAAAATGAAGAAGGTTACTTGGATTTTGATTGTTATACATTTGATTATTGCCACCACATTTCAAATTTTACTGGAGAAATTGGGCATTAGAAATGGAGTGAAAAACAAGCACATAGTGGAATATCAAGTCAACACACAACAGGATGTAGCCTGTTCCCTGTGGACAAAGGCACAGCTGCTCACAGTCACTTTAAACAATGTTTATGAGTAAATGACGTGAAGTGAAATGTGTTTGTCATTTCGCTATCGGGTCGAACAGGAGTCAAGACATCGACAACATTTCCACTTGTTTTCTTCTTCTGCAAGCACAGACTGTAGGGTCATTAGAAAAAGTAATTTAATTAGAGTCGTTTCATTTTTTTGAAATATGAAATTGGCAGCCTTGTCAAAGTTTGAATGATATTTACAAAACTACTTCAAGTGACTGACAACTGAATCACCCTGAATCATCATTCACTTTAGACACAATTATGTTATTATACTGCCCTTCCTTATTGTTTGGCCAGTCCTTCAAACCAGATGTGCACAGTCACAAGGTGAACAACAAAAGGTCTTACAAAGTTAAAGGCAAAGCTATTAACGCAAACAAAAATTAAGTGCAGCGCAAAATAACAGCTGATAACGACAGACTGTTTCTGCAGGCTTTTAGGCTGTCTGGTTTTCAGTCAAAAATAAAAAATGAAAAATAAATAAATAAATAAAATCTAGATTTAGCAGACCTGGCATGGATATAAAATTTAAATCAGCACTGCCATCTGGTGGCGTTTAGAAGTTACTACCAGAGTCAGGTTCTATTCTCAACAGTATAAAATTACTCAAAGAACATTCATCTGTAGCATTATATTTGTCACATCACCAATAATGTAATAAGGTATTACATTATTTGTAAAAATGTTATTACAATATCAGTCAGGATATTTTATTACATTATTGGGGAAGTTATTACATGATTGGGTTTAATTACATTATAGATCGAATTAGAGGCTAATTTTGTTACATTTTCAGGAAATTATTACATTACAGGGTGCTACAGGGATTGTACAGAAACAAGGACACATGAATCTTTCTTAGTGTATAAAAACTGAATCCAATGACAAAACATTTCAGAGGAAGAACCTGACAATTATTTTACAGCACTTTGGATTTGGTGCATCATGCATTTGAGTTCTGATGATTCCAAACACTGCTACAGAGAAACCTTTTGGATTTTTTCTCATTTCCCCTGACATGCACTGACTTATGTCCAGCTTGTGTTCTTCTTTGTTTGCTACTTCAGTTTTTTATTTGAATTAAATGTTGAATTAAAGGTTACAGGTGCCTCCATGTCCACAGCTGATCTGTGGAGCTCAGTCACAGTGACCATTAGGTTCTTACTGTGGCCCTTTAGCATCGACTGCTCAGAAACATCTCCTGGTTGTTTCAATCTTCTTTCTTTAAGAGTTACGGAGGACAGTTTGTCTTTGAGAACATTCAGACATTTTTTGTAACCTTCTCCAGATCTAACCTGACATAACTCTGTCTCTGACCTCACATTAATCATGTCCAGCGACTGAACTAACCACAGGAGAACCAAAAAGTGTCTGAACACTTATGACAATGTCATATTACACATTTTCCTTCTTGTGTCTAACATGTCTGAATTTCTGTTTTGGCTTCTCATAATTGAGTTACTGAATGTAGACTGACTCCTTTTGTGCCTCTCATCTACCACACACCCAACAGTTTGTTTTGTCAGTTGTCATCGTTTTACTCTGTATAGTCTCTTTAATATTCAGTGGTGGTGACTGATTATTGATTCATCCTGTTGCCTTCTGCACCAACGTGCTCGGCCAGAAGATGGAGTTCTTCCATCATTTTGGTCTTTAGTCGCCTTGCATCATCTGAACGTATCACCTGCTTCCTCGTGAGCACATCTTTTCCTTCTGAGTTTTTTTTTTTTTTTTTTTTTTTCATCCTGCTGTGTCTAACTCTAAAAGGAGAGATAGAGGAGGAGGAAGATGAAGACGAAGACAGCTGCCTGAGAGACACATTAAAAATCTCAGCCTGCTGGTCTTGGCTCAGCCAGCTGAGTCATACAGATCCTTTAACTCAGTTATATGAGGTTGTGCTTACAAATTATACATCAAATCAAAAGTAAAGTGAAATATGATCCCTCTGAGAAAATCTTTGTAATTTATATAGAAGCTCTTATAATGTACTAACAGTGATGTCATTTTTAGAAACCATCCTTTTGCAAATTTCCTTGGGTTTGTATGGAAATATTAGGTATGTGTTTACACTGTACTCAGAACACAACAGGCTGCTGTACAATCTCATTATTATGAACCATCACACTGACAGGCCTTTATTGTTCAGTCTCAGTCTCATCCACAGTGATTCACCCACCCAGGTTAGCTCTATTTCCACTAAACTATTTACACTGCCAGTTATTGAAAAGAAAAAAAAAAGATTCAGGCAGTGACACAAAGTACAGGAAACAAAACCACAGTCTAAAAATATACCATGAGAGACAGATAACAGGTGGCTGTCAGATAAATGCAGGGAAGTAAAATATATGTAGATGTGGGATAACACATTCAAGCACAGAGCTGACAACTAACAAATAATGTCTGCATTCAGGACGTTAAATGCTCCACTATATTCACCAGCTGCTCTCTGTGCCTGTCTGCAGGTGGAGGTTTTTCACTGGAAACAGCTAGTGAGAGTGAAGCAGAACAATGAAGTAATGAAGCTGTGGGTGGGACAGCTGAGCAGTGAGCTGAATGCTCACGGTAAAGCTTTGTAAAAAAAAAAAAGCAGAAGGAGCAGCAGTAGATTCAGGTGATACGTCTGTGATGCCTTTTACACAGACACATCATCAAAATGCCCACTACAGATGCTTTAAAATTAATATAATTGTTGTTTTTCTTTTTTCAATTCTTGATTGTAAGCATCACTGATGAGACTTTATCTCATCATATATGATTATATATTCTCAACACAAGACATGCGATCAGTCATCACACTCACACAGAGACATAATATGTTTCTACTCCTTTAAATTTGCCTCTGTGTTTAAATGTTGAACAGAATCTCAATCAGCTTCCCATCATGCAGTTGAGTTACACTGATCACTTAACTCACTCACATTACAAGACTTCATTCAGTCTCTGTTACACTCCTCATGTCCAAATGTGGTGTGAGAGCTTGTGGTGTTTCTCTGATTGTACTTTTTAGTCACAGTACTGAAACGCTGAGGAAAAACAAAACTGTCGTGTGGTTGAGTGAGGAAAGCACTCCAGTGTAAATAGTGTAATTACATGTCTTCCTTTTGGGTGGGTGGGAGGGTAAATTGGTATAATCAAGGCTGCAGTTCAGCCCCCGGCATTGATGTTAAAATGAATTAGGACAAGACCTTGCTGAGAATTTGCTCCCCCTGGGTATTTAACGAACACATACTTCTGCCTCAAATCACATCCTGCTGATACAGCGGCGGGTCCTGTGACTGCGCTGTACGCCTCACACTTGGGAAATGACTGGTGCAGGAAATGTAGATTCAAAAGGAACTTTGGTCTAAGGCTTGTAACACAGACAGCTTCCACTGAGTCAACAGGAAAATGAACCTCTCTCTGTGTGTTACATTGAGTTGTAAATTTGTTACAGTTCAGAGCAGTCTCACATGGCTGTGAAAATATAAACACAAATATCTACCTTGAATTTCTATCTTTTAAACAATGTTTAATACACAAAAAACAAATTGCAGCCTTTTCAAAGCAAGACTTTTATTCCAAATGTTGTCATCACTGTGTTCACATGTGATGTGAACAAAAAGCATAAATTCAACCAGTCTAGAGCAACAGCCAATCATAACACTTACTGTTGATAATGTTCACCACGTTCAATATCTTACTTTAGTATGTTAGCTAAATGATGATGGCCAATTAGCACTAACACAAATGGATCCCATTTGTGCACATCTTGTAAACATAGATGTTTGTACCCAGTTTCACAACAATCCAATCAATAGTTAGTAGTGGAGATGTTTTCATTAGCAAACCAAAAATATCAACCCTCCATTGGCCTTAGAGAAATAATTGCCGCATCACCAAGGTCAGACAGATTCGACTGTAAACCACGAGCATCCATCAAGTAGTGCTGATGTATCTACGTGACAGATGTTTGTGGTTTACAGAGTCTTTGAATATCTGTGACAATTTCTTGGCATAACATCCAATATTTGACTTTTTCCTCTCCGCTGTCGCCAAGTGCTTCTCACTATGAGAACTGTCGGGTTTTTCCTTTCTGTATTACCATAAAGTGTCTTGAGATAAATGTTTTTTTAAGATCTGGTGCTATACACGTAAAATGTAATTAAATTGAATTACAGTGATCCCTCACCATATTGTGCTTCACCTCTCGTGGCTTTGATACATCACAGTTTTTTGTGACTATCATATGTAAATTTAGTCTTCATTACATCCCAGGATTCTGCGGTCTACAAGCATTTTTAGATTTTAATTATTTTTGCGGTAAAATAAGCAATTTCTAGCCTAAAAATAAATAATAACCGTGGGAAAGGTTTATAAGAGTGTGGGTAGGTTTTATAAAGGCTTAAAAAAATAAAATAAATATATGGTTACTATGGTTACGCGTGGGGCTCTAGAACTTAACCCCCTCAATAGGCGAACACTGTATCTCCTGCTGGTGCTGAGCCATGGGAGCCATGGGATGACCATGAATGACTGTGTAATATTCTGAAATACTTTTGTCTGGACATGTTTGCATGTTTGTACAGAAGCAAAATCAAACAAATAATACAATATGTATAATCACTATATGATGAACCGAGGGATAATGTGCTTGTTAACAAATGCCATATACTGCTGTGTTTGTAAATGATGGAGTGATTTTTATCTGACATGGTAAATGTGGAGATATTATGCGTCCTCTCTGCTTGCATCCCATAAATAGTCCTTGGATGAGATATTTTTAGCACAAAGCTATTTTTTATGCATCTTTGATGCTGCACAGGTTCTAACTCACTGTAATGCTGTTACCATTTTGTTGTTCCTACTGTCTCGCCAGATTAGAAAGAAATTTATCACAGAAATGTTTTTTAATCTGCACTTTTATTTATTCAGAGATTCAGCTGATTCATAGATTCATATTCTCTTTCTCATCTGCACTTTGTGTACAATAAAAATATTGAAGAAGATAATTATTGTCCAATTCTATAGCTCAACAGAAAAGATAATATTTTACCTCATTGTTTTGGTCTTATCTCATAGAAATAAAGAGTGGTACAGATACAGCTATTCAGTTAAAATAGGCAGCCATTTACAGCCATTATAGCTCCTATTATTCCTCTTTATGTTCACTGCTATGCAACAAACAGTAGACAGTAAATTAGCAACTAGTTGACAGTATAGAGTGGAGCATTTTGCTTCATATACATTTGTCTGTTTGCTGGATGTGTTAAGTGGCAGCTGCAACTGCAAAGCTACCTCAGAAACGTCCAAATCAGAAGAAATGTTTCAGCTAAAGTACAGATCGAATGATGCCCTGGAAACGTCCCTAATAAACTGGTCTGCTTGCTGAACTGATGCACCAAATTCACACACACACACACACACACACCAAATCTGGGAACCATACGTCCATTATTGGGCCAATGGTATTATCATTATCAATAATAATAATAATAATAATGATAATAATAATAATAATATCCATTTGCTAGTTGCCTATTTCATCAGCTAATTTGGTGCCACTTCGTCTGCCACTTTTGCGTTGAAATGGCTGATGAGGTTATTAATGGTGTGGTTTAGAAATGTGGTTTAGAACATGCTGAACATTTGTTGATATTAATTCTGTGTTCATTTCAAAAATATTGATCAGTAAGAGTTTTAATATTTCTCAACAATGGCCTCTAAAACATTACTGAACATTACTTATATTTTCCTCACTAGTATGATGACGAGTGATATCCCTCCCTGTCAAAACCTTTCTTTAACCTTTAGGCCATCACTGACCCCTTTTTGTGCGGCTGTACAATGCCCTCATCTCATCTCCCAATCAAATGCATTAGAGTCTCTGCTTGAATGCATCAAACATGATAGCAGATACATGAAGCAGATACAGATAAAGGTTGTCCCCTTGCCCAGAGCGACTGTACATCTACTCGTGTTTAAAGGCCTTTTGTCTACTTCGAGGTCAGGTCATTCATCTTGCTATAATAATGCTTTTCAGATGTCTTCAACATTAAGTATCATAACATGGTGAGGAGATAAGTGAGGCTGGATGCTGTAGAAAAGGTCACACTGAAGTAACAGAGACAAGACTACGAGAACCGATTGTTATATCTGTGGAGCAGTTACATTGTGTGATAGGTCAGAATCTGTGTCGTAAAATCTTGCCATCGGGGACAAGGCCTGGTTGTTCATTTTTGTTTTTCCTCTGTAATTCACAGCTGTCACATGCTTCAGCTCCTGTTCACTCTCTCTGCTGTGGTTTAGTGTTGAGCTAAGAGGCTACAGCACCAGACAAGCAGACACACTCCAGAGACATACTGCAGCTCCTGCACCTACAAACACTCTATAGTCTGCTCTGATAGACAATAAGACACAGTGAGACATTTCACTTCTTGCACCCCTTGTGGGGTGATTTCTGTCTGCAGTGGTCAGTACCTGCCATAAGTAGTCCACAGAGAGAAAACCAGTGCTCCAGTGAAAGGATCATGGAAGCTCAAGGTTCATTGATCCGCGTGGGGATTAAAGGCTGACTCATGTGGAGAAACCCCACGGGAGACTTAGTGTAGCACCAATTACACCCACTCTTAACACTGGCTATGATAGAAAACTGTTAGAACATTCTGTTTTACTGCACTGGCTGTGAAATCGTACTGTTAAATGAAACATCCTGCTACTGGAACATGACTGCTTCAGTATCATGCATGTATGTTGATACACACTTATCATTTCTTCTGTTTGTTCTTCCTATGTCATAGTTCTACATGTGATCACATTTTCTTTAACATCATGTGGACGAGTGGGTGTGTGTGCGTCATGATGGCACCAGGATGCATTTTGGGAAAAGGGAAAGATGTCGGAGGCAGTGGGAAGCGCTGAGGTATAGACTCTGCTCTGCTGGGAAACCTTAGGTCCTGATGTTCTTGTGGATGTTACTTTGAAACGTACCACCTAACCTAACAATTGTTGCATACCAAGTACACACAGTCATGGAAACTGTGGTCTCTTTCAGCAAGCTAAAGTTCCTGCCATTTTGCAACAATGGTTCAGGAACACAACAGTGGAGTGGTTGGCAGAACACAACAACAACAAATTTAAGGTAACTTAACTCCAAAATCTCAAAATCTTAATTCAATCAAGTATCTGTGGGAGACTCTGGGCAAATAAGTCCAGTCCATGGAGGTCCCTTCTCACAACTTACTTGAATGGTTTATTCTTAAAATCCTGGTGCCAGATACCACAGCTCACAGCTCTGACCTGTCATGCTTTGACAGGTCAGAGCTGTTTTGGTGGCATGAGGCAAAATCTCCATAATACCAGAGTATTTCTGAAGAAACAGCTGATACAATTTAGACTCAGAATAGCATGAAATCTAAAAAAAAAAAACAGCAGTTGTGTGTAAAGAAACACATTCTTGATGAGAGAGGTCAGAGAAGAAGATTGCTTCCAGCTGATTGAAAGGCTGTTATAACTGTGTGTTTACAACTGTGCTGAGCAGGAAAGCATAAGAATTGACAACACATCCAACCTTGAGGTGAATGGACAACAACAGAGATCATAACATTGTCCAGTCCTGTCAGCCAACAACAGAAACCTGAGGATGCAGTGGTCACAGACTCTAAACATAGCCTTGACTGACAGACCTGTATTTCTGCTGAGGCAGCAGATTGTGGACAACAACATGACTTTATGGATCCAAACTGCTTTATGAACACAAAGAGCATGAATATGTGAACATAATGCCCCATGTCACCAAACAAAAGATGCCTCAAACTGGTTTCATGAACATGACAATGAGTTCAGTGAACTTCAGCGACAAGCAAACACCTTTGGGACATTGTAGACGAGGCAGCATGAATCATGCAATGTAATTGTGTCAATGTTTCCAGCATCTTGTGAAGCGAAGTGTCTGTAGAAAGAGTTGGGATGAGATCAAAGTGAAGCCTTACCCAGGATTAGTATAATGTTCCTAATAAAGTGTTCGATGAGTGTACAGATCTGTCCCTTGTGTTGGTTTGAGCTGCCGCTAGTATTTTATTTGAAGATGTGAACATTTGTGTTGATGATAGTATTTGGTCCACTTTGACTGTTGCCTAACAATATGCTGTTTCATCCAGAGAGCTGACTCACTAGTGTTTCCATAAATGTATGAGCTCAGCTGCAGTTACACTCCTTTGGAAATGCTTGTCAGACGATGGTTAATAGGTTTGGAGACTCTTATCACACTTCATTCACACTCGCCATAAACCTGCACCAGTCATGACACAGTTACTTGTCTAAAACATTGAGTCTGTTCCTTCTCTCTGTGGTGGTCAACTTTTTAATAAACACACCAATTGCAGCTACTAAATCAGCATCCAAGTAAAAACAGTTGTACAACATGAACATGATAATCACAAGTAGTAAGACAGTCAGAGTTCTATGCACAGCATATAAAATTAATAGCTTAATGAAGTGAGCCAGTCCCTCATTGTTCACCTATTGACCTCTGTGTGACCTCTGGTGAAAGTTGTCTGATTGGTCAGGTGACTCTAACTACTGTGTTTTGTTAAGTCAAACTTGCTGATTTATCATGTCTGAACTTTTTACAGGAATAGAATGAAATGAAATCAAACTGAGCTGAAGTCAGCTTAGTAGACCAGACTGAAATGGATCTGGTCTAGATGACTTTTTTTTGACTGGTTCATTTGGGATCCAGCTGAAGATAAAAGGGACACGTGTCCTTATTACAAAACAATTAGCTCTCCATATTCATGTCTATTGATCTCAGACTGAAGATGCTCTCAGAAACCAAACATACTTTAATAAATGATGTGTCCAGGTCTCAGACTGTGCCATACTAGCCTACTTTCTTTGCTACTTCGGGAGATATATTGTTTCTAGTTGCCTATCATCATCATGCTATTTCCTAGGTCATACATTATATATGTTATGTTCTGCATTTTGCATGTAAACAACATGGCAGTTTAGTTCGTTATCACAGCCACATCAAAGGACAAACAATATGCTTTTGTATTGTATCTATGAAGAAAGGGAAGCACAGATTAGATATTATTCATGTGCATTCACCGTCAAAACACATTAGCCTGACACGTGAGGTGCAGGTCAGTTGTTCCCTTACCTGCCGGAGGCTGCGCGTGTTCACGGAGACAGATGTCAGCAGAGGCGGGCTGAGCGCGCGCTCAGGTGAGGGACACGTCCGAGCACGACCGAGGAGCAGCAGCGCGCGAGGGAGGAGAACCACGAATCCAAGATTTGGGTCAGAGCTGCTTTCGCCATCCTCTCAACGTCACAGGCCCGCTCGGATCCCGACACCCAGTCCGTCTGCAGCCGATCACGATCCAGATGCTGTGAAATCCACCGAGACTCCGATAACAGCTAATCCACGAGGTTCTCACATCCACACACGGCGAGATGCTCTGTGCTACGAGGATGTAACCGAGTCTGCACGAAGCATCGCCCCCTCACCGAGGCTCTGTCTCCTATCTCTCCTCCTTCTCTGCTTCTGCCTAATTCACTGCTTCATCGCTCTATTTCTGTCTTCCTATGACGCTCAGCCACATTTCCACCTCGCCGCGCTCCCTCTCTGTGCGTCTCAGCGCTGCGCTGCGCCCAGAGGATGTCGAACATGTGTTGGGGGTGGGGGTTGGGGACTGCTGACTTCATGGTGGCACGCTTACTTCCACTGATAGGTGGAGGACGGCGGCAGCGGCAGTTTCACCGCCACTTGCTTTAGATAAAATCAGCTTTGGCCTGTTTTTTTTTTTTTTTTTTCATGTAAACGCTACTATTTTGGATTCAAACATCTGAGCTGTCACAGATGAGATTAGCACTGATTGGCGGAGTAGCACAGTAAAGAGGGAGGAGGTGATTTCTATATGTGATGTGATAAAATCACTGTCATGTCATTAAACACCGCCCCAGGACTGAGAGGGAAAACAAACCCTGCAGGCTCAAGAAAGGAGACACAACACAAGAGTGGTTTGTTCTCACTTAACACTGCTGCTTCTTTCTAGACAGACAAGACAAATTTCTCTACATCACACAAATGGAGCACAGGGAGAAGAGAAGATGTGGGAACAGAGAGGAAAAAGAGGGAGGGGGAGGACAGAGAAAGACACAGAGGAAGAAAGAGCAGGAGAAAGAGAACAAGGAGCTTTGGAATATTTATAGACGAGCGGAGACTGATGTAAAGAAATAAGCTCCTCTGTTTCCGTGCTGTGACACACAGTCGCATCTCGGATGATACGCTGTCAGGCCCAGTCATGTCAAAAAAGGGAAGCGATGGTGCCTCTGCTGCAAAGATTCACAGTTACTGCAGCAGCAGCAAATTACACACAAAAATGATCTGGCTAAAGCTTCAGCTGGAAAGTGTTTTTTAAATGGATGTTGGTGCTGTATAAGGGTCCTAAAGTGCACTCAATCAAGGAAATGATGGCTCTTGTGACAATCACAAGAGCCATCGGACTGAGTCACATAACCAATGAGGTTATCTGGGAGGGAGAGGAAGGAGATATGAACACAGGGAGGGGATTTTTGGAAAATATAAAATTCACTGGATTTATTTATAGTCTCATTTTTTTTCCATCGGGATGTGAGGTGCTGCTGTTGACGGGCAAATATTTTCTCTGATCGCTGAGGGAAAATGAGTTTTAATGTACGAGACATGAGACACTGCTCTCAAATTTAAAAACATGCATACGCAGTGTGTGTGTGGAGACCAGATACCTCTGGGCTTATGCTATGACCTAGTTTGGGCCTTGATGCTCCCAAGCCTGGCAGGCTGAGTGTGTGTCTGTGTGTGTGTGCCATCCATACAGTAAATGAATGTGCATGAGTAGAGAGAGAAAAGAGAGGAAGATGGCGTAGAGGAGAAAGGATGTGGAAATGTATGTATGCATGAAGTGACGCTCCACTGAAGCTGCTGTGTTACTTGTGTGACTAAGAGCCTCAGCTGGATGGCACACAAAGAGGTGAACATTCACGTGGTGCCACAGAGATTATCCAAAGAAGCGCACACACATTGATGAAAATTACACAGCTTCTGCCTCTCTGGCCAACAACCTTATGTAACTTCAAATGCAGAAAAATGAGAAATTACACAACTTGATGAAAGGACGGTGAATTCAGACACTGACCCTGAAGCTTTCACATCCCGCTGGAAGAGTTTTATGATTCAGATCACCTTGGTTTGTGTGTAAAGATGAACAGATTAGCATTAGCTCTGTAAGAAGATTAGAATAGGCACTTATTGGCACTAGAATCACTGACTTCATTTACATATGGCATAAAATTAAACATTATCCTGTGACGTGTCTTGTGGCTTCCTAACTGCTATAGTTACTATAAATCCATACGCTCTTACTCTATGAATCTATGAATAAGCTTCTATTTAATGCATTATATGGCCTTATGTAAGAAATGAGTGGAATCATTTCGCCCCAGTTAGTTCCTATCCTGTCCTCTGGCTAAATCCGACTCTATTGTTAGTAATGGTTAATGCTGTATTCAGACTATGTATAGCACTGACAAAAAAATATTAGCTATTAAACATAAAATGAAGAAATTCTGTTAAATTTCACTGTGATGTGTTCAATCAATGCGCTGCCAAAGTGCTGAATGTTTCAGAAAGATTCAGGCCAACAGCTAGTGATAAAAATAGATGTTTCACACGCACACACACACACACACACACACACACACACACACATACACAAGCACACATATGGCTTCAGTCCTTCGGTCCCACAGAGTCATGCATGTAACGGCTGATGGCGGAAAATGATGGGAAAAGACTCATCAGCACAGACTCATCAGTAAACACAAGTGTCCAATTTGCTCAAAACAGGAAATGACACACACACACACACACACACACACACACACACGCACACACAGATATTTGCTCTTGGTAATGTTAAAAAAAAAAAAATCTGAAAAAAAACCTAAATCTATGTCTTCTTTCAGATGTCAAAGGTCTTACAGGATGTGACAACTGATGACATCACAGATTGCTCATAAAAAGCAAATAATCCTCCATATATTTGATTTTATTTGCAGTCTAACTCTCTGGTAAAACAGTCTCATCTCTTTAAATCAAGTGAAAGACTCCATAAAACCAGTTCACAATGTTGTAAACAATTAAAGGAGCCTCCCACTCAAACATGCAAATCAACTGTTTGCTGTTTCTCATACTGAAGTGGTAAAAGTGTGTTTTAGTTATTAAAGATTCTTAAGAGCGTCTTTTCTTTTCTTTTTCAGAACCAAATATACTGGAACAGATTGTCAAGGATGGATTCAACAGTTTGTTTGTCCTTACATCAACCCACTCCTGTAAAAAACATCAGGTTTATTGTGAGCTGCCACCACTGTCTTTCACTATGGTGTCTGGTGGTGATGGACTGCAGGAATTATGGCTAAAAAGTTCAACCTCAGTCTCATTAGACTATAACATGTTTTCCAACTTGCTTTTAGGAGACGTTATGTAAATGTACAACTTGGCTTGGGCGGATCTTACCACCGTACCCCATAGCCCACATATGAAGAAGGAGACTGGTGTCACATGTAGGACACAACCAGTTCATTTGTCAGAAACCCCTGCAGCTCCTTTACTGTTGGAAGCCTTCTCATCTTTTCATCAGTGTTAGATACATGCACAGTTCTTGGCAATGTCACTGTTGCGCTATATTGTCTTCTCTTGTTGATGACTGTTTTCGCTCCACTTCATGGTTTATCTGAAGCCTTGGAAAGTCTTTTGTACCCTCTCATGTCTGATACCTATCAACAGTGAGCTCCTTTGATGCTTGTTGATGCGTCTGTTCTTTAAGGATCATGATTTACGCTGTGAGATGTGACTAAGTACGGTAAATCTGACTAGAGCTGCTGAACTTTACTTGGCTTTTGGATGAAACTTTGTTTCATTCAGTTTGTTTTTCACTTGGATTGCGCAGGTTATGAGTAGGTAAGTGGGTCACAGTATAAAATGGAGACAAGGATCACAAAAACCTGCTTTGTTTGCAGACACTGTGCTTTCAGTATCCAAACACAAATTCCAAAGCTTCTGTAGTATTAAAAATGAAATTATATAATCTGAGGACAGATATGCTTTAATTACATTTGGTATTTATAACACTGTACATTATTAAGGCAAATGCACCTTAATGCTAAATGTCCATGTTTTCTACTTAGATCATCAACAGCTTCAGTGTCTTTACATTCACATAATATCAGGTATGCAGCATAATTTTTAGAAGCTTCTTGTTTCAATGTAAGTCATCTGAAGACAGAGCAGTGGTGACATAGATGTCACCATTGCTTCATCACACATTGTTTGTAGTTTCGCTGGTTTTGTTTTCACATACGAATCCTGCGCTGCTCCTTCCAGAACTCAGCAATGCCCTCAGACAGAGCGAACTCAGCTATGCCCCTGCATTCATTGGGAGTAAACCCCACCAACGCTGTACCCTCTACGTTGACCCCCCGCCTCCCCGCCAGCTCCGCCACCCTGGCCGTGATGAGAGAAGCTGGAGCGTGACAGTAGAGCTGCCCCTCAATGTTGAAAGATGGCCACGGTCCACTGGTGGTCATGTGACTGGGTGGGCTCCCTTTCACGCTCTCCACATTGCAGGCGATTTCCACAGCGCCCTCATGTGGCAAAGCCAGCACCTGCACCCCTGGTAGACCCCCAGGGGTTGACTCTCTAATGGCTGTGGCGATGCTGCGTCCAATGGTGATGTCCTGGGTGTTGATAGTGACGTTGCAGTTCATGACATATGGACTGGCCCCAACACCTGCAATGTATCACAAACTGCTACACATCCCCTTGTTTGTTTCGTGGTAGATAACACCAGAGGGTGTTTATTTCAAGATTATTTTGAATCGTTCTAGACACAGTCAATAAAGACCACATGTATGATAGGAGATATCTGGCTGCTGTCCCCGATGGCTGTGAAATGATCTCCCTCTGGTGAGCTCATGTGTTCACACTGTGAGAAATTAGAGCACAGAGGCCAAGCCAAAGCTAATTTCAGGCGTCAGTGATCTTTGTTCCCAAAAACATGAGGTTTACTTTATCCTGGTGGTTATTTACATGTGACTACCAGGGAGTCTGGATGATTTATTGGATGCTATTTCTTTTCATTCAGATTCACTGGACCTTTATGAGTTTGTCTTAAACAACCTGTTAACAGGAATATACAGAGGTTTATAATTCTAGCCACACAGCCTTGATATGGAGTTAATCACAGATTAGTTCTGCTGGACTTGTAATGTTACATGATGTTACAACTAATGCTACAGTGTCATAATGCAGATAAACAGCAGGGTATTTTGCAGGTACCTTATTCAGGAGAACACTTCAGGAATATCATGTTTGGGTTGTATTGGGAGAATGTGTCTTTAAAAAATGAAACACTTAAATATGTCACATCAGTTCAGGTTTTTCCTTTAAAGAGGTCAGAATAGAGGAGAGTACTGATCTATCTGTGGTCAGGCTGTAACAAATAATATCCCTGTAAGCACAGAAATAAAGTCAGCAGCATTATATAATCCTGGCAAAGAGACACTGTGACCTTCCTGTCCGACTCAGATATTTACCTACATCAGCAGGTCCTAGATTTACAGTTCAGTGACTTTTCTGGCTCACCTGTGAGGCCGAATCGTTTCTGCGGATGAGGACCAACGTCGGGTCTGATCGCCTGCAGGTTCGGCGTCTTCTTGAACCAGCCCATCTCCTTTCTCCTCTGAGCCAGCCCCCGCTGAAGGGGGGAGTCTGCCCAGCCGAACAGGAAGGTGCTGGTGCCCTGGACTCTCTGTGTGAGACCCTGAGCCACAGCTGAACCAGCAGGAGCACAGGCATATTGATTAACCAGCAAAGGGAACATATAACATCACATGACATTGAGAAACATAGAGCACCTTTTACATATATACATACACAATCATATTCATTGTCAGTGAGTTTGCCAGTTATTTTTCTGCAGTCGCCTCACAGATGATGATCCTGCACCCTACAGGCCACATGCAGACTTACTGCTCATTAATGACCTCACACATGCAGAAGAAAGCTAAGTCAGCTGCTAAAGTGTGAAACTAATCAATAGCACTGGAGGCAAAAGGTGTCACATCATCAGCCACCAGCTCTTTGCAGGACATATAGAGTTACACAGATAAAGGCAGTTTGATACTTTCAAAATTGCTGTGGTCACCTGTCACACAGGTGTCATACAGAAAAATAAAGAGTTTAATGTTTCACCTGTGAAACAACTGAAAAAACACAGGTGATGACTGATCCTTTAAAGCCAATGTACAAGGACAGAACAGGATCAACTCTCTGAGTAACACAGATATGAACACACACACATAAACAGACGACATCTCACCGAGAGCCTCGCTGGCACAGTCCTCCACTCGCACTTCCTCCCCCAGGGGGTAGATGGGTATGAGGTCCACAGCACCCATACAGGGGTGGACCCCCTTGTGTGCGCTCATGTCAATCAACCTGCAGGCCGTCTCACAGGCGGATAGAACTGTCTCTCCTGGAATACATCGAAAATAACATCAAACAGTATGTTAAGTCCTGGTGGGATGTTGGAGAAAATACTTTTTACATAAATAAGTTATTTTTTACTTTACACCTCTGTGTATTTGTTGCAAGAGTAGGACAAACAACTGTAAACCTCAACAGCTGTGTAACAGGGTTTTGTTTTGGACAAAATAGACTTTTTATTATGATCTTTGCTTGAAAAAGGTTCATCCTTTTTGTGTTTTAATCTGTGACAAAGCTTATTAAAGGATTGGAGAGCAACGGACAGAGATTGAAACCCTGCTGGAGCAGCAGCTGCTGCGCCAATAGCTGATTTTTTCCCATACAGCAGGACACTTACTGATGGAGTCGATGCTGGCAACAATAGTGATGACAGAGCGGTTGTAGTCATGATCATTAAAGATGTTCAGCACTGTGGTCCCCTCTCGTCTGACACCTGATGTATGGCAATAACAACAAATGTCCAGATATTTGAATTTCACATAACGGCCAAAAGCGAGCATGCACAAGTTTCATTACTCAAATGTTTCTCTGTACAGGATAACATCAGACTTGCCATCAGTTTTGTATAAAGCTGCCTCAGCCACAGTCTCCACCAGGTCTTTTCTGCGAGCCTCAGACACATTGAGGAGACAAGCCACTAGTCGTCTGCCCAGAGAACTAGATGTCATGTTTCTACAAACACAAGAACACAGACTCAAACAAATACTTTAAAAATAAAGAACTCTGAACTCACAACTAAACTTTATTTGGACACAAATGTAACTGAAATCATGAATTTGTCGATTCAAGTGCTTGAGGACACAAGTTTAAGTAAGACTGAGGGTTTTGCTTCTGCTGTGACTTGGTCTGATGTGACCTTGCATTTCCAGTTGCCACTGTTTGTTAAAACTCCTGTGTCATGTGAGATTGAAAATATTCCACCATCTCTGCCACTGATGTGATCTTTATCCAGTCAGTGGTTTGTCCTCTTCAGCTTTGTAGCCAAGATGGCAACTGTTGAGGGTGAGAGGCGTCCTGTGATGCATAGTCAAATTTTTAATATCCATTTTGAGTTGCCATACTTGCACGGTCACTCAAACTCTTTCTTCTTTTTCCTCTTCTTCTTCTTACTATCATCATTATTATTGTCACTTTATCTTTGTTGTTATTCCACCTGTCCCTTTATATTTGTCACTACTTCCATTTGTGTTGACTCAGTGCTGAAAGCATCTGTTATAAACTATAACCTGCTTGATAACAACTGTTCATTCAGGATAAACTGTTCTATTAAATGATGACGCCACCTACAGACAGTTTGTGGAGCTGCAGTTTACCACAGAGCAAATAATATAATAACGAAATCCCATAACATTGATTGAGCTCTGCTTGGCAATACAACATGACAGAACCATACTAACTACAAGATTATATATCAAAATTATTAGTGTAGTTTAAGGACTGTGTAGATTATAACATCGTCCAGTGCAGCCTATAGGAATGATTAATCTGAGAGGTGTTGTTCCATATCAGTGCAGTCTGTCTGCACCGTTACAGAACATGTGCAAAGTCCAACCTGGTGCAAACCAGCTCACTATATTTACATGTGCCTTAGCAGTCAGAAATATGTCATACAAACTTAAACCAGAGTGTCATACCTGCGCTAAACTGGAATCTCAGAATTCTGTGTTAAGAGAAAATACAGCTTTCTCTGCGTCAACGTGTCACAGCGCTGGCTTCTATGTTGCAGCTGCAGTCAACCAGACCAGATCCAGACCCACGGAAAACTTGCAAAAGTAGACGATAGCGTGTGTGGCTAAAAAGTTCAGTAAAAGATGGTTCAAACCCTGACCTACTGAAACCGTCTCTGGATATTTTACATGCTATTTCTGTATCAGTTTAATGAAGAATAACCCGCGACTAAACAGCGAAATGAATTCATGCTTGATGTAGTCATCTCTGTTTTTTTGTTTGTTTGTTTGTTTTTTTCTCTAGCCTCTGCCGTAAGGTATGAGGGACAAAACGAACCCGGAAGTACATAGAAGTCAATCATCCAAAGCTCTAATCGTCTCTGCAGTCAAAGGAAACAGACATGCGCAGTGATGCCGCCAGCTTGCTCTGACAGCTATGGTTGGCGTGTTGTTTTGATGAACAGCGCCTCTTCGTGGTCACAAGGACCCTTAAATGTCAGGGTAAAATAAATGGCGTGCAATTAATTTAAAACTGCTACAATGTGAGACAGAAGACACCGTGTAATGCTAAGTATACCTATATAAGTTATAGGTACTTAATAAGGCTGCCGGGCCTAGTCGCGACGCTAGCTGCTGCTGATACGATGCTGTGCTATTAACTAAACTAGCTATCGTTAGAGAGCTGCTAGCTGACAGAGGGAGCATGGAGTGACCGCGCCGAGGAAGAAAACGCCAAATCATTTTCTTATTTTAGAGTCCATGATATCCACCCGAGCGGTCGCAGTAGGTTTCACTCTGATAACTGTGGCCAAAGCGATGACCTCTGTGGCGGCGACGACATCCTCGGAGTGTCGGGGGCTGCGTGCGGCGGACAGCCGGGATGCACGCCCCAGTGGCGCGCGACAGAGGCTGCAGAGGTTGACGGCGGTTCCCGGTAACGTTCCGAACCGAGTCAACGACCTGCTGCTGCTGCGGCCTGATACGGACAATCAGAGCACATCAACACCCAAAGAGAAGAGCAACAACAAGCATGTGGTTTTTTTCCACGGGGACATTCAGGTGAGTGGTCGGGGAGTGGCCTGACATGGTCCGACATGGTCCTGGGTTAGTCCCAAACCTAAACACAGACAGAGGAAGATTTCTCTATCATTACTCATATTCTCTGAGTAAAACTGACACAGATGATGAATTAATGTCTGGAGCTAAATCTCAGTCAGTGATTAGTTGTTTCCATTTCTACTGAGTTATATGAAATGTTCAACGAGTCACAGAAAATGTGTATGAAATTACTGATGTCATGCAAAGTGCATTTTCTTTCATTCAGTAGATGTTTGTGGTTTTAAAACGATTCAACATGTTATGCAATTTGTGTCACTTTGTGTACACGACTAATTTATATGATCATTAAATGTCATAGACAGAAAACGACAACAACATTACTTAATCTGCTTATTACCTAATCACAACAGTGATGTCATACATGTCATAACCATGCTGTGACAGTCATGACTGGCTCAAAAACCAGGACAAAACAGGAGCTGATACCAGAAGTTAAAGCGAAAGACCATCGGATTTTTGAGGAACCAATGAACCGATGAAAATGTTCAAAAGGAGTGGCAGAGTGACAGAACAGGGAGCAGAGTTTCCTCGTTTTCTTCTTTGCCACAGACTGCAGGTGTACTGTGTCTCTACAGTCTCCAACCACACTTATCAGACATCTGCAACACAGAGACAAGTGGCCAAGAGAGGTGGAGCTGTCACATGACATTTAAAGTTTTTATTTGATGTCTTACTGTACTTTGACATCAGTTTATGGTTTAGTATGTAATAATATAACACATGCATAGAATAATGACAGTAAGATGAGGTGATTCTGATACTATGTTAAAAATACAAAGTGCAAAGTAGTAACACACATAGATACCTATATTGTGTGCTGGTTTAAATAGAATCAGACTGGGCTAGTCTGAATAAACATCACAATCATTCAGGATGTCAAAGCTTTCAGCTTGTTGTCATGGTTGTCATCATCACTGCAGCACATTAAAGACAAACTGCAGAGCTGATCAGGAAAAACAAGGAGTTTTTTTAGTAAGTCAAAGAGGCAGTTACTAATCTCTAAAATCTAGAGAAGTTAAAGGAGTCTAGACACCACACTTTTGTTTTCCTCCTCTCTGAATGCCTTTAACAATGAGGAGCTGCCCTCATTTATCCGTCTATTCATCGTCCTCATCAGCAATTCACCAGCAAGTGTTAACATTCCCACAGCGTGCTGGTATTTCCCAGGAGGTGTTCGTATGCGCAGGATGCTGTCACAGTGACGTTCACGTATAAATAAAATGAATGAAGTGACTGTTCAGGACCAAACACTCACAGTGTGACAGCTGAGGACACACTGCTGCTGCTGATGCTGGAACTAATGCAGCCAAAGACACACTGGTGCGCGTGTGTGTGTGTGTGTGTGTGTGTGTGTGACGTCTTTAGTCAGACTCATCACATTAAAGTTTTGTTCGCAGCCAGATAAATTTATGCTTCACTGCTCTTCACCTTGTTAATCTGTTTAAGCTCATTGTACAAACAGGGAGATTAGGGACCTGTATATATTCTTAGACACAAACAAGTGCAGTGATAATGGTTTTACATCCTATTTTTACACTAATCCAATCCATGCACAATGAAGATGTATGTCACAGCTTAAAATAGTCTCTTTGTGCATGTTGTTTGTGAAGAACTTCCAGGAGGAGATGGCTGTGCAGCCTGAGGGAGCGCAGTGGCTCTGCTGGAGTCTGGAGCAGGTGGCCTACACGTTAGGTCGACGCTTCCCGGGCCATTACGTCTGGGTGGTCAGAGCGTCGCGTATGTACCTGCACAAGTTCAGCTGCTACCACAACTTTGTGGAGAGCAACATGTTCGGTGCTCCGGAGCACTCGCCTGACTTTGGAGCATTGCACCATCTCAGGTTTTAGACCTTTTTTTGTTATTGAGTTATTGTGACCAACAGAAGCATCACAGCTCCATATTGGTATTTTAGTGTCCTTGCATTTGATGGCACGTTTTAGTACTGTGCCTAACCTGAGTGTTATTTGTGCGCAGAGCCCTGCTGAGCCACGGCATGGAACGAGCCGCTCTGCCAAACCCCCTGCAACCACAAGGAGGCGCTGACAGCATCCCCTCTGGGTTTTCACTGACGCTGGTGGGTTTCAGCAAAGGCTGCGTGGTGCTGAACCAGATGGTGTACGAGCTAGGCGGGGCCCGCTCCGACCCACACATGTCTCCCTTCATTAAATCCATCTCTGCCATGTACTGGCTGGACGGCGGACACCCGGGGGGCAGCGAGACCTGGGTGACAGACAAGCAGGTGCTGAGGGAGCTCGCCACCAGTGGGGTGGCGATTCATGCCCACGTGACCCCGTATGAGGTGTGCGACCCGATGAGGGCCTGGGTCGGCCGCGAGCATGGACACTTCATCAAAACCCTGGAGGAGTTTGGGGCCTGTCCCAGTAAGAAGCTGCACTTCGAGGACGAGCCTCCATCCATCGACAACCACTTCAGGGTCATCCAGGAGTTCTGAGTTTGGTTCACTACACACACACACACATGCACACGCACACCAAAACCATTGGCTGATTGTTTGAACGTCCCTGATCTTTAGTTTAACTCTGAGATTACAGATTACTCTCTGCTGGTGTTACCTCAGTGTTTATGATGATTTAAGGGCTCAGACTTTAGAGCATGTGTTCGATGCTTGTGTCCTGTACTCTGTGATTCATGTCTACAACTAAATGCACTTAATCTGAGGTGGAATGATCCAGAAGCCTTCTCCATCCTCATCTATGGCACGGAGACGGATTATGAAGGTTTGATTTAGCATCTAGAGTCTTCCTCTTTTAACGTTTTACTCTTTAGACTGATTGTAAGCTTGAATTAATGCAGAGCTGATGACTTTGATTTTCCTTACGAGGGAGATTCTTTAATTTAAGATGTATAAAAGTTAGTGTGTCGTTGTGACTTATTTTGAATGAATGCGTGTTTGTCTGAAGTAGTTTATTACATTCTCTTCATACCTGCACTTGAGTTGAGCTACTTTTAGACTTTTAACTGTAGCCAATGAATGAAGCTGATTACTTGGCTGTGATAGTTAAAATGGCCGTGTCATTCCCTCAGCGTGATCCAGACCTTTTCTGTTTTAAATGTCACAAGGCTGCGCTCCAAAAGGAGAGCAAAAGAAGAAAAAAAATGTTGAAGCTTTATTTTGGTAGTAACCTTAATTTGACCATAGTGAGCATGTTGTTGCCATGGTGACAAAAACAAATGATTAGCTCATTATTATAACGCTAAACCAAAATTATAACAGCAGACACAAAGTCGCCTCAAGCTGTTCACATGGTCTTCATCAGCTGATGAAGATCACATTGACGTCAGTGAGATTGTGTTTCAGGTTTAACTCAATAAATTATTGTTATTATTATTATTATTATTATTATTATTAATATTGTTATAACAGTGATGTGTCACTGTTTTCAGCTGATTTCATGAGGACAAACTGTTGAGTGTCAATGCTAATTAGCTGTGTTTGATTAGATGGTCTCCTCACTAAACTTTGATGTTATTTTGTCAATATACCAAATTAACTGTAATGATGTTTACAATGTGCTCACATCAAGGGTTGTCTTAATTGTATTGTCAAATGACATTTTTCCTTGTGTTTTATATATATATATATATATATATATATATATATATATATGTGTGTGTGTGTGTGTGTGTGTGTATATACTGTCCTGGTTTGATGTGGCTGCACACACACCCGCTAGTTTTGCCTGTGTCTGCTCAGATCAGTGCAGGCAGCGACTTGTCAGTTCATCAACCTGTTGTACAATGTGTTTGTAAGTTTCCACAGCATCTTTGCACTGCGCCGACGCCGTGACCCTTTCTGCCGAATGTAACTTCAGAGCCATTCCATTGTGTTTACTACTCGCTGCGCGTTACGCTGTTTAAAACCCTGAGAGTAGATATGTGTAAAGCTGTTAAAAAGCTCAGCACACAGCGTTTTACATTTGCTGCTCACTAATTAGTACATTAATACCACACCACTTTATCCTGTTAATGGGTCACCAGTGACGAGGGAGAAAGCAGGACAGTTACTGGAGTCACTTTGTAGCAGCAGGTGGCAGCAGCGAGGAGAAAGAACTGGAAAAAAAAAAAACTGTTATATCACTGGATTCAAGAAAAGAGACAATACGCATCATCAGATATTTTCTACAATCTTTAATGAGCTTTTTCAGTTTGCTTTGTGATACCTACATATTAGCTTGCAGTTGATCAGAATACATTATGGTTTTTCTTTTTTTTTTTTTAGTCATTTCAGATGCAATCAGAATGCTCATACATTAAAAATATAAAATGCAAAATAAACATACATCTCTGAAAGGTTTACTTCTTGTGCTTGTGACTGATTTGACTTAAATCTACTACACTGACCTTCAGTCTCGATGCAGTGGAAGGAAAAGAAACAAAGTGTTAGGGTGACATCAGCGACGCTCCACTTGTGGAGGATGACGGCTCTAACATGCACAGGTCACCGAGTGACTGCTGCAGGAAATAACAGCACAACAGCTGCACGAAGCAACAAAGTCACGTTCAAGTGACACACAAACAATGGCAGCAAAACACGAGCCACTTTGTCCAAACCTATTCAAACATGTCGTCATCCTGCAACGTGAGATCCCTGACATCACTGCACTGCAAAACAAGTCCATCCTCTCTCTTGATTTATTACATGACAGGTTTTAAATCCTGTTTTTACAGACTGCTGCAGCAGGATATTCAACTTCACTTCTGTACATCTCAACTTGAAGCTTTACTCTGTGAAGGCACGTCGTCTCAGCCTGAACCAAGATTCATATAAGACACCGTTACACGTTTGGAGAGGTATTGAAGAGAGATGTGACCAGACTGAGGAGTTTTAACTCATGAGATGAAGAATAATTCCAGCTTATTTCTTTATACAGTAGTAAAGGAGACAATGAGGCATCTTTAAACTCTATAATCAGCATCACACTGACAAAAAAAAAATCCTCACAACACGCTCGAGTCCAGTCTCATCAAGTCTCTAGCTGAGATGAAAATCTTTTACAGTGTGGTGTTCCAGTTTTAAAAGGATGACAGCATACACATGAGAGCATGGCCGTGGCTGGAGACGCCCATCTACCACACAAAGGCCATTGTGCCAGCTGGTGACAACAACAAATACAAATACAATGTGGTCTTATTCAGTTTGGCACCTCACAACAAAAAGAGGAATGTTTCACTGGAGGTTAAGAGCAATCAGAGTTGCCAGCGCTGCACTTTAAGAGAGGTGAGTTTTTTTTGTTTTTTTTTCTTTCCTTGAACAAAAGATGGCAAATCCTGTGAGTCAATAGCACCTCATATTTCACATTATACAGTGGTTCTCTCACCGCAAACATCCATTTCTTTCTACGACTTTATCATCAACCATTTAAGCTTTCGCGCCCACATATCTTAACAATCAACATCAGAGCGTAAACAGGCTCCACATTTCAGAAACTGATCATTTAAATACCCCTTTCTAGACAGACACATATCAAAGTATTTAATCACTTCCTCTTCACTAAAACCATCTGACTCATCTGTTCTTTTTCACATCTTCTCTTTACTTCCTAGTATAACCTTACAAACCAATTCATCATCTCTCCGAACTCACTGCAGTCAAACATTTATTACTTATTACACTGAAACCACATCAGCATCTTGTTTTAAATAACACCATGATCATTTGACATCACCTGTCTCCCAACATAATCTTCCTTAAAAAGACATGTGAGCACATTATTTACATAAAAATATAAAGTATAAGTCCAGCACATAAATAATAATAATAGGCCTATAAGATAACATTAAGAAATACAAAACAGAGTGAGCAGAGTGTGAGCAGCACGCCCTGAGATGAAAACAGGAACAGATCACTTCAGGCCAGACCCTGACCCAGACCCTGACCCTGACCCTGACCCAGGAGGACGACAGTAGCTTTTCATGCTGAGTCTATAAAAAGCAGACTGAATGGCTTTGGTGAGGGACTGAAAGACAACAAACCTCTGGAGGACACACAAACGTACAAACGTTCATAAATGGCTCCTGTTTTGTTTTATCTTTCCAGAACGTGTGCCGATGAAGTAAGTGCTGAAGTCGCGTTTCTTTCCCGCTAACAAAGAGGAACTTAAGAGCTCGGTGAGGAAATCATTTGAGTAAGTGCGGGTGTGGTGTTTGAATGTCTGAATGAGTCATTAGTTTTTTCAGCCGTTACTGTTTAAATTCCTATCTCACGATGGAGGGATGAGCAACAGCTCCATGAGTACTATGATTTGTAGCTCACTTCTTGTCAAAGCAGCTCTTATAACAAACCAATTAAGATTAACAGTAAACACAGAGGTGTTTGAGCTCCATGGAAGGAGACTACACTATGGTTCGACTTCTTAAAATGACTTTTATCTAAAACCCTGAGCTACATTTAAATCCTTGCTGTGTGGCAGACATGGAGAAAATCAAAGTGTGACATCATGGGACAAGGCAACAACATAGAAGGAATGTAATCCGTCTGTGTGATGTGTCCTGCTGCTGGCTGGTTTCTGAGTGGAAGTGCAGCCTGGACATGAAAAGCAGGTGATAAGAGATGGAGCGGAGACATGGACAGCAGCATGTTTGATCATGTACCCAGCCACAGGTTACATTACTAAAACTTGACCTGGTTTGCCATAACGCTGCGGCCCTGCTGTCCCTGTAAATGAGGACATTATTACACTTCCTCTATGCAGAGGTGTTTATCTCAGTATCACACATTTCTGCTAAAGCATGAGTGCAGCTAATATTGAGCGGGGCTGGTGACGAGAACACTACCCACCTTAAGGCAGAACTTTTGTTAAGGTGTCTTGAAAAATAAGATTTAAAATACACAAGAGAAGTATTTGCATAGATTTCCCTAGAAATACTCCACACTAGCCTTCATCAGTACAGGGACGACTAAACAGTCAACACCACGCAGACTGACGCAGCCCCCAGAAACACCAACATTTCAACAATGAAAGGAATTAAATACTTCAGGTTAAACACGCTGCATTAACTGAGACATTTACATTTTTTCCATTCACTTTAACAGCAATGGATCAGTGAGATCTGAAAAATTTAGCTGGTTATCTTTGGTTTGAGTGGTCGATCTCAAGATTTTGCGAATTAGTGGAAACCACCTTGGTGCTGCTGGGTGGAGGGCAGCTGGGTTTATTGTGGAGACATAAAACAATTTAAAAGCTTAGAGGACGAAGTGGGCACCACACCCCCTCACGCCTGCGTCTCCTCCATGTTTATTCATTTCACTTTTTTCTTTTTCAAAAGTCCCCGTCTCCAGGGGCGGACGTTTCCTCGTCGAAGCGAAACCTTTTCGCATGAGTGGGTGGCGAGTCCAGGAAGTTCTCCTTGTCCTCGGGGTCTTCGGGCGGCGCTGCCCACTTGATGCCGCAGCTCCTCTCGCGGACAATGCGGGTAGCGGTGGGTTCTGGGCTCAGACAGAGATGCTGCAACAGCCACGGGTGGCTCATACAGTCTGTAGCGCTGGGCCGGTCCCTGAGAGCAGAACAACAAACAGCCTGTCAGTGACATCACACTTCACTGAACCCAGACCTGCAGCTATACATTATTTACATTATCTACTAATAAGTTGCTCATAGGCTGGCAGGCAAATGATTTCAGTCAGTGAAATGTCAAGTACAACAGCTTTTCACTGGTCAGAAAAACTTCACCAGTCGTCAGTGTCTGAAACAAAACATCACGTCAGTTAAGTTTCCTTGTGGAAAAACGTCTCTCACCCTTTTGTTTACAGCAGCGTGTTAAAATTCCATAAAAAAAAAAAAAAATACATCAGTGGTGTATTCGTGTTTCGCCTGTGGTGTCACTGTTTTTCACTCACTCTGGTGCTTTGACCAACAGCTTGCGGATGAAGTCCACAGCCAGCTCAGACACCCTGGAGAAGGTCTCCCTGCTGTAGTCCACGTTGACCTGGGACACGTTCAGATACGTCTCCTGCTTGTCGTCGCCCGCGAACGGAGACTCGCCCGTCACCAGCATGTAGGCTATGACACCCACGCTCCTGAGGGAACAGACACATGCAGGAAAGACAGTCAAAACATTCAGAGGATCTCCTGCGGGCTACAAAAAGCAAACAGTGTAATGTTTGTATTAATCTAAAACAAGGATAAGTACACAAAAGAAAAAGAATCATCATGTTGAATAGTAAAATAATCACCCAAACTGTAAACAACTACTATCACTGAGCTGCTTTGTGGTTTGTGGATTAACACTGTGATGAATCATCTTCACTTTCATATACAAATCTTTCGGTTTAGATAATGGAGTTGTAGTTTGTGTTGCTGCCCCTTCTCCAGGGACCAGCTATGTGTGTTGCAATATTACCAGAAATGATGCACAACAACTACACTGTTTCTTTCTTGTCGCATCACAATGATTTGCTGTGCAGCTGCTGAACATTCAAACAGAGCAGACTCACCACAGGTCTGACGCTGTCGTGATCGGCTCATAGTTCAGGATCTCTGGAGCTGGATGACCATAAAAAAAAAAAAAAAAAAACACAGTTGTGATTTCAAATGTCTGGACATCTCGTGTCGTCTTGTTTCATCGTTTTTATTCTGCTACACAGCTGTAATAAATGTAAAATTTACAAACAGAATCAAGGCTGAAAGACATAAAAACTAACCATTAAAGTTTTTTTTTTTTTCCGTGAATAGGTTAAACCCAGTTTAATCATCTGTATTTCAAGACATTGTCTCCACCTGTAATTGGAGTGACATTATTGCTAATGAGGCAAGTCACAGCTTCTCCTTTCTAACAGATTATACCTAATGGTTTAAATACACACTTCAATTAGAATAACATGAGATGAGGTGAGGTTTCACTCTTAAGGTTTTTTTTTTAATGTGGTTTTGTTGGGTGACGTCCGCTCCTGCCTGATGTCTTTGAGTCATCATAGAATAAATGTTTTAAGAACATCACCTTACCCACATACTCAGGTGTGCCAAGAATCTCTCGCAGTTCTCCAACCGCACCCAGTCTACGTGCCAGGCCAAAATCTACGATCTTTATGTCTCCTGGAGGAGACAGGCTGGTGAGGAGAATATTCTGTGGCTGAGGAAAAAAAAAACATGACGCAACACACAAAGAGGAAACACGGTGAACATCATGTGAAAGCAGAAGTGGTTTTTGAGATGAGAGGTTCTTTAAATTTGTTACAAAAATCAAAACTTTTCCCAACGTCTCTTTGAACACAGCTGTGAGGGAGAGGTGTTTGCGTTTCTGTAAGTGTTTCTAAAGGGATGATTTGTGTAAGCGCTGAAAATAAAATATATTGACCACATGACAGCTGAGAACATGAAGTACGAGTTTGTTTTGTTTGCAGAACAATCGCACCAACTTTTTCAGCATTTTCTGACAATGATTAACATCTTTGTTGAAGTGACTCTTGTAAAATTCCCTGCTCTGCTGGAAGTTACACTGTACAGTGTCTTTATCACGAGAGTGAACCTGCGCTGCACTAACAGCCTCTTCATTTGAATCAATGATACAGCTCAACACTGTGCTGATGAGTTTTCTGTCACCAGCTATGATCCTCATCCTAGATTTAACTGTGCCATGCAAATAGGAAATTGAGGTTTTGAGTTCACAAGTGTTCTAAAAAGGGAAAACACGGCCGAGCACTTGAAGGTGAATTCTGTGGAGAAATGACTGAACATTCAAAAATAGACTATCTATTCTGGTTTTAACTACATTCATGCATGTGGATGTGTACAAACCTTGAGGTCTAAGTGCACCAGGTTGCTCTGGTGGAGGTAGTGAACTCCCTCCAGCATCTGCCTGATCAGACGGGTGATCTGTGCCTCTGGCAGCAGCTCGTCAGACACACAGTGGTCAAATATCTCCCCGCCTGCCGCACTGAGTGAAGAGAAAGTACAAGTAAACACACAGATAAACACCCATCTGCAAAATGCCCCTAGTGTCCTGGAACACGGGGCTTTTCTCTGACATTTGATACAGTTTGAGGAACTGAAATACATTGTGATCCTGGCCCGAACTGTGGCCTGCTGGTTCAAGCGGCCGACCTATAGCCAGAGGGCCTGATCCTACATGTCCTGGCAAAGTGTGGTTGAGCAAGAAAACAACTTTGTGCCCTCTTACTCACTGGCAAGCCCTAAAACTGTACCTGCGGAATAAAGTTCATTTGATTTTATTATTACATTTCAAGTTATGCAAGTTTCTAATTGAGTATTTCTTTGAATATCTCAGCTGACTTCGATCCAGACAGTGAGGTGTGCATCTTTACTGTCACGAAGGGATTAAACCGCCTCCACTAACAAGAATTAAAGGTGTGGTTAGAAAACCACAGCAAGTCAATTTCAGAAACGACTGTGTTTTCTTACTCCCAGTCTGAGTCTTGCATCTAGTTTCTGCTTCAGTGATACAAGGAAACAAATGTGAAGTTAAGTGGGTAAGACTTAAAAACATCAGGATGTGATAACATCTGATGCAATATGATCAGTTATCTGCATCCAGGGTTGAGGCTCAAGGTGCACAGAAACTTCAGAAAACACAAGGAGCTTATTAGTCTTAATGCAAATCATAAAGGACCTGTTAGTTAATGAGCTACATCGTGTGGCAGCTCCTTCAGACTGGACATACAGGACTTTACCGTGTTAACAGAGTTTAGTTACAAGATAAATTTATATAAAAGCTGAGAGAACATGTTAGTGAACTTACTATTCCAGCATTAAGACGATGTCGTGATCCGTCTCGTAAGCGGCGTGCAGGTTGACCACGCGGGCGTTGTTGCGGGCCATCTCCAGGACGGCCATCTCGTGGATGACTTCGGCTCGGCAGTCGCGGCCTCGCCTCCTTTTCCGCAGAAACTTAGCAGCAAATACTTTCCCTGAGACCTTCTCTACACATCGCTTCACCACCGCAAACTTCCCCCTGATGCACGAGACAAAAGGGCATCATCAGTATGTTTCAAAATATATGTTTGAGGGTGGAATATGATGAGTCATGGTGGTGAGAGAATGTACAGAGTTGACTTGGAGCAAAAATATGTCCACAATACTTATAATAACATTGAATTACAGCCTGTAATGACATATGACTATCAGTCAAAGAATGCATTAGGAAAAGTGATCTATACAAATACTGACATTTGATAACAGACACCTGCCAGTTAGTCAGCTCACTCCCAAACACTGAGACCATGTCAAGATCATATTCAGGACTGAGAAGAGACAAGTGGCTACTGGCTGCCAACAGGCAACAATCCAGCTCTTCAGGTTTAACATTAGTATGTAGCACTAACAATGTCGTGACACATAATACTTGTTAAATTTGAGTCTGTTAGCTGCAACTTAAAAAACAATACAAAGAAACTTATTTTCATCAGCAATTAAAATAAAAAATCTCCAGAGAACTAGATCTACGTTTCTCTCGGTACAATCCTGAGTATTCATCCGACATTTGGTGCAATTTATGGAAACACTTCTGCACAAGGTCTCGACAGTGATGACAGCATCAAAAGGAGCCCCAAAAAAAAAAAAAAAAAAAAAAAAACAAATCCAAAAATAACAGCTTGACTGAAGGTTACAGACCCACAGGGACTTTTATTAAAGAACAGAACAATGGAGCTAAAGTATCCTACTATTATAAATCACCTATCACTGTTTCAAATCATATTCTCAAAGCATTGAGAATATGAGCACAACTTGAGAGCTGACAGCACAGAGTGATACTGATGTCTTCCTGTATTATTTAGCACATCACAGTCTAAACATGTGACCCTGTCTGTGTTTGGATTTTGGCTCCTTGTTACTAAATAAGCACTGTGAACACTTCAACATGTGGTGACAGGAGAAGGCCATTTACCATTATTCTCCACTTGTACACTTATAGTTATTAAAGTAACACTCCCAACAATTTAGTCTTACTTTCCAACAAATTTATGACTTATGAGAGATGAGTTACTTCTAGGGCTGTAATCAACCAGAAGAAAGAAAAAGAAATTCTTGGTCGACTGAAGCATAGAACTGTTGAGGAATATTTAGACAATTGTTTTTGTCGTGTTATAATAATTGACACAATATGTGCATGTCCAAGACACGAATAGACTATTAACTTAATAATACTTTTGCGTTTGGACGATGGAGGAGGCTCAATATCCAGTGTGGTTGGGGTGTATCTGAGGGATGCCGCCATTGTTGCAGGCGGGTGCGCCTGCAGTTATAAAACGATTATTAGGCAAAAACATTGAAATATGCCAATTCTGACATGTTCATATACTCAAAATGGACCTAATGCAGACAAGTTAGCTTACTGTTTTTATGTGATATATCATGTTCAGGGGCGGACTGGGAATCTGTGTGATCTGGAAAAGTCCAGAACGGCCGTCTGGTCTACAGCTGTTGGCCATCCGTAGTCCTGACAGTCCTACACTTTTTTTAAAATTTATATATGGATCTGATTGGCCCATAAAACCTGTAGAGCGGCTCAGCTGACACTGGGCTGGTCCAATCAGCCCATTCGTACTGAAATTACATGAAATTGACACGCCACAAAAAAAAAACACGACCAATCAGATTTTGATCGAACCAGAACGTATTGACCAATAAATCGACCAGTCGACTGGGAGACTACAGCCCTAGTTACTTCATACAACTCATCAGGTTTTAGTGGGACCCTCTGTAAGCAACCGATGAACATCAAGTCTTTCAAATTCATAGTCACCACACAGGCTGAGATACAGTCACCCTGACGACGTTATCAGTTATTTCCATCAGGCAAAGACACAGCCACAGAGAGCACTGACTTAGCTTTAATTTATCTTTAAGTTGTGTTCCTGATGAATGTCTAGGGTTCACACTCTTAGTGACCAGCTGTCAAAAACCAAAGCTCCTGTCACAGACATTTCAATGTGGGAATGCTGCAGTTTTATTCCACACAAATGCTGCTGGAATCCCATGATCATTTAGTTCAGCGTAAACAAGTAACGGCGACATAACAAGAAGTTTTCTTGACAGTAATATAAAAGGATCTGTGTGTAAAAGGAGCTTTTGATATAAGCCAGATTACTTAGATTTGTTTTTATCGGCATTCACTTTGACTGCTCAAAGTACAAAATATAAAACACTACTTGATGCATGTCCAACTAATTCCTTTCCAAACAACTGACGAGTTACGGACAATGTCACAAAAAATTTCAGTAAAAATTTAGAAGCAGAACTAGAAGGTTCTACTGCCATTATCATGTTTTTGAAAATATTTCTCTTCAGAGCTTCCTGTTTTTACAATTCACACTCACACACACACACACACACACACACACACACACAAACAAATATGTGAACAGAAGTGGTCGGTGCCATTTCTTCTTTCTAAACCCTGGTTTGCACATGTTCTTGCTTCCTTCCTCTGGGTTTTGAAAGTTATTCACTGTGTGTGTAGGGCATGACACATTACTTCAAACACACCTCAGATCAGCGGGTGTGATCATCAACCACAAGTGGTTACCATGGCGCACACACATTGCCAAACACATGACAAAGGTCTGATGTATCAGGATGAAGTCAGGTCCCTGGCACTGTGAGGCTCTCGTGTTTACAGTGGTGAATCTTACAGTCCAGAAACCAAATGCAGTTAAAGTTAGTGTTTCACTTGATCTGTGCTAAACCATCAAATACAGAGACACTTAGACTGACACATGAAGGACACAGTAATCTTCTCCAAATAAGGAAATCCTTCAGACTTCCTCTAAAATATTTTTGTTTATTCATTGCTTACTGTCATGTCATCTAAATTTGACGTGATAATGTCATTTGGTTGAGTCACCCAAGTTGGTCGTTACTCTTTTAAAGGCGAAATAAACTTTAATCGGTCTGTAAATATGTAACCTGATTTACCTGAATTTTGTTGAATGATTTACTATTTATCACTGTACTCTGCCACTAAATCGGGGCAAAAACAAAACGAAAATGAAGTGCACTTATAAACGTATGTCCATTTATAAGAACAGTCCAGTTAGACAGCTGCTCTACTCTGTCCGCACTAATGTTATTATATGTAAACAACTAACAGTAACTGTGCACTTTAAACAATCAACAGTGATACAAAATACAAGTTTTACAGTAGAACTATGAAGAAATAGCACAACAGTGTTTGAATAAACAACAGTCTTTCAGGTTAGACTCACCTCCCCAACTCTCCGGTGATTTCATACACAGCCTCCATGGGCTCCGTGCTGATCGGGGTCTGAATTTCACCGAGCAGCCCCGCGGAGAGTCCGCTCCGACTGTCCAGTCTCCTCCGGGACATCTTCCTCTCCTGTCGGTATAACTCCTGCTTCCAGCTACCAGTCTGGATACCCCGCAAAGCGTTTAACAACTACCAGTCGATCGATAACACTAACTAAATTGCTAGCTAAGGCAGCGCGCTCTCGACGGTTACATGTTCCTGCTAGCAGAGCCGGTAACCGAGCTATTGTTTGGATAAGTTTACCGACTGATGTTAGCTCAACTGTCGCTAAGTAAAGTTAGCTCGACGGTCAATGTCGCGGATTCAAAAGTGAGTTAGACCGGTTTTCCTCAGCTGACCTGAACGCATACATTTGAATCCTAGACATGCGGGTTACTGCTGTGAGTAAATAATCCACAGTTCCGCTGAGAGTCAGTGTTAAAGTGCGGAGGAGCTGAGTTTATCCATCCACTTCTCGGTCATATTACATCCCTCTGTTTGACACTTTGTCGACACGTCACGGCTCGACGCATGCGCAGATGTGTCCCATTTGAAAAAAGCCTCGAAGTGGCCGAACGAATTTGAAATGTGGATCAGATGAAACAGTTGAAGCAGGTGGCGACACTGGTTATTTACCGTGGGAGGACCGCGGCGTGGAAAACAGACACGGAGGACAAAAACAGGGCTAACAATATGATAATATGATAGGATTGTTTTTTCAAATGTTCAAATATGAGAAATGAAGTTAAGATAAACTTAATGAGCACTTTTATAGAAAATGATTGACTATTAAGTCAAAATTATGAGTTAACATGTCAGTTGCTATATATTTTCAACTTGATTATAACTTCTAAAATTTTCTGATAATCGACACAGAAAGTCATAATTATTTCTTTACACATTGACATAAATTTAATTTACCATTTTCCTTCCTCTTTCTTTTATTGAAGAAGTGGACATCAACATAAATCATTCTGCTGTGTACATGTCACTATATTAACAATCATATTAATTTGAGAATAGTTTCTACCTATGTCAACTTTTTTAAAACCTATTTTTATTAAATTAGTTTTACTATATATATATATATATATATATATAATATATATATATATAATGCCCTATAAGGATAATAGTCATTCTTGTAAATGATAAATAAGGGTCAAAGTATCATTAATCAAAATTTGCCATTTGTTCTCTTTTATTACAATCATCAGGGTGAAATGGAGACACACATACAGGAGCTTTGCATAGAGTGGAAATCTGAAAAGTGGAGCTGGGTCCTGTCAGAAATGTATTGGGAAAGAAGAGAGAGGTGCAACTGTCTTCGTTTTAATGTGAAGCGAGTAATCAGTCTTATCAGTCTTTTGTAGCGGAAAAGCCTCATTATGGAAAATGTCAAAGTGACTGAGTGATGTGTGTCCTAACATGAAGCGCTGTTGTTGCCCATGCCACAAATCTGCTCCTCAAGCAAACATGAGGTGATGCTCTGTAAGGATTTGGCAGAAGCCAGAAGTGGGATGTGTTTGTTAGACTGAAATAGAGAGCAGGACTAATGGTTGACTGTGCAAGCCCCAAACCTTTGGTACATTCGGTGCAAAATATATATTTATACACACAACAGGACAGACATACATATACAGTTATATACAAAGAGACAAACAGGACCGCAGACATGGTACACATACATGTGCTCTCACGTTTCACAAAATCAAAACAGCCCTAATTGATTCATCACTGATTCATGAGCAATGAAACATAACCATCGACCTATTACTAAGATAGGCAGACGTGCACATGTGAAGGTAACGACAGTTTTGAAACATGCTGCCATGATACTCTCCATCACACTGTCATAGAGAAAACAAACCACTGCTTTTACATGTCATCTGTTCCCAGAGTTACAACTACTGAACCGACTGAAACACCTAATCTCCCTGCTCTTTGTTCCCTTGAGCCTCACACTCCAGGTATGACGGTGCAGGTGAGCATAAGGCCGCATGCCTCAAGTAAGTGTCACGGCCAAAGTGACACAACTAAACCAGTTCACTCACCCCTTTTTCTGAATGGATAGCAGTATCCTCATGCAAAAAAAGCTAGTAAGGACGGTGTGTTTCACTATTTCAGCATGCAATATCGAGCTATAACACAACGCCATCTAGGGGTTTCTGCCCTGGCGCAGCTCACAGAGCTGACCAAGAAGATCCCGCATGCAGTATTGGGCTGGGAGACGGGGCTGGGATACAAAAGTCCGCCTCCACATCTCACATCACATGTGGGGCTCTTTCCTGCTATTCCAGCCCCTGTGGTCTATCTCCAACAGGACTCTGTACAGTAGGTGTAATCTTGCATGCACCCCATAGAAAATGAGTGTGTGTGCATGTGAATATGTGTGTGTGTGTTTGTGTGTGCGGTGTATATGTGTGTTTTATCACATGCTTTCATGACAAACTATTGTTTGCCATGACCTTGTGAGTAAAAGGTTCCACACAGCTGCTCAGAGTCGGAGTTTTAGCTCCTGACACCATCATCACACTTGGTCAGGTCGATCAGTAACAGCACATCGCTGCATCTTTGCTCTGAACGTGGCATAGTAATGATAGCACACCCTACCGCCCCCTTGTGTTGATATATAGGAATTTAAACCACAGCTCCTACACGTCTCAACATCTTGTGAGACCCCTTTTTTTTTTTTTTTGCAAGAAAATAAAACAGCTTCCCTCGTGATATTTCACTACACAGTCAGGAAAACTCAAGAGGCACTAAAATAAATCCTGCCACTGCACCCTGACCAGGAACCTGGGTCACTCCAGGTTTGTGTCTCTGAGCTAAAAAAAGGCCTAATCCGTGTGAAGCGCCTCCTCGTTCCTTAGGTAGCAACCTACGTCACGCATCATTTCCTTTCTGTCCGCTTTCCTCTTCAGCCCGTGCGAGAGGTTCCTCCGGGGCTGAACGGAGTTGCTTGAGGTTCATACATTCAGTCACTGGTTTGGTACATTCATCACTTTCATTTGTGTAGGAGGCGTTTACATCAGTGGAGTAGTTATGAAGCAGGTGTCATCTGTCTTTGTGAGAAAGTGCATCTATTGCTCGTGATAAATGTGAAGAGTCTGAAAGACAGGAACCCTGTGTTTCTCTCTGACTGACGTGTGTCAGTGAATGTATCTGTGTAGTGGACTGCAGCCGGTGCATCTGTTACATTGTAAGAAATACACCCGCAGGTGCAAGGCCAAGGCTGTAACACTGTATGCGTGTGTGTGTGTGTGTGATACTGGGTGTCCTAGTTCGAGCGTATGCAGAAACTAGGCTGCATTTCTTCTCCGATATGTCTGTATCTTTCACGCTCGTGTACGAGCTCTGATGTTGCAGTGTTGAAGGTAACAGTCCTGACTACAACCTGCCGCTATTTCACAATGTAAATACACACTGATGACTTATCCAGCTCTTACAGGAAATCAAAACGGTGAAATCAAGTGTGTCGTCAGTCTTGTTGTCATATGACTTATGTTTGGTTGTTTATGTATATGTATCTCCTGCTCTCAGACAGGCAGGAACCAGTCAGTATCCAGATAAAAGGCTAAAATGTCATATGTTTCCATGCTGATAAAAAAATCATGGGGGAACCATTGGTTTGCACTGTCAATAAAAACAAAATGTCTCATGTTTGTGTGTGTTTTGTGCAAAGGTGATTTATGCGTGTGTGTGTGTGTTAAAGTTTATAACACTGCAGCCTCACTGCAGGACACAGTTTACAGGTCCAGGGAAGGAGAAGGGAGCTTTGTGGTTTTTGAGCAGCAGCTGTCTCTGAGGTGCAGGTCAGAGGAAGAGAGGGAGAGAGGCCAGAAATCCAGTAACCAAGGCCATTAACTGAAGAGATAAAGCACACATGTGGCTCAATGAAAACAAGAAACTGAACTCTACAGCTTTTCAAACTATTTCCAATTCTCCACCTTTCCTAAAGAAGCTGTTTGCTTGATTGATCTCTGTCAGAAATGTGAGAGAAAGGCAGAGAATTGGAGTGAATCCTGTGTGCTGAGCCACACAAAAAGCTAGTTGGAGAAAATTGCAGCGTTGTCCACGGGTGGGTAGTTGCCATTTGAGGATATTAAGTTTTAATTTCACTCCAAAAGCAAGAAAAGGTGGATTTTCCAGATCAGTTCTTAATGTCTTGAGTGGAACCGGGGGCGCGAGTCGTCGTGAGGTTATTCCAAACCAAACGTACTCGTCTCCTCCACAGCGGTGACCAGCTTCTCGTAGAGCATGGAGAAGGAGGGGTAGGGTGGGAGGTCCAGACGGTTAAAGCAAGTGTGAGCCCTGTGGAGACAACATACACACACACAAGGTGATTGTGGGTTTGATGTCAAGATGATCCATCTGAGAGATCAGGATATTTCCAACCCATTCCCAGAGTCCATATAATAAACAATAATAGGAATTAGATCAGTAACACTTTGAGTTATATTATGGGCTATTGTTTAATCTCTCATATCTATAAACAATTAGTGAAATATTTAACCCATTACTAATCTGGTGGTTACCAATGATATGACAATTATACCTGGGTAAGGAGGTGATTTTCCCCCACTTCTCCACACAGAATCTGCGGGGTCCATTGCTGCCCCTCAAGGAGGCAAAACCTTCATAGGGAATACTGGAGGTTCCTGTCACGAACTAGAGACAGAAGAGCAGGAAAACAGTCACACAGTTGTAGAAACAAGAAACTGGAAATTTTAAATCTTACACTAACATCACCTCTCAAGCAGGTTATAGAGCTAAAAGCCATAATGTTGTTTTGGATTGTTTTGCTATTTTGGGTGCATAAGTGCATTGTATATATGGTGTCATGATTAAAAAGCTGAACGCACAACATTGTACACTTTTCTCTGTCAATTGTCGTCATGTTGGCTACGTGGCAACATGTCCTTTTAAACAAGTGAAAATGGTGGCAGAGGAAGGAGAATGTGTTGTCAGCCCTCATGGTAGAATCATTTTCATCGTCAGATGACGCAAGACACACATATGTCTAGTGAGAAAAGCAGCTGGTATGTGTTTGGTTGAGTTCACAGCAGGAGCGTTTGATTCACACACTCCACCATAGAGTACACTGTGTTCTACATGTGAGTGAACTGACTCAGTTATCAGATTTGAGACACAGCAACAGTGTGTGTGATGTGTGATGAACAGCCTGCAGGACATCCAGTGTCCACAGGGGGGCAGTCTGGGTGCAGAAGCTCACCCGTGTGTGCGACCTACCTGCAGCAGCCTCAGCCTCTGCTCATTGTTGAATCTCTCCACCGCTGCCCAGAACCAACGAATCACTATGTGGTTGTCATGGTAACCTGAAGAGAGATGGGGAGGGAGGGGGTTAAATGATGATGGCGAGTCAGTCGAATAACAAATAAGATTTACGTCCCCTGTTCCCCTTTTGTCTCCCATCTCTTACCCACCCTTTCACTGTTTGTTTGAATGGGCTCTGCTGTTTAATGTTTAATGACCGGAGCAGTTTTGTCCGTCTCAGTCGATTCCTCTATTAAAAGAGTCATGGCTGACTGTCAGGTCGAGTTCTCTTGAGTCTGTTGCTGCCGCTGGCGGATTTTCAACTGTATTAGCCAGATCCTTAAAAAGCCCTTTAATGTGATCTCTTATAAAAGCTTTGGACAGTGGCGCTTGTGTCCGAGCACAAGATGTGTTTAATAATAATTAAACAGCAGCAAGTCTCCAAAGTTTCAAGTGCTCATTATACAGAACAATTCAATTAAAGCCTGAGATAATTTTAGCAAATGGAGTTATTTCTAAAAATCAAGAATCATTATTTATTGCCTGCAAAGTTCATAAAAACACTTAAATATATTATAGAATGTCTTAAATTTAGGATTATACTGAACTATACTGAACAACTATACTGTAGGAAAAAGTTTTCCCAAAAGTTCACTGGCAGAGGATCAGTCCAACAGCTGCTCCCAGACTCTTAGAGGTAAGAATAAAGTCATGCACATTTGTCATATTTTAGTTTTTCTCACATCTTGCTAGAGTTCAAGAAAACATCTGGCCTGAATCCTCAAACTGGTTGAGTTAAAAATAAAAACCCTCCTCAGTGATTACTGCAAAGTCTCTAATCCCTCAAAAAAAAAAAAAAAAAAAGTTCAGTGGTTGCACATTTGCAGCACCAGGTGCGAATGTGTCAGCAAAGGAGCCACAGTGTGCATCTTCCTCTGCCAGTTTTCCCACGATGCTGTCAACGTACATCTCTGCCTCCCTCTGGCTTTACATACCTCCTCTGTACTCCGTGTTGTTCCTCCAGTCTGCTAGGTCGATCTCCGCAGTGCCTGCAATCACCAGCTCCAGCTCCCTGGCATCAAACACCGACACCAGTCGTACATCCACCACCTGACACACACACACACACACACACACAAACATATGTCACACACTGTTCATTTGTCTAATTTAAACTCCTACAAACATCTAAATGCTTGAGACAACACTGTTTAGTGGACACAGTGAGACAGATGGTACAGGGATGAGCACTGTTTGGAAAAAACGATTCCATCAGTTTGTTTACAGTAAATTTTGAACTTGATTAACTCAGACACACATGTCTCTCACAAAGACCCTTTAATCAGGCCAGAAGAAGCTTTCCAATCCAGATTACACACTAGTTCACTTTAGTATGCAAAACATGTACGACAACAGTTGCCGACTGTGGCCTTCAGTCTGTAACTAAAGCTCAGGTTGTACCGGATTTGGGGGCCAACGCCAATTTTATAGACTAGAAAAATGTCAATATTAATTATTAGTTTTATAAATATACAGTTTATATAGTTTATATACTAAACATACAGTTTACATAGTTTATATACAGTTTTGTTCATATATATAGGTTTGTGATGTCTGTGTCTGTTTGTGTGTGCATGTGGCTGTCTGTTGTCTCTGAGGTGGGAGCTGATTGCAGCACCAGATCCCAGTGCTCTACAGGATATAACAGCGCCAGTGTCCAGGCTGATTCTCTTTCTGACTCCTCATTTGCACTAACTAACCTGATCTAGTTGTAGTTTCCTATCTTGTCTTGTCCTGTGTGCTCCAGGTCAAAAAGCAGGAACTCTCCCAATACACTGATGCCTACACACTGCATCACTGACATTGATCAACAGTCCTGTCACCGGGTATGTCACGGCTCTTGTGTGAAGCTACGAGGCCATAAAATCCTCAGTAATCGTCTGAGTCTCTAAACACTGATATAAATGCATGATACCTCGTAAAATCCTCGGACCAGGCTCTCCGTCTGCTGGGCCACTCCTCGCTCTATACGCCACTTGACCATGCGCTCGATGTACTCCTTCTTGTTCTTCTCTGACACGGGAATACCAGCCCCGCCTGGCTTCAGCTCTCTCTCTGTAATCTGTAGAATCACAGGGAAGAAAGGGAAAGATGAGTTTCAATTCAACAAGCAAATGCAAGCTGGTTTACTCTGATCCATCCCTCATCTACCTGTCCAAAGACCTCCTCATTGACGGTGAAGGTGAGGTCCAACATGTCTTCGATATCGTTGTCCTTCATCCACTGTAGGCTCTGGTGAAACTCCTCGTCCAGGAACTCCAGGTCACTCAGGTCACACGGGCTGTTGGAGCACATTCAGAGGTTAAACAGAGCTAACACAGGTCAGCGAGGTATCGACAGGCTCCCCCGCTCATAAACCACAGCTGATTATAAGGAGTGAGGTTGAAGGTCAATGACCTGATGTATAACACGGTAAGATATGCTTAACAAATATGCGGCAAGAAAACACGTTAAGATTTATTAACCACTGAGCAATCCCTCCGAGATGGACACACTGATAGTAAATAAGAGTAGAGAGCAAAGCACATAGTCAGCATAACATTTCTATATTAAATTCAGATTATATGAAGGTGTTTGCACAGTTTGAAAATCAGTATATTCCCAACATTTCTAACATATTTTGTTTTATTGCTGCTTTGTTACAACATGCTTTTGCTGAACTGCTGACATAGCAAATGAAATGTAATATAATGTTACTATGGAGACTGGTGAATGGTGAATTAGAGGGAATGGGAGCTGGCGTGGACGTGTGACCTCAGTGGAGTGAAGACTGTGGTAATGGAATAGGTCAGTGATGGAGGAGGAGGCCTGGTAGTAGAAGCTGTTTGAATGAAAGGAGGGATTTAAAGTGGATTCATTGTTTGACCAGAAGCCTGTAGATCTTCTGAATAACAGAGGTGATGTGGTCAGTGGAGCAGGAGTCAGTGAGCTGGATTTGCTTGATAAATGCTCATCTGCACAGTAATAGTGGAGCCAAGAAAGGATCTGTTCCACTGATGAGGTTTAGAAATTGTATCATTACATAAGCATCTGTCGTCTAACCTTAAATCCCTTAATGCAGACATGTGTCAAGATGTTAAATTATTTTGGACAGAGCTTCTGCTGCTGGTGGGAAACTGAGCCAGGATCTGATATTCAGAAAGACTTACATGCGGAGAAGCCCTTTGTAGAAGGGTCGTGTAAAGAAGGCATCTAGCAGGTACTGATGGACGAGGGCCAGCCCCAGGATACGGCCGCTGAAGCGAAACCTGTACACGACACAAGAGACCCAGGTGAACACAGACACCAGGACACTGGACTGATTTCAAACCAGTTTTTAGATCAAGCAACGTGGCCTGTTACAGGGATCAGAGTGTGGACTATTTTTGTTTCTGCAGATTCGTAAAGACGTGGAAGTTAGTCAGCTTATACGTTCTTGTTGCTTCCATGACACGTTTCATGTTGTATGTCACTTCCACTTCGTCTTCATGCAGCCTGTGACATTATGATTTTCCAGTCTAGCTGTCGGCCTCTTCATTCATCAGTCTCATCACCAATCTGTCACACCATTCATGTGTCCACACAGCCACTCACTCACTGTCACCGAGGCAGTTATTGAGCACCAAGCCACAGACTGCTGATCCAAATTTCCGCGCAGCACCCTGCAAATTGCTTCTATTTTGGGATCAGCACACAACAGCAGCTGGAGCAGACTAAACGGACACTTTACAGCCGGCACAGCAGCTTCCATGAATACACGATGGATGGAGGGAGACACATAAATGTAATGAAAGCTCACCACTCGTGGTGGTTGTCTACGAAGGCGGACATGGGGCTGATCTGGACGGTGTATGTGTCGTTGGCTGAATATTCAAACAGGCCGTAGTACGGGTTGAAGAGTTCTCTGGACACCAGGAAGAAAAACTCTCTGGAGGGTCCACTGTAGTCCAGTCTAGAAAACAGATCATATCACACAAACAGGAAAAGTGAATCATAAAATATTTTACTGTAAATCACTGTGATGTTATCAAATGTTTGTATAATTAAAAGCTGGGCAGCTTCAGATAAGAATGACAGCTCAGTAAAACACAGCTGGATCCATTTCAGTTAAAACACATACATTTTGCGCAACAAGAAAACGAGGCGATCTGTGTATCTCTCACCCATCCTCGCCCACGAAGCTGACGTAGAGTTTACTCCTCTGCAGGTCTTTACGGGAGTAACACATGATCTGGTTGAAGGCGTCTTCCAGTAGATGATCTCTGCGTATGATCAGCCTGGAGCACACACAAAAATACACTGTTTATGTGGACATATATATTATTATACATCATAGTCTTTGTATATACTTCTACTCCTATAGACTGAGGAAGTGACACACTCCTATTCCGCTTCCCAGACCACATCACTTCCTTCCTGGTGTTCCTGTTTCCATTTACTTAAAATAGTAAATGAAGAAACTTGGAATGAACTAATCATAGCAATTATTTTTACATCGTTGTATATTTTAAATTATGTGAAAATAATCGCAAAATAAGATGATCCTGATGTAAATTTTAGCATTTTAACATACTTGACTTTCCCCGGTCCTTGGCCGTAACCCTTGGTCTCCAGCTTTCGATAGAAGTTCCTCAGTTTAGCCTCAAAGTCTCGTTTATAAGGAGCAGGAGCGCGGGCGTTGGCTCGCTGAGTGCCTGGGGTAGACAAACGATAAAAGGAGGTGGGTAAAGATTAATAAACACACAAAGATATAACATAACAATTTAAATAAAGCCAAGCAGAAACTGGGTAAAACCTGAGAATCTAAAGTGCTGCATTCAGGTTGATCCTGGACTGTGATTTTATCAGACTGTTGCATTATCATTCATTCATTCATTCATTCAATGACTACAAATCAACCCCAATTCAACCAGTCACTACATTAAACTGTGGTTCTCATCTGCCTGAAAACCACCACCACCACCATCTCTGTTCCTCAGACCTTAGCAGTCCCTGGCGTTAATGATTAACAGCTCACCAGCACACTCACACTTAACACTTGATTTCCAGCACAGACAACAACCTCAACCATCTGTTCCATTAGAGCTGATAATAATGTGCTTTCATTCAGTTCTCTTTAGTTTCTGTGGTATGGTACCTCGTCATTGTCACATCTTTTGATTTAATTCAGCTGTTTGTGGTGTAATTCAATACACTAATAGTATATTAAGCAGTAAACTGCTGAATCTGTGCATTTGATGATGATTTTTGCATCGTTTCTTTCACATTATTATGATATGAATGTTTAGGATATAAGACTATAAGACTTATGTATGATCATCTATTACATATAAGGCTGTTATGAAATAGCTTCTTTTATTAAGGAAGGCAACACTATATATATATATATATATATATATATATATATATATATATATAAATTTAATGAAGGTGGGCATAAGATACACTGAGCAAATAAAGCTGCTGCAGCTGGAGACTTACCAGGAGAGCTCTGAGGTGAGGAGAGGCAGTAACCTGCATGGAGTAACGGCGGCACATATGACATCACTTCCTCCTCAAATAAACTGCAGACAACGGTACAATATTATAATTAGCAAAAATAGGAATCAACATTGGTAATGGCTGTGGTGTGATCATACACACACACACACACACATATGACTCACCTCAGCAGCATGACGAGGTCTGCATCACTCGAGAGACGAGCCAAACCATTGACCCCCTCACTACGTATAAACTGCACCTTCTCCCTATACACAGACACAGACATACAGACACACACACACAGACACACACACACACACACACACACACACACACACACACACACACACACACACACACACACACACACACATGTCATGGGGGTAAAGTGGAACAATCCATAAGGATTAAAGGTTAACTGTGTGTTCAATTTGACTGATGATGATGATAATGGTGGTAGTGAAGGTGAGAGAGGAAGAGAGAGAGACGCACTTGAGCGAGTGGTTCCTGGCGAGCTCAGGCTGCCTTTCCTGTAGGATCTCTAAGATGTTTGGTTGCCGTAGAAACGCCACGATCTTGTCATTATAGGCTGGAGGAAATAGATGACAGACTAAGGGATGTGAACACTTTATGTTTGTTTGTATTTGTCCGTATTTGTCCGTGTGTGTGTGTGTGTGTGTGTGTGTGTGCGTGCGTGCTCATGTGGTACAGCCTGACTCACCCACAGGCACCACGTCATGATACTGACTCCGACTGGAGCCGCTGAAGGTGCTGGAAGGGCGGGGCATGACGGGCGGGTTGGCTTGGCGGGAGTCGTCCACTACCTGTGACAAAAGGAAGCACTACAGTTCAGGTCGCATCCTAGTTCTGAGACTGACAGACTTGTGTGTCATCACTCAGCCCTACAGCTCTAACGCCTGCTGCTCATTAGTGACACTGATTCAGTCAAAGTATTACCACAGAGGGGCTGTTCTCATTTTGGTGGATATCTTTAAGACTATAGATGTACACAAATAATTATGATGATGTGAGCACATGACAGCAGATTGTGGCACTTAGGAAACTGCTAGCATGTGTTTTATAGCACCTTTTAATTGTAATTTAGTTGTAATTTTTGTTTTGTTTTTTACTGCCTTTATTCATTTTTCTGTCTGTCAGTTCTGGTCTGTGTTCTGATAAAATAGTCAAGCAGATTTCAAAGCTGCTGATAAACATTCATTTTCAAGTCAGATCGTCAGATGTGTCACAAATGCCTGGCCCTGATGTTATAGAAACTGAGATACTACTGCTGGAAACATTAAACAAGCTCAGTGTTTAAGATTTAAAAAGGATCTTAAGAAGCATTGAAATGAATAATAGATTGCGTGTGTCAGGAAATCAAACCCAGGAGACAAACTGGGATTTTCCTACAGTTACTTCAATGCTTTAAGGATTAAGACTTTTCAAAGCAGTCACGTTCACCCCAGTTCATTGTGTTTATGGTAACTGTAGGATGACAATGATAGAGAGTTGAAGGAGATGATTGCAAACAAGCGAGGTGCAGTATATTCTTATTTTTTCATAATGAAAATAACAATCAGTCTCAGGCAACAGGATTTATCTTTGAATTCTGCCATAATTCTGAAAAGGTGGATATGCAACGTCTGAGTAGTAAGACTGGGTAAAAAGGAAGCGGAGTTAATCTTATGTGTGATGGCTCCTCCACAGGACATGAGCAGAATTAACTACCCTGCCTGAGCCCACGCTGCACAAACAAGTGTTTTTCCTTTGCTAACGTTGCAGTGTTGTGTGAGCCTTCGGGTGACTCCGAGTGGCGAGTGGCGCAGTGGTAGGTAGTCTCTCACCTCTCCAGCACTGTGGCTGCGCTGGCGGCTCAGGTGCTGGCGGTGGGCCAGCAGCCCGGTGGAGCGGGAACTCTGGAGGGGCAACCGTGGGTCGATGAAGGTCGTGGAGCGACAGTTGTGATCCACAAAGAAGGGCTGGAGGTGGAGACGTAAATACCAACGGATTAACTCCACATTGTAAACAGAAGCATATCCACATGCAGCATGCTGACAGCGGGATTATGAAGAGATTATTATCACTGTGTGACAGGGAGTCAAAGGTCAGAGATCACACACACATACACACACACACACACACACACTTCCCAGTGTGGTCGTGCTTCATCTCCCACCCTCGTGGAAGCTCCAGCTGCTTATTGGAGAACATGTTGAGGAAGGTGACGAGGTCGCGGTTGTGCTGGTAGCGCTCGAAGTAATGAGCGTCCCGACGCACCTTACTGATCATGTGCTTCAGGCAGGTGTTGCTCGTAAACATGCGGTAGGCACTCTGAGGTAGGGGAGGGGTGGGGGGTGTTCACAGGACAGAACAGTTTATCAGTTACTTTAAGTTCAAGATAAAGAACATTAATAATTCAAATTTCATATCTAAAATTAATGGAACTGAATTAAGACTTCAAATAAGATACTTGAAATAATATGCTAATAAAAAAATATTATAACATTTACTATGATAATATGAGACGTTTTCAGTGCACCTCTAACTGAAACAATAATAATAAAAATAATAATTAGTTTTTAGCATGAAGACTGAGTTTATCTGTGTGAACAGATAATAGATGGTTAGATTGATTGGTTTGGCAACATATTTGCTTTGCAGTTTCAGATTTTAAGCAGACAGATAGATTCCAGAAGAAAAAAAAAAACGCAGAGGTCAAAGGTGAGAGACTTACAGGGTTTGAATGCAGCACGGTGAAGAAGTCGGGGCTGCACAGAAACTTGGCGCTGGGTGACTGCAGCAGCAGGGAGAGACGTGAGCGACTGCTGCCATGAGCGACTGGACTTTCTCGTCGATATTCTGCAACAGAATCAACACACAGCAGTCAAACCTCCAAACAGCGAAGCAGCTTCTTACATGACGACAGAAGACCCCAGCTTTGATACAATATGTTAGAACTGCGGCGACATTTGGTGGGTTATGTTTTTTCAAGAGATGAATCATTTAATTGTAAAATGATTATAGTATTTCTAACAGATGCACAGCTCTTGTGAATGAAGTCTCTGTTTGTGTGTGTTGGAACTAACCAGACATGGAGTGGGGCATTAATTCACCCTCTGGCTCAGGTACCAGGTCAACAGAACTTTCCTCTGACCGATCGCTGTTGGTTATGGTCCTTCTGATGCTCTGATATCTGTGATCAGAGGTACAGTCTCAGTACACTGTGATACATTTCTATGAAGACATAAAAAGACTAAAACTGATGCATTTTCAATAGTGAGTTAGTAACATACTACAGGAACTATATAGTTTTGTTCATTGAAAGGAACATTAACTGAGAAGCAGAAGACGAACCCACAGGCAATGTCCCAATAAAAGAGAGCACTAAAAAAATGGGTCAAGTTTTGTTTTGCTCATTTTGCTACTGCAGACAAACAAAATGTATGGTGCACATATTTACTACGGACTAAACTATGCCGGACGTTGCAGATACACGCTTCTTTTCAGAGGTTACCTGCGATTGAGTTGCTCCATCTGTTGAATGGAGTTGGAGCGTGTGAGGCCCTGAGGGGCCGGAGGTCCGGTGGGACGCTGCCACGTGGTCGTTCTGTTCACGTGGTCCACGAAGAAGATCCTCCCGTGGCTGTCGATACGAGCCTCCCAGTCTGAGGAGCGAGTGATGGCGGATACAGAGGTAGATGTTTAATGTCTCAGGAAGGAACTGAACTGTTTGTACACATAATGCTTTCGTGTTACGTGGCATTAAGAAGGCAATATTTACCATGATCACCATGTTAGCTTACATCGACAGAGAGTTAATGTAAACACAAAGTATGTCTGAGTCTTACAGTAATATTAATATTTTATGAATGCTTAGGGTTAGGGTCAGGTCTGTGTTTATAGTATTTTAAGTCAATCGAGCTGATAATTATCTTGATACTTTACTCAAAATAAAAGTTGCGAAGTGAAGACATCATTAGGATTTATCCTCGGGTGTAGGACCTTTAAAATACCTGAAGTTAATATGTGATCCAACGTGAGTGTTGCTCAGTAGAACATCGACATAGACACACATGGACACATGTACAAACACAGACACGTAAACACAAAGACACACAGATGGTGGCACACACAGATACAAGAGACAAACACTATGGCGCATGCAGACACACACACTCACTGGGGGGCAGAGGCTCGTCCACACGCTGGTATCTGTGGATGTCGTGACGTACGGAGGGAAGTGAGCGCACAGGATGGCCGTTGACATGGGAACCTGAACACAGAATATGTTTGTTTTAACAAGGTGAAGATGTGAAAATGTGTCACTTCTTAGACTGTTGTTTTTGGGAATTCAAATTGTAAACTATGAGCTGATTGAAACTGAGTACCTTCCTCTCCATCTGTTTCTGTGGTAACTTGCTCTGAATCTGCAGACCCCGCCTCCTCATGTGGCTTTGCCTCCTCCCTCTCCGACTCCTCGGCCACGCCGCCTGAGGCCTGCAAGCTGAGCCTTCTCACGCCGACCTCCTCCACGTCCTCAGCAGCTGGTGGAACTTCTCGTTCGATTACATTCTCCGTGACAGCAGCTTGCCCACCTCCTTCATCGTCCACGGCCTGAGTGGTTGGAGGGGCACTGGACACCACCTGTCCCCCTGGATCGATGGCCGCCTCCGCTCCCTCCGCTGCCTCCTGGTAACAACAATGGAGAAAATAATGTTACATTTTGAGGTGGTCCTGGCAGCTTCGCAGGCAGATTCCAGACACAGACAATGATGAAGATAGATGTGATTTGTCACTGGCTCTGGTTTCTTATGGTTTTGTTTCCTAAAATATAAAGAGCTTGATATTATACTGGGGCCATGCCCACTGTCAATCATTATTAAAAAACCTCTTATAGGAGCCAGTCTAACTAAGAAAGATTGTGAGAGAGCAGATCTACTTTGTACAACATTCTAGTTAAACAAGTTAAAGTGTCTGTCTGTTTCCACAGAAGAAGAATCCATTCAATTCTGCTGAAGATCTAATTTAAGGGGCATTCAGGGGATTTGTCATCATTTTCTTAGGAAACAAAGCTTCAAGTTGAAAAACACATTTTTTAAAATCCAATTTTAAATCCACATTCTTTGTTTGGTGCATCGGGCAATGTCTCCCCTTTTTGGTTGCATCATATAAATTCCCATGCTGCGATCATTTTCATGACTGCCTGTTGGTGGCAGTAACAAGCAAATAAATGTAGCGATGTTTCAACGAAGGCAAATGCTTCGATGGAAATAAAATAAATAAAGTATGTTTTTCAAAAAATATAATAGTATATATTTTTTTATTCATCGTGTAGTTTTTGTGCTACATTTGGTTTTGGACAGAACAAGTGATTGTATGTATGTATTTCTAAAGATAATAATTTGTTACATTGTGACTATGGAGGTTTATAGTTTTGCTGTAATGAGGTGAATACTGACTCATTAAGACAATGAACTCACCACAGCAGTGGTCAGTGTGATTGGACAGCTCTCTGATGATGAGAACACTGTCTGTGGAGCTGTTGCCATGGAGCAGGTGTCTATCTCTGATGAGGGCTCCTCACCGGTCGCCCTCCCTTCATCAGGCGCCTCTCCATCCTCAAGCAATGCACTATGGGACACAGCCTCTGCAAAAGGAGCCTCCTCCACTTCAGAAAAAACGTCTGGCTCCAAAACATCATCTAAGTCCAGACCTGCCCCCACCTCCAGCGCAGGGGGAACATCTTCTGCCAGAGCGCCTGCACCTTCAGGCTCCTCCTCCAGCACCGGAGGCTCCAGCTGCTCAGGCTCCGGGTGGAGCTCAGGAAACAGGTCGTCCTCCTCGGGGCCGCTGACGTCTGGAGGTTCGCCGTTCATCAGCAGTGGTGACAGCGGCATCGGAATGATATCATTGGCGCCCGACCTCTCCTCGTCCTCGTCTGAATCTATGTGCAACATGGCGCTCAGCCTGGTGTGTGTGGGGAAGCTAGACCGCAGTTTGGGTGAGGCTGCACCCAGCGGTCTCTCACCAGGACCCTTGGGGACCTCAATAGCATCCAGACCCTCGCTCAGCGACCTCTGGAGCATTTCATGACTCAACAAGGTTTCAGGCTCCACAAACCTTGCCTCAGCTCCAACAAGAGACAAGTCTTTTTCCGGGCAGGCTGTGGCCCCTCCCTCCCACATGCCTTGAGAGCCCTGGGAGCCAGTAGGAGAGGGGCCCGCAGAGACGACCCCTGGGAGGTGATGTGGCAAGTCCTCGTCATCTGACGGAGTCCCTGGAGCCCCATTCAATGATGAAATACCAATGATAGAATCAGGAGAAGCACCTACAGGAAGCAGAGCAGGAAACATGCTGATGAGAACAAATACACTATGTGCACAAGGTGCTAAGAAAAGTTAAAGGCAGATTTACCTTCTGGCCCCGTCGAGGTGAGCTCCACTTTAAACTGCAACTGACCGCTCACGTGTTCAGTGGGAAGACGGCGGCACAAAGAGAAACTCACTGGCTGAACGCTGGACAGCAAAACCAAGAGGAAAGTAATGAGGTAGATTGTAAATGTGTCCTTCTGTCTTTCTGACAGAGCTGAACTGCCTCCGTCACCTACCTAGGTATTTTCTCAATAAGGCGCTGTACAGGGATAGTGAGTTGACCCAGGAAGCGTTTGATGATCGGTCGGCTTTTTGCAAACTTGTCCTTTACCTCGATGTACAGGATGTCTGTCATTAGTGCCACAAACGTGTATTTCTGCCGAGAGTCAAAGACAGAAATGGTCAGAACATTCACAGTAGTGATGTAGTGTCAAAATTCTGTTGTGTGTTAAAGTGTGAGAAGCACCTCTCCATGCCAGACAGGGTTGGTGGTGTTGGCGATGATAGCCGACCGTCGCTCCTGCCCATGATGACTGAAAACGGGGAAGACGCTCCTCTTCCCCGGGTGGATAGACATCTTCAAATAGGGGTCTGGATTAAAGAACATGCCCTTCTTCAGACCGGTGGCGCGCAAATCTGCAACAACACAATCCACGCATTAGTGTCATAACCACAGAGCCCAATTTTCAGGCAAAGGATATGAAGGACTGATCTTCTCTTCTCCGCCTTTTGATACAAAACTTGACCTCCAGTCATGAATGAATAATAGCGGACAGAGGGAAGTGAACTGATCATGACATCACCTGACTTAAGTAGGAAACAGAGAATACTCTTTGTCTTTAAGGAAAACACCTCTTTTAATTCCAGATCCGCTGTGTTTCCTGAACAGCTTTGACAGTTCAATCAAGTCTCAGACAAAGATGGAGTTAAGATCATATCACTCAGCTAAAATCCAAAAGTGTGCTCTGTGTTTCTGAACATTATGTTGTATGTACTTAAAATTAGATACTCCACCTCCAGAGGTCTGTATAACAAAACAGGATTGGTGGACAGGGTCTATCTAAAATGCAGGGTACCACTAAAATATGCACAAACTAAAACATGTAAACTTCTCAACTCACCTGTCAAAGTAAAGCTGATCAATTTCCGCGGATGTTCGACACCCACCTGTTCTGCCAGCCCTTCCACCTGAGACACGAGAGACAATGTCACAATCAATGACACATTTGTATTCCAGAGAACACACAAAGTTTGTCTCATGAGTCGGGGAGTGGAAGGAATCACATTTACCACAGCAGCGAGGACACACTGCTCATTGTTGATTTAACAAAGAGAATTATGTTGCTTACATGGACGGTCTAGTGTTAGGAACTGATTGTGATATATATGGGAATTTGGTCATCAACCAGCACAGACCAGGACTGCTGGATTCTTCACGGTGATGCAGGGCGTTGTGGCTCGCAGGGCTCCACTCACTCCATGATAATACTTGAAGCAGATCTTTGTTTCAGCTGTAGAGGAAGCAGCAAGGAGTTATAGGATGTGGCCACGCTGCAGTTACACCGAAGACAGTGTTATGAAGCTACAGTCTGATTAATTCTAAATATAGGTTCAATAAACTACAATTCATGGATGAGTATGATTCATGAAATCATAGAAACAAGAAAACAAATGGCTGCAAATATGACATTTTAAATCCTTTTACCTTGACTGCCAGAAAACCATCACATTTGATGTGATGAAAATACTTTACAGTATATTAGAGCACAAGGACTTTTTTTGAATTGTATCATAACTCACGCTCCATAAAGTAGGGACCAGCCTCCAGCCTCCACACGATCTGACCTTTCTGGGTGCCATTCACGCCTCTGTTCTTACAATCCCACATGTTGGATGGACTGGTTTCATCTGGAAAAGAGCACAAACATTAGTTGGATGTAAGAGTGTCCTTATTCTGGTGTTTGACAAATCATGTTCTGTCTGCATCGACATTCTGTCTGATTTGAAACCAGAATTATATCAAATCAAACAACAGATGATTGAGCTTTGGCTAAGGACTCAGCAATGAACCACGGCAGCAGCCAAGATGCATCTGTTCAGTAAGTTTAGTCTGCGGACTCTTTCTTTAATCAGTGAAATCCACCTCCAAAAATAACCGCCTGCAACCTCTAACCAGAAGGACAAACACCAAACTTCCTCTGAGTTAAAAACAGGGAGGGGGAATTCCGCTGTGTGTAGCAGTTTCGCACACAGATTAATGACGCACTGAACTCAGCTGACTGCTGTAAAGTTTCGTGTACTGTATATACGTGTGTACATGAGTGTGAGCATGCTAGTGTGTTTGTGTGTATGTGTTTGAAGGGGAGATGAGAGGAGGAGGGCAGGCTGCTTATCATTGAGTGTCTGCTTAGTCAAGGAAAGCTGCAGCCCCTCTGGGGTATAAGACCCTGGAGCAGATAATGAAGTCCTGGCAGCCTTATGATCGATATGAAGTGACCTGACGCCTCGACCGGCACCAGCAGTTTACGCTGTCTCCTCCTTCCAAATCTGCAAAGGAAACTAATCCAGACTGGTTAAGTCCTGGAGGTCATCTGAAATGTAACTAATCGTTTGGTAAACAAGATGAAACGTTCAGGAACTACATTGTTTTATAAAATACAGTGCCCTGTATCTTCTGCTGTCTGCTGAGTGGGTTTGTCTGACCTCTCAGAAGTCATTTTCACAGATCCATTACCCATTACTAACACAATATATCATACTGAACAGCTCACAAGCTGCAATTTCCCCTGCATATCACTGTATTATACCAGTAATTATGTGGTTTAAAGAGACAATTTTCACTTTTTGCGTCAACACGTAATAAAAAGGTAAACTCAACATTTACTCTGCAGTTTAAAATAGCAATTAGAAAAGGCCTGATGCTCATTTTTAAAACAATATATTGTCATCAGGGTGGTGGTGTGAATTCAGAGTTGTTACTGTTTCAATATCTATGTAATTTTAATGCAACAATGGTCAAAATCGACTGAAATCACCAATAGCATCATTTCGTTTCATCCTGTCTGGAGAAAATACACATCATTTTCTAACTCCTGGCAAGTAAAATTACTTTTAGGTGTAAAACTGGCAGATTGCTCCACATATTTCACCTTCAGGTTGTAACAAAGACAAAGTAAAAGAAAAACCAGACCTCAAGCAAGGTAGTCTATAGCAGACACCACCTTGGATTAATTTGGTCAGGATCACACTGACACCATGCTGAATGAGCGACTTGTTTTAAATTACAGAAGCCAAAGGAACAGCAGCTAGTCCAAAGGTGACGTCAGCTTGTCAGCAAAAAGGCAAAAAAATCACAGATTCTTAGAAAACAAATGTGCCAGTGGAAAACCACTGCATCTGTATTACTTTTCAGCATGATGGACAGATCTGCCAGGCACTTTGAGACTGATAGCCTTCTGCAGCATGCAGGTCAAAGTATTCCCCCCCTGTCAAATTCCTGTCTCTAAGCAGGATGAGTATATTGGAGACCACCACGACATGCGTGATTTGTGATGGTGTGTGTGTTATCGTACACCGAGGCAGAACTGTTACATGTTGACTCAGCTTCCAGTCCTGTGTAAGAGTCTCATCAGCTCCTGTTTCAGTATCGACTCTGAAGTTGGAAGCTCCTGCACAAGACTCTACCTGGCTATTCTCAGCTTCTAATAATACAACACCAAGATCAGCTGAGAAGCTCTGAGGACAAGTTAGGTCAAGTCAGCTCTAGTCCTTGCAGATGCCTGCAAGTTTTCCCAAAAAGTTTGACAAAAAGATTTTGAGGAGGAGACAATTATTGAAATTGTGTTTTTTGTTTCTTTTTGTTTCTGTAGAGATAATTATCATAAGATAGAATACTAAACATAAGTCAGACTTGAGACTAAACTTGGGGCCGACTGCTATGACTAACACTGCATGGCAGGACTTGGAAGATGAGATTTGGTTGGATGATGCAGACATAAACAAATACTCCCCAGTCATGTTAGGGAAGATGGATTTGCCCATGTTCATGGGTAAGAACTAGCACTATAAGCCACTATAAGATCCATGTTAACAATAACAATTGTATTTGCTGATGAACACATCAACACACCATCTGATATGCCCAAAAATGTATAATTCACAAACTGCTGCATTATGTGACTATGGTTTTTGCTATAGAGGTCTTGATTTGCTAAAGACGTGACTTGAAACTTTAGCTTTGCACATGTAGACTTGAGACTTGACTCAAACCTGCTAAGACCTCAAAGAATGGCTAGAACTTCAAATTTGACCATGACCTGTCCCAGAAGAACTTAAAAAGCTCTATTACTAACTATATATGTAAAAACATTATTATGAAATATCTAACCAATGTGGTACAGCCCGATCCAGTCGGTCGCGTCCACTTCCTCCTTGATGTCCCAGGATATGACGAGGTTCTGACCACGGTTCAGCGTGTACTCCAGCGTGGACGCCGTTAGCGAGGACCGGCTCTGGGAAGTCACCAGGTCTGTGTCACTGTTAGCCCGAGGAAGTCCTATAGGACTGCTGACGACAGAGGCTGTGTCGACTGAAGCCCCGCCCCTCTCCGCCAGGGTCCGCAGGTTTTCAGGGCTGAGGGTATGTCTGAGGTGGGGGCTGCGGCGTCGTGGGGCTGAGAGGTGCTCACGGCCCCCCACGGCTAGATTTGGTGGATTGTGGGAACGTGTCCTGGGTGGTAGGACTGCTGTGGCAAGGGAAGGACGCATGCTGAGTGTCTTGTGCAGAGACAACGATGAGAAGAAGAAGTACAAAGAAGAGGCAGCGAATAGCAGGAGCTTCTCACTGATCAGGTCAGTTGTCAACGTGATGACGCATCTTGATGACTCAACTTAAATCCACAGTGAGAAATATAAAGGATCCTTAGAAATAAGGTCGATCCCCTCTACACAGAGGCCCCCACTATTGGTGTTTTTGGATCATAGTGGAAGTGTCAAAGTTGAAGATATCTAGCAAAAGTCACAGTCTTCGCTGCTCTTATTCCACAGCAACAGGAACCTGAGGACAAGAAAGAGAAAGAGACAAAGAAGAATCAGTGAAACACAACAGAAACATTGAGTGCAGACCATAAGTCACAATCAGCAAATGACTGAATGCGCATTAGTCACCAGGGTTGGTCATTAGCTATCGAAGAACCTGTCAACAACATAAATAATCCTGCACCAACCTTTTCTCTCTGACAACCCTTCCAATGAAAGAGGAAACATCCAAATGTTATGAAGTAAACACAATGCACTGTTTAGTTCTTTGAATGATTCATGAAATACTTAATGAAAATCCATATGTTCTTGCTGGTATGAACAGGCTGCAACTTATTCTGAAAACATCTCATTTGAAATCAATGGGTCTCAATGAGACTGTCTGATAAAGACACCCAACAGTTTCTGTTGTTTCTGTTGCTGTGGGCTGCCTCCATGAAAACACAGACAGGGAGAGTGGCAGCTCTACATGCCTCTCAGGAAGCTCTTTAATCAACAAATGCCAGTTTTGGGAACTGTCTGGGGAGCCACAACTAGAACCATCTTGTTTTTACAGGAAGGGCATCACGTGACAGTTGAATCTAGCCAAAGGCAGCTGGTTTTAGATTGAAAAGCTGTTTTTTTCTGGCGTGGCAATATTCAGCTAATATGTGCCCAGTCACTGTGAAAAGTATGTGGGCTGCAGTCTGAGCTAAGCCCTGATATCTTTGGCATTTTAAGTGTGTATATGTCTCAAAAGCTGAGCTGTTCAGTGATGCTTTGAAACTCCTGCCTCCTCTGCAGGCCTCACTGTCACTAAATTTAATGAAAAACTTTGCATTGTAAAAGTTAAGAGCATTCAAATAAACCAATCTGAAAACCAACAAATTGGATGTCACTCCAGTTTAAATGCCAAGTGTCACTGATGGTCTGTGCTGATATTACAGGACTTGTATTTGCTTTCTTGCAGAGAATTAGTTGAGAACATTAATACCACTGTCAGATGTGTATGAGGGAAATATGATGATAATACCAACACATATTATCTTAGCATAAAGGCTGCAAACAGACCAAACAACAAGCTTAGCTCTGTCCTATTTACTGCATTTTGTACAAAACCAAAAATATCAAAACAAATTGAGGATGTGTCAACTTGAATGCATCCATCCATTTTCAGCCTGTTATCCAGGGTCAGGTGTCAGTGACGGTAGGTCAACAAGGTAGTTCAGGTGTCTCTCTGTCCAGCAACACTTTACAGCTCCTCCTGTGATCCTGAGGTGTTCCCAGACTGAATGATAAATGATGTGTGTTCTGGATCTACCCTGGTGTCTCCATCAGTTGGAACAAACCAGGAACAAACTAGGAAGCATCATGTTCAAACCACCTCAACCAGCTCCTTTCAACACAAAACAGCAGCAACTCTACTTGAAGTTCCTCACCCCAATCTCTAAGGCTGAGGCTACACCCTGAAGAAGAATGTGACCTCAAACTAATTTCAGCTTCTCGTATCCACAATATCAATCTTTTGGTGACTAGCCAAAGCTCAAAACCTTTAGTGAGGTGCTGAATCTTCAGACTAAATTCCATGACAGTTTGGTATTATCCTCACCTAAGATCCTGAAATACTTAAACTCTCTTACCCCAAGAATCACAATTAACATGGTGGAGGGGGAGTGCTCACTTATGTGGCCCAGTTGGGTATTGCCCAAACAAACTACATGGAGTTTCCACCCTGTAAGCCCACCATCAGAGTTCAGGCCAGGCTGAGAGCCAATCTCTGGCACATAGACTTGTAAGGACATAGAACTTGGACACATGAAGTCAGCATGTTCAAATCAAGACTTCCTCTCTATGTTTTACCATTATTATGCAAACTGTGGCAATTGTTCCCTGAGGGTTTTAAAATACCTTAAATGGCTCCTAATCTAAGCCACTGCTGCTGCAACAATTGTTGAATGTGTTGGTGAGAAAGCCAAACCACAATAACTATCATCCTGTCCATCTGTGTCCATCTAACCCTTTCACCTCATGCAATACCTTTACCTGAGACCTCTTTGTCCATCACACCGTGGTAATGAGCACATCACTGTTTCAAAACACCTGCTTTAATGTGTATGTTGGCACTCATTCTTTCTTTTACTCCTTTGCTCCAACGTCCTCTCTGCCTTCCCTCCACTGTGCCGACTAACAGCTTCCTCTGCGTCATCTATCACAGCGACACAAGAACAAAACCCAGGCTGAATTAAATACAGTCAGTAAAAACCACAGGATGCCACTTTTGTGGCCATCTCCTCTAGTAAATGAGATAATCTTACATTAAGATATAAAATCTAGTCTGACTTGTTTTGACAAGGGACATATCTGTTACAGGACATCATCTAATATGTTTTAACACTTATTTAAAACTCTGAAGTTTCAAGACAAAACATTTTATCTCAATGCTTTAGTTTCCTGATTTTGTACAAGGGTATACTCTCAATTTCAAGGACTACACTCTTATTTACGTGAGTTTTTTGGTCAGTCACATTCCAGTGAAGAATGATGTGCTACTCTGAACTACTCTGGGGGGGTGGGCATGGTACACCCTGGACAGGTCTCCAATCTATCACAGGGCTGACATATATGGACAAACAATTCAGTCTGATTAATGAACACCTCTGCAATTTAAAATCATCAGTTAACCTGAATGAACCAGGTTTTCTCCTGAATATGGAGAAAACCAACACAGACACAAGGAGAAACTCCACACAGAAAGTTCTCAGCTCAGGTTGAGACATAGAACCATCATACTTTGTGGTGATAGTACTAAACACTGCACCAACTTATTATTTCAATTGACTTCAATTGATTTCAGTTGACTTCACAATAAGGCTGTTCTCATTAACATGCTTCTTCAGTTATTGTTGCCAGATGATAGATAAACAATCACACGTTAACCCGTATTCACATCTAAGCTTGTCAGCTGTACAAGAGGTCTGGAGGAATATGACTTTGACAGCATGTAGGTAAAATCCCAAAAGCCACTAGTTTTGTTGCTAGCTCATGAAAGGAGATATCTACTGCTATTACATTGAGGGTCACAGGGTGGATGGAGCCAATCCTAACAGACATGAAAGGCAGGATACACCCTGGACAGGTCACCAGTTTATCACAGGGCTGACGTATAGAGGGCAAATTTTGCCTGTGTTTGGACTATGGGAGGAAGCTGCAGTCCTCAGAGGAAATCCACCCAAACTCCACATGGCATGTTCGAACAGCAGAACCTCTGTGCTGTGTTAATTGTTGTGTGGTCTCTGTTGTATGTTTTCTATGTGGTGTATTCCTGCTGAACACAAATTGCCCTTTTAGGACAAAGAATAAACTGAACTGCATTGGATTGAATTGGCAGTGCTAACCACAGCACCTGATGGTCTCCAGCATTTGGCCAGATGACCAATGGTGTAACATACTTAGAGTCAGTTATAGATGTTTGCGTTTCTTGGGATGGCCTCACTGTTGCGGTGCAACCACAAGGAGTGAAGCTGTAACTCATATAAAAAATGTCTAATATAGCTTATATATGGCTCTTACGCATCTGAATCAATGAACTTTGCATTTTGAACTGACTGAACAGAAATGATGAACTGCTGGTATGTGGCCTGGCTGCATTTCTGGATAACTCAAGCCTGATATTGAAATTAGATCTGCTGCATTTGACACGAGGAAAGCCTGGACGTCCCTGACTCAACAAGATTACCAGAGTGCAGCGCGGGTGCACACACACACACACACGCACACGCACACTCGCACGCACACACACACACACACACACACACACAGATTTATGACAGAATAAAACCTTCATTACAGATGCAGGAATACGTAAATCCTGCTCACGTGTGCCTCATACTCATGTCATATATCATCAACAGGGAGGGGCTCTCTCCATGAACAAGCTGAAGCTTCCTCGGTTGAAGAAGAAACAAAAAACAAGTATGTAACTGCTGAGATGTTATGTAAGTGTTCCTGTGGTGCACATTAACCCCCTCCATGTGCGCCAGGCATCATCTAACCCTGATGTGGAGCAGTAGATGTGGGTGGGTGTCTGTCCACCAGCTGCACAACTCAGGGGGTGTCGCTGAATAATTCCAGTGCTTTTTCTTTCTAGAAGATTTCCCAATATAATCACAGCTCTGTACCTGATGTGGGATTAGTGGTTGGTTCACAGGAAATGGATGTAGATAAACAAGCTGTTATATGAGAACCCAAAATTGAAAACTGTGTTTCTAATTCTAACCATTCTCTAGGATGAAGTTAAATTTGACACCTGTCTCACAAAGACCGTCATTTGAGTACTGTTCTGTTATCAGGCACCAAATACTCTCTGCACCACTGTGCAGTGAATACTAAGAAGAGGCACATCTGCAGCACAAGATCTGATAGAGCACAGCACAGTATGCTGGACTGTTGTTTTCTTATATGTTGTCAAAAAGCATTTCTTCAGAGAATGGTGCTAGGACTGGGTGTCAGGGAGGAAGTTTTCAACAGAAGCATTTTTTTTTTTTTGTGACAGGTGTGTTTTTATGAACGCAGCTAAGAAGGTCCATCATGTCTCGTGTCCCGTGCAACAGTCGTGACTGACAGATACCACTGTAGCAATATAGCCAGACACCAGCTTACACACCTCGTACTGAGAGGAAGATGTGTTAAATCGTCACAATCACAGACCCCAACACAGCTCTCTAAACACGCACATACTAAAAAGATGGATGGAAAAACACAAAACCCATCTCCACCTGAGTCCAAGGACTGATGTATTCAAAATCAAATGGGCCTCAGTAATATTACAGTTACTGTGACTGGTTGTAGCCACAGTAACTGTACATACATAATGTCTCCATAAAAAAGGAGAGTTTTCATATAGTGGAGGTACAGAGATAAACAGATAGATCTTCCTTGTGTCTGTTCTTTGTATAAAATCTGTATATTTATGGGAAAAAAAACACTAAAAGCAACATTCATCTATTCACACGGTGCTTTTTAATAATCACAATCCAAAGGAACAGTATTCAGTGGAAAATTGGGGTTCAGTATCTTGCCCAAGGACACTTGGAGGAGACGGAATCAAACCATCACCTTCCGATTAGTGGACAACTCACTCATGAGTCACAGCCGCTTCATGTCCTAATGCATCAACAGTGACATTGGCAAGAACTGGGAGTTCATCAAACACTGATGAGAGGACAAAAAGAAAACTAGTCACGTAGGCTACAAGCAACATTAAAGGAGCTGCAGGGGTTTCTGCCAAGTCCTGGTTGTCCTGCATGTGACAACAATCTCCTGTATTCTTCATATGTGTGCGCTGTGGTGTGGAGTGGTAAAAAACCAAGAAATTTCTTATCCAACTATGGCTACATTTTACAGGAACATTGAATCGTCAAGTCTTGAAACCAAAGCTGAACTTTTCAGCCTTAATTTTATAAGATAAACAGTGCAGATCACTAACAGACACCATCATAAGCATCATAAGCTTTGGGCTGTTTTTCTACAGCTGGAATTGGAGTTTTAGTGAGTGTAGGTGGGAATTATATTTTAGTTTGACAGTAAATTTTGGGTCAAAACCTTCAGGTGTTTGTTAGAAAACTGAAGATGAATAATAATTTCACCTTTCAGCACAACAACACAGAGATGAGCATACAGCACATCCAAATCAACCATAGATCTTCACCAAAAGAAGACTAAGGTTTTGGAGCAGCCCACTTAGAGCACAGACCTGAATCCAACATAGAATGTGTGTATGACCTGAATCTAATGGATTTGAAGCTTTTACAAGGAACAGGGCAAATTCCTACCTAAAAGATGCTTCAACAAAGTTAGCGTGTGTGCATATTATAACAACCAAAGTTCAGAAGTTATTTAATTGGTCCCATCCTTTACAGCGGTGTCAAGATTTTTTATATACACTGTATATCTATTATTGTTCTGAAACTATTTAAAACATATCAATGAGACACACTGTTGCACACGGTAACATGTTCCTCAGTCCCACATTTACTGTCCTGCTGCCCTCAATACTCACTAAAGCAACAGCTGAAAATACCTTCTTACCCTGTTTCACAGTTTACAACCCAAAATGCTTTAGAACTGAAATACTAACATTTCATCTGATAAAAATATGTGTCGTGTCAAAACAAACAACTAAATATGCATCTCATCATAGGTACTGATCCCATTTCATGTTGATTATATAAAATTAATTCAACAGAAGTAATCAAGATGGTGGAAATAAGTGATTTCAGTTCTTCTGCGTTTCTGGTTGCTGAATGTAGATGCTGTAATGTCAGAAAAGAGATTCCTTCTTAACTCACTTATTTTCTGAGTGTTTGTCTTTTTCCTCTGCCTGTGTATGTGTGTGTGTGTGTGTGTTTTGGTGTCAGCAGAGGGACCCCTCTGTGCCCCTGTGGAGGTGACTGCAGCACTTTATAGCCTGACAGAACGGGCACCTTGGGGAGCTGGCACACACACACACACACACACACACACACACACACACACACACACACACACACACACACACACACACACACACACACACACACACACACACACACACACACACACACACACACAGGGGTACCGGTCTTATTGTGCCTCACTGACACATAAAGTTAGGAACACAACACACAACCGGCACCAAAAAGCTTTACACAAAAACAAATCAACTGCAGTTTGACAAAGCTACAAACAAATACGTAATCTGTCCTTACAAAAACACGACACACACAAAAAAAAAAAAAAAACAGCTCCTTGCTGAGCTCCACAAGAACCTAAAGGTGGATGAAGACTAAGCAGTCAGTCTGCCCATCTACAGCTCACTGCAGTGAGGGCTCACTGGAGGATGCAGTTTTGTGAGTCATATTGTTGTGGACTGTCCCCGCACCCCAGGAAAAGTGTAGCTCTGCCCCCACAGTTTTTCAGAAAGTACATGTCTGGGATGAGTCACTCCTCATGAGGGATCCCTCCATGTCAGGGCTCCGTGAGCTGAAAATGCCATTTAAGCTAAAAGATTTGAATCATCAGTGGGAGACCCCCCTTTTTCAGTCGACTAAGATTCTTCAAGTTGAGCGTTTGTGTTTTTCAGACTGGATGCAGTGTACTTCTGGGGACATTTCCATCCCCAAAAATAGCAGCAGAGTGAACGCTCCGTGCTTTCAAGCTTCTCATTCTGCTCCATCAACTCGTCCCATCCGCCCGCAGAGATGTGATGGATACAGGTGGCTGCTGACCCGAGACGTAGGCAGATGCTTCGGTCAGACTCACAGTTAATGTTATCTGCTTAGAAGTAAATGGTGAATTCAGTCTCTAGCTTTTATTTAATAGCTGTTGTCTGCAAACTGTTGTTGCACATGTCCAATCTGACATTAGCATAGTCGGGACATTAGTTTAGAGACTGAATTTACATTACGTTTACTATATTAGGTGAAAGTAACATGTCATCCTGAACATCCCAACGAATGACTGTATATAAAGATGGCTGACATTTTTCTACTTCCTCCTGCTATAGTGCAGCCAAAATGTCTTAGATATGTTATGAGCACTGCCATCTTCTGTATATTTGGAGCCTCAGTAGTGATCAAATCCTCCTCCTGTGACTGATCCAGACCACACCGATACAAAAAAATTATATTTTGATAGAGATATAGATATTAAAATATTTTTGGCTCACTTCATCTATAGTCCTGCTGGCACTGAGATTCCCATCATCATCATCATGATGGTGCTGAAAACACTATTCTATTCTTGTCATCTTCAGTGCATACTTAACATTCAGTCCTATCCAGGACAAAAATTATGGGGTCACTTATTATAAATTCAGGTTGTGTAGTCAGAACACATTGTTCAAACTCATATCACATCATAATTTTGAGCGGAAATCCCCAAAGTTCCCAAAAATACCAAAATATTCTGGACTAAATTTTTTAAAGAGTGCAAGCACACCCACTGACACAGTTAGTTGTGTTTGTTAGATGGTGTAGAACAAGTTGAAAGGTTTAAACAAACAGAGGATAATGGGTGTTAAAGGGTTAATGATGGATCAGTGATGACCTATACATGAAGCAGAGTGACACTTATAGTGATATTACTGCAGTGACACAACCTCTGTGTCCGCCTCCTGTTTTAACTTGTGACTCATCGGCTAATTCAATTTCCTACAAATGCTTTATAGCCTCTATATACTCACTGACAACGCTGAACCACCACAGACCACAAGATGCCTGTACACCTTCCTTTAAATTCACAAATATTTTTTCTCCGCAAAAGCTCCATTTTTCATTTAGCAAATGTGGTCAGCATTGAATGTCACGTCCGTCTCTGTAAACCAGACCACAAATCAAATTGACGCCTGCTCTCAGCACCTGACACTTTTCAATATTCGCTGCAACAGATGCATTATAGCTGCTGATCAATAGAAGTATAGGTTCAGCATCTAGTTCCCTGTTGCACGTGGACACTGAAATTACAACCTGGGATCAAATTTTAATTAGGTTTAGTTTTAAAATACCTAACTGAATAAAGCAAATGTTCAACAATAAACATTCATCACAGCAGACATTCAGACACATCACAGTAGGAAAAGATGTACAAACTGAAGAGGAAACTTAAATTTAAGGATCCTGGTGTAGTTCAGTCACACTCACTTCCTGGGACACTTAAATAGAGGAATTGTTCACCTTTTCCAGCCATGATGACCAGTCATTATGTCTGCTTTGTAAAACACCCTGCACATCCACAGATATTACCAAATTCTGTGCAGAGTTATAGGAAGAAGAGACGTCCTGCTCTGGCAGATCTGGAGTAAAGAAGATGTCAGTCAGTTTGTGTGAAAACACCTGTGTTAGTGGACTCGTCTGCAGGGGCTTCAACAAATAGTACCTTCTTTAAAAAGCACAGTCCCACTTCATTTTCCCAAATGAGAACAAACCAGTGCGACACAATCTGTCGTCAGCAGCCTGTCACGTCAAACTGAGGCGTCATGTGCTCAAGTCGGACTCAGAACCAGCATCGTCCACACCGCTGGACCCTGAAGGATGAAACCTGCTTGAAGATCTGTGGTTTTGTGAAGTGGACAGTGTTCAGTTGACAGCCGGCTCTTTTTCTGACTGATATGAAACAGTAAAAGACATTACCTCACACAAGTCCTTTAATTTTGAGGTGTAGCAGGTAATTACAAGCTCTACGCTTCTGATTCTGTGACTTTTTCTCTCACCCTGTATTCCTGCAGCCACAACTTAAACACTGAGCAGAAGCATCAAAACTGAACCTTGTCAAATTCTGTCCAGTGAGTACATTTCTCATTGTAATGTGAAAACTGTATTTCTGACTCATGTATCCAATTCTTGTGAAAGCTGTGCATGTTTGCAGTTTTGCAGATTTAAACCTGACAGCAGATTACAGCAGCAGGAGGAGGAGAGGGAAACGCATAAGCAATTCATGCACTGGAATCTCTCAAAAGGGAATTTATCAAAGGCACTGCAGCAGCCAGACTCAATGATGACTAACTAACTGACTAACTAATGTTCCTATACTATAATAAACTTTGATGTGAGTATAAACACAGTTCATTCTCGGTGAGCATCTTGTTATGTCAGAGCAAAATAGAAGTGAAGGTAACCCCCGATTATGGTGAAGAAGAAGAAAAAAAAAATCACGTCAGCAAGAAATCGCGTTACATAACAGTTCGTCTCCAAGTTTCTTCATTTCCAAATGAACGTGCGCGCTGAGGCCGCACATGACTGAGCGCAGGCCACACAGGCACCGCACAGGCGGAATGTGCAGGTGTCATCGCTCGCGATTGGATTACTGTGGGAATTCCCTACGTCATTTTCTCTTTATGCCTCTGTTACCACAAGACGCATACATGAATCAAAAACATCGATCGATCCATCACCTCCTCCTCCCCCTTCAGGAAAAAACTATAACAAAAGCAGAACACGACACGCACGCTGCGGTTGTTAAATGACAGATTCTGCTATTTCGAGCATCATCATCATCATCATCATCATCATCATCAGCATCAGGACCAGCCATGAACACCTCCGGTCCCTCCGTCCCTGACACAGTGCAGGCAGAGCTTACCTTTTTGGCGCAGAGGTGCGGAAGCTGCCGCCGCCACCAGCACCTGCTCTGTGCTCTGTGCGCGGGGGTATCACTGCTCAGGTCGTTATCCCTGCAGTCCAAATGAGGCGAGACGGGCGGGGTGCCGCGGTAGGGCCCCACTCTCTCTCCCCCACCACCTCACACTCTCTCCACCCCCCTCCACACACCCTCCCTCTCTCAGATCCCGAGCCAGGGCAGCTTCGGGCTCTTTAGTCACGTATCGACACGGTTTCCCTGCAGAGACAGCGCGGCCCTGCTCGGCAGCAGCGTCCAGAGGTGTGCGCGTCAACTCCCCGCGTCTGCACCGGAGCCTCCGCTGCCGCTGCTGCTGCCGCGGGCTTCAGCCGCGCTGCTGCTCACACATGCATCGCATCCATATCTGCCCCCTCCACCTCCTCCACCACCACCTCTGCATCGCAATGCGCTGCAGTCAGTGCCGACGTCCTCACACCACCACTACCAGTCCCAGGCAGATGATGCTCGAAATGTGAGTGGGCAGATGCAGAACATGCAACCGAGAGGACAAGAAAACGGAGCTTACCGGAGGATGGCGTAATGTTTGGTTACTTGCAGTGGAGTGAGTCTCCGGGCTGGAGGGGGGAGGGAGGGATGGAAGGAGAGAGAGGGGGAGGCGCGGAGGGATTTATTCAGAGGATTGTAGATCCTGAGATGTAGGTGGCTTTCTGTTGATAACATATACACACTGAATATTAATGTGGGAAAATATCAGAGTGGGCGGTGACTCCTCACACGTCGGAGAGAAACTGCACTAAATGTGATCAACCTGTGGAACACACACACACACACACACACACACACACACACACACACACACACACACACACACACACACACACACACACACACACACACACACACACACACACACACTGAGCACAGTCACCATGGACTGACTGCTGCTTTACTTCAGATCTACACAGTTTTAGAAGGAAACACTGTTAAGTGTCACTTTTTACTATGATCAATTAAACCCACATTATCAGACGTAACAGTCAAAGAATCTGCTCATAAACAGGATAGGAGATGGATGGAGGATGGAGATCACACATTTGCAGGTGTTACATTTTCTAATATCATATAAAAGCAGTAAAGTATACATATTTTTCACATGAACATAGACTGTAACTTTCTTATTGGCATTAGGCCAAATAATTCAACATTTCAGTTACATAAAAAAATAATGTGCATTTTGATTTTGTCCACTGTATAGCCAGCACCGGTCCTAGCCTGTTTGGCACCCTGGGCAAAAACCCACACTGCAGTGGCCAATGGAAACAATACGACAGCCACTGCAATTTCCCTTATAATCTCCCTTGCTCATTCCACCCACAGGTATTCATTTTCACAATCATGACTGTATTTTTACAATCTTGTTTTTTAGTAATATCCTCTTGCACCTCGTTTGTCGCCATTTTATCTTTACACCTGGCGTCTCCGTTGCTACGTCACACAGGACTCAGTGAATCATACAACCAATTAAAAGTGATGGTTTTCTGTTGGATAGTGATGACCAGTGATAGGCAAGCTGTAACAAATTTAATTTCCCCCTGGGATCAGCAAAGTATTTATAATTCTTATTCTGATCCCAAAATGTAATACACTGTAAACACTCCAGGGTCCAGTTCAACTGGCCTAAAAAAAGTTGGTGTTGTTATCAGAGTAGCGTAACTCTGGTTGTGTATAAAGGTGTGCGTAACGTGTGAGTGTAGTGAGTGAGTGGTGAAGTGAGAGTGAGGGAATGGCACCAGGTAGGAGTATGTGAGTAGAGGCTGAATTAAGGTGTGGCTGATGAGAAGCAGCAGAGCGACGGGAGGAAAGTTAGTTATGTTCAGTACATGTACAGTACAGGTTACAGTGTCAGAGAATTAAGGCTGTAACTCTTCAGGGACAGATGAGCTTGTGTGTGTGCTCCCACCTGCTGTCTACATCAGTAAGAAGAAGTTAGCCTCGAAAAGAGAACTAGCTTCAGGCAGAGGAAAAAGATCTCCTCTGCTCCCATCCACAACGTGGTTTCAAGATGTACTCTGGCACCATTCATAGGCATCTTCATAGGCCAGAATCTCGGACTGAACCATTTTTCAAGAGAAGGGGTAACATTATGAGCTATATTCAGTTTTAGGGTGGCACAACCCACCCTATGTTACCACAGTAGATACAACCCTGAATCAGAGTAAACAACAGTGTACAAATAGCCTCCTGCAGCTGAAACAAGAATTTTGTATTTTGCAAGAAGAAAATTCTGAACATTTTAGATAAACGGATAAAATATACATTTCTCATTCTGTTTATTTTTGCACAATAATAGGAATAGTAGCATAATGATCCCAACACTGGTGACACAATGTCTCGAGTCTCAGTCTCCACTGAGACCAGGATCATACACATGGACCTGATGGTTGTGGGACTCTTGATTTAATTTAAGAGTGTACACAGTGTACCCACACGACTTAAGAGGTTAACAGAACACAAAATGGCTAAAAATAGCTGCATTTGGATCAACTGGGACATTAAAAGGCTGCTAATGCATTGATGAATCAATTAGAACAATCCAGTGTAATATAGTCCACATATCATTCCGACAGGGTCCATCCTACACTGTGATTATGGTTTACTGGAATAAAATGTACAGCTCAAGATGATCTGAACATGTTATCACCACCTGTCCTCCCACAGTGGACATGTGTGGGTGAATGAATTTGTGGACACATCCTATAGATCACTGATTATGGTTCTTGTCAGCCTCATGCAGTTTTTTAATCAGATCCTGGGTATCTGCATAAACACTATACAACAGCAGGAACATGCACAGATTTGTTTAATTGTTTTCTTTTTTTTTCTTTTTTTGCTGCTGCCAAAAACTGTAGGTCTGGTCAGGGACAAGGAGCCCCCTCCTGTGGCTACAAAGCAGAGGTGCAGCAGCACCAACAAACCCATTCATACAACCAGCAGAGAGATGAAGAAAAAACAGAAAAAGGCAGCAGTCAGGTGCTGCTTGAAAGTGGACTATATAATTAATGTGGTCAGGCTTGGTGGTATAACCTCATCTAACCTGAGTTAAACAACATCTAAAATAAAGTTTTACATGATGTTTTTTCTATAGCTATATATAAAGTTTTTATTTCTATATCCTAGCAAAAATAAACATTCAGGACAAGACAGAGTTCATTGGTTATTGTGGGAAAGGAAGGTGAGGTTCATGTTCAAGGGACAAGGAGAAACACACATCATCAAACTTCATTTCTCCAAAATCTAGTTAAGTGTTAGAATTAGCATTTAGCACCTACCTTTTACCCCCAGGGGTCAGAACACTAAAAAAATGAATATCAATAAGCTAAAATGACTTATTAGAGTTACAGTTATTAAGTTAAATTTGTATGGTTAACAATATTCAATATGACAACAGCAATAGTAACAATAATGTAGCTTCATGTGCTAAGTGACATCATTTCCCCTCAGAAACTAATTCTGAGTGTTGGAATCTAACAGCAACCTTAAGCACATTTACATTTAGTGCTCTTTAGTCTCCTCTCTCACACCAACAGGAGCACTCTGGCCACCATGAGTCAGCACACCAAGATACTTTCATAGTAAGTTAATATGGTTTATTAATCATATATGAACTAACTTTAGTGTCATGTACACATGTAACCTTTAAAACCTTCCTCTTTCACATGCAGGGGGCACATTTGACCCCTAGGGGCCAAAGAGACACCAAAAGTAATTAATAGCAGTTACCTATTGTAGATTATGTAACTGTTAAACATAGTTGCAGATTGAATTCCACTCACTGACCTTAGGAATAAGAAGTGGACAGGCTAGCATCGGTTGTTAGCTCACCTCTAAGGCTGTTTATACACTAAATGTCACTGGACCTGCTGGATGCTGTTAAACTTATTCAATTGTTTTAATATTTCTAATTATAGTTGATAATAAACAGCTGTTAGTTTTATTGCAGGTGACACACAGCGCACATGCAGATGTGAACAGAGGTGCCTCATATTCTTCTCAGTATTTGAAAAATAAAATCCTGAATTTAAGCTCTGTCACAGTTATGTAAACATGTCCATTTTAACCAGGTATATGAAAACAATGAAGCTTTCTTAGTGCTCCCCTCAGTGTCAGAACTGTGCACTACAGCTTTACAGGGTCTTCTGATATTGTTATGTCACTGTAGTTTATCCTATATACTTGAGGAGAGTGTGGAGGAAGCTGGATTCCTATTAATGGTTGTGGTTTTGACTTAACTACTACACATGATTGCAAATCACAATGGGCGAGGTTGTAGAGTCCCTCACTCCGTCCTCGCAGTCCGATCCTCACCAGTGGAAGGTGCTAAATCCCACCGTTATGTTCCCTTTAGTTCAAAGGCCATACAATCCCCAATATTCAAGTAAATAACGTATAGAATGTTGTGATTCTAGTTTTCTAGATTTCTAAATTAAACATGGGCATTTTTTTTTTTCAGGATAATTTACAACACGTTACACGAATGTGTTAGTTTTCCACCTACCTTCAACTTTACCTGAGGTTCGATCAGTCAAACTAAATGATGACGCTTGTGAAGCCACTTGGTTTTATACTCACACAGAACATGTAATAAAACATGTAGTAACGTGTAATAATAAGTCTGTTACAACTACAGCTAATAAGAATAATGATAAGACTGCCTTCATTATTTATTGTTTTTATTGCAACAACAATGGTGCCAAAAAATTGCACAGTTCGCCCATTTACAATGACATCAGATAAAAAATGTGAGAAATACAAAAACATCAACGCAATCAGTTTTGTACACAACGCTTAAACCTGAGGATTAAATACTCGCCCACACTAGAGCCTCACCAGGAAAGAAGAGTAAATGAGAGAACTATCCCTCAGATGTCACGGGGCTTACACTTTCATTTCTTGCATCTTTATTATTAGCAAAAGTTGGGGCACTAACTAGATCTGCACGACAAAGAGCAGCTAGCCAGAGGTTACACGTGTTAAAGTCACTGGAGGCAGAAGCAGAATAAATGAAACTGATAGAGTCACCGCACCAGACTTTAAAGCACTTACAGACAGTAGTAACATTTAGTTTGATGTTTACTTTCATTATCACAAGATAAACACTGTGACGTCATTTTCATTACTCGGTAAAGAAAATGTGAGAGAGAGAGAGAGAGAGAGAGGGCACAAAACAACCGATGTGAAAAGTGAATTTGACTTTTGAATTTTTTCTCAGTGAGTTAAACTTAGAGCTTCTTCTTTTTGTTTGACTATTTAAAGTAGGACTTTGTGTTTTTTGGCAGCTTCACAGTGATAAATCCTGATGAACTGCATTTTCTCAATGTGCTTCTATTCAAACACTAAGAGACAATAAAACAACTTCTAGACAGTTGTGTGTTAACAGTGTGACTGACGGTTTATTGGGATCTTACTGTGTGTCGCGTACATGAACGTAAAATAGTTTAAAAAGAGACTGAAACATAATGTAAGATCCTCAATCTCTGTTTAAAAAAAAATCAATTTTCTGACATTTAAGATGTCACCAATACTAAACTGTACAAGTCATTTTGACACTGTGACAGACATTTGAGACTAAAATCTAAAATCTTTTGCTCCTAATTTTTTCAGATGCTGAAATATATCATTTAGTTGTCACCTAATGTGAAGCCAGACATAAGATTTGACGACTACTATTACAATAACGGTGCAAGTTTAACAGCGTACAGTCTACTTGATTTACATAAATTACACACTTTACCCGCCTCAGACTGACAGTTACGTTACACACAAGTATGGAAAACCATTTGGGCCCTGGAGTTTTTTTTTGTTGGTTTTGAATTTAAATCCAAATATCTGTGATTAAAGAGAAAAACGTCACATGTAGCCCCATTGTTCTTCCATACAAGAGAGCAACAGTTGGTTTTATTGGTTTTTGAATGGCAGTATTGAGGTTGAATTTTTTTTTTTTTTTTTTTTTATTTATTTGCTGATTTTCTGTCTTAATTTAAAACATGAGAAAAAGCAAAAACAAACACAAACCTAATTTTATAATCCCTAATATTTGTGTGAGGAAACATTATTATATCCACGTGTGGATATTTCAGTGGAAGGAAAACATCTGGTACAACATTATCACAGTGAACACCGATATAAATCACGATTATATTCATTCAAAAAAACGTGTTTTTTTTGTCGATCTACTACTTTGTTCTACAGAGCAGTGAACACCACCAAGTCACGCCGTGTATCTCAAAGAACTAAAACGTCCACCAGACAGACAAGTGCACAGAAAAGCTGATCACGTCCACCACTGGTACTGAAGGAGTTCAAACATTCAGTGCAGGTACATTCACATTGGGAACAGCTGTAGGGTCTTTGCAAGAGTGAGTTGATGTATGATTGTTAACTTGCCTGCGGGTCGAGCTCGACTGGTCCCTAATGAACTTATCTTTAGTATCTAGTCGCTATAAAGATACAGAGCATCTAAAAAATAAAACCACAAGATTAACGTTGAGGATTTTTGTGAGTCCACACATTCGCACAGAAGCAGTGACGCACGAGTACATTCACCGCTCAGCTCTCTGCTGCCGAGGACCGAGCGGGTTTCAACCGACAGGCGGGTGACATGCACGAGAAAGCAGTAAAAGGCACAGCAGCTGCTGCACTGGCGTGAGGGTGAGAGCAACAGCGAAGAAGATGCGAGGCAAAGCAAGAAAAAGTAAGACACGGTCTGAAAACTGAGAGGTAAAAAATAAAATAAACTATATCAAGAACAAAAAGTCATACTTCCAGGAGAGAAAACAAACCTTCACCTTAATGTCACTGCACAGTTTAGCTGTGAACAGCTGTCACAGAAAACCTTTTGATGAGGTGCAAGATCATCACTATTATATATATAAAATAAAAATAAAATTAAAATAAAATATTCAGCTCTACTGGCAAAGGAGCGTCACTGTGAGTGCAACAGTTCACTGACTTACAAAGTCATTGGCAACAAAAACTGGATTCAAAACAAGTTCAAATAAGACAAAAAAAAAAAAAAAAAAAAACTATTAGTCTTTCAAGTCCTAACGACACACCAAAAAACAAAAAAAACAAACACACTCCACCACCACGACTTCACTGCACCATGGTCCGAAAATTCATATCTGCTTCATTTCATTTAAATCTAAAAGCTTCACGATGTTAAATATTACGTCTTCTTTTCAAATCTGGCATTAAAGGATAAATCTGTTGTTTCTGTCAACAAACTCCAACAAAAACACCAAAACCAACAACAGACTGACGCATCTTATTCTTACGTCACTGAACTTCATTGTCCAACATCTGTTAAAAACAACAACATGCGAGTCACACACTGTCCCGCTGCTGGAGATATTAGTGACATAATGTGTGTTCATCTGCACCTGAACAGTTTTCGTTTAAGTAAAGTTAGTTAATAACTGGTGTCCATCTGTTTTAGGAGATCAGTCTTAATAAAAATCACTTTGCAAACAGTCAGACAGAAGAGAGGTTAGTCAGTATTTACAAACAGACCTGTACATTAATGTTGTGGTCTTTGTCTGGGTTTTGTTGATAGTAACTCCAGCCATAAGAAATGCAAGAAATCCATCTGTTCTTCAATAAAGTTGATAATTAACAATAATAATAAAAAAGTATTAACATTCAAACTGTCATGTTTTTTGTTGTTTATCTAATTTCAACACTTGCTACACTGATCAATGCGTGGTCGACTTCAGCTAAAGGACAGAACGTCCAGCAGTTTTGTGATCGGTTTTAAAATGAATGAATGTATTTGACAAGACAAAAGGCAGTTTTACTCCTCAGTCAGAACTATTCACCTCAACCTGTAACTGTACTTTAATAAACTGAACTTTTCTGAACGAGAAGATAATTCCCTTATTAACACCAACTTCCTATAAAGCTTAACGTTATTTGAAACTTGAAACAAACATAATCTTCGAATAAACATAAATTCAAGGCAGAAAGAAAAAAAAAAAAAACAAGCTTTTTTAAGTTTACTTGGCAAAAACTTCACCAGGCGAGCTTTGCCTGTATTTTAATCACGTGACTGTGTCCACAACAGAAAATCTCGATAATATTTAGATTTGTCCTGGTATGTGTCTCCACTTGTGTTTGCCACACACACACACACACACACACCCACACACACGCACATGCACAGACTGGTGGAGGAGGCTTGTGATGTGGACTCTCCATCAGATATTACAGTAAAACCTTTATCTTAATTCAGATCAAACTATAGAACTGTCACTGAAGTGTTTTTTCTTCATTTTGTTCACTGTGACACAGTGTTATATAAAGGTAGGTTGTTTACAAGCTGAGTAATCAAGCTATAAATGACAAGGTTGTAGTGTTGTTTCTTCATATATGACTCATCCACAGAGGTAAATTAGATCATGAACCACAGCTTCTGTGAACATGAACCTAAATGAATGGCGCCTACTTCACTTGTGAGGGCAGAGTGTTAATCTGCATTTCAACAGCTGGTTTGAAAATCACAGATTTACCAGTGTGATCACGTCAACTCATCAGCTCGTTGTAGCTTTCAGCAGCTTTCGTTTGATCAGTTCTACAGTTTCTTGAACTAAAAACAAAACACTGCCTGTACTAATATTTCATATCAAAATCTATCAAGAAAATGTGAGGTTTATGCTTTTATTTTGAAACATCTGTGCAGGATGTTTTGAGTTTCACTGACTAAGAAGTGCAAATTAGTGATATTCAGAACTTAAGACTTGAGATCAGGATCACTGGAGTCAAAGTGGAGACACAAACCTTGTTACTTCTGACCAGTCTGGTCAGCTCATGGCTCTTAGGAAAACATTTTCTTTCAGCCTATGACATGATCAGGTGCTTCTTTTAGCCATTTAACAGTCACTGTTGCCTAAGATAAATAGCTGAAAGTATGTGTAATAAACTACAACTAAGAAAAGACACAGATTAATGTGACTGACCAGAGTGAACTCTGTGTGACCTTGACATTGACTGAACACTGGAACCTGCACGTTGTTCCAGTTTAAACCTTCATTTTGCTGCCGTTGTTGCTGCTCATCAAACAGTGGATTAAAGGAGAATGTAAACATGATTCCTTTGGATTTTTCTTCTGGAATGAATGCATGACACTGCCACTGGTTGTGTGGCTGTGCTACAATAGTTACAACTAGAAGTCATTGCTAAGCAGTAGGCAGTGTGAGTTTTACAGCAGAGTGACCACAGTGAGCGACACCACTATAGACACCAGAGACAAATGGATAAAGACAACGGTAACACCCTGTTGAGAATCTCTTGTATCAGTAGCTTCACTGGTTGTGGAGTTCTTGCTCCTTGAAGGCAGAGCTATAGATATACAGAGTAAGGCAAACTTGGTTTCAGGTCAATCAGACAGAGCCATATTTGCACCAAACGCTCCAAGGCCTTTACATGCTCTATATTTAAAAATGTAGTGTAATTGCCATGGAGCTTTTAGTGCCAACATTGAGCAGGCAGTTCCCCAAGCTATGTATGTCTATGGCTCTGCTCCATGGCAGTTTGACACGTCTGACCAGTCTGTTCAGGACAAATCGGCCTCAACCAGCTTCGGTGAGTCGGGCTGCAACTTAGAGAAAGGCTTGTTATGGTAGAGATGAGATACCGTCAGAGCAGACAACACAAGGCCAGAGGGGAGAGCGCCACCAACAGGAAGTAGGTGACTCTGTAGAGGTGAAGTGGAGAGAAGGTCACCATGGTGATGGCCAGGGGCAGAGGGAGGCAGGAAGTCAGAGGCAGAAGTTTACTGGAAAAGATCCAGAAAGTTAATATTCAGACTTTTAGGTTGCTCATACTGAACGTGAATGTATTTGCAGGTGACGTGTGGTCCTACCTGTTGTGGAGTTTTAAAGTGTTGCAGTTAATAAGCAGCATGTACACAAGAATTAGAGGCACAATGTGTGGCCAGCAGGGGTCAGGATCCAACTGGGTGGAGTATCTGTAGGAAATCAGGTTTAAGAAAGATCCTTAAGTATCATCTCGCCAAGATGACTGAAATAATCACAATACAGTGAAATAGACTTTGAAATAGACTTTAACTGATACAAATACACAACTCATACATAGAAGTTCTGCAGGTGTATCAAGAGGGTAAGTTTCAGAGGTCAAATTGTGTGCTTGGATGGTCACACGTGTGATGTAGAACTAAAGTTGTCACGCATGAACGGCACAAAAATGTATCACGGCAAAAACAAAACAAAATAAAACCTCTCAGACTGTCTGAATACTCACCACTCTCTCTCTCTGTCTGTTCTGGTTTACAACAATTTATTTGAAAAAACAGATTTTAAATATTTTGATGATTGTTGCCCAGCGTTGTGTATACAGTGGGTTAAAATAAAATGAAATTTATTTCATCATATTGCCCAGATATGATGAAATGAGATATAAAAAGGATATCAGACACTCAATACTGCACATTCCTGAAGTCTCTATAAATCCATTAAAAGACTGTAATCAAAAAAAAAAAAAAAAAAAAAAAATCACTGACAATCCTCTAAGTAAATTATAAGGTAATAATTTGTAACAGTGACGTTACAGCAACACATGAGCTCCTCTGCTGCACCAAAAGGCTCAACGGCTGAATTTATAAACATGTTGAGGAAGAATTCATGGAGCTGTATTCAGAAAATATGGGATGTTTGTGTCCAGTAGTCTAAGATGCTGAAGGGGTCCAGACAGAACAGGTGCTAAAAACCTGAAGACTGCTTTTGTCCATGTGTATGTAATAATTAGCACTTAAAAAAAAACAATAGTTAACCTTTTGTTAGCTATGAGGTAATAATTTACTTTCTCTCTAATATCTAATTCCCCCCTCATGTTGTCTTAATGGTTAATACTGTACCTCAGGTTACGGATCCAGTGGATGAGTGACGGCACACTGAGCATGACGGGTAGCGTGAGGAGAGCAGACAGACAGAGGTGGAGCTGCAGGTCGTCCCTCACCTCCTGCAGAGCACACTCAGACAGCAGGGGGGCGCCGTTACATTCTTTAGTCCTGTTCAGGTTCTCGGTGTCGACTGTGCCGTTCTCAGCTTCTTTGTGCTTCCGTGGAGCCTGGAGGGATTAAAAGATGCAATTTCATTCAGCAAGAATTCAAATCCCTGAGCCTCAACTCTGCATACACAATATGATCACAGCACAGATACATGTTTAGATGCTGCTAGTGTGATGAGATATCTTACCAGATTCAGCATGTGCCTTAAAGACCTTTCTGTCATTTGTAGCCTCAGTACCTGACCATGTAAAAACAACAACACAATCAGTAGGTTCATGTTGGCTTGCAATGTTTTGATGAGTGTGACCCAAACACTCAGAGTGTGAGTTTGTAATATATGTTAATGTGTATGAGAGCAGGTAAGAGTGTCACATGACCTGTGATGTCACCTACTCTAACTTCTGCTACTTATTTTTTTTACTTTATTTTTTTTTTAAACTTTTGCTCTTGTAGCTGCCACATCTTTCATTTCTCATAAACAGTTTATGTGGAATTGCGTGATGACTCACACAGGAAAGTGGTCACTCAGTTATTTTTTCACTTTATCTACACAAATGACAAACGAAGGTCTTCATTAAAGTCTTCTGATTCTCAGTGGGAAGAAATTTCAGCAGCACCATCTACAGTTTTTGTGTTAAGGAGTCTTGCTCAGTGAGCACTGCTGCAAGTGCTGCTCTCTCTGTTATAACTTCTTCTACTTACAATGACTCAGCATTTTCAGGCTCCACATACATTAACACGGTGCATCCTAATTGATGTGCTGTGGAATTGATCGTTAAGTAGTGATTGGCTACGACTCCTTTAACGCTGCAGCAAGTGGACAAAAGTTTATTTAAAAATTGCATTTTCTTGTTACTGAAGCTATTCTGCAACCTAGTGAAGGTCTTTTAAAATAAAACATCACATCTTAAAACTCACCCTGTACAGGTGGAGTAGAAAGGCAGTGAGGAGTGACAACGCTCCACATGAGGTCCCGCCCATAACAATCAGACAGAGAGTGACTAGGAGCTGGGTCCTCGGCCGCAGAGTGCCACAGTCTCTAGAAACAGATGGTCTGCACAGGAAAATACAATAAAATTTACAGTCAGAAAAACATATGAAATACAAACATCTGAAACAATGGCTGTGCTGATCTATTATATCTCAGTGTTTATTTGTCATCCATACCTGTGCAGAGGAGCTAATATTAATGAGATCATACGGATCAGGAGACCAAGCACTGTGCTCCCCCAGTATGCCACGGTGGCCCCCAAAACATAGAGCAGAGGAGACAGGAGGTGGGGCCACTCTTCAACAGGTACCAAGCCTTCATGAAATGTTACATCAGGGAAGGTTGGAGGCAGGACATCCATGGGGGGGAGGCAAAAAATGGACCAGACCTCCTGAAACCAGTTGTAGCTGAGGGGAGGGAGGGGCAGACGGCACAGATGACACAGATATAAGTATTCAGGTTTTATGATACAGCATCCCGCTGTGGGTGTGACAAACGTCTGTTTCTATATTTGACTACTGATGCTTACCTAAATAAGACGTGCAGAATATAAACAGGCAGGCTGACTTTATGAGGCTGCAGGCCTTTGCCCACCACCTGGTTCATGTCTGCAGCTCGTCCAGACTTCAGGATGGAGGTCAGCTGCCCCCCGCAGGTCAACAGGAGAGTTACAGCTGTGTACACTGGGACCATGGGGCCACAGAACCTCAGTATCTGTCATATAAGAACAGATCAGACCCGAATCAATGATTGTTCACAAAGTACATCATCCATATAGATACAGTTCTGGTATCTGAACAAATAAAGATGTTGTACCTGTCCAAGTACCCTGGGCAATGAAGTCCTTACTGACACCTGAAAGAGGGTAGACATAACTAATGTTACGCATCCATGTTCATAAACATACATTTTCATCAGGTTGTGTGTGAAACACAGGTTTCAGATCAGATTAATACCTTATACTGGCAGTTGGGGGCAGTGTGGAGCTGAAGGAGCACGCTTGAGGTGTTGTCTGGTCGGCTCGTGTGGAGCATCCCTGAGATCTCAGTGACCGATGGCACACTGCGAACACATCACATCACAAATACTGTAAATATGCAAAAAAAAAAAAGAAAAAGAAAAGAAACATCAGCATCTGGAGACTCACAGACAGAACCAACCTGACTGTGGTTAAAGAGTCTTCTCTGAACCACGGGACCATTATTCTGTACACATTAGGTAATCTCTCTGTAGACAGAAACACAATTATTAGACAGAATTTCAGGATGTGCACGTGTATGTACTTATGTAGAAAGTGACACACTCACCTTTATGTACTTTGCACTGGCTTGCAACATTAATTCTTAAAGCCTGATAGACCTAAAGGAACAGAGGTGTCAGAACTTGGTGACATAGGGGATCAGAGGAGGATGAGTCTAGTGAGCACTGAATAAAGACCAGTACCTGGTGGAAATGTTGCAGTTCAATGGTGTGAAGAAGTCCAGAGGAGTTGATGGTAACGTCACTGACCGACACACCTGAAAAAACAACAGACACTGAGAAGGAATGTTTCACGTCTCACATACAAGTTCAATAGTGAGCTAGACGACTCACCGAAGGACATGACGTGTGGTGCAGGGACAGAGAGGGTCTGAGATTCTTGTCTTTGCCACTCACACTCCACTGTGAACTGTGGAACAGACAAACTCTGGGTTATCTTTTGATCAAATGATCAATAATGATGAATAAAATTGTTAGTAACCGTCTCTAATTCACAACATCTGTGACTGAACATTTAGCACTGACATTCATGCTTTAATGATGATGTAAACTCACGACTGGTGGTTCCCTCATATTTCCTCTGGTGCCACCATGAGGTCAACATTTTGTCTGATATTAGGAACCATCTGTCTGACCTGTGCTACCAGGTGGCTGCTTTGCTGGATTCTACTGGGCTTAAACATCTGCAAATTACACGATTTCATCCACAAAGCGGTGACGTCTCATTTTGTTTCACGTACCTGTCTGCCGTTGAGGTTGGAAGCAGAAACAACTAGATGAGTGACTGAAGACAAGTCACTGAGTTTCAGAATGAGGACCTGAGAAGGAGAGACAGACAGACAGACATTGAGGAGGAGGAACAGCAGGTAACACTGGACAGGACTGTGTCTATGTGGAAATTACCTTGTAAGGAGGCAGAAGCTCAGTGGCCATGGACAGATCTACAGCGTGCACACTAGAAAATTAACAGAAATATACATCATCCAACAGAACCACAAGAGAAATGAAGGTACAGATTGAAGACATAACTTTGCAAAGACAATCAGATTCTTACCATGAAGAACTGTTCTTGTGCACACAACCATACACCCAGCCAGTCATCTCCTGTTGAACAACAAATCAGTCATATTTTTCTTTGGCCGTTTTGCACACAACACTTTCTAATTTACCTTCTGTGCATTTAAATCACTGAACAAATCACATATGTGAGAAACGATTCAGAAACCAGCTTTGTGAACAAAGGGATGATGACAGAACACAGCAGTGTCTCACTCACCAGGTTGCTGCTGCGGCAGTAGAAGTGGCTGTAGGCTTTCCGGCGACTCGACAAGGCAAAGAGGAAATATTTGATCTGTCCTTCCTGTGGACACAGAGAAACACTTGTGTCTGTATCAAGGCTTTGATTCCTTTGATAGAAATATTACAATTTGTTTTAGTAAAAAAAAAAAAAAAAAAGCTACAGAGCAGAGCAGTTAATTATAACATTGTTCTTTTTTTATTTTATGCAAGAAGTTAATTTCTCATTATGGTACAGTCTGGTACCTTTGGCGTGCTGTAAGCCAGACGCAGTGTGTTGACTTCACTCCACGCTTCAGGAAAATCTAGAAAAAACACACACCCAGAGACACACAATGAAATATGAATGAACATGTGTAAAATGACTTGTATAGTGCTCTAAATAGATAAACGTGTCTGTTTGTTCCAGCCTCCTGTTGGTTAAGTTTTCTCTCTAACCTAAGATGGAGATGGAGGAATCTTGAGTTTCTCCCAACATCCTGACAGGATGTCTGATGAAATGATGGTTCAGTACAGCCATTTTCTCCTCCTGGTTTTCCGTAAACTAATAAGATCACATACCAGTTAACTTGGAAACAGATGGATGAAAGATCATTTTGAAAAAAAAAAAATAATGGTGTGTTTGTCCTGACCTGTCTGGTTTCAGGGTTGATGAGGTCAAAGAACGCTCTGACTGTGGCCAGAACAAGCTCTTTGCACCTGGAACACAGACACACACAGACACACACACAGTGTATGAATAAACTGAATTATGTTTGAATATGATACAGGATAAATACCAAAACATCATGTTATGTCTTTTACCAAACGATGGAGAGATGATCAGTGGACACCCATGTCCTGGGAACTGCTGTTGCCTTGATAAAAATAAGATGTTGAAACATAAAGAAGAGCAGAGCAGAATCAAACACATCATCATCACATAGTCACTGTTTCTAACAGAGTAACAAAGGATTAAACACAGAGAGCGTATGTTACTAATAAAAACAAAAAACTAAATGTCTATTTTTCACACTTTAATAAAAATGCAGGTGAAGTGACTCAGTTCTTAAACATGTTCCAGGGTTCAAAGAAAAAGTGCTGCTGTGGAAACCAACCAAAAAAATCTTACCACCAGTGACAACTTGTTGGAGTCTTCAGAAGGACAAGGTAGGGATGTTAGACCAGAGCGGACCTGGTAGTCACGGTAACCACCTCCAACAGACAGGACTGTGATGTTTTTGAGTTTGTTTGCCTGGTTGACCCACTTCTGCCGCACTGCAGAGTAGAAATCTACACACAACAGGGAGAGGAAAACATTCTTTCTGTATACACACGTACATACATGAGTCACAACCATAATCAGTAACATCAGCCGCTGTTTTTGTTTTGCAGAAGGACACAAAACGGAGAACACGATGTCCATGTATCACTTCAGACTCGGAGACTCTGAGAGTCGTTCTTACCCAGCAGGTATGGGTCCAGTGCCAGCACCGGAGCCAGGTGAGGAGAAGCCTGGGTGATGATGATGCTGACCAGACTGGTGTTGAAGCGGGGCAGCGTGAACAGCGCCCGAGCCACCACTCCTCCCATGGAGTGACCCACTAGCACCACACTCCGAGGCGGGGTCTTCAGATGCTGGTAGGCCGAGAGGAGAAAGAAAACAGACTAATCTAACACAAATGTTGTGTTTAGATTTATAAATCTTCCAGAAAGTGTTGGAAAGTGATACTGTTGCACTCAACAATGTCCTCTGCAAGTTTCAGCTTATGACCTCTGTCTCTCTTCGATGCTGTCCTTTGACAAGAACTGGCATGACTTTATTCAGCAAGTGTTAGTTTCCAGACAATCTTTACTCCTGTGAACATTCCTAACCAACATTTCTCCCGAATATAAATGTGTCATACATTAACATAAGATAATATACTGATACCATCAGTGTGTCTCAAATCACATACTTCCATACTCATACTAATCACCTTGAGAGTCTAAGTGTGTTCACACTGACAAGTATGTGAAAAAGCAGTGTACTGTTAATACCCAGATGGTGTCACTCATTACGGTCAGAATGTTGAGTGTGGAACGGTGGACACTTCTCACTCTAAGTGACGCCATCTTGGCTACGTAGCAGAAGGGGAGGGATGGTGGTGGCGGCGTAATCTTCACCTCACATGAAACATGGAGCCACATCAGCACTAACAGGACTTTCATTATTGCTTATAAGTGAAAACAAGCTGGCAAATATCTTCGTGGGTGACAAAAACAGTAGAAGAAGATGTCGCAATCATCATTTCCGGTAAGTGCGCAAGTTCCTACTGCATGTAATGTCGAAGTACGGGCACTGACGGAAGTATACATAGCATACTACATGGAAGTGTCCTAATGGAAGTATGCATTTTGAGACACACCTTGTGTCTGTTCCCTGTAGGTTGACTAACTTATTATAATGTACTCACTGATAACTGCGTGTTTTGATTGCTGGCTACTTTTAATGTTGGCATTCAACAATTTTAGTCTGTTCACGTGTTGCCTTCTTTATTCCTGCATGAGCAGCAAGTCAGTAGGATTAAAGTAAATGCCAAAAAATGTAAATGTAGAAGGTGATGGGGTGTGATGTGTGGGTGATATGTATCCCCCACAGTGAAATATAACCCCACCAGTAATATCCCACATCTAAAGTGAGTACAGCTGCCTGAAGCGTGCAGGATATTTGAAGCCTGACCTTGTACAGCCTCAGGATAGCCTTAATGCTCTCATGCAGGAAGTGTGTCTGCCGGCGTAAACTGCCACCGTAGAGGGCCACCAGCTCCTCGTTGAAGTCCACGGTGAACACGTTGAAGTGGAGACCTCCCTCCATGTTTTCAGCCTTCCTCAAGGCCACGGAGCCCAGGGAGCGAGCTTCACAGAAGGAAACATAGAAATAACAACATTTGGCTGTGTGTGAAAAACTGAGTCACCACCTTATGTTCAGCTTTAATACTACTTCAGAAGTAGTTGTTTTGCATTAATTATCTATTCACTGCACAGCTCTTATGCACATTTTTTTAAATATTCTGAATAATTGATTAGAGCCTTGGTATCTTGAACTTATCCAGATCCTCGGGGCAGCCATTCGTGACCTAGAAAAAAGAAAACTCTTACGTTGCTGTTAAACAGCCTCATTAAATTTACGCAAGCATCTTTCTGTACGACAGTCTCCTCAAACATCCCTGCAGTGCAGAGGAACAGGGAACGCCTTTAATCATCACACACACACTAAAGTATGACAGTAAAATGTACTCGTCTTCATGTGAATAAAAATATGCATTTGTTTTCCTCCTACACACAGCTGACAACAAAGACAAGAAGGACAGTAGGAGCTCAGCATAGCTTAGTAATTAGGTAGATAAACCCTTACAACTTAAAGCCTATATTGAAAGATAAAGACTTTATCTTGTTCATCCAATAAAAAGACAAAAACCAACCGTCTGTCTGTGGCACTCAGCCCATCTGCTGAATCACAAAAATCCAACGTGATTTAAAAAAAAAAAAAAAAAAACTCAGTAATTTTCTACAACAGGTGGGCAGTGTAGTTTTTAACCTTAAATCAGTGAAAAACAGTGCGTCTGTTTGGGACTGTTCTCAGCCTCCAGTTAATCCATATTTAGGGCTGCAGGGAGTATTTACAGGATCACAGCAAGAGTGTGTGAGACTCACTCAAAATAAACTACATGTTCAATGTGTGCATATGTGGAAATGAAGGACAAGTCATGTTAAACAGCTGTGACAGCACGGCTGGTTTTGTTTTCACCATCTGAGTGTTGGTAAACGTGTAAGAGTGTGCACGTGCATCACGGCAAAATGTGGTCCTGGACACAGCTACTGAAGCAACACTTGTTGTCACAACAACCATGCAAAATACATTCACAAAGCTCTATTATGTGTCCTGAATGTTCATGGACATCTCAGCTAGTGTGATCATATCTTAACAGAAAGCTTGTGTGTAAAATTGTGAAGGACAGGTTATAGTTTGCTTGCTGGTTGGGTAGAGACTAATCAACAAAAAGCATGAGGCCGCCCTAATGTCCTCAAACGACCTCAGCACATCCACTTATTAAGGCTCCTGGCTCTGCATCTGAATGTCTTTGCTCTACAGAATGTCCACTTGCCTCGCTGTCTCCCTTTGATCGTTGCAAGTATTGAAACCTGCTATGAGACATACTCAAATAGCCACTGTTAACTTTGTGCATTTACCTTGTTTATAACTTCCAGCATTTCCAGGCAGGAAAAGCACAGGAGCACCGGTGAGTTTGAGAGCTCGGTTCTCCTGCGCGTACAGACCTTCTCCGTACAGGTAGAGCCCGTACGCCGGGTACAGCCTGGCAACACGACGAGGCAGAGCCACACGCTGTGAACACAGACAGACACGGGTTAGAAGATCAGGACCCAAACTTAAGCTTTTTGTAAACACTGGCTCTAATAAACACTCTGAACATGCATCTGCTTCCTATGAGGTCAGTTCATAGACCTGTAGAGTTTACTCTTCACTCATGCAAGAAAAATCCAGATCTTTACCATATGCATTGCTGTTTATACTTAACAAATATAAGTATATTGTTGACGGGGCAATTAAATTCAAGATGACACCATGATAGATACTCGATAGACCGGGATAAAAAAAATGTCATGTCAATTTCAAGTGTTTATTGTGTTTGTTGGACCAAATAATCAAAACAAGAACAGTTATAGGGTCAGTTTTCATGGTGAACAGTCACTGGTTGACACCAAATATCACAATTAGGATTCATTCATCTTAAACAGTATCATTTCCCTGTAAACTGACCTAAGTCATATCTACCACTTCACATCATGATGCATGAACATGCTAAAGTGATCACTATATGTTAACTCTATCATATTCGGGTTTCACCTCTATATTTAGCCCTAAATACTACACAAGTTATAGAATATTGCTTTATACGTTTTTATTCATGCTCCTGTGCTCTCTGCTCTTTATTCATCACAGATATTGCTACTGACCTTCACACACCACATCCATTAACCACATAGAGATTATTTTAAGATATATGGGGCTTTCTTTATCTCACTCTCTTATACCATAACAAAGGGGGGAAACCTCTGGTCTGAAGAAACACTGAAGCCCATACAGCGCACTGCCTCCAGCTGTGAACACGTTAGTAGACATAATAAACAGAGGAGCAGCGACCTACATCTCATCACTACACAACCATATGTTGTAAAGCTGTTGTATGTTTCGACGATAGGGGTTATGGTTTTATAATCTTGCTAATTTTGGGACGCATTTAATCCGAATCGTTAACGAACGTGCACACCCTCACACAGCAGCTGCATGTGTGTGTGTGTGTAAACAGAAACTACAGAGGAAACGCTAGCACTGATGTTTCCCTGCACCTGACGCTGCCGTTGCTGCCTCAGCCAGGTGATATTAGCACGTCTGATGTTAGGAACTAGCTTTAGCTTTTGACAGTGGACATTTCTTTCACATGTGTGCGTGTGTGTTCATGAATTCATTCACTAACGAGAGGTTCAATTAGACGTATATAGCTTCAACCGGAAACGCAGCAAACACGTAGCTACGAGCTAATTTGTGGACGTTTTGCCGGTGTGTTGTGCAACGCGGAGCCAGTCTACTCACCCGGTACTCTGGATATTCAAACATGTAAGTCATACTGCATCTGTTCTCCTCGAAGCCAGTCAGCAGCTCTCGCAGGCCGACTGCCAGAAGTCCCAGAGCCAACCCGTAAAAGGCCACAGTGATGAGTTTCATGGTTCCGTCCTGACTCCGTTTTGTGTGTTTCACAGGTGTTTCGCCTCCATGTTCGGGTTTTCGTGCTGTGCGCTGCTCCCAGCTATGAAGACACGAGCTGTCACACTAACCGGCTGGACCCCACAACAGGAACTTCACTCCACACAGCCGCCGTGATTGGCAGGCGGCTCAGCCAATAGGAGGAGAGGATTGAGAAAACGGACCAATAGGAGAGCGAGTAGGGAGTGACATATTACATACAAGGAATTGAATTTAACTGCTTTTGCTAAGTTTGATTTGTTTTCTTTCTTTTAGTTTTTGATTTATTACTTTTATAACGTGGAAAAAAGTATATTAATATGGTCAAGTTTACATTACAAGCAAACACAATATATCTGAACTAACATCTGAACTGGACAACTTCTCTAGAAGTGTTTGCCCTGTGAGGATGATTTGAATGGTACAGCACAGAAAGATCAGTAAGAAAATAAAGGAACTCAAAGGATGAAAGGGACTGGTTTATCTGTTTATATGTGTAGAAATGATAGAGATGGACACCATGAGAAGAGAGGAACTGTGATCAGTACATTGTTGTTGTAGATCTGTAGTGAATTCTTGAGTTTCCTTCGACCTCTGACCACAAAAGTCTAATTATTTCATCCCTCCACAAATGTTTACTCCAGCTGTAATGATATTCCCCCCCTTGATATATCATGTTCACAAGACACAAGGTCACTTTGACCTTCACCTTTCACTACCAAAATATAACATGTTCATTAAGGTCACAGTGACCTCTGACCTCTGTCTACCAAAACATATTCCCATTACTGTCTGCTGGTGCCAGTTTCACTCTTCCTGCTTGATCTGAACTTGAGGTTGTTGTTGCTAATTCAGGTTCAACCAGTCATTGTAACCAACAGCTCACTTACATTCCTCACCAGCACTGATAATGATTAGTAGGCGTGTTCAACAAAAGGCTATAGCTGCTTGTGTAACATTAGTTTAGGCACGGTGGACTTGTTTACATGAAGATCACATTTCATGAAGAGGTTAAGATTCACACACTTCAGAGTGATGACACTTCATTTCTTAGATCTTTAATAAAACATTTCGCAGGTCGGCTGCAGCTACATGAAGCTGCTTTAGCCTTTACAAACAACATACAGTACATATATGACGAACCTCAGTCATATGATGGTAACGGCTTAAATATTTTGTGTGTGGAAACAATGAGAGACAGAATTTTGCTGTGTGGGATAAAAACTGGACTATGACACCTTTGTACTGCACAATCATAAATCACAATAAAACACAGTACCACCAGTCAGAAACCAGTCAGTCTTCAGAGACACAGGTCGTATAAATTTAATTTATGATGCAGAAACAAGTCTTTGCTTTCGTTTTTACCTTTCTAGACAGCATTCTGAATTGAACCGTGTGTGTAGCAGCAGGTCCAAGGCTCACGAAAAAAAAAGTTTCAGTCACATCATCAGACTTGGTTCTGAGGCCTGTTCTTAGAAGCAGGTTTAATATGTCCAGGATGTGTTTTTATTTTCTGGCTCCATTGAAACTGACATGATGATGAGGATTATCACCACAGTTTTCTTCAAATAAAAATGGTGTTTTCATCACGTGACCAATCACAAACCTGACAATTGAGAGCAACAAATTTTACTAAAAAGGGAAATTAAAGAAATTATACAAATGTGAGAATGTTAAACAAACAAACAAACAGACCAAACAACAACAGTTGGAGCTGTCATTTAGTTACTATGGCAGTGAATGATCATTGTGACCTGGGATTAAACCTGAAGTGACCTCACTGTTCATTAATCCTGCTTCATTGTTCAGGCCTCAGATGACGTCAACACATAATCCTCAGTGTCTGACCGGAGGCTTTTATATCATCTGGACAGTCAGCATGTGGTTTTTGATATTTGATAACCTCTCGGTCAAGTCTGTTGCACTAAACTGAATCAATCTGATATTATATAATATAGTTACAGTAAGGCTGTGATTTATGTGAACATAATTATTGATTCTTCTTTCCGAACTCTAAGTTCTAATCATCAGTACCAGGCATCAGTCTCTAATCTAGGTTTCTAGATCAGAGAAAAAAAAAAAAACACCAGAAACGAACTGCAGATGCTTCTGAAGAACATCAAGGAGGATCCATGTTTGTCCTGGTGCTTGTCATTGTTGTGTCTTGTCCTCGATTTAAAAAAAACCAAATGCTGATGAGAATTTTATGTCTTTTAACAAGTTGCCACTATGGTTGCCTCAAATTTAAAAGCAGTTTAATCCAAAAGCTTGGAGTGCTCTATCCGTGTAATGGTCCAGTCTGGTGGCACTCCTTTAGTAAACTCCCTCTGAAACCTTGTTGAGAAAACGAGACATTTTTATTACAAAACGTGCATGTTCATTGTTTCATAAGCACAAAACAGATACTCACTCGTAATTTGCAGTTAGCAGCAATTTCCTCTCGGTCTCTCCCTCTCCACCAATGGTCACCTGGAAGATCCGTGCTCCCTCCGTGCTTTTGTCAGGAAGGTGTGCACTCGTCAGATACCAGAAACGCATCAGAATACTGACAAATTTCCTCCCTGAAAAAACAAAAACAAAAAACAGCACAGACACTGAATAATACCTCAACAAAATGGAAGAAAAATGTGCTAACAAACTGACAAAACTGACTCTGTCACTCTGACCATTTTCATCATAGTAGATCCCCACGTCTCCAGCTGTTGTGTACATGATCTCGTCAGGATCTGCAAGCAGGGCTCTCTTGTAGTGCACTGGCAGCAGGTTGCACTTCTGCTCGAGCTTCCCAATCAGCTGCAAAAACAAGAAAATCAAACAGCTGAACCTTAGCAGAGAGATGCATGCAGCACCGCTACAATACTCTATGTACAGTAGTTATGAATAAAAAACAATCAGCCACAACATTACTGTTGCCAACATTGCTTGCTTAGAATTGGGAACCTGCATGTGTCTACAGTTGTAGCCAAAAGTTTTAACAATGACACAAATTTTGGTTTTCGCAAAGTATTGTGCTTCATTATTTTTTGATGTTTTTTTTTTTCTGATGTTTCCATGGCATATCGAATTATAATCATTAGCATTTCAAAGGTTTTTATTGACAATCAAATCATATTTATTTCAATACTCAATATTTGGCATGTTGGCCCCTCTTTTTCAAGAACTCCGCAATTCACCCTGGAATGCTCTCAATCACGTTCTGAACCAAATCCAGAACAACAGCAATCCATTCTTGCCTGATCAATGCCTGGAGTCTGTCAAAATTTGTGGGTTTTTGTTTGTCCACCCACCTCTTGAGGATTGACCACAACTTCTCCATGGGATTATGATCAGGGGAGTTTCCTGGCCATGGACCCAAAATGTCAATGTTTTGTTCCCCAAGCCACTTCATTATTACTTTTGTCTTATGGCATGGTGCGCCATCATGCTGGTAAAGGCACTGTTCTTCACCAAATTGTTCTTGGATGGTTGGGAGAAGTTGCTCTTGCAGGATATTTTGATACCATTCTTTATCCATGACTGTGTTTTTAGGCAAAAATTGTAAGCAAGCCCACTCCCTTGGATGAGAAGCAACCCCATACATGAAAGGTCTCAGGATGTTTAACTGTTGGCGTGACAGGACTGATGGTAGCGCTCACCTTTTCTTCTTGGGACAGTCATTTTCCCAGATGCCCCAAACAATCTGAAAGGGGCTCCATCAAAAAAACATGACTTTATCCCAATCCTCGACAGTCCAATTCTCTCAAAACTTTTGGCTATGACTGTACTGCTGGCTGCTCTATTTAATATTAACTAAGCTGTCCTGCTCAAATATCATTATTATTCCTTTAGTCACACCTGAATTCATCTGCTTTGTGATAAACGATGGTAGAGAAAAAAAAAAAATCAAACTGCTGAATGACAAGGAGAAGAACAAAGACAGGACCGAGTACATGTAGAACCTTGTGGAGCCCTTCATTATATGTGGCTGTAATAGGGCAAGGACAAAGATAAACCAATAAAACTAATAATAATAACCTAACGAGCTTGTATGATGCTTGCTGGATATTGTGACTCAGTGAGACACCAACACAGTTGGTATTATCCGCAGCAGTGATGGAGACAGAAAGTACGAAGGACACAGAAACTCAGTTTGGACCATCTCGGTTCCCGTACTCACGTCTTTAGCCACCAGCCCTTCAAGAGCTTCAAACTGACACTGTGACAGGAGTCTGGAAACATGTGAGAAAGCCTGGAAGATGAAAACAACACAACACGGTGTAAACAACTATTTCAAGGCTGAAGAAGAGACAAGAATAACGTTTATCTCTCGGTTTGTCAGACCTGTTTCGCTCCCTCCGTGAACTCCTCGATGCTGAACTCTTTGTCAAAGTAGGCTCTGATCAGAAAGTAGTAAATCCGGGTGCGGAACCAAATGAAGGGGTTCGGGATCCCGACCACCACCACCTTCTGGTTCTGTTTCTGTTCTCCCCGGTCGGAGCTGTAGGGGCGGGCCGCCGCTGCGCCCGCTGGCGACGGCAGAGTTAACCGCGTTTTACCGACACCATTTAGAACAACACGTTCATTTAAAAACAGACGAGTCAAGCAAAGTTTTGATGGAAACCTGGAACAACATCTTAATATGGGCAGCGCCATCTTTGAATTCCCCGGAAGTGACTATGTCCGTGTATTTGTATCTTCCGGAGAGGAACAAACAGCAAGTTTTAGAAATACAGATACTAATGCGACTAAACACTCGAAATAGGATATCATATTTTAATATGAATTAAACTTTAACAACATGATGTATTAATAAGTTAAGTTGTCTTTTGGCGCCTGGTTTACAACATAATATCTGTTGTTTCTAGAGGGAACAGTAAGAGTGTAACACTCTGTAGTTCAGGTGCTGTTTACTGTCACCGGCTGCTCCAGACGATCAATGGAGCTGCAGGAGAAGATTCCTGTGCAGATATTCACAGAAGTGGACAGGGACGTTTTTCTTCGAGACATTTATCCACAGGTAAGAGCAGAGACGTCATGACGGAGCAGGGCTGTGTTGTCCTGTCCTCCATGTGTCCAGTGACACGGTTAAAATCAGCTGTCACACTCAGACTGCTGGTTTTCTGGGAAACTGTGTTGTACCTTTTCATTATTTTTTTTTTGTTGTCAAACTCCCTCACTCAGTCACAACTCAGGACAATCAGTCAATGAACATGTCCAATATGTAAATAAATGTAAAGAGACAACAAGTGACACAGATGGAATGATGAACACATAAAATACTTCAAATTAAAAATGAAACAAAGAAAGTAAAATGAAAAGCAAACTCCACAATAAACAATCCCATAAACACATAAATGCCTTATTTATATATGAGTAATATGGATATGAATTTATGAAAACTTGGGAAGAACTTGTTTTTATTTATGTGAAAATTATCAACTAAAAGTACAAGATTTGTCATGTAACTTTAAATTTACTTAACTTTTAGATTAAGTGATGATGTCTTTAGACACAGTTCATTATAGGTTATAGTTTGTTATTGAAATTATACATTATAGATTATAGTAGCGACAGTGACAAAATAACAACTAGTTAGTGTAACTATTTCAATGACTCATCCATCACTTGCAGCCAGTTCTACTGTTTATCTGTTACATCAAGTTTTCAACTGTTGCTGCATTAACCTCGTAACTATGTCATCTGCTTATCTGGTACTTTTAGCTAAATGTTGAACTGTTGACCTTCTTTGCTCACTTACTAACTAGATTTCACACATTTTAAACATGGTGCTGTTCAGCTGACTCAGCATGTTGACATAGTATTTTTATATAAAGTGGAGGTGAGGGTATCCATAAATAATACGTAAATAACATAGATGCGCTAAGTTTTCATCAGACAGTACGCTGCTGTAATCGTTTCCTTCTTGTTTGTTTTCCAGCGCAGACCAGCTGTGCTGAGAGGCGTGTGTCTGGGTCCATGTCTGGAGAAATGGACCGTTGAATATCTTGGACAGAAAGGAGGCGACAGGGACGTGAAGATTCACGCATCTACGGTGCCTCAGATGGACTTTCTTCATAAAAACTTTGTGTACAGGTGAGGTGAGCTCCCTCACACACACATTAACTCACAGATCATTACTCCTGTCCTGAACCTTTCTCAGCTCCTCCTCATTTTTCTCAGGACTCTGCCGTTTTGCGAATTTGTGAAAAGAGCATCTGAGGAAAAACACACTGACTTTTTCCTTAGTGAGGTAAATATCAGAAAATGTGAGTGTGATATACATGTTTTTTACATGTTATACCCTACAAACTAACCCCTTTGTCTGATCTTAGGATGAGAGCTATTATCTTCGCTCACTGGGAGAAGACGTCCGAAAGGTATTTAGACTTAATGCTTTGAGTTCAGTGAAGATACTACATAAGTTTTGACTTAGTTCAAAGTCTGATTGACAGAATGAACCATGACATGATGCTCTGTCCTCACAGGAACCTGCTGATCTGAGTAAACAGTTCCCAGAGTTGGCGGAGGACTTTCACATCCCACGTTTCTTTGAACCTGATCAGTTTTTCTCCAGCGTCTTCCGGATCAGCTCCCGTGGTCTACAGCTCTGGACGCACTATGATGTAAGTGTTTTTTAATGCGAGGGGTCCCAGGGGTTTGACAAATATCTGCCTCAGTTATCTCCCTTCATCTTGTCTTTGGATGTACATTTCCTTCAGGTGATGGATAACCTGCTGGCTCAGGTGACGGGGATGAAGAGAGTGGTCCTCTACAGCCCACAAGATGCTTTACACCTCTACTTGTCAGGTAGGTTGCTATGGAAACAGGTCATTTTCATATTAAGCTCTGAAACTTAGGTTTAATATGAAGGTGTGACTTTTAATTTGAATGTAACCCCTCAGGTGATAAATCAGAGGTTCTGGACATCGACACTCCAGATCTGAAACGGTTTCCTGAGTTTGTGAATGCGAAGCGTTACGAGTGTGTGCTGGAGCCTGGAGACCTGCTGTTCATCCCTGGTGAGGAGAGTTGACCACGTTCAGGATTTCGTACTTCACCTGACTTTAGTCACAGTATTATCTATGTATTATTACAAGGGATTTAAATGAATCTGTTTCTCATTTCCCTGTTTTTCCGCAGCCCTATGGTTCCATAACACCACTGCCTTACAGTTCGGTGTGGGCGTTAACGTTTTCTGGCGCCACCTGTCAGTCGACAGCTACGATAAAAAGGACCCGTACGGTAACAAAGACCCTGTGGCTGCAGCCCGAGCTCTTCAGGCACTGGAGAAGGCACTGCACACGCTTGATGAACTTCCTGCAGATTATCGGGACTTCTACGGGCGCCGTATGATTCAGCGCATCCAAAAGCGGACATACTGTGATAATGTGATGGTGACAGATACACAGAAGGACTCTGAGAATGCATTACCCAGCAGGGAATTCAACAAACCTGGATGATTCTGTGGAAAAACAGAGTAAATTAATAAAATATTTGTGGATTGTGTGTCATTTCATGTTTCATTTGTCATAGAAACGGTCCAGGACAGTTTTCTGCCACATGCATTTTGTCTAAAAATCGTTTCTGAATCTGAAGAATCAGTTCTCCAGTGATAATCACCGTCTATGCACCTAATTCGCATCAAACATTTATCTAATTTATTCTTTAGGATGATATTTTTTTACTGTTATACTTTAAATTTCAAAACCACAAAACCGTTCTGTTTGAAGTGTAACTGCTTCAGTATCTTTCAGTTTTTCATCTCTTACCTACATGTTTGACAAGTTGTACAGTTTCTAAATGATCAGTTGAAGTTTTATTCTTTTTTTTTCTGAGGCTATGGGAGAAGATTAGTGAGTCACATGACGTGTCAACCACTTTAACTCTTTTTCTTAAATTTTTTTTTTTTAATTTAGATCTACTCTACTTTATCAAAGAAGAATCATCCTCATCTGCCCCACAGGCTCCAATGTTAATGTAATTTTAAACTGACACATTTCATTTTTCACTTTATCTACACAAATGACATGTTGGTCTTCAGTTCAATCTCCTGACACTCAGACACTTGTCATGTTTGGTGTATACTTCAGTGCCGCTCTATGTCCAACAGTGACTCAGCATGTTCAAGCTCCACAGACATTAACACGGAGATAATGATGATAATTCTGCTCATCATCATCCTGGGCAGAGGTCCACAACTGTGAAAAACATTAATTAACTAGTTATTAAGTCAGTCTACCGCTGACTTTTATGTTATTCTGCAAAAATGATTTTCTGATAATATTTTTAATTAATAAAAAATAAATAAAATCTTTAGTGACACAGATACCCCAAACTGATTTATATATTGTTTTGTCTTTTATTAATCTTATTATTATTTCTCCTTTTATTTCATTGTGACCACACGGGTCATGTGATGTCATGTTTAGGGATTAGAGATAGAGGGGAAGGGTGAGCAGGTGTGTGGGGGTGATTCTGTTTCTATCATGTAAAGCACTTTGTGCTACATTTTATTGAATGAAACGTGTTATGTAAATAAAAGTTTTGATTGACTGAAGGCTGGACATTTTCTGGACAGTTTAATATTTTTTTTTTTTTTGTAAATTCATATAATGTAGTGATTGATTCCAAACAATTCAGATACATTCTCAGATACTCACACATCAATCACAATACGAGCTCCAGCTACTGTCTTTTTCTACAACTTTTAAGTTGCAGCAGAGTCTTGATTTTTCTTAACTTTCAAACCAACAGAGACACAACATTATAAGAGAAAGTGCTCAGTATTCTGGGTGGTGTAAACTTGTAGAGTAACACTGTGGCAGAGCAAAGTGGATCTGTCGATGAAGACTGTGTTATGATCAAAACCACTGGAGGAAGTGAGTGAGGGAGTCGGCCTTGTGCTGTTGTTTCCAAGCTCAAGATAAAACTGTGATGAAGGCAACACAGCTGAACATGTGGAGAATAAAGCTTGTTGCAGAGGAAACAACCAGACAGTCGAAGTCTCTGCGGATTGATGAGTCCAGGCCTGAAAGGCCTGAGCGCAGATACCATGTGGTTTGACATTTTATTGCACAAAGATTACAGTCCTTTACGTTTCCTTACAAACATGTTAAAGCTTTGTAAACAGTGAAGCAGCGTCTCCCCAGTGCGCTCAGCAGCTCCTGTTAACAACACTTTGAGTCCCTGTTGTCACATTTCTTAAGTCTCAATGTTTAAGTGTTTGCACGAGAGCCGACCACTGACCAACTGTATGAAGCAGGAAGCAGCAGAGAGATGGTTGTGTGTATTCAAAGGGCAGTGACAGACTGTGGATCAAACTGTCCAGCATTCATGGAAGGAGCTACAGCACTAAGCTGGTGATGATTACATTGTTGTGAGAACTGTTCGGGCCCTTTTGTCTTGTTTGCTTTCAGCACAAACAAACTCAAAACAAATTGGACAAATACTTTTAAAAAATAGTTTGGCTTTGGATGCAAAGGTCAGAAAAGGAAAAATACACTTCATCCTGCTCGTTCATTCACAACACACACAAATCACTCGTGCCCTCTGAGGATAACAGTCTTGGGCCGTGGCACCGCTCACTGCACTGGGTTGTGTCTTTACTTGAATTTCTCTGTCGTCCATGTGAGCGAAGGAAGTTAAATACTGTGAATGTTGACGGGAGGCAGCAGAGAGGGCAGTGCAGCATGTCGTCTCGCTACGTTGGATAACAGGAGGCGGGGGTCTCCTCTGTGCCGTTCAGTCCTCAGGCTCGTGAGCAGAGCGGGTGCAGGACTTTAACTAAAGTCATCAAGTACACAAACGTCCGCTCCCCTGCTTCATGTACTTCCATGGTGGGTGCACAATGCTATGAAGAATTCTCATCAGACAGAAAACAGGTTAAGAAATGGCACATTGCTTGGTGGATTCTCTACTGTGGATATAATGACTAGCTTTATTTATTTTTTGTGTTCTTTTTTTTTTTTTTTTTTTTTAGTAACGTTGCTATGAGGCAGATGAAAAGAGGAACCCAGAGCGCAGGGCGACTCATCTCCACGTGATCAGCCAGGGTTGGATACAGAGAAGGTGGGTGTGGTTTGAAGGGTGGGGGTTGGTGTTATGGAGTCTGTGCCATGCCACGACTTGACTTCATCTTCTCCAGTCGCTTAGAAAGATGGCTGTTGTTTGACTCGAGCTCGTCGACTTTGTCCAGTGCTGACCGCAGCTGTCGGGTGAAACACAGAAAGTGAAATTATTTCTAACTACAAACAGTCTGTTAGATCAGCTCTTCATCTCTGCAGAGTAAAAATAAACAACTTCACCTCTCTCTGTAGTTTCCGTTTCTCTGCTTTTAGCTCATCCTCCACTTTCTCTGAGTTTTCTGCTGAAGACTTGTAGCGCGTCACCTGACCCTCCAGCCTGGTCACCTGCATACCAACATCACACACTCAGTAACAGAGGACATTATGTTAAGTCACACTGTGAATCCAGCTTCTCCTCAGCTTACATTTTGCTCTAAAGCAGTGATTTCCTGTTCAGCCTTCACCAGCTTGAACTTTAGGTCACTTATTTGCCTGTTGGAATCTCCTGGAACGATGAAACAAAGACAATCACAAAACGTGTGAGATGAGGAGACATGTCGGAGCAGCAGACCTGTTGATGTAAACTTACTCTGTAGTTCTATTATGTTGGGGTCGTTGCCATTTTCGAGAATTTCTCCGTCTGGGCTGGAGCCGCTGTCGGGGCTGTTCTTCTGTGTCTTCTGCTCCAGCTGAGCTTTAAGCCTCTTCACCTGCTCATTTAGTTGAAAACATTGGATGACGTGTTTGAGGACATTAGGGCCTTAACTCATCTGACTAATTTAGACTCTAAATGCTTTTATATCAGCACACATTGAATCCTGCTGAGAAGTGAATCTTTAAAGCAGCAAATATAACAGCACATGTTTCTACTGAGCTGAGCTATTTATCCATTCTATAGTTTTGGTCTCTATCAGCTCCTGAGAAAAACATCTGGCTCCTCGGTCGCTCATTGTTTCTGTCAGACAGTTGCTAGTTTCTAATTTTGTATATGGTTTGGTCTGAGACAGAAATGTAAAATAGGTCTAACTGTGCTTTTTAACTTTTCTGCAGCTTTAAAAACCAGGTCAGGAATTTAAAGCTGGAGACAAACACTTTACTCACAGATGTAATTTGTACTTTTGCATGTTATGTTATTAGCACGGTGAGAACGTTACAACAGTAATGTACTACGTGTGTCTATATTCAGTGTTATAAAGAACGATGTCGCTGTGTCAGCTCTGTTTTGATTCACAACTTTCGGTCTGATCATGTTTCTAATTTTGGACACAACAGTTGTCATGTCTCAGGTAACAGATGCTGCTCCGTCTCACCTGCTCAATCATCTTCTCACGTTCGTCCACAAGTTTCCTCAAGCGAATCTCTGAAAGATAAAACACACACTGAGACGACAACACGCACACACACAATTCATGTTTCAGGGAAAATCAATTAATTCAAACGTCATGCGTCACAATGCTACTGCTACAGTCCGTCATTAATGCGTAAAAAATGAAGTCAACATACCAGGGGTGGGAGGAGCCAAGGAGATGGTGGGGGTGGGAGGGAGCTGGGTCAGGGTGGGAGGTTGATGCATGCAACAGAGCAGGAATCCACAAGGAGGGTGATGGAGTGGAGTGAGGGGGAGTGTTAGCATGCACAGACTGTGGAGAGGAGGGTGAGCGGCAGAGCACACAGCCGCGACATATTCATTCTGTACAACCGCCCCACATGTGGACACAGCTTTTCATTACCTCACTCATGATTTTCAGTAAAAAAAAAAAAAAAAAAAAAATGTAATTAGATCAACTTTTGGTAACAGGTAACAGCAAATTTATTGGCATTTCATTGATCTTTTCCCATAAGTGCAATATAATGCAAACATGCGTTCGGCAAACATAATTCATTATAACATTGAAACATACAAGTTCATCGAGGGAATGAGAGATGAGAAGAGAAGAACAAACTGGTTGTATAGTTTGAATAAAACATAACAAGCAGTAGATAAATGGACGTCAATTGAGTGAGTAAATGACGTATCAGTACAAATATCTGAGAGAAAACCTCATGTACCAGTGAACACTTTACATGTAATGTGACATGATTTTTTGGTAAATATGACCTCAATGAAACTGATGTTTGGAATGTTTAAAAACAAGTTATATACTAATATTCATCTGGGAAATAATCAAAGTGCTGTGAGGTTTAACTGATATTAATTTAACCACTTTCATAAATCTAAGCTAAGCAAAGAAAAGTCAAGGAACATTACTAGAAACCCTGTAGGACCTAAGACATCTTACACTCTTCTTTGCCCTTTCCTTTGTTTTTCTTGCCGTTCTTCTTCGCATCTTTCCCTGACTGCGGTGGCTCTTTGCTGCCGGCCACTTGGTCTGTGCTCTTTGGTAAAACTAAATCAGCACTGTTCAACTCGTGCTTTACGGCATCTAACCCCTCTTCTACTTGTACAGTTTCCACGTTCTCTACGACAACACTTGGCTCTGTGACATTTAAAACCTTTCCCTCCTCTACAGTGTGTTTCGCTTCGTCTGCTGCAGCTTCATCATGAACAGAAGAGTCCTGGTTGAGTCCTTTATCTACAGCGTCTCCCTGGTTCTCCTCAGCAGCAGTTTGCTTCTCTTCACTCATCTCAACGTGACTTTGACTCGGCTCTGAACTCTCATTGTTGCTTCCATCTGACAGGACTTCCACTGCCTCCTCTGCTTCTTCCTGTTCCTCATTTTTAGACGGATCTGTTGATACCGCTGCCTCGATATCCATGTCATCAAAATCAAAAGACTGCCCCTCTTCATCTTCACCATCCTCTTCATCGCTGCCCTGCTGGATGGCTTGAGACGGATCATCCTCAGATTTGTCTTCACGGGGCTCGTGTAGCCTCTCAGTCAAAGGACAAGGAGACATCTCACTTCCCTCAGCGCTCTGACTTGTTTGATGTTCAGGTTCTTCTGCAGCAGCTGCAGCTTCAGTCTCTGTGACTTCTTTTAAAGAGTCTGTTACAGGTTCAGTCTCATCTGTCTCCAAAGACACTTTAGTATTTGACTCATCGCTCTCTTCCACACACTCTAATGTCTGGCTTTCTACATCATCTACATGTTCAACGTGAGCTTCGGCCTCCAACTGACTCTGCTCAGTGTTTCTGTCACAACCGTCTGACTCAACTGAATCTTCAATTTCCCTCAACTCTCTGCTCAGCTCATCCTTCTCTGCTTCATCTTGATTTAGCCCTGAATCACCATCATCAGGACTCGGAGGTGTGTGTTCTTGTTCACTCTCTATTCCCGGCTCGTCTTCAGCGTTAACCGCCTCGGTTAACTCTTCAGGATCTTTATCACAAACTGTGATCTGAGCATCACTGGCTACAGGCGGCTCTGACGGCGACTCTGAGTCAGACAGGGTTTTGGGACTGTGATCTGTGAGGTCGTCAGTAGATGGCGACACAACTGACGTGACGTCCTTCACCTCAGAGTCTTTTGATTCAGACTGGTCAGCAGTGATGTCACCATTACTTGCAACATGCTGGTCACCTTCAGTGTTGTCCTCACTGTTTGTCTCTGGGTTATTCGCTGTGCATTCAGCTTGTGTCTCATCAGCAGACAAGACTTCATCCTTTGCACCATCAGCAACTTCTAACTCACTATGGTCTTCGGCATTAGTTGTGACATCTCCACTCACGAGGATATCTTCACTGTTAGTACCCTCTCTGTCACAGCGGTCGGTGCTCTCTGCGCTGACATTGGTCTCTGTACTGGTTATAGATTTGTTTTCTACTTTCTCTGTTTCCAAGGTTTCCTCTTTATTCTGCTCATCGGTTAGAGCATCTGTCCTTAATTCTTCAGGTGTTTCAACAGGAGAAACAGTTTCAGCCGCACGTACGTCTCCTGTTTCTACCGTTTCAGTTTCCAAACTTTGCTCCTCATTCTGTTCACTTACAAGCGGATCCTGTGTTATTTCTTTGGGAGTTTCACTATGAGAAACGATTTCACCAAGTTCAACTGCTTCTGTTTTTTCTACCGTCTCAGTTGTTAAGGTTTGCTCAACGTCATGCTCATTAGTAACATGATCTGCATTTAATTCATCTTTGTGATGAAGACTTTCATTCGGTTCCTCTGCTTGTGCTGCACCTACTTCCTCAGTTTCTTTCACGTCCTGCTCCTTAACTTGCTCTGTCTTTGTTTCTTTGAGAGTCTCAGTGACTGATTCTTCAACGGGAGGTTCAGATGTTGACCCATTATCTCTTTTGTCTGATTCTACATCATGTTCTTTTTTACTGTTTTCTTTTTCTGCTCCATCTTTGTTTTGGTTCCCTCCTTTCTTTTTGCCTCGCTTCTTCTTTTTCTTCTTTTTCCCTGAAGTGGCAGCAGCAGCCTGAGGTTTACTGGATATTTCCTCTGTCTCATCGTTCTCTGCTTCCTCTGTGTTCTCAGGCTCCTGTTGAGGTTCAGGCTTTGATGAGGCTGAGTTGGTCTCTGTTTCTTGAACAGCCTCTTTGGCAACCTCTTGCTGAGGACTCTCTTCTTTACATAAATTACTTTCCTCAGCGTCCTCCTGGTTCTTTTCTTGCTCTTCCAAAGGCTTTTCGGATTCTGTCTCTCCTAAATCTGGGCTACTTGTCTCTTCTAAATTCACACTCTCAGGTGTTTCTGTTTCTATAACATTTTCCTCAACACTTGTTACAATTTCTGGGCTGCTATTTATCATATCTTTGGCTTCTGTGACTGGATGATCATTAACATCAACATTTAAGTCCTTGCTGAAACCACTTTCTCCAGCACTGTCGTCCTCTCTGGGTAAGCTCCTCTGTTGCTCTTCTGTCGGCTGATCTTCATGCGATGTTTCCAGTGTTGATACATCAGCAACATTACAAAGTGAATCAGAGCTCAACTGATTCGTTTTGGCTTCTTCTTTCAGCTTTTCTTGTTGCTCCTTTCCATCCACCTCTTCCTCTCCGTTACTTCTCAACTGAGTCTCCTCTGTGTTTCCTGAGAGATCATGAAGAGCACACGGTGATAAAAGGCCAAAAAAAGATGTTCAGAATGTAAATCTTCATCAAGAAGTGCAGAAGAAGAGGTCAAGGTAGGGCAGAACACCTGATTGATTCAATGGCCAAACAGAGAAGGACAGAGCCAAGAGGACCAAGAGACGCACAAAAAGAAGAAGAAAAAGAAGAAGAAGAAAAGCAGGACCAACACTGAAATGAAGTTCTCGATTCCCAGAACATCATCGTGACAGGAAAAGAAGCCTGAAGCCTGCCGCTCAAAGGTACAATACCACAGTATCTATACAATAACCCCATACAGTTTCTCTATAGACCAACACCAACCGCATTAACAGAGTTAGTCATGATCCAAAGCCAATGTGATGAAAAAGGTCAGAAAAGTCAGGGTGAGTGTGTCAGTGGAATTTTAGTTTATAAAGGAAACGTCTTGATGGATAAGGCTGGCTGGTTCAACACCACTGTGTGTATGTTTTAGGAACAGGCTGGACAACAATGGAGCTCAGATAACAGAAGATTTAGTATCAGGCTTCAAGTTTTATATAATCAAATAACTGTTTGTTGCCAAATCCTGAAAAGACCAGCTACATCTGTGGGGAGGCATAAAAATAGTTGAAAAACTATCTAATGACTTGGTCCATGAGGCTGAGGAACACTCACCTCAAAGCTCAGGAACAGTTTACTAGTTTTACCATCATCTGCTCTGTTCCCTCTCCGAGACTCACTAGGTCATTTATTTTATATATGTATATATCTTCATGTTTTTAACTGCTCCTCGTCTGTGTATGATATTTTATTTCACTTCATGCCATTTTATCGTACAACATTTTGGCAACTCTGGTTGTTTTAAATAAACTTTATCAATAAACTTGAGATGATTTGATTAGATCATTTTTTGGTGGCTTTTTGTCCACAAAATGAGTCCTGAAGCTCCAGAACAGCTACTACTACAGCTACAAATGACTTTTGTGAGATTAATTGTCAGAAGGAAAACACCAGACTTATCCCTCAAGGTCAGTGCAAATCAGATTCATGACCAGGAGGAGGAGGAGTGCACAGGAACCGAAGAATTCAGACCAAAATGACATGTTCACGTCTCAATAATTATTAACGTTGAACTTTCTGTTTGAGTCATTTTGGAATGAACATCTTCAGCTAGTGTTATCATAAGCCATGCATGTGGAGGGAATGAAGTTTTTATTTCACAGTGTGTTTTACCGAGCACGCTGTTGCCCTCTGTTGGAGAGGTCTGAGAATCCTGAGCTGGTTGGCGCGCGGCGTCTCCACCGGAGCTTCCGTCCACTTCTGCTTCTCCGATGTCCCCATTGATGTTTAGATCAGGCCCCAAGACTATTCCATGTTTCTACACAAAGTAAAAAGTCACATTACAGACCATGAAGTAGATCAAAAATATGAATCCAGGATCCACTTTTACTTTTCATGGTTCTCTGACATGGAAACAAGATATTTCACACACTGGCCGAGTACCTTCAGAATGTCTTTCAGCTTCACCACCTCCTCTCTGAGCTCATCTCGCTCAGTTCGGATTGCATCTGTGTATTCTTTCTGTCGCTCTAAGGCCTAAACAGTGCCCCGAGTTGAGGACAGAGGAAGGAGTTTGTGGAAAAGAAGTAAAAGCAAAATAAAGTGGTTAAGTGTCATGCAAAAGAAGATAGTGAATTTAAGTCAGTAAAAAAGGGAAATGATGGACGAGGGCTCAAAGGCCGTACCCCAATTTTTTTATCCTTCCACTCCACAGTCTCCTGCAGGTCAGATATCTCTCTAACAAAACCTTCCTCTTTCAAACGCAGCTGGCGGATCTCCTGAACAGCAGAGGAAGGAATCGAGTTTGTAATGAAGAGAGAGAAAAGGGACATGCAATGCTAAGGTTTACAGTGGGTGAAAAGAAATGAAAAAAGTAGTGAAAAGCACCTCAATCAGGCCACAATCATCAGTTCACATGTTTTTTTTTTTTTGGCTCTTTAACTCTGATTAGGCTCGATTACTGCTCCCTGTTGCTGTTGATTGTACTCACATATTCACACTGAGAGAGAAATACTCACATTTAGCAGCTCTTCACTTTGTTTTAGTGTCTCTTTCATTTCATTGAACTGGAACTGAAGGACACCGTGGGCGTATTTCTCTCGCTCAAATTCCTGCAGAAAACAATAGACAGTTTGAATGAAAAAATAATATAAAAAAAAACACACACAAACAAATAGAAAAAGATCAAAAAATAATGTGTAATAATGATGAAATAGAGTAATAAATGAAAACAACACAGCCCAAATACAGGCACTACATCAATAACAATTTATTTTATCCATTGTTGTTACTGTCTGTGCACTCTAATTTGACTCACCCAATGCCTAAATGGGGTATGTGTGGCCCAGGACACATTAGCATACAAACAGAAACATAATGTGTCCATGAGAGACTCAGACCACTTCAGATTGTGGTCTGCACTCACATCACTACTTAGAGCTGCACACTTGTGATTGGATCACTCAAGACTCATGTTAATGCAGGTCTCAACACAACATGATGACACTCATGTAAGACGAGTCCTTGTTCAGCTTCACCTTCAGTGAACGTAACATCCACGACCTCAGCTCTGACTGTGAAAAAGAAACCTTTGTGATACGTGTATGAATTTATCCATATTATCATTTGAGGATATCAGATTTTTCTTTTAACTGTATTTCCGGTTAATGCTACCACAGCCTGTGTCCACTGTGGCTTAAACCAGCATCAAGTCTCTGCATGTTTATTTTCATTATAGCAGTTTTGATTAAATATTAATTCAGGAACTTGTGGAAGTTTGAGTCATTATTGAGATTCGAGTCATTCAGATTTACTAGAATGTTATTCAATAAAGGAAACAAAATGGCTTAACTATAAAATTCTCAGAATATGATTCTAATAATTAAGGGGTTAAGTGACAGCAGACAGTATAGGGAGGTGTCACTATCCTGGTCTGTCATCATATGTCTCATTATTTTGCTGTTTTTCCCCCTTCCCCCATAAACAGAACCTGTGTGAACTCATTGTATGAAACTAATTAATGTTTCCTTATATAGTGTCTGAACAGGGAAGGCCGCTGGTACTTTCCACAACATGATATGGGACTGTCCCACAGTGTCACAGCTCTGAGCTGAGGCATCAGCTGGACCATGTGACTGTCACAGTCACCCTACCAGTATCTTAACTCTTGTAATGTATTAGAAAGCTGCCCCTATCTTTAGTGTTAGGGGAACAAATTTGACCTGTGATTTAACTTAGACAAAAAATACTCAAAAAAAACAAACAAACAAAAACAATAGTTATTATCCAGTATTGTTTTTCACCTCATAGCTAAGTTTGTCAGGTTTTCACTCATATTTCCTATAGTAAAGACAGTGGGTAAGTATATTATCTGAGTCTAACAGAATAATATTAAAGCGCAACATCCAAAAAAAGTTGTTTGTGTTTTTTTTAAAATATCAGTTGCAGATGATGGTAGCGTTAAATTGTTGTTAAGTTGTTGTTGTGGTGTTTTCTGTTATGAAATGTTATCAAAAAATGTATCTTTTCCTGTTAATGTTTGGTGGATGCCACTCCTGGTACCTTGACTTTCTCCTCGTATTCTCGGCGTGACTCTGACAGCAGCTCCTCCAGCTCAGTGAGTGAGTCCTTGAGTGTGTCCACCTGGTACATCAGGTTGTTCTTCTCATTGTCCAGCTGGGCGTTGGACACCATGGCTTTACGGTACTTCTCCTCCACCTCTGCTAGTGCATCCTGGTGTCAGGACAAACACACAATGTAAGAATATAGAGCATGAGCATGGACAAACTACAAGCATGTAGTAACAGATGGAGGCTTCAGAAGATGCAGGAGAGTATTGGAAAACCAGTTAAACCTGTGTATCACAGCGGTGAACACAGATAAGTGGAAATTTAAAGCTGTCTCTCTCTGTCACACACACGCACACAGCAAAATAAAAACAGGTGTTAACATGCAGGATAAAACAAATGTTACAGTTAGAACAACAAATATTCACTGATTATTAAAGTTTCAATTGTGCTCTGACTGACTGACAGATTTGACCTGTGGTGAGTTCAAACAACAATACATCAACCAGTGCAGGTTCAGAGCAGCAAAACCATTGGTCAGCAGTCTGGAGTCAGGGTTTCTGTTAGGTATCAGGGTTATACCTTGGCTTCTTTTAGGTTCTGTGTGTATTTGGACTCCACATCTTGAATCTGATCCTTCAGTTCATGAATCTCCTGGTGAAGATTGCGGCAGCAGGAGCAGCAGCGGCAGCAGCAACAGAGAAGCAGGTGAGCAGAGAAGCACAGCGAGGAAGCACAGTGAGAACAGCAGCATCAGAAAAGGTGAAGCAGAAAAGTTTGGTGACCAGGAAATGAACGCAATGAACACAAGTGCATATGCAGGAAAGGATGAACATGGCAGCCACACAGCACCGACCTACACAGAGGAACATTTCTGATAAAAGAAAATTGTCCTAGTTTCACTACATCACTTAGTTCCATCTGTGATTTCTTGGTTTCACTAAGCGAGGTTCCTTTGTGCTCGTTTATGAGAACAGAGATTTATCTGTGGACGGTTCTGCTCTCTGAGATGCTTCTGTTTTCGGCTGTATGGATAACTTTGGTCAACGCGGAGATATGCACTTCAACCATCAGGTTGTGCGTAATCACATTACAAAATGAATGTGAGTGTGTCAGATTGTAGGTGAACAACTAAATGTATCAAAGCATTATCACCACCAGCACCTTATCAACTTTAACTCACTGTGATTTCAAGAATGAGACCTGGTCTTATTCAGTACAAAACCTCTGCGTGTCCTCAATTTTACCTTGATCTCTCGTATGGAGGTATCAGCGTCTAGGGTTAGAGCCGTCTCTCCACTCCCTCTCCGGGAGGACGTCCCGCCTAAAGAGGTGAGAGTCCCTGCAGTTAAAGCAGAAGCTGCTCGAGATCCCTGAGAAAGAGGGGAAAAAAGCTTTGTAAATCACTATGTGAGCTACACACAAACTTGTGGAACAGAAAATAAATTTCGCTTGAAATGGACCACTCACCTTCTCAAGATAATCTCTGTCCTCCACCTGTTGAGACAAATAACAAAAACAGTCAGAACAATCGCAGGGTGACGTTGGGGTCATTGGGCCAAGAGGACGAACAGAAAGAGGAAGTGAGTGAGTCCCATAATCCATAATACAGGCAGCTCAGCAGTAATAACAAGCTTTCCCTTCATACTTCCTAATGAAAAGGCAACAGATGACACAATACCTCCAAGTCTTCTCATCTGCTCTCTAACAATGATCATATCAAGAAAATGCATGTGTTTATTTTAGCATGTTTCACCATGCAAGCAGTGGACAAAATGACGAATGATGAGTAGTCCATTCAATCACAGATCACATGTTAAAAAACATCACGCCATCCTCTGTCACACAACAAACTGTTGGTCTCCACAGTCACAATGAGGATCAAACAAGTGGCAGACGAAAGCAACCAAACAGGAACTGAGCTCACATCGCAGCCGGCGCCTCCTGTGGGTGCAAATCGACTCACGTCTGTGAAGTCAGGAATAGTAATATCGTCCAGGTCCCGGGGGAGGCCGCTGCTACTTCTCAGAAAACTGGCAACAGAGCCACAGTTGTCCTACATCGGCCACCAGGGGGCGAAACACAACAACACTTACTGGTGGATCAGCACTTTTAGAAACAGCAGCCAAGTAATCATTAGGCATTAATGTGATTTTTTTTAACCTTCAGGTGTAAAGCTTCAATTCCTGGCTCAATGACATTACAACAACTCTGCTGCATTTGACAAAGTATCATGTAGTGTCACCCTTGTTACACACACACATGACCAATGGGTTAATGCATTTTAATCCCCAGAGTGGGGACCTTCACGTTTGGGGAAGGGGGTGGGGGTTAAGGGCTCACCACTGGGCTGGCACGGGCTGAACTGGCCCTGCTGGAGGATCTGGATCTGGACCCACGATAACTAGTGTAGTCTAACGGCTGCAGAGAAAACACACCATCATGTTTCTGTCACGTGCAGAGTCAAACACAAACAAGACTGCACAGACCACAGCAGAAGTGAGATTAGTGGGTTAGTGAAGTCCAGAGTTTTCCGTGTCACAAAGGTGACGCTCTGATAAACCCAACCACATCACCATGGTAACATATGCTACAAACTTAACCTGGTTCAACGTAGGTTATGTGTTACTGTTACGTTAGAAACAAACAGGAGGCATTGAGAGTGAGCTGATTGGTAGAGTTAATATATTGTTTGTTTTCTTCTCTTATTTTACTTGCAGCAATAGACAACTCTTCATGACTTTCGATTATAGGAACATAAATTATGCAGCATGTGATCAGTTCATTTTGTGCAGAAAAAGAGTCAAACGAGGATAAACACTTTCTTACACGAAGGTGCTCGGAGCCTGAAGAAGAAAACCTGAGTTGACACAGCTGACAGCTGATAGCAGTTATCTGAGTTGGCTGAGCATCTCACGCAAAGAAGTCCTGACAGTGTGAAGTTAGCTTTTTGGTTAATTCCTCAAGACTGATACTAGTAGCAAACACATCATGAGGAGATAAGTGATGCAGTTCAGAATCTGAATCACTAAAGGCACAATATCAACCATCACAGACTTGAAGCATTTCACATGAAAGTCAAAAGTCACTCAAAATTCAGAAACAATCTCACTACAATCTTACTACTGTTAGTTACACGTCAATTCAGTTATTCACAGAATAAAACCACTTGTTACGCATGTCATTCCTCAGTGAGTCAAATGAACAGTCACGATTTCAACAAGATCTTACAAGGCCGCTGGAGCTAGACAATCGCCGTGATCCACTGCACAGACTGTCTTCATATAGGGAGCCCTGCACATGTGACATCACACACACACACACACACACACACACACACACGCACACACACACGCACGCACACACACACACACACAGCGTGATGTTCATGGTTCATCATGATATCTCTGTAATTCAAATCTCATTACATGCCGTTCTACTCAATGCTGAGTTCATCTTCAGTGCAGCAGTGAACAGTGACAGTGACAAGTCAAATCAAATAGTGTGTTTATAACACTGGTGTAAATGAATAATTACACATGTCAGTTAACACACTCGGTGGAAGTTATAGTGAATAAAAGTGGAGCTGGAAACAAATGGAACAAACCCTCTTATAGAGCTGCTGGGTGCTGTGACTGAGTGATCTGTAGAACTGCAACATGGGATGAAATGGGAAGAAGAAAGAATGTTTACAGGAGGTGAATGAATGAAGACCTAACTGGTGTCCACCTCCACAGAGAGTGGTGGGTAAGACCAGAGGGTTAATGTTTATGTTTGTGTGTATGTGTGTGTGCCTGGTGTTTGTCTGTATACAGACCTGGTTACCATTAAATGTTGAACCTGGGTTTCTGGAGGACAGACCATTGAGACTGTACAAGTCAGAGGAAACATATGAGGTCTAAAATGAGGAGAGGGGAGGAAGAGTAATGAGCCAAGAGAAGGAAGTAAAAAAGGATAAAGTTCAGTAGTATCAGTTTCAAAGAGTCACATGTAACATGCACCGTTAGAGATGTATTCAGAGGTACAAACTGCAGCTGTGAGAAGAAACACAGTAACACGGACGCCTCAAAACCTCAAATATCAACAAGTATGTAGACCTTGGGCTTTTGTTTTATCTCAGAGATATGAGACAAACCAGGCTGATGGATGGTAACTTCTCCTCTGATCAAAGAACAAACGGCAGCAAAAAACAGCTAATGTACAATGTCCACAGCCACATTAATTAGAAAACACCACATGCTCCAATCAAACATCCACAGGTTAGAGACACTTAACACAGTTAAAAACACAACTATAGATTGTAAGAAAAGTGAACACAACAGTGGTTTTTTTTTTTTTTTTATGTTATGACTCCAGGTGCAGTGCCACCCACCGGCTGCAGGTCTAATCTGGAGGCGCGGGACATCCGACTGTCATCACTCAGTCTGGAGCTCTGAGAGTCGAGAGCACAGGTGACAACATCAAACAACCACAAAAAACCAGGCTCACCACTTCCCTCTGACAGCACAGAGCTGCATGTCAGCAACAAGTTCACTTTCACCAACAATCACTCACAGACATTTAGACAGTTATTGTTGCCTTCAATGGGAAAGTGCTGTTCATTTTCCTGTTGATTCAGTTCTTTTGTACAAACTTTGCACAAATGAGAACTGATAAAGGCACAATTCAAGACAAAGTAATCCCCTGACAGTCAACAGGATTTGCAGAACATGTTCCCTTCTGCTGAATATTTCTTAATGATGTCAACATTTCCTGTTTTAGCCCAGCTACAATCACACAACCTATTATAGTTGCCAGGTAACTGCATTTCATACAAAAACACTCTGGTTTTTCAGGTCCACCCGCTGCTCCAGCCTGCATTAACAGACCAGTTGAATATTATTTTGAAGAGTAAACATGCAGCTGTTCAGTACCACTGATCAGACCAACACACACCGTCAGGTCGAGCCGGGAGGAGCGAGACACACGGCTTTCATCACTGAGTCTTGAGCTCTGGCAGCATGAGAGAAACAGAGTCATTTTTATTCTACAACTGACCGAGTAAACACATCTGTACAGTAAGGTCAACACACTACATCAGCTACTGACCCTGCTGGACATGACACTGTACTCGTCATCACAGCTGTTCCTCTGCAAACAAAGAGCATGTGTGAGAAACACTAATGCTGTTTCCATGACAGCTATTTGTGGAGTTTGGGCTTTTTACATACATCTCTGTCTTTGTGTTTATGTTTCTTCTTTTTCTTTGACTTCTTATGTGGAGAGTCCTTAAGAATGAAGAGAAGGAGAACTGTGAAATGTGAAAATACGGAACAACATCTAGACAAACCTTTTTTAACACACAAACAAGAAGACTATGTTTTTCAGTTGTTTGCAAAGGAGGAAAACCAAAGCAACCACAAGGCTTCTACATGCACAATGGGCAGTACCACACCAGCCACTGGTTAAAGTTAGATTCATCATTATGGTGAAATAACATGCAAGAGCAGATGAAAACATTTCTTGTTGCTCAGTGACAGTAACAGTTAAAAAACTATAAGTTCTGTTGATGAAGACGTCACACTGCTCACTACAGTTCCATGTATCAACTGTTTATGGGAAGTGAAAGATGTGGCAGCTGCAAGAGCTGAAGGGAAAAAAATGTAGAATATAAAAAGAGCTGAGGCGCTAGAGTGAGTGACATCACAGGACGTGTGATTCGCATACACACTCATTAAATTCATAAATCACCCATGAATTTAAACTGTGATGTTTCAAAAACTGTACAAGATATTAATAATTTAAATTAGACCCGAAGAGCTGGAAAACATGTGAACCATTAAAAGTTTTAATGAAGCCTGTGGCTGAAAGTATGTGGAAGTAGTTACGCTTCAAAGTGGAGAAAAGTTCGGAAGAGTTGAGCAACTTTGAAAAATCATGAATCTGAATATTTCAGAAAAAAAAACAATAACTGAATACATCCCATAGTGTTCCAATTGACAACAAACTGAATGGAGTGTCTGTGTTAAAGTACATAGTGGTAGTGGAATAACGACCCTGAGAAGAACAGTTAGTGAGATTGTGATTTTGCAGCGATCACACTAATAAGGAAAAACACCACCCAATGTTTAGAGACATAACAGAACCTAAAATAGAAACCACTGTGTTTTGGTTGGAGCAAAATAGTCCCGACACATTCTGTTCTTTTTGTATAAAATCTAATCTAAGTGACTCCGAGGTCGGCCATGCTCCTTCACAACAGCAAAACCAAATACACAAACGAAAAAAAAATATCTCTGGATAGAATCACATTAAACAGACTCACTTATCAGGTGAATTAAATAAAATATAAACATCCTTTTTACATCCACAAACAAAACAATTATGAACCAGAGTAAAAAACTCAATGTGTTTGACCTTTAATGTCCATTTCATTCATGCGTCACTGCATCAAAACTTTAACACACTGATATGCTTTGGTTTGTTAGTTAAACAACAACCCATTCATTACAAACCTGCACACAGAAAAACTATGTGAAAACTGATCCATCATCTACATTTCAAGACAACCAGCCCTTACCCCTCCACCGTAAGCCCCAACTGCATCTAGATCCGACTGCACAAAAAAACACAAACACCATCATCATCAATGACAAGTGCCCCTCTCTCCGACAGCACATCAACCATGTGATGAAGGACAGACACGCTGCCTCCACATCACCAAAGCTTAATCAAGAAGACTAGGTCCTTTCAAGCAGCTGTGCTTGATAAAGACTAAAAGAAAAAACACAGTTTGAAGAGAGGTTTGGGGTTTTTGTTGCTTGTGCTGTTTGAGTGATACTGACCCTGACACTTCCCCGGCTTCCCACTGACATCCGCTCATCGTCGTCTGAGAGCTGCATGAGAGAGAGCAAGAGACCAAACGCATGGTTAGGGACTGGACACAGAGGAAATCCTATACACTGGCTGGCTGTTCTGTGTGACCTTTGTTTTCACCACCATCAGGTTTTGAAGATCTTTATGCAACACAAAACATATCTTGAAATTAAAATAATCCAATAATACACACAAAGATAAACACAGAGACTGCACGCACCAGGGGGGAATTTAAAGAATGTCTGAGCAAATAATTACAAGAGCATTTCTTAGTAATGTGGTGAAATATAACCTGTGAGGGCAGATGTTTACATATGAGTCTTTTCCAAATAAAGAATACAGTTAACAACAGCTACAACTTTTGAGTGTATCAACCTGAAACCAGCACAGGAAAGTTTGTGGCTCCCTGTTGTCTTTTTCCAAGTGAGAGCAGACAGATCACAGTACAGAGGAAAGACATGAGGAGATGGAAATACAGGGTGGAGTACAAACCATTTGTATCTGCGAAGAACGTGAGTATCTCTCACTGTCCTCCTGGATGAGGGGGGAGGGGGGTGGTGGAAGAGAGGGCACGGAGAGAGTGAAGGAGGAGAGAAATGTCAGAGATGAATGAGATGGATAGATGAGGACAGTAACTGTCACATGCATCAAGTCCAGGGAGCGGCACTGACAGATTGATATCACTGGAGTCCATATATAATCATAGAAAACTGATGACTGATACAAACACATGCTAACTCGGTGATACAGGGCAGACAAACTTCACAGAGATATTTGTGGCAAAGGAGAGAAAGACATTTGCTCATTTAAATATTTATCAACAGACCAGATTCTGTGACCTATAACACTGCAACAATACCTTCAGGTCGTGATAATTTTTGGGTTTATTTATCTGATATTTGCTGAATCATAAAGTGAAATTAATATTATCATTTATTATGTATTATTTATTTATTTTTGTTTGCACTTTAGGTTGTTTGGCTGCAGCAGCACAACCTCTAATGAGGCGCAAACTCTGGTTTCCCTCATTCACACAGGAACCAGGTCTGGAGTCAGATTTGATAAAATGTTATTGAATCCTTTATCCTTTGTCACACAAGACTTGATGACACATGAGGTAAAATGTCAAGACCACCCAGCGATGCATCACCTGCTTTTGTACAGTGAACATAATAAATCGAGGGGTGAAATATCTAGAAACCTTTTATTTTTTCCTCCAGGACTTCACAGAACCAACCATGCATGTTGTTAAAACATCACACCCAGAAATCTCACACCAGGCCAACAAACTGCTGAGGTGCACAGTTAGCTGCTGCCCAGCCTCAAAATCTGCGTTGTCACCTCAAACTGTAGCAGCATCTCAACACCTCTTATAGTGTAAGTGAATTATTCTGGTAAACAACACACATATGGTTAGTCAAAGTCATCACACACACACCAACTATCCTCACTATATGACTGGGACACATGCACTGCACTCTCACACCAATGAGGCAGATGTCCGTGCTGAATCAAAGCCAAAATGCTCTTTTTAATCAGTGAATTATAATTAATAGCTGAACTTAATTCATTATAATGTGTTAATTTCCAAAAAGGGCATTACGGACTCAGCAACACTGGAAAAACCTCAAACAAACAGAAATAAAACACACAGAGTTTAGTTTGTGGAAGACTCGTTTTTAGTGTCATCACAGCACAGAAACTGTACCATCCACTGTTCAATATCTCCCCATCTGTTGTCCACGCGCTCATCCACCTTAGCGTTCAAGCCATAATACTTCTACAAAGACACAGTGAGGGCAAGAAAAATACAGTTCAGAAAACAGAGCACAGCTAAAAGATTTACATAATTTCCTTGGGTAAAAGCTGCACATGTCAAAGATTATAAAGATCACAATAGTGTCTGAAGAGACGAGGGAGAGGAGGCCTACCTTCTGCACCTGAAAGATCTACACACCAGCACCAACGAGGGTCAGACATGAAAGCAGGAGAAAATAAATCAGCTTCGAAAATGAGAGGTGATGGAGTAAAGATATGAATTTATGTGCCGCAGAGAGTCAAAGTCAGACATGCAGAAGAAACAGGAGGTGAACTCAGGAATGTGAAGGACCCCCTGCACGACAGGACCAACAGTAAGAGACCACATGATTCACTGCACATTTAAAGACCTGGGACACTTTGTTACTGGACATTCTCCTGTGTTTTCCTGCAGCTGTAGAGTGTCACAGTGACATTTTAAAGGATGTGTTCCCACGACTACATGTGACAAACAACTGCTTTTTGACAGATAAGCCTGTGTAAAACATTTAAAAGCATTTGTGAAAACTGTGTGAAATGTAGTCTGCTGATCAACAAGATTCTGGGTCTGACAGATCATCACACTTAAAAGAAACAGTTTCCAGATCATTAGATTATTCTGGAAAATCTATTTATACACTTACTTAAACTTGGATGAAAAAATACAACTCCAGCTGTGAGACGATTAGCTTGGCGTTGTATAAAGACTGGAAACATGTTACGTGTTGGACTATTTCCTGTTGGGCACCTTGTTGTTGCCAAGCGACAGTCAGAGACTCCGCAGCACAGCGGCAGCACATTTACTATAAGGGAAAAATTCAGAACAGAAAGATCTTTTTTTTTTTTTTTTTTATATTATTTATTGGGGCGTTTTTTTTACCTTTAGTCATAGAGACAGTGTAGAGAGACAGGAAGCGGGGAAGAGACACGCAGAAAGGCTCGAAAAGGTCAGGATTCGAATCCAGGAGCCCCAGAATGATGACTCTTATGACTAAACCAATAAACTGTGTTCAACCTTGTTGGTCTGTGCAGTTTCTTTTCATCAACAAACTTGAGGAGGGACATTTAAATCCAGTCTGATTCTGCATGTCTCTCTCTCATCCTCTCATTTCTCTCAGTCGGCCCACAACCATTGTGTTTGTGTCTGTGTCTTCACCACTGTGTGTCAGTCAGACAAACAAGTCGCTGTCTTGTGGGCGTTTCTCTATAAAGTTGTGGAATGTTTGAGGAAATGGACAAATGATAGGAAATTACTCTAATTTCCAATTGCGATAAATACATCAAATTATCTACGAGCTCTCTACTGCTTCGGGAATCGTCCTTCATGTTCTTTATGATGTAAAGGTTGACAGTCAGACATGTCTGCAATCAGCTTTTCTAACAAGCTGTGATTGATGCAAACAGACTGAAGATGTTACAGCACGAGAAAATCAGATGAACACGTCATCCAATCACCTGCTTAAATTGAAGTAAAGTTACTAATTTGCTGCATATGAACACTTTAAAAAGACTGTCCACAAACTGACCAAAACTACAGCAGTACCAAAGCTGTCACAGGCTCTCACACTGTGTAGGCACACAGTGATGAAAATGTCTTAATCTCCCAAAGGGATGTACAAAAAATTCCTTACAAATGAATCCACAACTAAATGTAATGGGGTCTTCCCTGACTCTGGCGCCCCCTTCCACCAAATCTGATGCAAGTTTGGTAATTTATCCATAATCCTGCTGATAAATACACTGACTAAAAGACTTGTGCTTCACTGTAGCTTCAGACACTTTTCTCAGCACCTTCACCACTCAAACACAACACAGACTAGAAACACACCCCCACCCTCACTGTGGCACTTTCCATTCCATTGGTCCAGTCTTTTAATCCAGATTTACTGTCACTGGCTCCTTGTGCCATTGCCCAACATACAGATTTCCTGCTTGGTGATTCAGGCTTTCAGAAATTGATTTGCCGCTGACCTCTCTGTCCCCTGCATCACTCCACTAACAGTAGCTATTCCACTGCTCTTAATTTACAGTTTTAGTAGAGATGAGAGGTCACGTCCCGACACTGACGACCTCTTACTGCAGCAGATTCAAAGAAGCTGCTACATTCATCTTATGTGCTCAGGAAAACTATTCTAGGAAGGAGACACCGTCTTGTAGAGGTCGAATTTATATATAAAATATCACCATAAATGGAGGCAAACACCAGGAAGCTCTGATCCATTCCAGCTGTTATCAAACCAGGGATGCATAACTATGTGACAAGTACATTTTTTTTTTTAAATATTCCCATTAAATATCCCTATTGTTGAACTACCAGTAAGAAAAGCAAACAAACCCTGAATACACTGAACCACAGACAGAGCTGCATGAAGTCTGACTCACTGTTTCCACCTTTTGACATCTGCATGATATTGATTAAAAAGTGATGTTACTTTCCAGCTCCAACAATTATAAAATATGAGAATCAGTTGCTCCAGGGCAAATCATACCAAAAAAACTATCAATGCAAAACCCAAAAGAGATTAAAACTGACTGGTGGGATCTTATCTACTACTTATCTCTTATTACATGTCTGAGCAGCCAGTTAGCAGCCGAGCCAGGCTCCGACATAAGCCCATTCACTGACTGAGTTACACAATCTGCTTACATGTCTACCCCCGTTCTCTTCAACTCACCGCGCTCCTCTTCTTGAGCGGAGGGGTTTGTGGGCGCCCGGTGAGGGCGGCCCTCAGCCCCCTCCCCGCCAGCCGACGCCCGGCCGTCCTGCTGCCTCTTAGGGTACCGGGGCAGGTCGCATCCTTCAGCAGTCAGCAGGCCTGTCCACTGCCAGTCATGTGGACAAAACCACGAAAAGCGGAGCTGAACTACAAAACTACAGAACTACAGAAGACAACAAAGCGATGCCAGTCCGTTGCTATAAAGAAATTAATCCAACTTCATGTTCCATCTTCAGTGAGAGAAGAAAGCCCAGACGGTTGTAGCTGTGATGGTGAGCCATCGCTCACATCAACAACTGCTCCACTACAGCCTGCGCCAAGGAGCACAACCTGCTAAGCTACTTTAGACCTCAGCTAAAGGGTTTAACACACAAACACACACACACACACAAACACACAGTCATACGCATTGGATTAAGGGTCATTGTTGGGATGAGTCTGGTCTGGGTTTGTGTGCATATGTGTATGTGTTTGTGTGCTGAGTAACCCAGTTAACCTCACCTATTTCATGCTATAATGTGAAGTAGTACAGTAGTAATAAACTGGTTGATTATTAGTTATGTCTGTTCAGTTGCTCATCTCATTTATAAAGGCTTATCCTCGTTTTTTGTCACTTTCGCCTTTCCTTCTGAAATGGTCCCAAATACTCCTTATCAGTCAGGCGCTAATGTGAAGTAAATTTAAACAGACCAGAGGAATGTATGTAAGTGATAAGTGTACAAGTAAGTTTAATGCAGAGAGAAAGAATGGGGTTGGACAATGTGACTATATACTGTGATATATCAGAGGTTCTGCTTCATTGTTTACACTGGCAATCCCTCTAATTATCTGTGGCTGTACTTCCATGTATAACTGCTAGCAGTGGCCTCTAAGAAGAAGCAAACATTACTCAGTGACTAAGAAAGGACGAGGTTCTGGTTGAAGACCATCTAGCTTCATGTAACGACAGTTTTAGGAGCCTGAATTTCAGATTGAAGCTCTGAACCATGATGTAGTTGAGTTTCTACAGGTGAGATGTAACAGTCTGTGTGTATGGGATTAACTCTGGGTTAAGAATAGGGAATAGGGAGTAAGGAAAAGTGCGACCTCTCCCATAAGTACAGATCAGATCACATGACTAACACACCCACTGATCTGCAAAGTCCAAACACACAAACACACACATACCTTTCAGCAACACAAATCAGCTTGAGATTTTGCTAGTGGAGGGTGCAAAACCAGGTCTTTATATGAATTTACTATGTATATGACTTCATATTCTATTTCATCTGTAAAAATTAAAAATAAATAATCTTATTATTCTTCTACTCATATTAAACGTATTACAATATTATTAAACCTCATATTTTCCATTGCTGAACGACAGCAGGACTTTTCTGGAGGGTGAGACAAAAACTGACCGTGTGTATTATTGGTAACAGGAAGTTCACCCACTGAATATTTCTATATAAAAATGTGATTTTAAGGGTCATTTAAAGTCTCGAGGGATTTTGTCAATTTGGCCTGAGATTAACGGGAAAAAGTTAAAACCTTTCTAGAAATAGTAATTACTGAGCCTCTTGAGTGAGGACTTTCTACTCATTGCTTTGGCTGACTTCATACTAATCCTCACAGTGGGAACATACACTGTAAAAAATAGCCACATATATTGTTCACTTAACTTTTACAGCTTTAATATTTCATAAACTAATGAAGATTCCTGAGTGAATTCTTCTGCATCACTTTGAGAGGTCACAATGGACTGAAAATAAATTTTCCAAAATGTGGTGGCAAATAAGGTTATTGAGGTAAAACTTATGTTGGGCTTGTTGAGATGTGCAGCCTATGTTCAGCCTGTTGAGATCTAGGAGTGTGTACAGTATGCAGATCCATATTATGATCCAAACCTAGCAGATACATATCTGGGATTTTTTCTTCGCTTCAACAACTTAACTGCTGGAAATCCACCACTATCCTGTTTAAACCTCTGATCTATGGCACACAGGGTAACAGTGAAGGGAAATGCTGACATAAAAAAAAAAAATGTGCTGAAATCCTCCTGTTAATCAGCGAAATGTTTTACTAGCCTGAATCTTTTGGTCTGGAATAGAAAAACACTCAAAAACAGAATATTTTCTTCATCAAACTGTCGTGTCTTGTAACTCTATGAGCAGCAGTGGCCTTCAGAGTCACCCACAACCTGTTCCTTATTTCATGGTTTTAAACGTGAGAGTGTGTTTTGTGCTTGTTTACCTCCTTCTGTTGTCTCTCCAGCTCCTTCATGCGGATCTCTCTGGCCTCTGCCCTGGCTGCCCTCTTTGCTGCAAGCCTGGCCTCAGCCTGAGGGACAAATAAAGAAGAAAATAGAAAAAAGAGAAGTGAAAAAGGAGCCGATTTATCTCAACTCAAACACGTGTTCTCTTTAATGTCTATAAACGCTGAACGAGCGTGTGAACTGTTCCTCGAGTTCTTATGTGACGCTTTTTTGGGAGGTTGAACTGCCAGCTCTCAAACCACAAAACATAAATGGATCCTTCAGTGAAAGGTGCAGTAAGACATGAATGAAGATTCATATCAAAGGGTCACTTTCAGTACACTGCTGTATGTCACAGCAGACTGGATCACTAGTCTATAAACAGAATATCATGTGTCCCTTAATATGAAAACATTCACAAGTCGACAATCTTCAGACCTGCGGTCACAACAGTGTGTAAACACATGTATGTATTTTTGTGTGTGTATTTGAGGGCATTGCCTTTGCTCCACTCAGCAGAGCTGAGGGCGAGAGCAAGGCCTTTTCCTTAAAAGGACCTCTCTCAGAGCGTGTACTGTAAGTGTGTGTGTGTGAGTGTGTTACACAGTGTGTGTGAGCATTTCCTTCCTCTAACTTTGTGGCAGAGACTGTGTGATTGCAGCTTGTTCGCCTCTAGGTGGGGTCGCTGTGATCCCTCCTACCACCGCTTTAATGCATTTCCCCCCTAACATCAGTCATCATGACTGAGCAACAGGAAAACACAGACAAAGACAAGTCGGATTCAAAGGGAAACATGTTGACACGGGGGCCAGGAATAAACTTTATGACTCAGTTCACTATCAGTTAATTTTTAACTAGAAACTTAAGGAGTCTGCTCTGATCTAAATAACTACCAAATTCAGAATGACACCCTCATTCAGTTCAGCAACAGAAACAACATGGCTGCAAGTTACAATACAATTTCTATTGTTTTTATAAATCTGGAATCAGTTTTTCCATGTTTTGGGTGTTGATCTAGGCAACTGATCATATCACTCTTTCTTTTGAGTAGAATCAAAACTCAAGGTTAGACCTCATCCTGTTTTCAGTCTAATTTTTATTCTGAAAGTCCCAACTGGAAGTGGTATCTTTCTGCTGCTTTGTTGTGTCTTTGGGTTTGTTCTGTTTTCTTGTTGCTAATCTCTTGTGATGCTGTTGCCTGTTCACAGACACAATTAATCAGAATAATATCTAACGCTGTTATATGTAAGTATTTTAATTTGAACGTTTAGTAGTTGCAAATCAACAAGCCCTGCAGGCAGGTCTCTGATCCCATACTTGAACATGGTTGGTTAGTAGAGACTGAACATTTAAAATAACATATCTTAATAGCTTTCATTATCTGTATATTCATCTGAAGAGAAGATCATATATCGAAAACCATCCATGAAGTACAATCATCAGTTGGATTTCCACTTCTTATGTTCATAATTACTCCCTTGGTTAACAATAAAATTAGTCATATAGTCATCAACAATCTCATGACGTATCACATTTTTCCGATACAGATATTATCATAAAGTTTCATTGTTGATTGATTAACCATGATTGTTCATAAAGTGATAAAAAAAAAAAAAAAAACTTAAATGCCTGTGGATGTGTCTGCAGGCGTTTTGTGTGTAACACTGTCACAACACACCCAACTTGCAGTGTCATGTAGCGCCCGCTGTTGACTACATCCTGTTAACTACAGGATTTCATCATGCAGTTCTGCTCTATGCTGCATCAAAGTTTGCTGTGGTCACAAGTACAACAAATGACACATACCCACAAGTAATGACAGGTGTGATCAAACTTCAACCCAGAGGAGTCAGACTGAAGATAAGAGAAATGAAGCGTGCAGAATGATTTAAGTCAAGGCCTAAACATGAAGACGTGAAGAGATGAGGACATTAGAATCAGAATCAGTAGAATTAGTAGAAACCCTGACCCTACAACAACCCTGTGTGTGCTAGGAACATCCTGCTTGTGGCTGCTGCTTTAAATAGACACATTGTCAAGATTTTGGAAAAATATAGAAATAAAATATTTGACTTAAAAGTCAAGAGAAGATATTCACGAAATACTCTTCACTGACGGCTGTTCTCCCTGTGCCTCACTCACTGACTGTTTAAACAGCATTTCCTCTGAGTAAATGATTGTTCATTGTCTTTGGGATACTCAACATTTTTGTCTGTGGCCAGCAGACACAAAAAAATCTCTTAAAATCTAATGCAGTATCTTTGCATAGGCATCTCTGGACGATGTCTTTCGTTGAAACCACATTTTAACTTTCACAACACTGAAGGTGACAAAATTGCAGCATCAGAGGGGAAACGGATCACCAGCAACATAAACACAGCTCTTGAAAACCTCGATTTAAATTGGCACTTTATCTGAGGACGGCGCACTTACACTGCCTACCAACAAGGATCGACTCAAACAGTTTGTCATCTGACCCGTTAGCATTACGTAGCAACACCAAACAAGCTGTGCAGACGTTATCAGATGGGTGGGATATAACATACACCCACATACAATGCTTCACAATACAATAGGCTACATTAAGTGCTCAGACCTGCACACAATTGTATCATGTTGAATACGACTTTCCTGTAAATGACAACTTGTCAACACCCTCTGAGTTGTGCAGCTGCAGTAAACTGCTCCAAAACAACAAGTCACACTTACATATAGTGAGGGTGAGAGGAGAGTCGGTGGAATGCACCAATGGCAAAACCCACAAAGCTTCCACTTAAAAACCACAGTGTGAGGAATAAGAGTTAATACTAGGAAATGCAATTTCTGAAGAAACTGTGATGGAAGTGATGTTGTGTTAATGACGTGTTAATGTGAGGCCAATCACTTCTTTAACATAATCCACGAATAACTATAATCTGTGTTAATGTATGTGGAGTGTGAAAATGCTGAGTCATTGTTATCCAGAGGCAGTGATAATACAGACAGAGCAGCACTGAGGTACCCACAAAACAAAATACTTTGACACAAAAACTACAGAAAAAACTGACCACTGACCTACATGTGCCAGTTGTGTAAATAAAGTGGAAAAATGAATGTATCAGGAAGTGTGAGAAAAAAAAAACAGAAAAAAAATCCAAAACTGTCCTAATTGAACTGAAACATTCTGAAGACTGGGTGGAGTTTCTATGTTGAAAAGAGGAAGAAGTTATGAATAACTCTTTGTACTCTGGCTAAATAAATCCTGATGTGTGTTGTGATTTGGGATAAACGACAAATTATATTTTATACTGGAGCTTTTTCAGTTTTTGCATTTGAGCAGCAGGAATCATTCCTGGTCACTGGAGCAGGACTATAGATGTGATATTCAGAAACAGACTAGAGAGATTTTACAGTCAGGATTATATTCTTGCCAACAGTTAACTGTCTATGTGTACTGGCATTTCCAGCACTAACTATCTGAATACAGCAGCCGCTCAAACTGTAATTGGAACTGAGAGGTGTGAATGATTTCATGACTTTTAGAAATTACACATTTCCTCTATTTAGTGGGTGGGGGCTTAAAAAGTCACCCAGGGAGGTCAACAGAGTAACAAAATGACTTGAAATGTGTTGTTACATAGCCTACATCAAGCCATCAGTGGATCATCTGTGTTTCCACACGTTGCATCTGAATGAATGTATACTGTAGGTGCCTCTAGCTAGAGATGCACCTAAGTAGGCCAGAAGACAGAATCACACATCTTTTTTCCCCTCCTCCTTAGTAGCTATTTATAATGACCTACATGGACTTGGGTTCTATCAAAACTGTTCTAATTCAGCACAATCTGAATGGGGTGACTGTTCTCCTGAGAGCCAATGAGCTAGTTCATTACAAAAATGGAGGGTCTGACAAGACTTTAACACTTGGATGTGACCTTTGAACTGCTGTGTTTCAGCATAAACATGAAGAGTTTAAAGGGAAGGTTCATTTCAACCATATTGTGTAAAGGTGAATTGTGTAACAAGTAAATGCTTTCCACCAAAATGGTCTTGCAAAAGTTACTAGAAGATAAAATTGCGCTTCATGAGCCTCCACTGTGCTGATGTGACTGCAGATGGCGGCTGTACTGGTCTGGCTTCTGTCAACTTGCTCCCTCGTGTCCACTGACAATCTCCAAGGGCACTGAGTTTTCAAGTGCCACCACTGCACTCACTCTGTCTCCAGTGAGCTCATTTCCCACGCCCTGAATGCCAGCGTTCAGCAACCAAAATGGATGGGCATTTTAATGACTATGGTGCTGACAGAGTGGACAAAGAGAGCAAACAGACATAAGTCAAATTTGTGACCAACTGGGGGTTTAACTGAGCTAAAATGAGGTGGGACTATTATGTGCATTTGCACATGCACACACAATTGTCTGATTATAGATGATGATGACTGTGGAAGAAAATATGTTTGGTTCCTCTTTGCAAAAGCTTGAAATTCTCTGCCTTAGATTCTGCCTTAAAGGGAGTGGCTGAGAAACAGCTCAGCTCATTCTGTTGCCTCAGACATGAGTCAACTTTTTCTCACAAGGACCAGAAACGGATAAATTAAGCCTCTGTCCTAAAAGCGCTCAACATCACTATTCCCCTTAAAAAAAACTATAATAAAAGCTAATGTTTTATTAGATAATTAACAGAGCTGTGGAGTAGTACAGCTCAATTGTGCCATGACATTTTCAGTGCTACGCATTACAAAGCCTAAATTCATACAGCCTTGGATTGTTAACTTTATAGTCAATAGCTGTAGCATATGTAACATATCACCTGCATTAATGGCAAAGGTTGATTGTGATAAAAGCCAATCTGCACTAAAGGGCCACTTGCTTGCAAAGACCATTGAGAACCATATTAAAAGCCCGAAAATACACTATTGTATCAACTATTTGCAGATGATGTTGTTTTGTTGGTTCCATTTGATCATGATCTTCAGCAGGCACTGGGACATTTGGCACCATATGTGAAGTAGCTGCAATTGGAGTCAGCACCTCCACAGTTCTTTGACAGAAGAAGGAAGATTGCTCCTTTAAGTTGGGGGGTTAGTTCCTGACCTGAGTGAAGGAGTCCAGGTTTCTTGGGATCTTGTTCACAGGGAGGATAGGATGCGGCCGAAGCTTCAGTTTCAACAGAAAAGCAGGTGTTGTACCAGACCATAGTGGTAAACCGGGGTGTGAAGCTGTCAATCTGAGTCAATCTTTGGTCTAACCCTCACTCTCTCCTCTTGTTTTTCTACACAAATCCAACTGGCAGGAGACTTCAGGTCAAACCCAGAACACACTGGAGTGATTATATATGTCATAGCTTGGGGACGCCTCGGGATTCCCCAGCAGAGGCTCTGAGACACCTGGAGTAACCTGCTGCTACTGCAACCTGACACTGTATAAGAGACTGAAGACTGGTCAGATGGATTTTAAACAGGAGCGATTGCTCTATGACAAAAAGGGAAGCTCAACTTCCTCTAACATTTCACACAATAAATGGTCAAATACACACTGTTGACATTATGTTAAAACCTAAAGCATCCTAGAATGTGTTTAACTAGCATTAGCTACTAGGTGTGCTAGCTGTTAGCATGTTAACTAGCACACCTAAAATGAGCTTCCCCTGTCCAAAAGACCAGAAGCCGCCACTGATTTCAATTGCTTATTTAAGTGTAAGTCAGATTAGCAAGGCAGAGTTACAGTATAACAAACACTGGACAACAGACTACAAAAGGCTTGTTAGATTAGAGAGAGAGAAGGTTGGTTAGAGGCAGTTACATTCATATTCTCTAGTGAACCAAAAACTGTGTACAAGTGAAGTACTTTTTCAGTCCTAAGTAGTGTCTGCAGGGCTTGAATCTTTGAGTGTACAGGTTATATCTGACGGCAACTCTCTATCTCCTCTATCTCTCATCTCGAGCATAGTAAGCAGACGGTCAGGGGGACATCATGTACATCATGTATTCAGCATTATCATTCACAGAATGTGTGATTGTAAAAGTGATGTGTCAACAAATAAAGGTCAAAATGCAATCGCTAGGCCACATGTTTTCAAAACTGGTGGTACGAAACTGAGAACATGCTTAACAGTAAAACAGTGTGACGGCTTAAATTGTTTACTTGTCTCCTGCTCACTGTGACAGATACTGTATTTTTATGAAGCCAAATGAACAAGAAAGCTGTCCTCAATGACCTTTTTTTTTCTGTTGTCAGACGATGGAACATGTATGAAATAGAAAACAAAGCTTTGCCAACAAAGACAACATGTCAACCAGCTCTCACATCCGAGCTGCTGCTCTGATAAAATCCTGTCCAAATCCATTTTAAAATCATCACGTACCTCAGAAAAGATAAAAGCTCATTCGAGCAGCTGCTGTGCCTCACACTGGCGGGGCAACACAAGTGATGCTCTTTAGTGAAAAGTAGGTAAGGTTTGTTGCTAAAGTGGTCTGAAAGGCAAAAAGCACCAATTTGGCAGTATGAGCTAGTATTATGTAGTTATTACACACACTAATTCATCCAGAAAGAGCAACAGTCAATAGAGGCTAACCTCATTTACATTCATCCTCCTCTCCCTTTCATATCAACTGAAGCACATTTCCCCCTTTCCTAACACACAGTGTCTTGTGTGCATGTTTGCAAACTATATATGATAAGGAATTGCATAGGCGGTATACAGTCATGCAGATGAATGCAAACTTGTCTCAGCTCTGCACATTCAAACACCTAAAACTGCACCAGGAACTCCAGCAGTCTCCACTCACACAGCTGAGCAAGTCGACCTCAGGCTGCACCACAAACACATGGAAACAGCTGCACAGCTCTCAGCACTGCAAACAAACTGGTTAGTGGCCGTACGGGCTCCTTCAGGCCACGAATAAAATAAATAGTAAGCTTCAGATGTTTCTAAAAATACAACAACGGCAGCAGTTGAGGTTTTAACACTAAAGATATGTGATGTAACCAAGCAGAGCATTTTAACACAAACTTTGTGATTCTCCTCTAACATTCATTTTTTTTTTTTTTTTAAATCAATCAAGACAGTGAATTATGGGAAGTGGGGAATCAGAAGCCATCCTGTAAACAAATATGCCACTGGTTTGTTTTATGTTGGGACACAATCATTTTAGATATTTTGGTTGCTGTTACCCACATGTTTCCAGTTGTTACACACTGTGGGGCCCTCCTTGTTTTTCCTTGTGGATGTAACAAGATGCTTCTTGTAGCATGAACATGGTTCTTCAGGCCACAACAGTTTATGTTGCAACCCTTACTGGTGCTGAAGCATGATGGGAGTAAGCAAGGCCTTACAGGAAGTTGCACAATGTAGCTCTATGTGCACAGTGAATAACAGGAGATCGGTTGCGGGGAGGAATTTCTGTGACATGTTTATTTCCAAAAGATAATTTATTTCCATGAACGCTGCTTACTCCTCGCCTCTGGGCAGTGACACCCAACCGGGGGAGGGTTACATGTCTCACTCTTAGGCACACTGACGGAGTTTGGTCAAGAGAGACTGTGACGTTTGTGATGTCAAGAGGCAGAAATGGTGTTTTCCCACACCACTCCCCTTCTCTGTCCACCACGCTGGCTCCATGCAGCAGATTGTAGCCTCTGTCATGGTCGAACTCTCTGCTCAGACCACACCACTGTGCCCTTCTGTCTCCCTGTAGTAGACCACACCTTCACTGTGAGGACCATGTGGTTGTTCGTCTCCAAAGCTTTTTTTCTGTTCTGGCTCCAGTTTTGGAATGAGCTTTTCCATCTTTCACCACAGGCTGAGAAACCAACTTTTCCCTCATCACAGCAGTCCCATCGCATCTCTTGTGGATAAAATCTCTTAATACTTGTGCTCTACATAGATCTCTGAACATACTTACAGACATCTGTTTGGAAGAAGATTTAGTTCTGAAGTAACCTACTGAAATGAAGTGGTTGCAATGTCTCACAAATATAGCCCAAACACTTCAGATAAAGTTAGGTATTCATAAAAAATAGGATATGCTAAAAATTAAACTGGACAAGCAAATATAGAGGAGATGACCAACTGAATGGACATAACAGTAATAATCAGCTAATATGGACACACATTGATGATAAACTACTAAAAGGTCACAGGTCACAATAAGTATCAGGACCTATCTGTGTTCAGTAGGGAGTTTTTTTTAATTGATTAATTTAAAACTAAACTGGTTAAAATCATATTATATTATTATAATATATCATATTATATATTAAATATATTAAACCATTTCTCTTACTTTGGTCCTACTAATTTGTGGCTTTGCTCACAGGTTACCTGGTTTGATCACCTGTGAACCTGCATCAGTCCTCACCCCCCTCTGTTCCCTAAGCTCTGGAAGAAGTGGTGGTTAACAAACAGGAAAGAGTTTGTGATAACAATCTGTATGGGCTCCGAACCTGATGATGTCAGCGAGAGGAAGCGCGCGCGCACACACACACACACACACACACACACACACACACACACACACACACACACACACACACACACACACAGAGCCTCCATTTCCTTTTAAGGAGACATGAATCTGGCCAAACCAAACTGAAGCCAATGGTTTGTGTATACACACACATCAGGAAATACACCAGTAATTGTTTAGATCATTAATACTTGTTTAAGTACTTCATAGTGTAATGGCTCTTTGCTGGAAAATGTCAGTCTGCTACCGCCAAAATCTGGGTGGCACAGCCATTTGATTCACCTGTAAACAGAGTCCTAGACAGAAATGCAACACATTTAAATATCTCCAACAAAATGGGAGTTTAGATCAACAGATTTTGTTACAAAACTATTTATTCAGAGTAAATTTGACTTTGTTTTCAGTGTGTAAATTGTGTGTTATTTGTCCCTGTATTAAAGATTAACTTGGCCATGAGTGCAGGACAGACTGTGACTTGTTCCCAAGATAACTTTAAGAATGAAAAGGGGATTGTGTTGTGGGCTTCTTCTTCCTTGCCGTCATGCTCCAGACTAATCCGCTTTAAATACTCCATTCTCTTCCACACTTCACTGAGCTTCTGACAGCCGTCTGGCACTGACCTGGTGACTTAATCCCCAGTTTAGGTTGTCTTCAACTCACACAGACAAAACAAACGAGCAACAATGATACAGATCCACTGGGCTGGTAATTAGAACTGCAGAAATTATATAATACTGTAATATGATTTTGTAGGAATATTACCAACGTATTGGTGGTGCAATACCTTTTCATAAATGTTCCCAATCTCAGAGGTAAATTCTATTAAATTTTGATGACAACACATCTGTTAAAGCCCCATTCTGACTGATAACATCAACACGGTGACACAGGTTGCAGAGTGTACATCGTCCTCTCTGTCAGCGGTTTAGAACATTGCTGATAACAGTGTGTGGCATAAAGCTTTGACGTTAGCTGCTCTGTCAGCTGGTTTAATGCTTTTTTCCTCATATGTCAACCTGATGTCATATTATTCTGAACAATAAATGTTGAGGATTATTTTTGTGTTTTGAAGCAGCTATGTTTTCTTGGCCATTTTGTTAATGAAGTGATCAAACTGATCTTATCAAACTGAAACTGAGAAAACCTGAAGTGAACTTTTGTTTAAAGTTACTTTAAACTTGACTGTGAGATGCAGTTCATTTTAACCTGCTGCTCAAGGCACAGTTACAAGGTTTTATAGACCCACATTTACAATTATTCATGTATGATTATTCATTTTTTAAACCTCCACTCCCCTCAGTTCAGTTCAGGTCAGTTCATTATCCTTATTCTAAAACCAGGTTGTGGTTAATGCAACTACCTCAGACTCAGTACGGTTGCATAACCTTGACTATAATCTACTATTTTCAGAAAAGTATCACTTGTTATGACTTTCCAACACATGGAAGACATTTGGGGGCATAAATCTGAAGCTATTAGCCAATATTTTTCCAAGACTACTACTGCCCAGTTAAATTTAGCAACATTCACAGGCCAAGTATGTGCTCACACACAGACTCTGACACATCTGGGTGTAACAGACTATGCACTTGGACAGAATTAATCAGCAGAAGCTCTGAATAAAGTAAAAGTTTCCCTGGGGCCATATTCCAGGGCTGTTATCACTCCTGTTAAAATCAATATTTGATCCCAAACGGTGTGTTTACAGAGTGTTTCTATGTAACAACATCCAAGAACATGTTGATGGTTAAAGACCTCACAGCGGTTCTGTAGTAGACAAATAATAATATATTTTCTTTTTGAGTGGGAAGTTATCATTTGTCAGTTTGTCACTTAGCAAAAATCATAACCGGTGATGTGACTGGACTGTACATAAAACGTACTCATTAGATAATACAATGTAGAGGAAGGTGAAAGCTGGTCAGCCTGAAAACTTTAGTATGACATTAGTATTCTCATATTACATATTAACTATATTAGCCATTTTATTGCAGTCGCAGGGAGACTGACTAAAGATCATCTGTATAACTTCATAACCTTCAAGAAACAAATACAGAAATCTGTGTTAGTTTATATAAGAAGAAAAGAATCTGCCTGTTTAAATGTTAAATGTTTAAAACGAATGAGTTTATTTAAAAAGTCCCATACCCAAGCTGAAATCCCTGACACCAAAACACTGCATGCGGGTATCTGAATAATCTTTTGTTAACCAGTGTGTTCTTCTCCTGAGAGCTTTAGCATAAACTAGTAGCTGGTAAATAATCACCAAAGCAAAGGCTGTAGTTGGCCGAACACATCAGACTGGTTCAATAAACATCAACAGATGTTTTTCCTGGAACAAGAAGAGATTCCAGTGAATGAAGGTGATTGTGCTGCTAGACAAGCAGGCACAGTAGCAACTTACTACACTGACTGTTTATGTCTACATTTATTGCTTATAATAAAAATGTAGTAGTTTGAAATAATAACAGTAAGTCACTGTGTTCAGTGGCACAGATTTTCAACAAATCTGCACTTCATCTCATTTTCCTGTGAGTTTTATTGAGAGTCATTGGCATGACGCTGCTGCTGCTACTTGGATCTTTTCGACATTGGTAAAAACTACAATTTGCTGCTCTGTCGTTAAATAAAAATAATCAGACAGTCATTACTTCTTATTGTGTTGTTGGCTAGTGTCAGCTGGCCAACCAACAACCCACAAAAGAACGGATGCATGTTTACTTTCGACACAGGTAATTATAAATGAGCAAAAACACAACACCTATTGAGAGCTGTTTACGTGTTGGTAAATCACAGGTCAGGCTAGTTATGTGTAATCAGTGCTGAGGCTGCTGCTGATAGGCAGTGTCTAATTTAAAGATTCTGCACGTCCATGATAAGACCTGATAAGAGCTGCAGTCAGGACTGTGTGGATGTGAACTGTCCTGACTGCACGCTAAGACAGACATATTGCCTTGTTACTGTAATAAAATACATGTATTAATAATGGCTCCATTCTATTTAGATATTTTTGTAAGATGTGACAGTGTGACACTGAGCCAGCATGAACAATTCAGGACCCTGAAATTAGAGCAGTTAAATGGAACTGAGCCGTCAACCATCTTGTTATTGACAGCTGAGCTTGTCCCACTCTAACGCGTCAGCGTGTTTACCTAGTGTGACACGTTGTTAATCGTTTATAAGTCTGGTGGACTCAACCAGCTCCCATTAAAATACAGGCTGGATTTTAAGCTTCTACTTTTGTCTCTGACCTCCTCCTCCTCCGCACCCGACACATCACCTCCAGTCTTTAGGCACCAAATCATTAAGTATCTCCTATCTCCTTAAAAATCTCCTTTTTTTAAAAAAAGGGGGGAGCTTTGACTCAGGAGATAGAACAGGTCATCCACAGATCAGAAGGCTTTGGGAAAGATAGTGAACCCCAAATTTTCCCTGGTGGCTGATTGTGTGTGTGTGTGTGTGTGTGAGTGAGAGAGTCTAAAGCACTTATAGTGGCAGATTACAAAAGCTAGAAATATTACTCTTAATTTGAATTAAATATTTATGATGAACTTCATTCTTATTCACTTAACTTATAGGTCTGGATTTTTTAGAGTGACTGTGTTTGTGGATGAGAATCATCACAAAATTTGAAACCCCAAAAATGTTTTTGAAATCATTGTAACATAATATTTTAAACACAATCACAGGCCAAGTTTTCAGTCCAGTAAGTGAAGCTCATGTGCTGTACGCCGTCCTCACGCTGTGGCACAAATGAATGTTTACAACTGGATTCAAACTGTTTGACAGACGTAGGGAACCAACTCCCTCACGTACAGGATTACAAACCCTGCACTACTGAGGGTGGACATTCTTTCCTGCTGTGTGGTCTCCTCCCATTTGGGGCTCGATCAGTCAGGTTTTCAGTGTTAGGACTTTCTCTAAACCATCAGACACTCTAAGAATAAAATGTGCTACTGATGGAACAAAAAATTTCACAACATCAGACACTATCAGCATCTCCAACCTTCTGTTTTACACTGTACACACACACACACACACACAGATTTTCCACTTCATGCTGACAGGAAAGCCAACCCCCTCCCCCTCCGTCACCATCCCCCCACCCACAGACCCAGTCTAAAACTGGGGTGAAGCAACAGCTGATCTTTCAGGAGCATCTATTTTTAACACTCTTTTTCAGAATGGGCCAACTCATCAGGGCTGACATACCATCCTGTCAGAGCAGTGCCAGTGAGGGACTTGACCCCTATGCTACTTAAAGGCACAGACTTTCTCTTTGTTGTGCAGATGTAACAGAAAACTGACCACAATTACCCGTTTTAATATCGGAGGTGAGACTAACGACCACTAGAAACAGGTGAGGACTCTGCCGTGTGGTTGTTGTATCTGCTGCTGCTGACTCACTGTGCCTGAACTCAAAACTCTCATCTCCTCCTCAGACCTCAGCCAGGTGATATTCCTGTAAACCATTACCAGCTACAGGAATGTGCAACCTCAGACACACAACTGCAGTGTAAATAGTCGGCTAAGCAGCTGAGAGACGACTACACTGAAACCAGTAAACCGCTGCAGGCTTCATGGCTGTTACTGAGATCATTCACAACTAAAACAAGTCATAACTGTAGCAGGCGTTTGTCAGTTAAAAGTGATATGCAAATATGCTGAAACATCCGGGCTAGAGTTAGCACAGACCCAACTTCCTCTCAACTTGAGAAGAAAAAGAGAGCTCACCAGAGCTGCTCTGAATTAAAGCAAAAAAGGAGTTCAGGTTTTTATGCTCGACATCTCGATGTGAAGAAAACACACATTTAGGTGGTTAACAGACAAAAGGATGCACACTAAATAATGTTGATGTTTGGACTGTGTTACCTGAGGGTGTGTGCCTTCAAACATCACACTTCATCACATCACACTTCAAAAAAGTCCCAATGACAAACTAGGCATTATGCTCATCACAAAACATCAATCTACCCTGCACCATAGTCATCATCATACACAGATTAGACACCTTAAAACAGTGCAAACCTGTCACAACATGACTTCACCTCCTTTGGAGGAACAACAGACTGCTACTGCTGCTTCATTGTACTATTCAACAATTCCTGCAGGTTAGCACATGAACAATAAACTATTTTTCATCTGCTGTAGGATAAGTTTTCTAAAGCTGCCACTGCTGATTAATCTGTCTGTAGTGTAAAACACTGACAGAAATAATACTGACCCTGTGTGTTGGATAGGGGATCATTTATATTTCTATCAACTCCCTTACTAAAAGATCCACTCAGGTATAGTTTGTATATCAAATTAACAGAACATATAGTTAATTGCCCAATTGCGTGAGTCATGTAACTGTTCCACAGATGTGCAGTACATCCTGAATGTGCAACATCACGATTCTGACTTCTGCTTTGATACTTTATAGCTATTTGTTGCCTATTTATTGTATTCATCTGTCTATGTACCACAGTAGACACTAGTCTGTTATATGGACGTCTGCTGATTCACCTTTTGAATAAACATGTTTTCAACATTCCGTTTCTTTGTAAATGAAACAACCAATTAAATAACAGTTTTCAGACACACCTCAGCTACAAGTATGTTACCAGGAAACTTAAACAAATCATAATCATATTGTAGACCTGAATAAAGTATGATTCTAAGACTCTTTAATCTAATTTTCGAACAGTATTAACAGAAAGTTGTCCGGTAAGTCGGAAAAAAACCTCAAAAACTTGGGGCATACTTTGGATAGTGGTCAGCAGTGACAGTAATGTGATCCGGAGCCTTGAAAATGGCACCAAAAGTGTGGTTAGAGTTGACGTGAGTTCGGTAGATGCGTAAAATGTGATTTTGGGCGTGAAGCAGGAGATGACCAGCAGGAGTCGTTAAGAAACGCAGCTGTTGGGCATATTTATATATCTATATGTCTATGGGCATGTAGGTGCTGGGTAATGTCCTACACAGGGGTCGTTAGATGTAGGTCTGTGGGGCGCTGAGGAGGAAGTAGACTCCACCGACTCCGTCACATTTTATTTATTTACACTTTGACTCATTCTCCACACTCACCTCTCTCGCTATGAGATTTAGGGCATCGTCCTCCGCCGTCGACCTCTCCTTCTTGGTGGACCTTTTCCGTCCAGCGCCTTGAGTCCCCATGTTTGTCTCCACTCACACAGTAAATCCGTTCACTTCAAGGCAAAAAAAAAAAGAGTCTAAGACAAAATAATCCACACAGAGCGGCTGTGTCTCCGTCTCTGTCCGCGTCTCATGTGTCGCTAAAAATGTCCAGTTAAAGTTGAGGACGCAGAGATGAGAGAAAGCCGCGGCAGCTCGCGCTCACAGCAGCACGGGTCATTGTCATACATCCGTTTCTACACTTCTTCCTGTAGCGACGCACGAGCTCGCTGCCTCGCACTCTGTGTCGGTGACTCGCAACAGCGGACCCACGTGCGTTTTCTTAGGGTGGGTAGGGGGGGGACGTTTCCTCGCGTCTTTACCGTTCAAGCTATCTCACACTGAGTTTTAAACGGTGTCTACTCCTCTATGACCATAACACAAACACACTTTGTCTTTAAAATAAACTTACACAGCCGCTAAACTGTGGGTAAAGTGTTTTCTGGTGGTTTTATTTCAGTGCGGCGACAGACAGACCGCACCGACGCACCCTGGAACTGATTCGTACCTGTCACACCAACTTCAAAACCTGTATCCAAGCATGCTGCATTCACGTGCTGTCGGACATATAGCTTCCTATACTAACGCAAGTCATATAGAAAATATCTTGGAAAATAACGGAAAACGCAGGCGAAATGACGCTTATATGACGTTTCAGTTAGATGAAACACCTAAAGTTGTAACTGTATGTTATCGTGTAAGACTATTCTCTTGATCTCTCTCTCTCTCTTTTAAGCAAATTACATAATGTTGCAATTAAAGATTCTCAGAATCCGTTTATCTGTGACAACGTGAGTCTAAACTTTCTAGTAACACTGTAATATATTACTATATAAAACTATTATACTACTTTTTTTTAACTTTTATTTTACTCCCTGAAGTCTTACAACTTAATTTACATTTGTTGCAGTTACTTATATAGGTTTGTTTTTTTCATTTTCCCCTTCCCGCAATAAAAGCTAAAGTTTACGTGTTGAAATTTCAGCATGAGGATTTTCCACAGACTGTGTGAACGCAGCACCAGCCTCCTGGACAGAGGCTGTGTAGGTCTATATGTTGGGGAGGGGGTTTGGTTTCAACCAGGGACCGCAGCTCCCGCTTGAGCTATCGCACTCTCTCACACTCCCTCTGCTATTTTTACTGATGACAAGCGGGCTCTAAATCTGTCTTGTGTTTCTTAAAGCGACAGACAGCACAGTCAAGTTTTGGATGGCATTTAATGCTGCCAAATAAACACAATGTAGATCCCATAGTCTTGATGTAATGGTCCAGTATAAGTGTGTCAGGGCCTAACTTTATACTCAGTGTTTAACCTCATTAGATATTTTATATGTTGTGGTGTCACTGGTGGAGAATCCAACATGAGAAATACTTTATTGATCCTCGGGGGGAATTAAGCTTCTTACTGTTGCTTCAACCAAGAATAGAAACATTCACAGACTTGGGCAGTTGTGCTAAAATAGAAATAATAATAATAAAAAAAACTTAACATATAAATAAGATGCATATAAAGTTAAAATACATATGTATACGTGGATAGTAATATGTAAAGTGAATGTGGGGTTCAAGAACATAGACAGGTAGGTTGTGTTTCTCATTCAGAATTATTATTTTATTTTACAAACTTACAGGAATGCAAGATTTTTATTTTATTTTTTTTAATGAGGGTGAGGAAGTCTAACCGGAGAGGAGACCTAGGATGCACAGTTGTCTGATGCTGCATTCAAGGAGCTATAGGAAATACAGAGTTCCGCAGCCCATACTTTCTGAATCAATTGGAAAGTGGTACCAAAACCAACACAACTGCTTCCTCATATAAGATTATACTATATTATATAACTATGCATATGGTGTAGACTATTGTAGTTGTTAATTTTACATTGAGTGTGGAGCTTGATGTGCCAGTTGTAGTTTTCTCCAGCGACAACAATTTGTATCTAGTCAAAATAAAATAAAGCAGTTTTCCATACAGGAAAAGCTCAGGTCTGTTGTGTCACAATCTGACCTGGAGATGATAACTCATGCTTTAATGTCTTCCTGAGTCAGCTGACTTCCTGTTGGGTTCAAGACTCACTATAATGTGCTGGTTATCACACACAGATACTCACCCTCTCATCATCAGGCATCCAACCACATTTGGGACCTTCTCCGTTTTTATATCCCCAGCAGGTCTCTTTTTTTTTTCACTTCACTGTGGGTTAATTTAACTTTTACCTTGTTTTATTATCAGTGCTTTCATTGATTGTGTGTATCAATGCTTTTAATGTTGTGAAGCACTTTGTATGTTTTAATGTCCCAGCAAGGCTGTATTATTTGCAATGATGCAATGCCACCCTCTTGTGCTGACACAAAGCTGTGCAATAAAGAGGAAGAACAGCACAGCTGCAGCCTAAGCGGACGCTGTACAGCAACACTATGAACAATATAGTTATTTCTGTACAATTTGCTTTTTTTCTCAACAGATACTTAGTAGTATGTGTTGATAGACTGCTGTGTAGTCATAATTGTTTTTTACATCAGTGATGAAAGATTTATGCTTAGAATTTCTGAGTAGAAAAGAAATAACACCTTTACTAACAACTAACTAACAACTTATGGGAAAATACAAAAATTTCCCATAAGTCTTTTCAGTTTCAGTTTACGTACATAAAAATAAGTGTCATTAACAAGAAATATGACTGATTTCATCTTTAAAACTATCATGTGTTGTGTCTGATGAGCAGAAGTAGTTAATTATAACTGGCTGAGAGGTTTTATAGCTCAGTCGTGGGGGATACAAGGAAGTAAGATTATGCTTGGCGGCTGTTTGCATGTTAAGACTGGACTTTGGTTTTACTTTTATTTTCCATAAAACAAGGTGAAGCGGGCACAGAAACACACTGTCAGAACAAAGAAGACATATTTTATTTCACTGCAGAGTTTGGAGTAGATGGTGATTAGAGGATTAGGAAGGACTGTTGGACTGGATCTGTCTTCTCCACCTCCTGCCTATTTTCTCTCTTTCTACCTGTCTGTTTTTTTTTTGTTTTTTTTTTCTTCTTTTTTTTGAACTAAATCTTTTTCATGGGGGAGAATCTTCTCTCAAAGGTGCCAGGCAGAGAAGCTCACCCCAGTAATGACACTCTGAAGAGACCGGTGCAGACCCTCAGAGTGAAGATGGTCATTCTGGGAAGTTCTGGTGTGGGAAAGTCAAGTTTAGCGCTGAGATTTGCCAAAGATGAATTCAGGAGGACGTCACCTACCGTGGGCAGTGAGTTGATGCTGCTGGATGTGGACAGCACTTGTTAAATATCACACTTGAAAATAATCTACAACAGTTAGTTTGCGATTTTGTGAAATAAACCAATCTGCTCTGCTGCTGATGCTTTGGTGGAAAGATTGATGCCTCTGTTGTATTTGTATGCTCACTACCTTTAAATTTACTAGTTAACATGCTATATCCTTAATGTGTTTAGCTGTAGTTGTGGTGATGTGTGGATTTTGTTACCTTTAGTGTGGTGGTGGTCTTTATGCTAAGTCTATGCTAACTGGCTAGGCCTAAATAACATAGTCATGAAAATGATATCAATCATGGTGACATGTGACTGGCAGCAGAACATATTACATTAATCTCTAAACACTCACTAAAGAGCAACTGAATCTCTCACTTCTGGTGTCATTTTGCTGTCTGCCCCCCAGGTGCCTACTTGACCCGGGTCATTCATCTGAAAGATGCCACTCTTCGCTTTGAGATATGGGACACGGCAGGGCAAGAAAAATATCACAGTGTCACCCCACTTTATTACAGAGGAGCTCATGTAGCGCTCCTGGTCTACGACATCAGCAAAAGGGTAAAATGCTCTGACTCTTTGGAAATGGCTCACCTCAGCTTATCTCTGCAGGTGTCTGAACCTCTGTTCACACTTTGTGTTGCCGTAGGAGACATTTGTCAGAGCTCAGGTGTGGCTCAAAGAGCTGGAGAAACAGTACATCCCAGGATCTACTGTCATGTGGCTGATAGGTAACAAGGGAGACCTGGCTCAAGAACGACAAGTCTCAGTGCAGGTACAGACATTTTAAAAAATATCCCCATTTAATAGAGTCACATTTCGGTCTTAATCTATCAGGATACCATCTCTGATTTGTTATCATGCAGGAAGCAGAGGGGCTGGCCAGTGTAAGAGGCTTATCCTTTACAGAGGCATCAGCCTTGTCAGGGGATCAAACCGGTGAGCTGCTCCTCGATATAGGTAAGTAAATGTTTTGGATCAACTGCAAAAAAACAAGTTTTTTGATACTTTCATCATCTAAGTTTGGTTTTTGCCCCAGCAAGCCACACCAGTCAAATCCCTTCAATTATAGACTATGAAGTTTAAAGTTGTGTTAGGGTCTCTTCAGTCTAAACACAGGGTCTTGCAGACTGATCTTGACTGATCAAAGTATTGGCCACATGTCCCATACATCTCCCACTAGTGGGCAGTAGATACCAACATGAGGAACAAATGTACTTCACCCAGATTCACTGGCAATTCAAAAACTGCCAGATGGCTGGAGTTTTCTTTTAAAGTTTCCACTCCTCTTGGACAGGAACTGAAATGTTTCTGTGTAACACAGCGGTGCATGTGATATGTTATGTAATGTATCTTCAGCCCACAGGGTGTATGAGTGTATCGGAGTGCAGCAGGGAGGTCTGTCAGAGTGGAGGGAGATGCCATTGGTGGATTTGCAGCGCAGACACACATTCAACCCATTTGCTTCCTGCTGCAAAGTTGGGCCCTGACCTTTGACCTGCGTGACTATCAGCCATACTGACTCCACATTTCTCTGAATCTGTTTCTTCTCAATCTGTGGCAATTGAGCCTAATCCTGTGAACCAATACACCACGGTGGATTCATCCTTTCATTTTGGTGAAGACATGAATCATCAAACATTTTCAGATTATTTTACATTAAAGTGATTTAGGTTAAAAGCTATGTATCGCTGCATTATACTCATACTTAATAAAACTCAGTGGAATCAGACTGGATTGGACTTTAACCTCAACCCAGACAAGTACCTTCTTTCAGTGTTACTGTCTTGAATGCAGAGTAAACCTTACCATGGTTCTCTAAATTCTCTTTGTGCAACGAAAACGCTTCTCGCTTCAGGCAAAAGTTGTCATTTTAACGTGCACACATGGCCACTGAAAGTGCACAGAGCTGAATGAATTAAATAAGACAAAATGGCAGCTCAGTCTGGTCTTTGTCTCTTGGCAGCAGCTTTACACAACTAAATAAAGTACAGACATGAGAGATATCAATCATCTCATGTGACTGAAGTTATTGATCAAAGTTATTGGCACCAGGATCATAAACATTTATTAATCATTTCATTCACCCCAATCCAGTCTAAAAATCAGTGTATGTGGCCTAGCTTAATATAAAACAATAAGCTGGCTCTGTCCAGATTTGTTTGACCCATAAAGATGGATGATATGGCAGCTGACCAAAAGTGAAACCAAAACATCCTGATCGCTTCCTGGTGGCTGGTTGCAGTACAGGTCATACAACCCAATATCCAAATACACATCAATTAAAAGTCTCTGTTATTTTAAGTAGTTTTTATCACATTGATGAAGCTTAATTTTTCTGATCAGTAGGATTTAGCTGATATCCTAAAACCATGGCGAGACATCATGATTGACAGATAAGACAGACTGATTGGTCTTGTGTCTTTCCAGTCACTGCTGTGCAGACTGCAGCTCTAAATATGCAAGATGGCAGCGGATGTGTCTGGGATATTTCTTGTTAGCTTTTTGGTGCGTCAGCGATCTTCATACGCGATCATCGTTTTAACTGGTACGCAAACGAAAATAACAGCTTGTGGCTGTTGAGAGGCTTATGTACTGGAACCATGTGTTGGCGTGTGTTTTTTTTTACATTTCTGAACTTACATTTATATGGAAAAAACAAAGGACATATAATTTGTTAATTAGTACATTGTGGCTGCATAAATTCTTCTGTATGTATGCCATTAACCAGGAAGAGTTGTTGTTGCATTCTTTCTTATTTGTGTGCTTAAATGTAAGAATCAATTTTGTTCCTGGCATGAGGAAGATGTATAAATCTGCTGTGGATGAACTCCCTGTGAGGATGAAAATAAAGAACACAAATAAAGTCCTTGTGAGTCAATAATAATGTTCATTCTGTCTGCGTTTGGATGAAGCTCCCATACAAAGAGATTTTTCACTCACTCATGGTTCTCCATACACACAACAGTGTGTTTGTGCAGAATGTCTGTGTGTGTGGAGTTTTTTTACTTCTCAGTGATTGAAAACACTGCTGAGATCATAGATGATAGATTGTTGCTGAAAAGAAGTTTTATTATCAAGCTTCTGTCGAGCCAGAGCAGCTGCTGGTCCTTGTTTTGGTTCGAATCAGAAACTCCTCCTGCAGAGAAGATGACATGTAGTAAAACGTAAAATATTGATGATTTGATTGTCATTATGAGGATATAAATTTTGAGGGTAAATAACTCTCAGCCCTGCTGTTTTGGATTTTTGCAGATGTTGTGCAAACCTCTCGAATGATCCCAATTAACAGTGTTTCTTCTCTTCAAAGTGTTGAGCTGTAGATATAAATCAAGTGAAAGTAATGGAGAACTGATTCAGTTGATCATTTAAAATTAAGATAAGAAGATAAATGAAGTACAAATGTTACATTCTATACTGATCTGAATTGAAGGTTTTGTCACACAAAGTGACTGCAACTGACTGAAGAGTAACCACAATCTGCAAAGTGATCCTGCTTGATCCTGCACTGCCATGTGGAACAGCGGTGTAATTTAGTGATAAGGGTTGTGCTACTGACAAGGTTAGCCATGTTAGCAGTAAATAGTTAATGTGCTGGTATGTTTATTACTGGCTCAACATCAGTAGCTGTGTGTTTTTTATGAGAAAGGTCCAGGACAGGGACTGTTTAGTTACTAGACAGTTCAGCCTCAGCGTCTTTAATAATGAATGTTTCTACACAGGAAATGGTTTGACTGATGATCATAATAAGGTTTCAACAGTAAATAGACATAAATCATAGACATAGATCAGAAAACCTGTTACATTAGAAGAAGCTGGGTGTAGCTCAGAGTGAGTGGTTGCCATCTTTGATCCCATGTTTACATATAGCCAGGTATTTATAGAAATGGATATTTCCCACCTCTCCATTTTTTCACAGCAGACCATTTCCCAAAAAGTCTTCATTTACACAAATCCATGTAAATGTGCTGTCAAGCACTTTTATGACCTGTTGGTACAGTGACCTTACCTGAAGTTGCTTGTCACAAGCTCTGGATCAGGAATATATATGGACGACATGATGTCTCATCTGCATCAGCCCCGTGGTGACTGGTTGCAGTATCATGATATCTTTGATGTTATTGCTTTGGTACTGCAGCTCTACTTCCTCATTTTTTGTCATAGTGAGAAGAAGTGGTGGTGCAGTCAGCATCTTTATGTGCAAAAATATGTAGAGATTTTTTTCTCCATAAACCTTAATTGGAACCACTTGTTTCAGTCAAAATATGGAAATATCAATGCACTATTTTTGCAACATTGCACCTTGGAAAGACACATCATCTATTGTCTCAATCACACTTGCTTGCAGATGTGCACATGAGCAGCTGTGCACATGTGTAGTTGTTCTTGTTACACAACTTTCTACTCCACACATGCCCTTGGTGCCCTCGTATTGCAGTGACAGTGTTGAAGCATCTCCTATTTTATTCTGAAGTCTCTGTCTATTTTGTCTATTTTCATGATAGTATGATTACCTGAATCCCCTGTGCTTGATGTGCTTCACCTAAGTATTGCCTTCTTTCATGTATACATCCCTCCTAGTTCTTTGACAGCTTCTCTTTGTGCCTTGTGTCAAGTATTTTGTGTCTCTACTGTGTTTAGACTAACCCTCTGCATTTTTTGCCTCAAATGTGAGACTTTTACTAGTGAGTCATACATTTTTGGGCTCTGGTGCTGAATTCTGGCACCTCAGCGAAGTAGAATCCTAACAAATTATTGAAGATTTCTTTCCTAAAACACTGTGAAGCACCATGCAATAACACCCCACAGCTCAGTGTACTAACACACTTCAAATGTTTCTCTTTCACACGGTTTTGCATAGAAATGTGTTAAATAAGGGATTCAAGCAAAAACATTGATAAATGACACACTGTTTCACTCTGACTTTATTCTTTCATGTAGCACTTTTCCTTCGCATGACAAAAGCCACATAAGTCATTCTCATCCTTTAACTGTCTTGACAACATATGCAAATTAAAGGAGACCATGATTTTTTTGTATTGACAAAAACAACATAAATAATTTACAGAAAATAGCTCATGCAGTGCATTAAAAAAAAAATAAATCTAAAAACCTATATGAACAGTGAAATACTGAAGCCATCATTCAAAGATTTTTCACTGTTCGATCCAAACATCACTGTCTCTGTCAGCTGCCGGTCTATAAGCTCCGGCTGCGATGAAAGCCAGGCGCTTGTTCACTGAGACTTTTCGTCCAAATCTGCCCACCGGTCTGATCCCTCTGCCCGTGTACCAAGAGGCGTCGATGTGTGGATCTGAGCAACACACGTGAAAAAAATCTCAATTTTTCAACGTTATAGTCATGACGTGATCCTCTGAAGCCTGATATAGGCAGAAAAACAGGGTCAAATGTGTATAATAATAATAATAATAAACAGGATATTCACAATAACTGAGGCCAACGAAAACATTGTATAGTAAAACCATACAGCCATTTCCATACTGTCAAAAAGAAAAAAAGTAAAATTAATATGATTATTGTCTGAAAGCCAATCACTTCATTGGCTTTGCACTGTATATCTTGAAGGTTTAAGTCAATCAGAAATAAAAACAGTCTATAAATATATAAATAAACGTCTCACAACCACAGTGAGCAGACTCATGTTTCATCAGAAAGAGATTCTTTTTTTTAAATACATCAACTCATGTTGCAGTTTCATGGTTATGTCAAATGACTGTTGTCTGTTTATTTACTTGTGTTTTAATGTCATTGGGTCATTGGTGAAGTATCTTACCTCTGGTATTAAGCGATCCTTGTTGATGAGTGCCACCTAGAGCTTGACTCAGCAACAGCAAAACAGCACAGATTACTACACACAGCCTCATTGTGGCTTGACCTGCAAAAATAATAAATAAATAAAAACAAAAGAAAACAACACAAAAACATAAAATAAACCTGGTGTGTCTCCTGATAGGTCATCGATTTTCCAGCAGTAATAAACGCCTGTGATGAGAACTAATCACTGGACTCGCAGGGCTGTTTGTTTTGTTGCTTAATTTATATTGAATAGAAAATTACTGTTGTTACTGTTGTTTGAAAATTGCAGCTGAGATAAGAAAAAAAACATTGATTGAGAGACAAAACAGAGACAAGTACTGAAAACTATCTGCACATATCTTTAATCTCAGCAGACTCAGTGAATCCACCCTCTGTCCATGTTACACCTGACCTGGATGAGGAAGAAAATGCACCACACAGGAATATTGAAGAATATGAAAACTTACTGTTAGTAGATGAAATGATTGTACTGTAGTTGAACTGGAGATTGAAACTTCACTGTCTCCCAGTAGAAGCTGATCAGAAACAGGAAGATGAGGATTATTTTCTCCTTTTCTTGTCAATCCTGTGCAAATCCCAGTGACTGGAGTGAAGCAGATAGTAACGGTTAAAACAGGTAATGTGTTTGTTGTCTCTGAGATGTTACCTGCTGTACAAAGAGGATGCACTCCCGTGGATGTCAGTCTCAGTTTATCAGTTGTTTCTTCATGTCTTTATATTCTTGCTGAGGGAGAGATGGGGAGGAGGGTGGGGGACCTGTGTTGATATGCTGATGTCATACACCTCTGAGAAACGACAACAAACTATTCCTTCAATACAAATGACTGCAAAAGACACCGGAGAATGACTCATTGTACTGTATGTTCTCTAATTCATCACAAAGTTTGGTTTTGGAAACTTTGAAATTGTGCTGTACAAAAAATGGACTTCCAATATAATTGTATAATGTAAATGTGTGAACACTTGTGCTGCAGAAAAAAAGCTGTGTGAAGGAAAAAAAAATCAATGGAAAAATAAAAATCATATATATTTTTTTTTGAAATAATTTATTAAAACTAATGAGACAAACATATTACTGCACAAACATAACTCGACATTGAGTTTAGTGGATACAGTAAATAAAACCAAATATAAAGTTAAATCTACATAGGTGACTAATGCAAGGAAAAGCTATGACTGAACAAGGACATTGGATATGATTCATACCATCGTCATCACCACGTCAAGCATCTGAATTTGTTTTGTTTCCTTTCATTTATTCAGCATTTTCCTTTAATTTGACTCTGTACTGTCTGTGCATAAAAATCACTGAATCAACTTCAAACAAACACAAAACAATCTGCTTTCACAACCGTTCATAAGTGTGGATCGTGAACACAATAAGAAAAATAAATAATTCTTGTTTCTGTGCATTGTGCAAAAAAAAAAAAAGTCACAATCTCAGGAACATTTTAGTTTGAGTCCACAGATCATTATAATACCTACCAATTATACCAAATAATTCTTTAAATATCTCACTGGTATAAATACACAGAGTATGAATATCAGTATCAACCCACTGTACTGTTTGTGGACCTGCAATAGAAAAAGAACTAAATATATTGTTTCAGTCTGTGTAAAAAACAGATAATGACACCATCAACATCTGAAAAATCACAAGTATAAGATGCACAGTGAGCAATGTTAGTGAATATTGTGTTTAACTTAATCTATATATGAAATAATGAAACAATACAAAAGGTGTATTTCAATTAAACTTGAAGCATTCCCATTCCAGCTGCGAATAATACATTCTTTAACTAGAACTTAAAAATTCATTCAGCTTAATTCTAGTTAATATAAAACACTAATAAACTATCAGATGGTGGTGAGAAGAAAAGCTGCTCCGTCACTTCACATCATGCTCAGCCTCCTCCTCACGAACCCTGGGTCATTACTGGTTTCTGCAGAGAGAGAGGAAACACTCAGTGGCTGACTAATAATCAGTCAATCGATCATTTAAAGCTTTGATTGGATTAATTCATTAATTGTTAGCCATGAAACCACTCACAGCAAATTACACACACACACACACACACACACAAAATCAAAATGTTAACAGGAAGCACAGTCCAACACATCTGTAACTTCATAAACCTGATTACATGATTCATCAGTGAGAACAACAATTGTGAATGACAACTAACATGACATTGAATCATATCATAATTACAGCACAAAGTGGAAATCACCTTAACAAATTAACATATTTCAATTAATTCACCACTGCATGGAACTGAAAACTAGTTAAACAGCTGGACTGGTAGACAGGTCTGCTGGAGTCTGGATTGACAGAGACTGATACTGACAGAGACTGATACTGTATTCACAATGACTACACACTGATCAGCCATGACATTATGACCACTGACAGGTGAAGTGAATAACATTTATTATTTCATTGCATGGCACCTGTCAGTAGGTTGGTTGCTGAAAGCTGGAAAGGACAAGGTTTTTACTGTGATGACAAGATGACTGAGCTGGATAAAGTTGCTGCCACACTGCAGAAACATGGAGGATCCGCCTCACAACTTACAGGACTGTCAACTTAAAGCTGACATCCTCCAGAGGTCTAGTGGAGTCCACGACTCAACAGGTCAGGGCTGTTTTATTGGCAAAAAGGGGAGGCTGTACAATATTAGGCAGGTGATCTTTATGTCATGGCTTTTTGTGTATACACCTGGATGGTGATAATCAAAGTGACCACCATTACCAGTCACCATCTTTGATATGTAGCAGATGGGGGCCAAGGATTTCTCATGTGTGCACTCTGAGCAAGTAAATAGTCCTTTAATAATAATGAAGTGTGTGATAATCATAGCCACATGCTCTATTAAATGTTGGGTTGGGACAACAAAAACTCTAGCAACTTTCTCACACTACACCAGTGTCACACGATATGCGACTGACTAAAGGATCTGATTAGAAGCTGGTCTACAGCTGTGGCCTGGTCCTGGTCTGCTGGAGACTGGATGCCAGACTGGGTCCAGGACAAGGTCTATGTTGTTGCATCTGGTCCCCAGACTGATCAGAGATTTAGACCTGACCAGGCAGAGTCTCAGTCATAGATGATATATTCTCTTTTTAAACATGAAACAATTTGACTGTTTTTTTAGATCTTTATCATAACTTTGAGTATATTAATCATTAAAATCTTGGCAGTCGGAACAGCAACAGCCCTCGAGCCAGATGTGCACAATATGAGTAACAAGTGTTTTGATTTGCCAGAAGTGGAAAACACATTAGGATACTAAAGATCACAGTTAACAGTTCTATCTCATTTTTTCCTCTTGTAATTCAGTGTGTGGCCCCTCATCAAGCATCTGTACATATTAATAGTTTCAGTGATTGAGTAAAAGTTTTATTAAAAAAACAAAACAAAACAAAACAAAAAACTAGTAATAAAATGCTCAGAAATAGATTTGATTGAAAATTGAAAACAAGCTTAAATAACAGAGTGAAATCTAAGTGTGGCAGAGATCCTCAGTTATGCAAGAATTGCAAAGAATTAGTATTTTCCATGATTGAATGGAAAGAAGCAAAAAATAAAAAAAATACAATCATTTCAAACCATTGCAAAGCCTGATTGGAAACCAGCCACTGGGTGATCCAGTGGAAGAAGAAGCTAAAGCCCAGCGTTATCGAGACACGAAGAGTTCAGGTCCAACACTTGGGATCCGTTTGGAAAGAAACCAGTTTACTGAAAGTAATAAAATCCAACAACCACCATTTCTGACGCTCAGTAAAAACACATTTGAACTGTAAAATCACAAGCTGCAAGGAGCACAAGGAGCAGTGACTTCCAAATGTGTGAGCTGTAAGATGATGGTGGCTTCACTTTTTAGCTTTAGACAGAAGCAAAACTAAATCTGGATTTATAGTCGATGCAATGGTTTAATGTGTGTCCTGCTGTTGGTACCTCAGTATAGACTGAGATTCAAAGTTAAGTCTTGGATCTAATCTCTGTAAAACTGGATGAATGAATGTGATTGTTCTGTGTTTTATGTTCCTCATAGTAACAACATTTTCTTGGTGATCACAGTGAGGAGGCTCTACAGAACAATTGTTTTGCTAGATGATTGTTATTGAAAAGCAGAAATTGGAGACTTTCTTTAACTAATTAAACAGTATTGAGGCTGTGGCCCTGATGTGTGGGTATATTTTTAAGAAAGCTCATGCTGACAATGCCGATGCTGTTTTGTAGGAACAGTGTTCCTCCTCAAAGGATTATTCCAGTATTTTCAAACCTGAGTCCCAGTTTCCTGTCTTTTTTGGATTTGAAATTATAAACAGGGACAAAAATGTTTGGAATTGGTCCACTGTTCAGTAAAACAGCTGCAATTTAATCCAAAGAGTCATTTGTCTACATCAAATATGACTTTTTTTTCCACTACTGGACCTGTGTGCACTGATGCCAAGACAACAAAATTACTTTAGTGAATAACATTAGCTCTGCTTTGTCTGCAGTAGATTTCTCCGCTCTTGGATAAAGAAACATTTTTCTTGTGCTTTATTTTTTTAAGTGCTTTATTTTAAAATTTCTTTTGCTATTTGACTTCCAGTCATCATTCTTAGAGGTTATCTATAAAAGCTTTGCATAAGGAGGTGCATTACTTTGTTGCCATAATGCAGACGTGAACCACTAGCTCAACCTTAACCCCAACCTCAGAACCCTGTGTAGAGATTTTGTATTTCATCTACTTTGGGATTTTACTTTTGTCTATATTGATGATTTAGAGACATCAAGATCAAGTTTTAAATACCACAATATTCCTTTAAAACAGACATATAAATCCAGCTTTAGTCTCTGGCTCTACTTCACTACTTAACATAGAGATATGGTATTAATCTTTCCATGTGTCAAGTAAACATCAAATGTTTGTCTTTTAACAGAACAGAAAATATGTTTAAAGGCCAAGTATGTGGATTAAAACAACCTGATGTGTTATGATTTCAGTTTTTACTATAATTTTGCAGCTTTTTCCCAAACAGTTGCTCTATAATTTTGGAAATGAACTCTTCTTTTGCACCCAGCACCATAGATGTGGGGTCATACCGCACAGGTTGCCCTGGTCTTGGGCTTGGCCACTGGGTTCCTCTGCGTCAGGGAGCCCCTGTAGAGGGAGTTCCTCACAAACCTGTCCACCTGGCCTGGAGACAAACAGCAACTACATTGTCCATCCGTATTCTATTGCCTCTTTTTTTTCTAAAAAAGGCACAGTTAGGTAATCAGGCTACAATCCTCTTTGAAGCAAGAAAGCTGGAAGCAGATTTAGTGCCTGTGGAGGATTAGTGATGACGACAACTAACTTTTATGGACACTAAGGTTACTGAAAAAGTAACAGCGGAAAATTCAAAACACTCAGGCCTTTTTTTTGCCAATACTGGGCAGGACTAAGTTAAAGTAGCATCGTCAACAACTTCAAAACAAAAAGTAATTCAATCCTATAAAAAACTTAATATGTCCACTATTATGCCTAAAAATATTTCACCACTTTTAGTACAGTATGAGAATCTGAGTTTGGCATTTATATGGGAGAATTAAACTGCAGTACAATAGGACAAAGTGTTCATCAGTCCACAAAACAAATCATCATGTTCTGAGTGTTTAACAAGGTTAAGATGTTTGGAGGCAGTTGGGAGGCCCTGGGGAACAGGCTCAGGGGCAGCAGCGCGGGTTCTTACTTGTGGGAAAGTTGTGGGAAAGTCTTCTTGCTTGGATTGGAATTGCAGACTGGAAAACACCAAAGTGTGAAACAAAGAGAAAGACAAAAGAAACAAATGTGAGGATGCATGGTGTTTTTATAGCACCTTGGAGCATAGAAGCATTTGCCAGAGGCTGACCTGCCTTGGGGATAGAAATTATTGAACTGAATTGAATAATTGAGTTGAATCTTGAACTGTTCAGGCTCCAACTAGAATAAAATGAAATACTAAATGCAAATTAAACATCCTTACCCTTCGTCTTTTATCCAAAGGCATGCCAGCAGCATTCAGAGCAGCAATCCTGTTCTCTATGTAAGAGACCTTTAGATGAGGAGAAAGACAGAACTATTGTTTCTGACTCTTTATTTGTCAGTGAAACACAACACAGTGTCTGTGTTTCCCTCACCTCACTCTGGGCGTTCTGGACATTGGCAGCTGTTTGAGCAACTTTGTCCTCTAACTCAACAAGTAAAGCTGTTGAGCCTCTGAAGCTTGCCTCGGATCCCTCCTCTAGGGGGTGCAACTTTCTGTCCACACTTTCTGCTGAGTGGTTTGTCTACAAGTGAAACATTATTAAAAGCAGTGTCAGATGGATTGTCATGAGTCTGTTGTACAGGGTTCCCAGAGGATGAAAAGCCACCCTGAGACTTCTGTCGCCACCATGAGGTCCACACAGCAAAAAAATGTCCTTCAAAAATAAGAAATAATTGATTTTGTAATAACCTTGTTATAACTGAATAATCTGCCAATGGAACTAGTGAAAACTGACTTGTTAAGATTTCTTAAAAGAAGATATGAGCTTTTTTGACATGATGCACTTGGAGCCTATCCCAACTGCTTATGGCAGGGTACAACCTTGATGGTCGCCAGCTCATTGCAAGGTCACATATACAGGCAGACAACCATTCGCACTCACATCCACACCTACGGGCAGTTTAGTATGCTCAATTCACCTATCCCCAATGCATGCATGTTTTTGGCGGTGGGAGGAGAGCAGAGCTCCACAGACAGCCATAAGTTAAAAAAAAATAAATAAAGCAAGACATTTTTATTTGCTTGTAATAATAATAACTGTTATAATTTGCCAATGGAAAAAGTTAAAATTCACTTATACAAGATAAGATTTTCAGTTTTTGCAGTGCATGTTTTTGGTTTTGTGTAAAATGTCTCCTTCAGTATTGGACAGGTTGCCATGATCATTCATGTTCCCTGTGCCATCACCAGGTCAATATGTTCAGTAGAATTCTTCTGAATTCTTACAGAAAGCTTTAAGATTAAAATAACTTTACATGACAGTCGTATCTTGAACCCACTGACCCCAGCCCATTTATTACATAGATATGTTGTTCTTTATGAAACCTGACTGACTTCCTGAAGTGCTCCTAGAAGAAAGCCTATGCTGATTAATATGCAATTAGGGTGCACAAAGAAATTGAAGTTCAGTGGACCAGAGGCACAAATCGCCCTTTTGTGGTGGAAATGAGTATTACAATATAAAAACCGAACAAGCATGCAAGCAAAACGAGGCATCGAAGCAAACGAACCAATCAACCAAATTCCCACTCACTCAGGACTTGCTCAGTTTTCACAGAAAAATAATCCTGGAAAAATCTCTTTACAGGACAAACAAATATGTCCTAAAAAAATCTTGTAAACCTTTAAAACATCGACATTTAAACTTTGTCATTGTGAGTGTAATCTCACAATGCAGCACCAGTTGGTCTGCTCAGACTGCAGCCATCATCATTCTGTTGAAAGGAGAAAACTGCTCTGCCTGGTTTTTATTTTGTGAAAACAATCACAGCTGCCTTGGGCAGTGCTGAGTCCACAATGCAGAATAGTGTGTTACATGTAATTTGCTGTGTCCTGTGGTAAATTCCTCTAAGTTTCTAAGTTTAATGTATTAGAGCATTTTCCGGTTTCTTCTTCTCTGTCTGATGTTGTGTGTTTCTTCTCTATCTGTCTGACGAGTGTCTACAGAAGGTGAGCTCTACAGTTGAACCATAAAGGACAGATGGTCTCCACTGAAATAACAATAGTAGCGGCCATTTGCTCAAGCACTTTAAATGACCCATGTCTGTGTTTTACAGATAAGTCAAGTCTTGCTACTATGTAGATAATGTTGGTCCTCCTCAAAGACACAACGGCAAGAGTACCGCATCCTATCAATTGCACACAGCATCTAAAAATTCTATATATGGGATTACTGTGAATTGACTGAAATTATTTTCTGATTTGACGAACATCAACAGTAGCAGGAACATAACCTGACTTCATGCAGTAAAAACAAGGACTTCATATTTATTATTTCAACAGCAAGAGTTACGTTTCCCTAAACTGGTTATCCTGCTGTGAGAAACTATTTGGTTTAATGGTTTGATAATAAGCACAACAAAAGACAGTCAAAACAAAACACCAGTTTCAGTTTGAACAGGCCAAAAATGAAGCTGAGGTCAAAGTAAATAAACTTGTTACTCATCAGAGCACTCTGGTTTTGTTCATTGGTTAAAGAAATGTGAAATGTGAAGTGAAATCAGCACAACTCAGCACAGCATCTAAGAAGTTACTTTTCTAATCTGCTCTCTTTTTTTCAGAGGCAGAGTGTGATGGATTCAATGGGAAAATAAATGCTCAGGCTGAGTGACTTGATTTACTGCTGCAGTTTGTGCTTGAACTGGATTCCAGCAGAGGTGGTATGGAATTTCATGAGCCAGACTGTTTTTTCAAAGCAGAGGCTGTGCAACAAGCCAGATGTGCAGTGTGTATGTTTCTGATGAACTTTCTGGCTTTAACTAGAGAATTAATCTAAGCAACTAAGTGAACAGAAAAACTGTTCCTGCCACAGATACAGTTTCAGTTTCTACCTTCTGAGTGTCAGCCTGCTGAAGCTGCTCCTCTTCTAGTCTGGAGACCACGATGCTTGCTCTGGACGAGGGTCTGGTGGGTAGCCTGGACGCAGTCTTGACTTCCCCCTCTGGGCCCCTCCATGCTGGGACCTCTTGCAAGGAATGCGGCCTGTTGGATTCGTCCTCGTCAGAGGTCAGGCTGTGGTCACTGATATTGTCTGTCATTTCATGCAGTTTCTGCCTGAGCTGCTGCTCCTCTAGGTCCACCTCCTCCCACTGTGGTGCGGGAGAGGTGCTATTTGGAGTTGGAGGTGCCTGGTTGATGTGGAGGAACAGAGCAGAGATTATGTGTCTAATAAAAATAAAATTAAGTTTATACTCTGGATCTTAAAGACCTTCAACATCAACCCAATTGCAATCATTAAAGACTAAGATTAAAAGTCCATGGCTTGATTAAAAGCAGGAGGTGTTGGACATCAGTGGTTGAGTACTGATTGTATTTTGGTGGGTGACCTCCAGGGGATGCTGCAGGCAAGGGATGCAGGGGAAGCAAGAAATCAGCAATTATGTGTGTGAATGTGTGTTTTTGTCATGTAATGAATAACACTGGAGTTATGTTATATTTTATAGGCTCTATGTGAGCTTACTAGTTTCACCTTGTAACACAAGAACAATGAAGGTCCTGTATTTGTACAGGGTTATTGTAAAACTGACTCAGTGCTGGTCAACTTTAACCTTTAAAACTCAGCTGGAGACTGTGTTTGGCTCACGTTAGACAATAATCACTGACTCTTTTAGCTTTTTTTAAGGTTGAATTTTTTATCAGCTCCCAGTTAATCTGGGAGCTGATAAACATTGCAGCCTTATAAAAACAAACAAACAGTGTTTATTGTGTTTATTGCCTAAAGTGAAGCATGCATTGGTTCAATTCTGTGTGAAACTAAGGATGGAAATATTCTTACCCTTGTGGGGTAGTGTATATGCAACCATTATCACCGTCAGGTGCATGTGTGTTGTGCAAAAACAGAAAGCCTAACAGGTTAAGCAACAGTTGGTGAAGTGAACCTCAGTAAACTCAGTTGTTGCCCCCCTCCCTGCCCTTTACATGCTGGGATTAGGCCATGGACAATCATATGATCTTTAACAGGAACTAGCAGGTCTGTTGGATGTTCATGGTGCATGAACTCCATCCTGTTGTTATCCTTTCAGATGAACACTGACACAGACATGTTCCATGTAGTCTCTGCTCTGACAAAAACAACATGACATAATATGTGGCATATACAAATTGATCTACGCTGTGGTTTGCCACACAAGAGAAAAATAGTGTGAATATATCAAAAGCTGCTCTTATTTGAAGCAGAATGGACACTAATTACCCATCGAGCTTACTTTCTGTCTTAGTTTACAGTTTGGTGCTTTTATGGCTTTGGCTCTGTCTCTGATGATCCCAGTGTGGATTCAAACTCACGCTCCAATTAAAAACAGACCCGACCCCCACAAATCACTGCTAATGAGAGGAGGGACATGTTCACCTCCCTCCATTATAAGAAAGATTGAAACAATGAACTGCACGTAAGAACTGAATAACTAACATGCTTTTATGAGTTTGAGCTGTCAACCATCTGGGCCCACTGGGACAGTTGGTGAAAGTAAAGGATAAGCTCGTTTATCATTTAGACAACTGAAGGCAGTGTAACAAACTGTAAACACAATGGTGACATATTATCACCTCATGCCTGATTACACTTTCTTTACATGAAGCAAAACAATGTTAGCATTTATTTGGCGTCAACTGATAAACATAATCAATCAGTTGCCTTTAGCTCTGTCTCCACCAACTCCTACTAACTATTTTTTGCTGTTAAATGCATGTTTTGGATAAAAACCTACCTAATGTAGGTTTTCATCCAAATATGATGCACATTTTGAGAAATCTGGCAAAAAAAATGCAATTGAACGTGCTGTGGTTAGGGGAGTCTTAGGGTGTGTTTAGATGAAACACAAATTTTTTTTTCACGCAGCTAAGTCTCAAGTTTCTGCTGACATCATTGAGAATCAGAAATGGTTCCCTGTGGACACCTGGAGCTGTATGGTAAAAGTTCTTTACTTTATAGGTGTAACAAAAATACAGAGCGCTTGGAGATGCAGCAGGACTATCAGGTAATCTCTGAACAAATGGATTGGTTGTCGTTTGACATTTCACAGATTTACCTGGTCATAAGTTGAGGTGACCTTCTGTTCTATGCGGTTCAAGAGGTTCTCGATGGCTGACATGCGTCTATTCAGATCAGTGATCTGAAGAAAAACAAGGAAAGTCGGGGTACGACAACATATAATAAAGAAGAATATCAGACGCACAAAATATTGAGAACTCAGGGGAAGTTACCAAACAAAGTGTACAGTACAATGTACAGTACAATTAACAGTTTACATGAAACTGTTGACATATGTCATGTGACATATGACCAAATTTTTATGCACACCCTCAAACTCAAAGGACAAATTGTTGTAGGAATATGTCTTTCAAATACAGATTCCCTTCAATTTGCTGCAGGCTACATTTGCACATGGTCAGAGTCAGAGTTTAAATCACCTCATCCCCAAATCTGATTTCACAGTAATGGAGCAGTTCCTCTCCAAAACAAGAAGGGTGGAAGTAGTCCCATAAAAAAAGGGAAAGAAATACAACGTGTTTGAAAAATGACACCTACGATACAGTTTTCCTTCTACATGTGAAATAAATGAAATGTTCCCTCGGATGTTGCCTCATAATTCAATAATACTTTCTGTTTCCCATGAGAGCAGGGAGCGGCAGAATCAAACCAGGATGTCATGCAGACAGTCATCTGACACATCTTTGATGTGAAAGGGATTTTCTTGACCTGAGTTGTGCCTCTGAGACAACAGTTTCTGTCAGATGTCTAAATCCAGCCTGCCTGCCTCTCTCCATGCCTAAAACCCATAACTCTGCTCCTAATATTAACCACCTGTAACTGAATGATTTAATGGATGAACCATCTGGGTACACATCACAGTTAATGGTCGTTGTGAGTTCAAAGGTACTGAAAACAGATCAACTCCATCACCTTTTTTATTACAAATTGATGACGTCTTACATGGACACAATTTTACAGCTTTGTGAATTCTGCATGTCTTTTCTTCTCTAAGCTCAGGATGTGGCTTGGTTTGGAAAAGGTGATGTCACATACTGACATTATCCAATCAGACTTAGCCAAATTAAATAAAACAAATCTGATGATACTTGTGGGATGTTTTGCTTTCTATTGAATCTGATCAGCCCACACCCACACAACCCTAAAGAGGCAAAAGAGGCAACTTGACAGAATTAAAGTTTTAACCATGATCGTTTGGAAATATTTTCACATTTTCATGAGGTTTTTAAACAAACTTATTGTAGTGCTGTAAGTCTTTCTGCCCTCCATGGAAGTATCCACATTTGTTATGTTCTCTGTTCATTTATTCACATTTTCCCTATAATTTGTCATCTCTCTGTATATGACCCACATAAACACACTTCCTTGGCCTGCACATAGCCTGTGCTTTTTGACCCATTCTGATGTCTTGTTCCACAAACTTAATCAAATAGACTACGCCACTTTCACTGCTTTCAAGTTAAATCGATGCTATGAAGTTTTTCTGAATCGGCATTCATTGCACAAAAAGCTGATGCGAAATGTCACACCTGGTTACGGTATCTGTCGGACACATGTTCTATCTGTTTGTTGTCTTTGGTGTCCGTGCCCCCACCCCACCCCCAACCACTCCACTGTGTTGCCCACATGCGAGACAAATTTGCCATGATACAGGACACTGAGGGTGGAAATCAGTCCAGGCTCCGATGGATCTGATAACACCAACATCCCACCCACCCTTTGTTTTTACATTCCTTATCTCTAATATACACATGGAACGCCTCTTATTTCTGATCACCACAGCTATAGATAAGTAGGTGTCTCAACTCCAAACACTCATGCAGACTTATTGATCTCAGTACAACATTCGGCTCATAACCAGCCAAACTATTGGTAAACAACATCTGTTATTTATCTGCTCCACATTAACAGTTGTTGTGATCCTTTCCAGTGACGGAATTGTACACCAACACAAAAATAGACACTGATGTAATGTATGTAGTGTCTGTCTGATGTAGCAGCTGTCTCTCTACATCACACAGTAATGATGAATGTGCGTGTGTATGTGAGCTGGAAAGGCCTGACATGTCAGTGTTAGCTATAGTCTTACAGAAATGAGACCAAACCACAGCAAACTGTTGCACAGATCATATCATGTGCTGAACTGTGTCTCATTCAAATTGAGTTCCTGTCTATGGTCACATCCTACTTTTTATTGCTCACATAAACGAGGCAAATTCTTTCTAACTCACGATGTCACATTGAGCTCTGAGCTATAACATGTGGTCAGGTTTGACTCATTATCTAGTGTCTTTCTTCTACACACTTAAAACTGTCATTAAAGGCAAAAATACTTTGAAAAGCCCAAGTTGGTTCCATAGTAACAAAATACTAAAAAAAAAAAAATAATAATAAAAAAAAAAATAAAAAGAGATTGGTTTCTGTGAACTGTGGCAAAACAAATGTCTTCAACATTAAACTTTGATTAACCATCATTAGAGGCCATATGGGTTGTATACACATCAGCAAAGCTGATGTAATTGATATCAGAGAGCACTGGGGTTTAACTGTGTGAGGAGGTTGAACGTTATAAACTATGAACATCACATGTGCTTGCAAAATGTATAATAAAGATGCCTCACATCAAACGTACAGAACCTTAACTCATGTTTTACAACAGCAAAACATGTACAAAACAAAACATGCAAACTGGATTTATGAGTGTCCCATGTGAATGTAATGCAATATAGAATTGAGAAATGAGAAACTGAGAAACAGGAAGCATAATAAAGACCTGTGGTGGTGGGTTTGCTGAGTTTAAGCTCTCCTGGGAAGTGTGACTGCATGGGCCGAGATGAGACTGGTAGAGTGGGAAGGGCTGACCATCACCCTCATCATTCTCCGAGTCATCAAGGCCGGGCAGATAGATGCTGCTGCCTCGGAGACCCCCCCCTGCACTGCCACTGCCACATGATGAATGACTGAGCCGGGAGAGGGAGCGTGATGGGACAGAACGGCTGTCTGAGTAAACAAGGTCATCTAGACAAACAGGTACAGCTGTTAGAAGCATATTAGCATAATCTAAACACCATGGTATAGTAGATTTTATGACTAGTACATTTTAACAAAGCTAAAATGTAAATTTCTCAAGTTTATCACCCAGAAACCAGCAGACCTTTTCACTGGGCCTCTGAGTTAGCAAACAATGTGGATTCATACCTTCAAAGTAGTCAACACGTTTTTCTCATCTCTCTAAATAGAATATATTTACTGAAAAACAGATAGCTAACATTAGCTCAGTGTTTAAAGGTTGTTGAACAGTCTGTTTTATTTGTTTGTTTATTTGCATGCACACCAAAACTCATTTTGTGCTGTAACAACAAAAGTATTTTAGCTTATGAAATACTGAGTATTGAATTATGCTGTGTGTAAACATATGAAGTCTTTTGGTGTTTTCATTCAGACCTTTACGTTGCTCCTCGAAAATCTGTTGGAAAGCAGAGGCCATGTCAGCTTCAGCAAGCATCGACTCCCTCACACCTACATCTGTGACCATGAGGTCATGGGAGACTGAGGCCTGGAAGTAAGGCTGGAGAGTGGAAATAAAAATAAAATTGTGTCAAGTAAGTGCTGTGGTGACAAATTACTCATATTAGCTACTGATGTTATTTCTAGTGAGCCAGAAATGTAGTGTTAGTGAGGGATGACACTGATGATTGAGTGCAGTAGATTCAAAGACGTTAAGGACGTAAACAAGGATCAGTTGATGAGGAAAATTGCAAAGAGATGAAGTAAGAAGTTCTCCACTGCAGACTAAATGCAGGTTAGGCAAGTTAGGCCTGACTTTGCATTTACTGATGTGATTAATGGGTAACTTAATGACTGCAGTAAAAGCATTAAAGATTGTTCAGGCTTTGCATACAAAGTGTACATAAACTATCTGTGATTCTTGTGCTAATTAATGATATAAAAAATGTAATAAAAAAACAACATCATAAACAAGCTATGAGCTGCAATGTAAGGGTGAGTAGACATAGTTTAAATAGTGCTCAGTGACCAACTATTTATAAAATGGAGTAAACTGAAGTCTTTAGTGTTTATTTAGATGTTTAGGTGTTAGACTATATGTGACACCAGTTGTTGCCAGTCCACAACATCTCATCTGCTCCTGAAAAAATAGCTTTCACACTTCATCATATTTGCTTTTCAGTTATAAGCACTGGATATGTGAGAGTCTGCTCTTATCCCTGAATGACACAGCTACTGTAATTACAGTGCTCAACATACGGTAATATAGTATTGTCTTGCCCGAGTAGAGAATGTTTGGCAAAAAAAGAAACCAGAAACAGAGAGATGCTGCTTTGTATGAATACATGCAGATTAGTTTGGGTTTTGGAAACAGCTGGATGTTGTAAGTTGTCCTGCCTTTACCTGATTTAAATGTCCTCTTGACTCCCTGGAGTGGTCACAGCCCAATTCAAAATCAATGGGATCAACAGTTAGCCTCCTTTTGGCCTTTTTAAACTTTGGATGCAAGAAGGCGATCACCCCCACCACCACCACCAATGAGAGAATGAGGAGGTAAGAGAAAAATAAAAAGGTTGAGAGTGAAGAGGAGAAGAATGAAGAGGGATACAGCTCCAACTTTGTAAAACCCTCTCCGTTGCCTTCACTGCATAACTAAGTACAATTCCACCAACTCATTATGAACCATTGTATTTATTAATGTCAGTAATTTCTTTTTGGAGAACATTGGCATTACTTTCCCCACACATGTTTCTAATCATCTGAATATCTTCACAAACAAAGAACAGTAATTTTACTTCTGTCTCATGTTATGGCTGTTTTTGTAAACCCACAAGCAAATTATCAAAACCTTGAAACACTGGAAAGTAACATCAATATACATATTTTTGGCACTATTTAGCAAAAGTTTAGGTCCTTATTCATTATTTAATACTACCTGGGAGGTGTGATCATTGTGTAACATGAAAATATGGCATACAGCCAGATTCTGAAAGAATACCAAATACCAGTACTTTTTGTGCTTTTTTACAAAAGGGGCAAAACTCTCAGAAACCATACTTGAAATTTTACAGTTTTGGTTTACACTGCTAGTTTTGGCAACAACCATCTCAACAAACAGATTTTTTTCAAGGTTAGGGTTCTGTGGTTAGAGGTTAGAGAGGAATTTGCCTCATTTATTGAAGTGTTGGAGGGATCCTGGAAACACATCAGTGTGAAGTGTTGCTAAACAACAACATCTGGCTGTAAATGTTTCATAAAAACTTTATATGCCCAAATACAACATTAATACATGAAAGGTTAGCAGAACAGCTTCTCTTCTATGCAGCTGCAGCAGAAACCCTGTACCTGCAATACTACAACTTCTTCAGGGAGGTGAAAACAGTGGGAAAATTATCTCAAAGCGCAGTACCCTATTTGGACAGAAGATGGCACTCTCTTTGAGTGAAATCAAACAGGGTGCAGACAGTTTCTCTTCATGTAGTCTGTCTTTTGTAGCAGCCATTGAAAAGTCTATCATGTAAGATATAAATAAAATCACAATCGACAATTGCACTGGAAGGAAGCATCCAGAGATCCTGCAGGACCCAAGACTCCTGTCAAGATCTTTTGTGCTCAACAGCCGCCACAGTGATTGAAAATAAATAAAACTTAGCTCCTACATTACAAAGAGACTGTGGTATAAACAAGAGTAGTCCTAGTTTTATGATGCATTCCAGTGGACTCAGTGCCCCTTTTTACAATCTCAGGACTCAAACCAGAAGCTCTTTCAACTTTCCCTGTGCTCTTTTATGTATGTGATTACGTTTGACAGTCTGGTATTTACCCACAATACATGGCGGCCAGCGTCAATTGGACTGTTCCTAACCTTAGACGTCACCAGCTGTCGAGGCATTGCAGCTCCAGTTCAGGAGGGCTGAGTTAGATCACATACAGAAAGTGCAGAAAACACTTCTGCTTTTCAACACAGGAAGGACCTGTCATCATGACGAGGATCAGAAACTCCCACAGCAACACTCAGTTGTTTTTAGAAGACACATGCATGCAAAATGCTGATTTAAACTTGGATTAAATTGTTTCTGTTTGAGATAAGCTTTGTTTTCCTTCACTAAAACATGTTTAATTAGGAAACAGTGAATGCTGGATGTATGCAGCAAGTCAACAAAACATAAGTAAATGGTGCATTGATTGTAGGTTTTCAGGTGTTGACAGAGAAAAACTCCAGTTACTAATGATCTTCTGTCTGACATGCATATCATTGGAGATCTTACAGCTGACCACAACTCACTTAGGTATCAACAAATGGCTGCAAGATGCCTGATTATTGAATGATGTTAACAAGCAAAACGCAAACACATTTACTAGTTTTTCCTCTTATTCTTCAAATCTAAGAATAAAAACTTTATCATAAAAACACAACTTTCCATACCCCTTTGTAGTGTTGTGGGTCTGTTGCATCCATGCTGTGCTCCTCATATCCATCTGCAGATAAAGAAGGCAAACATGCTAGTATTAATCTAATTCTTTTTGATGACAGCAACCTGCACAGGAAAGGAAAAAAATCTTTAAATGTGAGCAAACTAAGTTAACTGTCATGGAGAAATCTTGAATATTTACAGGAAAAGGCAACAGTAAATGACTACAATCAGGCAGTGCATGTCGTTTTTTTTAATTTTCCACACAAAATAATGACATTCAGCCTTTGTTGAAAAAATTGTGCACGAAGATACTAACACTACTGCAACTTTGAGTGTATTCATAATAATAGCACCACTAATGCTTTAAAAAAAACATCTTTTTGACTTTCTCTGACTAAAACTTCCCAGGCTCCTTTATATGCCAGTATGAATAAAATCCAGATGAGCTCTGACTGTGCCAGTATAACCAGCACCTTCTGGTCTGCTCCCAAACTCCTGAACCAACTGTATGAGTCAAAACTACAGCCTCCATGGACCATTTAGTCTTAGTTTCATGTGAATATTCAATATTGAAATCAAACTTGCAAAGTGTCATCCTGTTAACATTGGAAATAGTATTACTGTGAGTAAATTAGGAAGAATTCTGAATCTGTGACTGACCATGTCAGTTATTTAGAGCAAATTTCACCACCAATTAATTGGTAAATCATAATATACATATATGACATCCAGGCCTTTGCTGTTGTGGGGCCTCAAAAGACCTACTGCACAGAAACAGCAAACCTTATGATATTACACAGAGAAGCCCAACAAATTCCACAATGAACAAGCCCTTGGTGACAACAGAGGAACAACTCCCTTTGCACATATATTCATGAATACAAATCCTCCTCCTGCAATTTTTTCAGAAAATAATAACAAAATCTGGGACAAATCTCAAGTCAAATGTTAGTCCAATTTATTGTTTTTTTGCCATTCTAAAAACATTTAGCAGAGAATTGGGGTTGGTCAGTCCACATCTTGGGCCAAAAAGAGAAATATGTCAACAACAACTGGACGTGGACATTCACAGTCATAGAGAATGAAATCTAATGACTTTCTGTGATCCCTTGCTGCGCCATCATGGGGTTAAAATATAAAAAAAAAAACATTTACATCAACCTCTGTATTTTATTTGCTATTTGCAAAGGTGTACATGGACCTTAGACATGCTCTGATTCATATTTATGGGCTGTAGGAAACAAACAGCAGAGCGATGACGGCACTCATCTCCATGTACCATATCACAGAATCTGACTTGATTGTTTTAATTACCCTCGGATTGAGAGCAATTTTGCTGTTCATTAATGACAGTAAATAGCTCAGTAAATGAGGTAATTCAGGTGGTAATTATGCCCTACATAAAACAATAATCATGAGCAGAAGCAGCAGTAGCAATGCTAATGAAATGAGCCAGGCTTTTGGTGGCCAGCTAACTGAGTTAAAATCAGTCCTCGTGAAAAGAATGTATGAATGGAGTTCATGTTACATTTCCCCATTTGCACAAGATACAGTGCACATAGGATGACACCATTTGAGCTGCGGGGGCCCAGCGGACCACAGTATAATACATACAGTAAAAAGACAGCAGAAGAATGTGTGATTGTGTGTGTGTGTGTGTGTATGTGTGTGTGCGTGCAGTCATGCATGTTGAATTTAATCCAGGTGGTCACATGAATCTCTACATGTGATGAGTTGTTGATCATTTTCAACATAATGCATCTGTTAACATGCATAGTTATGACTACGCTTCACAACTACATCTTGCATCTGTATTCTGTATTCTGTCTCTGGAGCTGGATTCCACATCAATACATGACAAAAAATGTTTTGTTCTCTCTCCCTCCTTCTGTCTCTCTCCTTGTGCCTCATGGTCGCTGAGCCCTACAGAACTGGATCCGTTAATTCCAGGCGCAGAATGGGAGACATGTGACTGGATGATCACAAGGCCCGCCGGGAAAAGCCAACCAACTCTCTCTGTATACCTCCCCAAAGTCTCTGAGAGTGACTCAGCGTAAGCAGTACCAGCAGTCCTGGCTGTCTCCTCATAATTCATCGATCTCCTAATGCTCTGATCTCACTCGGAACCCTGCTGTGTATAATAATACTTAAAGCTGATGCACATTGTGCTTTAATGTTGAGGGGCACTTATTTTATATGCTCTAAGTATAGCTAAGGCATATTAGCAATGCTGTGTAAGCAACTTCAAAAAGAGCAGAAAAAGTGCAGGAAAGGTTTTGATGAAGAAAGTGATTCAGTCACTGCATCAGACTTTAAACAAGAGGGGCAAATATACACAGGAGTTTTCACCACATTAGTATCTCTGTTAATGTTTATATCCCACAAAGACGAATATCTACACATTCACTGGTCTAGTAGGAACAAAAACTCAGATACTGAAAGACCTGGTCGGAGCTGTTTCCAGGCCAGAGAGTCAGTGACTGCTCTCGGTGCAGCTGTGATGAGCCTGAGCCGGAAAAACAGGCAAGATGGAAGAGATTAAACCCCGTGACAGATTTGGCAGCTTGATGATGATGGTGGCGTATTATCTGAGAAAGAGAAAGGAAACTTCTTTCTGGTGACTCAGTGTCACAAAAATGAATGGTCTTGTAGACAGATGAGTGACAAATGAAAGGAAAACATCAGGAATGTGTCGTGATGAAGCATTTTGTGGGAGCTGTCAGAATAGATCAACTGCTTGCTGTTATTGATTCCCCAAGTGTCTGGATTGTCTCAACAGACAGTGTCCTCTAAAGGATATTCCTTCATTTGGTCAGTTTCATCACAGTGGTGGAGAGGGCTGAACATGTCTAAAAGAACCTGTGTTTTGTTGTTGATCTGGTTTATGAGCTGCCGCCAACTGTGCATTAACAAGTCCACATCTTGAACAACACGATTCACACATGTGATGTTCATGTCATGGGGATGTTTTGTTAATTTGTAGATGCATGAGTGTGATCCCAGATTCTGATGCATGTTTTCCATGCAGTCACAGTACAGTATGCAGCTGTTACAGCTCCTGGAAGCCTATTCATTCATTGGGGATTTCTCGTGGTAAGCTGGAATAGACTTCCAGCACTGCTCTGCAACTCTCATGCACTTTACTTGTGACCCAAGGCTCCTCCTCAGGGCTTGTAATGAAACAAGAGGAACAGATGGAACTTTGTTGAGGCAGCTCCTTCAGAGTAACCTTGACCTGACACTTGACCAAATTTGTAACCTTTGGTTCACTCTGCATGTTCATGTTCACATGCAGATGTGCATCTGGTGGAAATTAATCTCTTAGCTGAAAGGCTACAATTTAGTGAAAGGAGTGAATACAGAGTTATACATTTATTTATTACATACTGTTTTTTTTTTTTTCAATTTGACAGTGAGGTGTTACATTTATATACAAACTGACCACTCACCTCCAGGGTCACTCTGAGAGCAGCTGTGCTCTCCAGTCAATCTCTTGAAGAGTGATCGCATCACCTTGGCACTGCCAAAACGCTTGAAGCGTGCACGGACATTTTCATGGTACCATTCCAACGTGCCAATCTTGAGGACCCTGTTGGAGGAAATAAAAGATATCAATGAATTTATACACAAAACCAATGAATTACAGAACTAACTGAGAACTAACTAATGTCACTGATCAAGAATGAATACATCTGTGACAATCAATGAATGACCGTTATGGTGAGTTAAATACAGCATATTTATTAATGTGAACTGTTGGTGCAGGGCAGAGGCAGAGAATGATGTATTCCAGACACTGGCTGAGGTCAGTGAAAGGGCTTTCCACTACTCAGTCTCATCTGAACAAACAATAGCATAAGTTGGAGTTGGAATGAGCTCAAAGTGTTAAATTATGTTGCGACAGAGCTCGAGCAGTAAAGAAGATCTTAGCTGTGTCTGTGCTGAAACTACAACATCCATCAAACACTGAGTGTGCTGGTGAAGTGAGACAATGAATCTTTTACTGCTCACAAAATTAATCTGGACATGAGAATTAACAAAAGAGGAAAATGATAACATTTGTTTGTGCACAATACCAGAAACCAGTGCTCAGATCTATAGCTTGGGTTATTATTCAAGTCATATTTGAGCCTCCTAAACTGAACATGTAACACATATACTATAACAAATGCTCAGGCCTCTGTTGTCTTTCTGAGTTATGCTCATAGCTCATTTTCCATCTCACTATCGTTAACCAGCTCCAAGTTGAAATGGAGGTACAGAAGTTATACCTGGATTTCTGTTATTAAGTAGTTAAATGTTGGAGCCCTGCAAAGTTATGCAACCTTGGGGTTGGATCACCATGTGTGGTTGCCTTACAGCATTAAACAAAGTTGATTCATGTTGCTTGACCCCTGAACATCATGAATCTTGACCTTCATAAGAGCTAGCATGTACGTGTAACAGTCTACACATACCAATCTGTGATTCATGCTTATTTACTAAGTCTGCAAAAGTTCAACTAGACGAGTGACTCATTCAACTGTGATGTAATGTCTGTTGTTTCTCCATTTTGTTGCTATCCAATCAAATGCTAAGGGGATTTTTTTGCTTTAAAGCAAGGGGAGTTATACTTTGCAAAATCTTTCCAATTAATCACTCTCTAAAATGTATCAATCGAAAATTGTTTTTTTTTTTTATGAGAAGAGATAAGCTGACACTGTGATCTCTCTACAGGTTTTTTTTTGTTGTTGTTGCAGTATATTTGAAATGCTGAAGGTTTTGTGTCATTTCCTACCTGGCCATGCGACAGGGATCGCACACCCAGCCATGCTCCTTCTTGTTGTAGCGGCTGCAGGACTTGCAGATGTACAGTTGGCAGTCCAGACACTGACGCTTGCTGTTCACCAGGAACTTGAAGGGCTGGAGGCAGCGAATGCAGTGAGACTCTGTCAGGCTGGTTTGGTTCCCTAACAACTCTCTCTTGGTGTCTTCTTTCTCAATCTTTGTTTTTAGCTCCCTGAAAAGTTATAGTTGGGACAATGGAAGAGACAAAAACACAGTTCAAGAAGTGCACTATTTTTTTTTATAAATATAACTGCATAGCCACCTGTGCTCAAAGGTTAAGGAAAGCTACCAACTAATAAAACATTGTTAGGGACACCTGGTATAATATAAATAGTTAAAGCTATCATGCAACATGCAATCATGTACTTTTTTCATGCATTTGCAAAGAAAAGCATTGAAACACATCTGAGCTGTGTTTGCCAATGATGACACAAGTCCCAGCTGTTCACTGCTTACAGTAAAATAGATTAGTGTGTCTTAAAGGAAAATGACACACAGGTTAACATGCATAACTCAAAATGCCAAGGAAGAATTTTCATTCTTAACATATATTTGTTATGCCAAGCTGAGCAGGTAAAAAAAAAGAAAAAAACACTGATAAATATGTGCAAAGGACCGCATTTGACATTGAAGCAGGGCTGATCACTGTGGACTCCTGTTACAGTTAATATGTTTTATATATCTCTCCAGTAGATGTGGTAGATTGCACGTATTACATAACCCTTCACAGACACAGCTGCTAGCCATTAATAATATGGCTTAAAAGCAAAATCTGTTCAATCTGGGCAAATACTAACAACACTGCTCTGTTTTGGCTGCTGGAATCAGTGTTAAATCATGTTTTGAATTCACATCTAGAAAAGAGACAGGAAATTGTTTTTGCAAACTGTGCTCCAAGTTGACACTAACTAAAAATGCTGTTTGCACTCTGTTTACAGCGCTGGACACATTCATGTTGGTAATATCGTGCCTGCAAAGAACCAAAACTTGCACTCACTTCATCTGGACAGATTAACTGCAACACTAAACCTTTTCTCTGTTTTTTGTCCTTTTTTCCCACAACTAGTCAAGGCAGATAGCTGTCCTGTCTGTGTTCTCCTGGTTCTACAGGAGGTTTCTTCCCACTAAAGGGATTTTTTTTCCCTCTCCACTGTTGCCATGTGCCTGCTCACTGTGTGCTCACTGTTGGATTTTTTATTCTATAATACTGTAAAGTGCCTTGGGATAAATATATTTTGTAATTTGGTGCAATACAATTAAAATGATTTTGAACCAAATTGTGAAACATTTTCAAGAATCTATATCCAAGACTTTGGGCACTATTGTAGTACTTTTACAACATATTGTAAAGTACTACCAAAAAGGCAATGGATTATCACCAGTGTAACATCCTTGAAACATATAATTCCCTCAATATTTATAGTTTCTTACAGCCACTGGCACTATCCCCCTGGATAATGGATGGATAGCTGCAGATACTTGATGCTTAAAATGATCTTTAATCTCACAGCCCCTCCTCTTAAAGACCACCCAGCCTGTTCTGGCTGTGGCAATGTTGGAAGGATAAGAGCCTCTGCTTGTGGTAACACTGCTTGTTCAAGTAAGCGTTCAGTAAGTGGGACTTAATTTTTGCTGACAAAAAAAGACAAAAATCAACAGCTTTTCAATGCAGATGCTTGTATTGCTGACCTTTTGGTCAGAGCCAGGCTAGCTCCTTCCCATTGACTCCAGTATTTATCATAAATTATGCTAACCATGTCCTACATCACTCATCCTTCTCAAAAACAAAGCAAATAGGCATATTTTCCCAAAATGTTGACCAAGTAATGGTGAAGGAGTTGTGGATACATGTGAAGGTGAATTTCTAACACATTACTCACTGTGTTTTCACAGCTAGAGAAACAAACCACATACGACTTCATTTTATAGAGACTTTCTGAGTTGCAGGCAAAGGATGGTTGTCAGTGCATGAATGGTAAACGCATGGCTTCATTTTGGCAACTTACTGTAAATATGATGTCAATCCTGTTACATGGAGACACAGAAAACAGCAAAGCTTCTCCAGGACTGACACAAATAGAGACGTATCCTGACAAGGTCGTGATGTGATTTCTACTGGCTTGATAATTGTGTTAGAACATGTTTACTTTTACATCTGCAACTCTATATAACCACCAAAGTCTATATTTCTCTAAAAACAGGCATAACTTTGTTGTAAATTTCACTGTACTAACTGTACTCTACATTTTATGTCCAAATTTAAGGTTCAAACCAAATGTGAAACATGTTTCCATGTGTCATAGTTGAGGCAAAGATGCAAAGAGACAGATATTTAACATTTAACAAAAATCTTTGCCTCAATGTCTTGTGAAAGCTTTGATATTCTGATGACATCAGTGAGTCAGAGAGTTGATCATGCCTGTTTGTGGACAGATATATGATGCATCTTCTGTACTTAAGAGACCTTGGAGAAGTGGGAAAATCATTTACTAAGAGAAAATTGGAAAATGAACAACTGATTCACTTTGTTTTTTGATTAATAAATTGATAATGTGTGTTTTTTTTTAATACTTTTGATTTTATGCTCAAATCACAACAATAAAACAAAACAAAAAAAAAAAAAAAAAAAAACAAACAAAAACAACATAAGCAATCTACAGGCTAAACTTGGTTTTGATATTCAATTTGTCTTGGCCCAGAGGTTATTTGTTTACCATTTTGTCTATTGCTTATGTCCAATAAATTCAATAAATGACCTAACTGATGTTGCTGTTCCAGTTTAATTGGTGGTTAGGTTAACTGGTGATATTGGTTGATACTGTTTTGTTCTTACTGTAGTAAGAGTTTAAACACTTAAAACACATACAAATGTTAACATGAACTACAGACATGTGAAATATTGTGGCCAAAAAAAAAAAAAAAATATGGATTTTACTTAACTTCAGCTGTTTGTTGTATTAGGGAGACAGACTCCTACTAGCTGTTAAATAGTACAGTGGTTGAACTTTTGCGGTTAATGTGAAGCAACAATTTTCTTTACCCTGAACAGACATTGAGAGTACTCTTTCCTGAGAGCCAGCTGTGCTACCATGACAACATAACAACTGACAACTGGAATGAAATAAGAGATCCATATGTTCAGAACTTACCTGGCAGTCAATGTCTCTACTTTTCTGTTATGTCTTTATAAAGTACAGTTATCCACAGACAGCCATGGTAAGCTCATCCTTGACTATTGCTGATGTCAGTCACAGCTCAGCATTGATGTGCTTTCATGTCAGAGTTGAGAGAAAGAGCAAGAAAGTGTCTTTGCATCACCCAGTGTGAATGTATGACTACTTGCATCTTTGTGTCTTGGATATTGTACGCACTTTCACGCCTTAATAAAACTTAAATGAATCAAAGATTCATATGAGACATAGGTTGCTCTTTAGTGACACTTCTGACAGTAACATTTCTACTTGTTTCAAGAGCAAGCTCATTATCTGTGATTGTAGTACCAGTAGTTAGAAATATTCTCACCACTTTATTTAACTTTGACAACTTATAAAATACTGTCACAGCTTGTAATTATACCTGCACCAATGTCTCAAACTCAAGAAGTACAATGAAATTCTCAAAAGCGCACATCTCCATGAGACTTGCTGGCTCCCGACACATGTGTCATAAATGACTTCATTGCTTCATGTCAGACAGCAAAGTTTAAAAGAAAATTTGTGCTGATTATTGGAAAAGCAGGCTCACTCAGCACTGTGAGACGCTGACAACAGTGGAGAAAAGAAATTCAGATAACAAATCCCAAATGTCACACAGCGTGGGTGGAGTTTGGATGAACAATCACAGAGGATGAGAGGATGTTTATTGTTTATTAAAGTTTTTTTTAAGGCCATGCTGTTCAAATCATGGCCCAGATCATAGGGATAAATGAAATACTTTGTACGTATCCTATAACCCTTTGCAGATACAGCTGCTGGCCTTTAGCAATGTGATTTAAAAGTATTATCTGTTGAATCTTCCCTCCTCCAAAACATCAAATCCCACAGATCTGCTAAACAAAATGGCCCTTCTATGATTCTAATAAAATGTGCGCTGTAGGCGACATCCAAGCCTTCCAGGCTTCAACACATGGCCTCCACTGCTAAATATCAAGAATAAGTATGAGTCTGTGGGTTAGAGTGATGCCCCCTGCATTGGTTGTAGGCAGTTTATAATGAATTTAATGAGCTGCAGGGACCTGTTAAAGTTTTCCATATGAGCAAAAGAACACAAGGTGTGGCTGAAATAATGTGTGGCTGAATTGACACCGGGTCAAGAATTATTCATCCCTGTTAAACTATAGTTTTTCAAATAATATTGACCAAACATTTCTTGGTTAGATGGCCATTGCTCTTTACATGAACAGAAGGACATTTTTAGCAGCTATTTTTGTTTGTTTTGAAAACTTGTCGGCAAAGGAACAAGTTGTTAAACTTATTAAACAAAGGTGGACTTGATGATAGCTCCCAAAAGTGAAGCTACAACACCAATATCACCCCCTGGAGGGTGGTTATAGGTCATAGGCAAGACAGACTCTTTCAATATTAGCAGATGGTGTCAAAGTACATGGACTTAGACATCTTGGTTGACAGATGAGATTAGTCAGATGAGTGTATTAACAGGAATTTGATAGTACAGCTACAGTTCAACATAGCTCATGACTCCAAATGACAGGTGAGGAAGTGGAAACATGTTGGCCATATAATCACTAACTTTGTCTTTCTACTGTTTTTTTGTGGCTGATGGTGCACAGATGCAAAACTGAAACATTGAACTGACATCTATACAACTGAATGCTGAACTGAGAGGAACTGAAAAAGAATTATTGTTCTCTTACTCTTTTTTTTTCTTACTTACTTACTTATTTCTTATTCATTACTTACTTACTTATTTTTTACTTCAAGTTGTAAAGTGAAGACCATTAAAACAATCCTACATTAAAAATAGTTAATAAAACTATGCACATATTCTGTTCTCCCAAATAGAACACAACAAATTGGTTCAACCTTGCTGTTTGCTTTATAAATAGTATGAGATTGGACTGGAAGTAATGCTTTTCAATATGTATCCAAAATCCTCATTTTCCACAGTATTTGATTAAAAGCGGGTACTGCAACAGTTTTGCTCAACAGGCAGAGCTGAGGAATCCGGGCGCGGCAGCCAGACGTCCTCTTAGCTACTTTGCTGTTTGTAGTCATCTCTGTCTCAGCGTTCCCATACATGGTGATCCTCTCGCTGTGTCCGTTTACATGAATCAATGAATCAAACCCTTTACAGTCTAGACAGACTCCATTGCAGATCCTTTCGTGAGGCTGAACTGACCAGTAAGACTAGTAAGAGTGAGAATGATATATATATATTTATATATATTTATATATATATTTGTATTGGGAAAACATCATCATTTGGGGAAGAGGAACATTTTGGTGAAAGGTTGGAAGAGAATTCCACAGTTTGAAAGTATAAACAGAGAAAGTCCCATCCCAATATATCCTGAGTCTATCCACTGTGATATGGCAAAAGGAGCTGTGTAATACAAGAAAGGTCAGATTGTTAAACGGCTTAGAGAATTTCAGGATTTGTAATTGAATTAGACTGAATTATTACTAACTCGGAGCCAGTGCATGGAGTAGTTTGGCGTTTCTATTTTCTATATTTTCTATTTTGGGCCAGTCATGCTGCAGCATTTTGAACTGGCTGGAGGCAAGAAGAGTTGCCGCCATATGTTATGAATGACTTTTCCCATCTAAACTACATTTCACTACCTGACTGACTTATTTGCGAAATATTAGTGCTGAAACAACTATAAACAATATAACACGTTTTGCCTGTGGTACAACCAAGTTGGACAATATCTGAAGATCTATGAAATGCAGCATTAGCATTGTAGCATTTAAAAGCTGTGGTCCAAGTAAGTTAACTTCATATGCATTCTTATTGAGCTGGAAAAAGTTTGCAGTAATTTACAATTGTGCGTCTTGAAGTTATTGAGGTTAGGAAGCGAGGGAAGTTGAAGATGAGTTGAACCACTCAGAGACTCTTGGATTTAAAGATTCAAATCAGGGTTTTTAACATCTTGAAGCTAAAAATGTGTTAAAACTAATGACTTTTAAAACAAATTAACCCCTCTAACTGTTGTTAAATACTAAGAACAGACTAACAATGAGAAAATAATGTGATTTTGGTGAATCAAAAAGTCTTAATCGTTGCCACAAGTTATTTCATTTTGTTGTCCAACATATGTGGTTTGAAAAGATTTAGGTGCGACAGTTTTATAAGAAAACCACATGAAGATCTGAAGCTATTTATAAATGTGCAGAGGCTTTGGATGAAAACACCAGTTCTTCCGAGCAGCAAACAGCTCATCTGAATGAAAAACAAATGGCTGAAGAAGAGCCTTGGCAGGGACCGCAACCTAAGTGGCTGAAATTGAAGGACAGTGTTGTTCTTGTTTATGTGGAAAAAAAAGCTTACAAACTGTTGTTTGGCCCCACAGGAGCCAAACAGCACGTAGGAGAATGTGCCTTATTCCATTCATTACCTCTCCTGGTAATATAGAGCACAGACAAGAAGGTTCCAGCAGTAATGCTAAGCTAATCACTGAAAAATGACTCTTTCATCATGCACATGAAGACAAACAAAAGCACTATGTTTAGTGTTCTGAGTACAGTTGATTCTGCAGTCTTTGGCTGATATAAGAAACTGCAGGAACAGATCAGATTAGATCTGCACCTCCAGAAAAAAAAAAAAAAAAAAACAAAACAAACAAACAAAAAAAAAACCAAAACAAACAAAAGACAAACAAAGAAAAAAAACCTTCAAAACAACCCAGTCGAAAACAATTTGTCCCAGATATAGATCTTATGAACATACTTGCTGTATGAGTAATACTAAATGTTTAAGGCACATGTTGTCAGTCACACTTAAAGATTCGTCAGACTAAGGCGGACCTCAGCCCACCGTGTCTACCCAGGACTGGAGCTTTGACAAGATTAAAACAACAGCTTAAAGGTTCCTCTAAAATTTAAAAAAAAAAAAAAAAAAAAAAAAAAAAAAAAAAAAAGAAATTACAATTAGCATTCATCCAGGTGTAAATAATTTGTAACTTATTTGTCTGAATTGTCCTGGTGCAGTGCCAAGGACCAGCAGGAAATCCCCTGTCCATCTCTTCTTTTCCTCCCACAGCTTGATATCTAAACCATCCATCAGTCTTCATTGCCAAGAAACCATGTGAGCGGTAGTTCAGCTAGTTAGGAGCAAATGACTGAATTATCTGTTTGTGACATGCAGCTCAACAACATCAGTTCATCCTTCAGGAATAGAATGCACTGTCATCTCTGCTCAGTTTAAATAAAATGAAACAAACTGGTGATCGTTCATCAACCCAGTGAAAACAGCAGATAACCACTTATCTGGCATCTGGCAGGATGAAAAAACAGGACATGTGACTTCTGGCTCTCTGACACATGTAAATGTCCTACTATGATGACATGAAGTGCAAACAAATACAAAACAGTGTTTGAGATCATGTGGCACCAAAAATGATGAAACTAGAAAAGAATTCACATGCACATCTATGTCACCTGGAGTAATTGTTTAAAAAACATGTATATTTGTACAGAATGAATACAGATATTTCACAAACTGCACAAGAAATTTTGTGTTTCCCCTGTTTATACTCAATTATACTGTTAAGAAGTGCGCCTAAATGGCCGAGGTGTTCCAGATGGAAAATTAGATTCACTAACTAACTTATTAAATCTCTTTTTAAAGCTGCTTTTCAGATTGTTTCTTTTTTGCAGCTTGAAGCACCACGATGTAACAACGAGCTTATAAAAACTGTCTTAAGACCAGTACTGAACATATGAGACACAACTGAAAATATACAATAGTTATATAATTATAGTTATAAGAGGGTAATTTTAAGTGTAGCTCAACAGAGTGTAATTATTTGTTAGATTATAAATTATAATTATTATAGACAAAAACATCTAATGATGACAGTTCTAAGCAACACGTCTATCATTGCTGCAAGAAAAAAAAAGTAGTTGTCACTTACCCAAGTCTGTCCTCCTCCTTCTTCCTCAGGTCAAAATCTCGCTGGACAACCTCCCACACATGTTTGGCCTCTTCATCCGTGAGCTTGGAAAGATCAAGCTTCTTCCCTGTGGCTGTGGTGCCAGGCATCATTGCAAAGTTTGTTGCCTGATGCTAAGCTACAGCAGTGAACAGAGAAAAAAAGTTGGTCATTTTGCAAAGGTCACACAAAGAATGGATAATACATAGTATTTGATATAGATACAAATATTTAATATAAATGAAAAGACAAAGTGTAAAAAAAAAGAAAATGGGTCACTTAAAATCAAAATTCATAAAATCAAAAGTCATCTTCATTTTTCCCCAAATAATGAATCATGGCTATGATTCAATGCAACAAAAATGCTCAGATTCACAAACTGACATTAGTGTTAAATCAGTTGGTCTGGGACAGTCACAGCATGGCCATGGTACTAATCTATGTTCCAGTTTAATTCCATTAAGTCTGTGAATAGATCACCCAGGAAAATCTGCATGTTTATACTTGTGGAGTGACACCACTCTCTGAGCTGTATCGGTTCTATTGACATTCCAATTCATGCAGATTCTTCTGTCTATCTCAGTTTATTGCAAACAACAAACAAACAAATAGAGAAACAAACAAAATGAAATGCTTTTTATGAAATGAAAACTGATAGCTTTTTTCATCTGAAGCTAATTTGAAGTCTCAGCATAACTACTGTTTTTTGTTCATCCTGGTATGTTCATGAAGGTTTTGTTAAAGCTAGGCAGCAGTCTGCCTGTGGTACCAAGACAATGAGTTGACAGTGACACAGTCCTCACTATGTAGAGGATGAAAGCTTTGTTGTTGATGATGATGGATGTAGAGATATATTCCCATATGGATATATGTGGGTAATTTTTAGAGCTTTTTTTTTTCCCTTACCACTAGTAACAGTTTGTTTGTCAGTAACCATAGATGATGTAATTACAACGCTTTATATGATATTTGTATCATTATTTATTTGTATCAAGGCACAATGAACAGAAGAAATGGCCTAAATGGTCAAAATGTTCCCACTTCTCCCTTTTATATCTCTGCTCCTGTCATTCTTAAGCTGTTCTCCATGAGAGAGAGGAGTCTGTTAGCAGCAGCATTGCTGCTATTTTGTCCAAACACAACTGACCAGAGTTGATCAAGGGTCAGTGATTAAAACCTGTCTGCCTCATGCGTCTGTTCAGGTTGTGTGATCAGTGAAGGTTTATCACAATTCAACCATAACATTCTTTTTTTTTTTTTTTTTTTTTTTTTTTTTATCAACTTAGTGAAAATGGAGCCTATCCAAATATTGCACATGATCCAGATTCATAATGCATTGGTTTCGGAGGATGAGGATGAGGTCACTTAACTCAGGCTGACACACACACACACACACACACACACACACACACACACACGGCCAGTGCTAGTGAATTTCATGAAAACACACAAATGGAAAGCGGCGTAAAGGAATGCTCAGGAACATCACATAATGGTCTTGTTTTCCTCAGACTGTGTAAGAAAACTCAATTGATTGGGAAGTCTAATCTAATTTCTCCATCTGCAAGTGGGCAGTAATGGTAAAAAACAAGCATGCAGCTTTGACAGACAAACAAGCCCCATCTATATAAAACATCACTTCCAACTTTCCCACAGTTAAAATCTCAGGAATCTTACATTTGAATAGCTGATATGTACACCAGGACCTGTATGTATTTGTTTAGTGGGTGTGTACAACTGGGTAACACCCTGTTGTATTAAAGAAAACTCTGTTGTACTGTAAAAAATCTATTTAAAATTCTATTGTCCTTGACAGTGTTAGTCGTCATCTCTTTCCCAGGAAAATTCTAATTGTACAGAATGTGGTCTTTAAAGGATTTACTGCATAAATTTTGCTGTTGATGCTCATGACTCAGCAGGTGCACATTAAAATGACTCCTTGTGTTTGCAAAGGGAAGGTCAGGCTTGATAACAACTGAGACACAGGTTTTGCCATCTTGAAAAGATCGTTACTCCACTCCAATACAAACCACTTTATATATTCTTACAGTTTTCCACATGGCAACCCTGGGTACCTTTCATTGCATTTAGGAAAGTTAACAAAACTCAGTAAATATGTGCTTTTATCTGTAATGACAACTTGGAAAAGTGGTGGACTTGAGTTGTTATAATAAAATGACTAGAAAAATAAAAAAATTAGATGAACAACACGTTCACATACTAACATCTAATTTTGATCTTTCAAAATCATATATGACTTCATTTGTGTGAATATGACTTACCTTGTTGTTGACTGAGTAGCCCTCAGGCAGTACTTCCTCTGAAGGCACAGCAGGCTGACTGCAGGGTGAAATAAGTAGCAGCGGACAGCAATGCTAATCACATGTCTAGTTAACCAGGAGGAAGAAAGGCAGGGAGACAAGCCGCCTCTCCGCCTTCCTTCACTTTGCTTCAAAGGGTCAGTTTGTATGCTTTGCCCCTTCTGGCCTCATTCACAGCATATTAATTCCATCATAAGTGCAGTTAGTTTGTGGGGAAAGTACCCGATTAATGGCAAATCAATCAGTTGGAATAATGAAATAATTTATTTGGGTCATTTTGTTGTTTGGGTGGAATCCAAATGGTGCTGTGATCATAAGGGTTATGTAGAGGCCAGTTTGGCTTAAGTCCCCCAGTCACATGTCATGAATCCTATGTTATAGTAGCGATCAGTGGAGCATAACCTCAACACTATTAAATAACAAGTGAAACACTGGACAGAATGCAGCTGTAAGATGGAGGGAAGTCGGGTTCTACTGATGAAGCCAAACATTTACACCTGGAATTACTACTTGGAAGACAAAGCTGAAAAGTCATTACAGTTAATGTGACTTGATATGAAAGTAAAGTTGGAAGGAAAGTCTTAATGGACTGTGACAGAAGTGCACATTCATGATCTGATTATGTTAAATTTGACAGAATCCAACTGAATATGTGAAAAAGAACAAGTGGAGTGAGAAAAAATTTCATTGTAAATTTCACTTATGTAATTCTTTACTGATAAAAAAAGATAGTACAAAGAGTTCTTCAAGAGGTTGATGTGAGCCATGTGACCAGTCCAGCAACAACAATCCAGTTTTCTTGTTTGCTCAACCACCAAACCACCCTGTTATCTCTCCCCAGAGTAAACAAACATGAACCAAGCCTTTGGAAGACATTAGTCAAAGAGTTTTTTATACTTTACATAGTTTGTAATTTTATGAGACTAAATTCTACTTATTGCACAGTAGACACTGTAGGGCCTGAAGTTTAACGGCAATCAGGGCAATATCCTGTTCAGACTTGGGAAAATGTTTGCTATACTAATAGTGAGAGAAATATTACTCCTGTTCATCATGGTCTTGATTTTATCACATAGGCTAAGATATTACACATCTAACTTAAGGAGACCTTGTAGACTTTTGACCTCTAGTAGTACTATTGAGCAGTAGTTTTCAGAATTGAGGCTAAAGATGTCCATGTACAACCAATGACTGTATGTAAAAATGGAGTTTATGAAATGAAGCCAAAATATTCTAGACAAGAGTAATGCCATCTTGTACTATTGACGCCATCTGGAGCCAGAGTCTGTGCAACAGTGTTCGGGAAGGGGAACATTAAATATATTGAAGCTCCACTGACACACCTGCCAATCTCATCTGTCAAGATTGACGTCTCAGACCATTTTTACAACATCGAACAATTACTTTTAACTAAACTTAGTTCTCATACTCACATGCCCATTGTAGATGCTTATGGTGGTGGGCAGGGGTCAGCATGGGCAAACTGACCAGGCTGAGTCTATACAATCCCACTTTTAGTTATGAGTATTAAGTGTGATCAGAATTAAATGACAGAAACCATCTCTGATATGTACTTTAATGTATTTGTTTAATTGAGGTCCTATCTGCCAAAATTGTGGGGGATTTATAACCATAGACATACAGTATACTACAGCTAGTAATGCAGCGCACAGCTTTACTGCTTCACGCTACACCACTGATTGACACTTTGGGAAGTACAGTGATCCCTCGCTATATTGCGCTTCACCTCTTGTGGCTTTGATAGCTACAGTCAGCTTTGCATCCCCTGCCCCAGAAGCATTAAGGTGTTTGTTAAATGTCAAGAATACTATGAACTTTGATGAAAAACACTGAATATAAACATAGCTTGATAACACAGAGTGCTGCCTCAATTCATTTGAACAATTTGTAATATTTGCAAGTAATCACAAATGTGTTTAAAATGTGATTTATATGCTGACCTGTTCAGAAATACATCATTTTCTCTGTTTTTTAGGTTTACTCACATGTCATAAACAACACATGATTATGTGAGGAAATCTTAAAATACTTGAAGTATGCTGGACATCCACCACTAACACACACACACACACACACACACACACACACATAGACAGAGAGAGATATGCATACACATGCACACACATGTGCAAAGACAAAATTCTTCAAAAGAAGATTGGAATGAACCTCTTTGAATTCGGTAAGAAAAACATTACAACAAAGGTTTTGGCTTCAGCTCAGTCAGTTCCTGCAGTTACCCCCCCCTGTGTATGTTTGCCCTCAGTGCCTCCCATTTTTATCTTGGCTAACATCCAGTGCAAACAAGCTAATATGTATAAAACTCCTGCACAAAAATCCTGGACATAATCACATGATCAACGAGTTTGCAGGTTTGGTTTCCACTTTTCCTGGGGGTTGCTTAGAGTGTTATGTAATGTTAAGTTATTTCTGTTCTTATATAGATACAATACTCTTATGTTCACACAAATCCCTCAAATAAATACATTTAGCTCGGTGTTACTCAGTTTATCTTTTAAGTTTCAGAGTCATAACCTGTTTATTTCACCAGTAATTAATAAAAGGGTTAATTGTGCATGTATACAAAAATTACACCTCCAGTTGTCAGTTGTCCAGTTGTAACATTCCTCTGTGGTATGTGCAAACACTACTGTGAGAGGCATACAACCTAAGCAAAGATAAACTGGCCCACATTATCAGTGGTTGAAAACATATGGGTACCACACACACACACACACACACACACACACACACACACACAGAGAGAGAGAGAGAGAGAGAGAGAGAGAGAGATAAGGAGTTTGCACAGCTATCCTTTTAGTCACTGTGGACAGCTTAACCCAGGGCTGGGGAAACTTTTTGCCAACAGGTACCGTGTGAATTGTTATAACATGTTTAACAGCCCATACCACATTTTTGATCGAATTACTAAGCTTAATACACAGAAACACTCACAAACACAGATATACCCACTGCCTTAATTTCTACCCGATATTCAAGACAGTTAGATAGATAAGTGATATGGGGGCTGTTATTTTCCAGTGAACATGTGAGTGGTTTAAGTGCTGTCCATGATTTGTCTGAGTTTGGTGAGGAAAAACAGTAGAGTTGAGAGCTGAGGCAACAGTTGATGTTGTGAGAGTTTTGAGCACAAAGCTAATGGCAACTGTGTTTGTAATTGTGGCACTGGCTGCAGTCACAGTTATTGTGCCCAATAAAAGTAACAATGAAACCAGCAAAAATCTCTGTGTCTACTGGGCCAGGGATGTTACATTATACTGAATTGGTGCGCACATGCCGGCTACTGCTCATTATTTTATCCAGGTGTCTGCGTTTTCCCTGGCTTGCATTTGGTGCCTGGCCTTTTTTTTGTTTATACTGTAACATCCCCAACCACGTAAGCATATTTTGTGGTCCCAAAGACATTGTACTAAAGCACAAAAAACAGTGATATGATTATGATAATATGATTATGATAGCCATGATAATTGTAGCAATTAAATATTTTATATTTCTATTTAAAATATTAACCACCAAAAAAGAAGAAACTACAAGATGAGGGGAGCATTGCAAACCAACTGTGTTTAGAGCACACACATGGCTAGCAGTGGTAACCCATTAAATACTTGAAAGAAAATTATGCTGACCCTGGAGAAAACTTCAAGGGTTGAGCATTGTATCAGGAAACAATGCTGTCATGACACCAGCACAGCTCAAAAACTGCCATGCGGTTGGGTAGTACCAAATCTCCCCCTATTGGTAGACACATGTACAGTACAATGCAAACACAAAAGAGACTAACAAAAGATACTATGCCTCAACAATTTTAGTCTTAATTATGAACTTTCATAACTTTTAATGAACTTATCATATTATTATACAAAAGGAGGACTGCACAGACAGAGATCAGATGTGATAGAAGTCATCCTCTCCACTCATACCCAGCTTAAACTAGATTTTTCACACAAAGAAAGATCAGTGAATAGATTAAAAACCACATTTTAAACCAAACCAACATTTTATTCTCCTATCTAGCCATAATCATGTGTTCTTGCTGTTTCCTGCTTTTGCTTCATAAGATTAGCCCTCTCTAGTAAAAGCACTTGCTTTGATACGGGCATGCTAATTATCTCTTCCTGGTTTATTTATGGAGTGTTACCCTCTCCCTTTCAGTAATCACTGGTAGAAAAGTAGAAGTAGAAAAAAGCCTGTTTGCAATGCTGAAGCCACAACAGGAGGAAATGGTCATATCCCTTCCCAACCCCAAAGACCAGCATGCAAGAGTTTTCTCTGCACAGTAAAACACTGTTAACTTTTTTGTAAAAATGTCTGAAAAATTTCTGGTTTTGTCATAAATCCAACTGTTTCTAAGATCTAGCATCTCAAGATGGGTGGAGTCTTATCGTTTAGTGGCAGAAATGTTGTGGCCACTGACTTCTGTGAATAGCTGCATCGTACTTGAAGTGCAAAAAAGTTTAGGAATGTAACAGTGATAGAAATTTTACATTCAATGGTTTCTTTGTGAGTCTCTAATGAGGACTGTGGTGGCAGCAGATTTGAAGGAATCCCCTTTTTAAAAGTTTGAAGGGATTATGCTGGAAAAGTTTCCTTTCATACTTCCTGACAATCAATTTTTCTGTAGTGTGAAAGCTCTCTGGACCAAGTGACAAAGGCTCATTATGGAGATAGTTTTAGTGTTGAAACAAGAAGACTTTTTTGGTCACACATTCCATACAATGGAGGAAAATCTAAAATCTGTGTTTTGCTTTTTCTTTCTTGTGTGAACGTTTTTGTTGTTAACTATTTTGAGTGGGAAAGGGAAATGTAAAGGCTGAAACTGAAAAAGGAAGGAGGAGTCTTCCAATCATCAGCTCTCATAACTTGAGATGCCAAGGAAAACAGCATCAGACATTTAGGCAAAAGTCCCGTAGCTGCTGTGGGGTTATGAATCTTGTCTGTCTGCAGCAAAAGCACCACACTTTACCACGGGAGACTGCAATTCAGTTTCTGTTTCCTACCAACAGTCAAGTTGGTCAGTTGGTTTCTTTTGACCATAACCACAATTGTTCCCTCACCAAAACCATGGCATTTTTGTGTCCAAACCCTAATCATAGTGGCCTAATATCAGAAAGCTACTTTACTTTTCCCTGACAAATGACTGAAAAAGGGTGGAGAAATGCCTATAGTGGAATCTTCAGAGCATTTGATGTACAAAAGCAGTTTTTTCAGTTATTGCTTAGCTTTGGTTATTTGTGAAGTTTGAGAAATCCCTCTTGTACCACAGACAACACTAAATCAAAATATAAAAAAGCAAATTAGTGATTCTTCTCTGCACTAAATAAAAATCTATATTAAAAAAAAAAGAGTCTCACTCAGAAACATCATCAACATATTTTGCATGTGCTTCCATCTGGAAGCACATCCATATTTTAGCTTTTTTTCCCGTTTGTTTGTGAGTACACTGAGAAACAGATTTAACTTTAGTCAAAAATCACAGCAACAGTACTGGATCCCAGCTGCAGGCCAATGTAAAACATGTTACAGCTCACAGAGTTCCAAACACAGGCAATTATCGTACATACAGAGGCAGGCTGATGTAGATGAAAGTAATGAAATGAAAGTAATTAGGGTGGGGCAGCCAATCAAACTGGAGGGAACCACCCTGGAAGTAAAACAACAGACACCAAAGAACAGCTGACTACCAACATGAAACAGGAAATGACAGTCACCGGACTACAGCATAGCAGATGTACAGATATATATCAGTCAAATTTCTAAAGAGGTCTATACAGTCCTGCTTACTATTATTAGCAGCCATGAAGGTAAAGTACATAATGTGGAATATCTTCTAAAAAAATGAATCAAGTTAAACAACTTTTTTCTACAGATAACTTGTGTTTGATACAAAAGAGCAAATGATAAACAACAATTTAAAACAAAAAAACAATGGCAGAAAAAATCTTAAAGCTTGCTGTGTCACTGATATTGGCACCATTTGCTGTTAGAGTCAGTATGGAAACACATTATGACTCACCTGTGGTAAATCACAAACGAGAATCACCTGTGATTAATTGTCTGTGGTTGATAATGTCTGTGTTTTAAAAAGCCACCTGTTATTCCCTGTTCCTTTGTAACAATGGTGAAGACAAAGGAGCTGTCTGAGGACATCAGAAGACTTATTATTAGCATACACAAGACTTCCAAAGGGTATAAAGCCATCTCCAAAGACCTTGGTATTCCTATTTCAATAGTGCATAATGTCATTAATTAGTTTGCCAAGCATGGAACTGTCAAGAATCTCTCTGGACGTGGGGGTAAGAGAAAAATCAAAGAAGTCTTCGAAGGTTGGTACGAATTAAAATTATTTTCTCTCTATTTTATCCATATTGGTCTTTTTTTGACCATTACCCACTAGTGAACATTAGAATTAGTCTTATTCATGGATTTAATAACATTTTTAAGGGTTATACTAGAAATATCTGAGAATCACTGAAGCAGAATGACGAGATAGAGAGCCTTGTTCTTCACCTGTCTGAGCCGATAGATGAGGCCGTGACACTTATGTACTGACTCATCTGTATCTGGTAACTCTTCCTCCTCCTCTTCCAGCTGTATCTGCACCTCACTGGAAGTGCTGAACTTGTGTTTGTGACAGTATCATTATATTTGAGGGCTTGATTAATACATGATCAAACTTATACATGTATGAATTCATTCATATTTTTGTAAAATAAATGCCCCTTTTTTTCAGATATCTATTCATAAATACTAAAAACGTGCGGTTGTTGCTGTCCTGGCCTAATGATGAATGTGGATGTAACTAAACAGACAAGAAAATCTTAAAACTTTTGAAAGATTATCATTTTCACTATGGGTGAAAAATGGGGGCAAGATAAGAAGATCAATACTGTTCTCAGTTTGCTAAAATGTGGCTCAGTTGTTTTAGTGACAAATATATTTGTTATATGCAGGAAAGTGGCCTGGAGCCAAGTGCCTGCTTACTATAAAATTATGTTTGATGGACCAGTGGTTCCTAAACTTTTTGAAGCCACACTTTTATGATGATGGATTTCTATGCACCCAATTACCCAACAAGTGGGTATCAGACATGTTGTTCATCATCATCAGTCCATAGTTAGGTGTTTTAATATAATGAGTAATGTTGTTGTTGTTGATGTTTATTTTTCCCAATTTTCATTGTACTTTCAGCTGTTCTGGTGAATAATTTTAAATGACGCAAAGGTCAGCAGTAAGCTGCCTAAGGTAAAAATAGGGAATTGGTTCACTTACACGTATTGCAGAGTGACCAAGATGCATAAATGAGTGCATCCGATATTTGACAAGTTGGAAAGACGAGGTGCAGAAGACATAAAAAGGGAAGCCATGTGAGAAATTGACAGTGGCCTGCTGATGAAACAAAGCGCTTAGGGATGGCTTGGCTGTCTCATGACTTTCTGGAAAAAAAACTAGTAAAAAAAGTAGTTTAAGGTATTGCTGTATTTCGAGCTAGTGGGAAAAGACTAGAGAACAAATGATACATTTAATGAGGAAGTTTTGTCCAGTTTGGAACAGTTTGGCCTAAAACTAGAAAAAAAAAAAAAAAAAAAAAAAAAAAAAAAAAACATTGGCTGGTTTGCTAGATGGCATCAAGGTTTCAAGAATCCTTGAAATATTGATTTGGTAGAAAATGTGGATCCCCCACTCTAACTCAAATAAGCAAAAATAAGTGATGAACCATCAAAATGTTAAACTATTTATTTAATATTTAAGACAGGATGATGAACATGAGCTTGATATCTGCAGTTTTTAATTTGAAATGCAGCACAAATACACAACAGCATTACTGTATGTGCAAAGATTGACCTAAAGCTAGTTTGCTGCAAACAACTACACAAACTTATATTTACAACAAACCAGTAAGCTTACTATTAGTAGAGAACATATGCTTTCTGAAAATGATGGGGTGTTGGACAAAGATACATCCTGGGGATTCAGGTCAGATGGAAAGATCCTTGACAAATGAAAAGTTCCCTCAACAGAGTATCACTGAATGTCCTCAGGGTCTGCTGTTCCCACCAATGCTTTCTTCAAAAACACTGGGTTACTGGGGGCAACAGCTGTGTTCATTATCGAGTTCTTTCCAAGTTGTCTGGCAAGATGTCTCATTCGGGAAATATCTCTAACACTGAGCTAAGTTCCTCACCGGCTGTAGACAGACATGTTTCCGCTGCTGAGTCATGAACAAAGGAAGTGACATGGATGGAGAAAATATATAAGTCTTTAAATTTACTTCTCCAGGGCTTCAAATAAAAACAATTCAAATTAAATGTCTCAATATTGCACCAATATTACATCTAAAAGGATAAATACAATTTTTTGAAATGTAGCAGCATGGATGTAGGTTGCATCCTATGCAGTGTAAAGGCTCTGAATTGAACACCTTGACAGCAATTCCCTGCAGGGGGGCGCTACCCATAAATGCAGCAGTTCACACCATGTCTCTCTCTTTCTGCTTTCAGCAGGTAGGATGGTGTGGCAGCACGCCATCCTACTTCTTCTGTTGTTGACTCTCCTTGTGTGAACATAACGATTGTGTGTTACTGTAGAGCAGCAGAGCTTGTGCGCATAGCTTGGGTGTAACACCATGTCCCATCCGTTACGATGGTAAGTGTCCTCCCTCTCTGCATTATCCTGTTTGGGGCTCCTCAGTTAACACTAGCGTGGTTGCAGGTAAATGCCTTGTGTGAACGTGTCTGAATCGACAACAAAATTTGTTTGTTTTTAATCGCCGTGTAAAAGCACAATTTTAGCTTAGTATAATCATTATACTAATTTTATTTCTTTTTAGATGAATGGTATCAACCTAGCAGATTGAGAAACGCTGCTGTTTTTGTCTCTACTGCTTCACCTCTGTGGTGTGTTGCTCTGCCACCGTCAGGCCTTGATGGCCCAGTGTGTGTTAGTCCCTCCCGGCCACGTGCCTCGTCGACCCGGTGTTTCGGCGCTTCAGCCTTTGCATTTCGGGCCCGTGTCTGCTGATCGTCGGGCCTCTTTTTTTCAACCCAGATTATTGTTTTAGGGGGAGGCATTGTTTATTTTGTTTTTCTTTTGAACCTCTTAAGTTGGTTTATTTTTTTATTTTTTTTTTTTTGTTTTGTTTTGTTATGTATTATTTTGGGATTGTTATTTGGATTATTTTGTTCCTCAAAGTTGTTATTTTTTCATTTACTTGTTAGTTATTTACTTTGGGCGTTTGGTTTTGTTTCATTTCGATTATAAATAATTTGCCCTGTTTGTGCCCTTCTTTCTCTTTGTTTTCAGTTCATTCAGTTTCATTTGTGTGTTGTGTGTGTGCGTGCCTGTCACGTGCCTGGGTGCTTTATGTTATTTAGTTGAGACCCCTCTCCCCCTCACTAGTGCCCTCCAAGCCTCAGTCCTGAATAGGTTTCTTTTTTCTTCCCTTAATTTTGTATGAGTGATTTGGATGTTTTTAAATGCATCATAAATAAAGTCTACACATTGTTTTTTGCCTATCATTGTAGAACTTGCATGTGTGTCCTGTAAATTTGAGTGACTGTTATAAAATAATTCTTTGGGTGCAATTCCCAAGGTGCCGTTGTTGATGTGACCTAATAGGCTACGAGCAGGACCTTGTCGGCCGCACAACTTTCCACCACACAGGCTGGAGTACATCACTGTGTGGTTTCTCTCCTCACTCGCCACAACAGTAACTTGCATTTGATTGTTTTTGGTGTTATCATCAGCTGTCTGTATTATGTTATATCTACAAGGTTAATATTGGAAGTGACAAGGGCCTGGGTCAGAACATTTCCAAAATAACAGGACTTCTGAGATTTTTCCAGTCTGCAGTGGCCAGTACCTACCAACAGTGGTTCAGGGAAGGAAAACTGGTGAACTGCTAAAAAGAACATGGACAGTCAAGACTCATTAATGCATTTGGGGAGTGAAGGCTGGCCTGTATTGTTCAATTCAACAGAAGAATACAACCCAAAATGCTTAAATGTACATGATAATTCTGATAGAAAGGTGTTAGAACACACAGTGCATCACAGTTTGTTATGTATGGGATTGTATAGCCTGAGGCCAGTCAGGGTGTCCATGTCCCTTTCATCCACAAAAGGCTTGTACAATTGCCACATGAGCATCAAAATATCATGAAGTAATGGAAGATGGTGTTCTACTTTGATAAATCATTATCAGGTTTGTGGCTATGTAAATGTTGCTTATCTGGGTAGAATATGGCCTCAGAAGACCTGTGATGTTCTGTTGAGAAACCTTGGGTCCTGACATTCATGTAGATGTTACTTTGTGCCACCATCAACTTAAGCACCACCAAGCTAAACAGTGGTGTAGACCAAGTATATATCTTCATGGAAACAGGATTCAAAGGATCTGCTGCTAATGTCTTGGTGCCAGATACCACAGCCCCCTCATAGGTCTAGAGGAGTTTAGGCCTTGATGAGTCACAGCTGTTTTGGTGCCAATAAAGGACTTACACAATATAGACTGTATTCCACAGGTGGTCATAATGTTATTGCTGAATGCTGTAATTTTAACAGTGGCAAAATGGGATTGAATTAGAGACGATGGGAACATAAACACAAAAAACTAAATGCTCTCCAAGACTGCACACTACATGACATTGGAGTGGTTGAGGTTAAGTCGCTGATCTTGCATTTAGCAAAACTGGACAGTGATTGTTAAACTGTGGTCAGAACAACTTCCTGAACCTGGCTGTTCTTAGTCCTGTGAATGCAAAGCTGGAAAAGCAATCCATCCTTTCAAGTATTTGCTACCATGTTGAAATGATTGCATGTGGTGCCTCTGCCATTATGTAACTGTTTCTCTAAGTGAACCTGTAAAATGAAGCATTCAAAGCCTTAAACATTATTCCACTCTGTCAGACACTTGGCTGCATCTCCCCTACCACACTGTACAGCCTGCTACATAGTTAAGGTTTCTCATGATTACATGGTGCAGATTGTAAGGTACCTTTTGTGTTATGACAGCGAGCTGGATGCTTTTTTCGAGTGAGTCATGTTTGACTGAAAACTTCAGGTTGCATGATTCTGCAACAAAGCATTGAAAACACACAATTTTGCACTTTAACAAAATCATATGGGTATTTAGTGCGTAATGCTACTGAATTCCATAACTATCAATTCTAAACATGTCAGCGCTCTTCTGATCACACCCCCTCCCTGGTCCCCTCCTAACAGTGAAACACTGTCAGCACTGTATGTGACATTAAAAAACACACCAGAACAAAGCTGTGAGCCTGATGAGCAACAATTATTCCCAGATGTCAAACAAACCAACTCATTTATTCAAATCATGGAAATTATAACTTTTCAAGGTAAATACCACTCGTGGAGCAGGAGTGGAAAAGGCGACGGTATAGTGAGTCAGCTGCTAAACATTTGCAACTGTGAAGGCGCTTTCAGGACAACCAAGGACTGTGAGACAGTCCGACCACGTTCCACCCTGAATACTGCTAAAATATATCTTGATTCATCAATATGCACACATGTAAGTTATTGTGGAGTAGCCATAGCTACTGGCTACACCATTAATAGATTCCAGCTGTCAATTAAAGACACCCATTGAGGGTTGAATGGTAGGTATTGTTCAGCTGGATTGGTGAGTCAGAGAAGCTCTGGAGGCGGGTGGGGGTGTGGAGGAGTGGGGGGATTGTGCGGCTGCACTTGGCAGAGTAAGAGGGAGATGTGATACACCAGAAGCAACTTACAGCAACCGTTAAGCACTGGAAAGACATTCAGTCCCTGCCTCTATTGTGGGGATGAGTGAGAGCCAACAAAACGGCAGCACTTTTTTTTTTTTTTTTTTCGCAGAACAGACATTTGGAGAAAGCTTGAATAAAACTAGATATATCAGATCGTCATAGTTATAGTTATATTTAACTATTCATGCTAAATGTTCTAATGGAAAATGGTGATAACAGAAACAAAGCATTAGTCCACAAAGACTGAGTGGAAATTGTTTAATTACAAAAATTACAGTATCTGGTGCCGTTTTACCTCCCGGTGAGATTGAGTGGGTGGTGTAAGAAGGAGGTGTGGCCAGTTATTCCAGCGCTGTTATGTAGAAAGAGGTGTAACGGGGGCTGAGGTTCAGCTATGGGAAAACTAAGACAGGAATATTCCAGAGAGGGTTTCCAAACCCAAAATGGGTATGGAAATATGTGTGCGTCATGTGACTGGTCATGTTAGTGAGCTGTTCTGCTCAAAGTGGTTTTGGTAGAAAAAAAAAACTATAGTGGAGCCATGAGAATGTATTTCAAAGGGAAATAATTGAGTTATGATACTTGGACAGAAATGAGTTGTTCCCTGACATTTGACAGTTTGTAGTTTTTACAGAATAAGTGATCCTCTCATTCAAAATAAAACCAAGATAATATCACAGTTAAATCTTATTTTAGGTCCTCACTTTCAGTGTTGATGTTGGTCTATTTAGCATCTATATAGCATACAGAATTATAAATAGGAAATTATTCTAACAAGTGGAATGTACTGTTTATAATGAATGCATCATACATACACCAAATTGTTTTATTCACTGTTTAAAGGTGCACTGTGCAAGTTAAAAGCACAAGCTTCTTAATTACTCTTGTCTCATCTCGCTTATCTGGAGGGTCTGTGTTGCTGGGACAGCAGCTTCAGGAGGGAGGGACCCACCTCTCCCCAACCACTTCCACCAACTTCTCCAGAGGGAACCCCGAGGTGTTCCCGGGCCAGCCTCTAGACAGTCTCTCCAGCATGTCCTGGGTCTCCCCCAGGGCCTCCTCCCAGATGGGCATGCCCAGAACACCAGGGGACATCCAAATTAAATGTCCTAGACACTTTAATTGGCCCGTCTTGACGTGGAGGAGTAGCGGCTCTACACCGAGTTGCTCCCGGATGTCAGAACTCCTTACTCTAACTCTAAGGCTGAGCCCAGCCACCCTCATTTTGGATACTCATTTTGGCCGCTTGTATCTGCAATCTTGTTCTTTTGGTCACTACCCATAGATCATGACCATGGGTGAAGTTCGGAACATAGATGGACCAGTAAAATGAGAGCCTCGCCTTATGGCTCAGCTCCCTCTTCCCCACAACAGACTCAAGCAACAGACTCCGGTCGAGAACCATGGCCTTGGACTTAGAGGTGCTGATTCTCATTCAAGCTGCTTCACACTCGGTTGTGAACTAGTGATCCTAGAGATGTCTTGTTCGGTGCTTCAGCCCCTGGTAGGGTCTCCCAAGGCAAGTGGTCCTAGGCGAAGGGTCAGACCAAGAGTGGTTCAAGGGTCAGACCAAGAGGGCTACCGGGGTTCACCCTGGAGCCAGGCTTGGGGGGCCCATTGGCAAGCCCCTGGTGGCCAGGCCTTTGCTCATGTGGCCCAACTGGGCAAAGCCTGAAACAGGGACAGGTGGTGGCGGTCAAATCTTGGCGGTCTGAGAAGGTCCACAAGCTGACTGTAGGGACATGAAATGTCATCTATTTGGGGGAAAGGAGCCAGATGCTTGTGCAGGAGGTGGAGAAGTACCGGCGAGATATAGTCGGGCTAACCTCCATGCATAGTTCTGGAACCAAACTCATCAAGAGAGGCTGGATCCTCTACTATGCTGGATTTGTGTCAGGTGAGAGGCAGAGGGAAGGCATGGGCATATTAATTGCCCTCCGACTCTCTGCTTATGTGTTGGAGTTTACCCCGGTGAACAAAAGGGTTGTTTCCCTGCGCCTTAGCATTGTGAACAGGTTCTGACTGTTGTTGATGCATATATGCTGAACATCAGTTCAGAGTACCCACCCTTTTTGGAGTCCTTGGGACAGGTGCTGGAAAGATCCTGTCCTGTACAAACGGCTGTATGTTTTGGACACTTGGGTGAAGAGAGGAGCTGAGCTGTCAACTGATCACCACCTGATGGTGAATTGAATCAACTGGCGGAGGAGGATACTGGCCAGACCTGGCAGACCCAAATGGGTAATGAAGGTTTGTTGGGAGCAGCTGGCAGAGGACTCTGTCAGACTGGCCTTTAACTCCCACCTCTGGCAGAGCTTCAACTGGGGCTCCGGGGGACATGGAGTCTGAATGGTCTATGCTCTGTGGGGCCATTGCTGAAGCAGTGGTATGGAGCTGCGGTCAAAAAGTGCCTGGTGCTGGTCATGGTGGCAATCCCCGAACTGTTTGGTGGACACCAGTGGCAAAATGTGTTACATAATGTGCATTAACACACATTACAGAGGTCAGAGTTTAGAGCAGTAAGTGGTGCTGGGAGGTTTAGGTGTTGTATAGTCTGTGTGGATCTCTGCATGTTGAAAAATTGCACAAGAATCAGCCATCTATTCATTACTGGAACTGATCCACATTATTTTGACAAAGAGATTTGCTCATATTCACACACAGACAAAATAGAATCATTTAATAACTTGCATGGGAGGAAGTCAGATTACCTGGAGAAAACCCACATGGCCATGGAGAAAACAAACAAACACACAGAAAGAACCCAATGCATGTTCAATCCCAAAACCTTCTTCTGTGAGAATGTTTTTCTGGCTAACTGCTGCATCATGATGCTACAACAACATAATGGAAAAAATGAAAACAAGAATTTTTACTCATCTAACTTAAATAAAAATTGATCAACTGGTATTATTTTCTGATAGTTACAGAATTAGAAAAAGTCTCTTTTAGACAATAAAAGACACTTGACCAAACTGCAGTATGGAGGCACAAGAGTACATTTCCCAAATGGTCTCTTTGACATTCTTTGGTGTATTGGCAGCAGTTCAGTATGTACACGAACTAAAGAGTATGTTTACATGACGGAAGCAGCAGCCTTTAGACTGACCCTTCTTGTAGCAACAAGGTCGCTGAGTAGATTTTGGTAAAGTAACGTATTTTAAACACTGAAGCAGTTGTGAAATGAAAGTTATTTATTTTTCCAAAACATCACAGTAGTTGCAGTGGTGCAGTTGTTAAGTACACAAACAAAATCATATTCCAAATACATGTGTCTCAAAAAAATTTTATTTAGTTTTTACCACACTGATATTTGTTAAAGTCTTCATTTTTCTGATCAGTTTGATTTTCATTAGGTAGTTGATGTTATAAAGATGGGGTGGTCATGATCACACTGACTCGATCTGCGTATACAATCATTAGTGACAATACAATAGTGTTGTTACTCGGCTCTTTTCAAAGATTCGGCTCTTTTTGCTTGGCTCACTTGCAGCTCCCAAACGGCTCTTCATTTACTATCACTCCAAGTCTTCTATTATAGCTTTAGCTTAATTTAGCAATTATGAATGGGTTTTGTGTTGGTAAGCAATTTTTCCTTCAGTGTTTTAATTAAGGCCTTATTTTTTATGCATTTTAGTTAAAAATACACAGTTACACAGTTAGTTTTGTTTAACATTTTAGTCAAATCAAACTGAAAACAGAACCACAGTAAACAAATCAAATAAATTAAGTCTAAATTATATTAGATATTTTCAATGTACAAATTCTGCACTCCGCTTTGCAGTCTCCAGTGTTTTTGAAATGTAGCCAGACACTGTTTCTCTTTTGTTTTTTGCTCAGTTTTACTTTTTTCAAAGTCCTCGTATTTAAATCAGTCTCCCCGATCTCTGTCGCTCTGGCCTGTACCACTTGCTGTCTATGGAGTGTCTGCCCCCCCTTCCTTCTTTCACATAATGGTATGATACCAGTCTGTCCTCGCATGTGATCGGCCTCATGGTGTTCACATCAAAATACAGTCCCGCCCCTGCCTGCATGGAGCAGAGCTGAGTAGGAGCGGCTGAAGATTCGGTTCTCCTCGACGGGAGTCGGCTCTTCTCGTTCACGACAAAGAATCGGCTTGCTCGCGAACGTAACATCACTATAACACACTGCCCCAAAGAGCTAGCATGGCTGCCGACCCTTAAATGTTTTACTTGGACCTTTCACCAAAATCCTATTCATTGATATTTGAGCTCAGTATGAAGACATAACATTGTTTGTTTTGGCCTTTACTCAATCAGGGGTGGAAGGAACAGAAAGTCAGAAACCAGCTTTTTTTTTTTATTATTATTATTTTAGTATATTTTATGTCATTTTGTACTATTGTGCAATACATCTGTTGGAACAAAAACAATATAAACAGGACACGCAGCTAATTTTCACAGCTTTATTTAATTAGCTAGATCAGACTGAAGGTCTCAGCATGAAACTGAAAGGCCACGTCAGTATGAGATGTCCACCAGTCTGGATCATCTGGACGGCTCAGTGTCATTCCTGCAGATCTGTGTTTAATCCGATAAGAGTGAAGCAAATCAAAGGAAATAGGATCACTGAAGTATGGTGTGCAGCTGTGCTCCTCATGTGTGCAACATATTTCATTTTATAACTCCTTGTGGGCCTAAAACATTTTCTTCTGCTTTTGCTTTTTTCCTCTTGGCCAGCTGCTGGTCTTGTCTCTCAAAATTCCATTATCTTGTCAAAAATCATAATCAAAAAAATCACAGATACCACAGAAGCCCAAATGAGAGATACATTTTTGTTTCTCTATTTTACAAAAAATGTTCAGTTTTTGAAAACCAGAAATTGAATATGGGATTCAATTGGTTTATGAATGACTGGCATCTTAGTGCAAATACGAGAATATTATTGTTTGTTTCTATCTAATGATGCATTTTATTTGACAGAGTCAGGGGCATTTACTTTCAACAGTCATGGCTTTCCAGTTACTGTTGCCATTGTTTATCACACAAATAAACAACAGGCGTTAGTAAAAGACATTACAACCCAAAACCAGAGGTAGGTGGGAACCTCCTGCTGTGAAGAAATAGTTAAATAAAAGACTGCTGTTTTCCCTCCTCCTACTTTAACCATGACTATGTGTGTCAGTGTCTGTCTGTAACTTACTTGTGTTGAAATGTTGAGCTTTGAAGTTTGAACTGATGAAGGAAGGGGAAAAAAAAGGGTCAAGCCACAAGCTTCTCTGCCTCATCCTCACTGTTGATCTGAGGTCATAAAAATAGCAGAGATAAAGTGTAGCTTTTGGAGAACACAAGATTAAACAGATGGTTCATCCACAGCAGAGGACAGAGTGTCAGGTCTTTTGGTAGATTTAAGGGGCTGGGTTCATCTCTGCAGAGGAAATGGCCTGTATAAATAGTTTCTGGCCTTGCTTCTGGGCTTGTCCCTTAGCAACGCCTCAGACAGACATGCACACACACACACACACACACTGACACAAACAAATATCCCAAACATGTGAAAACACAAAATATGCATCGATACTGACACTTTACAATCACATATTACACTCAAGTTTAAGGACCATGACTGACTACATTCCCAATATCTTGTTGGGAAACCAGAGCTTCTGTAGGCTCCTCAGGTGGTGTCCTCCAAAGGTAACTTCCAAAACTAAACCATTTGAAACATTTTGAATAAAAAAACAGAGTTGTGCAGTAGCGCAGCAGGGCAACTGTTAACCTTCGTTTTGATTGAAATCTTATCATTTTTGTAATATTAACCCTAAGGCCAAACCAAGACCTGACGTCTGGCCACAATGACCTCACTTGAAAAACATGCACGCACACACACACGCACACACACATACAGTACATTGCAGTACATTGTATAGTTTAAAGACACAACAGAAAGAAAAATAGGACAGATTGTATATTTATGCCAGTGGAGAGTTAAGTTTCCGTTCAGTGAGGACTAGTGTATTTCTCTTTTATGGCCCTCTCTCTGCCTACCAATGTCATGTGTGAGCAGTTTTACTTTAACACCTGAACACACACACACACAAACACAAACGCACATATCGTGGACATCTGTTGAGGTTATAAGGTAGATCCAGTTCTGCATCTACTGCCTCTAATGAAGATAGCAGCCTTGGTAAGAACACTGGTGGTTGGGGTGTATTTATATTTGAGCACTGTAACACAGTTAACACATTCCTGTGCATTATTCTGTGCTTAGTGAAAAATATTAATATTTAACACTCTTTCACAAATTATACCTATAACTATTATATTTACTCATGAAGTTTATTCACTTTTATTTGTGAATTTTTCTTCTTTTGCAGGAAAATGATTTGTTTTTCTCTGCCCTGATTTATGTATTTGTGCTTTTAAAGGGGTTCTCTATGTTTCTGAAGCCTATTCATGAAGCATACACACATTGGTTGTGTTATTGTGCTCTTGTGACTTATCAGGTGATAACAGTGGGTGCTAAATTACAGGGAGTTTCCAATTAACTGCCAAGTTTCCTGAAAGGTTTTCAACTGTGTAAGGTCTTGATAAGAGATAAATGTGGTTTTCATCAATTTTATGTCTACAGAGCAGAAACGTGAAAAGAATTACTTCTTTTTTGCTACAAATCAGGAGCCATGTTGTTAAAGATGCAAATGAATATGACATGTAATGAATATGAAAAGTAATATGACATGCAATTCCAACAGTGGTCACCACTGCAAAAATCATAGATTTATGGCTAGGATTTGATGAATAGCATAATCATTTTTTTTTAACTGATGAAAATGTTGGTAACTTGTAGTTCCCTTATGCATAACCTTCAATATATTACATTGTGGCTGGGAAAGCTTCAGGTTAGCTAATAGTTGCAGCATCGCGTCATGATATTAAAATATTGCACAGTGTAGAAGATTGGTCAGTATTCTGTTTAGCAGCATTTTATTTTACCCATTGTCTTCTAGTATGCTTGTGTAAGCACAGCCAAACATCCACAAAATGCAGCTGTTTAATATCCCAGCAAGAAAATATGGAACATAAGCACTAGATTCAAATATACTTTTGACAATAAAACTCTATAAAACTGTTATATTTACAGTTATTTTTTTATCATCATTTTTGCTGTGCCTGTCTTTGATGTACTGAAAGTCTCCTTCAAACTGACAGTAAACACAGTATCATGTGCAGTATAATCAGTTTTAAATGATTCACCATTAACTTACAATGACAGTGACAATGCATAATACTGTATGGACATCTTGCAATGTACAAGTACAGTGTTCACACAGATTTTTAAATATGTAAAATGCATGTAATATCATAACTTGTTCTTAGAACAGGTGCCAGCACAGTGGTTAGCATGACTGCCTCAGAAAAAGGCTCTGGGAGCAGTATAGATAGATCTTAAAACAGTGGAAACTGAGTCAAAGACAGTTTGAAAAGCAGGCAATAGCTGGTTATCCTTCAAATATCCTAGCATTATCTTTAGTGTGCATTCAGCAAAAGTCCCAAGGTCTCTGCCCCTCCAGTTAACAAACTCCAGTCAATGTTAATAGAACATAGACATGCCAATGAAAATGAGAGACAAAATAGATACAACAGCTGGTAGTCATAGCTTTAAATAACAATATCCTGCCTCCACAATAAGACACTAAATTCAATTCTAAATGCAAACAGACAACATGGGTTGCTTCTTCTGGTCATGCATGGCTTATGCCACTGGTTTTCAGGAATATGCTAAACTAACAAGTAAGGGAATTTATAATGACTGCCCAGCATTTTTCCCTGGACAATGAAGCCACGTATTCATATCATGACTCAACAGAATTATCTTTAGATAAGTTTCATATTAAGACTGATGCTTCAGCTTGTATTCCCAGATGTTCTCTCTATATCCCAAATCAGGAAATGAACAGTAGCTTGGTTTTGGAAGCTGTGTTGGAAGCACCAAAAAGAATTCAAAGCTCTGAAAAGTCCTAGGGAAGATCTCTGAGAGAGAGAGAGGTTATACTAGTGTCCAGGACCTCAGGAAATATATCATTTTAAATGATTTCATTATTTGTATTATTGCCACACTAATCTCCACATAACCATACACATGAATACAGTGTGTGTACCACATCCACGGTTTACTGCTGAAGTGGTGATGTTTATTCTTCAACACAATGGCTTCAAGAGGCCACAGATCCTTGTGGAAAGTTAAAAATGCCTGTTTCATAGTGGTGTAATATTTTTCATGAGTCACTGGGTGGTACTGGCTTAAAATCGTTAAAAAAGTGGAAATTACAGTATACGTGCCAGTCAGTATTATACCCACTGCATTAACATAAACTAAATGATTGGTCTATGATGATTGTTTTTCTTTTTGTTCCAACCATCCATGTCGCTTGTCTTATATGGTCCAGTATGACTACACAAACAATTGTTGTGAGCAAGTGAGCAAGTTTTTTGTTGTACTGAAGTTCACTGACCTCACGTACTTGTGCTGTCACCTCATAAGGGACTGAAACAGTCGTGTTTATATGAATGTTTGTTTGATCAGAGTCAGAAAGAATCACTTCATGAGACTTGTAAACTGGTGTTGATTTAAATTCTCTGCAGACCTTCTGTGTTCTTTGGAACCGGACCCTGTCTAATACTGTATGCAGTAAGTGTACAGCCTGAAAGTCTTGGAGTGTGCATCATTAGTATTTCGTAGAGAGATTCGTGAGATTTGCTTTGCTTAAAAATTTACAGTATTATTTAGTTTTTTGTCCTGTTTCTTTCTTTCCTTTTTTTTCTTTTAATTTACTTACATATCTCATTAATTGATGCTTGGTTACCTAAAATTAGAAGTCTGGGTCTCCTGGATTGTGATTTTTAAAAGTTTTGTTTTATTAGCATGGCATTAATTACTTTTGGTTATTTGGTGCATTTACATTGAGCATGGATTGGTTAAATTACGCTGGTGGATTTGTCCATTTATAATTTTTTTGTTATGGTGTAAAAGCTATAGCTCAACTCTGACACTGACTAAACAATCACACTGAAATTGCATGAGAGGGATTGTTCTTGTTATACACAGACTCTGATGTAGGTTTATTTGTAATGTGAATGCAAAACAGACCACAGGATGTGGTGCATATATGCAGCCAGCTACAACAGCTCTGTCCCAAAATCACATCTCTATACAACTATTATATAATAAGATTAGATGTGTACTGACAGTGGAAACATTGCAAGTTTAGAAAGAAACAACTTCTAACTCTTCAGAATTCTATCGCTTAATTTTTTGTCTTTTTTTTTTTTTTTTTTTAACAGAACTTAGCATGCTAACAGTCTCACTCCAGCCCATCTTATTACTTTCCGTTAGCAACACATACACCCAGTCTGCTGTAAAGATGTAACAGTGCCGAGAAGGAGCATCAGAGGGTTATTATAACCCCAGTGTTGGAACTCCTGGTAAATGATCATCACTACCACCTGTTCCTGGCAAGAAACCTATAAGGCCCTTTTAAACAAGAGTGTTACATCTCCCTAACCCTGAGTGCCTAAAAATAATCATGACAAAGTTTAAAAAACTATTTACTGCACAAACAGATATTTAAATGTAAAACAAATATGTTGTGTGTGACCATTTCAATGGTCAGTTCGGTATCAGTGTATACCTGTCTTACAACATATCACCGGCAATTTTATAGAAACCTTGTCACAGTAAAGTATACACATAAATGTATTAAAGGGCAGTATGAGTTGCTGTCAGTTACGAGAACTGGGTTTTACTATGTGGGCTGAAAATTACAGGTGTTTTCAAAACACAACTACCTGTCCTTCCACATGTCATGTTTGCTCTATTTGACTTGTTTATAAATGAAGTAATCTTGAACTGAACCAGAGCACATAAAAGCACATACACGCTGGTGTTGGGGAGGTAAGGTAGTTACCTCAATGTTACGCTCCCATTTTCAGCTCCATCCCTTTTAGCATCTCTTGTTACTGTGAGTATTAATACTTTCCTCATTAGACACAGTAGGAGTGAGCTAAGGCCAGTCCATCTCCACCCAGTTATTTGCTTATGCTCCAATGGAAATAAGTAGGTTGGTGGAATCAACACATGCATTTTCCTTAAACTGGCCTGTGAACAGTTTATTCCTAATGGTAACGTCTTCAGAGGTGAGAAAAGTAAGTTCCAGAAAGCAGTTTGAATACTTCAGTTATGTGGAGGGGGAGTCTCATGCTTTTATTTGAGAATAAAACAAACACTGAATGTGAATTCACCAGTTTTATGGGGCTTAAGGATATGTTTCCTGGCCTTTTCAGAATTTCCACATACTCGAAGGAACCTGGTGACCTTATAGCCACACCCAAAGCATCTTGTGGATACTGAAGAAAAAGGCCATTTATCCCACTTTTTAAGAATGATTCTTAGTTGTTATGGAAGCTGACAGTTATTAATGACATCAACAAGAGTTGAGGCAACTCTAAGAAACATCACAGGAGACAATATGCACTTTTATCCACCCACATAAAGTCACCTTGGTGGCATGCATCAAAAAGCTCTGCTCTACCTCCACGACCCACACAATTGCTAAAAGCTGTTAGTAGGACATGACCCTGGCATACCTGATAACTATTGGGCATCATTATACTTATTATCACAATAAGGCTGTGCAAGGTTTTCATTTTGAAGGGTCTGCATCAGGTTAGTGCTCTCTCACAAGGGAATATATGTAAGATGTGCATTTGATCTGTCATCTGACTCATGACATAGATGATCAGATGATAAAATGATAAATACATAAATAAAACATGAAGGGATCGACATTTTCAGTACTACTTTATTAAAACTTAAAACATTCATTCATTTGTGCAATTCTAGCACTTTATCAGATCTTCATTTCCTCTCCTAACATATAACAGCTTGTAACTCAGTGAACATTACAACAGTGGTTGCCTAGCACCACCATAACACCACAGAGCCCCGCGGGAAATATCGTTGTGTGAGTAATGACCTACAGACAACAGTACATGGACGCTTTGGACCAGTGTTATAAATACTTCCATATGGTGCAAAATACAGTCGTCTCACTCCTTTTTTGCGTATATATTGAATAAAAAAAAAAACGTAAATGGTAGTTCAGAGGAGTAACAGATGTTGCCTTATCTAATACAAAAGCTCTGAGTTTTTAACCTTTGTTCACAGAAATATGAGGGAGTTAGATTAGCCTCTCAGTGCACTAACCACTGGGAATGTCCGTTTTAACTCAATGACAATAAATACATAAATTAATAAATTAAATTAAATAAAAAAAGCTGCAGAAATCTTCCCTCTGGCTCCAGATTTATTTGGCATTTTAAGAGTTTAGCAGCAAAGCACTGCTGACTGTTCTTTCCTGTTGACATTTTGTAAATTGTGTAGTTCACTGTGTATATCATAAAACATTCCATACTGTATACTAATGCCTCAGAATATACACGATTATACTACTGTTGACAGTAGAAGAACTCACCAGTCACAATGTGACTGTGGAAAATTTTCAAAATAACAAACAGAAAAATTACAAAGCTGCCTTCACCAGTGAATTGTTCTATTTTGGACACCACCAGTTCTTTTTCTTTAGCTGCTAAATGCTTCACCTTATTTACCAGTGGGTTGCAGGTGGGTGCTGGGTAGTTTTTATCACACATTTCCACTGAAAACAGCTTTTACATTACACACCTAATTGTTGTTTTGTCCATTACTTAAAAAAAAAAAAAAAAAAAAAAAATGTTTAATGCAGCTTTAAAACTAAAATTCTTTTTTATTTTACTTGTTGTCACCACAACTTTAAAAAGTTTTCATTTTGCTATTCAACAGTGTACAGCAAAGTACAGTAAACTCCACTAAAACTGAACAATTACATTCCTGTCACTGCTTTTCATTATCAGGATTCACATTTTCAACATCAGCCAGAAAAGTGTCTCTCACATTCCTTTGTGGGACATTTATGAATTCATCATTGTTTTATTTACTTATTCTGAGCCATTCTGAGCCAATAGACAATACATAGGCTGACATGTTCACTGACTGAAAAGACTGAGATATAAACTCCATATCATTAAATTGCTGTACTAATAAACGCTGAAATAGTTAAAATAGTATAGAAGTGTTTTGCACATTAAATATTTTGCTAAGAATATCCACTGAGACGGTCGGTTTGCGAAAAGGCCCTGCAGAGGTAGAAGGAGAAATGGTAATGTGTAGGAGAAGGTAAGAAGAAAATTTGTGACATCATCCTCCCCACTGCTCACATCCAGACCAAACAGGGCTATGTGTCTGGTTTTCATTTACTTCTTTTTAACCCCACCCCCCACCACCCCCACCACCCCCCACCCCCACCCCTCCCTCCCTCTCGCTCAATCTCTCCCTTTCTTTCCCTCCTCTTTTTCTTTTTTCCCCCTGTCCTTTGGAGAAAGTGGGAGGAGGAAGTGAGAGGTGGCAGAGCTCCAGGAGTTTTGAAGTTTGTCCCATCCCTGCCTTGAACTCAGCACCACAGCTCCTCTGGTTTGAGACCGAGAGGGTGTCTGTCTCTTTCTGTCTCAACCATTTCCCCCTTTTACTCCGGACCCCTTTCTCTGTACATCTCTCATCAGTGATCTTATCACCGCTTTCTTTAGCTACCTACCTTCAGGAGGTGCTAGAAAAGCCAGCAAGAGGAATTTATCTGCAGGATAATGACCAAAAGTCTAGCTAGCAGTCATTTTACATAACTGATATTGTTTTTCTCCTTCAAAAACAAATACTGTGGAGTACAGCTACTTCAGCTCAGGGTAAGTTGGAACTTTTCTGTGTTGATGAATGTTGCAGAAAACATATGGATTCTTGAAAACCTCCTTCAGTTCTCACATTTTACTTGTTTAAGCCCTGACCTTGGTTGCACTATGTGTGGATTATATGTGGTGCATTGACCTGAGCATAGTCTCTAGTCATAACATGTAAGCTTATGACTGGTGTCATAATCACAGGGTTGCATGAAGTTGAGTTTTTGGCTTATAGCTCATAAATATCAAGCAGTATGCATTTAGCAGCATGGCTGAAACCTATACTTTAGTGGTGACAGTGCTGCAAGGGCAAGAGGTGAGCCATAGTTAGCCTGAAGGAGGAGACCTCAGCAAAGTTGTATGCGATGCATGTGAACAGAGAGGGGTGTGTGTACTCTCTTTTTCTTCTCAGAACGTTTTAAAGCACGATGCAATCTTGGTTCTTGCTAAGCTTAACACAGCGGTCACATAAGCATGTTGGGAGAAAATGTAAAATCCCGAGGTGCTGCATTTAAGGTGTTTAAATGGGACCCAGATCAATGTTACAGCTGCTTATTTAAGCCATTCAAAACATGTTAGCTATATTAGACCAGTACCATGCATCAAGGGCTAATTCTGCGAAATTACAATTTAGTAATACAATTAAATATGAACAGGATTTGTTAAAGTCCAAATTTTGAAAACCTCTACAACCACAACTGGAAGCTCCATAGAAGAGTAATTGATTGGGTAGATGTTTCCACTGCAGCAGTAGTCCAAAACCACACCCTCTGAAATGAGTGCAAGAGTGGAAAAGTGTGAAGAAAGTGTTTTCCACACTACAGGCCAGATGAACCAGGAGAACCAGCAGGTTTTTTTAGTCTATTGGACAAAAGAAATTGGGTGGGTGGGTAGGTGGCAGTGGGCTGCAGGGTTTAATGGACCAGGTGTAAGTCATCAATCTTCTACCTCCTGCACAACATTGCGTGGTGTGCATGTGGGATTTGGTACACTAATACAGTGACAACGTAACAAAATTACACTGGAAATTTGTCATAAAAATTTCTCATGAGCTTTTGCTTCCATGTACTTTTATGTTTGGTTGAGACCAGTTGCTGTGATACAGGGAGGAAGAACCTGGCCTCTGTTCAAGAGCGAGAGGAAAGTTGGTGTGCGCTCCAGATTTGGTTTTATTTGTTCTAAGTATTTTCACATAATTTACTACTAGCTTTATGACAACGCTACAGCTCCCTTTGGAAGCTAACATCTGAAAGTGCTATTGGCAAAAATTGATCAGGATGATTCTTGACAAAAGGATTTTTTTTATTTTGATTCTCGACATAAATCAGTATTAGCATGTTTTATGGTTAATCTGCTCTCTCCAGCTTTTTGTCTTTTTTCTCATGATACAGCACAGATGTTTGGAAGGTTGGGACATTTTTCAGAAAGATCTAGTCTCATAGTCACACAGCTCCAACATTTGTTTAGGAAACAATTATATTATAGTTGCAACAGATGCAAATAATTAATATCAGAGAATTAAAATGCACATCTTAGTTAAGCTGGTTTTGTCCAAACTCTTGACTGAAAAAAATATAGTGTAATAACTTGTTTGGGTCATATACATGAACTCACCTTTCTAACCCAGCTGTTAACAATGAGTATTGCATTTGTTGTTACAAGCCATGTCATCATTTGTTTCTTTTCTCCCATCCTAACCAATACAACATGAGTGTCAAGTTTAATACTTAAAATCGGCCAGCCTGCAGCCTTAAATTGGCCATGGTGCTTGAGCACACATCTGCTAGGTGTCAGACGAACTAATGCACCTCAGCTGTGTGAAGTGCCTGTCCACCTCCCCCTTCCCCCTAAACGTTATCATTGATCCTCCTCTCATCTGTGCCACACATGGCATGTTGTGTCACATCCTCCCAGCTGGTTGGGTGGGGGGGTTGGGGTTGGGTACGCAGGTCCACATAGTCTTGTGACTGTTTCATACATGTGGAGGTTGTATGCTGCCAGTCATACACACTGTATGTACAACTGGTAATTCCCTGACTGATACCACTGAGGGGCAGTGTAGAGCCATCTTACACTTAGAAAAAATCACGGTCAGTGTGGCCACACTTATCTAATTCATATTCATTTGTGTCAACAGTAATGTCTCATGCACAGAGAAACTGCTTTATGCATAATTACATCAGTAATTCCTGTTGACAGTAAAATTAATATTTACTAGGTTTCACGTTGTGTTCGTGTCGTAATAGTGTAGTGACAGTAATAATGTTAAGGCAGCTGCTGAAGCCCAGGGTGTGACGTGTGGTTTGCACATGAAGCATTCTTATTAGATGCATGTTGTCTTGGTTTAATTACAGTAGCTTAACTTGGTTACAAACTGAGTCCTCTTAATGTGTGTATGCTGATGTGAGCTTGATTTGCATCACCATTTATAATTAGAAACACAATGAAGACAAACATGAAATGACCAACAGCACCTGCATGCTCTTCTTATGACTGCTGTAGGATGTGACATCTGTTTTGTTGTGTGTCAGACTGAGGTCATAAAAATATTAAATACATACACAACATGACATCCCCTTCAAAGTTTCAGTTCTCTTAAAATAGGAAGCTATTGATTCACTGTGTTCAACACCTTGTTGCTAAACAACTTTCCTCTTATTGACAAAGCGCTGGAAAACCACAAAGAGAGAGATGGAAAATGTTGAGTTACAAATTGAGCAAGTTGAGGAAAATTGCAGAGTTTGATTTTTACTTTCTGTGGCCTTGTCTCTACAGGTGACCCCATTTCTTAAAAAAAACACACTGTGACCTCATATATAGGTGCTATAATATGTGCTCTCAGTGTAGTTACCATTGTGTAGTCTGGTAAAATGCACTTGGCTATATACTTGAGTCAAGCATCTGTATTTTGTAGCATTTGCTCACTGCCCTCTACAGGAAGTCTGTATAAAACAGGCGATGATAAGAATGTACAACTGATTGTTTCTATGAGATGAATCATGTCCTTCTTGTTCTGAAAAGTCCACAAGTGAAATTATCGACATCACTATCTGGTTACTGAAGCTATTGGGACTGTGTGCTGTGCTGCACTGTGAGCTAGTGTGAGTGTGCTTACTTGTGTGTTTGTGTGTGGTCTTTGCTATAAATGAGTGTGTGAGGTCCAGCTGCAAAAAACGTGCATCAACATGCAACAATGGGCACAAGCACCACCTATTTAATTTTGTAACATTAGAAGTAATACCACTGAGTGAGACATAGGTGACACACAGTTATACACAGCTGTGTGTATAACACTGTGTTCTCTGGTTCAGATCTTAAGAAGGACATTTTATAGGGCAGAGGCAGCAATTTACAGCATAACATAATTGCTCATAATGCTTTTGTTTTTAATGTTTGTATCAAAGAAAACAGGACTATCAATGCTACTTCTGCTTCCTCTGCTGTGGCAAGGGGAAGCCATAGTGTTGACACACTGGCCAGCCCTGGCAAGCTCTGTAAAGAAGTGGCTTTTGGGTGACCTGAAATCACATAAGCATGAGCGGAGAACACAAAAATATGTTACAATGTCCAGGAGACAGCTTAGATTTCCTTGAAATAAAGGAACTTGGTGATTTAGGCCCTACACCAACAACAGATTATCACAGAAAATATGTAGTGACCTCTATGGGCACAAATAGTGACCCTACATTGTTAGAATTCATTGTTGTAAAACAACTGGAGCTAATATATGGTATGACACACTGCTGCAGCAGCTCTGTAATAGTTTTAGTTGAGTAATTTTTCTTAGTCTTCTCTGACTTCTCTAGTCACATGGCTGATAGATGACCTCATCTGTATAAACACAAGACATGGAATATGTCGACATGTGGACTGGGGGATCCTCCAATTAGAGGATGACCCACTCTACCTCCTGAACCACAGCCTCCCCTAAAATGCGACTCAAAAAAAAAAAAAAAACTACATACGACAGACATGTGCTTTTAATTCATTATGTATTGAGGCTTTGGTTCTGCCTCAGTTGACCTATGGGCGTTTCCTTTCTTGTAAAAAGCTCTATTTTACTCAGCACCTTGGTAGGATAAGAGTGGACCTTGGTCCAGAAGCCACAATGCAAAGCAGCCTGTGCCATTATGTAATTTGGTCTGTGTTGCTCTTAGTTGTAATGGCTGTAATGATAAGCTCAAGTGACTGTATTAACATTACAGATTTCTCCATGATTCTCACAAGTGTGCTGTTGGAAGAAACACTAAAAACTGTTTTTTTGGGGTTAATTTCAAAGAGGACACCGTTAAAAAAAAAAAAAACAACAGTTGTCATATTAAGTGTTTTTAGTTGATTAGTGCTTTATTTATATATATATATATATATTTATACAAAAGCACATCTAATGATATCTGATAGATGAAAAGTACAAAAGTTATATGCTCCACTGCATTCTAGAAAATCAACTGTGTTATTCTTGCCTTTTCCACTAGAGATCATCTCAGTTATACCTTATTATTCATGTATTTTAACAATAAAATGGCATACAACCTCTAACATTTGAGAAACATTGTCATCTTTTAGTTCCAATAAAGCAGACATGCTTAAATAGATAAAATAATCCAACCACTGCTTGTCTCACTAAAGCTCCGGCCCCAGCAGTACTAGTAGCATTAATTGTCTGACAGTGGCATGTGGACTATTACATCTCCTGGCATTTTATTTTTCAGGATTACTTTATGTTATATTTGTGTTTATATGCTTATGTGAAAATCCACCCATGCTGCAGTCTGCCAGATCATAGCTGGAAGCTTGGTGGAGTTTGTTTCAGTTTTATGGCTTTGGCTTCTGTGTGTTAATCACTCTAGTGCTCCTGCTCTGGCTGCTCATGGGGTACTCCTGTATCCACATTATCACCTCAGGGTGGTGTCTAATTTAATAGGTTAGGTGTGTATGTATGTGGGTGTGCCCTGGGGATGTCTGGATGTTGTAAGAGTTGGTGAGTAAGGCTCTCCCTGGGCTGAGAAAAAATATTTAGGATTGATGAACTGTATTAGTAACCCACTTGAACACTGGTTAGGATAGTTGACAAGACAGATGTTACACACGGTATTTTATCTTATTCAAATTAGTGATATGTTTAAGGTTTGAAATGTTACAGGTTTACAATAACACAGTGAAGTACATCAATATTTGACCTAGCTTTCATTTTCTATGGGAAAAAAAACTTGAAGTAAATAGAACCTCCATCCCTCCTGGGAAAGTGAACTTTCCAGTCTGACATTCCAACACTCAAGCATACGTTATTGTGCAAGATGGAAAACTCAGTCCTTGCTAAACAGAGACGATTACCACAGAAGATTACTTACTAGTAGTTTTAACAACTGGATTTTATCATTTTCAGTCTTATCATACCTAGTCTGGGCCTTATGTCTGCTACAGTTACACTGATAATCGGTAATCATGTCAGTTGTGTGCACAAAAATTTAAAAAGTTAGAAGTCAGTTTTAAGTTTGTGATTTTGTCATTTTGAAGATTGGACAGGGGCACCTGATAATATTTTGTGATGAGTGTTGTGCAATTGGGATGTGGTGAAACTGCAGCAGTAGAATAACTTTCATGTTCTTGCATACACTACAAGAAACAGTGGACTGTTACATTCTTGGCTAAAACTTATGTGATTTCACATGTTTTATTTAGTGAAGCAATGCAGCAAAAATAGACAACTTTTTGAAACTCTGAGACCTTAAAAACTTTAAAGCATTTAATTTCTTTTGACATACTGATGAACTTTTCTGCAGTTTTATAGCTTTTAACTTTACTGAATCTTAAGTTTTAGAAGAAGACAACTGCCTTATTTTGTGCTTTTTGGCTCATGTTAAAAACCTTTTTTTCGTTTCTCATTTCACAGGTGTCCCCTTTGTTTCTTCTGAAGATGAGGAGACATTGGTTGTTACCCCTATGCGCCCTTCTGGGTGTCCTGTTCACAGGACTCCTTCCTAAACTTGATGCTCAAGAAGGTAAGATGAATAAATTTAATCTCAGATGATTTTTGTTTGCAATGATTTTCCCCCATTTTCAGCAGTTCTCAGTGAGATATGATTTGCTGGTCCAGAAATATTTCATATACATCTGAACCTGTTCAAATCTTAAAATGTTGAATTCATGGCTGTGATTATGTGATTCAAACAAAAAACAGAAGTGTATAAACAGTTTGTTTTCCATTCTAATGAGCATTGTAAAAAAGGGTAGAAAATTGAGGCCAATCAGATACTTTTTATTTAAAAAAAAAAAAAAAAAAGTAATGCTGTCAAACCTGAACACTAGAGTTGTATTTATGTTTTGATACCCACCACACAGAATCTTTTTCATTGGTCTTCACTCTCTTTTGAAGATTGTGCACAAGGGTTGCCAGCTGATATGTACTTTCTAGTGGATTCATCCTGGAGTATTGGAGAGGAGAACTTTGAGCATGTCAGACAATTTCTTTACAACTTGATACAATCACTGCACCAGGTTGGAGGGGAGAGGTTTAAATTTGCCCTTGTGCAGTACAATAACAGGCCTGAAACTGAGTTCCAGCTCAACAGTTATCCAACAACACAAGGCGTCCTGGCGCACATCAAGTCTATGTCTTACCGTGGTGGTGGCACTCGAACTGGCCTGGGCTTGGAATATCTGATACGTACACACTTAACCACTGCATCGGGCAGTCGTGCTGTTGAAGGAGCAGCCCAGGTGCTGGTGGTGCTAACAGACGGGCGCTCCCAGGATGACGTGTCTGAGCCAGCTCAGGTGCTGCGGCTGGCAGGTGTGGACGTGTTTGCAGTTGGAGTTCAGGATGCAGTGGAAATGGAGCTCAGGGAGATGGCTAGCCAGCCCCATGACACTCATGTGTTCAGTGTAGACTCTTTCCTGTCCTTGCGGGATATAATTCAAGATTTAGTTTTGGGGATTTGCGGCGCAGTAACCCGGTTAGGGGGTGCTCCCATTGCACAGGAGGCCCCTGTGACTGGAGGAGGGACAGGTAATAAAATGGGACCACTACTAAAACAATGTGTCTACATGTGCAGGAAGGAGCTGATGCATATGTGGTCATGTCTGAAATTTATTATTAACACATATGAGTGTTGTTTTTTTTTAACCACAATAACCTTTCACTATCAATCTGCAATATTAACATCACTTGTTTCATCTTACCACGTTCAATTTGTCCTTAATGCTCCTAAAAATCACAATACAGTGTGCATGTAATCTACACCCCTAATAATTGCACAGATCAATACTTCTACTCACACCAAATGCGGATTAAAGAAAAGGCACTTAAACAATGTGAGCATTCATAGATGCCTTTAAATGGCAGTTACTTAAGAAATGTGTTGGCATCAGCAAAAATTTTAGACACTATGCCCCTTTGTATTATATATAGCTGTAACTATAGGAGAGAGAGACAGCAGGTATACAGACAGCACCAAGATAAAATGGCAAAAACCAAGTCCCAATTATGCCTTAACCTTCAAAACATTACATCTCAAAATTAGAGAGCTTTTAACAAAAGCTAACCATGCATCACCGCTTGTGTGTCTTGCATATGTATGTTTGTCTTTATCAGTCACAATGTCTATCTGTGTAAGATATAGTATGTGCAATATTGTGTATTTGAAACAGTGATGAACTTGTCTGAAATCATCCTTGCCCTGCAGAAAAAGTACTCTGATAATGTTTTCATGTGTAGATATCCACAAACTTTTAGAAATAAATTGCAATCACCAATATAGAAGATTTTCCTCATCTTATATGGGTTCACATGAAACATGTTCTCAAGTACTATAAGGGCCAAGGATGGGATCACAAGGTCATAACTGGTCACTTTATCTGAGGTCCATAACAAGAGTCTGCATGGGATGGCTGAACTCAGTGGAGCTCATACAAATGACGTATCAAACATGCCTCGCTGAATACTTAATTCATTATCAGCGTATATCATTCATCAAGTATATTCAACCCATTTATTTATTTACAATTTGAAAGATTTTCAGCTCAAGTACCTGTAACTTAGTCATAGTAAACCTTGTTCAGTGTTTATAAACAAATGAAAGTAAAGTTATATTCACTTCTCTCTATGTTGAGTTGAAATCTGCCTTACTTTGGAAACATCAGTTTTTACAATATGTCTTTAAATTTTGGCCTCATTAAGTTGTATTAATGTATGTGTGTATACACACACACACACACACACACACACACACACAACACATTAATACTGACATAATGGCTGGTTGAAAAAAAATTGACGAATGAAAAACTACATACAGGGGAGAAATCAGCAAATTACATCACTTCAGGAAATTGCCATTTGTTTGTCTCCTTTGTTTCAGCCTACATGCAGTATGATGTGTTTTGCAATGTTGTTATTGATTTGTTCACTCTGAATGTTACTTGACACATGCAGTGACATGCTAGCACGAGTTCTTGATAAATTCTTTGTCTCTGTCTCACCATGTTAATGCTTTCACAAGTTCCATTTTGTTTTTTCTCTCTTTCTCCTTAAAGCGCAAGATTCAGCTGACCTAGTACTCTTAATTGATGGATCACAGAACGTTGGAGCTGCAAACTTCCCCTTTGTGCGTGATTTGGTTTTGAGAATCATTGAGCACCTTGATGTGGGCAGGGACACTGTTCGGGTGGCCTTGGCCCTGTACAATGCCAACCCAGAGATAAAGTTCTATCTAAATAGCTATGACAGCAAATCATCAGTCCTGGAAGCTGTGAAAGGCCTTGACTACCCAGGGGGTGATACGTCTAACCTGGGGGCTGCCTTGGAGGAAGTGGCCGAGAGCCTTTTGAGCGAAACAGCTGGGGGAAGGGCAGACGAGGGTGTGCCCCAGATGCTGGTGATTATTGGTGCTGGGCCATCCACTGATGATACTGGTGCTGGTGATCGGGCAATTAAGAGGGCTGGTGTTATCACATTCGGCATGGTGATTGGTGACACTGCGACTGCTGATCTGGAAGCAGTTGCTACAGACAAGTCTTTTGTCCTATCAGCCCCTGATTTCAGTACAGTGGCAAACTTGGGTGACCAAGTGCTCCCATACATTAACGGGGTGGTCCAACGCACCATTATAATTCAAAATGAGGTCACAGAAGGTATGTAACTTCTCTGTAAATGTTGGCTGGGGATTGTGATTGTGAAAAGGGACTTGCATTAAAAGCTTAAAATGTAATTGATATTTTGTGCAAGGTAAGATATTTGTGCTAAACTTGAAATTGTTATTCTCTCAAATGTAATAAGGGATATTCACAGAGATGGTTAAAATTAAAACAGAATTAAAATTAAAAGTATATATAAGGTTATATGTAAATTTTTGCTCTTGCTTCAAAGCCAATCTTAGCATCAACAGCTAGGAGAATTGTTATGAGTTCCTCATCGACTTTCAGCCTTTTACAAATTCAAAAGTAACAACTCCTGTTTCAACTCTTTCTATTTCTTTTACTTGATTGCTCCAACCAAATTAGCATGTTAACTAGCTATTCTGACCAGCTTGTGTTGTGATAACAAGTCACCGTAGTGTCCAGTCTGCCCTGAAGAAGTAATAATGCTCTGATAGTGTATTCTAACCTTTTATTTTGTACATACAAATATTGCTGATGCTCTTGATAATTAGAGCAATATCTGTATGACACACCTCCCTCTTTATAAAAAATACTCCAACACATCCCTGATATATCCCACTGCCATATTATGTATTTGGTGCCAAAGTCTGTGCAGTGGTGACCAGAAAGTGGACAACTGTGGGTCAATGGCATGATGCCATAACAAACAAACAGATCAGAAAAACAGAAACTTAAACATAGATCAGTGTGTTAAGAACTACCTGAAATGACCGAAACATTTGTGACATTTCAAGACAGTTTTTGGGGGAGGGAATCATGTCACCCTGTTGTCATCTTTATAATGTCTGGCTCCTTACAAGAAACCACATTCAGTGGCAGAGAAATTTTACATTTAGCACATTTTTCTCTTGTTAGTGTTCTCAACTTCAAATTTGACTAAGCTGAATAAACTACTTAACATACATCCTATTTCAGACATTTGTGTAAATTAAAAAGTGAGAAAGAAAAAGATTCAGCAAACATGGTGCTGAAAGATAAACATAAACTGAGCTTTTTTTTTGTAAAACTTAATTTACAAAGGGAAATATATAAATAACAAAAACACAGAAATCAGCTATTTACAATGTAGTCTATGCTTCTGTTGTTTTACAGTGCTTTTTCATTTTTAATTCTGTCAGTTAAACATGTTATTGAGCATTTTTTTTCTTTTTACAGCTATCTAAAGTAGTTGGTTAAAAGCTTTGTGAATAACCTTTAAGATGGAAATGCCCTTTTTGCTGATAACAGTATATCCCAAATAATTTAATAATTTCACCTAGCAGGGCATCATTAGCTGTTTATAGATTTATTATCAGAACGTTACTTCAAATTAACTTTTATTATCACATTCATATTGTTTCTTGTCTTTTCAGTGCTGACAGTTGGACAACGAGACATCATTTTTCTACTGGACAGTACAATGGGTTCGCAAACTCTCAACGCTGTACGCGAATTCATCAGGCGATTTGTTGATGGCATGCCAATTGGTCCAAATGAAGTTCAAGTGGGCGTTGCCCAATTTAGCAACACTCCACGACTTGATATCGAGCTCAATGAATTTGGATCAAGGGAGGCCCTGTCTACTGCTTTGGGCCGTATCAAACCAAGACCTGGAAACACAGTCAATATTGGAGCAGCCTTGGACTTTGTGCGGACAAATATGCTACAACCTGAAAAAGGCAGTCGGATCCAACAAGGGATACCCCAGCTTGTACTGGTACTGACCAGCAAAAGGTCCACTGACAGTGTTGAAGAACCTGCTAGGGCTCTGCAGCGATTGGGTGTACTGACATTGGCTGCAGGCTCCAAAGCTGCTACTCAGCAAGAGTTGAGACAGATTGCCTTTGCTGAATCTGCTGCAATCATGATGAAGGACTTCCGTGTACTGACTCAAGGCAGAATCAAGGCAGAGGCAAGACAGATTACTGATTTGCTCTCCACTTTAGCTGGGCTGGTGGTGACTGAAATACCAACTGAACCAGGTAATGCTTTCTTTTAATTTAATAAAATTCAAAGGTAAAGCAATAAAGGGACTGCCTGAACTTCTGTCTAAATGATGTACCAAGTCATGAACTACCCAACCAAAGTAAAATGGAAACGTATAGATGAATAACACATTTAAGGACCTCCATCTATCCATCTTCTACTGCTTTATCCTGCACTCAGGGTCATGGGACAATCTTGAAATCTTGAAAGGCACAAGAATGCACACTTGCAATGTATATGACAGGCTAATACAGTGCCTACCTGGATGATTTTACACCAAAAGTTGAACAGTTTTCCAGTTGTGAATCTGATGATTTTATGAAGCTGAGTATCCTACCACACAAGGTGGACATGATTAGCATACTTTGGTCAGAGGATTAGGACTGATTCTCACTACAGTTTGTATGAACCAGCACTGGTTGGCATATTGTGGTGCAAGATGCATGTTCACCACTTGGAGCAGGTTTACCCTGTCACCAATCACACTCTCAACTTAAAAATGACTTGTTCCACATGCACCCATACACTGCTCTGCTGGGCTTGTGCTGGGATATTTAACCTAACACATCACCTAACATGTAATAAATAACAATGTCAATGTCCATCCTTTGATCTAATGAGTAATTTTTTTGATTTTTGTGTTTTTCTGTAGTGGTGGAAATAACCACAGTGGAGACTCAAAAGGTGGTCAGGGACATTGTCTTCCTTGTCGATGGCTCCAACTACATTGGCAGCACTAACTGGCCCTATGTGAGAGACTTCATGATCAACGTGGTCAACCAGCTAGATGTACGTCCAGACAGAGTCCAGATTGGTCTTATGCAGTTTGCTGAAACTCCAAAAGTTGAATTCTATTTGAACAGCTATCAGACTAGGCAAGATGTTGTGGACAAAATCTCACAACTCAGGCTGACTGGGGGTTCAGTTTTGAATACAGGAGCTGCCATGCAACAGGCCCTTGGCACAATGTTTCGGCATTCGACTGGGTCACGCAGGAGGCAGGGAATCCAGCAGGTTTTGGTACTGATCACAGGTGGTCCAGCCCAGGATGAGCTCAAACGTGTTGCTGATCAGTTGGCACTGGATGGGGTTTTGACCTTCACAGTCAGTTCTGGGCAAGCTGATGATGCACTCCTGAGAACAGTTGCCTTTGTTACAGATTTGGCTTACCATGAAACAAGCTTCCGTAATTTTCCAGCTTTGGCAGAAGTAATCATGCCAAAGTTGACAACAGTGGTTGGTGATACAGATGTGTCAACAATCCCTGAGGAGCCTGGTGAGTTTCTATTAATAAAATGAAAAAAAGTTGTAATTAAGAAGTAAACACATGTTTCTTTTACTGATATAATTGTGTAATTAGGGTAATGAAGATTTCTAGTAAAAATTATTTTTGTGTATTTTTGTTTCCCCTCAGTTGTTCCTGGTGCTGAAAGGGATGTTGCATTCCTCATTGATGGCACAGACAATGTTCGGGCAGATTTTTCCTACGTCCGGGACTTTATCATTAAAGTAATTGAACCTCTTGACATTGGGGGTGACAGGGTACGAGTTGCAGTGGTTCAACACAGTGAGAGGCCAACACCGAGTTTCTACCTTAACTCTTATCAAACCAAAGATGATGTGATAAGAGCCGTCAGGGGGCTGACACCTATTGGTGGACGTAGCCTAAACACAGGATCTGCTCTAAGATTCATGAAGGACACCATCTTTTCTGAAACTTATGGTAGCCGGACAGCAAGAAGTGTCCCACAGTTTCTGATTGTTTTGGCTGGAGGCAAGTCCAGAGATAGTGTGAAGGAGCCTGCTGGTGTGCTGAAGACTGATGGAGTCGTACCATTTGGTGTTGGTGTCAAGGATGCAGACCCAAAGCAGATTGAGGCCATTTCACACAACCCCTCCTTTGCCTTCAAAGTGAGGGAATTCAGTGAGCTTAGCACCATACCACAAAGGCTGAACAACTATGTGAGCCTTCCAAAGGAACAGCTAACTGTCGTTCTACAGCAAGGTAAGAAAAACTTGTTTCTTGTGTGAATGTCAATCTTGTGCTAAAAATCACTGCCTCTATTGTTTCAATGAGAATAACTGTATCTTGTTTGTTATGTCTTAGAACAAAGTGATGAGATAAAAAGAGATATTGTGTTCCTACTGGATGGCTCTGATAACACAAGACATGGATTCCCAGACATAAAACTCTTTGTTAAGAGCATAGCAGAGAGACTGTCTCTCAGTAAAGGCCAAGACAGAGTGTCTGTGGTACAGTTTGCTGATAAACCTGAGGTCAACTTTTATCTAAATTCTCACAAGACAAAGGCTGATATAATAAATGCCATAGATAATTTAAGGCACAAAGGTGGAAATCGCTATAATATTGGTGAAGCTCTCCAATTTGTGAGGCACAGTGTCTTCACTTCCTCCACGGGCAGTAGGAGACTCGAAGAAGTTCCTCAAATTTTAATTCTGCTAAGTAGCAAACCATCTACTGATAATGTAAGAAGCCCAGCTTTTGCTCTGCGAGAGCATGAGATTGTGTCAGTGGGAATTGGAGTGGGAGATGCCAACCATTCAGAGTTGGAAATGATTGCCCTCACTCCTGGTTTTACATACAAGGTCACTGATTTCAACAAGTTGCCTTCAATCCAATCGCAACTTGTTGCAGCACTGAACATAAACAAAGATGATGAGGAAACCAAGGCTGGAACCTCTGACTTAGTAGGTAAGAATTCCACATTTTAATATACACCTAAACTGGACTACAGTATCACTTTTATGACTTTTTTCTTTCAAGTTTTACTTCCTATCTTTTTTTCTGACAATCTGGTTGACAATAAGATGATAATGAATCTTAGAGATATCTATTAGCTGTTGATTTATGAATACACTTACTAAAAATCCATTCTGTTTCAGAAAAATCTACCTTTCTTTCTTTAAGGCCTTCTATTATATAGCACTTGTTTGTGCTTTTTTCAGTGGTTTACTTTCATGTTAAATCCCCAAACTCAAAATGCATCTTTTTGACAAAAAAGATGGTTCTACTTTATCTTTCTTTTGGAAATGAGACTTTCAACACATCTGTGTTTTTATGCTCAATTTTTTATCTCTGAGTTTCTAACTTGCTCATGCTGATGAATATGCATGAGTGTGGAAGAGTCTTCAATGTGCAGTTCATGACTTATCTTTCTTTCTGTGTATTCATGTATTACCTTGTTGACACAGAGAGCAACAAAAGGGACTTAGTGTTTCTCCTTGATGGGTCGGATGACTCCAGAAATGGACTTCCTGCTTTTCGAGAGTTCATCAGAAGAATGGCAGAAGAGCTAGAAATTGATGAAAATAAGGTTCGAGTCGCTGTTGTTCTGTATAGCAATAACAGCACAGTTTACTTCAACCTAAAAACTCACAGATCTAAAAAGGCTCTCATCTATGCTGTAAGAAGCCTTCGCCATAAAGGAGGAAGAACTCGCAACACTGGAGCTGCACTTCAGTTTGTGCAGGACCATATTTTCACAGCTTCATCTGGGAGTAGACAAATTGAGGGTGTTCCCCAGATTCTGTTTTTACTGACTGGAGGCAAATCCAATGATGATATTTCTACTCCAGCTTTAGCACTTAAACAAACTGGCATTTTGGCTTTTGCCATTGGAATGAAAAAAGCTGAAGAGGACGAGCTTCAAAAAATTGCCTTCTCCCCAAGGTTCCTTTTCAGCCTGCCTGTCTTTGGTGAACTTTTGTCCATTCAGCCTGAAATAGCTAGATTTGTCCAGTCGGAAATACAATTTGAGGCCCCTGCTGTTGTAGGTAAGAAGTGTCCCTGATTTGTAGTTAAAGCTGGCTACCCACTTATTTTCTACTACAGGTCTTTCATTATTTGGGCAGCAATGAAACTGAATCCAACTTCTGATGGAAATCAGTCAATCAGTTTCATTTTCCTCAAGCTGTCTTCACTGGCTAGACAACATTTCTTGGTTATGCTGTTTCTCTGGCTCTCATCCTGTGTATCACTGAGAGTCTTTCTTGACAGCTCTTGACAGCAAATGTCATTTTTTCCAACTGATTCTTAAGCTCTTCCTTGAGCCAATGATGATGATCACATCATTGACCAAATATTTAGTTGAATCCTGAAAATCCTTCTGCTTTCTCTATCTTTCATTTGTGAAAGAGGATTATGCTTCTCATTAGTTTTGTCCACATTTGTTGATAATTTCCTGATCTAGCAAACTTTTGTTTATATATTCGCCTGGCATCTAACATATCATGCACTGCAGTAATTCATCTGAATTACAGTTACTCCAATGGCTTTACTAAACATCTAATATATTATGTTTGTACCACAATATATTGCAAACTGTGTGATATTTGTGTAATTATTAAACAAGGTTTTCCTGTTTTTTTTTAGTTGAATTAGAGTCCCCTCAAAGAGACATAGTCTTTCTAATGGATGGGTCAGATGACACACAGAGTGACTTCTCAGCAATGAAAAATTTTGTCCAAAGAGTGGTAGAAATGCTCCATGTTGGTGAGAAGAAAGACCGTGTTTCTGTGGTCCAGTATAGCAGAGATCCAGTGACACATTTCAGTTTGAACACCCACCCAATAAAAGAAGATGTCCTTAATGCTCTCCAAGAATTGAACCATAAAGGAGGCAGACCCCGCAATACTGGGGCAGCTCTGGACTATGTGAGAAATACTGCTTTTGCTGAGTCTTCAGGGAGTCGGCATCAAGAAGGTGTCCCTCAGATATTGATTCTGTTAAATGGTGGAAGATCTCAAGATGATGTTGCAAACGCAGCTGTGGCTCTAAAACGAGACAGAGTTGTTCCTTTCTGTGTTGGTACAAGAAATGCTGACATACTGGAGCTCCAAATGATTGCACATAACCCTTCGTATGCTTTCTCTGTGCGTCAGTTTGATGAAACTGGGAGCATCCAACAACAACTTGTATCATTTGTGAAAAGGGTGCCTCGACAACAGCCAAGACTAAAACCACAGAGTGTAATAGGTAAGATTATCTGTCTATCTATCAATCTTGAATAAGCTGATGCTTATATCTAACTAAGAATCATTTTTGTGTTTGTGAAAGGTTCTGCTGATCAAACGGAATCCATTCAACGTGATATTGTATTTTTACTGGATTCCTCAGATGAAATGCAAAATGAATTTCAAGTAATGGTTGGCTTTGTTGAGAGAATGATGGAAAAACTCAACATGGATGAAAACAATGATCGTGTTTCAGTTGTGCAGTACAGCAGGGAACCGTCTGTTGAATTTTTTCTGAACACATACAAAACACAGCAGGATGCTATAGACAATGTTCAAAATATAAGGCATAAAGGAGGGAGACCCCTTAACACTGGTGCAGCCCTCCAGTATGTCAAGGACAATGTTTTTGAAACGTCCTCTGGTAGTAGGCGTCAACAGGGTATCCCTCAGATTTTGATTGTCTTTACTGGTGGACAGTCGAATGATGATGTCAGACCTGCCATTCAAAGCTTGAGAGGAATTGGTGTGATGGTATTTGTGGTGGGAACAAAGAATGCAGATACCCTTGAAATTCAGTCCATTTCACAGGAAGCCAGTCAGGCTTTCTTTGCAGCAGATGCCAGTGATCTTTCAGGCATTGAACAACAAATCATTTTTGCCACCAAGAAGGGTGAAGCTTCTGGTGTGAAACAAGTATCATATGGTAAGATTGTGATACCTAGATCTATCACTGCATGCACAACTTCATCTATTGTGATACTGATGTAAATTTATGCATGTGGGATTACTGAACATTTATAGGAATAAAATACTTTATATCAACAAAAATGTCATCATCAACTTTTTTGTTAAAATGTGTATGATTACAGATTCCAGCAGAAGAGATTTTGTCTTTTTGCTTGATGGTTCTGATGATTCTCACCAAAGATGGCCAGATGTTAAAGACTTTATTCACAAAGTGGTGTCAAACTTAAACATTGATACAAACAAAGATCGTGTGGCGGTGGTTCAGTACAGTGACACAGCAGAAATCAGTTTTAACTTGGGACGTTATTCAACAGAGGATGATGTCCTTGATGCAGTGAGAGGTCTAATTCACAAAGGAGGTTATCCTCACAATATTGGAGCAGCTCTCCAGTATGTCAAGGACCATGTATTTACCTCCAAGCCAGAAAGCAGATCGATACTCATACTACTAAGTGGTGGAAGATCTGGAGATGATATAAGAGTCCCTGTCAGAATGCTGAGAGAAATTGGTGTCATCTTGATTGCAATTGGAACAGCTGATGCTGATACCCTAGAGCTACAGACAGTATCTCATGAACCCAGTTATGCACTCTCTATTACTGATTATGAGGAACTTCCTACTGTTACACAGGATGTATTGTCATTGCTGACAGAGACTTCCTACCACAAGGAGCAAACTGCTCCCACAAATGAATTAGGTAAGATCACATGTTCACCATTTTCACTAAAAGCATTGTTTAATAAAGAAAAAGGGGAATTGTGAATCATAGTTGACTGCCATTGTAGCTGCTTACCTGTTTGTTTGTTTGTTTTATTTTTTGTTGCAGATTCTAAGAAGAAAGACATAGTGTTTCTTATTGATGGATCATATGACTCACGGAATGGTTTTGAAGACATACGAAATTTTATGGAAAAAATCGTTGAGAGTGTAAATCTTGGTGATAATAGAGACCAAGTGGCTGTTGTTCAATATAGCCGTGATGCCACTGTAAATTTCTACTTGAATTCTTATTCATCCAAGAATGATGTCCTCAGTTTCATTAAAACAATGAGACATAAGTTGGGACGACCACTAAACCTTGGCAAAGCACTGACTTTTGTAAGAGACAATGTTTTTGCTGCTTCAGTTGGTGGCAGACAAGCAGAATCAGTCCCTCAGTATCTGTACGTATTTAGTGGTGGGAGATCAGGTGATGATGTCAGAGCTCCAGCACAGTCACTCAAGGAAAATGGAATAAAGATTTTCAGCATTGGAACAAAGAATGCTGACACTTTGGAAATGCAAACCATCTCGTTCACACCAGCACATTATTTTCATGTTGCAAACTTTAACAGTCTACAAAGTTTACATCCATCTGTTGAAGCGACATTGAGAGGCACACAAGAAACAACTGAATTTCCAACTATTATTGGTAAGAAGTACAATAAATACATTATAATCATATACTATGGATATATAAAATGTCTCTGTATACAGTGAAGGTGTTGGTTCTGTAAATTGTTTATCTGGACCCATTTCAGATGCATTTTCAGCAGGAGATGTTCAGAAGGCAGATGTTGTTTTTCTTCTTGATGGATCTAATGAAATGCAAGGAAGTGAAAGACAAATTTTGGATTTTGTCAAAGAGTTTGTCAAGAAAATGGATGTTGGTCCAAACAAAGTGCAAATTGCTTTGATTCAATACAGCATGGAGCCTACAGCTGATTTTCTACTGAACACATACTCAGTGAAGGACAGTATCATGAGACATTTGAGCAATGTAAAACTAAAAGGAGGGTACACTGTGAACACTGGTGTAGCCCTTGATTTTGTGAAGAACAGTGTACTGACTGCTTCATCTGGAAGCAGAGCCCTGCAGGGAGTCCCACAGATACTGATTCTCTTAAGTGGGAGAAAGTCAGAAGATGATGTCTTGGGTCCAGTGGGCAGACTTAGAAAAATTGGAACTGCTGTTTTCAGTGTTGGAGTTGATAATGCAGATAGACTGGAAATGAAACAACTAGCACACAGTCCAGGAGCAGATTATTTTATTGAGGAGAAATCTGACTTTCCTCTGGTAAGAGAACAATTGTTCTCAGCCATTGCATCTTACAAGGGCACTGGTAATCCAGTTGTAGGTGAGCAAATTATTAATTTCTCTTGTTAATGTATATGTGTTTCAAAATTCTAAAACTGCAATTCAATTGATGAAACTCAGATTAAGATAACTGACATGACTGTGGACTTTTCTAGGTGCAAGCTCCAATGTGAAAAGAGATATTGTCTTTCTCGTTGATGGATCTGATGATGTCAGGAGTAGATTCTCTGCTATCCGTGGATTTGTTGCACAAATGGTTGACAGCTTTGATCTGGATCAAGGAAAAGATAAAGTTGCTCTTGTACAATATAGCAGCAATGCTGAACTCAATTTCAATCTGAATACTTACAACACAAGAGATGATGTTCTCAAACATGTTGCAAACCTAAAACCAAAAGGTGGAAGACCACAGTATATTGGAGCAGCACTGCAGTTTGTGAAGGATAATGTCTTTGTTTCAAATGCTGGAGGTCGACATCATGAAGGTGCAAAGCAGATACTTGTCATACTGGCTGGCGGAAGATCCAGAGATTCTCCAAGAGGCCCAGCCAGTATGCTAAAGGCTGCAGGGGTTGTCACATTTGCAGTTGGATCTAGAATGTCAAATTCAGCTGAGATGCAAATTATTTCCTCTGATGCAAATTATGCTTATTTAGTTCCTGATTTTGTAAATCTTCCTCGTATCCAACAAAGTTTGATGACTTATCTTGCTCAAGTGGGAGTTGAGGAGGAAACAGGTAAGAATTTAGAATATTTAACAATACATTGAATTACCAAATAAATTTAGGATGTTGATTTTAAATAATTTTGATAATTGTGAGTAACATAGATATATTTTTTATCAATCATATCTATTTTCTTTAACAGAGAAAAGTGATGAAAAAAGAAGAGATATCGTTTTCCTTATGGATGGATCTGATAATACCAGAACTGCTTTTTCAGCGATTCAAGATTTTTTGTACCAAGTAATAGAACGATTTGACATTGGACAAACGAAAGACAGAGTGGCTGTAATTCAGTTTAGCAATGTGGCAAAAGCTAATTTCTTTTTAAATTCATTCATGAGGAAGGAAGATGTTTTAACAGCTGTCAGAAGGCTCTCACACAAAGGTGGACGACCTCTCAAGATGGGTTCAGCTCTAAAATATGTTAAAGAAAATGTATACACAGCTGCCTCAGGGAGCAGATCCACAGAAAATGTGCCTCAAATTCTTGTGGTTTTGAGTAGTGGACCATCAAGTGACAGTGTGGATTTGCCTGTTGCTTCTCTAAAAGACAGTGGTGTCACAATCTTAACTATTGGAGTAAAAAACTTTGACCACAAGGAAATGCAAAAGATATCCCATGCTACAAGTTACAGTTTATCAGTTTCTGACATGGCTGAACTTTCAAATTTACAAGAACAAGTGGTTGCTGCAATAAGAGCTGAAAAAATTGAAGAAAATTCAAAAGCAGAAGTGACTGGTAAGAAAATGCCACATTGGAAGGTTTATGAATGGATGAGCGCTGGATTAGTGTTGAATGAAAAAATAAATTTAAAAAAGGAGGAAAGTCTATAAATGTAAATGGCAGAAGATAATGTTTAAAATATGTGTGATCATTGATGTTCATACAAATGTTGTGTTGACTTTTTGACATTAGATGATGACAGTATCAGTTACACTGATGGAAAGAAATGAAGTCTAATAGTAGATCAGCCCTCCGTGTGTGCATTAGAAGACAGGTTGTGTTGTGCTTGCCTGCTTTTCCAAAATGAAGTAACCAGTGCTAGGTGCGGTCAGGAGAATTCCAGTCGTGAAGGGATGTGAAAAGATAGCTTACCATGTGTTGACTAGTTCACAAACGTACGTTGTTCAAAGGTGTTTATTTTTTGTCGTCCCATCTTTCACAGTTGACACTGCCAAAAAGGATGTCGTATTCCTTCTGGATGGCTCCGATGGCACTAGATATGGCTTCCCTGCCATGCGTAATTTTGTTGAGAAAGTGGTGGAGAAACTCAATGTGGGAGAAAACAAGGACCATGTCTCTGTGGTCCAGTACAGCAGAGATGCAGAGGTCCAATTCTATCTGAACACATACACCACAAGAAAGGATATTGTGGACTCAGTCAGAGGGCTGAGACACAGAGGTGGCACACCCCTGAACACTGGGGCAGCCCTCCAGTACATCAAGGACAATGTCCTTACAAACTCCTCCGGGAGTAGGCGCCTGCAAGGTGTTCCGCAGATGGTGATCCTGCTAAATGGTGGAAGGTCCTCTGACAATGTAGACAGCCCAGCGTCTGCACTCAAACAGCAGGGCGTCTTTGTGATTGGCATTGGCACCAGGGCATCTGACATGAGCGAGCTGCAGAAGATATCGTACGAACCCGCTCTGGCTCTCTCAGTCTTAGAGTTCACTGACCTCCCCAGTGTCCAAGAGCAGCTCTCCTCTGCAATGAGCACAGCGCTAGTGAGGGCCACGCCCATGACGCCAACAGTAACGGGTAAGAAAGTGACGGATTTTCACATTCCTAGAACAGTGTAGGACGCAAACTGAAATGCACCAAAGTGTATGTCATTAACAATAGGTCAGGTATTGCAGCTCTGACAAAGCAGTTGTGTCGGCTTTGGCAGAGCAAAGCGGGCTTGAGCTTTTACAATAAGAATTTGACAGAGGAAACGTTTGACACATGAACCTAATAATGTCCCAATTCTTATGTTCCCTAGTGGAGAAACGGCTACAGGGCAGAGATATTGTGTTCTTGTTGGATGGATCTGATAGTACAAGAAGTGGATTTTCAGATATGAGAGACTTTGTTGAAAGAGTAGTAGAGACACTCAGCGTGGATGACAACAAAGACCGTGTCTCAGTGGTTCAGTACAGCAGAGATCCATCTGTCCAATTCTACCTGAACACATACACCACAAAAGGCGAGATCCTTGACACTGTGAGAGGTTTGAGACACAAAGGCGGAAGACCCCTCAACACTGGAGTAGCTCTCCAGTACTTGAGGGATAATGTGTTCACGGCCTCTGCCGGAAGCAGGCGCCTGGAAGGAGTCCCCCAGGTCCTGGTATTGCTGAGTGGCGGAAGGTCTTTTGATTCTGTTGACGCCCCCGCCTCTGCTCTCAAACAGCTGGGTGTCTTGACCTTTGCCATTGGGGCCAAGAACTCTGATAGCGGGGAACTGCAGAAGATAACCCGCGATCCCAGCCGCGCTCTATCTGTGTCTGAATTCAGAGACCTTCCCAGCGTCCAACAGCAGGTTGAGTCCTCGGTGGAGGCTGCGGTTATTGAAGTCACCCCAGAATCACCAACTGTGATGGGTACGTTGACAGCAACAACCTCTCTCCCGGGGGGCCTACAGTGGCCGTGTATCAATCACACTGAGGGAAGGAAATGAAGTCTAATAGTAGATCGGCTCTCCGTGTGTGCATTAGAAGACAGGTTGTGTTGTGTTTGCCTGCTTTTCCAAAATGAAGTAGCCAGTGCTAGGCGTGGTCAGGAAAATTCCAGTCGTGAAGGGATGTGAAAAGATAGCTTACCATGTGTTGACTAGTTCACAAACGTACGTTGTTCAAAGGTGTTTATTTTTGGCAGAGCTGCAGAAGATATACGTGCAGACCGCTCTGGCTCTCTCTCTCAGTCTTAGAGTTCACTGACCTCCCAGTGTCCAAGAGCAGCTCTCCTCTGCAATGAGCACAGCGCTAGTGAGGGCCACGCCCATGACGCCAACAGTAACGGGTAAGAAAGTGACGGATTTTCACATTCCTAGAACAGTGTAGGACTATGAAACTGAAATGCACCAAAGTGTATGTCATTAACAATAGGTCAGGTATTGCAGCTCTGACAAAGCAGTTGTGTCGGCTTTGGCAGAGCAAAGCGAAACTTGAGCTTTACAATAAGAATTTGACAGAGGAAACGTTTGACACATGAACCTAATAATGTCCCAATTCTTATGTTCCCTAGTGGAGAAAGCAGCTACTGGGCAGAGATATTGTGTTCTTGTTGGATGGATCTGATAGCACAAGAAGTGGATTTTCAGATATGAGAGACTTTGTTGAAAGAGTAGTAGAGACACTCAAGCGTGGATGACAACAAAGACCAGGTGTCTCAGTGGTTCAGTACAGCAGAGATCCATCTGTCCAATTCTACCTGAACACATACACCACAAAAAGGCGAGATCCTTGACACTGTGAGAGGTTTGAGACACAAGGCGGAGAAGACTCCTCAACAACACTGAGCTCTCAGTACTTGAGGATAATGTGTTCACTGGCCTCTGCGGAAGCAGGCGCCTGGAAGGAGTCCCCAGGTCCTGGTATTGCTGAGTGGCGGAAGGTCTTTTGATTCTGTTGGCGCCCCTCTGCTCTCAAACAGCTGGGTGTCTTGACCTTTGCCATTGGGGCCAAGAACTCTGATAGCGGGAACTGCAGAAGATAACCCTTGATCCCAGCAGCGCTCTATCTGTGTCTGAATTCAGAGACCTTCCCAGCGTCCAACAGCAGGTTGAGTCCTGGGTGGAGTCTGCGGTTATTGAAGTCACCCCAGAATCACCAACTGTGATGGGCATCGTTGACAGCAACAGCCTCTCTCGGGGCCTACAGTGGCCGTGTATCAATCACACTGAGGGAAGGAAATGAAGTCTAATAGTAGATCGGCTCTCCGTGTGTGCATTAGAAGACAGGTTGTGTTGTGTTTGCCTGCTTTTCCAAAATGAAGTAGCCAGTGCTAGGCGTGGTCAGGAGAATTCCAGTCGTGAAGGGATGTGAAAAGATAGCTTACCATGTGTTGACTAGTTCACAAACGTACGTTGTTCAAAGGTGTTTATTTTTTGTCTTCCCATCTTTCACAGTTGACACTGCCAAAAAGGATGTCGTATTCCTTCTGGATGGCTCCGATGGCACTAGATATGGCTTCCCTGCCATGCGTAATTTTGTTGAGAAAGTGGTGGAGAAACTCAATGTGGGAGAAAACAAGGACCGTGTCTCTGTGGTCCAGTACAGCAGAGATGCAGAGGTCCAATTCTATCTGAACACATACACCACAAGAAAGGATATTGTGGACTCAGTCAGAGGGCTGAGACACAGAGGTGGCACACCCCTGAACACCTGGGCAGCCCTCCAGTACATCAAGGACAACGCGTCCTTACAAACTCCTCCGGGAGTAGGGCGCCTGCAAGGTGTTCCGCAGATGGTGATCCTGCTAAATGGTGGAAAGGTCCTCTGACAATGTAGACAGCCCAGCGTCTGCACTCAAACAACAGGGCGTCTTTGTGATTGGCATTGGCACCAGGGCATCTGACATGAGCGAGCTGCAGAAGATATCGTGCGAACCAGCTCTGGCTCTCTCAGTCTTAGAGTTCACTGACTCCCCAGTGTCCAAGAGCAGCTCTCTCTCTGCAATGAGCACAAGCGCTAGTGAGGGCCACGCCATGACGCCAACGTAACAATGTAAGAAAGTGACGGATTTTCACATTCCCTAGAACAGTGTAGGGCGCAAACTGCAAGCCTTATTTTTGTCTTCCCATCTTTCACAGTTGACACTGCCAAAAAGGATGTCGTATTCCTTCTGGATGGCTCCGATGGCACTAGATATGGCTTCCCTGCCATGCGTAATTTTGTTGAGAAAGTGGTGGAGAAACTCAATGTGGGAGAAAACAAGGACCGTGTCTCTGTGGTCCAGTACAGCAGAGATGCAGAGGTCCAATTCTATCTGAACACATACACCACAAGAAAGGATATTGTGGACTCAGTCAGAGGGCTGAGACACAGAGGTGGCACACCCCTGAACACCGGGGCAGCCCTCCAGTACATCAAGGACAACGTCCTTACAAACTCCTCCGGGAGTAGGCGCCTGCAAGGTGTTCCGCAGATGGTGATCCTGCTAAATGGTGGAAGGTCCTCTGACAATGTAGACAGCCCAGCGTCTGCACTCAAACAGCAGGGCGTCTTTGTGATTGGCATTGGCACCAGGGCATCTGACATGAGCGAGCTGCAGAAGATATCGTACGAACCCGCTCTGGCTCTCTCAGTCTTAGAGTTCACTGACCTCCCCAGTGTCCAAGAGCAGCTCTCCTCTGCAATGAGCACAGCGCTAGTGAGGGCCACGCCCATGACGCCAACAGTAACGGGTAAGAAAGTGACGGATTTTCACATTCCTAGAACAGTGTAGGACGCGCAAACTGAAATGCACCAAAGTGTATGTCATTAACAATAGGTCAGGTATTGCAGCTCTGACAAAGCAGTTGTGTCGGCTTTGGCAGAGCAAAGCGGGCTTGAGCTTTTACAATAAGAATTTGACAGAGGAAACGTTTGACACATGAACCTAATAATGTCCCAATTCTTATGTTCCCTAGTGGAGAAACGGCTACGGGGCAGAGATATTGTGTTCTTGTTGGATGGATCTGATAGTACAAGAAGTGGATTTTCAGATATGAGAGACTTTGTTGAAAGAGTAGTAGAGACACTCAGCGTGGATGACAACAAAGACCGTGTCTCAGTGGTTCAGTACAGCAGAGATCCATCTGTCCAATTCTACCTGAACACATACACCACAAAAGGCGAGATCCTTGACACTGTGAGAGGTTTGAGACACAAAGGCGGAAGACCCCTCAACACTGGAGTAGCTCTCCAGTACTTGAGGGATAATGTGTTCACGGCCTCTGCCGGAAGCAGGCGCCTGGAAGGAGTCCCCCAGGTCCTGGTATTGCTAAGTGGCGGAAGGTCTTTTGATTCTGTTGACGCCCCCGCCTCTGCTCTCAAACAGCTGGGTGTCTTGACCTTTGCCATTGGGGCCAAGAACTCTGATAGCGGGGAACTGCAGAAGATAACCCGCGATCCCAGCCGCGCTCTATCTGTGTCTGAATTCAGAGACCTTCCCAGCGTCCAACAGCAGGTTGAGTCCTCGGTGGAGTCTGTGGTTATTGAAGTCACCCCAGAGTCACCAACTGTGATGGGTACGTTGACAGCAACAGCCTCTCTCCCGGGGGCCTACAGTGGCCGTGTATCAATTACACTGAGGGAAAGAAATGAAGTCTAATAGTAGATCGGCTCTCCGTGTGTGCATTAGAAGACAGGTTGTGTTGTGCTTGCCTGCTTTTCCAAAATGAAGTAGCCAGTGCTAGGTGCGGTCAGGAAAATTCCAGTCGTGAAGGGATGTGAAAAGATAGCTTACCATGTGTTGACTAGTTCACAAACGTACGTTGTTCAAAGGTGTTTATTTTTGTCTTCCCATCTTTCACAGTTGACACTGCCAAAAGGATGTCGTATTCCTTCTGGATGGCTCCGATGGCACTAGATATGGCTTCCCTGCCATGCGTAATTTTGTTGAGAAAGTGGTGGAGAAACTCAATGTGGGAGAAAACAAGGACCGTGTCTCTGTGGTCCAGTACAGCAGAGATGCAGAGGTCCAATTCTATCTGAACACATACACCACAAGAAAGGATATTGTGGACTCAGTCAGAGGGCTGAGACACAGAGGTGGCACACCCCTGAACACCGGGGCAGCCCTCCAGTACATCAAGGACAACGTCCTTACAAACTCCTCCGGGAGTAGGCGCCTGCAAGGTGTTCCGCAGATGGTGATCCTGCTAAATGGTGGAAGGTCCTCTGACAATGTAGACAGCCCAGCGTCTGCACTCAAACAGCAGGGCGTCTTTGTGATTGGCATTGGCACCAGGGCATCTGACATGAGCGAGCTGCAGAAGATATCGTACGCACCAGCTCTGGCTCTCTCAGTCTTAGAGTTCACTGACCTCCCCAGTGTCCAAGAGCAGCTCTCCTCTGCAATGAGCACAGCGCTAGTGAGGGCCACGCCCATGACGCCAACAGTAACGGGTAAGAAAGTGACGGATTTTCACATTCCTAGAACAGTGTAGGACGAAAACTGAAATGCACCAAAGTGTATGTCATTAACAATAGGTCAGGTATTGCAGCTCTGACAAAGCAGTTGTGTCGGCTTTGGCAGAGCAAGACGGGCTTGAGCTTTTACAATAAGAATTTGACAGAGGAAACGTTTGACACATGAACCTAATAATGTCCCAATTCTTATGTTCCCTAGTGGAGAAACGCGACTACGGGCAGAGATATTGTGTTCTTGTTGGATGGATCTGATAGTACTAGAAGTGGATTTTCAGATATGAGAGACTTTGTTGAAAGAGTAGTAGAGACACTCAGCGTGGATGACAACAAAGACCGTGTCTCAGTGGTTCAGTACAGCAGAGATCCATCTGTCCAATTCTACCTGAACACATACACCACAAAAGGCGAGATCCTTGACACTGTGAGAGGTTTGAGACACAAAGGCGGAAGACCCCTCAACACTGGAGCAGCTCTCCAGTACCTGAGGGATAATGTGTTCACGGCCTCTGCCGGAAGCAGGCGCCTGGAAGGAGTCCCCCAGGTCCTGGTATTGCTAAGTGGCGGAAGGTCTTTTGATTCTGTTGACGCCCCCGCCTCTGCTCTCAAACAGCTGGGTGTCTTGACCTTTGCCATTGGGGCCAAGAACTCTGATAGCGGGGAACTGCAGAAGATAACCCGCGATCCCAGCCGCTCTCTATCTGTGTCTGAATTCAGAGACCTTCCCAGCGTCCAACAGCAGGTTGAGTCCTCGGTGGAGTCTGCGGTTATTGAAGTCACCCCAGAATCACCAACTGTGATGGGTACGTTGACAGCAACAACCTCTCTCCCGGGGGGCCTACAGTGGCCGTGTATCAATTACACTGAGGGAAGGAAATGAAGTCTAATAGTAGATCGGCTCTCCGTGTGTGCATTAGAAGACAGGTTGTGTTGTGCTTGCCTGCTTTTCCAAAATGAAGTAGCCAGTGCTAGGTGCGGTCAGGAAAATTCCAGTCGTGAAGGGATGTGAAAAGATAGCTTACCATGTGTTGACTAGTTCACAAACGTTCGTTGTTCAAAGGTGTTTATTTTTTGTCTTCCCATCTTTCACAGTTGACACTGCCAAAAAGGATGTCGTATTCCTTCTGGATGGCTCCGATGGCACTAGATATGGCTTCCCTGCCATGCGTAATTTTGTTGAGAAAGTGGTGGAGAAACTCAATGTGGGAGAAAACAAGGACCGTGTCTCTGTGGTCCAGTACAGCAGAGATGCAGAGGTCCAATTCTATCTGAACACATACACCACAAGAAAGGATATTGTGGACTCAGTCAGAGGGCTGAGACACAGAGGTGGCACACCCCTGAACACCGGGCAGCCCTCCAGTACATCAAGGACAACGTCCTTACAAACTCCTCCGGGAGTAGGCGCCTGCAAGGTGTTCCGCAGATGGTGATCCTGCTAAATGGTGGAAGGTCCTCTGACAATGTAGACAGCCCAGCGTCTGCACTCAAACAGCAGGGCGCCTCTTTGTGATTGGCATTGGCACCAGGGCATCTGACATGAGCGAGCTGCAGAAGATATCGTACGCACCAGCTCTGGCTCTCTCAGTCTTAGAGTTCACTGACCTCCCCAGTGTCCAAGAGCAGCTCTCCTCTGCAATGAGCACAGCGCTAGTGAGGGCCACGCCCATGACGCCAACAGTAACGGGTAAGAAAGTGATGGATTTTCACATTCCTAGAACAGTGTAGGACGCAAACTGAAATGCACCAAAGTGTATGTCATTAACAATAGGTCAGGTATTGCAGCTCTGACAAAGCAGTTGTGTCGGCTTTGGCAGAGCAAAGCGGGCTTGAGCTTTTACAATAAGAATTTGACAGAGGAAACGTTTGACACATGAACCTAATAATGTCCCAATTCTTATGTTCCCTAGTGGAGAAACGGCTACGGGGCAGAGATATTGTGTTCTTGTTGGATGGATCTGATAGTACTAGAAGTGGATTTTCAGATATGAGAGACTTTGTTGAAAGAGTAGTAGAGACACTCAGCGTGGATGACAACAAAGACCGTGTCTCAGTGGTTCAGTACAGCAGAGATCCATCTGTCCAATTCTACCTGAACACATACACCACAAAAGGCGAGATCCTTGACACTGTGAGAGGTTTGAGACACAAAGGCGGAAGACCCCTCAACACTGGAGCAGCTCTCCAGTACCTGAGGGATAATGTGTTCACGGCCTCTGCCGGAAGCAGGCGCCTGGAAGGAGTCCCCCAGGTCCTGGTATTGCTAAGTGGCGGAAGGTCTTTTGATTCTGTTGACGCCCCCGCCTCTGCTCTCAAACAGCTGGGTGTCTTGACCTTTGCCATTGGGGCCAAGAACTCTGATAGCGGGGAACTGCAGAAGATAACCCGCGATCCCAGCCGCGCTCTATCTGTGTCTGAATTCAGAGACCTTCCCAGCGTCCAACAGCAGGTTGAGTCCTCGGTGGAGTCTGTGGTTATTGAAGTCACCCCAGAGTCACCAACTGTGATGGGTACGTTGACAGCAACAGCCTCTCTCCCGGGGGCCTACAGTGGCCGTGTATCAATTACACTGAGGGAAAGAAATGAAGTCTAATAGTAGATCGGCTCTCCGTGTGTGCATTAGAAGACAGGTTGTGTTGTGCTTGCCTGCTTTTCCAAAATGAAGTAGCCAGTGCTAGGTGCGGTCAGGAAAATTCCAGTCGTGAAGGGATGTGAAAAGATAGCTTACCATGTGTTGACTAGTTCACAAACGTACGTTGTTCAAAGGTGTTTATTTTTTGTCTTCCCATCTTTCACAGTTGACACTGCCAAAAAGGATGTCGTATTCCTTCTGGATGGCTCCGATGGCACTAGATATGGCTTCCCTGCCATGCGTAATTTTGTTGAGAAAGTGGTGGAGAAACTCAATGTGGGAGAAAACAAGGACCGTGTCTCTGTGGTCCAGTACAGCAGAGATGCAGAGGTCCAATTCTATCTGAACACATACACCACAAGAAAGGATATTGTGGACTCAGTCAGAGGGCTGAGACACAGAGGTGGCACACCCCTGAACACCGGGGCAGCCCTCCAGTACATCAAGGACAACGTCCTTACAAACTCCTCCGGGAGTAGGCGCCTGCAAGGTGTTCCGCAGATGGTGATCCTGCTAAATGGTGGAAGGTCCTCTGACAATGTAGACAGCCCAGCGTCTGCACTCAAACAGCAGGGCGTCTTTGTGATTGGCATTGGCACCAGGGCATCTGACATGAGCGAGCTGCAGAAGATATCGTATGCACCAGCTCTGGCTCTCTCAGTCTTAGAGTTCACTGACCTCCCCAGTGTCCAAGAGCAGCTCTCCTCTGCAATGAGCACAGCGCTAGTGAGGGCCACGCCCATGACGCCAACAGTAACGGGTAAGAAAGTGATGGATTTTCACATTCCTAGAACAGTGTAGGACGCAAACTGAAATGCACCAAAGTGTATGTCACTAACAATAGGTCAGGTATTGCAGCTCTGACAAAGCAGTTGTGTCGGCTTTGGCAGAGCAAAGCGGGCTTGAGCTTTTACAATAAGAATTTGACAGAGGAAACGTTTGACACATGAACCTAATAATGTCCCAATTCTTATGTTCCCTAGTGGAGAAACGGCTACGGGGCAGAGATATTGTGTTCTTGTTGGATGGATCTGATAGTACTAGAAGTGGATTTTCAGATATGAGAGACTTTGTTGAAAGAGTAGTAGAGACACTCAGCGTGGATGACAACAAAGACCGTGTCTCAGTGGTTCAGTACAGCAGAGATCCATCTGTCCAATTCTACCTGAACACATACACCACAAAAGGCGAGATCCTTGACACTGTGAGAGGTTTGAGACACAAAGGCGGAAGACCCCTCAACACTGGAGCAGCTCTCCAGTACCTGAGGGATAATGTGTTCACGGCCTCTGCCGGAAGCAGGCGCCTGGAAGGAGTCCCCCAGGTCCTGGTATTGCTAAGTGGCGGAAGGTCTTTTGATTCTGTTGGCGCCCCGCCTCTGCTCTCAAACAGCTGGGTGTCTTGACCTTTGCCATTGGGGCCAAGAACTCTGATAGCGGGGAACTGCAGAAGATAACCCGCGATCCCAGCCGCGCTCTATCTGTGTCTGAATTCAGAGACCTTCCCAGCGTCCAACAGCAGGTTGAGTCCTCGGTGGAGTCTGTGGTTATTGAAGTCACCCCAGAGTCACCAACTGTGATGGGTACGTTGACAGCAACAGCCTCTCTCCCGGGGGCCTACAGTGGCCGTGTATCAATTACACTGAGGGAAAGAAATGAAGTCTAATAGTAGATCGGCTCTCCGTGTGTGCATTAGAAGACAGGTTGTGTTGTGCTTGCCTGCTTTTCCAAAATGAAGTAGCCAGTGCTAGGTGCGGTCAGGAAAATTCCAGTCGTGAAGGGATGTGAAAAGATAGCTTACCATGTGTTGACTAGTTCACAAACGTACGTTGTTCAAAGGTGTTTATTTTTTGTCTTCCCATCTTTCACAGTTGACACTGCCAAAAAGGATGTCGTATTCCTTCTGGATGGCTCCGATGGCACTAGATATGGCTTCCCTGCCATGCGTAATTTTGTTGAGAAAGTGGTGGAGAAACTCAATGTGGGAGAAAACAAGGACCGTGTCTCTGTGGTCCAGTACAGCAGAGATGCAGAGGTCCAATTCTATCTGAACACATACACCACAAGAAAGGATATTGTGGACTCAGTCAGAGGGCTGAGACACAGAGGTGGCACACCCCTGAACACCGGGCAGCCCTCCAGTACATCAAGGACAACGTCCTTACAAACTCCTCCGGGAGTAGGCGCCTGCAAGGTGTTCCGCAGATGGTGATCCTGCTAAATGGTGGAAGGTCCTCTGACAATGTAGACAGCCCAGCGTCTGCACTCAAACAGCAGGGCGTCTTTGTGATTGGCATTGGCACCAGGGCATCTGACATGAGCGAGCTGCAGAAGATATCGTGACGCACCAGCTCTGGCTCTCTCAGTCTTAGAGTTCACTGACCTCCCCAGTGTCCAAGAGCAGCTCTCCTCTGCAATGAGCACAGCGCTAGTGAGGGCCACGCCCATGACGCCAACAGTAACGGGTAAGAAAGTGATGGATTTTCACATTCCTAGAACAGTGTAGGACGCAAACTGAAATGCACCAAAGTGTATGTCACTAACAATAGGTCAGGTATTGCAGCTCTGACAAAGCAGTTGTGTCGGCTTTGGCAGAGCAAAGCGGGCTTGAGCTTTTACAATAAGAATTTGACAGAGGAAACGTTTGACACATGAACCTAATAATGTCCCAATTCTTATGTTCCCTAGTGGAGAAACGGCTACGGGCAGAGATATTGTGTTCTTGTTGGATGGATCTGATAGTACTAGAAGTGGATTTTCAGATATGAGAGACTTTGTTGAAAGAGTAGTAGAGACACTCAGCGTGGATGACAACAAAGACCGTGTCTCAGTGGTTCAGTACAGCAGAGATCCATCTGTCCAATTCTACCTGAACACATACACCACAAAAGGCGAGATCCTTGACACTGTGAGAGGTTTGAGACACAAAGGCGGAAGACCCTCAACACTGGAGCAGCTCTCCAGTACCTGAGGGATAATGTGTTCACGGCCTCTGCCGGAAGCAGGCGCCTGGAAGGAGTCCCCCAGGTCCTGGTATTGCTAAGTGGCGGAAGGTCTTTTGATTCTGTTGACGCCCCCGCCTCTGCTCTCAAACAGCTGGGTGTCTTGACTTTTGCCATTGGAACCAGGAAATCTGATCGCAGGGAACTGCAGAAGATAACTCTCAATCCCAGTTTTCCTCTATCTGTTTCTGAATTCAGTAATCTTCCCAGCGTCCAAAAGCAGTTTGAGTCCATGATGGAGACTGTGGGTTTTGATGTCAACCCAGAATCACCAACTGTGATTGGTATGTAAACATGGGTACATTCTCCAGCTTCTGCTGCCTGACATATTCACACAGCAGCTTGTCAGCCATTGTTCTGATGTGTTCCTGGCACTCTTCTGACACTCACTAGTCCCTGGCCTCCAGCTTCAAGGTGCTGGACTTGGAGTGAAACCCTCCATAAATTGTGAGGAGGACATACATGCATTAATGCACACACACGGCACACGCACATACATACACACACACACACACACACACACACACACACACATATATATGATATATATATATATATATATATATATATATATATATATATATATATATATAGTTTTAATGCTGTTTTAATGGCAAACCTTTTTTCTACGAGGTGATACATGGGCATCTCACACAGGACACACACAGGACATCTAACAGTCTTGGATTTTCATTTGGAACATATAGGCAGGATTTACCAAGATTATCACATTTGGAGTAAATGGAAATGATCCTCCTGATCTGTAGTCTGCAATACAAGAAAGAGAACATTATATAAAAAAGCATCCAACTGTCTTGTGTTATCAAACATCACTCTATCATGGCTGCATTTTTTCTGTTACATATTTTTATTTTGTCAAATATAGGATTACCTTTCCTCTTTTTCTTTCAGCTGAGTCACAGGGCCCCCGGAAAGATATAATTTTCCTTGTTGATGGATCTGATGGTGTTGGACGGGAATTTCCTATCATCCAGGAGTTCATCCGCAGGGTTGTGGAGAGTCTTAACGTGGGGGAGGATAAGATTCGGATTGGCGTGGTTCAGTATGGTGACGTTGCTCGGGCAGACATGTATTTGAACACACATACAACCAAAGAAGGTGTTTTGGATGGTGTACGAAGAATGAGGCAGCAAGGAGGAGGACAACGTAACCTTGGTCAAGCCTTGCAGTTTATTGGTCAAGATGTGCTGACAGCTGCCCGTGGTAGCAGGAAGCAAGAAGGTGTACCACAATTTGTAATTGTCGTTTCCAGTGGTCCTTCTACAGATGACATGAGTCGTGCAGCATCTTCCCTTAAACAATCTAGAGTTCTCCCCTTCAGTATCGGGACTAGAGACATAAACCTTAAGGAGCTTCAGGTAGTGTCATATGTGCCTAACTTTGCCTATCGTGTAGACGACCTCCCTGGCCTATATACAGTCCAAGAAAACTTAATCACCACCCTCACTGAGCTGTCAGATGATGACATTGTCAGGATGCAGCCAGAATTCCCCATATATGAAGGTAATTTTACTCAGTTGAATTATATGTAAAACCTAGTTATGTACATGTTTAAGTATGTGTATTGCACAAAGTGTTGAAGTCAACAAAATAATGAATTTCTCTACAACTTTTTTGTACAATATATACATTCTATAAAAAAAAGGCGTGGAGAAATTCATTCATTAAATTCATTCTTTAAATGATATATTACTATAATTATGCTCATACCTTCTCACTGTGCTTTCTTTTCTAGCAGAAATCTCACCAGCACCCACAGGAGGCGAAAAGAGGGATGTGGTATTTTTGATTGATGGCACAACAGCAGTGCGTAGTGAATTCCCTTCCATCCGTGAAATGATAAGAAGAGTTGTGGACAAGCTGGATGTAGGAATGGATAAAGTCAGAGTTTCAGTGGTACAGTACAGTGATGAACCAAAGTTGGAATTTCTTTTGAATGAATTCTCCAGCAAAGATGAGGTACGCCAGGCTGTGACAAAACTTCGAAGCAAAGGTGGTAACCGTCTGAATACAGGCCATGCTCTTGAGTGGGTCTCCAGAAACATATACCAGAGGTCATCAGGAAGCCGCATAGAAGAAGGTGTTCCTCAATTCCTCATTCTAGTTACAGGTGGAAAGTCTACAGATGATGTGTCCACACCAGCTGACCAACTGAAAAGAAACCGCATTGCACCTCTTGCCATTGGTTCAAGGAATGCAGACCCCAATGAACTGAGACAGATTTCACTGAAGCCTGAACTTGTATATACTGTTGACAATTTCCAACAGCTACCCAGGGTAGAATCACAGCTCATTGATTCAGTCAAAACAATATCCACGACTGATATCATCGACTCGTACGTTCCTCCCACAGCCATAGGTAAGAAAGACGATCTCTCAAGAGTTTATTTGACTTTAACTGGCTTAGGAATTGTAATTGCTAACTATATTTCCTGAAAGTTTAATTATTAGAATTTTAAAAAATCTCGTTTTTCTTTTTGCTGTGCTTACTTTGCAGACTTAGTAAATCTTGGGAGAAAAGATATTATCTTCCTTATTGATGGCTCAGATAATACAGGAGTTTCTGGCATTGCTCATATCCGGGACTTCATCCTCAACATTGTCCAGCAACTTGACGTGCAGCCTGATCAAGTGCGTGTGGCTGTTGTCCAGTATTCAGACAGAGTTAAAACAGAGTTTTCACTCAATTCACACAATAACAAACCAGCTGTTATATCTGCTATCAAAAGGCTTCGTCAAATGGGTGGTCGTTCATCAGACCTGGCTGATGCTATTAACTATGTCATACAAAGGGAATTAAAACCCTCTGCTGGAGCTCGTCCAGTTGAAGCCTCCCAGCATCTTGTGGTTCTCACAGGTGGACGTTCTCCCCAAGACGTTTCTCTCTATGGACCATTGCTAAAGGGTTCTCGGGTAAATTGCATTGGTGTTGGAGCTAGTGGTGCTGACAAAAGGCAACTAACCCAAATTGCCACCACCCCAGATGATGTCCTTCAGGTTCCCACATTCCCTAGTCTGTCAGCACTCAGAGAGAGCTTAATTTCCAGGTTGAGTGGGAATATCCCTGAAGAACTACCAACCGACTATGAGAACCCCAGTAAGTTATGCAAAACTGTATGCATTTTAGAAACACTTTCAACATTATACTTTCTTGGCTAACACTACTTAGTTACATAACTGATTGTAGGGTCAAAAATGTTAATATCAAATTCACCCAGTATATCCTTGCATCTCTTTAACCTTTATCTCACTCAATATCTCTTCTTAAAGCAGACCTACCTCCACCCAAAAAGGCTGATATAGTATTTTTGGTGGATGGCTCCATCAACTTGGGCCGCGACAACTTCAATGAAGTGATGTCTTTTATAACCAACCTTATTGACCTGTTCTTCAATGAGAGAGACAACCTGCGGATTGGCTTGGCACATTATGCAGCAGATGTGACAGATGTCTTTTACCTCAACACATACAAGAACAAGCAAGACATTATAAGCGGCATTGGACGAGCAGAGTACAAAGGTGGACGTAAAATAAACACTGGTGCAGCTATACGCCATATTCAAGATGTTCACTTTACCAAAGAAAAAGGCAGTAGGAAGGATGAGGGCACTCCTCAGATCCTAATGGTCGTCACTGGAGGACGCTCTGCTGATGACAGCAAATCAGCAGTCCTTGGTCTGAAGCAAAAAAATGTGAGAATCTTTGCTGTAGGAGTGGGTGACATTGAGAGTGAGTTGGAAAACATAGCAAGTGAGTCTTCCACTGTAGCTCGAGCAAGCACATTTCAGGAGCTTTCAGAGCTCAATGAGCAAATCCTGGAGACTTTGGACGATGAAGTGAAGGGGAACTTGTGCGTTAGTCTGCCAGAGGAAACCAAAAGTAAGTTTCTTGCTACTGAGCTAATAAAGTTGTTACTTGTTTATTTTGTCCATTAGGATTAAACCTTTCTGTCACTAGATGACTCCTGCAGTTCACAAAATTGCCTAAAGTTAAACAATGCCTTGTTTTACAGCTTGCAACATAGAGGTATTGGTAGGCTTTGATGTTTCTGCCCAGAACATCTTCAGTGCTCAGACCAATCTACAGAGCAAGATGGGTGCCATTTTGCAAAGGATTTCCAAAATGGCAGCTATCAGTTGTTCATCTGGTCAGACTCCATCCGTGCAAGTGGGTTTGTTGGCCATGGACTCTGCATCTGAGCCATTCCAGCTGGACTTCACAGACAATGCTGATGAGCTCTTTGAGGCTTTCAGAGCATTGTGGAATCGTGGCCCCTTTGTTCTGAATGGCAAGACCATCTCCGCTTACACCAACAGATTCAAAACCAGACAAAACAATGTTGTTAAGGTTGGTTTCTAAAGCAGTTTAAAACAGATAATGTCTAGGTTTAGTGGTGAATTCAGAATCTCAGATTGCAGATCGGAAGCAGAACCAAAAAACTTTATTAGCTATAGTCTAAAATTATGCATGGAAAAATATAGAAAGTGTGAAACTGAACTGTGTTTTCACCCCAAAGGTTGTCATTCATTTGACTGACGGTATTGATGCCCCATATAATGAAATGAAAAGGCGAGTTGATGAGCTCCAGCTGTCAGGTAAAGACATGTTACAAACATGTTACAAACTTCCTTTGATGACCATCTGTCCCTAAATATCAATAGAAATAATTATGGAGAATAATGTTGTTCGCTGCTGTGACAGGAGTGAACAGTTTCATTCTTGTTGGGTTGGAGCGGGTGTCCAATTTTGAGGAGGCTTTGCCTTTGGAATATGGTCGTGGCTTCAGGTACACCAGACCCTTACGAGTCAACATCATGGACTTGGACTACGAGCTTATGGAAGAACTGGTGATTACTAATTAGTCAGATTCAAGGCTTTATTGTATTTATAACTATAAGTTGCTTGATGTTTATTTTCTTTTGCTACTTAGGACAATATTGCTGAAAGAGAGTGTTGTGGAGTGCCTTGCAAATGTACTGGCACCAGAGGCGACAGAGGAGCAGTTGGACTTCCAGGGTTTAAGGTGTCTACTGTCACATATACTTCATTGAAAGACTTTGTCTTTCAAAACTCCTAAATAATATAAATGTATATTTTTATTTTTATTTTTATAATGCTTGGTCACTTTGTCTTTCAGGGTAGTCCAGGATCACCAGGAAGCCAAGGACATCCTGGAGATGAAGGTGGACCTGTAAGTATGAATGCCTTGCTCACATACAGTATACTGTCACAGTTAATCTTCAGGGTTTTTGTGTCCAATTTTATTTTGTTTGTCCATATTTTATCTGCTGTATTTTCTTACCTTATTTTATTGTCTAATAACAGGGAGAGAGAGGTCCTCCCGGTGTGAATGGTACACAGGGTTTCCAGGGATGTCCCGGACAGAGAGGTGTTAAGGTAAAGGCTTTGATATTAAATTAGAATTCAAGTAATCAGAATTTCTTATCATAAATTAGCAATATTTTGTATTTATTTTGCACCGTGGCAGATGTGTGTAAATACTATTTCTACCATCTGTTCAGGGTTCCCGTGGGTACTCAGGAGAAAAGGTGGGTGTTTTTATTTCCTTCCTTTTACATGAAGCTGTCAGGGAGAGAAATTCATGCATTACATACCTAACCAACCTTTCCCATGTTGCAGGGTGAATCTGGAGAAATAGGGCTTGATGGCATCAATGGAGAAGAAGTAAGTGCGTTTGGTTCTGTTTGTTATATGTCAGGACAGAATCAAGCCTTGTCCAGTGTCTTCATGATATCAAACAAATTCTTTGGTTTGTGCATGACTATGGCTTTAATTAGCATTTGCTAAATGTTTCCAGGGTAAAAGTGGAGTAGCTGGACCACCAGGAGACAGAGGAAACCCTGGCAGAAGAGTGAGTGACTGAATGCAATTTCAATTCCACATGTTCACAATTTATGCTATGTAGTCCATGCCAGGAAATGCTCACAAAACATGTTTATTGTTTTTAGGGTCCCAAAGGTGCTAAAGGACAGACTGGAGACAGAGGAGAAAAGGGAATCAGAGGAGACCCTGTGAGTTTTATGGTCAAATTTAGCACGTGAATGCTTATGGTATCCATGGAATATAATATATAACATGAATGCCATGCCTCAACAGTAGCCAATGGTAAATAATTCTATGTAATCCTTCACTTCCTCAGACAGACCTTTTGCTTAGAACCATTTAGGACTAAGGACTGTTTAAATGTAGCTGAAAATGAAAAAGTGATCTGTCCAACAGGGCACAAGTGGGCAAGATAACAACCAGAGAGGACCTAAAGGGGACCCTGGTGATGCAGGACCTGTGGTAATGTCTACCTGAACATATTATGTCTTCATCATTCCAAATCTGGTGACTTTGACAGTTTAAAATTATATTATTATGGGTTTGTTTCACTGTAACACGTATTCTGAGATTACAGGGAGATCCTGGTGTGGATGGAAAGAGGGGAGGCCCTGGTGGAACAGGAAGAGAGGTAAACATTTTTGCCATTTGCTCAGTATCTTTGCTGAATATTTACTTGACAGTGTTAAGATGTATTTTTACTCCTAATTTATAAGGGACCTATTGGCAGAAGAGGCTCACCCGGATCACCTGTAAGTCCCTTTTTTGGTGGTAACATGCACTGTTTAATCCTTATTACAGTGACTCTTGTAGTGGCAGTGCACTGGTCTAAGATTTTACTCCATGCATTTCATTAAAGGGAAAGCCTGGAAAGCCAGGAGTTGATGGTGTGCAGGGAGAGCCTGGTGTTGGAGGATCTAGAGTAAGCTTGTCATTTTTGTTATTTGACATCATTCAGTCCACAAATACACTTGCTGAAATGCATACCATAGCCAGTGTTGTCACTACTTTTGATATTTGTTTTTGTTACATTAGCAATATCACTATGTGTTTTCCTGGAATGTGGCTTGCATATTTATAATTATAGAAATGCGTGCTCATATTTATCTTTCTTTAATATGCAAGAAAATGGTGTATCCTTGGTGAATAGTTTTGTCCTTTTGAAGGGTAAAGCTGGACCAATTGGGACCCCAGGACCCAGAGGAGAAGATGGGAACCCTGGGCCCAGGGTAAGTGAACCTGTTAGGTTTACTATGACACAGATGTAGCTGAAGATTTTCTTTCATAAAATAGATCTAATCTGTAATATCTTGATGTTTTGTTTTCTAGGGTCCTGGAGGTGACCCAGGTCCTGTTGGAGAAAAGGGCAGAAGAGGACCGCTTGGTCGTAAGGTAATAAGTGAAACATATTTCAGTGTGACTTATGGTCTTTGTTTTGTTTATAAACACACTGAGCTAAGCAAAACACTCTCACATTACTTATTACTGAAAGCATATAAATTAATTAAATGTATAGAAACGTGCCAGACTTTGAGTATTTCTGTCCCTTCGCCTTTGTAGGGAGAGCCGGGAGAGCCAGGACCTAAGGGTGTTGTTGGACCTTTGGGCCCCAGAGGAGAGCCAGTAAGAAAGAAAAACATGATCTTTGCATTTGCTTGCATATTCAATAATGATTTAATAATAAATAGCTTTACGGTACAAGAAATTCTTTTTACAAAGTTATAATATTTTTTTAAGATCAGATTCAGACTGCAGGTCTAAGAGGTAGTTTTCTTACTGCTTCTGTTCTGCTTAAGAAAGTATCAGGTATGTTTTAGTTTGGGAATTGGTACTTTTTCTTATCCTGTGTGTTCTGTCCTGGATTATACCAGCATATTCTCATATAACAGCACATAACACTGGAATTTTGTGATGAAGTGGAGAATACACATTGTTTTCATTTTGTTCTCTGCAAAGAAAAACTTAGTAACCAAGTAATTTTTCTGTTTGTTTTTTAAAGGGTGAAGATGGTAGAGATGGCTCTGGTGTCCCAGGGCCCCCAGGAAGAAAGGCAAGTGAACTGTCACATCATACAATGTGTTGTGATGAGTAGAAGGCTTCCAAATACACAAAAAGAACTGAACTGAGCATTATATTTCTAAATATATCAAACTGTAAAACAAATGCACTGACTCTTGTTGATTACAATGCAGAATCATCACAAACCAGTGTTGTAAATCTCGTAGCATAAACAGTTATACACTAATTCAATAAGACAACACTGTACAAACAATACTTAAATTTGTATGCATTTTTCTCCACAGGGTGACGACGGCTTCCCTGGATTCCCTGGACCAAAGGTAGTGGAACACATTGATTCTTAGATTAGAGATGTTCTACATTAACCAGGCCAGGCCTTTTCTTGTTGGTCACTGGTAGTCATTCTCTGTACTTCCATCACTGCAGGGAGCAGCTGGTGACCCTGGTAGCAAGGGAAGTCCTGGACCAAGAGGAAACCATGGACAGAGGGTAGGTTCTCATACCACAGCTGAATAAATTGAATGTGAACATAAAATTCAACAGTACCCACATATTGTTAAATGTTAAATACCATTGCTTTACAAAAACACACTCTTGTTAAACACACACACACACACACACACACAGTAGAGGATTGCTTTATGACATTCTGCTTCAGATATACATGATGTATTCCTTGCAGTAAACATGACCATGTATATTAGTACTGTCCCTTTTCAGTTTATGAAGCAAGTGGACATTTAAACCCAGGGTCTGTTGTTTTCCAGGGTGTTTCTGGAAAAATTGGTGGACCTGGACAGAAGGGAGAGATTGGATATCCTGGTTCTTATGTAAGCAACTTAAAATTTTCTTATCAATTGTTTATAAATTACATGTTGCAGAATATATGTATTCATGATTTACTATGTTTACTGTCTTGTGTGGTTTCTTGTATGTCATTTTTAACATGATTGCTTCTGTTTTTGTTCCAACAGGGACAAAAAGGGCCAAGAGGACCAGGTGTCGTGGTCAGTGTTCATTCATTTGTATCATGTTTTGTAAACCTCATTTCTGTTGTCAACGTCTTTTCAATATTTGTTTCCAAATTTTGTCCATGTTATGTTTTGTCTCTTCAGCAATGTGACCTGGTCAAGAAGATCAGAGACAACTGCCGTGAGTATACTTTAATAAGTACAAACAATGGCAATCCCTTATTATGAAAAATAGCAATGCTCATGTGTTGTCTGGAACAAAAATCTCTTAACACATGTTGTTTTCTTTCTCTCTCCACCAGCTTGTTGTTATGGTAAGTACAACAGATAGTTTTCATAATACAATAACAATGTCAGTGTCTATCCACCACTACATAGGAAATTAAACCCTTTATGTTTACACTACTAGGTCAGCAGGAATGCCCACTATACCCCACTGAGCTGGCCTTTGCCCTGGATGCCTCTCAGGATGTTGACCAATCAGCTTTTAACAATATGCGTAACACAGTCCTGAAACTGGTCAAAGACATCACCATCTCTGAAAGTAACTGTCCACGAGGAGCTCGTGTTGCTTTGACCCTGTACAACAACGAGGTTACCACTGAGGTCCGGTTCGCTGATGCAATGAAGAAGCATGCTCTGGAGCAGCGCATTGAGGGACTGCAGACACTGCAGACCAATAAGAAGCGCAGTTTGGATACGGCCATGAGCTTTGTGGCACAGAATACCTTTAAGAGGGTACGCAGTGGCTTCCTTATGAGGAAAGTGGCCATCTTCTTTGTTGGTGGATCAGTGGGTCAGGCACAGGCAGTCACTAATGCTGCTCTCCGTCTCCATGATGCTGGAATCGCCACTCTGTTCCTGGTCAACCGTGAGGAAAGAGCTCTCACCAGAGCACTGCAGGTACAACAAAATAAAAATCTCAAACAGTTTGTAAGGAACATTTAAAAATTTATATTTTCAAAAAACAAACACTTGTGTAAACTCTTACACTTTTTACTTTGTTGCTTTGTACACTAGGTCAACAACACTGCCCTGGCCCAAGTAATTGTCCTTCCCAGCCCTCAAAGTGCACAGTATAACTCAGTTATCCAAAAGGTTATGAACTGCCATATCTGCTTCGGTAAGAGTTGATATTTAGATAATAACAAAGTTCCTGTTTTTTTTAATTATTATTTTTGTATCCCTTAATAAGATTATGTCTAATTTGTTTTGTGACATAATCCAAAATTGTTTTATTTCCTTTTAAATCTTATAACTGTTCAGAAAATTCAAGTAGCAGGTGAAATTGAGAATAGGCTCAAAATTTTAACATTTTATAAAGTTTTATGAAAATCTGAAACAAAAATCTAAATGATAATATTATGCAACAAATATAACAATATAAGGATGCTGTATAATCGTATTACATTGCATTATGTGCTGTTATGTTTTCTTTAGACATCTGCTCTCCAGACCAAATGTGTGACTACGTGCCCCCATCAGCCAGCCGAGATAGGAGATCTTTTACCACAGACGTTGACATTGACATGGCTTTTGTCATCGACAGCTCTGAGTCTACCTATCCAGTTGTCTTTACTGAAATTAAACGCTACATAGCGCAAATAGTTGAACATTTACAAGTGTCTTCAGATCCCACAACATCTATTCACCATGCAAGAGTGTCTGTGATCCAGCAAGCACCTTATGGGTTCCTTCACAACAAAACTGGCTCTCCCATCCATGTGGACATTGGCTTGACTGAGCATAATTCAGCTCAGGACATTGTCAGATTCCTACTGGAGAAGACACCACAGTTAGAGGGTGGTCGCGCTCTGGCAGCTGCTATCGAATCAACAGTGGACCTTGTGTTTGAGAAGTCACCTCTTTCACGTGATAGGAAAGTACTGTTGCTATTTGTGACAGGAAGTGTGGAAGAAGAAGAGGAGCAGCTGGTGCGTATTGCCACTGAAATCAAGTGCAGAGGCTACTTCCTGGTCATCTTGGGTGTGGGGGAGAAATTGAGCGCTGGAGATGCTCGTGTTTTGTCACGCATGGCCAGTGAGCCATCGGATGTCTTCTTCAAAAGGCTGGATAGTACCTCACACTTTTATGACAGACATATCGTGACCTTCGGCCAGCTGCTGCCAAAGTATATCAGCAGTAAGTTCATAGAGAAAGCAGTATCAGTCAATCAAGTTTAGTGGCTTTTTGCACTTTTGCATTTACTGTTGCAGAATAAATTTGTTAAACTGGTTACATCATGCCCCTGTGAATGAGACATTGTGTTCATGCTACTTTTCTTTCAGTTGAAAATGCTTTCTACATGTCCCCTGAAGTCTCCAAAAACTGCAAATGGTTTCAGAGTGACCAGCCACTAAAGAACCCCTTCACATCATCACAGCATGAAGAGTAAGTTTTGTGATATGTGTGTATATATATATGTGTGTGTGTGTGTGTGTGTGTGTGTGTGTGTGTGTGTGTGTTTAACTGTATGTCTTTGTAACTGCCTCTTTTAATTGCACCTGCCCCTCTTGGCCAGCACTTCCTTACAAAGAGGTTTTTTTAAACACTGATGGTTTCCTTTACTATTTATAGGAAACATGAGAAACACCATGAGAATCACCAGGCAGTACACCAAAGAAAGCACAAAGGTAAAACTGGATGAACTAAAACTAACTGTTCATACTTCAGCAGGTAATGTTGATTTAAGCAGAGTTTGAATTGGATGGATGTCATTTTTTCTAAAATGACTCAGGCACTCTTGCCAACATTGCTAACACTGACTCACCATAAATAAGCAATCATCACCATTACTCACACTTCTCTCACACTGGTGGTTGCACACAACAAACATTATATTTGTAACACTGGCATTTATCCACCACAGCTGCTGACCTACTCTTTCTCCTTTCCTGTTTTCTTTTCCTTGACACCTCAGAAACAGATGAGCTGCATGTCTCTAACGTCACCTCCAGCAGCTTGAAATTGCGTTGGAGCAGTCCAGACCCCAAACTCTTTGTCTACTTTGAGGTGGTGGTGACCAGGTTGGCCGACCATGCCCTGGTACTGAAGACTAACGTATCTGGCACTGAGCTTTCCGTGGACAACTTGCAAAGCAGTCAGACATATCATGCTGTGGTCACTGCCCACACAGCAGATGGTCAAATCGTCACCACCCGCAAAGGCATCATCACTACCAGTAAGTCCATAAACACAAACATGTTACAAGATTTGATTTTTAGCAATAAAAGTTGGCAATAATTTCCCTCTGACATATTTGGTGTATCCCTATTTTTCTTCTTACAATTTGCATCCACTTGCATCCTTGCGAGACTTTGTTCATGTGTGGGTTAGGGTTAGTTTTTTGAAAATCTTTTTACCAACGAGTTACACATGTAATGTCATGTAATGTAATTGTGACAGTCCAGTATTACCTCAGTATTTTTCTTCAGAAACATAGCATTGCACTTAGCCAAACCATGTAAAATGGATTTAAATCATATGTGTAGAGTTTATATTTGGCCTCTAAGCTATGACATCCCCACTCCTTCAAAACATACACTGACTTGGATAACAGTGAGTGACAGTATTAGATAATCCAAAAATTTTCTAAATAGTAAATGTAGTTGAGTTGCCTGAAATAGTTTACAGACTTAGCTGCATTACTGTAGCTGCTCAATGACTTGTTTCACTCTGACAGAAGCGACAGAGCATCAGCCAGCCAGCCCAGACACCATTGCTGTAAACACCAAACCACTGGACAAACCAGAAACTGGTGAGTAACTGTGAATACATTTGCAATTATATGTCTTACTCTATTGCTTCTATAGTGTTGTTTTGGGTATCAGCACTATGGAACACCAGGAAGTTTAATGCCAAGAACATGCAGCAATATTTCAAGTGTTGCGGTGTCTTATCAACTGATTCAAAAGTATATGTCAAAATATATTGCAGGTCATTTAAGAAAATATATGGAATCTACTGTCTTAAATCAGTCAACAAGTCGTAGTCTTGATTTGTATGGTTTTGTTAAAAATCACTTTGTTCAGGAAATAGATACAAATATTTCTTTAGTAATAATTTCTTAAAGCTACTTACAGCTGCTTCTTATGAAGGAAATAAAAGTGAACATTTTTACTGGCTTTAAAGCTGCTCACCTGCCTTGTGGTCCTTCACTTGGTATTGTCAGAACAGGAATGAACCAATATATGAAGTCTATATAAAGCTGCAAAAGGAACTAACACTATGTGGTAGACTCCAGTGGATTTTTGTGAATTACCTGCAAAGACAGGGGTTGACTTCTACACTGAAACGGACTAACAGTTAACAGTGTCTGTAATTGTAACTAACTAACGACTCATTCCACGCATAGAAAATTGTTTTATCATCTTTAATTCCTCTCACAGATTTTAATTTTTACATGTCAAACACATGCCTAATAATGACTGACCTGACCCTGAATGCCACTTTTTTCTGTAAGAATGAACCATTTCAGCACATAGACACTATAAACGTCTAATGTGAATTAACCTGTTATCAGCACCTTTTTAACAGAACATCATAGCTGCTGTATGCCTCAAGTAGTTGTACATTTAATCATAACTCAAACTCATCCTCTCTCCTTGTCTGTCCCCCATCACTGCTGTTTGTGCATGTTCTAGTTAATGAGTTTGCAGACCCATGCTCACTTGACTATGACCCTGGAATGCCGTGCAAAGACTATCAGGCTAAGTGGTTCTTTGACAAAAAGAACAGGATCTGTACACAGTTCTGGTATGGCGGTTGTGGAGGCAATGACAATAGGTTCGACACTGAGACCCTCTGCTTGAAAAACTGCATGAGGTCAGGTAAGTGGCTGTTGCTGTCAGGCTCTATGAGGGAATGTGCTGCTTCCTGGTGAGATGAATGATCTAATGCAGCATATTACTCAGCTCCAGCACCTTCACAAGTTTCACCTTACAAGTTTCTGTCTATCTTTAAGCCTTTTACTGTATTGTTAAATAGCTTACAGACTGTACGCAGCCAGCTTTGTTTAGGTTTCCCCAAAACAAACAAACAAAATGGCATGCGAACTCTGATATGAGTGACAATAGTTTAATCAATAATCACTTTTTCCAGCAACAAGAACTATAACAGAATCATTCACAGAGGCCAAAATTTGATTAGTTCACCTTTGAACCCAATGTTGCTACCAAATTTGAAGAATTTCTCTCACTGCATTACTGAGATATCCAGTTTACAAGAAGAGGACAGGCATATAAACCACTGCAAAACATGCCACATGGGCATTAGTGCTCTAAGGTCATCTGCAAACATTAACATGCCCTAATAACTAGCATTGCTTCTAGGGGTAAAAGGTATGTTATTTACCAAGGTTATTATTATTGTATGTTGTTACAAATTACTTGTATATCTCTATACCTGTATGGGTTTTGCTATTTGACTGGTCTATTAAATATACACAGTTCACAATAAAAACTGGTCTTATAAAAACCTGTCATTGATCACATGAGGAAATTGGGAAGCATACAGAAGCATTAAGGAAAAGTCTGTTGATATTTTTTTTTAACACATTTGAAAAATTTTGTCAATGTATATTTTGATGTTTCCACAGTACCAGAGCCTCAGCCAAAAGTGCAGCAGGTTGAACAGGTGGAAATCCTCCCAGCTCCTGGTGAGATTTAATATACATTTACTGAGAATCATACGTCTTGAAATTTCTTACTCTCACTGATGACAAAACTGATTTTTATGTGCATGCTATGCGAACGCTAGCCAATATGGAAGAAAAAAAGGCATTTCCCTCTTGGTTGAATTTAAAACAAGCAAATCCACATCCTGAAAACATTATTTGGATCAGACCTTTTCAGACCACCCCTAATGTTGGGCATATGCTGTGTCTGCGCATCAAGTATTACATAAATGAATTTTCACAAACCAAACCATGCACACACACAGCAGAACAACAAGTCCTTTGTATTCAACCAGAAAACCAACCTCCTCCACTGCCCCACAGATGATCTAAATGACTGATGGAACAAGTAAAAAAGCTGAGCTTGGAAAAATGAGAAGGTTATTCTTTTGTCACAGGAACAAGCCAAGTCATAACCACGGGTAAAATGAACGGAAAGCCTTGTTCACTGCTTGATTGTTTTTTTTGGCAGTAGACTTCATATAGAGCAAGTTCAATTTGTCAGCATTTCATCAGTATTTGAGTAAACTGACTCAAGATACTCAGAGAAATGTTAAGTCCACTGTAAAAGTTTAAATGTACTACATGTTACAGTTATGGAAGAGTAAAAATCTGCTGTGATGGAAGCCCATTGTCTATTGTTTCTCTATTTATAGTGAAGTAGCCTGCAGCCTTTGTCAGCAATATGTGCTTTCTGGCTGCCCTCCTGTTGGATGTGTTCTTATACTTTTACTGATTGTTGTTCTGTATCACCTCCTTCATAGCGGACTTGACATCTGTGGACATTTGCCAGCTCCCTAAAGAGGAAGGTACTTGTGCTAAATTTGTCCTCAAGTGGCACTATGATGCACCCAGCAAGAGCTGCACACGTTTCTGGTATGGAGGCTGTGGCGGAAACAAGAATCGCTTTGACACATTTGAGCAATGTCTGAAGACCTGCGGAAAACCAGGTACATGCCATTTTTATCAGTAAGCATTTTAGCAGTAACCTCCTACTATCATTAGATGTGGTAAATGGATTGCATTAAACAGTTACAATGCCTCCACTTAGCCAAATTTCTCTGGAGGCAAATTGCATTCATCAAAGACAAAAAGTTTTGTAATATCACATAATTACATGTTCTATGTCATGTAATTATGTGTTTCAGTACATGATAGCTCAGTTTAATTGCTTCACACCCCAGGAATATATACTGTTACTCATGCTGTGTGCTGAGTATTTTTGTATTTACTGCTATTCTACACTTCTGCTCCATTTCACAAAAATTACTTATCATATGTTTTTCAAGACTTTACCAGATAAGATGGCTACTTATTAAATTAGAAACATATCATAGCATACTTAATAGTGTAATGTTTACTGGTTATTTCAACCTAATAGTTTTTAAGGCTGTGTTTTGTGGATTCAGAATTGTAATTTGAGAATAATTAGATTCTAAACTAATCTACAGATTGCACATTGAAGTTTATAGACTGGTATTAGTGGTGTAGTTAATTGATGGATGGATAATTCAGTGTCTAAAGGTGTTTCCCTTGCAACACAATCCACTAAAAAGGATCTAGTTAACCACAAGTTCTTTTAATATGAACAAGGACAAAGAAACTAACAATGTTCTTCTTTTTCATTCATTACCAGTACCAGTCAACCAAGGGGTCATTGCTGAAATAAGAACATAGGACCAAAGTGGTGAACATGGCCAGCTCTTCAGGGGGATTCTTAGAAGAACCATGCAAAAAGGCCAAACTGTAAAGATGTAATGCCAAAGCAATGGTGGCTGCACTGGATCCACAAAAAAATGGACTTTATACCCCAAATTCCTGAAGTCTTTTTCCTGACAAGAAGGAAGGCAACACAATTTGCTGCATGATTTGTTTTTAACCTACTGGTGCTACATCGTATGATTGTTTTACAGACGGTGTCATTAAGTACATTCAGTTTTGTAAAGTCAAGTTTTCTGGAACATCATATGAGTTTTCTTTTTTTTTTTTAATGCAGTTTTGTAATTAAACAAGAAACATATATGAATATCTTGAACAGAGATTAGCAATAAACCAGTACATGCAGGACTGGCATTATTTGGTGCAGTAATCTTTTTTTATATTATTGTTTTTTTCTGTTTGTTTTTTGTTTTTATACATTCCACATTCACATAACAACGTAGGCTTTTATTGATTTATACTGTTGACCATTCCTTCACTATTTTACATTCACATAATCCACAGCACTGTTTATACAAGTCTTGTACGGCAGTGTGTGTTTTTGACCAACATGACCAACTGCCTGAAATCAAAAAACATTCATGTCACATGATAGTGCACTTCTGGAGCCACTGCCTCTAAAACACAAGTTCTAGCTATCAAGAAATGGAATGTACTTGTCAAGCTGTTTTTATTTTTGTTTTATTTGGTTTCACTGAAATTTGTGTTTCATTTGGGGTATAGGGGAAATAAAAATGAATTAGACTTTCTAATAAACATGAGCAACTGATTCTTTTCTTCCTTGTTTTGAATTAAGACATGCTATTATCTATAAGCCTTACAGATTAACTACAAAGACTCAGAGGCACAAAACATATTTGACATCCTATCAAAGATGGTGCCAGGCCCTAATAACAATTTGTGACATCATTTATTTTAGTTCTACACAGAAATGAGAAGAAATGTGTACAAAGTAGAGGAACATGGTTTACAGTTCATGCTGGGAAAGGATCATCAATTTCCTTTTAATACTAGTCAGGTTACAATGAAAAACATGATCTGTTTTGACATTTTAGAAATCAAAATCCAAATTTTAGGGTTGAACCAAATTTAGATTATATGACAGATGACATTGACTGATAGCTCATGACTTATGGGAGCAAACCTTTGCAAACAAACAAACTTGAAAGTACTTGGGAAATTTTTACAGAGAAATTACTAAAAAATGAGAAATTAGTAGAAAACGCCATTGGCCATCTCTACTGTGACAGGAAAAAATCAGATGGGCTTGGCATTCTCTGAATGCAATTCACAAATAAAGTAATAAGACACATAATTATGAAATGACCTTCACCAACAAATGAGGCCTCAGTTACCTTCTATTAGATCTTTAGTATATTTCCTTATGAATCCATACATATCCTTTATCTAGACTGAGAAATACACATTCATACATTCGTTTTGAGAATGTGCATAGTTCATAATGTGTTCACCTCCTCCAAAGACTGGTACTGCTACAACTACAGGTAACACATGCCTGGCTGGCCGAGTGGCTAAGGTGCACGACATTGGCGTATATGCCGTGCAGTTGTTCGCTGGTACGAGTCCCGACCAAGTTGACCTTTCCTGCGTGTCCTTCCCCCACTCTCCTCCCTGTTTCTGGTCTCTCTATACTATCTCTGATTAAAGGCAAAAAATAAAAAATATACAGGTAACACTGTGTTTGGGTGATATTTGAAACTAAACCTTCCTAAGGTTATTAATAGGGGAGTTGATGTTTTTACATTCTAAACACCAGCTGTATCATATAAAGAGAACACTGACATTGACTTTATCTGTGTACAATACAACTTGCAAAACTTGTATCATATCACATAGGCTACCAGCTGTGCCTTTTTCGGTATGTACCTTAAGAGCTGACCAGTAGGCTAACAACTTAAATGCAAAAAGTTGGACCATGGTGATGAAAAACTGATTATGTCCTTATAACGTGTGCACATGTGCACAGAGATCACCAATGTGAAAAGAAACATTTCATAAGGAATTTGGGCAGTTATTGTACAGTCCACAGTGCTGCAGTGGTTACATGTTGCTCTCAGAAAGTAGGTCCTGAGTTATACTCCAGAACCCAGATTGGGCACAGGGTGTTTCTGTGTGGAGTTTGCATACTCCCCAGGAGCTCTGTTTTCTCCCACAGTCTAAAAACATGCATGCATTGGTTAATTGACTGAGGTTAATTGATCACTCTAAATTTCCCATAAGTATGAATGCGAGTGTGACTTGTTCATGTTGGCCCTGCAACAGACTGGCAACATGTCCAGGGTGTACCCCATCTTGGTCCTACAGAGTTTACCAAGAGAACAGGCAAGATGGCGCCAGTGTGTGTGTCTGGCCGTCTGCTACTCCTGCTTTGGTTGGTGTTTTTATTGTTTTTAACCCTCGGTACTACACAGATTGAGTCTCTGCTGGTGTATGATCACCAATTTCTTTTAATCCTTCGACACGTCAAGGATTTAGGTGCATTTGAACACAGTGAACAGAAAGCTGTACCTCCGCTACAGGCGGGGATCGCGATTCACCTTTACCTGACCTCTGGCTCTACATCCTGGATGGAAGCGTTCCCGTCGCCGCGGCAAACACGGTGGTCGGCTGGATTAGCAGGACATGGATTAAGCCATCCCTTTGTTGTGCCACAGCGTTTCCTGGATCCCATCGTCTCCTGCCTTGTACCTGTCACTGGCTCGTTTGAGGGACTCCGGCCACGCCCCAGCCACGGCCCCGTCTCATCGGACGTTTTGCCGGCTGGCTGTTCTTATTTTAACCCCCCGACATCGGGGCGTGGAGGAGGAATAGAGACTGTTTATAAAAATGGTTTTAAATGTAAGCAGTGCGCCATTGCATCCTCTTTTAACAGCTTTGAAGTGAACTTATTTGAGGTGGGTTGCTCCGACCCAGTGTTGTGTGACGTCACCTACCGATCCACCAAATACAATAAGGACTTTTTAGATGACTTTTCTAATCTATTGGCTGAAATGAGTGTTATCGTATTATCGTAAATAAGTATTATCGTGTCCTTTTTGTTCGGGATTTTAACATTCATGTGTGTTGTCCAGATAAACCGATGGTGAAGGACTTTTTAAGCTTGGAGAAGTGTGTGTCTGGTCCCACACACGAACATGGACACACATTAAACCTCATCCTGTCTTATCATCTGTCTGTGGGTAACCTGGAAATTTGTGACAATGTGTTTTCTATCATATGCCTGTGCTATTTGAAGCTGCTACTGTCAAATCTGGCGCTCCTGCTCGAAGGGTTTTAACCCTTCCACTGCCGGTCAGTTCTCTGCTGCTTTCAACCAGCTCCGTGTTCCCTCTGGCCTAAAACCTGCAAACACGGAGGATCTCAATTCTTGGGTCTCACTCCTCCTGCCGAACCATACTAGACTCTGTGGCTCCATTAATAACTTGTGCAGCCCAAAGCTAAACCTGAGCCCTGGTTCAATGACAGAACTCATGCAGCTAGGCAGGAGTGCCAGGAAGTGAGGAATGGAGGAGGAAGAAAGACAAGCTGCACGTCATTTACCAAATCCTAAAGGACTGTTGGTGCTGCTACCAAAATACTGTTAAAGAGGCCAAAAGAAATCACCTGTCGAACCTTGTAGAGAGAAACTGTCACAACCCACATCTGTTATTTAAAACCATTGATTCTGTTCTTAACCCCCCTCAGCCTGTGTGTACAGAGGCTTTAGATGTGGAATAGCTTCCTGCACTTTTTTATTGATAAGGTTACTACTGTGAGTGCTCTCATCTCCACCCCTACATCTGACCCCTCTGACCCTGTTCCTTGCTCTGCTGTTTTTAATGTGTTTGAGCCTGTGTCTCTGAAGGCTTTAGAAGATGTGGTTGCCCAGATTAAGCCATCAGGTTTCATCAGGCAGTCGCTTCTGGCTATTATTAACAGCAGTCTGTTTTCTGGTGTTGTCCCACAAAGTTTTAAACACACTGTGGTGCAACACCTGCTTAAGAAACTTGAAAGTGATGTGCTAGCCAACTCCAGCCCCATCTCCAAGCTGCCTTTTACTTCAAAAATACTAGAAAAAGTCATTTGTGCTCAGTTGAAGGCCTTTCTGGATGAGCATGGTGTCCTGGAGGTCTTCCAGTCTGGTTTTAAAACATTGCATAGCACAGTCACGCCAACCCTCAACCCCTGACCTGAGCCCTTTGGCATGCTATATGAAGCCAATAGTATCAAACTTGGGTTTTAAGATGGACAGTGATTTTATATTGGATCATTAAATTAGTGCAATAGTTAAGTGCAGCTTCTTTCACCTGAGGAAGCTGGGAAAGGTAAGGTCATTCTTAGCACATAAGCACTTTGAAACAGTAATCCACACCTTCATCACATCTTGGCTGGATTACTGTAACACACTTTACTTTGGAGTCAGCGAGGTCTCGCTCACACATCTCCAGTTGGTACAAAACGCTACTGTTCACCTCCTAACTGGAGCCTGTAAGAGGGAGCGAATTACTCCCATTCTGGCTTCCCTTCACTGGTCCATTTAAGATTCTTTCGGCCGACTGAACTACCTACCTAATTATTATTTTTTATTGTTTTAACTCTCTGTAAATAAAGCTGAGTTGAGTTGACAGCTGGGAATAGGCTCCAGCTCCATAAGTTCTGACCTCAACATTTGTAGAACTCTGACTGTCTAGTTTGCTGCCTGACTGATATAATAGTTTATATCAGATTAGTTACATGAATTTCAAAAGTACTGACTGATATGTACCAATGTGAGTTTTTTGTTTAAGGAATTCAAAGCAGTTGAAGATGTTTGGCAGGGAACATGAAATCCTCCTGTATAATGTATCTATCAACCGACCAACCGACCAACCAATCTATACTCCTGAGGGTGTGTGTATATATATATATATATATACACACCCTCAGGGGAGACACAGATGCTGGGACCAAGTGAGAGGTTTTTCCTGAAAAGTTCCTGGCCCCCATATGTTACAGGAACTTACTTGTGGAAACATGGCTATTGAATGTGGGAGGTGCAGTTTAGTGGATCTGCACTCGACAACTCAGCCTAAGGTGGAGTAGTTGAGTGTAGATCCACTGAGCTTTCAGCACAGAGTGCATCATCAGAAGTTGATAAAATAAATCTAAAATAGCATATTGTGTGATTCATAGTGTACCAAACCAAGACCACTGTATCGCACACAAACGGTATTGCACACAAACGGCACGGTTCGCACACAAACAAAATTGTGTAACTTCATATCAACATATTTGCTCCCTGGAATTGCCCCCATAATTCCAGTGTCAGTCCAGCTACTAATCAAGTGGCCCTCAAGTTTTCAAGAAATTAATTTGCTTGCTCCTCAGTATTATAGATGGGTCCATGTAGCACTGTCCATCATGACATCATTTCCCAAGTTAGCTTTACAGTTTGAAAACAAAACACTTAAAACAGGAAAAAATGGTCAGGGACAACTTCAGATCTCCATTGATCAGACCTTTCATCACTGAATAAGTACAAGCAAATAAAAAAAAGCCAGTAGGAGTGCAAGAGTGGTCACTGTCTGATGAATATGTTAAATATTTGGTCAGTGAAGTCAAAAGCTCAGAGAAACATTCATTCAGCCCAGATGTCATTGCTCCAGGGGAGTTTGACACGGTCCATTGTTTGACAGTCTCCCCCGATTTCTTCACACACTCACTACTTCACATCAGTATTTCATCACTTCTTCATCTACCACCAAGCTCTACTACTTTTTCACAGCATACAACACAACAATTAGGTCACTAAAATGTTCAACAAATCATGTTCTAAGAAAAACAAGAACACTGCATTTTTCAGAGCGTTGTGTGTCAATCTTAAGAGCTATTCTCTTCTGATCAACTGAAAATGCTATAGTCAATTTACATATAATTAGGGGTGGAGCAAAAAAAACTTGATTATTTTTTTCCAATATAATAATCTGATGATATCTTTTAAAATGTGTTTTTGTTTTGTTTTTTGTTTCTAAAAGAATGGTGTTAAAACACTTCTTGATTACTAGGACATCAGGACATCTATGGATGGACACAATGTTTCAAAACATCTTTTTTTAACTTGAGCATTCAAGAGACTCCCAGTTAAACTCCCATGTAGACATTAAATGGGTAAACATTCAGGTTCTCTGCACTAGGAGGTAAATTGTGCAGGATAAGCATGAGAAAATAAATGACACATTACTATTTCTTAATATAATTAACAAAGTGCTCCAAACATTTTCTGCTAAACATTGCACGCAAACGTATCTTATGGCGTTCTGAAAAACATTGCCCAACAATATTCTATGGCCATACTGAACAATGACCAACTTCAGGTTATGTCCAGTGTTGTACATAAATCACAGGAGAATATACTACAGCAGGTTTGCTCTATAGGATCTTAGTCAAGCTATTGCACAAAAATTAGTAAAAAATTGTAAACAAATATCATTAAAGTAACATGCATAAACATAAACACATTAATAACATAAATCAAATTCACTATTATAAATCAAATAGAAGCAAACGATACCAAGTATTGTCACTACAGCACACACTGACAAACAAATTTGGCTAGAACTCTGCAGAGAGAATTGTCGGCCAACTGTTCACATGTACATGTTCACAAGTTATTTACTTCAAGTTATGAGCCAAAAACACCAGTCTGTCCACAGCATCAAGCTGGAGTGAAGCCCTGTGACAGCGCAGGCTGTCACAGGGTACACCCTGAATGGTCGCCAGCATGTCATCATATTTAAAATAAATAATTTGAAATTTCTGTGACACATCTGTGTTATTGTTTCTATCCCAGCACACTGTCTACTGCTCCGAAACATTCAATCAGTGCTAGTAGCTAATGGGACATTTACTAAAGAAGAAGCATGGCATTGAACCCTGTGTTACTGCTGACTGTTAAGCACTAGAACTAATTTATCAGATACCTGCTCACCAGCTTTAACCATTTGTGTGTGTGTAAGTAAAAGGCACCTCCCTCATGTTTTGTTTTAGCAGTGCATTTATCTCTCACTTTCTTTGTGCAGTATAATAAGAAAACACAGAAAATTCATACGAAGTATTTAAGAACACATGAAATGTAATAATGGTTCTGGATTCAGACTCTGGCCACCTCCAGATTTGTTGCCCCAGCAGTGCTTCAGTGAGTCGAGTTTTATTTTCTTGCCCATATCACCCACTCCTTATATGTGTGTGTACACACAGTACCAGTCAAAAGTGACACACCTTCTCAAGTACAGTAACTGTGAAAAAAAAAAAAAAAAAATGCTTTTGCTTTTCCTCTGTGTACAACAAAAACAGGGGCCACAGTAACTGGCACTTGTGTGTCAGAATTTCCACACTGAGTAGAAAGTGACTAACAGCAACTCACTGTGGTACACTCTCAAGGCATTCAGCTCATGTCAAAGCAAACCACCATCTCTCTTCCAGCATGCAGCCACACAGCAGAATAATAAACCAAATAACCTCAGCACCATCAACAAATCATTACTTTGATAATAGCTGGGAAGTGATTAAGGAGTTGGAGTACTGCCTTTTCATTATTTTCTATACACCCTGTTAAGGGTACAATTTCCCAATTGTTCCTTATTCTGAATCTTTTTTCTCTGTTTTCTTAAGATTTTATGGATACAAGAGTATATTTCTTCTAATATCTAGGCAGTTTATGTACATTCTATACTCCATGTGCCTGATTTCTTTTATGTATTATAGCATTGTGGTCAGTCTAGTGTGGATGAACACCACTCACATTTTCCATGACAGATTTCCCAGTGACCACTTAAATCTTAGTTTTTTTCTTGAATAAAAAAGAAATGTAGTAAGCAAATTTGGGAATGTTTTAATCACCATAAACCAGCACACATTACAACATGTTTTCAGAGAAGCCAGAAATCTGTTAGAAGTTATATATAATCAAATCCTGCCTCTGAAATAGTCAATCTTGTGTATTCAAATGACCTGCTTATTTGCAGAATGGGGCAATTTTTCTGCTCTTTGACTAATTGAAGATTGCTTCAGCTGAAAAGCCTTTTCATTTACTTCTTGTCAACACACAAACAGGAATAATTGCAGCCCATGTCAAAGCAACATTTTCTCATCTCCTCCATGACAGTGTAATATCATCACAGGCCACTCAGACGCCAGTTCACTGAACAGGCTCCTTTGGTTCTACCATATAGTGACTTTACAAAACCAGTGGCTGTGTGGTCACCTTCACAAGCTGATGATTCATATAGGACCGTGAGAGTGCCAGTGCAAACATTGGAGGAAAGACTGTTGCTGAGCATTGTGCCGCAAATGCAAAATGCTCAGAGACAGTGAAAAATATGTGGTTTCTCTGAACAAGTCTGGAGAAATTTTGAAAGCCAAGGCCACTAGTTTCATTTGCATGAACATTTTTGAAGATGAGTGAAATCATAATTGGGGGTTCAAGATGTGTTGTGATGTTGTTGATGTTAGGAAACCTGAGTAAAAGAGCATTTAATGGGGGTTTGAAGCTGAAGACATCTTCTGGGTGAACAATCGTCTAGCTGTGGTTTGCTCAACTAGTTTCCAATTGATGAACTTGGCAAGGTTATACTGTAAGCGTGGGAGCTCTGATCTGTCCCTGGTGGCTTTATACTGGTTGTGGCCAAAAGAACAAGGGAAGGGGAAAGGAGGGAGGGTTTCTTTTTTTTTTTTTTACTGCTGTGGCCGTCCCATTGATGACTCACGCTGCTGGCACTGGATCTTTCCACAAGAGCCATAAAAGTTAGGGCCCTGTAATGACTTTCACATTGAGCAGCAGAACAGTAAATGTACTCCCACTTTCTGCAGCTCCTGAGTCACAGCAGAAACCACCAGTACACTCATCTTTTCCTCCTCCCACCATTTCCTTCAGCTCTCTTGGCTCAGACATGGCATACTGTGGCATCCCCAACATACTTGTCAGCTATTGCCCATTCAAGGGCAGGCTAAATGCTGAGTATACAGTCTGCAAATCTTCCTGATCTGAATCAGTTTTATGCCCTGCCAAGCTTAATGCCTGACATGAAGGAACAAAAGAGATATGACAGGATATAAGGAGCAAAAACCCACTTAACTGATGTTTTTTTCCCTTTTGGTCTTGGATTTTTGTGATTGCACTCAATTTAAAGTTTAGTAAATTCAGTTTGCTGATTCCAAACTGAATAAGGATTTTGTCCATGTGGTAATATGAAAAAAAATATCCACTATTTTGCCACAGCCACTTTTAAGAGGCCTCTGGTTTCTATAAACCAGAACATAAAGCATCTATTGACCTAATGCAGTTAAAAATGCAATTGGAAATGCTACAAGTCGACCAAACACTGGTATGAGACACCTAATATACTTTAGGGGGGGCTTGCTGATGACTGATGACACAATTCTATCTCCTTATTCAGTCTCATTCAGTATTGTGCATTCTGGCTCACTGTCACACTCATGGCTTCCTGGGGGAGGTATATGTTCCCACATATATACTGTGCCTCAAAGCTCAGTCTACATACAGTATTTCCTGGGATTAGTTTGCTACGGTGAATGCATAGCAGTAGATTCACACTTAAGATTTCTAAAATTGTTTTGGATTATGTAATCTTATCACACATACATAATACATGAGCAGCATATTAACGCAAACTTTGACTCATCTCATGAAGTACATGTCTCTCTCCACAAATTACTGTTGGACAAAGTATTCTAGTCTTCTCACAGTGACTCTATCTCCTTGAGGCCCCTGACCTCCAGTTAAGCAACATCATCATCATCACTGCAAGAGGAATCCAGCTCTCCAGAGTCAGAGAATGAGATTAAAAACACATTCTGATAACAGGAAGGAAGATATCAGTCTGGCCACATTCTTTAGACTCTCTCAAAGCAGAAACATCACTTTCTGTGTGAGATCTTTATATGAACATATCTGTAGAATTTGCTGAATGTGTGAATGAATTTTAAGAAAAATGCAGGTTAGGAATTGATTATAAAATGAAGAATTTTCCAAGCTTAAAAATCAACGAGGCCTTAGTTTAAACTGAAACTGTGTACTTTACCTCGCAATGCAATCTTTTACTGAACCGAGGACAGAAATATTTTTCTAAACAGTGAACACATCTGTTAGAATAGCATAAGAGGGGGAGGAACAGTTTCAGAATGTAATGGTTTTAGAATCAGACCATCATCAATCACATGGTTCATCCAGACAAGTGTTTCCTGTCAGGCAGGTTGGTATGTAGTGGCTGTTGTGCTGGTCAATATTTTACTCATTTTTTCAGTTTCAGTTCATGGCACGTTAATAATTTTCATTCTTATTGGGAGATGAACACCATTTTCCCAGCACACTGTTGTCCAATTCAACTTGAGAAAAAATCAAATCTGCTGGAAGTAAAAACATCTGTGAGTGTGTATTTAGTCAGAATGTGGAAACAGTGTGGACATTACAAAGATGTTATTATTTTGCTCAGAAACACATTTAAACAATACATTGATTGTTTACAGTATTTGCATGACAAAAATATAGGTGAGCCATTACCTATCTCAATATCTTATAAGACAATGAATAGTCATCACAAACTAGCATTATAATCTAAAGCCTCCCAACGTATGACAAAATGAAGATATGAGAGTGGCACTTAAGGTCTGGGTTTGATCATAGCCAGGGATCTTTGTGTGTGGAGTCTGCATGTTCTCCCCATTTCTCTGGGATTTGCAGTTTCTTCCCATCACGTCCAAAGACGTGCAGGTTTGGTTAGCTGATAATAGGTGTGGATATGAGTATGAGTGGTTGTTCTCTCTGTGTTGGCCCTGTAATCAACTAGCAATCAGTCCAGAATGTACCTCACCTTTTTTGCCCATGGCTGGGATTGACTCCACCCTCTGGTTTGTTTATTTTGTGTTACCGCAGTAGTGCAGCAGTGTAACATGTCAGAAGTGGAGGTGTAAGTCTTAGTTTCAGGACAAATACACTTGTGTAAACATGACTATGATAATATATTCCCTAAAAAGGCCATTTAATCTCATGTTCCTTAACATCAAACAAACATTTATTTTTGACAACTGAGTTTATCTTTTACAACTGAGTTACTCCAACTTTCAAAAACATTCCTAGTCGGGAACTGAATTTTCCTAAACCACATGAATGCATTACAGGGATGCAGACGTGTGTGTGTGTGTGTGTGTGTGTTCATGCGTGCGTGTGTGAACTGACTACAGGAAACACTTAAATGCAATGAAAACAGCAATTCTTTGTCCAATAAGTTTGTTTACTTCGCAAGCAGTCAGACACTGGGGGTTTATCTTAAGATCTTCAGTGCACTCAGGACAAATGTCAGTTTGGGAATTTTTTTTCAGACCAATTTGGTCAACAAATTGAAAAATGAAGCTGACACCTTTATGTTTCTGTTTCCCCCTTTTCATGCTGTGGGAGTTTAATTAGGTCGCATTAAAACCAAAGTTCATGTCCTGCCTGACAGAAAAACATTCTTTCCATTCTGAGTCAGCAGCACGAAAAACATTCACAGAGCAGATAATTCTATTAAAAGATTAGAACAACAAAAAAATAAGACTTGAACCATTAGAGCAGAGTGGCCTCTACATCACAGTTTCATAAAAATGCTGCTATACTTGTGCAACAGCAATTAACTTCACAACTCCAGTGACAAGTTGCCTCACTCACTACCATCCTTGTTGGTTAACACAGGACGTTGTATTCTTCACAAATGGAAACAATCATTCTTTCAAAAAGGGAAACTGGCACAGACTGAGTAGAAAACAATAGCTTTCTTTTGAGCTGCTCACTGTGTCATTTGAGGTTTTTGGCTTTAACATATTAACCAGTGCAAAAAGTTACATTTAAACAGACTTTTATAATAGAATCATCCTGCAGTCCACATTTGAGCTTGTACTGAATTTCTTAAAGATAATTAAACAGCAGGGTTAGCTGTGATTTATACTCTTAGTGTTTACAGAGTATATGCTCAGAGTGGCCTATATTTATCGCCAGTGAGAAAGTTTTTCCTTTGTCTGTAATTCACTTTACTGAGTGGACAAAAAAGTGTTAGTGTGTGTTTCTTTCATGATGGCATGACAAGTCAGTCACTGTAATGTTACGAGACCTTCTATACACATTTTAAGACACAGAAACCTACTTTAATAAATAACAGAATAACAAAAAATCTTTAAAAAGGAAAATGAAAGGAAAGGAAAAATCAAAAGTCGTGATTTAATTTCATAAATATGTTTTGCAGTTTTTCCTTTAACAGTGTTTGCACTTGGAAGAAAAGTAGAATTTCGTTCTGACGTGCGTGACCATCTGCAGGGATTAACCAGCCTCCTGTGCTGTGTAACGTGGGAGTCTACACATGGCTTCCAGCTTTGTGGCTTCCAAGACCATTTTGCACAGTTTACTTTTTCATGCTGTCACATGTTCCTAAAATCTGTTAAAGTCTGATTTTATGTAGCTATGATTCAAACAAAATGTTGAGTGTTGGCAAAAAGCTAAGAACAGTATCGCTCTTGCTTGTATCATCTGCAGCTGTCCCTTTTAAACTCAGACTGTCCAAAGACTTGGGGACAAACTACATGATACAGCCCACAGTCTGTGAAAGTGATGTCATGTTTTATTTCAGTTGACTATTTGTGATTATCATACATAGGCCTGAACACTAAAGAAAAATTCCCCTCATCTTACTCTCAAGCCAGTAATGTGCTCTGATTTGAAGTGGCAAATGGATTTGGTTAATAGCACAAGAGTCAATTTCCTGCAGGAGGAAGATGGATTTGTGCCGCTGAAATTCGTGGTGGCCCCTGCTGTAGTAACAGCAGAAAAAAAGGTCCACATCCTCAGGCTTAAGCTGCTGGAAGAATCTCTGCAATTGTATCCCTTCAAATAAACCCTGAGGAGCTTGAAAGAAAGAGAAGAAATGTCATGACTCGTGCAAGGGCTGAACTTTGGGAGCAGAATATCTTACCTGAAAAAAAGAAGTTCCTGTGTGAAAGCAACGCAAAGTGTATCTTTTACACAATGTTACATTCCTTTAAGGAAGTTCTGGTGGATGACTCACATCTTCAAATATCCAGAGAATTCAGAGAAAGTGAAAAATAATAACATGGGACAGAGCTCAGTGGCTCCTTTTAAACCACAATGAGATGTTTGGCTTCATCCTTTGGGAACAGGAGCACAGTGTGCATGGACAAATGGTTCTTAGTAGGCAATGGTGGACAACGATGGACTGAAAATTCAATTTGCATTATTGTTACTGTAATTCAGAGACAGTCAGAGTTTAGAAAAAAGTCTTCACTCCAAGTTTTTTCCAACATCTGCCACATGTGCCATTTTATTTGGTTTTAAGTGGCAATTTTATGAAACATCTTTTAACTTTTTCTTGTTGTTTTATTGTTTGTTTGTTTTATTGTGGGTGAAGGACTTTGGTAAATCCAACATTGTCTCTGGAGTGCATCGAGCAACTCTGAGACACTCTGGTTTTATGATCAGTTTGGCCTGTGAGAAGTGTGAACCAGTCCAGAAAGCAAAATAGAACCTGACTTCAAGAGGATATTTGTCAATTTTCTAAGGGGTTGCAGAAGAAAGAGTTCGGTTCTACCTATCAGTGCACAGTTTTTTTTTTTAAATCCCTCCACGTGTACACAGCTCTCGTGATCGACACAAAATAAAACTGGAAATAATGAGAAATATGAACGAAAACATTAAAGTACAGAGCGAAATGTGACATGTGACAGCTGAACACTCAGGTTTAAACAAAAAATCTACTTTTTTCTGTTTTTCTTTTCAGCTGCCCTTTGATGTATATTTGGTGTTACAGTGAGAATTTCTGGCAGCATCATAGTGTTTGTGGAACATAGTGAAAATAAACTACAATGTGTGTGTTCACGTTAATGAAGGAAAATATCGTAGGCTGCAACAGTGTGGCTCACAGATGTGGTTTTAATAGGTTATAGACAATGGAGCTCTGTGGCATCAATCTTAGATAAACACACTATACTTGTTGGATCAGTTCTCTTCTTTCTGGATTCTGGTCTTTTTTTCAGGACTTGTCAACGAAACTGAGAAGCTCATAGATGAGAGAAAAAAAACGTCCTATTGTATAAAAAAGCAAACCAGAAAAGAAAAACATCTTTGATTTAGGGACAATTGATGAAGAAGAGTGATGTGTGTATTCCAGCTGGCGGAGGCTGACTACTGTGTCCCTTTGGTCATGTCACTCCAGCATGCTGACGTTTTCCAGAAAATATTATATAACTTTTATGGATTCTTAATTTGAAAAATGTTTTTTGGCATAAATGAGAATTTATATTTAACTTTGTGTCTTTTTCAGATGAGAACAGACTTTAAAGCTGAAAGTATGAAACAAAGGCTTTTAAATGCTTTCGTGTGTCCTGACTGTGCCTTGCCTGTGACTTTTGCTCATTTTCCCCACTTAATTTCCTCTGCAATTACACAAAGTCTAAAGGCGACATCCCTATGAGCAGGACAACCACACTAATGAAAGACCTATTCACTTTTGGCTGTAAGCAGGGCGCTTTAATGCCAAGTGCAGTCTACACTTGGATATCTACACTTTTATTAGCGCATTAGGAAATCTCCTGGATGAGAGATGTGAGGACCCGTGGTAGAGCCTATGGCCATTATCTGGGAACTGTTACTGAGACTACAGCTGCAAACAGCTGCATTTAAAAAAAAAAAAAAAAAAAAAGCTGCATCTCTTTCTCTGTCCGTGAGAATTAATTCTTCATGTTCTGTTGGTTCTCATGAGTTTGTTTTGGAATGCATGCACAGGTCACTTTTTTATTATTATTTATCTGTGTGAATAATGTGAGCAGATGTTTTTTTCATGCTTAAACAGCAGAAACATAAGTGATTCTCCACTTGATTCTCCAATTGATAAGTCCACAAGGTTTTAAATATTTGCTATGATAGTTATAATGTGTTTGTGAGATTTGAAACTAATTAATACAACCAGTGACCTCCCATGACCTCAACGATGCACTGTTTTAATGCAGCTTTTTTCAGTTTCCAGTCGCATCTTTTTTGTTCTTTCATCCTTGCTGCAGCAGATTTTTGTCCATTTGGTTTCTGCATGCTTTCCTTTACTCTCTTCCTCCCACCAACTTTCTTTCATGTTGGCTCCTGCTGGTCCCTCACACCATCTCTGACCTCCTCCTCCTCCTCTCTGATCCCACTCTACTCCTTCTCTTTTTCTCATCACTGTCCACTGTTCAGTCTCCCACATCCTCTTGGAATCTTCTCTTGGTCTCATGCTCATGACTCACCATCCCACATGGAAACATTTTCTCTGACTGAGGGAGATTTTACTGTTGTTAATGAAAATTTAAACAGTGCCCCCTCTTCACCCACCCTGCCTCTCCCTTGCTCAAAGGCTGTAACAAATGGGAAGACTTGAAAATGGAAATCAGTTGTTTTTTCTCCTTTTGTCCAAATATAGAGACTTTTGATGAAAGCTTTATAAATGTGTCAATGATGCATTTCAGTCCCTGGCACTCTTCAAGATCACAGAATCTGTCTGTGAAGACTGCCCCCTTCTGGCTCATCCTATCTCTTATGTAATGTCTTCCCAGGTCCAAGTCATTCTCTGTCTGCAATCATCTCCATCTGCAGACCTGCTGAGGTGTGCCATCCAAATGTATGAGAACATTTCCACACTCAAACTGCACAAACCAAAAAGCTCATATTGTCCATTAACTCCATCATAATCATCAAAGTCTTTTGACACAAAGCGGTGTCTAACTTATTTAACCTCATGAGCAAATACATGTACTGAACTTTCAGAAAGAAAGTTTGCTGTTTAAATTGTTTTATACTTTTATACTACTATATTAAAAATATTTCAGAGACAGACAGACTGGTTCTTTCACCTCCACTGTGCATGAAGTAAAAATATTGAGCCAGTTTTTAACAAGCTTCTTTGTATCATCTCAATATTCTCTATATTGATTCTGGTTTCATCATAGTGCTGCTGACTCCTCTCTTTACAGCTGCTCAAATAGAAACATGTGAAACCAAAGATTAAAAGTTCCATGTTTAAAAGCTGTTTCATGTTTTATTGTTTTGTTGTTCCATCAGTTAGCATTTAAAACTTTGTGTTGCAACACGCTATAATATCAGGAACAAATGATGCAGTCAATTAAGTCATAAATTAGCTGCTTATATATATGAACTGATCATGGCACTTAAGAAATAGGAAGTAGGAATCTCATCCCATTCTGATATGTAATTTATATACTAAAGCTGTTTCAGGCACAAAGATGTAAACATTTTTCATAACAAATGAAGAAAACAGAGGGTTTTACAAAAATGTATGTATGCTAAATTATACTAAGACTGAACAGCACATTAAGAGGTTAAAATTAGCTCCACCTCAATCAGCTACATCAGCAAATGTCTAATATGTGATAATGTCACCCAAGAGCCTCGTGGTTCTCTTTGACATTACAGCATGTCACCTTTGACCCCTGGAAAAAATGACCTCACCTCTAAGTAAACATCTGGGCAATAGACTCAGTTCAAAACCCATGAGCTTTCTTGTCTCATTTCTTTTTTACTCATGCAACGCAACTCACAACAAAAAAGAACTGAAACAGAATACATACCCAGTCTTAATATAAATCTTTTCTGTTTCTTCTGTGTCTGTATTGCTTGTTCCTGCAGTTTGACATGTCACTGTAAACAAATACTAAAAGGAATATTCATATAATATCAACCAGTGATCTTAACCACTTCAGTGGAAGCAGGTTAGACTGGAAACAGCTGAGTGGCAGAGACTTCTGCAATGTAAACCATTGTATGTAAATTAAAAAAAAAATCAACAATGGAAAGTCTGATCTTAAGTGCTGACAACTGTCTTTGTAATAACAGCTGTAATTTATTACACAACACTTGTGTTGAGCAGAACATTCTGGTTCTGGTATTTCATGGTGCAAACAGCAGTTTATTTGTTACCACTTTTAGAGATGAACTCTGTTTGGAGTCATGACCTTTAACATTTTACTCAAGCAACTAGCTACACAACACAGTGTAAATCCGTACTGACCTGCTTCCTTGAACCAACATGTGACTATTAAACGTTGGTGCTAGAGCCTTAGTAGTTCAACAATGCAAAAAAAACCAAAAACCTTTTACTACAAACATAGTATGACCTCAGGTCCTCATTTAAAGGCTTCAAAGCGTTCTCCTGTGTCACAACACTGGCATGATATATTTCCTGTGACATATGAGTCATATGTGAACATATGTGTTGTGTCTCCCCATCAAGTTAGTGTGGTCTGAAATGGCCTGAAAGGGTTTTAAAGAGAACATTGAAAAACTGTGCTGTGATTTAGTTTCCACAAGCAGGATCACAAACTTGGGTTTTAAATTAAGTTTATTCTCTTTGCCGATGAACTCAAAGATGTACAGATGTTTGTCTTCCCTCAGTCTGTGTGACACACACTTTGTATTCAAACAACATTTGAAGCGGTAACACATTTGCACAAGCCAGAGTTCAGTTATGGAGAACTATTTATCATACAAACAACATGACCTTTCCAGCACTTCAAATATGGTATTGAGAAGCGATTAACAATCAATCTATTGGCACTAATTTAAAGAAAAAAAAAAATCAAATATTTTAATTGCCGTGTCAAATGAATGTATTGTAGTTAAAGAAAGAATATTTGTAGTACAGATGTGCAAAGTACAGAATAGAATAGAATATTTTTATTTCTCCTTCAAGATGAAATTTATCTGTTTGACATAAACAAAACACGAAAAATAGATTAACAGGGAATAAAAAAGTATTAAACAAATATTTTATTATTTGTGATAGACATAGTGAGTAATTATCTATGATTTAATTATATGACGATACCAAAGCGATCCGTTTTCCAAAAGTTAACTCCATAAATAGGTTTCATCAGCAAACAACTGTCCGCTGAACTTTTAACTGAGCTAACCGGCCATGACACACGAAATAAAAATCATTTGAAAAACGCCTGCCAATACAGGTTTACGTTCCATCGCTTGTAAATTTGTTATGTCCATTTCACACAAACTGTCCAATAGTAACCCCTCCACCACATCCATACTTCAGTTTCATGTATTTGTTGCACTCAGGTACCTGAGGCCATGTAACTTCAGTCATGTTGGCGTATATGCCAACACAGACAGATTTAGTAGCGTTGTGCGGCTCACGGACTGACAGGCTGAAGGCCATCAGCAGAAACACGGAGCGGTTTTCAGGCTCAGCTGCTGCTCACACTGACACATGCAGCAGGTCTGAGGTCTGAGCCAGCACGTGTGCGTAAACAGCTACAGGCACAAACATGCTGTGACATTTCCATATATAGCGAAGAAGAAACTAAATTAAACCACTAAGACGCATCCAGGTTGTTATGTATATACACTCACACACAATGCATATTAAATCAAGGTGCTGCAAGTGTGAAGTCTGCCATTTCCATGTTTACAGTCCACTTCTGAATTGCCTCGTTTGAAACAAAACAAACTATAACATGAAATAAATGAATTTCTCGCCATCATAAAGGAGCGGAGAGTGGCCCTGATGGGCAGGATTTCACACTAAATCACATCAAATGCCTGCCACTTGGTTTTGATGTGAAACTACAATGAAGATCAAATAAGTTTGGTATAAACAATTAATGTGTGTTTCAAATCTTTTTTTTCAAAACAGGAAAGAAGCAAACATGGAGGGAGGACACAAGCCTTTTATTTTATGATATAAGTGAACAGACGCAGCCAGATTCAGTACGCCTTCACAATAAAATCAAAACGTGAAGTGAATCCTTATGGTGATAATGTTTAACATTGACTGAAGTTATTACTTCACAAGTAAAACATTGAAAACAAAAATCCTACAATATAGTAATTTTAAATTCATTTAATCAAGCTGTTTGAACCAGGAGCTGTTATATATTATGTTATATTTGGCTTATGCCTTTATCATCCCCTGGCAGCCCAGGACTGTAGCAGCCTACAGCAGGGATGGTTCAGTGTTATCGAACACTAACATTTACATCTAACTTTAAAGGTGTCTCCCTCCTGGATCCAGTCTGAGATCTTTAAGAGGACTTACTAAGGAGAGGGATTTGGAATCTGTTGTGGATGTTGTTTTCATTTAGTGCTCATGCTCTTGCATTTTGTATCAGCTGAAGGATCAATTGGAGGTTGATGGGAAAGAATGAATCACAGCAGTCCAAATCAGACATAAGAAATGCATACACTACTTCTCAACATCCTTTTTGACACGGGATGTTTCCAATTTTTGTAATATCGTGAGGCTAGACCAGAGGTTGTTGTTATTGTCACGCTGCCAGCTGGGTGCAGTCATGCAGCAAACACAAAAAAAATGTGAATTTGAAGGTTCATGTTACATCACTGTGATTAAACTGCAGCTCAAACAACCCGTGTCATTCTGAAGTGTATGCGCGATGAAACAAAAACTGCTTTGACTCTGATTACTTGATCTCAGCAGAATTAAACTTTGATCCCCGACACATTCAATGTTCTTCTCCATGCATCAGTTTATTAGTAATGAGCCGGGACTGCTCTGTAAATCAGACCCAACCTCAGAAATAAAAGAACACCAACATAGGAACAATCAAAACATTTATTAACCAGTCAAAACATACACTTCAAAATATGAGGTCTGAAGAACTGAACTCCACATGGTGATGCATGCACGCCAAGACTTCTGTTACCTGATCACGTTTGTCTCAAGGAAACCTTTAAGTGCTTGAACAGAATGGACATACAGTACATACTCCTTTGTGTGTTTCTATTGTGTCATGTTAGCAACAACACACTAACAGTGATGTGAAGCATACTTCCTAATGCCTACTCTGAAATCAGACCAAAATGTACATATCAGATGGGAGGCCATGAGCACAAAAATGAACTAAAACTAAAATTAAAACAATGAACTCTGGGAGAAAACCAAATTTCCCTGTACAAATTAACAGGAGAAGCTGAACTGGTGAATGAACATAAATAGGCAGGTGTTGCTGAAGAGTTTACAGCGTTCATGCAAGATGATGTTTGTGTTTTTGGTACGTCTTTATCAGGGAGTGGGACTTTGCAGGAAGTAGGAAGAAGGAAGAGTCTATCCAAACTTGTATTGTCCCTTAGTACCAAGCAGGCGAAAAAGGGTGGCAGTGGTTGTGGTGGGTTATCAGTTCTCGAGGAAAGCCACGTAGTCAGTGAGTCTGGCCAACTGCTGCTCATTTGGAACCAATGAGACTGGGGGAGGATCTGTTGAGAGAGAGAGAGAATAGACACAGAGGAGAAGTTGAGTCAGACAGGGATTCCTCATTGTGCCAAGTGCTATCGATCTTCTTACATGTCTCTGGTTTAAACTTTTACAGTGCACATGTTGTAGCTCAGGGTGTCTCAGCAGGGCACAGACTTCAAATTCTTCTAGGTCTGAACTCAATGTTTTCCATGACCTGTTCAAAAACACCACCTACAAATTTTTATTTTCAAATGTTTCTCAACTTGGCTGCAGAGGTGGGGGTGTCACTGTTCTATTTAAAGATGCATTTGAATGTAAACAGATCTCCAGTGGGAGTTTTTAATTCCTCTGAGTACCCCTGTACTGTACCCCTGTAAACGCTCTCCAAGAATGTTACTAGTTGACCCTGAAAACTGCCCAAATATTCTTTACGAATTATCCTAAAATACCGTAACAATCGTTTCCGCAACTGGGTGTATATAACTCTGCTGCTCTATTTACCACTGTAGACGCATTAACACTGAGGTAGTGATGATCAGCCTCTAATGAAACCGTGACATGCACAGCTCAGAACCTGGACAGTCTCACTCATCTCTACGCCTCAGATAGTTTCTGGCAGCCATCACTTTCTTTGACTAAGATCAAATTGTTTTGTTTTTTTTCTTTTGTTTTTTTATATTTGTAAAAGCACACTGCCTTCCAACTAGGGCTGCACACAATATTAATAATACCGCAGTATCGCAACATCAGCATGAACAATATACAGGATTTTTTCAGCCACAATAAATGTATATTTCTATTTCCATGTGTAGATGGTGACTTGCTGCTCTAAACGCCTCAAAGAACAGCCCAGCTGTTATTTAGAAATATTTTCTATAGCAGACAGACAGACAGACAGAAAGACAGATGACTATTAATCCCTTGGGGAGTTCCCTCAGGGAAATTGAAGCTCCATCACACAAAACACTGTTAACTTAAGCACACACATAAACAGAGGCACCCAACAGATATACAAATATACAAGTGTGTGTGTGTGTACATAATAATGATTATTGCACATGGATATGAAGAGTCCAGCTGGTCTGTAAATATAGTAATGTATGTAACATACAAGACATATAAGTACTTGTGAGTAAGAAAAATACATTTCATTTTTTCCCAGTGTTCATAGCCTGTCTGAAGTTTATGTTAACAGCAAACTTAAAGCAGAATGACATTAATCCTGTATAGATATCACTCCACTGAATTTGCTTTAAAAGAAGCTGCAAACTGCTTTATGTTTCACTAACCTATGATGCCATTTTATTTTGGTTGTTCTTCTCTGTGCTGTTTTATGTCTCTTCTCACTCAGAAAAGCACTGAAAGCAGTCTGTGTGTGACAATGTGGTGCACAAATACATCTGCCTTCGTCTACAGAATCTCCCATGTGCCTGTGAGACATACAACCCTCTGCTCATTACAACACTTTACATTTATCTCAGCCAGGATGATTGCTGGGTAACATATACTCTACAACCAAAATCACACACAGCTTTTAAGTTCCAGTGGTGCTGTGGAGGGGGAAAAATCAAGACATGGGGATTAATGACGAGTGGGTTTGCATTTTTGGGCTGGACATGTGCACAGCAGATGCTCCAGCAGCAGGGTCTGATGATTACAGAGAGGGCGACCGACCACATTCTCCTCCTTGTCTGGATAAATCAATTGGCTTTTTTTTTTTTTACAAAACGGATCAATCTGTGACCCTCCGACTTGAGGACATGTGATGATGTGTTAAAAAAAAAAAATAACAGACAAAACATGAGAATGCAAGTGAGAAAAAAAGAACAGGGAAGTTTGAAAATATGGACTTTACTCAAGGGAGTTTTAGCAAATCAAAAGAATTTCAGAATATCTTAACAAAAGGAAAATGTCATCAATCTTAGGATAAAAAACAGCTCCCAACTCTCTGCTTTCAGCTTTTCTCTGTGTGTCTATTAAAATCTGGGATGAAGTTTAGTAGGAAAGAGGGTGCAGGATTACTCATGAAGAGAAAACCGTTTGGACAGCAGAGCAGTGAGCTGATGATGAATACAATTTAAAAGAGCAACACTGCCACCTACCTGGTTTTTTGGGCATCACCATCCTAGTTGTGGGATCTGCTTGCCAGCCTTGGCTCACCACACCTTTGGACAGAGACAAAAGTGGGAAAAATGAAGAAAACCCCCTTCCATCAGCAAATGAGTAAATTATTATGTAATGGAAACTAACTGAATTACAACCTCGTGGAGATGCTCCAGGAATACACCTTTTTTTTTTTTTAACTAAAACTCTTCACAGAGAATGACCCTGATTAGAAAACATTTCCTGTGAGAAGGTAAATTCCATCTTACCCTTTACTGCTTCCTCCACTGTGTAGCCAACAAAAGCAGCGAAATCTTCTGCTGTGATGGAAGTGTAGGCCTGAGCCACCAGACCATACGCCCTTTGCCGTGTGCTCTCTGTTACAGAAATGGATGCATGAAAAACAGAGACATCAATAACGTAGGTATATATGGAGCACATACATGCTAATAGTGTGTTCTGGTTCTATTAAATACATACAGTAGATGTGCAACAGTAACTAACTGTGAACTTAGAGTGAACTTGTCATTATGTCATTTAAACTTGGTATTAAAGCCTAATTTCCTGCAAATGATGCTAATTAGCAACAGCACCGGGGGGTTTTCCTCTGTGTTGCACTATTTATCAAGGGTGACAGGTTTCTAAAGCTGCAGACTGTACTCTGCTCCGATCATTAGTAGTCCCAGGTGTGTGTGTTTTGGTAAAATGTCAAGTAAATGCTAAAGGCTCGTGTGAAACATCACATTTCATGTTATGACTGCTTTTGAAAATTCAATTTTCCGTCTCATGGCAAGTCTGCAAGTGTGGATTTATAAAGTTACTTTTTGAAACCTGAACACACACAAACACACACACACACACACAGATTTAATGAATCAGGGAGTTGACCTTGTCTAAACAAAAGCACTTGTATGCTCTCAGTTGCTTTTTAGAAACATTTACTGCTTTTGTCGGTGTCAGTGAACCTTTGATTTGATTGTGATGTAATTTAAATCAAAAAGTAATAACCAAGAATATGTTTACGATGGATCCCAGTAGATAAACCATGGATGTTATATGCAGTGATTACACTCTGTAAAGTACCCAAGTCTTTATCAGGAAAGTTCTGGTCAAAGCTGGTCCATTTATCGAGCCTGTCTTCACATGCTGCTGTCGTTTGTGGCGATGACGATAAGAGTGACACGACCCAACAACAGTGCTGACCAACACACACCAGTGTGTATTTGCTTTTGTGTTTTATAGCTTAGCAACGGTTTATGTCAGTTCCCGGGCCTGCTGTAGCAGTAACAATAACAAGTTGGACAGATGAGAAAAGACAGCTGTGGGGTTAAGGTTGGAGATTTGTCAGCTGAGCTTTCCCATGCTTCTGTCTTGGGGGCTTCCTGTTCAACTCTTATTGTACTTGTCTAAAAAAGAAATTCAAAAAATATCAACTTAGAAACTATGTTAAAGTTATTTTATCAGTTGTTCACTTTTATTCTGTTGCGATTGTCCCTATTGAGGCACAATGATGATTAAAGCAGACTATTTTAAGTGTATATTTAACGAAAAATGTGAGTGAAATACTATTATTTTGGTACTGTCGAGTCTCACTGCTGATAAACGGTGAGACTAAACAAAAAAGCCTGGTTGTTTTTCTGCTCTAGTCAGTACAAAACTCCCATCTGTTAAAACTGAACCGTGAATCACACTTTATAAAAATGCCTCTTGTGTTGGAACAACTTCCTTGCACCTGACTGGCTGCATACTAGGTCAGCTCAAGGGGCTTTTTGTAACCCAGTCCCCCAGGCAGACGTGTATTTTTACCATGGCCTCTTGACCGCTGGGAGATGGCTCCAGTGGCAACTGCCGCAGCCTTTCTTTAGTATGCCCTTCTGACACATCAGTTAGGTTGGAGCTGCTGACCAAGATGTCTGTGGTGGGAGCACAGGAGCTTTATGGGGGAGAAACAGGACCTGGTCTCTCCTTCCCTCACAGTCTATTCCGGGGCCGCTATCATTTCTCACCCTCTCACCTCTTAAAAATAGCCACCACTTTTCACCGGCAAAGGCAAAGCAGACAGGACATGGCAAGGGCTTTTATTTTTATATACAGTCTATTGCCAAGTAAGAGCAGCAACAGACTGGGAAACATTTTGATGTGAGTTCTCAAAGGATGTATTTCTTCCTTTGTATGCTCCTTAAACCCAAACACCATGTTTTAGTTTTTGCCCCGCAAAAAAGAAAAAAATAGATGCTTAACTTCATGCAGTTTTATTCCAAGTTCATTTAAAGAGACAGACTTTGTTTTTACAGGTAGATCACAAATTCAACACAGACAGAATGAAAACAACTACTGGAACAACTATTTTCATTAGCTACATACAGTATGAAGATGTGCGAGTCATCTTCAGACATTCTACATTTACATTTATTTACCTTCTTTTTCAGTTTGATTGATTTAAAAGTACAAAAGTATAAAAAGAAATTAAGAAAAGGTACGAATAAAACACTGATATTAAATATTGCACTGAAAAATAAGGGGCAAGCTATTTTAGCCCACTTCCACTGTATTCTTACATTTCATTAAACATCAAACGCAATCCCTGCCATAAAATCCTTCAAAAGCACATATTACAATATTTCCTCAAGTTCATAAACACTTCCAATGTTGATTATTCCTCCTCTTCCTCCTCCTCCTCTTCCTCCTCCTCAGCATCTTCAAATTCGTCATCTTCACACACACCAAAGTCCATTTTTGCCAGGACTGTTTCAACATGCTCTGTTGACAAACTGAAGTGGTCCATCTTCTCAAACCCTGGCTCTGGCCTATCTTCTCCCAGTGAACCTTTGGCTGCATCTTTGGTCTGCGTGATAAGGCCCTTGGAGGCTAAGAGAAACTCAGCAGCGCTGCTCTGCTCCAGTGCTCTCACCGCCGTATCTGTGAGCTCTGAACTAGCCTGCAGTCGTTCGCCATAACGTTGAGCCAGTGCTCGCAGAGCTGCCACCTTGTCATCTTGCTCTTTGCCAATCTGCTCCAGCAGAATGGTCTTGCGCTCTTCAAGGACAGCATATAGTAGGTCAAAGCGTTCAGCTAACCCTTGCTTAGCACGCTGAGCATTGTCCTGCACAGCACGACAGGCGTCTTCCATCTGGTTGAGCAGAGCCTGCAGGCGTCCGTTGCTGGCCACCAGAGTATCAATAGCATTACTCAGTTCACCTTTCTGGGTCTGGTAAACACTTGCTAAAGGTGCCACTTCACAGTCCTTATGCTGACCAAATACTTTGCACATGGAGCAGGTGGGTGCTTGACAGGTCACACAATAGATGTTGATTCTCTCATCCTCATGTTCTTGGCACATTGGTTCTTTGGATTCTTTGGGCTTTAGAGTGGGTTCTGTATTTCCACTGCCACTTCCCTCTTGCTGCTGCTTATAGATGTCGATGATATTTTCTACCAACAGATTGCGCTGGAGACCGTGCACACCGTGACGGTCCAGAACAACCTCAAACCGACAGGTAGGGCATCGAAAGACACCACCCGAAAAGCGGTATGGGTTGCGTGAGTCATAGAGGTCACTAGCACAACTACGGCACAAGTTGTGTTGGCAGGGCAGAATGACCACAGGCTTGGTGAACATGTCCAGGCAGATCGGGCAGCTCAGCTGTTTCTCGAGGCTATCCATGGGGCTGGGAGGCCGAACCATAGTTCCTGTCCTTGGACATCCATTGTGGGAAAAAAAACTACCTCAGCTAGACCAGTAGGTTTCTTGATTTACCAAAAGAGAAAACCAAAACTTTCAGAAAGTCACAAAAACAGAAGCCAGACTCTGCCAACCTTGCATTGGTGTGAGCTGTCGCTGATATCTATTCTGGTTGAGAGCTAGCAGCTCTGTCCTTTATACAAGCGGCTCACAGCTGGTGACACCCAATCCTTTTGACCAACCACAGCACACATTCCTGCCTGCTTGCTGGCCTGGGATCTTTTCAGAGAAATGGCCCCCTCCTACCCGATGTTGCATGTGTCACATGTTCCAGTGGCCACTATGTCCCTTCTAACAGTGACAGGAGTGGTCGTGAAGCAGAGATAAACAGGGTTCATGTGAGTGGCTCAGAGGAGCTGCATCTCCCTCAAATTCATAAACAAGTTGGTGTCAACATCCTCTAACTGTTGTTGTTACTATTTTATGTCTCATGAGTTTGTTATTTTGTTCTTGGAAACCTGTTATACTTAATACAGTAAACACAGTTGATGTTGTCAGTGAGACTTTCACACACTAGAGCCTTGATATCGATGTCTAAAGTTGAATCAAGTGATTACTATTGTTATGATTAATTGTTTTTCTATTTAATAATTAATTACATTAAGTCTTTTCTTGTTGCTGGTAAATGCTTTTTGCATATTAAACATAAATACTTTTGTCCTTCTTGTGATTTTTGTTCTTTATTTGTAACAATGTGTCATTTTTCAAATTTTTATGGCAAGTTTATGACAAATATGCTGTTGAGATTTTTCAGCTGATACTTTTGTACAAATGATGTAAAGATGAAGTCACTATCAAGTAGATGTAAAGTAAATACTGTTTTTAGCTACTGACAACATTTTTCAACAAATTATTACTTGATGAATGGGTCTCCTGCTTTATTGAAGACTACTACTGAAAAAACTGTGAATGAATTCATTCAGTTTTAATCATTATTACACATCCACTGAGTAATCACTATTTTTTGTTGCCCAAGTGTCTCAGGACATACTGTACATCAGGATCAATAGCAGAACAACACCAAGCACCATAAACACGAGGGACAAGCTATTCTTACACTCTTGCACAAGGGAACCATCACATGTCATGTAGTCCCTACATTTGTGTGCATGAGTGTAATAATAGTGTTCAATAACAGGGGTGTTTCTTAAGCGTGGAAAACATGTTATAATCTGTTAAATGTCACCCCCTTGTTTTTTTTGACACATTTCATTTCTCAACAGCAGGGTTGCATCATGGCTACAACTGTGTTCAGCTCATGCCCCCTGCTGACTGTAATTCTGCACATCAGAGAGGAAATGTAAATATTTAACTATGACGTCCGTACAGGGAGTTTCACAATGCTCCAGAGCGAAATGTGTGAAACGTCTTATTTACACCTTGTATAAATATGAAAAGGTTTTTTGACATGTAAATGTGACAGTGAAAGGTCAGATAATGCGTGATTCTTGTTGTTACCTCGAAGAGCCTCCATGACTGGAAGAATGTTCTCTGTCCATTGGTAAGCTGCAATGGCTGTGTAGATGCCTGGAAAGTCTCGCTGCCAAATGCGCTGGCCAACAGCCCAAATAGCTGTTAATTCTGGGTTTGCCTGTATACAACAAGTGGAGAGGCATGTCAAGATCTCTCAGTATTACACTTCACTAGACAGCAGCTTTTAAAATATTATAAACAGTTGTTACACCCAAATTCATAAGACACTAGACTAAAGTGGTTCAACTTATCAGGACTTTTTTAAATAAGTTGCAAAACACCAGCTCTAAGGCTATTATGGCGACATGTGGTATTTCTTATACAATGACAAACTCAGCTTTAAACTCAGTACAAAGTGAGAAAATGTGGCACCTCGATATTATTAATTTTTAACATTACACAGTTGATAGTCATGATGACATAAAGGCATAAAGGCAGAGTGTGTATGACATAGTGATAGATTCCTGTTGTTATAAAATGTGAGCATTTGTCCAGAGCTCTGATCTGATTCTAAGGATTGTTGGATTGATATCAGCTAAAATAACACGGATGAAAATCCTTCTATTATTGCACCTCAAGTCTGCTTTAAGTGAGTCAAGCTCAACAACACAGCACCCTTCTGCAAAAAGTATTAAAAATTAACTTGTGAAAGAGAAATGTAATTCAAGACTGAGTGAGTGACTCTAAACTGAGGCACTAAGGTTAGGAGGGTGCACCAAGCTCTAATGCTAACAGGCTAATTATTAGCAAAGCAGTGGAGAAAACATTCTACTGTAGCTTCTCATTTTAGCTGCAGTTTCTAATTTTGCTGAGCGTCACTCAGTAGTTAAAATGATGAACTGACAGCACATCATATCATCTGTCACTAATTAATGTTAATTCTGTCGGTAACTTGATGATGGACATAAATTAAATGTGAGCTCTCTGCACGCCACCGTCAGTAGTAGTCAGAGATCATTTATGAGGAAAGAGCCTCCACCCTGTAACAGAGTGAGACGTCTTCTTCCTAGCAGAATCAAGGCTGATTAAACTTGGTGGGGGCAACTGGCAAACAACCTGCTAGTATTTACCAAAGAACTAAGCTTTGTTTCTGTTAAGGTTGGTTAAGCGGGTAAAAATGTGAGCATACAGTATTAAATATGGTGAGTTTAATTTGATTAATAACTGACTGAAAAGTAAGCAAGCATGAACATCAGACAGACCCTACTGCACTACTTAGACATGGTCAGATATATTAAAAAAGCAAACAACAAACAGCAAGAACAACAAAACAGCAATTGCAGTTGTAATTACAATTCATTCATTGTTTCTGTAAACAAATTCAGAAAATAAGCAAATACGCCAACAACCTGAGCACATGTATCATAATGATAGGCTTTCAACAGATCTGGCTATAGATTGTCTATACCAGGCACAACATTAAAACCACTGACACTGAAGTGAATAAGACTGATCAACTCATTATAATGTAATGTTCTGCTGGAAAACCTTGGGTCCAGACTTTCATCTGGAAGTTACAGTGATACATACAAGAACTTAAGCACACGCTATTACATTCCTCAACCAATGTTGTTGCTGACTGGTGTATGTTTTAAACATTCTTACCGATTTTATTGCTTGGGGAATCCTCTTCCATAGATACCTGGCATTGTTCCTGTTAGAAACACACATCAACACAGGTCAGTCTATTACACAGAGTCAAGTTACAGGTGTAGACAGTTCAAGAAGACAAGGTTAGACTAACGGTATCCACAGCAGTTTTTGAAGCGCGTATTCATATCTAAATAAGATTATTATTGGTAAAGACATCCATTTTAGGCAGTTAGTCTCAACAGACTGCAGCCACTTATGTTCTTCTTATCAACTTCAACAAACCACATCATTGCAGCACTAAGAAGGCAGATGGGATCTGAGTTATGATGACAGACACATTCACTGAAGATGCAGCCTTTTAGTTTTTCTGCTATTTTCTGGTTACTAATCATAACAACTATGCATTCACTATAACTGTAACTGTCGAAGCAGAACGTCCCACCTGAGTGCAAAAAGTTAATTTTTATGTAATTACATTTTTGACTTTCTTGATTCTGGAAAAACAAAATGTCAAAGCTGTGCAAGGATCATACATCACAACTCAACACAAATAAAAAACGTGTACAGAACACCCTCTCACTGACTTACATGTCATTATGAAGTAAATAGAGAGCCAGCAGCTGAGCGTAGACTTGAGGTGTTGCAATGCCCCCTGGAGCCTGGGAAAAATAAATGCAGGTGTGTTATTAAAACTTGACAGTAAAAAATACAGTAACTCTCGTTATCTTGATTCATTTGAGCAAACCACGTTGTAACAATTACTCTCATATATACGTCAGCTAAGTCACGTTAGCCACTGGCTGTACCCGTGTCCCCCAGCACGAGCCAATCAGTCAGATATGTTATTATGCTCATTAGCTCAAGCTAACGTTAAGGCGCCGGTCCCTTGCCTTACATTTTTGTCTTATTTATGAGGGTAAAATCGCTGTCTTTGAGATAACTGACAACATACGCTGAAGTTAACACGGCAACATCGGATGCTGAATGAAACATTGCAGCATCAAGGCAGCTTATGTTTACCAACATAACGAATAACATCTTGCTACCTAGCTAAGTAGCTACCCACTACATATCACTACCACACAGTAACGCTATCTACCGCTTCCGTTTCACTGAAGACCACGACTGTTGATATTGCTCGCGCAGAGCACGTTCGTTTAAAAGGTGCCGTTGAGTATAAATTAATTACAGTTAAATATAAACAGTCTGAAAGTAAAAACAGCTTCAAAGTGGCTAGCTTCTGAGCTACAACGTTAGCTTAACTACTCATGAACTAACTACCAAGCCCTCAGAGACAGAGCCTGTGAGACAACAGTCATCACAGCACCACGAAATGTGGATTTCTCGTTTCAGGTCTTACCTCGAGTTCCTGAGCTTCACACTGCTCTAATAGTTTATCAAAATTTTCCTCCATATTCACAGCAGTAGGCATGATGATGCCTAGCTGTTACACCGGAATCTTCTTCTTCCGTATTACTGCATTTGGATTAGCAACACACAGCAAGTGCTGCTGCCACCATCCGGCTGCAATTGAAACTACAACTACAGTGTACAGTCCTTTTTATTAGTCATTACAAGTACAAGTACTTTTGTATAAATATATGCAAGTAAAAGATAAAGTATTCTTCTAAAAAAATACTCAGAGTATTAGTTACTTTTTGAACTGATGTATAATTTATACTCTACAGTCATTGACATGGTGGAAACAATTGCTTTCAACAAAACCCTTTTCTCTGAACAATTGATCCAAACATATGATCAATTGTGTTCAAGACAAACACAAAGTATCTTTTCTATCAAATGTCTGTCAATCTGTCAATCATAAAATTCTCAATAAAATTGATCACACGTTTGTCAACGTGGTACACATTTGGTTGCAGCTGCCAACATCACATCCAGTAACCTGCCTTGTTTACTTGTTTACTTGTTTGGTGTGGTGGCCTTTGTTAGCACAGTTCTGACATCATATTGTTCATTTTCAGTCTTTCCATATCTGTGCTTCATTTGCCCATTTGCAATCTATTGATAACTTTACTGGCTGCAACAATATATCTATGTGTTGCCATGGGAACCAGATGAATCGGCTGGTTCATGAGTAAGTTCATGTGATAATGACATCACTTAATCATTACATGACTTTGGTGTCGTAATGCCAAGTAATATTGTACTACTCAGTAGCAAATATGATTTTAAATATAGCAAAGTAGATTACAAAGGATTATTTATACTTAATTACAAGTAAAAATACACAGTTAAATAAGTACCCCAAAATTGTACTTAATTACAGTAATTTGAGTAGATGTAATTCATTACTTCCACCACTGAATTTCATGTCATTTAGAATTCAGAAATTAAATTTAATAAATTTAATGAAAATAGTCTCTTAGTCTCATATATTGTAGCATTATAAGGATCACTATGCATGTTTGAAAACCAATCAAATGTCAATAAGAATCAATCAGTCTGTTAATGAGACTGTTTATAAGCTTTTATAAGGTTATAAGCTGTGAAAAGGATTGGCTAGGGTTGGCTACATGTTCCAATGTGAAAACCAGAAACATTCCTGTAAGTTACTTGTGGTTAATTTTAATTAATTTGTCAGCTGTTTCCAACCTGTTGAAGTATGTTTTGGTCTGGTGTTGACATTTCTTCTGTGACTAAAAATGGCTCAGTACCTGACGCAGATCTCTAATATGCTTCAACTATTTTGTCATTTTTTTAATCAAATTTTTAATGGTTAATATGTCTTCATTATTAGTCTTGGCTGCTGTTCTATCTTTAATGTTGATGTCGAAATTTCTGTCATGCATGACTTGAAAAGTCTCTTCCAAATAATGTTACACCACCTGCTAAAACATGGCAGTTTTTTCATTTCATATTTTAAACTATTCATGTTTGATAAAATGATTTTAATATGTAAATGTAGCATCTCATGCATCCTCATGCACATCAGTCACATCTGGATCAATTCCATTGCAATGACCACAGTCACCACTTGTCAGCAGCATTGCTCAGGAACTGCAAGTTCTGTTTTTCTGTGTGTCAGTGAGGTGATGGTTTTGGTTCATAGTGTGAAATGCTGCAAGGATTAAGGTCAAATATGTTTTATATATTTGCAGGCACAAACATCCAGACCTCTCAGATAGACCAGATCAGATGTTACTGATCTGGTTTATCTGAGACATGGATTACTATCCCACTATCCAATGTCCCAATATTTTTTTTTTAATTGTTCTTGTAATTAAAAAAAAAAATCCTGTCTATATGGCATTTTTTCATATTACTTGGCAATTCTTTGCTACTGTACAAATAACTTACTGTAAACTTATATCAGTTCAATCCCACATTACCTTGTCTGTATTCATTTCTGTCATGACAAAAACAAGACCATCAAAATTCAAGACGCTGCCTCAGTTCTCTTGTCACATTCTCAATTATTCAAGTGTTTTGTGACCAGGTCCCCTGATGTGATATAGGCTAATGGAGAGGATCAGAGGTAGGTGAAAATGTTTAAAAATCCAGAAAAAGAATCCTTTGGACACATGAATACATCAAGAATTGCATCAAGGAAAGTATAAGAACAGCTTCTTTCTGTGAAGTGTAGATTTATAAACTATAGAGTAGTCACAGCCAGCCTCTCTAAATGTACCTACACTGTTTGAAAGAAACTGATTGATCTTGCTTCTTTTTCTCTTCTCATATTGTATAGAGACAATAACGATGTAAGCCAATTGTAATCAATAAAAATAAACAGTATATATCACATTTTCCTGTGCGAGCAGCCTCACAGTCTGTTGCATCCCTGGAATTTATAAGAGCTCCTGATGTTCTTGATCCTTCATATAAAATGCTCACTTCCAGTCTTTCTCCACTGGGAACTCTCAGTTTACAGCTCCCCTGTGGTTCCCTTTGTACTCATCAGAATTTGGGTTCAGAGAAGGAAAAGAGAGGAACAGAAATAGAAACAATGCTGTTTCACTGCTTAATTAGAGGAAACAAACCAAATGTTGAAATTTGAAGAGCAGTTCACAAAAAAAATAACAGATTTTTAAAAGATTATGGAGAAAAGAGTTGATAAATAGCCTAAAAATAATAAACAAGACTCTGTGTTAAAGGGCCAATAGCTTTGCACCACAGAGTGTTTAAAGATGGATGAGATAACAGCTCAAACATTTTCTGGTGTCTGTTTGCTGTATAGGTCATAAGCCCTGTCTCCTCTCATTAGCAGAGAGCATAAATTAAATGATCAGACTAGTGGGCAGGTAGTTCAGATACATTATATATAATATTATATATAATATAAGAATATCAGATATATTATATATAATATAAGTTTATGTTATGTTATATAAGTTTATATAAGTTTGTGTAGTAGGAGGAGAGTTTTACATACTTCTCCTCTTTGCTCTATTTTTGTTTACATTAGTTACTATGGTTTCCGGGACTCATTTCCACCTATCATTAAGGTGAGTTGGTATAAAAGCGGTTGTCCTCCCGCCGGTTCTCCTCTGCATCACTGCGTCACCAGTGTCACTTCCGGGACAGAGGTCATGTCTCCAGCAGGTGTGGCCGCATGTGTTTCACCTTGTTGGTCGCCTCATTGTGTTACCATGTTAAAGACATTTGTGTTGCACTGTAGAGCCACTGTTGGTGTGCTGCTCCGCGCCCCCATTGCGTGCTGCCCAGATTGTGGTAAGTTTTATCCGGCTGGCTGTGTTGTGGTTGAAGCTACCAGGTGGCTAATGTTACTGTGGTCATAGGTGAAGCTGGTGGCTGCCTGTTGTCCTCTTCCTCCTTCCTCTCATGAGCATGTGATTGTTTGTGGCTGATAGATACTGTAATTAACAGCCACATAATTTCACTGTATTTCACGTTATTTGTATCTAATAGTGTTTTTCTCTAAAACGGTGTATTGTTACCACCTCCCTGGAACTGCTGCTGTTTTGTTAATGTTACAGCTGAAGTTTGCATCAGTTGTTGCTGATGTTGTTACTCTGTGGCCGACAGAGGCTTCACAGCTCCTGGGACACATGTTCTGTCCGTGGGTCCGTGGGGAACCGTTTCTTTTACCGGGGACTGGTCTCCCTTATGTTGGATGAATGAGTGTGCGAAAGTGTGTGTGATCTATTGTTTTGCTTGAGTAACATGTATGGGTTTATTTGGATAATTTTCTTGGTTTGAAGTTGAGTTTGGGTTTGTTTGATGTAATTCTGTTTTGTTAACTTAGTTAACTGAAGGATTTGTTTTGTAACCTAGGTCACCACTTTAGTGGAGTTTTGTTTTCCTTAGTTTGTCATAAGTTGTTTAATTTGGGCAGTTAATATTTGATATATTCTGTACATATAAGTTTGTGATCTGCCCATCAATTAGTATTTGCTAGGCATTGATAAAGTTTGTGTGTGTGTGTCCACTAAGTTGTTTTGTTCTTCCCCTTTTTCAGTTGCTGGAGACTGGTGGTGGTGGTGGCATCCTCCCATCCTGTCTTGCTGTGTCCCTGGTGGCTGGGTTTTCTTCACTGAGAGTGCATGTCTGCCAAGGGTGCTTTTTGAGTTGGGTTGTCTTTTATTTTGGTGGATCCCTCCCCTGCACTAGCCCTTAATCCACTTAGATCTCAGCCCTGATTAGTTTTTTCCCCCTTTTTTGGTGTGTATGAATGGTTTTTAGAACAAAGAATATTTAATAAAATTGAATTGTGAACTTGAAACCACGTCTCCTGCTCTCTCCGTACCTATGAACCTGTGTGTCTTGTAGCTGATACAGAAGGGTGGCGTTGTCGAGTTTTCTTCCTTTTTGTACTTGATAATATTAGTTGTACACCTTAACACCTCCTCCTCGCCACGTTTGGTTTTAAGTACTGCTACATCACAATTAATAGATGATGGCAGGGGCACAATTGCACAGACTCCGGCTGACAATGACGTAACTGGTGCAAAAGGGCTGAGCTCACAGCCAGGATATTTTGGCTTCATTTTTATACAGTGGGAGGAAGTGGAGACATGCCATCTTTATATACAGTAACTACTACTACTATTGGACACTCAGTTCATTAAAATCCAGCAGACATTAGCAACAGCCAATTTGCAATTAATGAAACATGAACATTCTAAATGAGCTTTCCCTCTGTTTAGACTTACTGGTTCCAGAGCCTTGTGACTTAATCAACATGGATAATGCATCATAATGCAAGAAATGTCCACACTGGTTTTGTCAAGGGTAGTTAATTTTAAGTCTTGATGATACATTCATAATCAGTGAAGTCAAAGACTGAGGCCAAAACCATGTAGTCCACACCAGAATGTTTTACTAATTTAGATCCACTGTTGGAGGAGCTGGTGTGAGGCGGCAACAAGCTTTCCAGAATTCAGTGCTCACCCGAATCACAGCACATTGGACACTTCTCTTTTTTAGCTATATCAACAAAAACAACTGGAAGGTCCTGATTGCCCAGTGTCTACTTTCACCAATTGCTTATTAAGGGACAGGGAGGTTATACATTAATGGAACCTGACTGTACTACATAGGCATTAGTCTTTGCTTCAGCCAGCACAGATTGCTAGCTGATTGCATCACCTTGGAGTGGCTAATCAAAGGACGTTGTCTTAGAAAGGGTGAGAGGCAAAGGTAGTATTTCCCTCCTGTGTTGTGCTGCCTGTCAAAGCAAAACAAATCTCTGCTATTGGCATTTGTTCTGGATGCAAGGATATGGGAGAGGCTGTAAGTACCACAGTGGCTCTTTATATAATACAACTAAAAAAAAGCAACCAAATATTTAACCAGATATTTTGACTTCAAAAAAGACTATAAAGATTTATATGCTGTTTTTTATTGCTTGATAGTAAAGATGCAGCTTAATGCTACATTGGATCTATTTTTGCAATGAAAACACACTTTGCAGTATTTAATGTCATAACTTGTTATGTTATAGCACAAGCACAAGAATAAATTCAATTCCTTGGATAAAAATATAATGACCTGAGATCTATTTTCTTTCAAGTGATGATCTGTAATGCAACTCTTTGACAAGGTCCTACTTTGACAGCCTCTTTACAGAAAACCACAAATTTGTAGCTCATGGAGCATCTGTTAACTCCTTTGATTAGAAATATGTAATGGAATAAATTTATTTAACACAGTGGTCACAACAAGGTTAACAAAAACAAGTGTGGGCGGTATTCAGTAATCCAACCACACCACAGTGTCATCATTCTATAGTTACAGTCACAAGAAAATCCCCTCATTTAGAGTCCATGCATTGGTGATGGTGGTGAAGTGGTGAACAAGTGCACTGTGGATCTTGAGAGATTTAATATGAATTGGGACCTCTGGTGAACTGAATAAAGAATGGCTCCTCATTCTAGTTATAGATCTTGCCCTTATTTTCACCATTGGGAACCCAGAGTTTCTAAACAGAACAGAAATATTTTTTTATATATTTTCTCTCATAAAGCAGTCATAATGTTTAACTTCCATACACTGACTTGTCAAACAAAGCTTATATCATCGATTCATCCAGTCATGTTGGGTCCGTTCCTGCTCACTGATTCCTGATTACTCATTGCCACAGCTGTATAAATCATTCACTGTGACTGTTGTTCCAAGCTGAAGAGGAACCTGCTCCTTGTTTAGACAAAGTAAGAGATTTGTTTGTATGAAAACAGGTCGAGCAGTGTGTTGTCACTTGAGGTCATCTTGCATTGTACCTTGTGCTCCCTGTAGATGGTTTAAGGCTTCCACTCCTTCTGCTCCATTTTGCATTGTTAAAAATGTTTTAGGCCTGGCGGGAAGAAATAAATTAAATAAGAAAGAGATGAACATTATGAAACCCTACAATAAATCATCCTTACAGCACCACAAATGTCACCCTCAAAAGATGCACCAATACAAAGTGAACATTATGATTGAAGTCACAAAGCATTTGTTTGGTCTGTAGTGATCACAGAGAAGCCAAACAATAGATAATCTGCTGGATGGTTGATGTGATATGGTGATGGATGGTGCTGAATAAATGCATCACCAAAACACTGACCTGCTGCTTGTTCCCCCCTTATAACCAATAGTAATTAGCCACAGCCATTTAACAAGCTTAACTGCATGTTCGTGATTAGGGAGAAATAATACGCTGTGACGCTAGCTTGTTGACAGCTGGATCCTGACCAAGCTGTTTCAGGATGAAACTAAAAAAAAAATGAATCACTTTTCAAATACAAATGCTCAATTTCTTAGATTCATAAATAGAGAATAGAGAACGCCTTTTACTGTCCCTAAGGCAGCTGGACGGTGCCCGGGGTGCGTGTGTGGGACGGTACCTTGCTCTGGGGTACCTCAATGCGACCTTTGTAGTTGGTGAATTCAACCCTGAGATCTTCCAGACCCAAGTTTGCTTCTTTAGCCACCAGGCCACCACTGCCCCCCCTAATTCAACCAAGACCAGAATATTTTACTAGAATCTTTACCAAATGCTCAGTGAAGTCAGTGTGAATATAACTAGACAGTTTACAGTCATGTCTGCAGTCCTGTGAGGCTGTCCTTCGGCACAGAGTTCTTTTGAGCTGAACGCTAACATCCGCATATGCTGACATGTTTATACCAACAATGGTTATACATGGATATTAAACTAGTTCTCCGTGTTAGTTTAACATGTTATTGCTGTACATGCTGTTAGCATGCTAACATTTTCAATAAACCACAAATATTCCATCTGGGAGGAATGTTATTAATTTCCTGAATGATTGGTCATAAATGTCCACCAATTGTTGTAATGTTTCATTCAAATCCTCAAATGTCAATCTCCTGGTGACACTAGAGCCATGTCTTTGAACCATGAATGTTTAAACATTATTTATCTCCTGGTGGTACTGGATGAAAAATCCATAGTGGACCACACCACCGCTAATGACAGTTCACCGTCTGCACACCATGAATGTACCAAATTTCATGACAATCCATCTGAAGCTTTTTGAGATGGTGAGAATATACTGTTTTCTTGGTTTGCAATGGTACAGGAAATAGCTGACAGAATCTCAATGATTACACAGAATCATCTGAAGTTGATAGATATTAGGGACTTCATCCACCTGTTGAGTCATTAAAGGAGAATGCTTTCATTTCTGGACCAGTCCCCTTACTTGGCCATAGAATGAGTCACCTACTGAATCTACACAGCCACCTGTTGACAGAGACTGCAGAGACTATGACATCATTAGGGCTGAACAATTAATGGATTTCAAATCAAATTTGTGATTTGAAAGACTGTGATTATCAAATCACAAAAACTGATCTAAACTGTAGCTTAATAAGACAGCACATCTAATCTGTTTGAAACGGGCAAGTTTTAAATTCATTTCATCACCTTTCTTGTGTGACAGTCCATCTCACCAATCACAAGTGCCCTACACTTCCTATTACATTTGTGCTCATCAGTCGCAGAGGACCCAAGGCATCTACGTATACACTCAACAACATGTGAAGGTAGAAAAAATAAAAATGAGGGAAGATGGCCTCAGCTGAGCTGTCAGGGTTAGTCTCTAAGAATAGCAGCACTTCAGGGAAGATAATATGCAAAGTCTGTCATGCAGCAGTTGCCACATCATGGGACCACACAACAAATCAATAGCAACACTTGTAGCAACACAGGCAGCTCTACAAGGAGTCCAAGCCTCAAAGGTGTCAGAAAAGATCTTGTTCAATGTTTTATGCCAATTAAAAAAATACTTGTAGCAGTTAATTTATATCTGTGTTCTCATCCTTTTATACAGTATAAAGCAGTTTAGATTATAGTGTCACATGGGAATGCTCTTTGACATTTTTAATATTTATTAGAAGTTAATATCAAATTTTATCTTGACTAAAAAATATCTAAAACTTGAGTCATGATTACAATATCTGGCAGAGAAACAGAACATGTCATTATTTTACACAGTACACAGTAAAGAGAGACAGGAAATGGGGAGGAGAGTGGGGAAAAGACATGCAGGAAAGCTTGACTTGGGATGCAAACTGGCGAACAGCTGCATGGCTTATATACACCAACGTGGTGCACCATAACCATTTGGCTATCAAGGCACCCCAAGTATCATATCTTCTAACTTGTCTTGGCATAATCTCAAATCTCTTTGATCTTCCAGTTTGTTACGTTCTCTTGCCAAGAACAGAGCAGTTCATCCCCCTTCAGAATCTTTAAGCAGGGCGAGATTCACAGACTGTAGGCGGGAGAATGTCAAGATCCTCCTGATACTCCTACAAGGGATGGAAAATATGTGTCATTTATCACTTTACTGTGTGTGCATGTCTGCATGCGTTTGTGAAAATTAAGTGTCTTTGAACTGCTCCTTGAATTCTTATTCCTGCTCTTTAATGTATGCATTTAGATAAACACACCTATATGTACATGAAAAACATCTGAATTATTCACAGTAAAGCACTTTTTGATGTTATGTGTAAACAGCTTCTTTTGGTGTCGGTAAAGTATGTGTATGTGTGTTTGCTTGTGTGTGGGTGTGTGTGTGCGCGCATGTATGTATGTATGTGTTTCATTTCCCTGCATATTGGGTGTTTATGTCTTGGATTTCCTCAAGCATATGGAAATCTGCTGTTAATTCACTCTAGAGAAATTAAGTTATTTTTCAAGCCAATAATATACAATATGACTGTGTATATATTCAGTTACTTTTATGTATGTATATGTATGCAAGCTTTTAGATCACACAGAAAGTTGGTCATGCGTTCCTTGATAAAATGTGTTAGTGGCCTATAAAACATATGGATGAAACATGCATAGACACATGGGACCAGTGCACCTGGTGGCAGCAGTGTGTGTTCATTTGTTTAAAAAAAGTTGCTAAAAATACTTGACAGCTTTGTGTTGTTGATAGCAAAGTTCTAAAAATAAGAGCTGCTCCTGAGGGATGCTTAACACTTTAATCTAAAAAAAGTCTTAATTTAGAAGTCTGAATTGTATTTTTATGAGATACAATGATATTATGAGTAAACGTAATGTGTAGGTGAAGTAAAGAGCAGCTGACAACCAGAAACATTAGTTTACAGTATCAACATGTCGCAGTGATGAACTCAAGGAGACTGAACGGAGAAGATAAACATCTTATATTCAATGAACCTTTTTTTAAAAAAAATAAAATTACTGTAATGTATCTTTATGAAGTGATAAAGTGTGTAGATAAAACGACTGCGTATAAATATAAAAAAAAGCTGACCTAACTCAGTGCATCTATTATAATAACAACTGTATTGAAAATAAACCAAGCTTGCTGAAGATGATATAGTGTGACTGTTTAGTTGTGTTTAGCACAAATACTCCCCAGACTTCTTATTTCATGCTGTATTATTCATTCAATTTTAAATAATACAGCACATTATAAAACTGTAATGCATACTGTCCTCCAATCCTCAGTTGTATTCCATATAAAGGAATTTACAAGTACATATGCTGCATCTTTAGGTGCAGGATTTTTTCAGGTAGCCTGACAGCAACCTACATTAAATGTTGTTGTTAGTAACCTTCCTGATAAACACTTTCAGGGTTGTCCAATAGTAATCAATTTCTGACTGAGAAGAGAAGAGAGGTTAGAAAAACAGGCTGACATGACTGGATCCTTCTCTTCCCATAATCTAACTCAATAACCATTCTTAATACAGTAAACATTACAGCTCATACAGAGTCACAGAAGTCTCGCAATTACATGCTGGACATGTGCTGAGATGTGGTTGTTTTCCTTGAAGAGAAAACTGGATTCAGTAGAAATAACAGCAGAAACTAACCACTGACATCATGTAACAAAGTCAAAGATGTTCATAATTTAAGCCACCATCTATTCATGATTAATGTTTCCTATTCTATCTCACGAAATCTACAATACTGGAGTGAAATCAACACCTCACTAAAACACTTTAATCTCCAAATGTTTTAATACCTATGTTGTTAAATTTGTAATTGAACAACATAGGTATAGGTCATTTTGCCAAGGACATTTTTGTTCTATCTTTTAACATTTGTCAGACATCAACATGACTTTTCACACGACACAGCAGAGAGCACCCACATTTCATTTGCCCAGTTACCAAGTAACTACAGTCACATAGATTTTCTCTTCAAGGGAAACAAACACATCTCAGCATGTCCAGTGTCAGAGCACAAAGAGCAAACTACTGCTGCTTGTCTATACAGTAAAACTCATAATGTCTGAGGCCCCAGATGCACCTATGAGAAGTTTGGGGACTGCAGAGTAACAAAGCAGAAAGTTTCTGGAGGATGTTGGACTTCACTGACCTTTATATGCAGGTTGTGAAGTTTCATGCTCTGCACCTGCTGTGACTGAGCTGTAAAATACTCATCATGAAGAATCTTGCCCTCCATCCTCTGTATATATGTCTCTGGTCTTAACTTTGTAAATGTATTTAAAATGTTACCACACTTTTTTTAAACTTGCATTTTAATGTTTTTGTGCAGTTTTTTTTTCTTTATGTAAACATGTTTTAATGCATTATGAAAAGCACTTTGAGTTGACTTTGTGTATGAAACATGCAATAAAATGAATGAGTTCATCTCTAAACTGGATAGTTTCCTGTTCAATTCAATGGCCAAATTCACACAACCATCAAAGTATTCTCCAGTGACGCCCAAAATTAAATATGTTAACCTGAAGCCGACTCATTCATTCTAAGCTGCTGCTGGGCGCTCATTATCTGTGCTGTATGAGGTGTCACTATTTCCAGCCACCTCCTCAGTTCGGTGAGGTGCATTCACATCTCTGCATTTACCAAGGGACTGGCTGTGTCAGCTGGATGCACTGCCTGGATTTTAGGACACTGAAGGGGCCTTGAGAAGCCACCAGTTCATCCTGAGCTTAGAGCAGATTTGCAAGTGACCCAAATTTTGTCTAATGTTAAAAGTGTAAATAGTAGCTTTGCTCTAGTTTGCCTGGGAACAGTTGAAGTATCATTTGTTTTGGCTCATATTCAGTAAATAAATGAGGACATATAGTAGATTATTCATTAACAAGCTTACAGTAGTGCTAATGAAAACACCACATTCTTGGCGCTATTTTTACCTCTGCCAAGGAGGTCATGTTTTCACTCCTGTCTATTTGTTTATTTGTCGGTGGGAAAATGACATTTTTTATTCAATAGATAGTGTTTGGATCTTGATGGAAAAATTCCATGATGAAATCATTTATGTTATCAGATTACTTTAATTTTCCATTTGTTATATTATTATAAAACCTACATAGACATGGATGTGTCATCTGTTTGTCATTCTAGTTTTCAGTCATCACAATGTGACTTGAAATCAATTTCACACAACGCAGAAACAAAACATAATAAAACTTTTCTGGATGTTGGTAACAAGTCATTTTACTGATAATGAGGATGTGGAGTCTGCAGATCTGGGAATTACCTTCATCTCACGTCTAAGTGATGTAAATGTTTCCCGACAACGAGAACGTAAACAAAGATCAAACATGCTAAAAACGGTTCCCCCCCACAAGCCAAATCCCAAATCAAATATGCACAGAGAAAATGTTCAGCTGCAGTAATAGGACATGGCTACAATCCTTAATCTCAGTGTGGATAACAGTGTCACCGGCTTTTCTGTTGCAGCTGTTTTACTTTCTTCATCTCGGTAGTGGACAAAGCAGAAGCTCTTTGGATGTTTGCCAGCGGGAGCAGCAGCTCAGTGTGTGTCAACTGAAATCAAAGTGTGTGTGCATCTATCTATATATTACAGTAAGAGAGCCCTCCAGTAGCGATGATGGCATGGCCATTGATGACAATCTAGCTGAGTGCATCAATAATGCACAATCTGCACTCTTGAACTAAGATAAACAGAGCACTGTGAAGCCACTGATGGAAAATTAAACTCTCTCTGTAATAGTGACTGCACAGACAGAGTTACAATCACTGCCTGCACTGAGCATAAATAAACAAATAAATAAGGGTTGAGGCTGAGTGTAACATCTTGATTGTTTGCTGTCTTTATATTCAGAATTGACACAACAGTCTCAGTGATTCTTTCACAGATTGAGTCCTTGACCATTGTTTTGAATGGCTGTCATATTTTCATGCAATTATATGTCCTCGAACTGGGGACCTCTGCTTTATTTTAGCCTTTTACAGAACATGGAGATTGAACAACCTCTCTATGTAATGTTTTATTTGTTATGGAAAAAGTATTTGAAGATGACAGGATGGCAGAAATGAGGTGCAGAATGAGATGCATGTAGGGCAGCTATTGTGGATGGTGAAGGTGAAATGTGGCGGTGTAATGGCTTGACAAAGCAAATAAGAATGGCAATGGGAAGTGGTAGAGTGCAGCAGTTATTTACATCAAGATTGACAAAGACAACGACATATAGAACAAGAAGATTGGGATATACCCGAAAGGGAACTTGGACTGCTACTACAAGAGAAACCCTACTGAGAGGAATTATGTGCAGAAGTTTAGATACCTAACTTTCACAAGGAAACAACTACTAGCTCAGTTCCCGAACAGTCACAATATGCTATTATTGGATTGCAGGTCAGATGGAATATATTATCATCCCCACCATAGTTATCAAGGACCAAGTACAAGCCCTTACCTCGACACAAGGGTAGCTGATCTGAAGAAGAATATCATGACTAAATCAGAAACCTGGCAAATCCATGGCTGGTGACTACTACTAAGTAAGTCTTAGTACCTTCTGAAGGTATACTATAGGATGTGAATTCAGTACTACAAAATTTCCCTGCTAAGTCCATCACTGAGGCCAACAAACTGATGTACACACATCCTAGGGATTGGCTATAACATGAAAACTAAAGGCAATAAGTAGCAACACAACTCATGGAGGAAGAGGCGGCAAGTCAGAATCAAGGCAACACAGACAGAAGTTAGCCAGGTCACAGGGGTATGGAAAGGTCTGTACCTAAAGAAAGACGTGCTGAAAAAAAAACAACAGACTGTCCATAGCAGAGGCTTTAGAGACTCTGAAGATACTAGATAGCAATGTTCTCCACCGAAACATGTAAAATGTTGTTTCAGTGAAAGGATACTAAAACAAGGTTAGATCCACAGGGCTGAGACTGAACAATACTAGAAAAACATGTACTGAATGAGAAGTTAGTTTGAATTTCCTCATCCCACACACCACTCCACTCTCCAGTTAGTCATGAGGGATTCTTAACAATTTAATCTGACACGACCTCTAACCTTGACAGCCTTATAGTAATTTGTCCCTTGAAGTAATTTGTCCCTCCCTGCGCAGGGGTGCTTTTGAAACCCACCCCATGATTCCTGGTGTCATGGTTACATAAATTTCACAGAGAAGATCTATCGCAATGAATGCGTCACAGGTGCACAACTAAACTGTTTCACTTTGAAGGCTTGGTTAGTTAGGTTTAGGTAAAAGCAAAACTTCCATATGCCCACTAATATGGATTTTAATGGTTACAATAATAAAAACAATACTCTTTATTTCACATGGAAAATGAATACCAACTTTCTGTGTGAAAGTCATTGTGTTGTGTTGATCCAATATCAGCTCACCTGACAAACCTGACAGCAAACAAAACTCACCTGACAAGTGACAAGGGTGATATTCTTCCCCTGGAGGCTCAGATGAGTACTACAGCAGTTAAGTACTATAGTGAAGCTCTTAAGTTTCTTCAGACCATGGACATGGAAAACTTTACAACTCTCTTTGTGCAGCAATACTACAACCACAACATGGCATACAAACACAACCCTCACTTTTCCTTCATAATCTTATGTGCTTGGTTTTATTAAGTGAATTTAAAAAACAGTTTGTACAATTTTTTATACAGTAGCCCATAATAGACAAACTATACACTAGATCTAGAAGGTGCTTTTTATATTTTTATGGTACCTGATGGCCCTGAAACTTTTCCTACATGCTTTGAGTGGTGGAGGAGGTGAGGTAATTATTGTTTTATATGACCCTAACAACACAAAGGCATTTTATAATTAAGTGAATTTTTTTTTTCATTTATTTTGTTTGAATAGGTGTTCCTGACAATGAAAAAAAAAAAAAAAAAAAAAACATGATGCAATAAACAAATTTATGTGGTACTTGTATGCATTTAAAAACTAAAACAGGTCAGTGGTGGCCCTAACACAAGAGCAAGGGTAAAGTAGAATCAGCAGATGGCATCCCTCTTCATAGATCATGTGGAGTTGGATTGATGGATTGTGAGGAAAAAAATGTTCAGACAAGGCAAACCATTGTCTTTCTTTGACATTTTTATAAGAAGTACTCATTTAGAAGTCAGATAATCAGTGACAGGAGACCTTCAACTGTCTTCTTTATACATTTTTTTTCCTTTTCTTGATTTGCTACATCAAAGTCAAAACTATTTCATATCGTCCTACAACAGAGACTATTCGAAGCGCAAAAGCCTTGTACTCATGCTCAATGATATTTTAATATGAGTGCTTGCAGTGCCTTGTAGCTTAGCTCAGCATTTTCCAAACAGGGCTTTTGCGGCGGAGATGGCCAGGAGTATATAGTAGATGCAGTATTTGATCAGCACCTGGCTTTCCACATTATCTTGCATGGATTTTCATTTCTGGGATCTCCTGAAGTAACTCATCTCAACCTGAGGTGTGACATCATGTGAATACATCCTGCATTGCTGGTTTTGTCTTTGTCTTCAAAGTATTAACACTGAGGATGAATTTGTCCAAAATAGAAAGACAGACATTATAAATGCATACATTCAAGACTTACTAATTTATCTACATGCTGTGCATGTGGGGTGTGGATGTTGAAGAAAAATAACAGAAATAGTTACAACAGAAACAGCAACAACAGCAACACTTGCTGCAGGGGAATTTGACAAAATTGGGAATTTGGATCTTTAGAACACATTTGAGCTGCCAGAAAGTTTTCCCCAAACAAACCAAGAGAGCCCAGAGTGATTCATATTAAATGTACTGTGAAAATGAGTGGAAAGATACTTCATATTACCGTATTGACCCGAATATAAGACAGTATTTTTTTTCTCTTGACAAAAGTTTGAAGAGGTTTAATATAAGACAGGTTGTCATATATTCAAGGTCATCTAATATTCGGGTCAATATGGTATGTTTTGAACATGTTTGCTGACATGCTGCTACGTCATGCAGTGGTGGCTGGTGCCTGTAGGACTCAAGCAGTTCAACCATCATCACACTGCTTAATCCAAAGCCAAATATTAATTCCCTTCTCCATGATTGTCTGTATAAATTCTCCAGATTATTTGTCCCTGATGCATATCTATGGTGGCCCAACAGCATCACAGCAGTGTTGTGACGATATGCACAAAAAAGCACTTTGCCTCCCATCCATAGAACAACTTAATGAATCCCAACCAGATAGATGAACATATATCCTGCGCACCAGTTTCAGTGCTTCAGCTCCAGTCCTCAGGAAGCTCCAAGAAGCTCCAAGGTACAAGATTCATCACACTGCTTCTGTGTCAGTCATCTCTAATTTAATAGCTTTTTATGTTCATAAGCTGCACTGGAAAATGCTTATGCATTGCACAGAACAACTGCTGAGTAATGACGTGTGTCACACCAAGTAGTAGATTTCTTTTTACTTGATCTATTTGCAGACAGGGTGCTAACCAATTAGCAGAAGAGGGGGGTTTGTGCTGGGGGAAATTGGACTGTTGGCTAGATGATATATGTGCTTGTAATGGTTTTGGATAACCATAAAATAAGACTCTACTTACTTTAACTTGACTTGATAAACTTTAACTGATTTTATTTAGAATTAGTGTGTTAAACATTGACTAATGATTATTTCTAAGTCTACCTGCACTCTCATGGTGTTGATGCTGCTCAATGCCTTTATTTAAGTGGGAATATTGTATACTTTTTTCATCTTACAGTATCCTCCCATTGTAGTAAATAATTAAATGGAGTTTTAGCATTGCCCCTGGTCAGGAGAGCACTCAGTAACCTCCCGCTGTTAGTGCTGCATACTACACCACCAATATATTAGACTTTTTAAAACCCTGTCTGCACTGACATCAGTCATTACAAATGATTCCTGCTTCGATTTTAGCTCATGAACATGAAAGTGAAGTGATGATGAAAGCAGAGATGAAACACAGTGATCAAAAGAGATGGGCCTAGATCCACCCCATGGTTTCTGAGGAGCCCCCGACTCCACATTATCTTTGAAAAAATATCATTATGCACAGAGACACTCTGGCCAACTGAAGCAGCTGGAGCTACCCCAGGAGCCAGTAGTGTATTAATGCAAAATTAAAGTGGCGATGAAGCATTTTGCAACATGAGCATTGTTCTTTGTCTTGATTTGTTTTGATTTTGTTCCTTTTTTTCAGAAATTCAACTATTTTTGTTGACTAAAGTTAAACAGTAATTTGCTTTTTATTTTTTTGCCACTAGGGGTCAGCCATTTTTCAACAAGCTGACATCAATAAGATGTTTCATTCCTGAAGTTGTTGTTGTTACCTTGTTTTTGTAACTAAAAATCAAAATTGAGACAGAAGAAAGCAAAAGAAATGGCAAAAGTTTAAAAGGTCCCTATTATATCTCTCCCTAGAGGCTGACATGAGCAAAACCCAGGAATGCCGCAAAGGCTAACAACAAGAATAACATATTGAACCATCCCGCTCACATCTAGCCTGTTGAATGAAGGCTGTCTTGTAGTGGTAAAAATGCAAAACTGAATTTCTTAGAACTTGAATTTCTGTGTCAAACTGATTCTTGAGGATATTAAAGCTAATTTGAACTATGATGAGGAGAATGATATTTGGACTGCTGCTGCCAGACTCTCTGGTCTGAGCTTCAGCTGTCAAATCATGCATTTGACCTTACACATCTGGACCAGTGGAAGAGTTTACAAAGGTTACTCATGTTTACCAGAGTATTTTGTGATGCTGTAAAACTATTGGTAGCTAATTTTCCTTTTCTTTAAAAAAAAAAAAAAAATCATCCTGGCATTACGTTAAAGGTTACATGACCTTGGAATATTTTATTTATTTTATTTTTTATTTCTTTTCTTATGGTAATACACAAACAATAATGTCTGCCCTGGCACCACCTGCATATAGCTTTCCAGATCAACACAATATTGTGTGGGTACCTGGCATTTAATCAGCAGAGAGCTATTTTTGATTGCTATCTCCTGCCAGTCTTTGCTACTGATACTATTATTGTCCCCAGAAGTCCCTTTATGATGGATAAAGGCCAGAGATGAGAAGAACCTGAAATCTTCCTATAATGTGCGGTGATGATGAGGATAATAATAAACATTATAGCACTGCAGCTACTATGATGTTCCTCTTAGGAAGATGCAAATGAGGGCATGTAGGGATGTCACACTGACACAAAATGGATGAGAACATTAGGCATAACAGGACAGATTACATTAAATACTGTATATTACTCAGATCACAGATTTTGTTCTGAAATTAGTCTGCATCTGAAAAAAGTTGCTTTGGTTACCAACGCACAAATACAGATTATCTAAGAGAAATCAATCATCCTATCATGCATTGTGTATAAAGCAGAGCGCAGTAACAGTGTCACAACAACAACTTTTGTCATGGATTTAATTCTATCACTTTCGGCTGTCAGTAATATTTCTTGAATATAACAGAATATCACTGTTGGGCGGCAGTGCTCCATCCCTCTGGATTATGTTGGAAATCAGTAGATAGCTCACACCTGTCAGTTTTAAGAGCTGATTCATGTAATTTTGCTAAAAGGACAAAGTAGTTCAATCCTTTTCAAGTTTTATTTCAATATTTCAATCCTTAAATGAAGTATGCTGTTATAAGCTGACAGTTCTTAAAGCCAGTTCATAGCCATTTTCAATAAGAATGGGAAATTAAAAGAAGGCTTTGTGTTTTATTAAGTGTTATCAATATGAGATAAAAATGACTAAATTAAATGTATTACCACTTACTCCCAGTGTGATGTTTCTTTTATTTTCCTATAATCACTATGGTTATCCTGTCTCCTTAAAGAGTGGTACTTACAGCAGCTGGGTCAAACATTGTTGAAATACTATAACATTTCTCTTTTGTACATGGGTTGCAGGCTTAGTCCTCAGTACATCACAGATGTGTAACTGTGAGGGTTATTCCCTCCGTGGATTTCGTTTCTCTCCCTCTATTCTCTCTGTAATTACAAAAAGTCTTAAATAGAGCCGTGCATTAATCATTTTCTGTCAGCCACGCACCCTCACTGTATAGTGAAGTGTGTCATGGCGCCAGTCCCAAAATGCAGCAGGGAACACGTAGAAGAGTGGAAACGTGATCCTGCTCCACGGTTCAAGGTTGAATCATTAATGACTCACATTATGTATATCCACATGAAATGAGTGATGGCTTTTAATGCACAATGCAGTTAAAACACAGCATTGGCATTTTACTTCAAGCTACATAACAAACCCTAACAGCATTACTGAGAGACTTCCTGAAGATTTTTTATGGGCTTTTCACATAGAGCTGTGTGGGACTCAACTTGGATATGTAGCACTGCAGGACCTCCTCTCTATTTCCTCTTCAAGAGGGCTACACAATCCCCAGTGTATCCTCCTACCCTTGGCCCTGCACCATCACTGCTCCTCCGACTCTCCTCGGAGACCCCTGTCTCATTCATAATTAATGGCCGACATATAAAAAGGTGAGGGGAAGTACCCCCCGAGAGCAGGCTTGAAAACAGACTTAAAGAGATGCATGTTGAAGCAGAATGGTAATGTGAGAAAGGTATAAAAAGAGAATTAGAGCATGGTGCTGCATTGCTAGGGTCTGATTAGATCAGCCTCCACTTTAAGAGAAGCTGGAGTGTTAATCAGACTGGAGGCAGCAAGGTCACCCACCTAATTCACTGTGAACAGAGAGTGAAAGGTCCCATCCATCCTTTTCTATTTCAAAGTAAATACTCTCAAGTGGATGAACAATACTGTTTGAAGTACTGCCTCTATGGCCTTAGAATTAACACATCTGCAATCTGCAACATGACTACTGAATATGTCACTAAAATCAGCACTGATAACACATTTTATTTATTTCTTACAGTATCTTGTAATATGCTATGTACTCATAGCCATAGAAATTATATTTAAATGAGGTAAAAAAAACTGTGAACAACCTGTGAGCCAGAACAGACAGAGCAGTCACACTGACATGACAAACTCTTCTCCCAGCAACACGTATCCAACACGGCCTTTTAATCACAGCGGCGTGTAGAATTCGTCAATGTGAGAGAAGTCGTCCCTGTGCACATCACTCACCAGAAAGCTGCTGCCTGCAGCTGCTGCTGACAACCTTTCTAAAGTGACTCACTGCCATGTTACCCTGATCACAGAATTTTAAAAGCAGCTCTCAGGATTTGCTTTGCGTTCCCTTCAACTGCTGCTGTTGGCAGCTTTACCTAGTGCTCTGATCCTTTCAGCTGACAGCAACAGAGACACATATCAAGACTGAGGATGGAGCTTTTCTGTCTGTGCTGAAGTGCTTCAGTCAACTGTGGGTGAGATGACTTTAGCTCTGTTTAGTGTCCAAGCTCAACTGTTGGTGCTTGTGTCTGTGCATGATTGTGAGCTCTGATCCTTGACATCCCAGCTTTTTTCATAAATTTATATTATGAAGAAATGTGCAACCTTTTAACAAGAGTAGGTGATGTTCATGTCACCAGTTGACACGTCTGATTTTTCGACAGTGTGAAGTGTGAACAAACAAATCTGACTTAAATCTGATGTCATTTCAGATCTAGGCCACTTACATATGTGTTATCCTAAATCTGGCTGTGTGGCTTCTGTTAGAATAGTCAGGTATAAATTCATTTGTTTTTTAATGACTAATCTCACATTCATTTTGACATCTCATTACTTGGATATGGCTTTTGACTTTTGTCATGTTTTTATTTACATTTTCATTATTTGTACTGCCTGTTGACACAGCTGTGTCATCTCCATTTTTGACCTGAGGCTCAAGTTACGTTATTATTATTATTCTATGTACATTTCAGTCAAACCAGTTTAGGTTCTTGACCGTGTTCGCCGTGGCTAAATAAATGCTAAAATCCCTCAGTTAAATCAAATCTATATTTAAGCTTTCAAGGTTATTTTTGAAACCAGATCTTCCTGGATGAATCTCAGTTTTGGGGGGCGTGCCTTTCATATCAATCATGTCAACTGCTGAGCTCATGTTTTCAGGTTCATGCTGCAGCTTAAGTCATTGCCTATCCAAGCTTATATCCGTGTGCTGCAGGTCACTTACTATCATCACATAATAACAGCTGATAAGAAGAGATTGTCTTCTGCAGCCTGTGATGTGATGTGATGTGTTGGTCCTGCTGGCCATTAATAGTAGCTGGAGGGGTCCGTACATGTTCCACATTTACAAATGATCTGTTCCACACAAGTTAGCTGACTGGACTTATAATGTGATGTGGTTGTGCTGTTAAGGAAAGAACATGGTCTTTAAGTCAAAAATGACTTCAACCACAAGACATGAAGACACGGCAGCCACTGAGAAGCAGTTGAGTTAATTGTTTCAAGCACAATGATGCTGGTGGATTAAAAGAAGACTGAAATAGGATAATAATAGACCAGATCCAGACCATGTTGTTACACTGACAATTCCACACCTTCATCCCTCATCGTAGGAGAGACAGAAAATATAGTGCTGCCTAGTTTTTCAGCTGTTTTCAGCTGAAAAAGCTGAAAAAACCCTGCTGTATGTGAGATGCTAAGCAGCAAACAGTAGACAGACACAGTTGGAGAGCGGATGATAAACATGGTGGCATATTTAGCACATATAGATATACATATTTCACAGACTGGGTATCACATGACTTCAAATGAATGATATTGTTGATCTGTAAACGCTGCATGTGTAAATAAACAGCTAATATTTTTACCAAATCAGTTTGAAAGGAGATGTGTCAGTGTTAGGCTACACAGATGCTAATGTTTTTAATAAACAGTGGCACTGGATATTTTTAGATAGCATGTCTTATATGACAGTATTAAAAAAATGTAATCCATTTGTAGAGCTTATCTCATTACAAGGTCACAATGAATTCTATGTAAACTCAATTATCGGTCAATTTTGAGAGTTCATATCCTTTGAGACATCATGTTTTGTCATAATCATGATTGAAGTCAAGGCCTCTAACTTTGGATTATGACCCTGTTCACCTGTTTTTCTCTTGTCAGAGGAGTCATTATTATCATTATTATTATTATTATTATTATTATTATTATTATTATTAGTAGTAGTAGTAGTAGTAGTAGTAGTAGTGTAGTAGTATTGTTAATATTGTACAGATCAACATGACATAAAAATGGAGGCTAAATTTAATATAAAGATGTGTGACATCTTTTCCCTCCTTTTGGAGAAATAACAATTTCCTATTAGAGAAATAAATAAAAGTCCAGTGACTAACTTCCAGGCTCCAGTGGTGCTGAGAATTCTTGGAATCCATCAAAGGAAGTAGAACAATTGAACAATTGCATCTGTCTAACATTAATATCCTTCCTTTGTGTGACAGGTAAGAAGAAAACAGTCAGTGTGGTCGTTGCTAATGAAAGTGCTGGACACAAGTAATGCTGCCAGGCATCATGGGAAGTGGGGGTGGAGATTTATTTAATGATTGCAGCGGCTGTTGAGCTGACTGACTCAAGTGTAGCACATGAGACATGTGTAAATAGAATTTCCTCAGCTGGGGATTGAAATGCTGAGAATTAAAAAAATAAGGCTCTGAAAACCACAGAATATACAACTAAAGACTCACTCTAGAAATTGATAGTAAAAAAAGTGATGATTGAAGGAGAACTGAAAGAGAAAAACATGTCACTGTTGGTAATTAGAAAAAGTAGATATAATACAGAACTCTGAGTGGCAGACTGTGACATCAGGGGGTCAGGTTGGACCGACACAGCTCTGCCCTCCGACCGACACCCTGTCCACCTCCTCCGACACATCCACCATAAAGCTGTTGGCTGCTTCAGCAGGGAATAATTCATCATGTAGATCAAAGAAAAATCAGTCATCGTTCTGTAAGAGAATATACACGCTGCATAGGAATGAGCGCTGGCTAGGATGGAGAAACAGATGAGACAGATTAAAAGGAATTTCTGAGTGGACAAAGTCAGAGCTGTGCTGTGCTGTCATTACACAGGAACATCACACACACCAACAATTTACTGAACCTGTGTTAATGTGCTGCCTTCTGAATACAGATTTAGACTTTATTTGTTGTCTATAAAAGATCAAACAGAAAAGCAGAGAAAATTGAGCAGAGGAAATCAGTGTATTAATACACCTCATGCCAAAGAGACAAAAATAGAAAACAGACTACAAGTGACTAAAATAAAACAAGGTTCAGAGGGAAGAAAATTCATTGTTATGTAACATCAGACATTATCCGCAGGTCAGAGATTATAAAAGAGTCAGAGGGATTAGTGCACTTGGCACACATGTGGGCATGGGGCAGTGTGGCAGGACTGAATGCACAGAATCAGCTTACTGTTAAAAACACAGAGCTTTTTTTGAAAAAAAAAAAAAAAAAATCCACCAAAGCAGCTGATCTCTCTGAACTGATTTGCTTTAACACTGTGGTGGGAGAAGCACATTCCCATTTTTTCCCCTTAAAGTTAAGGACAATGGACGTTCAGTTAAAACTAACAGAGTTTGGTGTTGTGGAAAATATGGATATGTTACAGGAAAATATAATTCATCTACCAGTATTTTGTAGACACTCAAAGCAGGTGTGGTCAGAAACGAACAGGTAAAACTGGGAAGGATTAATAGATGATTTGTACAGGAGAAGATTTGTCACACTTCATCACAACAGAATAAATAATAAAATGAATGGTGGCTGAATGTCATTCAGCTGTGTGGGTGTCAGGGTCACACTGGCACACTGTTGTGACATCCTGAATAGAACAGCAACATAATTAATAAGCTTTTGTTTCAGTTAGTGTGTTTGTTTTCATTTTCAAATTCATATGTATGTTGCATTCAAAAAACAAACAAACAAAACCATTTTTTCCCATTGGATTACCTGGAAATTTGATGGTTCCAGTAAACAACAACATGCACAGGAAACAGACAGACAAAAGAGACAGACAAAGAAATTGTGAGTTCCTCAAACTGATATATGGGAGGAAAAAAATTACATTTCCATCACATTTTCTGTGTTATTTTCATTTGTCTGAGGACTACCAATCATCTGCATGTTCTCCACTCCACTCAGTTTTTGGATTTCTATTTTCTTTTGCCAATTTAATTTACATTTTGTAATAAATTTGGATGGAAATTTGACCAGTGACAAACCAAAATATTTGTAGTAAGAAAAAGTCCAATCCAGTCAAATAGATTCTGGATCTACAGCTGCTCAGGCACCATTTACTTCAGTGTGCTGTATATACCTTTTACATTTGACCATTAATTGTATGCTCTATACATAAAGTGTCCCAAAAACATATTATGTTATAATTAAAATGTAGTGTACATGGACACAGGATCACAGTGAAACCAACACTGGATATGTGTCAGTAATGACAACAAAGGATGATGATTCATAAATGTCTGAAATCTCTTTAGAGAATGACTGAGTGGATTAGAGAAAAGGGATTTGTTGATGCTGGACACAGACTGACTGTAATTGGAAGCAGATGTGCAGGTGGAAGTTGCTACAGACAACAGGAACAAGGCAGATGACTTGATAGATTCATAGAAAAGGAAAATTAAGAATTGGATGCTGGGACAACAACAGCCCTATCTTGTGGGACTTAATTATGGAAATCAATTGGAGATTTGGTGCTTTTATAGTTCCTATCTTAAAATTATTAAACTGCTTTAAGATTTTTGTTAGTCAGTGTAGCTATATCTGGAGCTAGCACAGCGTTACAACTCCGTGTTCTCAGCAGCTCAGCCTCTGTCGTTACAGACCCACGCTGTCTGTGACATTTTACTGCTCAGCTGTCGGACAGAGACACATTTCCTCTCCCATCTCGACCTTTGATGCATCAAAAGGTTGCGTCTCTAAAACTGGTTACATGCTTTCAAGTGAAGGTGAGCAGTGGCCTTCAGAGCGAGCAGAAGAGGAGCCCTTTATTTATTGATGCTGAGATTCAGGCAGTGTGGACAGACCTCTGGCTGCTGTTGTGTAGCTCACAACCATCATACTTTGACTGTGTAAGAGCTCACAACAGGATGTAACTGGCACAACACACTGTCACATATTTCCCCATGTCCTTCAAACTATAACAGCGTCACTTCTCTCCCAAGCATATTTCAGGCTAATTTTCTAAATCTCACTGCAGTCAAACAGCAGGTACCATCAGACATTACATGTGTATAGCATACGTTGTACACATGTAATAATTTATACCAGTCTTAAATAATGAGGCAATAACCAGTGGATGATAAACAGTGTCCTGTGCCACGTAGGAACTAGGGCACTGTATTGTTCATTTGTAAGAACTTGGAACCACAAGGCAAACAAGTCAATAGCAGTAGAGGTAAAAACTGTACAGAAGAAATGAGTCACCATTCACTTAGGCAATTAGGCACAGGCAAAAGCCACAACCACAACTGCTGAGACAAAAAACTAGAAAAAGGGTTACAATTGAGAAAAGCACAAGGAAAATGGGTAAAAATCATGTCACTAAAGAATAAAAACAAAATGGCACAGACGAAGGGAACCCAGAGTTTATACAGTGGTACAGGTGTAGCTGTGGGAAACACTTGAAGCAGAAACTATCATCTGAATTGAGACTAGAGATGAGTGAAGATAGATAGACGAGATAGATAGAGAGAAAGACGATAATACTGAGAATAAAACTGTATGGAGTGAATGAAACCATGACCTGAGGAGTCAGAGCAGGGCAAGACGCCACTATTCAATCAGATTCTAACAAAGATTAGACAAACACATTTGTTTTTACTTTTTTTTTCAACTTTCTATTGTGTCTTTTTGAACTTACACACATAATAACAACGTTGTATCAACTGTATACGTCAGAAAGGAACTAAACTGTTTCTCGCTGGACCATTTATCTACAGACTCACCACATTAGCACCACGTGGCCACAAAACAGCTGCTGCTGTTGATTGTGTTCTATACATAATATTTGTATTGATGTTTTCTCACCAGTTGGAACAGTTTGTGAACATTTATGTACCTGGCTACTACATTTGATTGGATGAAGTTAAGAGTGAAGCTGTTTATAATGATCTGTTCATTATTAAGTGCTGCTCCTTCAGAGAAGACTGGTCACTGACTCACTGAGTGATTAGCCCATACAGTGCTATCTCCTCTACAAGCAAAAAAAAAAAAAAAACATTGGTGGCTTTGTGGCAACAACTGACATAAAGCCCCTTTTATCTTTTCCCGATTATGTGATGAGATGCTCCAGTTCATTTGATATGAAAGTAAATGTACATTGTTCATCATGTTTATTATATGAACAAAGCACTGTTTTCTTTCAGGTAAATATGAGTGCTGTAGAAATTTTAATCTGGTTTAAAATGGTTTATGTATAGTAGTGTTTTATATTTTGTGATATTTTCATCAACTCTTGTGTTAAAGTTTCCCTCCCATATACATTGAACAACGAGCATGTTTAGTATTCATGAAATCTATAGAATCAAGCAGACATGAAGCTCTGTTGACATCAGATTAATCACGTTATGCAATCGGTCTCCACTGATGTTCATACCAAACCTTACTATTTGTGCCAACGCGTAGGGATTAACATGGAGCTTTATATTTCTTTTCAGCGTCTGGCAGGTTGTTCAGATCCTTTGCTTTTATATCTGGGTTAGTGAGGGCGAACTTGGCTGCGGTGTTATTGTCGGATGAATGAACAAACCCCATGCGCACCAGCGGAGCAAGTCTTTACGCACAAGGCATCATTGGCTGAGAAGCCGCGCGTGTCACAGAGGAGAAGACGAACCGGTGAACAGCTTGAAACGAATCAGTTAACTTCAGTTTCAGTGACTCCCTTACGTCGGGCAGTCGGTTTCCGTGACCGTTCTTAGCTGCAGTGTGTCGCCCGGAGGACTGGTTGGCTTTTCTCTTACTGCTGGAGCTCTCCAAGGTGATGAAACATGAACCAGAGCGCAGGAGCGGCGCAGCATAGCCGGAGATACTCGACTGAAGGAAAGGTAAGAGCGCTGTTTGTGCGCCCTGTGCCAGGCTGCTGCGTTTCTGCTTCACCTCTTCATCTCACTTGCGCTTCTACTAACTCTGTTATGACTTAAATCCGCGAGTCTTAATTTTGAAGATGAGCTGCTTTTGAAGTAATGTCAAACTTGTGAGAATAAAGTTGTGAGAATAAAGTTGGCGGCTTGTTGCGAGCAACAGAACCGAACCACGTGGTTGATCTAAGTTTTGAGTAGTTTAAAGTGTGAGGCAGAGGAACATTTCACCGGTGTGTGAGTGTAAAAATGTGATGTGTCTCTTCTCTTCGTGTAGCGGTTCAGTGTGAAATGAATGATTTAGCTGCGAGGCAGGACAAATCTGAGGACGCTTTCTCTCTCTCACTGGATCCACTGGATTCAATTATTTACGAGACTTTTGAATAGTGCGGCAAATATGGCATGGTAAAATATTAACATTTAATATAGTTGACGACCTCTGTGTGTTTTTATTGAGTCTCGTTGGATGCGAAACGGGTAGAACTGACTTTGCTGCTGTGTCAAACCTGTGTGCCTTAGGTTAGCTGGCGCAGAAGAGTTGGAGAGTAAACAACCGCAAAGCTTGACCTGAAGAGGGCGCAGCATCAATGACCAAAGAGTTTCACTACAAAATGCAAAAATGTGTGTGTGTGTATATATATATATATATATATATATATATATATATACAATATAGGTGATGGACAAGTGCATCAGACATGAGTGGACAAGATAAAGAAAAACAAGGCAGTATGAACTCTGAGGAGATTCTCATTGATCCAGGTCATAATGTCCAGACTGTACAAGTCATTTTAAGTCTGCATGACTTTAATAACTTTAAATTTAGATCACCTTTATTTTAACCAGGAGCTCCCTTGTAATACCACAAAATTACCTGAACATTCTATTGACCGTCATTATTGGACCTTTAAACACTAGATCTTCGGCGTCCACCCACCGATGATGAATTCTGGGAGTCAACCTCCATAAGAACCAAGGAAGCCTCTTGGATGAAAGACATCAGTCCTGTTGCCTTAGTTTTAACAATGTTGGAAGTCTGTTTGAAAAACAAGAATAAATAAAATTAAGAATAAACTGAGAAATAAAATAAAATAAAATAAAAAAAAATACACCAAGTTTGAGCAAATCTTATGTTTCCTCCAGGTACGTGCTACACTGAGACTGAACATTGATCTCTGTGCAGTTCTGACCATGTGGACAGTAAACAGACCAGAAATGGATCCGTGGTTTATAAACCAACAACAGTAGGATAAAGTTCCATATTTGGCAAACATTTGAAAACTTTTTTTCTCTTTCATGGTTTAAATGAAGACTCGAGAAGCAGTGTTTATGGATCAGTTGGATAAAACCACACAACACACACACACACACACACACACACACAAACACACACTTAGACAAACACAGAGACACATGACAGCATGAGAGGGAAATAAAATGGTTTGATCTGCGATAAGGAGTGCTGGCACTGCAGGCAGATGTGATTCAAAACAGGAGGAATGACAGAAAAATGATAAAAGTGCATAATGATAATCTCTCAGTGTCAATCAGGAGAATCAGGAGCATGGTAAGACATAGACATAGCGTTGTAACATATTAACATGTAGCCTTGTATGTGAACAGCCGAGGCTGCTGGGTATTTGTTTGGCTTCAGAATTGTCCTGTCGGGATATGAAATACTGAAATGCAGAAATTTCAAGCTGTTTGTGGCAGTGGATACAAAGTCAGTGGATCAATGTCATTAGCACTGCCTGAATGTTCTAAATATAATGACAATGTATCTGATCGATACAGATAGTATCACTCACTGGAAACGTTGGACTTACAGACTAATGGACTGACAGACTTGCAGTGCTATTTCTAGAGCCACATTAGTAACATGAAATGAAAGCTTTTCTCTGAGGAACAAAAATTAATTTAAATCACCTTGGTATGTGCCAGACTTTGTGCTGGTCTCATTACACTCAGCATCCTGTCGCCATCACAACCAGCTGTAGAAAATGGGAGAACAAGGACAATTGTGACATTGCCCCCCATGGGCTTTGGGGGAGAAATAAATGTGCTAGCATTGCTGGGGGTTATCCAGTTGTTCATTTTTTGCCTTCATAAAACTGTAGATGCAACCAGTGTAATTTTTCTTCTGAGTCCAACAACTTTCCTGATGACACTTAGTGATTAATTGGAATATTATAAACTCAGTGTTAGACCTGATTACCAATTTTCCTTCTACATATTCTACTGCAAAATCATTTGTCTGAACGCATCATTATCCTGCAAACTGTGTGTTGGAGTTTTTAAAACACCCTTTGGGGTATTTTAAAGCCTGTACTTAGACATTTGAGAGTTAACATGAATAAAGAGTTCCAATTTTACTCATGATTTCCTAGAAACTGAACATGAGCAGTGCTCTCTCTTAATATTCCTGGAAAGGATTTTGGCATCTGGAACAAACTGTTGGAACAAAATGTGCTCAGTTGATTCTCTTAAACTCCCTGGGTTAGCTGAACATGAAAATATGTCAAATACGTTTTCTCCATAATCAGTGCCTAACAACTTGACATCACATTTTGTGAAACACTTTCAAACTGTCTACTTGTTAGAAAACAGAAATATCTGACACACACACACACACACACACACACACACATATATATATATATATTCTAACTATATTATGATATGCATTTTAACATTTTAACATTTAAGCATGTTTAACTTTTCCTTTAAGAAATGAGAGCTTTTTTATTGGTAAAATAACTGAGAGAAGTGATTATGTTACTAAGACCAACGTGCACATTTGTCACAGACAAAGAGACTAGTGTAAGAAGAGACCAAGTTACTCAGTGGATCATCATCTTACAGTACTATCCCTGTGGAAAAACCCAAGTACTTGAGGCAGTATTCACAGCTGAGAGAGAGCTTCTTGAACATTACTTGTCCCTATGCATTTCTGAAAGTATAACCACAGTTATGATCATGAAGTGTTTAGTGAAAGGTAGTTTGCCATTATCGTACTTTGTTTGGATTCCCCAGCAGGAATGCTGTTATCAGAAGCAATATGTCACCGGGATATAAAAGTGCTCAGGGCCTGGCCTGCATCTGCTGTGGAGAATGAACAGATAAAAAGGCACATGTTGTGTTTTAGAACAGTGGGTGTCTGCTGTGTGCTTGCAGCGTGATTGGTTAAGGATCGACTTGGAACTTGTGCTACGTCACGGTTGTCACGGCTGTGTCCTATTTTTCTGAATTTTGCTGAATAAACCACTTCAACCCATTTACACTTGGGTAGATCGGACAGCTGAGGGATATTAAAAATTTAAGAAACATTGGACTGAAGACGGACTTAGATATAAACCATCTCCAGCAGTGGTTACATATTCTATCATCATTCCTCTAAACTGTTTCCATGTAGCCACTGCAGCATATGTTCCCTTTGATAATGACAACGGAAGTTACTCTGGGATCAACTGTCTTCTTCAGTCATATTAAAGCAAAGAGAAATGTGTCCTCTAGTGTCTCAACTCATGATAATACAGAAGGTGTGCAGATCTGTTGTAGGCTTTGAATGATCTGTATGAATTAACCAGGAGTTTTTGGCAGTTACTGAACAGCATTAGATGCATTACCAGGGGCTTTTGCTGTCAAGATCTAATCCTCTGATGGTTTATAGAAGCTTTGCTGTCTCCAAATAGCCCACTTTTATGATGAAGCACACAGATCAGTATAGGATAACAATGCTGTGTTTAGGGACGGGGCAGCCTAATTTCTGAGGAATCCTCTTGGCATGTTGGGGCTCACCACAGAGTGAGAGACCCAGGCTCCCCAGGGAGCTTGTGCCATGGGACAGATGGGCGAACAGTCGGTCGCTCTTGTTGCCTCGTTCCCTGCAGAAACTGTTTCAGGAGAATGAACCTTTCACTAAAACCAACATATGGAAAGAGATAGCTCATCATCCTCCGAGGAGGTTGAGGCGTTCAATCGACTGTGAAAACTGAGCAGCTTTATTAACATTGATTTACCCACAGATGCATCCAACAACCGCAAATTAACCAACAGTGCATTCTCTGGGGGAGTGTGAGTGCATATAACTGTACTGTAAAATAATCAAAAATGTGAAATATTTAAAATATCAATTGAATATCAATGAAATATCAGCTGGAAGCTGCTGCCTTTTTGTTTATAGAGGAAGGCAAGTCCTGTGTAAATTCATTAGCTTTCTCTTCTGATCACTGTGAGACAGAGAAGCACTATCATTTTCAAAACTGCCTCATTGTTTTTGACATGACAATTAATTCTTTCTTTTTAAATACATGTAAGTTTCTGGGCATACATCACAAAGTCCATAGCAGGATTTGAATAGCTGCTGAATGACCACAGAGACGTGGTATGCTGCTTACAGACATCAGGACGAATACAGCTGTCAGCTTTTTGTACAGAGCTGGCTGTTCCTGAAACTGGCTCCACTCTTAGTTAGCCATTGCCAGTTGTATCTTTGGTTTGTTGTATATAAGCTTCTTATATTTCAGGGGAGCCATTGTAATTGGCAAACAAACAACAACAATGAGATCAGGGTCTCGCTGCTTTCATCAGATGATTATGAACTCTCTGACTTCACTGTTACAAGAAACAAGGGCAATAATTATCAGGCAGCATTGAAGTCACATGTCAAAGCAAATGATCCTGGTATTTGTTTTAATATCACTTGCGTCAGTGCCCTGTGAAAGAGTTGGAACAGCTGGAAAGCCAGTCTGTGCCCTGCTCTGAAAAGAGATGATTGTGATTGCAGTTTCCCTGCAGTTCCCTCTGCTTGGCACCATGAGGCATGTGGAGTGCAAAGCTCAGAAGACAGGTGGAAGGCAGACACACACTTGTGATAGATTGCATCATTGTCTACAGTGCAGGTGTGCATGTTGATTACATATTATCCAGGTCATTTGGGTGCACACTGTTGGTTTGACTGTGGGGCAGCATGACCTGACAATCACGTGTTTTGGCAGCACTTCGTTGGGGTTAGGTCTCAATTTGAAGAGATATAATTCTTAGTCCAGTCCAGTCCTGGTTAATTTGCTAACAACTGTGGTGGTAATTAGTGTGTATTTGATAATACAGGTCCCAGATTTTACCATACAATATAAATAACAGCTGTAACTTCCATGTCACATAAACTCCTACACTTAGTAAATCACACACATACATTGTTTCCTATGAATCCTTGTCGTGTAGGTAAGTAATTAAGTGTAAGTTGCAGATGGAATCATCCTCTGGAAAATGCTTTCTATAAAATAAAATACAAAACTGGATTACATATAATTCATATGATGATTAAGGATTCTCACTTCAAGAATATTCTGTACTTGTTTGTCCCTGTGAATTTGTATTTTCCAGGGAAAGCATCCTCAGAGTTGCCTCTGTTATTTTTAGATAATGTGGTTCTGTTGGCTTCATCAGGCCGTAACCTTCAGCATGCACTGGGGCAGTTTGCAGCTGAGCGTGAAGCAGCTGGGCCATGGCTCTCTGTCGATAAACGGTGGATTGCTCCTTTCAGGTTGGGGGCAAGTTCCTGCTCCAAGTGAAAGTGTTTAAAAATCTTGTTCTTGAGTGATTGTAGAGAGAAGGGAGTTAACAGGTGGACAGGTGCAGCATCAGCAGTAAGGCAGGTGTTTACCAGACAATAGAGGTGGAGAGGGAGCTCATCCAGAAGGCAGAGCTGTTGATTTACCGGTAAATTTCAACTCCAACCCTTATCTTAGGTCATGAGCTTTGTGGGACTGAAAGAGCAGAGATCACATATATGAACAGCTTAAACTTTTATTTTTCTCCACATAATGTCTGGGCTCAGCCTTAGAGATAGAGTAAGGACCTCAGAGTGGAGCTGCTGCCCCCTCATGTTCAAAAGAATCTGTTAAGGTGGTTCACTGGTTGAGGATGCCTTCTGGGCTCCAGTGGAGGATTTCAGGACACAACCAACTGGTAGGAGACCAGTTTGAGATACATCTAAAACTCAGTGGAGAGAATATACATCTCATCTAGCCTGGGTCCACGCTTGGATCCTCCAGGAGGAGCTGGAATGTGTTGCTGAGGAGAAGCCTGGATAGGCAGCTGTAAATGAAAAGATCAGTAAGTCTGTATCTCATGTGCCTCGTCAAACTTGTCGAGGAAGAACCTAGCAACACACTGGCTGCAGCGTCTAACACCTAGATAAAACAAGAGCTGTGACTGGACAGCTTGGGCTTCTTATGTTTTGTCTCACAAGTGAAAACTGGAAATTAGCTATGAGCTAAACTCAACAGTCATGTAGAGCAGCACCTCTTTCTGTCAATTAAGATGTGGCTCTCTTCATAATATCAAGACACAATTTGGTGGGATTTTTCTCTTGAATGGAGTTCCCCCTGTGGGAGACAAGAAAAGGTGAAATATGAGTTCATCAAACATGAGTTCATACATGCAATTAAATGTTTGTGTTTGTGTTAATGTGTATACAGTGATCCCTCACCATATCACACTTTTCCTCTTGTGGCTTTGATACATCGCGTTTTTTTTGTGGCTAGTGTATGTAAATTTATATGAGTCATTGCAGGACTCTGCGGCCTACAGGTGTTTTTATTTTTTTAGATTTTAATTATTTCTGCAGTAAAATAAGCAATTTCTAGCTTAAAGAAAACAAATAACAAGGGTTTATAAACAGGGGGAGGGTTTATAAAGGCTCAAAAAATAAATATATGGTTTCTACTTTGCGGATTTTTGTCTCTTGTGGGGACCCCCACGATAGGCAAGGGACCACTGTATGGTGATATAAAATGGATTGATACAATGGAGGCTTGCAGGCACATTTTCAGTTTTTAGTATTATAAAGTATTTTTGAAAACAGAGTTGTTTCCAACCAGTTCACCAGTTCAGATTTTCACTCTGAACTTTAAAGTTCATACTGTGGTAGGAAATCAAGGAAATCAAGTTATTCTGGGTGCTGGGCAGCTCCTGAAATTACAGAGACGACAGCAGGGAGCCAAAGGGCCACCAGTCTGAGGATAGTGAACTGAAATAGAATTCTTCAAACCTTTCACAGTTGCTTGTGGCAGCTTGGAATATGGTTTCCAAATATGCTAAGCCAAATAAAAAAAATATATAAAGACTCTACTGGAGAGACAGGGGATATCAGGGGATCATTTGCCATTTTCACAGTTTTAAAATGATGTTAACTGGGTGGATGGATGTATAGACAGTGGGTGGATGGATAGGTAGCTCAGTGTCAGCTGTGATCGAATAGTGGTTAGTACTCTCCGTTGTGGCCACAGCAACCCCGGTCTGTAATGCCCCTTGGTCCTAATTGTTGTCACATTTATATATGTGACAACAATATATATATATATATATATATATATATATATATATATATATATATATATATATATATATATATATATATATATATATATATATGACTCTAATATGACAACAAACTCAGTAACATGACTCTAATTTGATTTCATTACATAATGTGCCTTTCACACATGTTGTGTTTTGAGAATTGACTTATTGATTTCACCACTGTGCATCATTCAATTTTATCTATATGATCAGAACAGCAGCCATGACACTTACACGTCTTATTGAACAACTGTATTGTGATCTTGTTTGCCAATGCTGCTGCCTCCACCTTATGATAAAACTGCAAATATGCCTCTTTAGAGTGTCATTTTGTATTCTAGCTTTTGTTCTGATAATGCATCTCCTTCCTTTATTTGCAATTTGCAGCCTTTAAAAAAAAATCCTTTTTATTTTGGCTTATTAGAAAACAGGCCACTCTCAGGGGCGTCATGTCAAACCTCAGAATATTGTTCATTATTCATTCTGTTTTAGTTGCTGGACTTTGCAAATCTGCTTTTTTATTGAAAATGCTCAAGGCCAGCTCACCCTTCTTTGACATTAGGTAAAACCATTATCAGAACAACAATGTTTGTTGATGATAATGACCCCAAGGTTTGTAGATGATAAAAGATGACCTTTTTTCATGAGTATGGAAGTAATTGATCTTATCTTTCACAATGCTGAGAGCAGATGCACTATGAGCAGACATTAACTGAAAAACATTAACTTGTTAAATTATTTTTTCAGGACTGCATTGTTCACATAAACAACATTCCTGAGAAACTTTCCAAACTGGGTCACACCAACAGTTTCCCCACAACAAATTAGTTATTCTCAGCTGTCATTAAATTGTGTGATATGCAGATTCGAACGGCAATTATGATAATTTTTCTTTTAAGAACTGTGGAAATGTCAGTTCTTTATACAAGTCAGGCTAAATACGACATTACATCTGAATACCTAAAGAGCTGCTGTATAACTGCTGACTGAACTTGTGTGAGTGATCCTGAATTTGCCTCCCACTGTGCAATTTTTTTTTTTTTTTTTTTTTGTATTTAGTGCCTATAAACTGTTTGTTATATCTTTTTTCCACTCCACAGGATGGAGTGGATGCATTTGGGCGCAGCACACTTTTCAAAAACACATATTATATATTCTTAAAGTGAAAAAGAATAACCCCTTTTTAAAAGATAAAAACTTAATATTTAATATGTTTGAAGTGAACTGCACAAACACAGTATAGTCTATGTTAAAACTGATCAGCTTGAGAATGCAGCGCTGATACACGCTCCCTAACTAGACAAATAAAGAGCTTGTAACAATATTGCTAAACTTAAAAAAAATAAACTTAAACCTCAGCACCAGTGTGGCTGTATACCAAAATAAATGAAAAATAAATACAAAATAAAAAAATAAATACAATGCCTTTTCCACACTCTGCAAGTTTCACGATTAACACATCTAAGAATGAAAAGCTTCAGCTGACTTTGACTTTTTTAAAGAAATCATACAAACCTTGAATGTACCATAAAGCATCAAACAGTGGAAACCATTATACTGCAAAAGGTACAAAATAGACTGAATGTTATTACTTCCCCGCATATTTAGTCGCAAATCTCTCTCTTTATAGATGTTTGATACATTTATTTGCCTGACTTGTAGTCAATTTAGTTAATGTGTAGTTAATTTATGAAGCCAACCAAATAATTAAACAATACAGAAGGAATGACCATATGAAAACTAGTGATGGTTCTTAATAAAACCACTAAGTGTTAAGAACAGTTTAAAGGTTTAGGGGTGTAATATTTAGTGGCATCTAGTGGTGAAGCTGCAGATTGTGACCAACCCAATACCTCATAATGAAAAAACAATGAAAAACACAATGGGATAAAAACAGTCATTATTTGTCCATTCAGCGCTGCTGTAAAAAACATGTCGGGCTCCAAGTTAGACTTTCTTTTGATGTAGATATAAATAGTTATTTTTAAGGTAACAAAACCACACTCATTCTTAGTATCAGTTGATCATGCATTTATGAAAGACAATTACAAATGTTATATATTGTTTATGCCAGCAGATCTTCCTGACTCCATTTTAAAACAACATAATTTTTTCTGAGTAACCTAAAAACAAAAAGTGCTGAACCGTTTGAGTGTAAAGGACGCTGAGAGAAAAGAAGGAAAAAAAAACAAAAACTAGAAATACATTAAAAGAGAAATTGTCAAATGGAGAAATGGAAAAATGCCATGACTGTATCAAAATAGAACAAAGCTGTGTCTGCAAGCAGTGAATTCATCCAGACTCAGAGCAGTGGCTGGGGCAGGCAGTTGGAGATTGGGACAACTCCAGATCTGGTCCAGAGGAAGGGATCAAGACTCCGGGGAGATGAGCTCCAGAGCTTCAGGACTTGAGCGATACAGATCTCAGGCCTGATGTATGGACACTTTTCTCTCTCTGATTGGACAAACTGGATTATTAGTTATATACTTCTTAGCTGCCAGAAATATCACCCATTACTGAGTGTAAATCTGGGTCAAGAGGAGTGGTGCCAGCGGCGGAATGATTTGTTAGCGAAAAAGCATGGACCGTGTAATGAGCTGTGTGGGTTTTTTTATTTATTTATTTTGGTCCTAACTTGCCTACCTTACACATCCAAAACCAATTAAGGAACCATATTCAGGTTAGGAGATATATATTTTAAGTCCCAGTTTAAAATGTTCTGACATCTGTATGGACATGGGCACCACTGTTATCTATTTAGGTGCCTAAAATGTCCAACTTATTTTTGTCTTCTCTACCCCAGCTCCTGTGGTTCTGTCTGTATCATGAAAATAAAATAAAATGCCCCTATTGTATACCACACCACAGCATAATGACAAGATACCAGTTTTTACAATCTGAAGAAATATGGTTTGTCATTTAAATATGTCCAGTCTTCTTTTTTCGTCTGATTTTTTTTAAAGAAACTGATTCTGATTTTGATTCTGGTTTACTTGACATGGTGTTATATGAGGTCTGCCATCTCAAACCAATTCAGGAGTGTAACTAAAGCAGGTAATGAGTCATCATGAACTCATTATGAGCACCAGATGGTGTATAAACCCCTGGATTGGCAACAAATGGAAATTACTTTTTATCTGTGTAATTTTAGCATCAAATCTAAAAAAATGCAGGTTTGAGATTTTTCGTGTCCACTGAACCCAGCAATTTGAACAAATTGATTCAGAGATGAGAGAGTGTGAAACTGAATCCAGCAGCGAAGAGATGTTGTGTAGAGCCAAAGACGATTACACTACAGCTGCTACAATCCCTTCCTGTGTACAAGCCCAAATCAGAAAGTTACATCTAAAACTGAAAACAGTGTTATTTGTATTGATTTCTGACCAGCTGTTTACTGAAAATAACACAATAGCACATTATAAATATTTTATCTTGTGACTGTACACACAGTTTCACCCTGGACTGGGGGAAGGATGGTCTTCTTCCACAGTAATGTGGAAGAAAGTGGTTTTCTTTATCTTGTTAAACATGAGTGAACGTCACTGGAGAGACATTACTTTGATTAAGGCATCTTGTGTTTCTGATCAACATTAATGGAACACCACAGACACAATCTCAGAACCTGACAAACACTGGCTTTTGGACTTGTTGCTGGTAACAGTCTGGATGGTTCTTTGGTCAATTTCTACCCAAAGCTACCTGAAATACTGATTCCTCTGACAGAGAATGCTTATGTCTGATGGTCCAAACTGAGATATGTTTATAAATAAGTCTTAGTGAATATACCGTAAAGTTTTAACATCACAAATTAATTGTACATGGTGTATCCAAATGACGAGTTGAAGCTCAGTTCAAATCATTCAGTTTTAAACTGTTGAGTGATACCTCTTTAGCAGCCCTGGTTCTGTCCCATTTGAGCCTGACCAGCAAAAACCTTGCATCGTTATTGTAGCCAATGCAGCCTAGATCAAAGTAAATTTAGACATCTCTGTTTTATTTTTGCATTTGCATTTTGAACACTGTTCCATTTTTTTTCTACTCTGGGGTTGAATGTGTACACAATAGCTCACAGACAGCTGGGTACAATAGCTTTAGATTACAGATAATATTTTCTCTTGTTACACTTCCTTCCCATCTGGCTGAGGACTCTCTCTTTCCTGCAACAAGCCAAAGGAGACACAGACATTTCTGCCTGTTGCAGACGTAAGATGTGCAGAAAATCTGTATTTTTTTCTGATACCTGTCAATTATGATTACACCTAATAAGATACAGCTGCTTTCTTATCATTCCACTTGTTTGGTAGAGGAGTGATTTGAATAAGCCAGTGGAACAGAAGTACCATGTGCCCATGAAAAGGTTTTCCAGAGCAGGGCTGTTGTTTTCAGCCGGCGGGAAGATGGAGGTGGGAGTAGATGGAGGCACGTGGTTGGCTTCCATAGCAACTTGGAAATGGGAGGAGCTGATGGAGGCTGTGAAAGTGCTGGTGTTGAAGAAATAAACAAGCCCAGAAAACAAATGAAAAAAAGAAGAAGGGGAGAATAACTGGAAGGGAAACTATGAGAAAGATTAGGTTGAGCCTCCTGGTTGCAATTTAGATTTTAAATTTTGGTGCCTGAATTTAGATTGCAAACAGCTTTTGCCACTAAAAAAAAGACAAAAACAACAACAACCAAAACAAACAAACAAACAAACAAAAAAGCAAAAAAAAAAAACAAAAAAAAAACCAGTAAAATAAACTTGAACAGCTTAATCTGTAACCAAAAGTAACCATGGTTCTCTATGTGTGATTTGATGCATTTCCAGGACTTTGCAGTTTTGAAAGAGGTGTGTGAGCTGGTGTGCTTTCTGTTTTACATTGTGCAAGAAAAATCCTGACACTTACATAGACATGAAGTTGATCCAGGCCAAATGTACTGCCACAGATGCTGTTCACCTTCAGGTGACTGTTGTTTCCTGCAGATATTCAGTGTCCTATGCTGTGCATAAACTCTGCACATTTACCTTATCTTCTTCAACACACACACACACACACACACACACACACACACACACACACGCATACCTTCTCATAAAACATTATTGATTATGTTGGTCTTCAGTTAGCAGCTCTGCACAGCTTCACACACCATCCGTGTTCTCTATTTACTATCTAACGTTTTGTCCTTCATTGTACCTCCACTTCGACTCTCTTAATCCATGCAGCTTCTCTGTAAACCATATCTGATTACACACTGGTTTACAGGCATGCTGTGTGCACCCAATGTCAAAATAGAACCGTGCTCCTCTCGTATGTTACGATGCTTTGACTAGATGTCCTACAGAGTGTGATGACGGTGGCGATGGTCCAGCTCTGTAAACGAAAGACAAGATCTAAGATACAGGTAAAGAAAGGAATGGAGAAACAGCTGTTCAAAGTGCTGCAGCATTGTCTCATTATGTTAATCCTGCTGAGGAAAGCTTCTATAGGATGCAGACATGCATGAGCCTGAATTGGCTTTGAAGAACAGCACATGCCCAGGGAATGAATCCATTGGGGGCTGTGCTCTCCTCTCTGTGTAATGTTTACATGAGAGGAAGAACATATGCATACAACTTGACTCTCACTATTTTCCACATTTCATTCTTTGTTGTTGCTTTTTTGTGGCTGTTTGTGGGACGTGACAGTAGACCTCCAAGTTGTAGATATACTGTAAGTATGTGTTGTCTGTCCTCACACACTGCCGTGTTGAAATGTAAAAATTGTATATATATATATATATTTTATATATATATATATATATATATATCATGGTCAAGGTCATGGTTAAAAGAAATAGCTATGACTTAGGGTTTCACATCGAAACAAGCAGTGTCTCTAAGTGGCCTGTGTGTGTTTTGTTGACCCATATATCCTCAACCTCCACCTAACACAGACTTTGTTGCTCTTTTCGCTATGTCCCCTAACATCTTCTTTGCTCCTGTCATAATGACTATAGCCATTAGAGGTCATCTAAGCTGCTGCACTTTTTTCTTCTTCTTTTACACAGGGACACTCTTTTAGAAGCCAAGCACAGCTCAACAATAATTATTTGTATAAGCTGTGCTTGGGTTTAAATTCCTGTTTTATCCTGACAACCTGCCCAGGATAAATCCAACCTCTTGCTTGTGAAATAACCATGGATAAACTGTCACAGCTGTTGCCAGGAACACAAAGGCAGATACAAGAGGCTGATGCAGTGCACAGACATCTGAAGACATGTCTAATGAAAAGGACAAGCAGACAAGGTGGAGGTGAAAACAAACATAGAACAAAGCAGACAATCAAACAAGGCAGGAAGTAAAAATTACAACAGACACAGAGGATTATTAAAATAAAACAGGAAGTGATAACTGAACCACAAACTAACCAGCTCTCAATCTAAACAAATATGTTCACCAGATGTGAAAGTGGGAAAGGTGTGTGAGTGGGAAGGAAGGGGGTTCCATAACGTTGTGACTTGATTTGCTAACCTAAAACAGATCCTTCCTTTTTTGTACCTCTACATTGTTTCTTCTGTACAGCAGAGAGAGATTTAACATGCTGTTGATTTAAACAAATATACCACAAGGAAGAATAGCGCCATTAGACCAATCAGTTTTTTTTTTTTTGACATTGCTAAATCACCAGTGGTTTAATGATGGAGAAGGATCTATGGTGTCATTTGTGCAGTGTCACATAAAAGCTGTGCCTCAGGCCACATATAGTCAAGGTTGCTTAATAGATCCAGACCTTGTGTGATGGGATCTGTGGTGGGGGACAGATGGATTGTGGGGGTTTGCTTGTTAGCCTCTGGTTATGTTTGTATTGTGCTCGATGCATTAACAGGTTTTAAATCATTAACAGTGACAAGGGAAATAGCCCTCACTGCAATCCAGTATTTTCACATAGGCTGTAAAATGATTTGTAGGTTCAAAGGTAAACTAAGCATAAAAATGGTTGGATTCTTCCATCCATACTTATTTCATATACACAAAAAAATTCCTCGGTTGACATGATCTTAATTAGGTACAAAGCTGCAGGTTAAAGAGTTTTGTTATATTACTTAACAACTGAAGAGAAGAAAAGAAAGAATAATCAGATTTTTTCCACAAGTTACAACATGCAAATAAAACAAATAACAACAAAAATAACAATCTTTAACTCATTAATTGTCAGGATCTAAACCTATGATAAATAGTTTTAAACACACATTTATCATAGTTGTGAGCTGATATGTAGATATTTTTACATCTTGTGAATGTACAATGAAGACATATTTTTGTTATTATGACTTTTTTCCTATATCACCATTCATTATCTGTTTATACAGCATCCTCCGCTCATGGTTTGTCACAGTAGGAGTTACATTATAGTGTCATTATCTCTTCATTAAATAGTCACAGCTTTACCAGGGTGCTTAAGTTAAAAGTTTTGCTTTGTGCAAATACTGACAATACACATACCAGCAGCTGGTATACATAGTATACCAGCTGCTACTTAATTAAGACTAACCACTTCATTAAGACTACTATTAGGTATTGTATATAGTCATGTGCTTGTGTGATTGGGATGCATTCATTTTTGTCTTTTTCCATGTCATAACACTTTATTGTGTTATTGTATATGAAATAAATGTATATTGTATATGTATATTGTGTATGAGATTCTGTCTAATCCCACCCAGTGGGTGGGATTATATTACATAGATATATAGAGATATAGATATATAGAGGGTGAGCGGCACCCGCCCTCTACATATCTATATAATCTTTTCTTACAACAGGTAAAAACCTTTGTAAATCGATAGCAATGTATGTCACACTGTAACAATACAGACTAAAATAGTTTGCTGTGAGTTAAATAGAACTTTTTGTAATGACTTGGTACAACCAGTGGGGGGTAGTGTCACACTAAGAAAAAACAGTTGGAACTGATGAACCTTTGTGTATAGAAAAAGATGAGATAGTGCATGAGTGAGTGAGTGAGTGAGTGAGTGATACAAAGCTAATTTAACTCTGATAATGTGACTGACATAGAAGAAGAAGAAGAAGAGAGAGGTAACTGTTACTGGTGACCAGCATTCCTTGTTTAGAGGCAGAGGTATGAAAACACTCAGGCAGTGAGTAGAAGTAGATGGACAGTTCCAGTGATGAGGCACACTGTTATTAGAAAAGGATATCAGCAGCATGTCAGCTGGAAGAAAGAGTTTGTGCATTTGGACCTAGATTGCCCCTCACTCCACCTACTCCCTCATATCTCTGACTGGAAAGATTAAATTCATGGACAGAGATATCAAAGCCTGTGTTCAGGAGATAGCCCTATCTGTAAATTCATCCAGTGGCACACCTCCATCCAGAGGGCCTTGGACTTCTCCAGCTCAGTCTGAGCTCTGGCCTCATGAATACTGTATATGAAAGGAATACAAAACTGAAGTACATCTCAGCTATTGCTTTTTGCTTGTTCGTCCATTGTGGTTGCAGGATTAGTTACAGTGTTCAGACAGAATAGATACGTGTCCCTAATAGCATCTATAGCTGTGAAAAGACATCGAGGGATTGTAGGAACATCTCTTTACATGCAAAGACAAATCTTTAATGCACAGGAACTGGACCCTGGTTGTGCTGCTTATTAATTTATGATAATAGTCTCAGCCTGGACAATATAATAATAATATTAATAACAAGGATTATAGATATACAGATAGCAACTTTAATTAGATATAAGATTTAGAACATTATTCATTGAGGTAAAATAATTTTATTATATATATTCAATATTAAAAAACTAAAGCCAGAGAACTTATACAATGAAATAATGTGACACAAGCAGTAAGGACTGAAGGAAATGTGAAAGGATCAATACATAGTCATCACACATCTACAGCTTTCAGACATTTACAGCTGATTGTTTTGGTTCGTCTCCATCTCTGTGGTTGTTGTGTCCTACCAGCTTTCACTGACCTCCCCACTCACACACCAATTACACACACTACTGCAAAAAAAAAAAAAAACTGTCAAGAAGCCAAAGTAAACAAGTGGCTGTTGAAGAAAGTTGAACATTTTAACGAGCTAAAGGGAGTCTGATGTTTTCTTCTGGAGCTGCTGGACCAAACTACAAGACTAAACTTAAACCTGTCAGATGGTGAGAAAGAAAACTGTGATAGGATGCTGATGTTGTAACTCAAGATTGTAACTCAAGGTTGAAGAGAGAAATTAGAAGGAAACAAAACAGCTACATTAGAAGCAGCGTAATAACAAAATGCTGAACTGAAAGGTAAATGGAGCTAAAATGCCCCATAAACCTGAGGGGAAGACCAGAGTGTGGCCTCTACAAGCGATCCTTTCCACATTAGATGATATTTATTTGATCCATTATTATTATTAGAATATAGATTCATAAATTATTGAAGTCAATTTTCACTTTAATCTTTCACACATTATATGATTTGTTTGAAATCAAAAGTCATTTGTCTTAATGTTATCTTGAGAGAAAAATATTGGTGTATACTGGCCCTCCAAGAACCTGACATCTTTTATATAAAAAAGTTCACTACTGAAAAAAATGGTTTAAGACTATTTTTTTTTTTTTTTACCATGGGATGTCTTGCAGCTTTGCATCTGTCTATCCTTTCACGGGCTGCTGTGTTTGTGAGCACATCTCTGACACTAGGAGGCTCGTCCATGCTCCATATATTTATGTATTTACTGCACCCTCAGACATGTTTGGTCATCCATGTCTATAGTGCAGGGCCCATCATCAAATCAGGATGACGCATCACACTGACTCTGTGTTTAAACTGCTCTAGCACTGAGCCAGAGAGAGATACCTTGGTGAGGTTTGGATTGGACTGTGTTCAGTAGATATACAACTAAGTAACTTACTACTAACAGTCACTTGCAGAAGTATATGAAGAGCAAGTCACTGGCATGCTGGTGATATTGGCCAAAATCTGCTGATTTTAGACAGATAACAAACATCTTCAGGTATAATGCATAGTTTCTATTTTAATACCTTTGTCTGTGTGAATAATAATTTATTATATATGAATCTTCAAGTAAATTTTAATGCAAAGCAGTTTAAGCCATTGTGTGTCTTATTCGTTTTAAAATTAAACTGTTGAATTTCATCCAATGGGCCAATAAAAATGATAACATAAAGTTACATTACAAATGTTATTCCAAGTTGATTGACCATTGGTGGATCACAGACCAACCTACTCTTTAAATTTCTGAAATAGAAAACATATTGCTTAATTACTCATAATAATGTATAATAACTTTTTTTTTTTTTACCTATTAATGCATCAATTCCTCACATGTAATTATGATACAGTTGGAATGACTTCATGAAAAAAATGAAATAATCTCTACTTTATCTTGTGGTTTTTGAGCCACATACATGACCCCAGGAGAGCTTAAGGTTAAGTATGGCCTCAATAAGAATCTGGTAAAAGGTCAAAATAAAGTGCCTCTGGCTTTCCTCTAATCCTTTCAATCGTATTATATAATCTACGCCTCAGATGCTTTTTTACACTGGTCAGCTTTTCTTCTTCTCTCTCCTCAAACTGTAGGAGAAAAGGACTCAGTCTAACAAACTGCAATTAAAAGCTTCTTCAGGCAGAGAGGTGAGGCAGATCATCCTCTTTAATCTGAAGTTGGTCATCAAAACCAGTGCAACATAAAACACCTCCAAGAAGCTCCACATCAGTCAGTTATTTTCATCTGCCTTGTTGGTGATTAATCATTTACCCATATTGTTCCAAGTTTATTATTCAGACCTCATGTGGATGATCACATATGTATTTAATTCAATCTTGCGTATGAGGTCAGTCAAATGCTGCCCCATAATTCAATTCCTGGTTGGAATAAAGCATATTTACATTTATTAGAGTTGCTGCTCCATCTGCCATACTGTCTCTAACCTTATCAAAATCAAATGGGCAAAGAAATGCTCCATGAAATATCAAAAGCTCCACCAGGGCTTTGTCTCATATCTATGGAAATTTATGTTTTCTGCAGTCAAGGTTTCTGCCTGGCAGTCACTTCCTCCTCTGTCTTATTCACCTGAGAGCCACAGCAGTGTCACTGAGACTCTTTGTGTTCTGTTAAAGCAACATATGACTTACAATTTTGCTTTCTGAGAAGGCTTCATGCTGTTGGTCAGAATGTCTTTTTATTTCAAAGAAATACTTTAACTTGCATGAGCTGCATTCACAGAGGGTGTATTAAATAGGGATGGATGACTCCTGCCTGTTATTTTAACAGCAGGGGTTTGCTGCATAATTACTGCTCTTCTCATTTTAAATATTGATTGCCAGGTTTATTTCCCTGCTTTGGAACATCTCAGAATAGCTGCAGTTTTTTTTTCAAGGGCAGTGTTCAACCGTGGAAATACCTAAACACAAAGAAGAATTAAAAACACTTCCCTAGAAAAAATATCAAAATATAACAGATATTTAGGTAAGATACATTTGTCCAAATCAACCATGCCTCCTGCTGTCTGGTAGATCTGTGAGGCTGTAAGTTACTGTGAGCTACAAGCTTGTGATAACACACATGCAACAAATTTCTCTTGAAGCCAAGCAGGTATGATGTTTAACCTGTAGATATGTTGCTAATTGCCGCTAAGTACAATGTACAATTGACACTGATGTGAATGCCACATGTTGCAGATAGTTATTCATAAACCAATGCAATGGACAAATTCAGTGAAGTTTAAAGAAAAAGGGTAAAAGTTAGGGAATCAACTTGGTAGGATGTGTAATATGAGCATCATGGATGTCTGTACCGAGGTTTGTGCTTATCCATCTTATAGTTGCTTATATGTCAGACTCAACCAAAATGGTTTGACCTGGACCTGAAACAAGTCCTATTGATCTTTTAGTCTTTTCACACAGGCCTTTTTTTGCACTCTCACAGTGTCAGTGTCACATGAGATTGACCTATTTGTTTCTGGGCTGCAGATTTTTAGGCATTTGGTCTCATTGATATGGCTGATATGTATTATCAAAAAATCCCCCCTGACCTGTAGTCCTGGCTCCTTCCTGATCTCCTGATCTCCTGATCCTCCTGATAATAGCTTCTGATGTTGGAACAATGAGATATACTTGCTTCTTCATGAGTGTAGAAGTTGGGTTGTGAAGCATCCATATATTATGATTATATGTAGTCAGTGTAATCTCAATGGTGTTACTCTCATGGCAGTATCCCAGAAGTTAATAAACTTATAGTAACTTGTAATAGTAACTTGTGAAACAATGTCATATATTTTTTTGGAAATAAAAGATAATTAATTAATTAATTAATTAATTAAGCTTTTTTCTTAGCAATTTAATTTAGCTTCAATTTGCTGATTTAACTTAAACTGTTGAGAAACAAGAAAACAGTATATTTGCCAAACTATCCATGCATACTTCATTCATTCTTACATCACAGCATTTGCAATTTAATGATATATCATTATGATATAATAACAACTTTAATCGCATCATATTCCTATTGATGATCAAGTTTTGATGTTACTGAATCACATACAAAGTGAAAGTACAGCAGATCCCTTTAGGAATCAACTTCACGTTCTGCAGCTCTACTCAGTTTTGAGCTGCTCTCTGCTCATTGTTTGAGTTTGCTGGTCAGTATGATTAAATCCCAAAGGCTCTCACTGACTCCATCCACCCACTCACCCACTCGTCTAAAACAACAGCACACAAGCTCACATAAGCCAACTCTACTGTGTACTTCTCTGGAACATGGATGGATGGAGGTACCGAACCAGGACTAAGACACCAATGACAATTTGACAGATAATAAGATCCCACATGATGCTCAGACAAAATATTCAGTTTGTTTTATTAGACAAAGGTTGCAACCATCTGTTAACTTAACAGTTAACACTTAACTTAACTTATTTGTTAACAGAGTTTATGGCTGAAATGCATTATTTATAATCAACAGCCACATAAAACCAGCAAAAGCCCATATTCTTACTTGGAGAGAACCTCATCTGATTTGGTAAAAGATTGAGGCAGTTGAGGAACATTGCCAGGACTGAAATGTCTTTGAAAATGTTTCCATTTATCTGGAGTTAAAACTAATTTGAAGAACCAGAGAGAAAAAAAGTGCCATTCTATATTACTGTTCTGTCTATGACAGTCAGATATGTGGTGCACAGCAGATGAACTCTCACTTCAAACTTCATAAGTTTTTTCATTGTGTAGCTGATATTGTTTTCACATTTTGAGTTTATCTGATCTGTGTGTGTCTGTGTGTGTGTATATAAAATGTGTTCCTGGAGATATTACTGTCTGTTTATGGACGTATTTGTCACTTTGATTGAACTGTGGAGGACACAGCCCCAAAACTTAACACTTGTGTTCCTGAGATCAAAATAACAGCTGAGTTCAAAGAAGGTTGTGTCTGATCTAGTGCCCATGACTACTGAGTTCTTAGGTAAAGTAATAATGACTTCAGTTTACTCATAGGGGCATACACAGCTGGTGTAGTCGCATTGTGAAATGTTGCCCTTGTAGCTGTAGGTTGATGGTTGGTGGGGTCATAGAGGCAGTTGGGTGTCCCTCTCCACAGACTAGTTTTCCACCTCCTCCCAAGGGATTGTAAGGCATTCCCAGACTAGATGAGATATCCAGAGGTCTTCTGTCAGTTTGAAATGCCCAGAAAATCTCAGCAGCTCTACTCTAAGCTCAACTCTAAGGCTGAGCCTTGACAACCCGCAGAGGAAACTCATTTTGTCCACTTATGTCCATGATATGTTTCTTTCAGTCACAACCCAAAGGTCATGGCCATAGGTTAGGGTCAGAACATAAAGTGATTGGTAAATTGACAACTTTGCCTTCCAGCTCAGCTTCATTTTTACCACCATGGTTCAGTATAATACCTGTCTTACAGTTGACACTGAACAATCCATCTGTTTACCTTCCACTACATCCTCCTCTCACTGTGAACAAGACCTCAAGTTTCTTTAATGCATTCATTTGGGTCATAAAGTCCCCTTTAACATTAAGGTAGCAAGTCACTAAACATTTATATTTTAATAGTAGAAAATCTTGGTAAAAACTGTATTTGTGTTTTATTAGTATTCTAATTTTCTCCTGTCAGGATACACATAAGAAAACTACATTTGTACCAAATGACACAACTGTCTAGGTAACATTTTCCTCACAATTTCATAATTATGGTACATGCTTAGTGTCAGAACAACAAGCTTCAAACACAGCACCAACACCTTATGAATTTATAATGTTGTTACTGTGAGCATTAAGTGATTTGGTTCATTCACACATCCAGCAGACACACAGAAACATTAGCAGCAGCATTTGGTGTTACCTGATGAATGTAAATCCAATATTCAATCAGCACACTGTATAGCTGTCATTCGTCTCCACCAATTTCTGAGAAAAATATCTGGCCCTTAAGCTACTAAATGCATTACTGTGTACCCCAGCTAGTTGCTAACTTTATTTATCTGCTATTTTGTGTTAGTTGGAAGTGTACAGCAGGTTTATTAGACTGTGTGTTAGAGGTTGATGAGAACAATAAGAGCTAACCAGATAGTGAGGATAAACCGAGCCACAAAATCAAAACAATGCGCTGAAAGACACTTAAAGCCTCTGCAGGATATTTATCATCCAACTGCAGGGCTGGAGCTAAATATCCTGTGTCTCTTCTTACATTAGTTGTCATAAAATTTTCCATTTACTTGTGCAGCTTAAAACAATGGGAGTCTGTCACTGGCTGCTGTACAATGAGTTAATGAAAGTGGTGAGACTGAGCTAAATCAGTAAAGTCTGCAGGCACTGAGAGACACTAAAACACAACATGGAGCTGAGTCAGATCAGGTGTCTGTGGGTTTGTGACTGAGTGATGCTTTTCACATTAGACATTGTAATTTTAACCACTGTTCGTCTAAAAATATGAAGAACGTCCATGATAGCAGTCAGGGGTATACTCTTCATATAAATGCTACATATGTCTGCTATAATCCTACAGAGATACACACACATCAACTTAGGGACTGGGCAGTGCTGAGAGCAAATAGACCAGAAGGGGTTGTTGATAGTCTGGGCCAGGCAGAGGCTGAGAGGGGAATAATTGTGAGTCCCCGCTTTGATGTGGGGATCTATTATTCATCCCATAGCCATATTGGTGTTTTTACTGTTTGAGAGAGAGAGAGAGAGTAGAGAGGATGTAGTAGAGTTGTGGCAACATATTGTCCCACCCCTTTCCTTCATGTAGCTAATGAACAGGAGAAGCACGGTCGCGACACTCACGTCCACGTCCTCGAGGTCTCTGCCTTCCTTCTACTCTGTCTCTCCACATACACAGCACAGATATCATTTCAAAAAGGCTTTGGGCTATATGGTTCCCGACAGAAGAAAATCCCCAAGCCAGGACTGAGTGCATTACAAAATATAAAAGAACACTGCTAGAGGACTGAATCATTTTTTAAAATTTTTACTATTGATGTACAATGACATTTACATTGCTGTGAGTATAAAAAGATAAAATTCAAAATTCCAGCTTAAGCTTTGATAAAGAACAAATAAATTTAATCATAACTAAAAAGGTTAACATTCATCATAACATACAATAATATGTCATGTAATATATATACATACTTACATACTTACATACATACATACATACACACACACACACACACACACACACACACACACACACATATATATATATATATATATATATATATATATATATATATAAATGTCATAACCACTGGAAGCCAGCCAGCCAGTTGTCCCAGGAAAATATCAGCATGTTAGTGTGATTTCAGATTGAATTCTACTACAATTAGAAAGTTAGAGAAATATATGGATCTGTGCAAGCCATGAAATTTTGAAGCTACATCAAAGCTGGTCAGTCAGTACAGGAACAGAATCCAAATAGAGGCTAAACCCCAGCGCCCAAATCACTTTTTTTATCAGCTAAAAGTCTAATGAATACTGAGCCTGGAATGCAGCCAGTCTGAGCTTCTAGTATGTACTTTCTGACTTTTAGGAGGCAATTCTTGGTTTACAGATTCAGTCAAAAACAATACTGGGACCATAATATTTAGACATTGACAACAACAACTCTAAAATTCATGTTAGTGCATCAATGTTTTCTGATCAGACCCACAAAAAAATACACAATATTTCTGCAGCAGGTATAGCCAGTTTCTCTCAGCATTTGATATATGTGTGGGTTTACTTATAATCTGCAAGGTGGACAGGTTCAGGTAAGCTTACTAGAACATATCACAGGTTCAGGTCAAAAAGTAACAAAGTCGTGTTCCAACTAAACTATCAGTAATTTACAGAATCATTTTGTGATTATTGTTATTGCCAGTCTGGCTCCCACCATCTTCTTCCCTTGTTTCTATGCCGGTTTGGGTCCCTCTGTGCTCTGACTGTCAATAACCTGCATTACTGAACTGTAAAGTCACCTAACCTACATCTACTACACATCCCTCTGTACCCATCATTTATAGTGCATTAGACCAGGTTAAAAAAGACAATACAGAAACACACATGCACACTACTAATTTCAATATGTGTGAGAGAGAGGTGGCAAAGGTTGGCAGTTTGTGGATGGGTCGGGCTTGGGTAACATATTTTTTTCCAGGTTTGGCAATGCAGGTATTAAAAACCCTGGTACATGTACCTAAATATACTAATTTCCAGAGCAGGTTCAGTTTAAAGATTTGACGTATTCAGAAAGCTGAGAAAGTCTGAGGACATCTGGTGGACAGGTGGTGAAAGGCAGGTGTGGAAGGCAATACAGATGTGAAATACTTAAATAATGGGACAGAGAGATCAGATGTGACAGTAATGGACCATTAGGAATGCATATAGAGAGGATAAAAAGGTGAAAGTTGTATTTGTGATTGCAATTGGAAAAGAACAGTAGCTCTTTAACAGGCACTATGTGTTTATGGTGTGTTAAGACTAAGGCAGCTGAAATGAGTTGGTTATGGGGAAGATCACAGTTGTAGCTGTTAAAAGAACAATGTTGACTACTGCTGCAAACAAGATTCAAACAGGAAAAAACACCAAAGTCACCTATAATGCAGCCCTGACAGGATTTGTAATGATTTAACAGCTTCTACTTTCATTGCTGTCAGACTTAGTGAATTTACAGTTTCCCTCATGGCTTGTTACCCTTCAACTAACTGCTCAATTACTAAAGTGAAACATAAAAGTAATAAAGTAATAATGGTTTTGCTTTAGGGATTAGAAAAATGCTACTTTGCACTCATTCTATACAAGAACTCACAAAGAAAGTGTGGAGCCTCATGTGGCAGCATCTTTGTAAAAAGTTTGTTCTATTGTAAAAAAAAAAAAAAAAAAGCCTGGTGACCTTGAAAAAGTGCAGTTGCCACTAAAAACAGTTTTGTGACATTTTAAAGGTAATGATTTTGTAGCCTGTCACAGGATATTTTCATGCAAATACATGCCAGTGTAGTTCTGAACGCACCAAGGACAATAGTCTTTTGTTGACTGAAGAAAACATGAATGGAAACAAGAATTTTGAAATGTTTTTCCTTGTCAGAGGTTTCTGACTTAATTCTTTTCATGCTCTCAGCTTGTAAGTCAGACTGTATAAATGCTTCAGAAGCTGAAAATATACTCAACACAACAACCGCTTAAGCAGGCGTTCATGTGATCGACTTCAGGCGCGGTGACACAAAGTAATCTATATAAAACCTTACAAAAGTATCTGACTCAGAGGGCAATGATGCTGTGACATAAATTGGCAATATCACAGAATGTGAATGTGAAGAAAGACACCAAATAGGACAAATGCAACTAACACCACTTTATTTATCATTTTATGATTGTGGTACACACATTTCCTGTAGTCTGACATTTATAAAGTGGTATTTTAACGTCCTGATCTCAGAAGTGAATGAAAGTGGAGAGAATAGAATGACTAAACCAGCCACACTTTACTTTTTTAAATGATGGCATAAAGATAAACCAATCCCTGGAGAATTGTCTGTCACATGGTTGATTGTGATTGCAGTTCTATCTGAGTACTGAGGCTTTATACTGCTCTTCGGATGTGAAGGCATTAGCATAATCTGTCCAGTTGATTATGTTTGGGTAGCAGTGACATAAAACTCTGGCCCTTGTGATTAGGCTCTGTAGGGCTGTCAGCCAAGCCGGGTGAAAAGCAATCAGTGCAGCATATTAAAATGTGCGGTGGCAAACAAAATAAGGAAGCTGCAGACTACCAAAACACAGGAAGAACCATGTTCTCTTCTGTTTGCAAGGCGAGGTCAAGAGATGATGAGTGACAAGTTGATTAATAGAGAAGTCCATCACCTCCTCGTCCCAGTCTCTTTACTGATAAGCTCTAAGTCACATAGTAGACATGGTCCCACTGGGCAAGATAACACATCTAAGACTGAAAGATTGTGTGTGATTTAATTCTACATCCTATGTTCATTCAGGATGGGCACCTTGCAAAACAATGACCGTGTGTCAGACCTGCATCCTCGTGGTCATGTGCTTAAAAATATCTTGTTATGAATGAGGGTGAGGATGATAATTTGATCCATACCCAGACACATATGCTCAATGGAACTTTGGCCTCGTTTCATCATATTGTCTGGTCTAAAAGATGAAACATGAATATTCATGACCTGAGCTAAATTACACACTGATGATGCCGCAGACGCCCCGGTGGATTGTGGCTACTAACGATGCAGTGGAGCCCATCTGTTCATGCAGGTCTGTGATACATCAGTCTGATGCCACAGGTGCTGAAAACCACCTGAGGGCAGTTAGTATAGAATAATTTGTACATGTCTTTGCAACAAAGGGCACAAGCTGTACTTTTTTAATTTGAAAAAGTAATAAATCATCATATTAGCATATTGTGATAAGCTGAGGACTCATTTATAGTTTCATATTTAGTCTGGGAGCAGTTGAGTCACATGTGTCAAGTTGCACAAAGGTGAGCTTGAATTACTCATTCACTATGTAGTCTATGTGAACTCAGATATTTGGACAGAGAATGTGAGATGTGTGTTGCTATGGTAACAACATTAATGTGTACATCAGTTTGAAAAGAATAGGGGTGGGGTTTACGACCTATGTTGCAGTCAGGCACCAGGGGACGATCCAAGTGTTTTGGCTTCACTTTTGAGAACCTGTAATGTCGTCAATTTTTACTCACATTCACTGGTACAAACTCATAGATCTCAACACCATAAATAAGTCTGATGTTTTTATATCAAGATTCAAACAGTATTTATGGGGAAATAAATAAATGCATTATCTCACAATTTTGAGGAAAGTAAGAAAGAAAAGAAAAAGCCACAGATATGGTTGTATTGTTTATGTCTTTTTGTGCTGTGTGTCTTTTTCTACAAATCTGCCTTTGACCAAGTAAACACCAAATGTTTAAACACCAACAGTCATGTCATCACGACAGTTGATATCATTAACTGTTGCCAATTTTAAATTTCAATTGATAACACCTTGGACAGATAGTTAAATGTGAAATTAAAACTGCACTCATTTATATATAAATTTCAGTACAATCAGAAATTTTACAACCCAATTAGATGGAGACTAAAGCTTTATAGCTTTATATGGGTGCTAATGTTGCTGTGTCTGCTGGATTTCTGCTCACAACACATTAGCCGCACAACACTGTGGACACTACTATGATTTTCAGCTTGTTTTGTCCTCTTTCTGACCCTTACTGTTAAAGAAGTTATTAATGTAGCTTCAACAATAATTAAATATTTTGTTTTTTGTTTACATCATACATCTAACCCCAACCTCAGGTTGATTGCCAGCCCTCCTCAGTCACTGCCCTCTGCCTTTGCCTCTTTTTAACTTTTTTCTACACATTCTCCTGATAATTCTGGGATGTATTAATGTCTTGAAAGAAGAACAAAGAGGTTTCAACACTAATCTGTGCTCCAAACACTGCCTTCCTCTCACTTAATTGTATCACCCAGCCTGAGATAGACCTAAGCACTATCCCCAGAGATAAATCAAGGCCTGAAATGTAATGCGGCCCTAAGCACCTAGTAAATTGCCCTTGCGCTATTTTTCCGAAATTACACAGCAATGCATGAGGCTCGGGAACATAACTATATTGTGTCTGCCATTAAAGCATGGAAAATAGTCTGTGAAGCTGTTACTATAACCATGTCCAATATTTACTGGATTTTTATGGTTTTGTCACTAAACCTCCAGGTTTTAACAGCATTCAGTGTCATCACAGAAAAAAAACTTTAATTCCCAGTAAGCAGTTCTGCCAGTGGCATGTGAACTTGTCGCTGTATGTAGCCAAGTGATTTTCTTCCCATTTAAAGAATCTATTACACTGTATTTAGAAGTGACAGCATATAAACTGCCATCTCAAACTAATTTAATCAGTTAAAAATGCTGATACAAAACAAAGGAAATGAGACTGTTTTCATAGGGCATTTTAGTGTTACTCTGCAGTCTTTTAATTCTAATAGAGTTTTCTTCTAGAGGTGAAACACTGAATCTCCAGGGCTGATGGCAAAGTTTAGAGTTAAGAATGTGACACAAAGTGAGACAGATACCACAGTATCATGGCTTTATTTCCACAGATACATTAATATATACAATACACCGAATACAGTCATCACAACACACTAGTATGTAGTGTGTTTGCAGGAAATATACATAATTGCTCTTCTGAACACATCAGTCATAACACAAACATGCAGTGCACTGTGTACACAGAATACTGGTGTAGTGTGTGTGAAAGACCACAGGGCAGTGTTTTCCTAATTTAAACACTGCTACTGTGCATTCACCGGAAATGGTGATGGTGAGGATCATCAACCATCACAATGTCTAGTAACTCATTAGAACTCGTTCTCCTTCTTTGGGTGACATTTTCACATATTTTAAAATATGAACACGGTTCTTCCTCTCTTTGCCTACATAGACAAAATTGTGCCTGTTGAGAGTAAGAAGTATTTTTTACCATGTTGAGTGACATCATGCAAGTAAATATAGTGCACTACATGTTGAATGCACTCAGAATGAGTATGAGTGTGGTTCATGTGGTGAGACACGACATAAGGGTCCACATCAGTGGTTTCAGCAAAATTTTAATGTCAGAATTCTAAACATACAATGCGAACATTGCAAATGTCAAGGTCAATGAAGAGCCCAAGGTGTTGATAGATAGATAGATAGATAGATAGATAGATAGATAGATAGATAGATAGATAGATAGATAGATAGATAGATAGATAGATAGATAGATAGATAGATAGATAGATAGATAGATAGATAGATAGATAGATAGATAGATAGATAGATAGATAGATAGATAGATAGATAACTTTACTGATCCTTTTGGGAGGTTCCCTCAGGGAAATTCAAGAGCAAAATTAAAGCAAGCCTTCGAACTCTCCAGAACTCATTCTGGGTCGAGCATCTATGGGGCGTTCATGCAAGTCAGATCCATGGAGATCCACTCACCAACAACCCATTAGACCAATGCTGTCAATGTCCCTATGCCAGACACCAATGGATACTCCAAGAGTCCCAATGTGGGCAGGTCAGAGCTGTGTTGGTGGAATAAGAGACCCAGTCACAATGTCATGCATTTGGTTTTCATTTTCTGGCCGTGTACCATCATCACTATTATCCTCACTGGCCAAGGAGGGGTCTATTTTGTGTAATCCTTTCTTCTCCAGCTCATAGTGTCTTATATACTGCATGTTCTATAAGTGCAATGTAATTTCACCTTGACTCTCAGCATTATTTATAACATCCCTACTCATAATAACAACCATGTCACAGAATCCTAGTGGATATTTGCTTGTTAGTTTAAACCCTTTATAATTTAATATCCAGTTAGTGGGATTAGCTGCACTCTAAACTACCATGTAGATTGAGAGCTGTCCCACAGTCAGTCATGGTAAATCTAATTTTATCCCATCATGAGTCACACAGAGAATTTCTGCTTCTCTGCCACTTTACGGATACAATCCCACATGCAGCTAAAGGAATATTGAGTTGCACAAGTGCTTCATTCAACTGCCGACTCACAATCACTGGCATAAATTCTGCCATTATTAAATTTCTCTGACTAGTTTGAATTCACCTAAAAAACATGGCACACACCACAGTGAGCATTAAAACAACTTCAGCTGCCTAATGAATATACATGTGCAAAGTAATATAGAGTAAAGTATTTCCTGTGTTTCCTTGCTGTTGTAACTCTAAAACTATATTTGGATGGATAATTTTAATATTACATGGTCAGTGAGTTTTGCTCATCCACTCATAATTTAAAGAAGCCTCATGTTAAAAGAGCATCTCTCTGATATTGAAGTTGTAGCTGATTTTCTTGTAACCAACTTTCATCGGTTTTGAGCACAGTTTGAGTTGTGTGAGTCAGAGAAAGACTTCCTACAATCCTGACTGACACCAACTTATTATCACTGACATTCAGAAAGCTCATCAAATGGGCTGTGGTAATATCATGCAAATGCAGTGGTGAATGCACAGAAAGTTCAGCATTTGAAGGGTTTGAAACTGTCATAAAATAAGTTACTAATGAGTATTTTAATAATACACATGGACAATGAAGAATCTGCAAATACAGTTTTGACATATTGCACCTCACAAAAATTGTTAGGGCCAACAATTGCTTATTTACACATCCAGCAGAAAGCCTGTTTAACCTGGTAAATCATATTTGTCTACCATTGATTTGTTTTGCCAAGTATGTTTTGAAGAACGGGATTTGCTCCTTGGATTCTAATTACTGGCAACTTTTACGCACTGCACAGATGTTATTGTAAAATAATCAGGGTGGTGGTTTTGGCTGTAGTTTTGTTAACAGCAACCTTTTCTAAATTCAAGTATGTTCAATTCTCAGCACAGCAGCCCACTGTGACCCAGGGTCAGGTAGCGCCCTCAGGGTCTCAAGTTAAAGTTAAAGTCTTCCTCTCTGCAGCGATGTTATCCAGTTCCTTTTGGGGATACCAAGGTGAAGGAGTTTAAGTACCTCAAGGTACAGTGAAGGTAGGATTGCTATAGAAGGTTATAGATGGAATGGTGTGGCATTGGGCTGTGACTGAAAGAATGACACTGGACATCTAGAAGGAGCTTAGCAACTTTGCTCCTTGTGTGAAAGGGCAATGAAAGGGCCAGGTGATGTAGTTCAAGTATGCAATCAGAGGTCTCTTAGATGCTTTGTGCTGGAGGTTTCCCAGGCGTGTTTAACAAGTAGAAGACCTTGGGGTAGATCCAAAACATGCTGGAGTGATCGGTTTGGAGTGATGAATGAACATCACTTCAACTGACTGTGATAGATAGTTACATTATAGATCACACCATGGAAATTATTGATTACATTATTGAACTTATTTTAAATGCAAGATTTAACAGTTGATCTGCCAACAAACAACATCTATTGCTCAAAACATAGTAATTAGTGAAGTAAAACACTCTGCAGTAAAGAGTCAGATGATAATTCTCTGTGGATTTGTAACAAGGAGCTCTTTTGCACTACACATCATTTAATTTATTTTTAACACAAAAAAGTTAATTAACATAGCTGTAGATGTTTTTTTGACAATTTTGACAGCTTGGGCAATGATAAGGGTAATATGATTTTCTAGCAGATTATCTCATACTCCTAAAATTCAGTATGTTAAGTTCAGTTACAGAGGAATTCAGCAAATATGTTTATACCCTTTTCCACAATAGTGCTAATCATGTCTAAAGGGGGGTTAACATATTGTCTATTGTCTCAGTTTACTTTATTCTATATCAATACACCCCTCAGTGTTCTGGTTTTGAGTCCAGGGCACACAGTTTAGTGCCTTTGTATTTGCATTTTCATTGTAGAATCAGGCTATGAGTTGTTTTAAGTGCGTGGGCACGGATGGTGGAGGAGGTGACAGTATGTCCATAACAAGGCTGCAGGAATAAAATCGGATACAATCAGAAATTCATCATCAAAGTGAATCTCAGTAGAAAAAAATCATGGAGATGGGGAAGAAAACAAGATATTTTTGTGAACAAGAGCCATTGGCCACAGCACATTCATGAATGTGGTGCATGTAAAAGATGACAGATTTAATGGGCCTGAGAGAAGAGGAGCTGGTCCCAGTCGCTCTTGTGTTAATGGAGATTCTTGAAATAGTAATTGGAGAGTAGTGTGGTGTTGGCACATGCACAAAAAAATAACCACAGAAAAAGACCATAAGGGAGGTTATGTTGAGGGATAGTGAAGGTGAAAAAGAAGTGGTTAAAAAGGGACCAGCAGAGAGATGTCTTGTAGAGTTTTCTGAAGAAAAAGATTTAAGACTCCTTGCCAGAAAAACAGCAGCACTGCTCCGAAGTTCTTGATGTGCAGTTACATATAGAATGATTGTCGTGACTAAGCGGCAGAAGCCATTTGACATAAGACTTATACAGATTTGTGTCACAGTAGAAGCAGGCAGTCCAGATGTCCTTCTCCTCACCAGTGCTCTCCAGCACTCTTGGGTAATCTGAGAATAAAGAGTTTAAGCATTTTGGGGTCTTGTTCATAGTAAGGGTAGGATGGTGCAGTAGGGTGACAGATAGGTACCGTATCAGCAGTAAGGAAAGCTTTGTACCAGACCATGGTGGATGGATGAACTGAACCAGAAGACAAAGATATTGATGGACCAGTGGATCTGTCTTCTGACCCTCACCTATGGTCACAAGCTTTGGGTAATAACCAAAAGAATGAGATCATGTATACAAGTGGCTGAAATGAGTTTCCCCTGCAGCGTGTGTGGGCTCAGCCTTATAGAGGAGTTTGGTTATTCACAGCGCGCATGGAGTAGAGCTACTGCTGCTGCTTTGAATTGAAAGGAAGCAGTTGAGATGATTCATCTGATCATGCTGCTTCTTGGATGTCGCGCTTTGTAGATTTAAAGGGCAACTCCAATTTGCAGGAGGCTCCATGGAAGATCCAGAACAAGCTAGTCAAATTATACACTATCCTGGGAACAACTCGGGATCTCTTATGAAAGTTAAAGTGATAGATACTTGTTTGAAACAAAGTAGTTCATAGAGACTGTCTCTAAACATATTGACAAAAAAAATCTGTTCCAAAGAGACTGCTAAAGCTCTGGTTACAAATATAAATATAGTTGGTACAGGATTATTTGTCACCATTCAGTCAGAATTACAATATGATGAGCACACAGCTAATTTATGACATCTCTGAGCGGGAAAGAGGTGAAATTACTTTGTTAGAGTTGGAGAAATTTTTGTAGAGAACTGTTGATGTGTGATCATGTGCACAATGTTGGTTGCCTGCATTACAGATTCAAGGAGACATAATTGTAATTCCCTGGATAAATTAACTTAGCTTAATTTGACTAGCTTGGATATGCAGGTGTTCACCATATGAAATCAAATCCTGAGGACTACTATCACTGCTACATCACTGAATACTATTTTAAATTCATGCTACAGGAAACTGGCATTATGTGCATTTGCTTCCATAAATGCTGGTCACAGAAATGATGAAAGTGAGAATATTTGCCAGGAATGTGTGTATTCTGTATGCTGAAGACCTTGCACAACATCACTTTAATTTGTGACAGCCTAATACAAAGCTATATGGTGAGACACTGAGCAGAGTGCCCTTCTTTTAAGAGAAGTTCCTCAATATAGTAACTCATCTAGATGTATGACCTGCATACTTTGTGTCCACTGCCTCTGCTTGGGTTTTACTCTGTGTTCATTTTCAAGTCACATCAAAAGTAGCAGCATAACTAAATATGTTTGTACATGAATTCTTAGTAATAGCAGCTCTGGAGAATGTGCTGACACGTAAGCATTTACACTTTAATGAAGCATGTTGATCTTTGGCTTTGGCTCATATTTTCCAAAGTGGACTGTTTTTACTAGTCATCTTTTAAGCATATTAAGGCCTGCTGGGTTCATTTTTTATTCTCCCATATGAAAAACCTGCATGTTGTCAAATGCTTATTTGTCAAATGAGTTACATCATTGGGAGGATTTGGTCTCCAAGATAATTGTCATTCACCACTTTAAGCCTTTGAAATTTGTTATTACTTTTTGTTCAGCAGAGATAAGTTCCGTAATGGGCAAAAAATCTCTGTTTCCATATCTGACCTAGGAATGAGTGATGTAACTAATCTGAACAATGTGATGAATAATGACATTGGGGATGGTCTAGAAATACTAACAGACCAAAGCTCTGTATAGAAAAGTAAATTAAATTACGTGGCATAAAATCTGACATTATCAATATTCAGTAATTAAACAAAAAATCTCATAATCATTATTTGTAGACACCTAATTTCCCCCATTTATTCAGTACTGGACATGTTTTGCTGGATTATCCACTTTAGGATGTCTGACAATTGGCCATCATTGTCAAGTTTCAGTTCTGTTTCTTTTTACATCCTGAAGGTTATAACACCAGGATTTTTCAGTTTAGTCTAAACAGTCCATCTTAAAAAAGACCTTGAGAAACCTTCAAAATTATGCATTAAATTTCCTGTCAGCACATCTCCATGTTACATCACTCGACCTGAATAGTGCACACTGATTCACTGAATGGATTTACTGGATTGTGTTCAGCTCTGGCTTTTGATACTTTCTGCTGTAAAACATGAACGCGCAATGCCTTGAAAGATGGGGAATGGTGAATTTTATGAGATGACTTGCCCAACACAACTGTTTAAATTAGAAAAGTATAGATGAATCATAAATGCACCATCCATTTCGCGCACATGATTTGGTGTTTATAAAATAGAAATGTCCCAGTGTAGGTAGAATGAGAGTAATGCTCTAAGGTCCACTTATTACCTTTCAGGACTTGTACATGCATCACATAGCTTTCTTCAGCGAAAGGAGCTGTAGCATTCCCTGAGTGTGGAACCTCAGTTACTGAGATGAATCTGAAAACAAAATTTTCTGATAAATAACTTCTACCAACTTCAGGACTCTCCATGCTCTGTGTAGTCCCAGCAGCTAAGATCAGTGAGGAAAGCCCTACCTCCCCAACTCCCTCTTCAGTAAGGTTGTCCCTTACCACAGACCTTTCACATAACAATTGGTGATTCCAGTTTAAATGTAGATGCCTTTGAAAGTATCAATAAGCTAATGACTGAACTCTTGAGTCTATATTATTTTGTTGCACATTTTGTTTCCAAACAGGCCTGAAAAAATTTATTTAATCTAATGAATCAGATGTCATTGTAATAACGTCTTTGATTGCATGTACCGTCAAAGCCATGATGGTTCACAATTCTCTGCACACGATGAGTGCATGTCAACAAGCCACCTATTCTGATTAAATTAAAACCATTATGTTGCAGTGGGAGGCTTCTGTACAATGAAAATTAATGAAATGGAACAATACGTGAACACCATGTTAGCATATATATCCCAGATAAAGACTTGTATCTCTTATTTTTCATTTATAGATTTGTGCACAGACTATGTTTAAATGTCTCATTCAATTTGGAAGGTCTGAGGAAAAGTCTGAAAGTGTCAGTGGATATGAAATGAACCGAAATCACATTATACTCATGCATGTGTACCATTACTGGTGGAATAAATTCTTTTGCTCCAGGCTGTTTTGCAATGCAATAAACTGATGAGCTCAAAAGGAGTTACAATCGATTTTGTGAATTGATCACCCTCCGGCTACTGACAGAATGTAAACAAATCCCTGAATCTTTTTGTGTGGGAAGACTAAGGCTGATGTAAATGATTTGATATTTAAATGAAATAAGTTGGTTGCCATGCCTACACCTATTTTTTATGGGTGGATAGAAAACTTTTCAGTTGTGAGTCTCTGGAGGCAGATTTAAAATTTAATCATATGAAATTAAATCAGTGTACCATGATGTTGACCTATTCCATCTCAGAGCAGAATGGTTAATTCTTTCATACTTATGTAATGCCCATGGGACTCAGATCCCTCAGCCCCTTGTTGTTGCTCTGCTCTTTACCTCCGTCTCGAGTCAACAGTCGCCATAAGCCACAACTTGTCATGTGTTCTAAACCTGCTATTAAACTCCACTGAATCCTACTTACACGCCACATCTGAGGACACTGATTTCCACCCCCTCCACCGCCCCAATCATTTAGCCTGTCAGACAGACAGCCCAGTGGCTCAATGAAGATTAATTATGATCCTGCTGTCGACAGGGTGGCCGGGATAATGAGATGTGCTGCATGGTGCTGTGGCGGTGCATTGCTTTCTTCCCTGTCACATACAGTATTCTATCTCATCTTTGTACCACTCTGCAAAAGGTCCAGCGTCATATAATGTGCCTCATGACAGAAGATAGCGCGGAGGAGACAGGATTTATGCTTCCCGATAAACACACTGGTGGACGACAGAATAACAAACTCGTTATTATGTTTGTGAATTTTGGTTTTGTGCCATGCTGTTGAATCGAAGCTGGAAAAATAAGATGTTTGCTTGTCACATTCTTTTATTTTGTGAAGAAATGAAAGGGCACCATTTTAATATTTTTCTTAGAAAAAAAAATATCCAGCTGCAACTTTTCCATGAACAGTTCATTTACTGCCTAGTAACTGTCACTATCCTCATTCTTCAAAACAAAACATCTTTTCAAAAGAAAAAACTGCTTTTAGAGCTTGAACACTTGTCAGTGCGCTGCATTCACTACCACTGTGTGTGTTGTTTTTACTTTAATGAGTTATATTTATAATTTCCCATAATGCTCTGCTTTTAACAAGGGTTAAGGTTTTGTTTTATTTTCCCCAGTGAGCACATCTCAAGAATCATAAATATATAATGTTTTCAGATATGAAAAGAAACATAGCAAAGCATGATACCATCATTATCCAACTACACCATGTAACATTAACAAAAATGGAGCTGAAGAATATATTCAAAAAACTTTATTTAAAGTTGAAGTGAAACTTCTGTCAGGTTTCTGAGCCCAAAAACAAATTTAGTTAATGAGCTTAAAGTGGCAGCATGGTGTGACGTTGGCATGATGTGTAGTAGTGTTACATGATATGGCAGCTGAGCAAGGAAGTAGTGAGGATCTACAACACATCTGAGAAAGTGTAGACCAGTTAACCTGAGAACAAGTAGATGTTGATGAGGATGGAGGATGAAGGAAAGGTGCCTTAACCCTTCCCTGAATTTATTGTCCATCTTCGTAGAAATATGTCTTTGGCTTCTTCCAAAGTGCAATAAAAAATCCAGTTCATACAGATATATGCATAACACAGCATGTACTGTGGTCCCTCATGCAGTCATTCAATATCCCCTGTGCCTGTATCATATAGGGAATAAAATACTTGTGTATATGTTCCAGTTGGGCCCCTGGGGGCCGTGCACTGACAACCAGATGGGAACAGCTCACACTCTGAGTGTCTTTAGTGTGAGGTTTGTGCAGTTGTGTTTTTAGTCTCCTGTGTACACCACAGTCATATATCCTACATACAGAAGTTATTTTCGTGAGTTGTCAATTAATTTTGCACCATTGTTCATTGACTGTTAAGATGCTCTGAACCAGTCTCATCTGAGCCGGTTCAAGTATGTGTTGGCACAAGACAAAGCTCCTTTAGCTTTGTTAAAAACACTCTGGGTTGTCATTAAAAGTTGGGGTCTGATCTATGTCCAAGTGCTTCACCTGTTCTTCTACAGACTGCTCATTGAACATGGCAGGGCAGCTGGTACTAGTTTTACTTGGTTTGACTCTTAATATTGTTTTATTTATGTTTTAATATGATTTCAAGTTCTAACATTCTGCTTCTTTGTTTACAGTTAAATTGACAATTAAACAGTGGAGCAATCTTAAACCAAAGACCGAATATTTTACACCAATGCTAAATGTGTGTGCTATTATACCAGTGTTGGATAAGTTGAATCCAAAATATTTTAATCACCCTCCTTTTGGAGTTGACTATAAAGTCTATTCTATTCTGTTCAGTCAGCCTTGGACAGACTCATCTGGTCCATGAACACCAGCAGCAGAAACTTCACTTAAACCCCCTAAAACCCTCTTACAACTTTTCATTTGACAATGGTCAGACATGTTGCAGGCACTGTGCTAAACCATGACACTAAAGCCCTGCAGAGTGTTAGCAGGGCAGCTGAAAACATTATTAGTCTGCCCAGCCTTTGAGCTTCACTGGAGGTCATGACTTCACAAAGCACTGACCATTGTCAGGGACCCTCACAGCTATTTCACAAATTCTTCGATCATCTGTCATCAGGTAAGAAGCCTCCTCCTTCAGGTCATCAGAATGCTGCAACTGGTTATAGAGATTCTCTTATAGAGCTAGATTATACAGCTTCATACAGGGAAGTTGAATTTTATCCCTGGATACCTGAGCTGAACATTGTTTTAATACATTTTAATGCATGTAACTCCTCTGTATTTATTATATTATTGTTGCAACTGTTTTGTTTATATCTCGTTATGTGGTATATTACACTCAGGGTTGGGGCTGCAAGAGTGTGACAGAAGAACCAGAGCAGGGATTAAATGTACACAGGGACAGTGATTACAGTATTTACAGTGACAGAAGCGGCTCTTCAGGGTGATTCTAGGACAAAATAACAAATAAAAAACTCCAACCTAGCTTCCAATCCAGCAATCTAAATAAACCCTGTCAAATGAAAATCCTGAACTCCCTGGTGTAGACAGAAACAGAAAAAAAAGATTGTCTACTGTCCTGTGCTACACTACTGTGAACGCTACACTACAAACATACAATAACGTCATGACAGACCATCATGTAATTCACAGCTATCTGCACTAGACATTTTAAGTTGTTTTTTAACCACATTACACATGCCACATCTTTTTTCATGTTTTTCACCTTGTCCAGAGAAATGTCCTCTCATACCGCCTTTTACAGAAATGTCTGGTAAAACAATTTGCTATATTTGATCAGATTCTGATTTAGTCCTGATTGTGTGTTTTTCCCCCAACAGAGCTCTGACCACTTTAAATCAGCAAAGAAAAGCAAGGACCAGGCCACCAATTTAAAAATCCTTCAAGTGAAACAAACAAAACTCCAAAAATGTTGCTTTTAGAGCCTCTATTTTATTTATGTAATTTTAAAAATATTTTTCCTGTTAGTTTATCCAGTGGAGATTTCAATGAATTCTGGTGCTACAGAATAATGCTTTGATTGATGGGGCTGCAGTTAAATTGTGTGTTGTGCAGAGGTGCTATTAGCAGAAAAAGTTACGTGTTGCTGCCATTCCAACTCAAGGTTCCACTCTCTTCTGCTCTTCAGCAAGAAGCCTTGAAAATGTTTGCAGGAAACAACGTGTATTCAACATGTTGCCTAGAAGACACAACAAATAAAAACTGGCTCTGTTTGTTTACAAAGAAAATACACAGATTTTAATGATCTGGAAAAATCAGCTGAGTAAATCTAACAAACACACAAACAAATATATAGAGAACAATATCTGGGAAGTTGTGTTTTTCTCTATAATGTTGAAGCCTGGTTTTTAACTTTATTCTGTGAAATGCCCTTAGAAGTGGGGCTATACAAACAAAACTGAATTGAATTAAACAAAAAGAAATACTTAAATCAAGGGAAAATGCAGAGACATTATAACATTACTGCACCAAGACTGTACAGACACAACACATTGGAATCAGAACGCAATATATCAAAGAAATAATCCTCCTTATTTATAAAATGTCTAATGTTATTTTCATAAATCAAATGGTACTAATTGTAATAGTTTAGATAAATCAATGATTTCTTTGCACTGGCAGTCGCCCCTGTCTCAGCAGGTCTCCAAGATGGGAAAACTACCTTTAACTGTCTTTTCTTTCATTTAATTAAAAAGCTCATTAAAGGGAGATGAATTGGCTGATAACATCACTACCTTTTTCCTGACCTCAATTTGGCTCCGCTCACCTCTGAAAATGAGTCTAGAGAACCCGTCTGTGCGTGAAAACTCACTTTGTTATAACCCGTCAAATTAATTCATTAAATCTGACCGAGAGTTTTCGTTTGCTAATGTTCTGAATTGTTCACGGTTGAGCTGGAGTGCTCTGACAGTGCTCAGCTCTGATAATAGACATGGACTCTGATTTGAGGGTTACAGTGATGACAGTAGTGCATTACAGGTGAAAAAGGTGTGGGACAGATTTAGCAGACCTGACAGTCGTATTGGTGGCATGGTCTCCTTTGGTTTCAAGGCTGGACTAAGGAACATGAGTAACATTTTAAGAGAAACTGTTCAGATGAGCTGAGTGATCTTGCTACAGAATATAAGGTTTCAGAATCAGAGATATATAAAGCCAGAAATGGCTTTGAATGTGATCAGTAGGATCTTAAACTGAATTTTGAAATGTTGATAAAGTCTGTGTAATTGGGCCAGAACAGAGCTGATATGATTTATTTGTAAGAACAGGTTTAACATGTTATGCAATATGCAATGTTATGCAATGTCAGTAATGTTGACCAGAACTGTACATGTCTGACCTGGGTCTTTATATGCATGATTGTATTAATGATTTTAATTGATAAATGTGTTAATATTTATGAGTGTGTACTGCCAAACTTGTATATAATTACTGCTGCATATTGTCTGAATGTTAAAAGTGTCTGCTAACAACAAATTGAGCTAAGTCTTTACAATTGGTGTAAATAGGAAATAGTTTCAAATCAGAAGAAGGGAGATTCCTTAAGTACACTTCTCCTCCTGAATGACAGTTGACTCAATTCAAAGTTAAGTACTGTATTGCTTACAAGTCTTTTTTGACACAGTCAGACATCTGCAGCATCACTTTGAGTTCAGCATTTTAATTGTACACTTACCTGACTCAAGATTTTATGAAATCAAAGAGCATCTGAATATGGTGGAGAGATTCAGCTGTTTTCCAGTGCTAATGGGATGCATCCCTCCAGCCTCCTGTATCTGCTGCTTCTGTGGCTCCACTCTATGTCTCATATATACTATATCATACTGAAGAGCAGACCTGAGACGTTGCAACACTTGGACTGTGGACACTTTACACAGCACCTACAAAACACATATTGGCCAAATGGTTAATTTTCTTCAATTGGCCAAATGGTTAATTTTCCTCTCAAAAACACATTTTGATAAATATATATATATATATATATATATATATATATATATATATATATATATAGCTCTTCATTTGAAGATACAATACACCTTTCTCTGCACACACTAACTTTACCAAAACACTGGAAATCTGACTCAAAATGAAATTATTCTGTCAAACAATAACACATGTTTTCAGTTCACAAAGTATGTGCAGTCAATCAAAGTGCACCAGGTTTCAAAATACTGGCAATTGTTGGCATTACAAAAAACTACATAGACTTTGTTGTAATTGCATGCAAAACATGCAAACCACAGTTTTTACACTATATTTCTTGGTTGGGAACTGTATGTCCACATCTAATGTTCACATTCTAAATCATTCCAGGAAAAAGCAAATCAGTTTTTTTTTTTCTTTACTGTATACAACAGGAGGTACAGTATGATAGAACAGAAAAGGTTTTACTGTATTGCTTACAGTGAACGTATTCATGAAACATACAAGAGCATACACACAAAATACACTGAGCGAACACACAAAATACAGTGACAAAAAAGTTCAGATGAAAGGGGGAAAAACTAAAAAAAAATTACTAAGCACAAAAAGCAAAAAAAAAAAAAAAAAATCACAAAATTATCTAATTTCTGCGATCTTCAGGGTTAAGCCACATGTTTTTGTCAACATCACATCTGAGTGAAAGACCTGGGATAAAACTGCTTGGTATGACAGATACACCCTTGGCAGTCTTCAACTGCAATGTCCCTGCAGCCAGCATCCATGGCATCCAAGAGGGACCTCTGGTCATCTGGCTGATCTTAAACTGGTCATAAACTTTCCACCTCCATGCAGAGCTAAAATTATTTTTGAGCTAATGTGTTGTTTTTGAGCTGATATTACTGTATTGCAAAAGAAGAGGTTTTATACTGTAGCTAAAGTTTGGAATATTGTTTTTGTTTTTATTGTGGTATGTTGTGTGTTAACATTTGTAAATAAGACAAAAACGATCCATAATTTTGGTGGTGGGTATAGCTTGTCTGTTATCTAACCAACTACACACTGTCTACACACTGGGCATAATGAAAAGCACTCTCATCTTTAGTATGCTTTACCATAATACTAGAATAGTTCAAATTTTAGAACATTATTTAGATTGTTCACATGCACAGAAATATTTGCAGATACACATACATACTGTTGAAAAATTTACTTTTTTATTTTTCACCAAACAAGTCAGTACAACATATGCACAGCAGATATTTACATTGGAGTGAACAAAATCATGCTCACAAAAAACAATAAACTAAAAGAGAAAATTGCAGAAAAAAATAATAAAATTATTAATAATAATAAAATAAAGAAAAATAATAATAAGAAAAATAATTAGGCAGCATCTTGCTGCACAGCTGGGTCTGGCCATAATGCCTCATCCACATCACAGGCAATATCTTCCCTTGCCAGACATCGGGGGAAGAAGTGCCTTGAGTGCCTTATCCATCCCTGAATCGCACCCACATCAATTTCATCACATGCCTCTTCCATAGCCTGCACAAGAGGCATACGTACAAAGAGCAGCTGGTCGTATACACTCCACCGGCATGCCAAAAAGAACTCTTCTATGGGGTTTAGAAATGGTGAGTATGGTGGGAGGTATTGCACAAGAAACGGGGGGTGGGTCAGCAACCACTTTTGGACTGGGGCTGCACAATGAAAGCTCATGTTGTCCCATATTACAAGGTACTGGTTTCTTTGATGGTCTGCATCATTTATACGCTCTGGTTGTATGAGAATGTTGTGGAGTCTGTCCAGAAATGTGAGAATATGAGCTGTATGTATGGTCCAAGGATGGCATGATGGTGGAGAACACCATGCGTATTGGAGATGGCAGCACACATTGTGATGTTCCCACCAAGTTGGCCAGGAACATCTATAATGGCTCTGTGGCTTCTTCCCCTTCTTCTGGTCCTTGCTAGGTTGAACCCAGCCTCATCTATAAAGATGAACTCATGTAGGATTGCATCAGCATCCATTTCCAGTACTCCCTCAAAACAAAGTACAAAAATCAGTCAATATGGTGTTATCCAGTACACTGGGAGACAGAGTTGCATATATGGTACTGCAGTCAATATTGTACTTACATCCACATATGCTTGTCTGAGCTCTTTGTTTCTTTGAGAGTTTCTCTCAAAGGCAACTTATAAAGTTGTTTCATTCTGATCTGGTTTCGCTTGAAAATGCGAGCCAATGTGGACAGACTGACTCGTTAAATATGGTGCTGTCTTGGATGATGTGGCTTTGAATTTTTTGTAATCTGACTTCATTATTTTCCAAAACCAAGTTTACAATGGCAGCTTCCTGTACCCCGGGGACATTTGGCCCCTTCTTTCACCATGGTTGCATCTTTCAGTCCTTTAGAAAAACAAAACAATATATAGGGCTTGGATAACGCAGCCTAAAAATATTTCCCCCACAGTAGAGTAAATTGTAAAGGAAACTTGTACAGTTTATGACAACAGCCATTCATGAAGTAAACAGGTGTCATCCAGCTGATACACTATGACATGGGGTGTACTACATAGTGTGAAAGAAATTTTGGTTACATACCTGTGCTCCAGTCTATATGTCCGGATGACAGAGGCGACAGTAAAACGGCACAAGTTGGGCTGCACTGTCTGTCCAGCCTCTTGCATTGTCAGCCCATGTTTGATGACATGATCAACTAAGGTTGCTCTGATTTCATTTGAAAGTTGATGTCTTTTTGGCTATGAACTCCTCTACCAGCTTTACCCCTACCTCTCACTCTTCCGCCCCCTCTCATTCTCACCCTTGCTCTTCCTCTTCCTCTCTTTGTCACGTCTTCCATTGTTGTTGTAAAAAAAGGTGCTCACCTGTGATCTTTTTATAGTGCTTACTTCCTGATTGAAGTGGTAACAATTAACCAGTGAGGTGTTTGGCCAGGTGGCACATATATTGGCCAATTAGCTCATGTAGCGTCATTTTGAATGGCGGTGTTTTGAAATGGCAAACGTGACCTTATGTCAGATTGTTGTGTCTTATGCAGAGAACCGTGTTCCGTGCATTTAAAAAGTGCCATTTCAAATTGCAAAATATGTGTAAAGCAGAAAATGTGCTTAGAGTTTTGTAGACTTGAGAAGAGGTTTTGCTCTCTGTGTGTCAGTTTAAATAATTGTGCTATGCATGTCATTTTAGTGTGTTAGCAATTGGAAAAAAACTGTAAAAAAATGTAAGCATTGTAGAAATGTGTTGAGTGACTGTGTATTGTGTATGCAGTATGAAACGACATGAAGTTTGAATGGTATGGCCACAACAGAATGAGGCTGTGCACATTGTATTAAGAGTTTTGAAAATGTGACAATTGGTTGGACAAATGCTTGTTAGTGGCTGAAAACAACTGTGACAGCTCTGCCTTGCATATCAACAACTACAATGGCACTCAGTGGAGCACATACCTTTGTCAAGAAGCCTGACAATCCAGCATCTGTGTCACATGTCACAGGTCTAAACATCATAAATATGTTAGATTTCCACATTCAGATCAAAATATTATTCCCCAAGAATTTGCAAAAATTTGGAAATTGCTGTAGTGTCGAAGGAAGATGATAAAACAGCAGTTTATTTCCCCCCATGCTCTACTTTTACACTAACTTAAAGTCTTCCACAAATAAGTTCAGTTCAAAAAAAGCAAACTGCTCTGCATTTCTCTGAGCAGCTTAAGAAGGTGCCGCATTGTGGCTAATCAAAATAAAAATGCCAATAAGAGCAGAAACTATTAGGACACTATGATTGGTATGTGATGGGTAGGCACCTTCCCTCCTCTGCTGGTAGCTATCAGGACAATACACTGTAAGTCTAACAGACTATATATTCTAATACAAATCGATGCTTGCTGCTGACAGGACTGTGAGTTGTCAGGTTGAAATGATCTGAGTGGACCAGACAGCAGAAGCTGTGATTTGTCAGGGTTTAGTAAATCACTGAGCTGCCATGTGACCTGTTTGTAGTGATAATAATATGTAAAGTAGAAAGACGTCCACAGGCAGCAGATTTCTGCTTCAAATCTGACAGCTAACAACCAGTTTACAGTCTGGCTTCACTCAATAATAACCGCATGAAATCAAATGAAGTTTGGGTCATTAAAGAAACTTTAGTATTTAACAAATGAAACCAAAACACCACTCTTGACAGCACATCACACAATCTATTTCATTTTTTTAATTACTAATACATTAACTAATTTACCAAACTGTGTTGCTGTTGTACCTGTTTGCATGGGATGACCCTGTATCTGTCTAACATGAGTAATGGATCCTTTGTTTCTCCATCTGCACCGTTCTGTTTTATCCCTGTGGGTCTCTAGTTGCAAAGATTACAATGAATAAACCTTATGAGAATTTTTATGCAACCAAAGGACCTATCTCCCTCCTGCTTTCTCTTAATATTCAGTGTCCTGAATAACCACTGAAGCACAGCATTCCCTCTGCTTTTATATGACAGAAATGTCAAGTGGTCCCAGCTCTGCACTCAAAGCTAGGTGATGTATTATCTCTCAAATTCAGCCTTTGGGATATTTATTACAATATTTTTGCACTGCCAATTCATCATGTAAATGCTATTCCCGTCTGCCAAAGTGCTCGGTAAAAATATTGAATTGAGGCAGAGCATGCAGTCCATTTCTGTCAACAGTTGAACATGTTAAAGCCAGTCAGCATAAATACCGTCAATGTTCATTTGGGTTTTTTCAAATCAGGGACAAAAAATGTCCTACATGCAAACAAACAAAATCAATCATAACAATTAATTATTTTTACTTACATTAGAATTAGAATTACTTATTTATTGAAACTTTTTCCAACTCGACCCTTCCCACAACAAAGTGATGTAAGAATTCAACAGTCTTGAATGTGAAAATCAAATGAACAGTAAGGGCAAGGCAGGATTATGGCCAGCTATAACCCTGAGGATTACTTTCCCACTTCTTGAACATGGTAGACATCTTTTTGACATTTTGAGTAACAATGTCTCTTTAGTCACACCTTTCAGAGTCAGTTTGTCAGGGTTCAAAGATGAATGAACCTAAACAGAACCAGGTTGATGTACTGATGAAACATTTAATGAGAAAAAAAAAAAAATCAGTGGTCAGTGATCCAATAAAACAGGCAAAGAAACAGGAACAGTAATAAGAAACTCTCACTCAGACCTTGATACAGCTGAGGAAAAAATGCATCTGACAGTAGACTCAGCATGGCTAAAAGATTTTTGAAAAGTATATTAATCTGAAATGTGGGAAATATCCCACTGTTCATTGATTATTCATGAAGATATAGATTTATACAGTAATTATCTTTGTATACATGACACATTTACAATGTCTATCAATACATTTTCTTTAATTCTAAATTAGATCATGAGATCAATTATTAACACTCAAATAACTACAACTACAACAACAACAACTACAAGCTCCTTAAAGTATGAGTCTCAAGTATATGATGAAAACTGTGATGTCATTGTGAATAAAATTGTACTTAATTTTACTGGAATTGAAAATACAGTAAATCCATAGTTTAATTCAAATTCAAAATGATTCAAAAACAAAGCTAGTAAACTTTATTGCCCTACATAGTTAGAGATGATGGCATAGATCATATCATGATCATGTAGATCGTATCATTTAACTTAGCTCTTTGTATAACTGCCTGACACATCACTGACTGCCCACTGACAGGGTTTTAAAGCTGTCTGTGTGGCATGATGATGGAAAAAACTGACAATGTAAATGCAATTTATATTGTGGCTTGCTCATTTTCAGGTTGTGGCCGATGACTTGTGGGGTTGGCTTTGTGATTTGATAAATCAAGAAAGCTCAACGATATTAGTGATTGGCCTGTACATCACTCACTGGCAAGAAATTCATACTGCATATGACAAGATTCAGTGTGACAAATGATGATTTCTCTTGTCACGAAAAGACAACCTATGTGTGTTTTCATTTCATTTGAATTCATTTGCCATGCTTGAGATTACACATTTTGCATTGTAAATGACACCTGTGTATTTCATGTGGACATCACAATGACAACGTTAACACAATGTTTTTATTTTTCTGCATTAAAACTGAACATTGAACTAAAAATCTGTCCATGGCCATGACTAACATTAACATTTAACTAACATTAACATATTTACACGTTTATTTGCATGTTGACACATTCAGACTCACACACATACAAACTGAAACTGAGGTTTTATAAGCACTATTAATGAGCGAGACAGAGTACAACATCATGTTTAAAGAGTGATGGTCAACAACATCACCAGTAGGCAGTTGAATGAAAGAATAACTACATTTTAACACATCAAGAGAGCACCATCTCTGTAGTCTTGAATGCTGCTCATGCAGTCTGTTCTACATGTATATATTGAGCTCATTTAAATCTTTCACTTCTTTGCTTCTCATAGTTCTGTTACAAACTTTTTTTGTCCAAACCGCAAAGTCTCACTTTAGTTTTCATGGTTTAAGAGTCACAGGTGATGAGGGCTGCAGTTATATCTTTTGTGTCGACCTCAGTGCCAATTGGTCAGTCTCTGCATCATTGATTACCAGACGCATGGACATTATTTGAGGTCAAAAGCAGCAACAGTAAGGGTAACTATTCTTAACTCACTATCTGACTTACAACTGGAATCAAAGTGCACATCACCAACACATTAATACATATATTGTCAAACATTGTGGCTCACATGTCCCCAAGATGATATTTTTGATGCTGACACTGAGAAGTTATGGAAAAAATACATCTTATTAACCATTGGCTCTTAGAGGATTATATTGGGTTAATTTTCTTGAAAAATGCTCTTTAGATTGACTTTGGCAGTACTCCTCAGGACCTAAATACTGTGTTAACTTTGACATTTTGTTGACAAAAGCTTCCAAAAACATCAATTTTCTAAATATTAATTGCTATGAAGATGTGTGTGAAGAGTGAAAAGTGGCAGACAATTTACAGTGACCACATGTCATGGTTTGACAGTCCAGTCTTGATGTCTACACTCAGAGGACTCAGGTCTGTCCTAACATCCAATTGCTGTTTTTTGAGGTTTGTTTCATGCTTTATGCACCAGTTTCCTGAGTTAACTTTTCTGCAGATTTTTCTGCAGTCAGTTATCTTGTGGTCTCTCTGCCCAGTCCCATGGCTGTTTAGGAAGTAAATAACATAAAAATAAAAATCCCAAAAGTGCTAAAGAAATTTACCTGTTTTGGCATCAATAAGGTGACTATACATGCTGTTGCATTTCCTATTTCCTATTTCCTACTCAGTCCCTTACCAGCTCTTGTCGATCATGTCTGTGAAGGTTCAATGCGTGAGTCCTTAGGGGAGACATTGAGAGACAGCCAGAGCTGCTGCTCCCACCATGTGTATCAGGAACTGCGCGTAGGGCACCAAGTGGTGGAGGGTGCACCAAGTCAAACAAATGCCCCCACTGTTCCAGTTAGACAAAGAGATGTCACAAAGTAGTTGTGTGTAGGGCACCCGAGTGACTTAGGGCTGATCTGGGCGGAGCTCATCTATAGATAAGCTCTACCCAGAGCAGTTGTCTACACCATCACCCAAACATCATTAACTGCATGGCTGAACAGGGGCTTGTCTTCATTAATACTATAACATATTTGTAATCTTTTGCACACAAATGACACATTTACTCAAATTCTCAATAAAACTCCAAGCTGGATTAAAGCAGACCAATCAGCAAGCCCTACAGACAGGCACTTCACTGGTTATTATGAAGCTAAAAGTAGGGAAAATGTTTTTTTGCAGAATGTGTTCTCATAAACCCTACAAGTAAGTGATACAAAGAGTAAAGGGACTAAAGTAAATAAAGTTTAGTGATGATTTCTTCTACACTACCAGCAAAATCTTGCTCCCTTAAACCATTGCAACCAGCCCCAAAATGGCTGCATACAAGATTATTTTCTTCTTCATGGCTCCACACAGTAACACACACAGTCATCAACACCATCGTATTGTATCAGACTGAAAAACAAATAAGGCAATTGTTGTACTATCACACTTCAGATTTACTTTTATCGTCAAAAAACAACAAAACTTTTCAAAGTATGCAAAATGCATCAATAAGTGCAGATCAAAGTAAACATAATAACATAATAAGGAAAAAATGAAAGATAAAGAAGCATCATCATGGATCATTTTCTGTTCTCTGATGACTCTGTAGAGCTCGTGCTTAGTATCCTGTAGACTGGGCACAGGTCACACCATCACATAATCTAATGAGTGCATGTGAATAAAATCAGAAAATTACGATTAAAACATTTTGTGTTGAGAAGAAGAAAGTGTTGCATGGTGGGACAGCTACATTCCCAAGAGGAAATTGTTTTAAATCTGTGAAACAATCCACGGTCTCCTGCATAATTCATGCCACATGTTACAGAGTGAAGTTACACAAAGGTGACTGCTGTTTGAACTTTATTTCATTTAAAAGTTGCAATCAGTCTGTTTCTTCATATTTTTTAATGAACTGCCTTTATTCCATATATAACATGGACACATTGTTATTTGAATCATATTTAACTGACAATGGGATTAAAGCACAGATTAGCTACTAATAGAATTCCACTTGTGGCCCTTTTCTGTAACTATGTATCTTCAAAACCACACCTGAGCACAATGTTTTATGTAGTGAATGCTTTTCACTAGAAGCAAACTGACTTGATGCTGTCACAAAGAAAGCGTCAGAAATGTTCACTTCAGTTTGTGGAAAGAAGAAAAGAAAATGCTTTGCCTTTGTTGACAGGTTAACAGCTGACATGGAGCGTCAGTTGTTGTCACTGTAAATCTGCTGGATTTACGGTGCTGCTTTATAAACAAGGAGCCCTTTAGCATAGAGCTGACAAATAGAAAGAGTAAGACTTGGCATTTTAAGACCAGCAGGTGTTGTCACTTCGCCAATGTCTCATACTCAAATACACACAGTAAAGTGCTCTGATGCACATTTTTGCCCCAAACTGGCAGCAAAGCAGTTGTGAATACAATAACATTCAATTCAATTCAATTTTATGTGTATAGCACCAAATCACAGTTTATATTTATCTCAAAGTACTTTATTTAGTTGAAAAAGTTATAAACCAACAGTTTCCCCTATGAACAGAACCTGGTGACAGTGGGAAGTAAAATGTCCTTTTAATAGAAAGAAACCTCCAGCAGAGCAAGACTCAGTGGGCTGGCATTTGGCTCAACAAGTTGGTGTGAAAAAGAGAGAGGAGAAAGAGGAAATGAGAGAAAAGGGTATGGGCTCCCTTACAATTGAACAGGAGTCCGTGGTAATGTCATCCAGTGTAGCTATGTGACCAGCATATGATTAGATGATGATGAGCTGTGAGTCATCTAGGCCTTTACATTAACTTGACTTGAGTAGTTTTATGTAGTTTCATCATAGATAAACACAACTGCATATCATCTGCGTAGAAAGGAAGTTAATATGGTGTGTCCTTATGATATTGCCTAAAAGAATCACGCACAAAGTGAACAGGATTGGTTCTAAAAGAGAAACCTGTGACTGACTTGAGTGTGTATGGAAGAGTAATTGTTGACATCATCAAACTGGAATCTATATGATAAATACAACTAAATAGTGAAGTTCCTTCCCAACAACATGGTCTTGTCCCTATAGTAAAATCTTGTGATTGTTTGTATCAGATGCAGCACTAAGATCCAACAGGATGAGTATAGAGACAAGTCCAATGAAGTCATGAAAAGGCTGTTTCACTAGTGTACTAGTGTTACTGCACTATGATGTACTCTGTCTGAAAATCTTTAAACAAACTATCCTATCCAAATAATCACATAATGAACAGAAATATCATTTTCAAGGATTTGGGGAATAAAAGGGAGGTTGAAGGGGTCTAGAGGGGGTCTAGAAGGGGTCTTAGCTGGATGTGTTTTAGATGTGTGTGTTTGATGTTCTCGTGCTGTGGCGCATTATGGTGTTAGTGCTACGTTTACAGTTTGTTCTGCTGCCCCCAAATGATTGAAAAGTCAGTCATACAATTTTATAATGGTCTTGATGTTGATGTCAATATTTTATGTGATTACTAAAAATGTTGGAAGCATGACAATGTACTCATAATGGACACCAAGGAAAATAATATTCCTCACTTATTTTTAACTTTTTAGTTCATGAGTATGTTGAAAAGATCTAAATCAGTTTGTTATATTTTTATTTCTATTTATAGTTTAAAGAAGGATGATGGCTCCCCCATATTTATTGACTTATTTAATGGCATTTTTTAAATGGATACATAGCAGTTTAGCCCCTAAACCCTTCAGTTCATGTCACAGCAGGGTATGAATTACAACATAAATGTACACAATCATCAACATAATGGCTTAACAGCACAGTGTCTCTGTGGCAATCTGTGATATCAAAAATGATATGATGGAGAAATTACAATGGAAAATAATTTCCCCTGAAGTATAATAAGTGTTGCTCTAGTTAATGAGGCTAAACAAACACAATAATAGTGAATCTACACTGAAAAAGAAATCCTCACTACGGAAAATTACTTTTCTGTAACCGATTCACAGTTTTAATAAGTCGAAGCCATAGGGTAGAGGTGTAAGGGTAAAAAGCCAGAGTAGAACTGGGAGGGTGCAGTTTTGGCAGCACTCCAGGATATTTATCTTTGAATCATACTCCCAATTAAATGACTCGGACAGCAAATAGATCCATAAATACACAGACAGGTTTTCAGTAGCTCAGGGCTCTGTAAGCGAGATAGATTTATTTATAAAACTGCTGCGTGACTACAAATGAAATAAGGCTGCATAATTGATGTCAGGAAGATAAAGACTTTGAGACAGGTCCAAAAATGGTCTTGGTCTTTTGAGAATTGTTAGGTCCCATTTATATCTGGTATCTTTTGTCAAATTCAGCCAAAGAAAAGATACGACTTATTAACCATGCCAACCTTTTTCCATAATAATTCAATTCAGTACAATTCAAATAAACCTTTAAAGAGCTAAATCATAAAATACATCTCAAGGCTTTTTACAAAATTATTATTAATACCTGTATTACCTATAAAACACAGGTACAGCGGTACAATGTCAAGGAAGAGACTCAACCAAGATGAAAGAAGTTACAAGAGCCTCAGAAATCTCCTAAACATACAGTAAGATGCAGCAGTGATTTAAAAGGTACACGCGGAATCACTCTACTAGTAGAAGATACCGTTATCATTTTCAAAAAAAAAAAAAAAAAAAAAAAATAAAAATGCCACAATTTGCTTTTCCTGCACCTTACATTAAACACAGACAAATAAATGATTGAGACTTGGTGTTGGGGATTATCCTTGAAAGTCAGAATTTGTATAATGTAGCACAAGTTAACTTCTTGAGATAGTCCCCAACAGGAATGTGACAACCCCTCCACACCACCAGGGGTGTGTTGGTGTGCTGTTTTCGTTCTGTTGCAAGCTTTGGTCGGACAGGTATCATCAGCTGATGAGCTGCACCTAGGCCTCCTCCTCCAGGCATCGCCCTCTCTCCCTCTATACGTGTGCATCGCTCCATTAGCGGGGGCACAGGTGCTCGTACCAGGGCACAGACGTGGCATTTTTCTTTAGTTCTGTGAATCTTTGAATAAATCGAACCCTTGGTCATGGATCTCTCCTTCTCTACTCGTTTTTGGTTGCGGTCTAGGAACTGGGTCGTAACAGGAAAAAGAGGCCTAGTGAATACTGGCAACACATTCTTTGATCCTCAATAGTCAAGGGACACAGAGGTTTTAATTAAGGGACAGAAACACTATCTATCCAAATCCAAGTTCATAAGGTGTTGAATGGGAGACACATCTATTGCACTTAGGATTGGGAGGGATTGTTTGGTTCTGTGATGTAGAGATCTACCTTCAAAAGCAGTTACATCATCAGTCTAAAATGATTTACACTTTGATATGCGCCTCAATGGAAAAGCTCTTCTATACTCTGCATACACTCCAAAGCCCCTTTTTGTTTACACATGTAATGCAGAGCACTGTAAATAAAATAAAAATATCACCTCAGAAAATTGAAGAAGTTGTCTTCCTTTTTTGACATTGAGTTGTTGATGTGTGAGTGAGTGATTTGGTGCAGAAGGAAAATGTTCTCCACCCAGGTGGCAATTACTTAAAATCATTTTTCTTCAGTTTGATTTCCTATGTGTTGCTGTTTTATGTGTAATTTATTGATTTATTAATTGTTATTTACATAATTTGTTTTTTGTTTGGCTTGGCTTGTAGGACATCGGACCCATTGGATCAGACAGGAACTGGAAAGGCATCGGCATCTCTCTGCTGGTTATTTTGGTGGTACTCTCACTTATTGGGCTGGCGATTGTTTTACTGTCAAAAGGTAAAGCTACATTTCTGTGAAGTTCCCTATTTATCTGCTCGCAAAAGAGATAAAGAATAACATTTCATAATGGTAAAACGTGATGCAGTCATGAAGCTTGTTCAGGCTGAACAGATTTAAACTCAACATGTGGGCTTAAATATTGAAATGTTTCCAAAGAAAAGAGAAGAAGAAGAGTTACATTGCAATTCTTTCTTTTTTGTTACTCAACATTTAAAATCTAGGATCCTAACATTTTCGACAGACAATGAAACACTAAACAAACACTAAACACAAAACAAATTTAGTGTCACATTGACAGCAGCTACTCCATAAAAAAAACCTGCACAATATTTACTTCAGCAGCACTTTCAAATAAATAAATACATTTAAAAAAAAGCCTATTTTCACACCAGCATAGCCCATAACTGGGCAGGAGGCAGTGTACAGCTGGATAGGTGGCAAATCTGTCACAGGTCCAACGTGTATAAACAGAATACCTTTAATGCTGACATTGTCTCCTGCAGCAATTTCACATTTTATATTCCTTGCATGTCTTTTGATCGTTGAAGGAAACCTGAGCACAGGAGAAAATCAGTACAAACCTCATACAGATATATGTTCATGTATACTGTATACAAGGTATCTTATGGCTGCCTGACATGAGACTATATTTATCTTAGTAAACAAACACGAATAGTGCCGCAAGCACAATACCATACAGTGCTTCCTATGAGCAAGCAGTTGTTGACAGTAACATGATGATGACAATTACCATGTGAGCAGAGTTCCTGAAAACTGGACAAAAGAATAAACATTTCTGAACATATTCCTGTGTGTTTTGTCAGTTTAGATTCATTTAGATTCATGTGCTAACTGTATTTTCATATTCCAGTTTGGTCTTAATCATTTGTAATATTTTACTGCAGCTCCACGAAATACTAGAGGAAGATAATGAAAAATTTTGAGTGAACTGTCTGACAACATGTTACTGCTAGAATTATCATTTATTCTATTTTTATTATTTATTTGAACAGTAGTTCTGTGCTGGTGAACCCAGCTATGTTTACATAATATTACTTTATCTTTTGTATGCAAAGGTGCAGAATATCTGTTCTGCTGCCTGGGATGTTCTTTTTTCTGATTGTTTGGTGTTTTGTATCTTTTTGTCTTCTTTTTAACTTTTATCTTTTTATCTTCTTGTAGAAGATGGTGGCAAACTGCGGGGTTCACAGCTGACACTGGATGACCTCTTTGAAAGAAACTTCCAAATACATGACCCTGATGCAAAGTGGATTAATGGTAAGTGTTTCAGAAATCTGAATGAACATTGTGTAAGTAATAAGATATCTATAGAAAGCTTTTGGGTAATAAAGATGAGTCATGAAGCTGGCAGTAATTGTGCATCAAACTGGAAATAGTCTTGCAACATTATCCTGTACAGTTTTAAACTGAAATCTCTGAAAGACAGATGCTTTTACTGCAGCATCAGAAATAACAATAAGATGCATAATGGCTATATGTAACAACTGGGAAACTATAGGGAACAGGTCTCAAAAACAGGAATCAGAGTGAGGCTCAGGATTCAGAAAATGTCTTTACTTCAGTACACAATAGAATGGATTTTCTGACAGTAGATGAAGAGTGGACTAGAGCTGGGACCAGAAAACAGCAAGAATAATATGCTTGATACAATATGCTAAGCTATGCTAAGATGAACTGGCACAAAAGAAGAGGAAAAGGTACCCAGGCAAGAGATACAGATACACCAGGGAGAGCAATCAGGACAGGGCAGGAAACACACAAGGTGTTATGATGCTCTTGTAGCTAAAACTGTTAAAATCTCATACCGCTTTACTAGTTCTTATTTTATAATTAACATTATGAATTTTTTGGTGTACATGGTGCATTTCTCAACAACCATGTGCTCTGGATCTGCATGTGTTTGGCAATTCACTGTTCCTCAAAAAGGCCACTTGTTCACATATATTTTGTAATGAGAAAATCATTTACTGGAAACAAGGTAGCTAGGTAATAAACATTATCAAATTTGCTAAATATATTGTTTTTATTTTAGTATGAATAAGTATTCTTTAACTATCTACGGCCAGCAGTCTGGTGGTTTCAGCTTGACTGAAACCACCAGACTGCTGGCAGCTGCCAGATATAGAATATATTTTTTATATTTACTATGCCATTCTCTCTGAGATCTGTTGAGATACTTTGTAAAATAAAAAATTCCAGGCAACATGATAAAGTTGTGAAGTCATACAGACTTGAATAGGTTTGTTTCTTCTGGCACTGTGGTGTCTAAACACACAAACACTGTCCATCTGTTGCACTTACAGAAGCTGTGATCTTATCATTATTCAACACTTTCACAGTCAAGAAAGAATAAAGTTTGCCCTGAGAATCTTCAACAAAATGAAAGATTGAAACTTTAACAGTAGAGAACAACAAACACATTTAAAAGAATCAAAGGAACAATCAAAAGTTGAAATTTATCAGGCTCTTTTGAATATAAATGGTGAGAAACTTTCATGAAAACTTGTGCAATCATTTCTGAAATCTGTTAAGGACCAGAGAGGAGTCACAGCCTGTGGTTGAGACTGTATATTCATGAACCTTAGAGCAGACCACAATATTTATACCCAGCTGGTTCCAATTTGCTTTACATGCTTACATTTTAGCACGCCAATGTTAACACTATTCACCATTATCATTTGTACAAAATGACAATTCATCCAAAAGCTGTTTAGCTACTTTACAAAAATACACAGATGTCTCCTTCACAGTGAATTTCAACGATCTAAAATGAAGAATTAAAGCATATTTCAAAACAGAATCTGAGATATTGCACAACAGTGGATTTGTGTGTCTGTCTGTCTGTATGTCTGTGTGTGTGTCTGTCTGAGAGAACAAGCACGCGGATTGTACGTACTGGTTCATTTAACTCAAAGCCTCTGGAAGAAGCTGGACAAGCTTTGTGTTACTGGCTGTGATGCTGTGTAACTTTCAGCCTGAGGGAAGAGGACACTTTGCAGAGCAAGTGGGGCTCCTCATGATTCTGAAGGCACTGTCCTGCTCCTACACTTGCTCCCTTAATGTCTTAATGTTTACTACCCACTGCAGTCCAATGTCCCCTGGATTATCAAAATAATGTCTTCATCAGGCACATTTCCATGAGCCTGATAAAGATGTCAGTGTTAACTAAATATAATTAGGTTGTTTTATATTTGAGTGTGTGTCTCAATGCAACAATTACTTGTGGTTAGTGGTGTGTGAGTGAATGTTTATTATAGTATCAGTTCTAGTCTAAACCATGACAATGATTTGAATGAAAAGTCCAACGATCAAATATCCCTTTAGCTTTTGATTATTAAAACCAATAACTATACAGAAAGATGGACAATACACCTCCACTTCTTCCCACTGTACAAAAGTGAATCAAAAATGTCTGGAATATGGGGTTGTCATCTTATGCCAATGATGTCATTGTGTAGTGATTGTGTTGTTAAGTTGAAGTCTCACTGATACACCTGCCTTGAACAATTGCTAGTCCAACTGATCAGCAAACCGAAGACCCGAAGATAAATGAGTGTGATGAGAACTGCTTAAAACCACAGAAATCATAGAAACCATCTTTGACAAACATTTATTTGACATGTACTTCCATGTTTAGTTTGGCACATTTCCCATTTGCTAACATGGAGGGGAGCAAGGTACAGATGTTTTGGCTTCACATGTGGTGGAAGCGGTCATGTTAACCCATTAGTGCAGTTAACAAATAAATGTCACGACAAACTGTGATGATCTTAAGAGCATTAATGTTCCATGTGGCCCAAATTAAAAAGAAAAAAAAAAAAAAAAACTGTGGTCTTGATGATAAAAATCTTGTTGTTGTCCTTATAATGGGAAATATCTGTGCCACGATGTACATGTACTTGTTTCCATTTTTCTAAGACACCATCCTACTACAAACACCATGAGTAACACTTTAATATCATTTTCTGTAATGTATGTAGTATTGCTACAGTCAGGAGCCTTCTTCTTTCTGAACAGACTGCTGTGGTTTGCTCTTGTCAGTCATGGTCAGTTTTTTTCCACATATGAGTATCTGACCTTGGAAATCTCTGCTCTGCTGCTACATCTTTGCCTGTTTCATATGCCCTTAAGTAATGTCATAAAAATGTCCTGTTATGTTTCGGTATAATTGTTTGATTTAATATAAAAAATATATCAAATTTACCTTGTAGTTTAATCAGCATTTTTTTAAAAAAGCATATAAAATTAGACATTGATTACAGCTTCTTCATTTTATATACAGGTTGTGCAATTCATCTGTGCAGTTTCTTCAGAGGAACAAACTGAGCATACAGGATCTAAGTTATTATCATATTATCAGGTGCCACACAGTTGCATATTTGCATATATTGTAGTTGTGGTGCTACATCAACATTTCAATGTATGTAAGTCTTTGGTTTTGTCTCCACCAGCTTCTGAGAGGAATCTCTGGCTCTGCTGAGGCTGTTGAAGCTCTTGATGTTTGATGTTCGAATGGCTGGTGCTGGCTCTGACAGTTTATTGTTGGGTGCTGGGTGGATTGCACATTGGTTTTATTAAATTATCAAGGGTGGAAAAACCCACCTGTTATGACTGGTACCAAGGTCTCTGCACGCACATTACTAAGTCTGTTTGGATGACAAAGGTGCAATAAGTCAAACCTTTATTGCTTCAAAGCACACACTGACCATATTGTACCTTCAGGGATGTTGTTCACTGCAAATGATTCAGCAGTACTTGGCCAGACTCCAAAGTTTTCACCCTCCAAACCTCAGTAGTTTCTGAACCTTGCCACCAGTGGGACTCAGTCCTAGCAACATGTACAAGAGGCACAGCAACAACATACTGAGTAAGAGGGGAACCTGCAGTGGACTGCTGTTATTAACAACTGTTCAAAGGATGGATGTGTTTCCTGTCATTTATACACACTATAACTCAGGTCGGGCTTTCTATTGAGTTAGTTGGTTTTCAGTGTTTTTACTAAGATGGCTAACTTTCCATGATAGTAAATCACCATGATATCTGATGCAGAGACACTAACCTGTTCCATTATAAATTAACTTCAGATAAGATCTTAACCTGCCATCGGCCCAACTACTGACCATCTGATCACTGGGATATCAGAGACATCATGGACATTACATGGACAAAAGAGTTTGCAGTAAAGGGACAATAATAAAGACAATACATATTTTTGTAGATCAGTGGTTTTGCTGCTTAAGTCTTGAAAGTTTATCTCATTAAATACAAAAATAACCAGCACTATAGCTTAATTTCTATTGAGCAAAGGTTTTGATTTTTATCTCTGCAGCTCAGGAGTAACATGAAAAATTTCAGTTGAATTAAACCTCTTCAGACTTGAACTCTGAAGAAAGTCCTGAAGACAGATTCATGACATATTCATGTTCATGATATAGATTGGGCAAAAACACTCACGCAGTAGGAAATTGCATGATAATTTCTGTACTTATTTAACTTTATTTAAAATATTTCTAGTGTGTCTTTTCTTTTCTATTCAATTTACCTGAAAGTGGCCTGCAAGTAAATTTTTTGTTAACTTATTTTTGCTTTTGGAACAACAGTGCTTACTGCAAAAGATAACTTATGTGGCACATCATGGACCAACCAAGATGACAATGATTTCACGCCTTAAATAAGTTAAATAAGTTATAAGTTATAATATCTAAATGTATGCTATTACAGTGGGAAGTTTAAAGCTGTGGTACTTTTGAGAGACAAATAAAAAAATAGAACCTGAAAAGGTAGATGATAGACATACAGTACTTCCTGACTGTGTCAAACTCTGATGAACTCTTGCAAATAGAAGTACAACATTGACACCACTTATTTCCAGCTTTATACTCAAAAACCCTCCACTCTCAACATTGACACACTTGACAATTTCTGTCACTCCACATTATTAAATTCAAGGCCTAAAAATGTGTAATTTATCAGATGGGTAGCAAATCATTGAAGGAGCGTTAAATCATAAATGAAAACATGTCACCCCTATTCACAGAGGATTTTCTTTGATGCAGCTGTTGTCAACCCAGTAGGACAATGGGCAGACCGACATAGTAGCATGAGCAGCCCAGTTACAATTACTTGGGCTATAAAATATTCAATGAAAGATGTTGGTTTGATGCATGCACATAGAATGAATGAAGTCAACAGTGGAGAGTTTCAAAATGAAAAAAAAAAAAAAAAAACCTTTGAAGGATTGCCTTGCCTGATGCATGTCTTAAATATTTATTTCTCTGTCATTATACTTAAAAGCGTTTGCTAGTCTATAGCCCTTTTGCCTGAGATTGATGCCTCAGAGCTTTTCATTGACATTTACATGAAATGGGGACCTCAAATGATTTAGACCTGTCAAATGTATTAATGGAATCCAGGCCTCTCTGGACCACAGGCTTGGTTTGGGATTAGATGAGAGTTATTGAAGGAACTCCTGTCATCATGTCTACTGTTAAAAGTTAATGCTTAATCTCACTGTTTTCTTGGACAGATCCTCCTAAATGAGTCTTTTTGTTGTTGTTGTTGTTATTTCTATTCTGCCTTGTCTCTCTTGTCAATTACTTTGTCTCCTCTGGCAGGAGCTTACAGGATAACAGCAAGATTTAGGCCTCATTTTACCATATGTTTGTTATAAATGTTTGATAGGATTTTTCTGGACCATTACTGTGAAAGGACAGTATACTCAGCACCTGTGAAAACAAGATTTTTACTCTTTAACAAAAATATCTGACAAAAATGTAAGAATCCATCTATATATGTATATATGTTGACAGTGAACCTGACACATACTTTTACATGATTTTTATTACACTGCAACAGATATTTTGTGCTTTATTTTTCTGATACTTTTCTTGCTTACCAGTGAAATCATTGCAAATACTTTTATATACCCCAAAAACATCATAGTTAATCAAGGACCATGTTTTTTTAATACCCTGCAGATATTAGGTATCATTAGAGCTATTTAACAACTCCCAGGAATCATATGATATAATCAGACCAAAAGCAAAGTGAACTGGTAACAATCCCAAATCAAGGGAGTAATGATAGCTGTGAGTTGAAAATACTTGAATGTGAAGGATGAATATTTGTGAATATCTTTATCATAACTTTATTGGATGTGGCATTTCTGCAAAATACTTTGAATGGCCACATAAAAATGTAAACTGAGCCCCATATTTCCACTGTGGTTGCCATGGTGACCCTGCTGCACACAACTTATAGTTACCAGCAGTCCAGGCTGCTTATCATGTAGATAAGCTGCTGTGATTACCTTTGGCCTGTCTTGTCAAAAATAAATCACACCTCCCAAGTTTCTAGCAAACTCAATTATAATTTGTTAGTTGAGAAATTGATAACGATCATTTCATAATGAAGTCTTCCATTAAAAATGTTGATTTTGCCTATTAAAGAGTTTATTCAGTCACAGCCTGTCACATATGTCACAAAGTTAATTAAATTATTTAACCCTGTTAAATATATTTTTCATGTATACAAATTCAGTTTTTTGAGTTTCTGTCTCAGGGGAAGAAATCATCTTCCGGAGCTGGGATGGAGACGTTTTAAAAATCTCTCCGCACAGCAACGAAACCGAACTCTTGCTGAAAAATACAACATTTGTAAGTAGGCCAATGGATTGGCATAATTAGATTTTTTTTTTTATGTATCTTTTTATCATCACAATAATTCCTTGTATATTTAATTCAACTGTCATCATTTTGTTTCATACTTCACACATATTCTGACCTTGCTACAGATGATTCAAGTTTGTACTTGCACTGTAATGTTTTACACTGATCTTCATTAAGGCATACATGATTTGTGCATGAGTGTGCATTTGAGGTGTGTTTAAAAAAAAATCTCTTCCATTTCTTCTTCCTACAGGCAACTTTTAAAGCCTCAAACTTTGCAGTTTCTCCAGATCTGAACTTTGTTCTTCTGGGATATGATGTCAAACAGGTGAGAAGTGAATATTCTGACACTGGTGTTTGGTGTGTGATGGTTTAAGCTGTAAACTGAATGTTTTAATTGTGAGAACCAGTAACCATTCCCAATCATACACCAAATACAAGCTATGTTATTACTATCAAACATTGAAACTAGCAAGCTTTGTCAACTTTGTTGAATTGCGTTGATCATTCATTTTCTTCCAGGGACATTGCAAGCTTAACTTTCCATATTTCAATGTATGAAGGTGTTTATACCCCTGATGTGTTGCATCACATCCTCGCAGTGTTTAAGGTGTAGCTGTGGCTGAAAATCTGATTGTGTATTTAGTCCAGTGTTTATCCGACATCATATCCATCCTTGTTGCAAGAAACAAGGAAACATACTCTTTGGTTTCTCCTCCTTATCCTTTCTCCTTCCCCTGTGCCATAGCAGAACTTGTCATCAGATACTACACTGTCAAAGAATCCAAAAAAAAAAAAAAAAAATGTTACCAGCCCTCTCTGTTACCTGTCTTTGACGTGCCATATTTCCTACATTCGGATGACTTTTTTTTATTTTAACTAATACTAAAATACCTACATACTACAAGGAGTGAACAGTTTCTGTTGGGGACTACTTTTGACCACAGGTTAATATGCTTTTTGTTCTCAAACCAGCATTAAGAGCTGCAGGACAATATCTGTGCTGAGCAGAAGTGCTAAAAATCAGTGCCTGACCATCTTGCTCAGAGCTAGACATTTCTAATGAGTTGTCAAAGTAAAAAGTAGTACTTACTTTTTTAAAAATGTAATGCCACATATTGCACTATTCCATATGTGGACATCTTCAGTTCAAAGATTTTATTTGTGTTTTGTTTTTCTAAATAGTTGATAGCCAAATGTTTTAAAGTGTTCCAAAAAAATAAATTGAAAGCATTCGTCTTGTTATTCTGGCCTGTTTTTTTCTGTTTTGATGAACCAAAAAATGATCCAACCTGTGTCTCAACAATCGTGGCACGATCTGAACCATGAGTTTTGTGATCCGTTGCACCCCTACAATTTGCATATATGTTAATGTTTCCAAAGGGACATTCATTTCCTTCACTGATCAGGCTGAGTGCTTCGGACCATTGTAGCCGTGAACTCTAGCTCTATCAGCTGGTGGGTGTTGTAAAGCAGTTCACTGGCAGAATGATACGCAGCAGGGGGCAATACTTTTCTTTCTGCTAGGCACCTCCATGCTGTTGCCTTCTTCATGGGCACTTATGCACGTCATTATACACGACCCCATGTACGGTACACATGCGCAGTAACAAAACATGTGCTTCAACGATCTGATTGCATGTTTACATGCGTATATTTTTCCATTCATTCAATCGGATTATCAAAAGGTGTACACCATCTCTCTCAATACAATTCATATTTCAGTCCAATTGGGCCGAATCTGATCAGATGGTGTGGATACATGTGGTATTTTGAATCCGATTCACCTTTTAATCGGATTAAAGCGTGCCAGTAAACATTACATACTCATTGAAAGGTGGGAACAAATTCCATAACATCCTTGACACAGTTTTGTCCCAGTTACTTGCTGTGTTTTGTTTATATGAATTTAAATGTAGTCAGTGATGTTCCTCACTGTAGTGGGACAGAACACATTACTGAGCCCATACAACGCCAACATCTTTTGACCTACTTCTTATTGTGACAAAACCTATGTGTCAAATCTGTTTGGCCACAAGCTAATACATCCACTGTGGCAATGTGTGGTGCTTTACATAAATGTTAGGAGGAACTTTGAAGTCCAATGTATTGTTTCCAAGTTTTGTGGAAAATTATTCAAAGCTGTGTTTTCTTCGGCTTTCATTTCATCAACAAGCAGCTTTTCAAATTAAAGTATATGTGTTCCACTTGATGTTTTCACTGAATACCACTGTGACAGGGTTAGAAAAAAAAGCCAGGAAAACATTGTGTCACTTCAGAAGCTGCTTTTCTCTTTATAAAAAGACAAAGCAAATGCTTCTGAAGTTTTTTTCTCATAAAAGCAGTCACCAGCATTAAAGAAAAAGACTGAGACTATGTCCTTGGAGTGTATTGTTTGATTCACAGTGAGAAGAACGAGTAGATTATTTTTCTTAGGTTCAGTCAATAGAAGTTACCACAATGGCAGATGGAGTAGCTAATAACAACTGTAGAATGCAGTCTAACACAAAAGCCAACATTATGACAGTGCTGTCACTTCCTTTGGTCTAACTTTTTATATAAGTTCATCGAGCAAAAGAAATCACAGAGTTGAACATTCTAGGAGATGTTGTTGGACATCAGTGACCTGAATACAGAATCATAACTGTTCACTTATAACTGTTAACTGCTGACATTATCCAGGGCTGAAAAAAAAGAATGGTACTGCTCTCTTCATTTTTCATTTTTAGTTCCATTTAATATGCTCCTGAATTTGTGCTGCAGTGGAACATTGGCTAGATGTAAGCAGAACATAGTGCTCCCCAAAACTGTCTGGATGTTCAGTCCTTCATGGTCAGTAACATGTTCTAAAGGTCTACTCAGAATAAATGTATTTAAAAAAGTATTTTTATGCAGTTTGAAAACATACAAACTTGCTTAAGTAATGTGAGTAAAAAATCAGTTTGTTTTTGGTCTGAAGACTCCATTAAATAAAATTAAAAGTTAAGATTAAACAACAAACAAATTAAATTGGCAGAGTAATTTACATGAAAAATAGACTATTACTATGACTGTAATTCACATTATCCATGCTACTGATAGCAGCATCACCTCCAGATACATGAACACGCAACTAACTTGTGTAAACATTATATGCAGGATTAAAGGGACTTATTGTTAGCTTTTTTAATTTGTGGCTGGATTTCAATATCTCCAGAGTTACAGAACAATGTACAAATCACTAATGATTCGCTTACTTTTAATTTTGTCACCACCATAGCAATTCTAACAGGGTCATTAGACTGTGAATGGTGGCCTAGCTAAGGGTCAGAATTTTGAATCCCAAGCTGTCCAAGGATTGTCTTACACTAAATTGGCAATATAACATAACAAAGCTATGTTCAACACACAGTGTTTACAGAGTTTAGTGAGGATGGAGAGAAGGGCTGTTTGTGTGTTTAGGAATTGCACTCAGTCACAACTATCAGAACCATCAACTCTGTACAGGCTCAACCGCTGAGCCACGGTACTTTACATTTTCAGTTTAAGCTTTACCATTTTTGGGAAGGTACAGATTCTAGTAATAGTAATAGTTTCACTCTCTCATTGGACAAATGAAATGACTGTAGAGGAATTTGTATGGGAATAAATTTCAATTACAAATTTTTAAATGTACAATACAGCAAAAATAATGTCACTTCTCCACAGCCAAGCTACTGTCATGGCTAAAGGATGTACAGTGAATCCCATAAAGCAAGTATTAATATTTTCTTTGAAATTATTTATTTATTTTTTTCAGTTACAGATGTAATCATATATTTTCCCTCTACCCTCATGGACCTACTCTATTCATTGTTTTTGAATAATTACTTGATCACCTCAGAGTCTAAATTAAGACCATGGCTGGATGTACAGACAATGTGGATGATCAAAGTACATATAATTTTTTGCTGTAAATTGGTGTGCTGATCCTCACCACTTCTTTCTGTCCCTGATTTATGTCTACCCAGTGCCCTTGTGACTGATGAACTCATTTTCACATGAAGATAATGAATGTGAATACCTCACCTGGTGTCTGCCTGGAGACACATTTTACATTTTATATCTCTTTCAAGGTATTGGGTGTTTTCTCAGTTCTTGAAGTAGATATTATCAGTTGTTTAATTACCAGTTCATTCCTGACACATTCCTTTCTTCTCACAAAAGTGTTCAATTGATGCAAATATTAATGAATCAAAAATCTGATTATCACTGACAAGGACATAGAAAGTACATATAGAAAATCTTGTAATGAGACCGATGCCACTCCCTGACTTTAAAGACTGATGCCACCCATGGCTACATAATAAAAGCAGAGCTAGTGACATTGTGGTCAGATGACTTTCTTCCTCCACCACCCCAATTCCTCCTCCTGCAGCCAAACATATTACACTCACTATTCTCAAATCCTTTATCAAGCCTATCAGTAACTCCCTCTGTCCTCAGTGTTAATCCCATCGATATGTGATCCAGCCATGCAGCAGAGATAAGGGACTGTGTCCTCTAAGGTGTGGATCTAAAGATAGAAACAGGCTGTGCACACAATCCTGAAAAACTCATTAACATTTAGCATAGAGAGGGTATTTGTTAGTAAGGGAGAGAGATTTTTTTTTTTTTTTATCACAAAGTGCTTTAGTTTTTGTTATTACAAAACACTGTACATGAAAATGTTTTAAGTTGAACCCTCATGGTGACTGAATGCAACAGGTTTTTTTTTTTCCAAGTGCTCATTTGATGCATTTGACTTCAAAGACTTAATTATTATCTGACTCTGGATACTGCATAACATCACCTGAAACTAATTAAAATGCACAGAGAATGTTGAAATCTTTGCAACATGTGTGTATAATTTATCTTGCTGAAGTGAACAGATTTCTGTGGTCAAAAGAAATAGTACCCTCACACCTCACAGACACATTGCTCTGTTCTCCTAAAATTATTGGAATTGAAAGTGCTTTGTCTTACATACCTGCATAACTTTACCCTACCAAAGAATAAAACAAAAAAGCTGAGCAATAAAGAGCTGAACTGATTATTGTACAAAGATATTTAAAAAAAAAAGCCCTGAACAAAATTATTTGTACCCCTGAGAAATGGAAAGAATTAAGTGAAACGTGGTGATATTTCAAACAGATTTTTTTTTTTCATTAGTATCACAGGTGCCCTTAATCTTATGTTCTTTCACTTTGCTTATTTAAATGTCCTCATTGTGCTGTTTGGTATATTTGTGTGCATCAAACTACAAAGAGGAAAAGAGCTGTCAGAACAATTAGGAAGGACATAATGAGCAGACACATCTGAGGTTTAAACAATTTGATGTTCCTTTGGCCATAGCCAAACACACACACTAAAAGCTAAACATTTTGTTCAGTGTTAGAGAGCTCTGTCTCAGTTGCAGATCATGGCTCCTCCATTGGTAGAAGGACATGATTAAGTGAACAAATAACTGTCCTAAGTGAAAGGTTTCTAGTTACTTTAGCAACATTTCTATATGCATGTTATAACACAAATCAAGACATGCGGGCCAAGAAACCTGTGGTGAGGCCACAGGTTGAGTGACCTGTGGTGAGTGACCTCAATGCCAGGGCATCCATTCCATTGGCAGCCATACTTGTCCATTATAGGCATTCCTGTTTTTTTCCATCACTTTCATTGAGATTTTTGGTCATTTTCAAAATTTTCATCAGTCCATAGAACACCGTTGTATTGCAAGGAAAAACGCCACATTTAAATTGTAACGCAATCAAAAAGAAAAAAAAAAAAAAAAAACTTGTGAGCTCTTTTGTGCATGAAAACATATTGTCCATATTGAAGTCCAAACATAACTGAACACTTGTAGTTAAGGAAGTTCTATAACTCCCACACAGTTCTTTTTATACAGATGTAAACCTGCTCAAAGTCTTGGTTCTCTTATGTAGTGTCCATTATTTTACCTCAAGGTTAGTGCACTGAATCTCAGAGCTTGAAGAAAAAGTGTTCATGTATTCATTGTCTGGACTGTACATACACCAATCAATGCTGTGATCATACAGCAGTTATTCGTGATAATAGTAAGACACACATATATAGAATGAAGCACTAATCCTCTTTATTCTTCCTTCTGCATTACTTGCTCTGAATGGGGAAGAATGTATTTACAAAGAGGATTATAAAATAGACATTAAGATTGAAATTTTATTTTTAAAAAATAATTTTCATAAAGGTTCCCTCTATTTCCTCAGCTCTGACCTCAGGTCTGTGCTGAGTGCAAACTGGCAAAAACAAATGCATAGCAGAATAAATAAAAGAAAAGGGCACAATCTGTGAAAAAAAAAGGTTCAATGTGGTGTGTGTGTGTGTGCTAACCTCACATTTTCTCTTGGTTCTGAAAAAAAACTCCACATGATTTTTAATGTTTCTTACAAGAAGCTATAACAGGAAATGGAACATTGTTCATTTATCACAGCCAAAGCCCACTGTGGTCCCTGTGTCAAACAGTAGTGAAATTGCCTGGAGCAAATCACACTATGTGTCTTCTTCCCTTTTCCATTCTGTAATGTGATGACCACAGGAACATCTCAGTGTCGGCAAACTAAGCAGGTTTGATAATGAGTTCTATGTACTTGATGGGATTGCGACAGCAGAGTTTTAAAAAGGCTATCTCCTCCTGAGATGGACAGAGCAGATGTGCTTATCATCAAAGTGACAGACTTAATCTATGGAGAGTAATGGCCTGCCCCTGTACCACTGTCTCCAGTTGTCTTATGAATTTATCATAATCATGCTCGCTCTCTGCTCCACTATACTGCTGTGTCAAAGGTTTCCATACATCTTATTTCTGTTTTTTTTTTTTTTTTTTTTTTGTCATGCTCAGCAGCCTTGCGTGCACACAGTGAAGGGCATTTTTCATGACTTCCAAGTCGCACACCTATGACACAGATAATTACTGAGGTGCTGATTATTGCAGCAGTGCCTATTTGTAATTATTATGCAATGCACGTTAATGAAGCTGTGCTGTGACAATTGGCAAGGAGCATTTAACCCATTGATCAGCTGCAAAACCATTATGCCGTGTTGATCTCTGAGTAAACACAATCTGATTTAATGAGCCAAGATTTTTTTTTTCTCACATTGAAATCATTTTATGCTCAATTAAATCTCAGACTCAGTATTTCTCAGAACTGTTTACAGAACAATCAACATGTGTGACAGTGAGTATTTATTGATCTGTGATGCTTAATCTGTGAAATTACAAGTTCCTCGGTTAATTAGTGAATTATATTCAGATTTGTTTTACTGATAATGTACACATACCTGGACTATAACAAAAATTAAACACCTCTTAACTTCTTTTGTTAGTATGAAACTTGTCTCAAAGAAGATTTTTGCCTAAAAACTAGAAGAAATAAAAGAAAAGATTCTGAATAAATTTGAGTGCACTATGTTTTTAAATTTTTAAATCTTAAAAGTTACATGGGAGTATCAATGTTGTGCTATTTTTTACTTTGGCTTCACTGGTTTACCATTTGTATCTGATCAGGATGCACCTTGATTGCCTTTCGACTGGATAAACAATCTGGGCTAGACCCAGCAGACACTAAAGAGAATATTATCTGGCTTAGGAACACCTCCCCTGGGAGGACCTGGAAAATGTTACTGGGGAGAGGAAAGTCAGAACTAACTTGCTTAACCTGTAGCCACTGCAACTTGACATGGGATAGGTGGCAGACTATGGATTGATAAAGAAAACTTCACATTGGTGTTGGATCAAACAGTCAGAATGACTGACACACCAATCTGCACCATTGTGATGGACAGCTCTCTATTGAACCTCTGTAAAACATAGTTACCTTAACATCCCTGTCTGACCCAGACAGATAATTAGATAACAAGTCTTAATCAAACTGTCAGTGGTATTCCAATTAGCAAAAAAAAGTTATGGCTCTGCCATCTCCACATATCAAGCTTATTTCTGATGTATTCATATATTTGTGAACATATACACAGGCCTTTTTCATTTCTCACACATACAGTATGTTTTACTCATATTCTCAACTATCCATCACTTTCAAGCATGTATCTAAATCACGATCACACACTTGGTTTTTCTCTCAACAACCATATCCCAGCACCAGAAAGGCAAACAGCACGAAAATGATTCAAGTGTGAGAAAAGTACCAGTTAAGTGTCAGAATTTAAATGCATCTCAGTTGCAGTCTCGACTTTGCTGCAAATACAACTAATGTGATGAGCTGCAGAAAACAAACACTGGGTATAGTTAAAAGTGTAACCCCAGTCTGCTGAGAACATTACCACATACCACAATCAAACACATCACTGATGCCTAAAACAGTCCACTCCTCTCTATACATCTCTAAACAAACTCCCCCTCTCAATTGTCACCCATTGCTGACAGTCTTATCGAGAAATCATCACAGAGCTGTCACAAATGAGGGGTGTCTCTGTTGAATGATGTTGACATCTTTTTTGAAGGAAAAAAAGAAGAAGAGCAGTCAAGTTGCAGTACAATTGCATTTTGCTTCCAGGAGAATTCTCTTTTGTGTAGTGAAGAGTGCAGCCCAAATTAGGAGTGAAGGCTGGGTGGGGAGTACATCAGCACAGCAGTCTCCATTCTGTGTGCAACTGATCTTTTGCTGAGGGGAATAGAGTGGCTCTACAGTATTTATCATATCACTGTGGAATGAGCTCACTATAACACTCCAGCTGATTAGTATGCACAAGCACTCAGGTATTGAACCTTTATCTGAATGAATCTAAATGAACAAAAGCGCTATGAGTGGATATTCCATCAGACAAATTAGTGGAAGCTCCAAAATGTTGAAGTAAGTGGACTAAATGTGTGATACTGCTGGATTAAAATGATTAATATTTTATACTAAAAGGCATAAATTTACAATTAACTCCAAAAGAAACATCTAATATAAACCACAGTGTTAAATTATATATTTTAAACAAATCAAAGCAAAATGTTTATCCAAGGCTTTTGTATCATACCCTTTTTCTGCATGGTTTTAGTGAGAGTTAGTGAGAGCAAATAATAATACTAATACTAAATACTAATAATAAATGACTATGAATAACTAATAATGAATAAAATCTGTTTGAACTTAATTATAACTAAATAATAAATCAGGAATACTGTTATTATTTGAGTATTATTCAGGGCTCTGATGCATAGATTATTATATGAAGAAAAAGGACAAGGACATATTAATATTAATTAGTTTTTTAATTTCTGCTTTCCTGTGTATATGCACAGGAAAGCAGAAATTAAAAAACTAATTTCAACACACTCATTAAGTGACACTTAACCCTAGGACCACTAGGACTCTTCTTAGATTTGTCTGTTTGTTTGTAAGCTGGCTTGAAGAGCCTTTGTCACAGAGATCACCGAAATCTTAACAGTCTTTCTAGCAAAACTCTGTCCACTGTAGAGACAACCTGCCAGAAGGACAACCATGTTAGCAGCCATCCAGTGGTCAGGCCATCATGATAACATGACTACACAGAGGCATATTAAAGGCTGCTTGAAGTTTGTGCAACACCATTTAAAATACACGAGGAAGAAATTCTCTGGTCTCATGTTTATCTATATCTGGACATTTCCTCATTTTTTAATTTGACAACTCCAATGATGACAATTTCTAAAAATGTAAAGATATATTTGAAAACATTGTTTTCATGTTAAGTCAATTTTTGTTGATTTGTTTGTTTGGTTTGTTGTTGTTTTTGTTGTTTGTGTTATGTCTGATCATATTTGAATATCTTAAAAAATCTGTTGCCCAGAAGTAGTTTGAAAAATGACACAACTGGCACATTGTTTATGGAGACCTTAACCTTGGTCTTTGTGGATGATTTTCTTAGAAATTACCCTTCTATTGTTGATGCCATTTCACCTCTTTTGCTGAAACTTCTGGCAAGCAAAACATCTCACCCAACTACCCAAAGAGTCCTATTCAGAACAGGGACATTTGTTAATTTTGTTTCTACATGCCAAAAACTGTATTCATAGGAAAGAAAACCTGAACAAATATTTCAAAAAAGAAAATCTAAACCTTTTCAACAGCTGGTCTACAGTAATAACTTTGTATTTTATTTTTGTCAAAACCATGTCTATTCATATAACATTAAACTTGTTTTTCTTTTGTATTTTAGGTGTACCAGACCTCTTTCCTTGCATCATACCTGATCTATAACCTTTATACAAGGTGAGAAATTAAGGAACTTAGACCAAACAACACATTCCTTACAGCCCCTGTTTTCTATAAGGTTTACAGATTAAAAACTGACCAACCTAAGTATCACATCATATTCATTATTAAATTGATTTCAACTTGTCTAGAAATGTCTTAGGAGTGCTTTGTTGCGTAATGATTTGTGTGTCCTGTTGTTGTCATGTAACTTCACATCAGAGAGGTTCTAGAGCTGAATCCTCCAGAGGTGTCAAACTCCGTCCTGCAGTTCGCCTCATGGGGTGTTCATGGTCAACAGTTGGTAAGCCATTTGCAGAATCAACTTTAAAGATGATTTCGTCTGAAAATAAAGAAAGGATATCCTTCATTCGTCATTCAGTAACACAGTGGTGTTGTCAAATATTCGAGCATACCAAAGAAGGAACATCAAAAAAGAACAACACAATTGAAAGCATAGCCTTTAACTTTTGTGTCCATCAAGTTTGAAATAGGCAGTTTAATATTTTTAAGTTTGTTTCATTTGGTTGCCGTTACAGTTGTATGTATTGTGGATGTGGATGCCAGAAAAGTGGACTTTTAATCCAGTCTTTAAATGCATTTTCACACTAGAAATTTTTACATCTTGATAGACCTCAATATCAAGGATAACCTGATGAAGGATTTTATTCTTCAGATATCTGATCTTATCAGAAAATTAAGCAGAGAAAACATTAGCGCCAGCCCAGCTGCCAGTCCCTTTAAGATGTCACGTTTCTGCCATAAGTCATCTGAGAAAAAAAATATATATATATATATATTTCCAAATCCATTATTTGGTGATTTTACTAAATTTAACCACTGGGTCAATTAATTTTAGAGAGGAGAAGATATCTTAGGGATGATTTAAACCAGGTAAAAAAAAAAAAAAATCTCCTAAATATTTGCATTATAAGTTGTCAAAGAAACAAGCTAAGCAAACATTAGCGGCACCTTGACCAAAACGCCACTGGCACATGTGCATTGAGCAACTTTGGTGAAACATTCTCAATATGAAGCTGGTTCATTCTGTTTTTTTCTAGGTTTTAATCACCTGCTCTGCTTGTTTGGAGACCAGGAGACCTATGAGGATGATTCGGCTCCTGTTAAAAACCTCCTGAAGGACTATTTTATTTAATCTGCCCTATATTGGCTGATCTCACCAAGGAAAAACAAATTTCCTCTAAAATATGCATCTCCACCTTTACAGAGATGCACAATAAGCAGAGTGCACTCTGGCCCATAAATCTCGTCATCTCAATAAATATTATGGTTTTCCACAGCACTGGTTTAAGCAAGAACATGAGCAATATTCATGTAGGAAGTCATTTAGTGATAAAATCCTGCCTCTGGATGTCTGTTAGCACACATGAATAATAATGCAGGAGAAATGCTACACTCTGATGAAATGTGAATAACAGCAGAAATATAAAATAATACAGTATATTGTCTGAAGGATTTTTTCTCAAGGGATTTCAGAACTCAGTTATCAGTGAATCACTTCACAGTAGTAAATCAGCAGAAAATGTATTAGCAACAATTTTGATCCATATTAATTTAAGAAATGTTTCAAGCGTAAAATGACAAAGATTCGTTTATTATTATTTTATTTTCCAAAATCTGCAATAATTACCTGTATTTTTTTTTTCTTTTGTTTCTTCTGTGGTTTTCAGCAGTTCTAATAGTTCAGGCTGAACAAATTTATCGAGTACATTTTTCTCAATTTTCTGCAATTTCACAGACCGAACAATTCATCCATTAATGAAAAAAAATCAGCAGATTCATCCACATGAATGAAAAATAACTGCAGTTGCAGCCTGAAACTTCTGCAGTTTGGATTTAACCTTGGTTCTTGTCAAATGAAGAAGCCCTGCTGAATGCAGAATTCTGAAAATCAATGTTTAATTTTCTTGTGTAATTTTTTTAATGGATAATTCATTTCATGCTGGGAATCCTCTTTGCTCAGAGCTAAAGTCTGATCAAAGACTGTTTCTGACTGGAAAGGGAAGACAGACATGCTAAACTAAAATGTTATTTTTGAAGCAAAGCCAGCGACAGTCACAATAATCAAGCCGTTGCTGGAAGCCATCTTGTCGGGCAACCAAAGCTCTCTGTGTGAGTAATGCCTTCACCGTGCCGAGTGCTATGCTCTGAATAATCAGTCCATTATTTTCTCCAGTGCAGACAAGGAAAGTAATTAACCATTTGATAGCATATTTATCTCGTTTCCTCAGTATTTATACCTGCCCTGGGTGGAACCTGTTCTCCCAGAGGCCCTGCAGCAGTGTCACTGTTGCTAATGACAAAGACATATTCATTACTCATGAGCGCTCCCTGCACATTTTTTCTGTTGTCACCCTCTGGATATGCTCTTATCATTAAGTGTGATCACATTACCAGGTTTGCTCAGTTTAGTCAATGGAGATGAAAAAGAAAAAAGAAAAAAAATACTTGAAAGAGACCTTTTCTTTATTTCGTAAATAAGACATATACACAGTAGTATTGACATTATCACTATTTTTTCAGTTAAATCATGTGCAATTTTCTTTGCATCCCACAGATATATATATTTGAAAACAACATTTACTACCAAACAGATGTTCAGAGCAGCTCATGGAGACTCACGTCTTCTGGACAGGAGGGGATCATCTTCAATGGCATCTCAGACTGGCTCTATGAAGGTAAGAGAGAGGCAACAGGATCAATGTAGATGTAGAAACTGTATATTTCGTTTTACCAACATAACAAACAAAATGTAGTGTAAATGTTTGCTGCATTAGAGATGAACTAACATGACTAAAATATTTAGTTGAAGAGATAAATAAAAGATATTAATAATAATCATGCAAAGGCAGACAGTGATTATTTTTATTTAGTTTCGTATACTTCCTGCATTTCCTCTCAGGCTGTGCACCTCCGTCAACATCCGTCAACCAATAAGACAAGATGGCCTATGTGTTCTGGGAAGAAAAACTAATAACTCCAATACCAGATTTTATAACTTACTAGTCTTTGACCACCTGTTATTATATAACAGAAATCGGGATTATTATTTCCATATCATCTTCAGATCTCAACTGACCTGTTGACAACTGCTTATTCAAAATCAAAATGTTTCCTTGCTTCCGTCTTAGATCTTTTTCCTTCTATTAATTCTGTCAGATATAAACTGTGAACTGTCAGAATGGTATTACTCGTGACTGGGAAGGTGGTCCATGTACAGCCTGGTCTATATTGTGTTTTACTCTACAGTGACTTTTGTTCAAACTTTGCTCTCCCAGCTCAGATTTTCTGATTTGATATCTTGTGGTTTTCCAGTGGAAGTGTTGCACACTGCTGTGACCCACTGGTGGTCACCTGATGGATCCAGACTGGCCTACCTCACCATCAACGACTCTCTGGTCCCCAACATGCTCCTGCCTCGCTTCACAGGATCTCTCTATCCGAGAGGGAAGGAGTACCCCTACCCAAAGGTGCTTGCAGTCGTCAGCTCAGGCCTTTTATGAAAGACACAAATAATTGAATGTAACTGAAATCTGACTGCTCTTGACATTATTTTGATGACTTACTTCTTGATGACTTACTGAACAACAGCTCTTATAACCTGACATTGCTACAGTCCATGTAGCCCCTTCATGTTACTGAACCTTCATTTATCAAATCTGTGCTATAAATGATGCAGCTTAATGTTCTCTCCTTTAGTTTGTCCATAAAGGTTAGTGAATCCTTTTCTTCTTTAATTCATGTTACCACCGACTTGTTACCTTTGAAGAGGAAAGGTTAAAGATATGTGAAGCTGTAATATGGCTTAGTAACCACATTGGTGTTAACCCATGTGAATGGGAAATGGAATGTGGAATTAGAATCATAACTTAAAGGGTGATCCCATTTGTTGGTTCAGGCCCACAGATGAGGGGATGATAGCGGCTCATAGTAAGACTTCTATAAATAATGAAGCAATGTGGGTCATTATTTGCTGTATACCCGCATGGTGCATAAAAACAGCACACACACACACAGGCACACACTACAGGACTAAATGAAGCAGAGATTTAATTGTCTCCTGTTTTTTGTTCCATACACCACTGTGACAGTCACACTTCTGCTTCAGTCATTTGGGGATAAATTTGTGTGGGTGTCTCCTCAGACAGTTGCGCTTAAGAAAACAACCAATTATTGTTAGAATGGCATTCACGGTGACAAACTGCATTTTACAGTCTGCTGGCACTTTGTATATGCAAATAAATAACAAGACCAGTGCTCTGTGTTAATGGTAAATATGCAGCGCTGTGCAAAGCATTAGGTCTTAGTCTTTCAGACCTCCAAGAACACCTGATGTGATGCTCTGATGTGATGTTTGTCTTGGTGCTGCAGCATAAAATGCAGCAGTGCTGGTGAAGGTGACTATAGATCAGAACATTTTGTCTGACCACACCATCAGAACCACCAACATACCAATAGCTTTCATTAGAAAGTCTCGTTTGAATGACCTTCACGTCTATTTGAGCCTCTCTACCCACCTGTGTACCATGTGTTCTGGATCTGGACACCAAACACCACACATATGGGTAAAGGGATTTCCAAGGTGAGTTGAGGGAAGGTCATCCTGGAGTTTAACTTGGCAGTTTTAAATTCCTGTTGCTAGACTGGATCCTGAAAATGTAGAGTGTAAACTTAGTTTTCACTGCATCGAGAAAAGACATGTGAATCTCATTTGTTTTGGTCCCACCCATTCAGGAACTTGGTAGGTTATAGTACTGATTGGCGACTGGGTAAGAAATCCACAGAACTTAGAATATAGTCTTTTAAAAGACTTTTAGTTTTCTTATAAAATCCAATAAATAACAATTGAAGCAACATTGTTATCTAGAAGACAGGGACAGAAGAATAATCTCTGCTGCGCTTGATGTCTTATGTTGTCCAGATTTCAAAGCCCCTGAAGCCAATTTTTGATAGTGGATTGCATAAGGAAGGCACTGCACATATACAATATATTCTTAGCAGTGGTGCTGTATTATAAAGCCGGAAAACGCAGACTGAGATTAATGACTTACGTCCCATTTGCATAATTATTAGCCAGGTTCAGATGATTTGATCATTCAGAGTGCTTACCTGTCATGAAACATTAAAGGAAAATGCCATCAGCAGAGAAAAACAGAGTAAAAGTGAAGGATCTGGAGAGGATCTTGGATGATAACCAATAAAAATAATCGGGACTAAGTTTAGGATAGGGTCTGTCATCTCTGTGATAGGTCACTGTGTGTCTTCCCTCTTCATTCCCAGAATAATGAGCTCTATTTTTGAGAGAAGCTAAAGCAAAGAAAAATGACTGACTTGCCCCGGGGCCTGCGTAGTGTACAGCAGCACAGTTTGTTCGCTACTCATTTTAAATTTTCATTATATTCTTTGTTAAAGTAATACTGGCATTGTTCAGTGTGACAGCATATAATAATAGAAAACAAGTGCAGCATGTTGCTCGACAATTATTGTTATTGCTGCAGTGCACCATTGATATTACAGAGATTCCATTAGCTCTGTGAATGTAATTATACATTTATGTTGTTTTTTCTATAGATGGGCAAAATCAATCCCACGGTCAGACTCTATGTCGTCGCTCTAGATGGCAGCTCACTAACAACTGAACTGAAGCCTCCTGACAGTTTTGAAAAGAGGTGCATTTTAAGGAGTTTCTTACTAATAATAGTAATTAGAAGAAGAAAAAGACAATCTTATTGTTATTCATTCATGACTTTTCATCTGTGTTTTTGCCAGTGAGTATTATATCACCATGGTTAAATGGGTGACACAGGATCGGCTGAGCGTGCGTTGGGTCAGTCGAGCACAAAACATGTCCATACTCTCACTGTGTGATGTCACCAGCTCCACAGGTGACTGCATCAAGGTGAGAACCTGTTGATAGATGCATTAACCTCCTTAAGTCTCCAATAAATATACATTCACTCAACATTTCATGAACTGACTCGATTTTTCCAACGCAGAAACATGTGATGACATCAGAGAAGTGGCTTGATCGTCAGGTGAGCGTCTCACTCTGGAATGGCTTCATTATCTAACGCTGACAGTTTTCTATAAAAACAGTGAACGAAATAATAGCCTCACATAATGGCCAGAGCCACTAATTCCATAAACACAGGTCCTATTCATCCAGCTGTTGCTCCAGGTCAAACTGAGCCAATACAAATTCCAAAAGCATACAAAAAATGTGTTCCAAACAATCAGGGTCTTTACACAAAAAAAGCACAGATACAGAAAGTATCAACTAGGAAAACTGTCATAAACAATCTGTTGACCTTTTCAGATTAATTGGAAAATATTAGCCAAAAATGCTCCCCATGAGAAATGGTGCACTTCAGGGTTGAAAAGTAGGCATGTCATAGTAAAAACTTATTTAGTAACTTACTTACTTAGTAAAAACTAATTATAACACATTGTTTGTCGTGTTTTCACAGATTGAAGAGCCAGTATTTTCCAAAGACTGCACAACATTCTTCATCACCATGCCCTTCAAAGACAGTGACCATGGGACATTCAACCATATTACCATGATCACCAATCAAGTAAAAAAAATATAAATCTTGCTGCTTTCACTATTCAAATGAAAACTCATACCATTCTATTTAGAAATCTCATCATTTTAAATTATATCTGCATTCCTTTGACAATTCACAGGGCACATAAAGTCATGTTAACATGATGTCTCAGCTCTTATATTGAACACTTTCTTGTGCTTCTCAGGCTGGGGGTCAAGAGGTCAACCTCCGCCACCTGACTTCAGGAAGCTGGGAAGTTTCTCAAATTCTGGCTTATGATGAGACAATCTACTCAGTGTAAGACTCACTTTCCAGACACCACACAGCGTGATATCATAATGTAAAATCAACTATAATAATTTCATACTCTCTGTTTATATTTTCCAGTTATTTCCTAAGTACAGAAGAAGGTTCAACAAGGAGGCATTTGTACAGGTACCATATTGAATTCATGTTAAAGCACCATTATTCAGCAAAGCTGAGTGTGACACTGTAGGAAATAACCTTCTTCACCATCTTTCAAAAAATTGTCTCATTATTTTAATTGTGATTAAAATAAAATTATTAAAATTGATTAAAATTGTCCTAGGGTAACCTTTAAGTGTTGTAATGATACCAAGATCTCAGTTGGTCCCTGTTAAATTCACACGGATGATAAGATGATGATGAAGAAGTCACTTACTGTGCTTGGTCATGAATCAATGCAGCACATAACCACATCATGAAACCACATCAATTTTATTCTTCTTGGCTTAGTAGGGAAAGGGCTACAGAGCTCTGTTAAGCTCTGTTGTGTGTCCGTAGTCTTAGATGGATGTCAAGTTGTGACTAAGCAGGTTTTGTTTCATACAGACTGGCTCAATTTTTCCCCCTTTTATCAGTCATTAAAGCTAAAAAGCTACACAATTAATATTAACATTACTCAGTGTTAACTACTCATTTATAAACATTTAATGCCAGCATTAAAGCAATTGGTTCTTCTAGCGTTACCATAAGTCGTCACCTCTTTCTTATGATGAGTCACTACAGTGTCCAGTCCAGTCCATCTAGGGCGTTGAAGCAAATTGATTAACACTTCTGCTTTTACTTTAGCACACAATTTTAAGTCTTTTGCTTGCTACCAAGAAAAAAAAATTGACTGCATTTCAAATGTTACAAATCCTCTGAAACTGACTTCTGTATCCCGCTGACATCTTTGATGCTCTCCTCGAGCAGGGTCTCCACTGTGGATCCATTTCATAAAGAATGCCTCACCTGCTCCCTGTTCACACCACAGTGCACCTACTACGATGCTGCCCTTAGCCCCAACCACCAACATGTTCTTCTCTTCTGCAGAGGTAGCATCTTATGATCATGAACGATGTCATTTGTTTGACTCTGTGGTTACTATTGCAAGCTCTTTGAGAATTTATTCCCTATCCTGGATATCAAGTGTCAGTTTGCTCCTCTAGCTTGTCAGTACCAGTTGGACATTTGGTTGCAGTAGTTTAACTTTTTGTCTTATTAGTTGAACAAAAAATCCCACAAGCCTAAGAAGCTTTTCTAGTGACACCAGGTACCAAACTAGTAGCAACAATTATGTTATTACTATTTCTATTGACTGTCTAGCTGCAATGTAATTACAATCAAGTCTCACTACTTAACCAGTAAGTTGAAAATACTCTCACTATTTAACTAGTAGCACCTGTGCACATTACTAGTTTCACTAGAGTGCCAGAATATTTATTAGTGTTACTACGAAAGGACAAGTGCTCACTAGTAACACTAATTAAATACACATTTGACCTTACTTGTCAGCTAATGAGGATCAAAATGTTAATTGGCTTATTAATAAGATCCGAAATGTCCACTCGTCACACAAGTGATGGCTCAGATTAGGATAAAATTGAAATAAATCTTAACTGTTTTACTAGTTCGAATCAAAAAGTCACTATTTGTCTGCTTGTTATATTAGAGACACTGGATGTTAATGTGGAAGTGGGAAAGAATAATATATTGAGGCTTCTCATTGGTTATTCAGTTCAATAAACCATGACATCCAATCAAGACTGGTGATTTTGCCACGTTTCATTTGCACAGTTACACTAGTTAAAGTAGCAGGGATATTTCACTAGTCACTAGTCAGAGTCACTAGTTAACTAGCAAGAGCCATAATGTCCTGTGGTTACACTAGTTAGACTCACTAGTTTATTAGTAAGGCCTAAAATTTCCACTAGTTATCTAGTGCCAATGATTTTTTTGTAGTTAACAAGTGGAATACATTTTGCTTTACAAGTCTGACCGTGTTTACTGCTACTTGAATAACCACTTTGATATCAAAAATTTATCTTGATCCTCAGTCTTTGCTGAACTGTGTCATTGCATCAATATGTATTCATTAATGCAAGATAAAACATTAGATAAAAAACTTTAAATAAAATAATCCCTTAGTTAAATAATCCCTGTATTTATCTCTCACAGTCCCTGCTGATTTAATGAGATTTTTTTCAGTAACAATCAGAAAAAATATTGAAACAGTGAGACCGGAGGATTAAATGTGTTTGAATGCGAACGTTTTCCCTACAGGTCCAGGGATACCCCAAACTACTCTGCATACACTTAATGACATGAACAGTAAGTACTCTGGCGCCAGCAAACTCCAACTAATTTACTATTTGCTCTTTCACTCAATTGCATCAGATGTGTTTTTTCATTATGTTTTGGTAAAAGTTAGTGTGAGTCCTGAGTCCTTCAGCATGTCAAAACTGCATTAGCTCACATTCAGAGATTAAGTCACCAAAAATAATTTATAAAAAACACATTTAGTGAAAACAATAGATGTGAAGATGTAATTTAGATTTACATTATTTGCACTCTGAGCAGCGTCAGAAGACTCAGCAGTAAAGGAACCACCAAGATATGCTGATTAACTACTACTACTACTGACCTCATTTTGAAAACATTTCATGGTATCCGGCTACAGTTTCCTTATGGATGTGACTGTTGTATGTTTAATCTAAAGTTTTCTTAGTTTTTTTTTTTTTGTCATCTCACCCACAGAGCACCAGACTCTTACAGCAAACACAGTTTTAAAACATGTTCTGATGAACAGGACGATACCCAAGAGGGAGAGAAGAACTGTACAAATCAACAATGTTGGTATGACACTGCATTCATCTCCAATGTTTGAATCTGGTTTGTGATGATGATTTGTCATTGTGATTCATGACCATCACCTCAACAAATGTACAATGGTACCACAATCTGTAAATGTTAAATAGTAATTTACATTAACATATTAAATACCAAATATTTTGACCAAAAAGGAAAATACATAAATGCGTGTGAATTCAATATTTTTATTTGCTTTGTGTTTAGTGAGAACACCTAAACAATTAGGCCAGACTACTCATTTCAATAACTCACAAGTGTGACTCACATTTAAATAGATAAAAAAACAAAAAAAAACAAACACACTTTGAGGCATTAAGGCCTATTGCCTGTTTGGCCACTCCAGAGAACAGTTGTCTTTTACTTTCTAATTGAGATGTACAATACATTTAAAATGAAAATTTAAGGGAAGCAAAACTGTTCAAAGTAACAAGAAAATCAGTTTGTTGTGTCACCTCCACCACCATTCTGACTGATTATGGCTCTTTTTGTTATGACTGATGAAGCCACAGTGTTGACTTGACTACAATGTGTTGAGCATTGATGCTGTCACTGCTGAGACAGAAATACATGCAGTGAACTGAAGGCTGAGATAAAATCATATGCAGCAGCAGGACAAATAATATGTAAATATCACTGTATTCTATTGTTGACTTGTCTTGCAGCACTTCGTCTAGAGTTAAGTATTCCAGTGAATCTGGACGAAACGCGGGAGTATCCACTCTTACTGGTGCTGTATGTCATCTAATTTTTGATTTCTTATTAAAACTTAATGGTATTACTTTTAACTGAATCATTGTTGACTGGATTTATTCTGCTCTGCTCACAGTGACAACTTCCCTGGTGGTCAAGCGGTGAGCGACCGTTTCTCTCTCAGCTGGGACTCTGTCCTGGTCAGCTCTGACAACGTCATCGTGGCTCGTCTTGACGGCCGAGGCAGCGGCTTCCAGGGTCAGAGCATCTTGCACGAGCTCCACCAGAAACTGGGGACTATTGATGTTCAGGACCAGATTGCAGCCCTGGAGTAAGTATCTGAAAATGATGCAGTAGATTCTAAGAGATCATGTAAAACTGTACCTAAACAGCATGTCAGTTTTGCCAAATACCAATGCAGATATGTCTGAATACCTTTATTTTCTTTCTTTTGTCCTTTTCTTAATCTAGGAGTGTATTTGCAGTATTCTCTTATGGCTATCCACTATTGACATTTTAATCACTTTTAATCACTGTTACTATTCGCTCTGGCAACTAAGTCAGACTGACCTAACAATAATGAGACTACAATACTGCAACACACTTTTCCAAGGTTTTATTTTGTTGCCAGGATTAGAGCAGGATAGTGCTGCAACAAAAAAATACAAATTTGGCAGAGTTCATTATAAAGATTATATTATTATATTATAATTTCTTCTAAACAAGATTAGAAGTTGTATTATTAGCCAAAGTTAGGGGAAAGTTCCTACATGTTAATGTAAAACAACTGGAAAACAACTGAGCGCACTCAGTATACTTAAACCAACAGTAACAGACCATTACTTTGACATTTTTTGGGTTAGCTTGTTTGCTTGTCCTAGCAGGGATTTAGACTGAGAACAGGGCATATGTTGGTGAAATTGGTTAAGAAAAAGAAATATAAATTGATGCATCAGGATGTTGTACACCGGTATGTATTATATTGGCTGGAGTGCCCTGCGTTTGGCTTCAATCTCACGATGACAGAAGTAACAAATCACTCTTTTTTAGGCACCTGATCAGGCTTCCCTACATTGATGGTAACAAAGTCGCAGTTTATGGGAAGGTAACTTGCAGGAGAGTCTGTATCTTATAAATAAATAAGAACATAAATGTTAAATGTTTCTTAAGCAGTGTATATTTAAAAGCATTAATGTTCTTCTTTTCCAGGCATACGGAGGCTTCCTGTCTTCACTCCTGCTTCTTTCCCACAGCTCGATGTTCAAGTGTGGCATTGCTGTGGCTCCAGTAACAAACTGGAGACTCTATGGTGAGACACACAAGAATCATATAAAAAAAAAAAATTGATCCTTAAAGACAAGAAGGCAGGTAAACGTAGTGTACTAACATTAATCACCCATGGCATTCACTATTCGTTAAAGGATAATAGTGAAAAGCATAGGAAGCGTTTTCATGGAGAAATGTGAATTAAACTAGTGATGCTGTTCCTACTAACAATATCCTCCCGTTAACAGTTTTATTTCTATCTCTACAAAGGATCGGCCTTCACTGAGAAATACTTCGGCTCTCCAGTGAACAAGGATCACAAATACCAAGTATGCCGGAATGTCAGGGATGTTTCTGAAGGTTTTTTCAACTCATTTGGAATGAAAACTGAATTTTTCACATGGAGCAAAAGGCTAAAATATATGCTCACTCACTCAGTGTTTGAAACTCCACCAGCCTGTTCTCCTGACATTACATACTATTACAGACAATGCAAACTAGACTTGCGTTCAGCATTTTGTTATGGTAGTAAACACAAATACAACATCTAGCACAAGGCACAGATCTGGAGTCTGAACTTTGTGTGTGTGTTTCCAAACACATCTGTTATTCATTCATTCAAGCCAGTGGCAGCATGTGCTGACAGCCTTAGCTGAAATCTTATTTTGGAGAGAGCTGTAAGACTGAGAGTCCAGTCTTACTGTTCCTCTCAGTAATTCTGCTTTTATTTTACACCACATTGATCTTAACACAAAATAACTGTTACATGAAGTTGCTTGCTGTTGTATAATAAAGTAACAGTATGTCACAGTGTTTATGATGAAACTAATGTGATACAGCAGATGCATTTCAATTTTGAGATGAAAGTAACATATGTTCAGCTCATACATCAACATGGTTGCATTCCATGCAGCATCAAGGCCTTAGCTGTGTGCACTTGTTAGTTTTTACTCACCTGAATTATTTAGACCCAAGAGCAAACACAGACACTTAAAACAAATTGGACAATGTTGAAACTAGTAAAAAAAAAAAAAAAGCATCAGTGTTACTAGTTAACTAGTGGATTTGATCTGTGAGCAGAGAAAGGACAGTATGGCAGAGAATGGATGAGATGACAGTGAGAATGACAACAGGTGAAACCTGGTGGAGCTTGCAAACTGGAGCATGATACAGGGTGGTTGAACACAGGAAGACAGGCACAAAGTAAAAACATGTAAAAAAAAACACAACTGAGTGGCTGAGACAGATACTACTACATAGGAATGGAAGTGAAGCTGCTGTTTAAATACAACAAGTGATGGACAGAGTCTCCCATGTAGACTCAGACAGGATTAGACACAGAACTAGACCTGCTACTGGAACTCAGCCATTGTTTTTAATTACATTTGTGCCCTTTCTGTTGTTTTGACAAGTCACAGTGTCGACTGCAGAAAAGGCATTGGACACATTCATTATGGAACAGGATTACAAAGACTGACTGATTTAGCTTCTTCTACATAGCAATGTCATGTCAAACTGGTGCAATGGCACCAATAAAGATGATAGCCACAACACAAACCTACAGAGACACCTGCACCTGTGAGTATTTAGTTTGTAACCAGAGTAGAACCAAAATCCAAGACAGATACATACAATCCACCTTGCACTGCCTCCTCTTAACATTTGTACTTGATTGCACCTTTTCTCTCACCTTGGTGCTGTTCTGCACTTGTGGCAAAATACTACAGAAACAGGAGAAGCTCATTATAACATGAAGAAAACACAGTGATATGTGATTTCACTCTCATTCTTTGCTACTCTTTGTTTGTACCTGTTTACTTCTGTCATCCCAAAGATTTGTTCATTCAACTGCAAGTGACAACTGAAAGAGTCACTGAAATTAACTAGACTTCTTGTTAATTAGCTTTAATTCAGATATTGTTCAGACAATATTAAAGTGGTTGTTGTTTCTATGTCTGAATGCATACATTTACTGTTTCCTATGTGACAGATTTCCACTCTGCTTAATAACATCACGGTGCTGAGTCCACTGGAATTTCTTATTATCCACAGCACAGCAGATGGTGAGTGAAGGTACAGGTATAAAAGCAGAAATGTAGCGTTATTGAGTTTACTGGCAATATAAGTATTAACAACTCAGAAATCTTACTCTGATATGTAATTTTTGCCTGTAAAAACAACGTATTGTTTCCATTTCTTACATTATTACTACTTCCATTATCCAGTTTTGACACTTTGTCAAGTAACTTGTTTTTCTCTGGACTTTAACAATGACTGGGCATTAATTCCCAGCTGTGGAAGAAGAATAGACTGAGAATCTGTTGTATTGGGTCGTGTTAAATCCATTTTAATTATCTCTTCTTTTTCAGCCACCGTTCATTTCCAACATTCTGCTGAGCTGGTCAAACTGCTGTCTGCCTCAAATGTTAACTACACTCTGCAGGTGACTGCTGCCATTTTTTTTCCTCATTGCCAGTCACTTCAGTTTCATATCACTTATTGGTTCTGGTCACACTTGTGCCCCATTGTACATGTGAACACAACCAGCTGTGAAGCCAAGATGTACTACTTTGCTTTTACAGATGTGTTGGCCTCATTCTCAGAGTATATCTTACCAGTGAGATCGTTTCTAAATGGGACCATAAGTTCCTCATAAGACTGTTTTTAAAAAAAAACTGCTGACAGCAACATTAAGTAACTGAGAACACCTGAGCTGAGCAAAGGGCCACATTGACCCTGTTCCTGTAGATGACTTCATGTCCACGAAAGAGCTGACTCAGTGGTCCACAGTGATTGGCTGCTAGCCAGGAGACAAGCTGCTGCCAGTAGCTGGCAGCTTCATATGGGATGGACTGTTGAAAGTTTATGGGGGGATTGGAAACTCAAAACAATGGGATTCTTGAATCTCATATGGATTTCCACAGCTGCCACACAACCTCCAAATCTGTTACTGTATTTGTTCAGTTTGTTGATAAACTGCCTGTCAAGTACTCGACTGCAATCAAATTACCTTTACACATATGTCAATACCCTTTTCAAAGCTCATTACCAAGGTACATGACCTTCTCACTGTCTCAGGATTTCTCTGAACTTGTACTGATGTAAGAGCTGGTTTTGGTGCTAAATGTTTTATTAATTTTTCTTTAAGGTTCAGAGTCTTTACGCTTTTTGATTTTGGAGAATATAATCTTCATAATTATGTTGTCATTAGTGTTTAATAACTTGAAAGTAAGAATCATTGTATTCTTATAACATTAGTATGAGTTTTATATCAACATCAGCATTCTTCCAGTTGACAAACCAAATACAGGCTCTATGGAAGATCTGTCAAGTTTTTGAATATGACCTCATGGCCACCATTCTCATAGATGCTTGTGAGAGAAGTCTGAAGCTTGAGATTTTTGATTGCAATATGCAACCTCACCATCAGATGCTTCTAAACTCTAAAGACACAAGTGATCCTGCAGACTCAGACTCTGAGATGTATTCCTGTCAGATCAGTAAGGACTCAGGTTTGTTCCAGTGTCAAATAATCATATTCCTAAAGTTGTTCTTACAGACTTCCTGAGGTCTTTATGCTTGATTTTCCCAGACTGTGTGCAGAAAAAATGACGGTAGTGTAACAACGAACAAATGAGCATTAATGATTTAAAAATGTACTCTGTATAGTTTGTAAGAACCTGGAACATGCTGATATCAAGCAGCAGCTCCCTCCAACTTCTTGGCTGTAAAGGAAGTAAATTACATAAAGTCCAAATTTTGCTTCAGGAAACCGTATGTTTTGTCATGACCAATGTAATGTAATATCGAGCTATGTACTGAGCCATTCTTATATCTACCATTTTGCCTTCACTGTCTTTCACACTCAATCTTTTACCAGATGATGCCATTGTATTTGTCCCACAATAACAGCATTGAGATACAGCATCAGAACCTTTATAAGATATAGTGGGATTCTTACATACACTGAGCCCTTATTTTTCTTATCTTAACCAATTAGGAACTAATGTGACAAATTTTGTGAACCTATTTTTGTAACTGTCTAAAACCAACACCACTAATCCTACTCTGGTTTATCTCATTCCTGTGTGCACAGAGCACCATTGTTTAAAATCTATTAAGACATGTCAATGAGTTGCACTGGACACCAAATCACCATCATACATGTCCTTCAAGATTTATGTTTTTCACACTAACAAACTTCAGGACTCAGTGTTATACTTTGAACAACATGTCAGAAAATATTGAGATAGACTTTTGGACTATTATAGTGGCTTTAGGTCTTGTCAACACACATAAACATAAAATATCACCGTTCATATATTTATAGATTTTATTTTGTACCTGTGACACCAAAGTCTTTCAATGTGGCAATGTTTGTGTTTGACTTTCAGAAGAAAATTACTTATAAATTATTACAAAATAAATAAATTAATAAAAAAGGTCAAATAAATTTTAATTCAAACTTTTTTGTTTCCCATTTTTTTTTTCTTGCTGCCTAGATTTTCCCCGATGAAGGACACAACATTGCTTCTTCGAGGAGCCGACACTACATGCTGAACTCAGTGCTCACTTTCTTCAGGCGCTGCTTGCAGGAGGATGATGTTTTCGCCCCGCTGACGTCTAAAGAAGAAGATGACTAGAAGAAAGCTGCTGCAGCAAGATTATTTGTGAGGAGTGAAGCAACTGCTGAACTGCTTAGATGAGCCAACACAGAGAGGGTTTTCTGAAGAACTGCTACCTGCATTGTGAGTGCGTTAGTGAAAACCTACAGATCTAAGTGAAGATGAAGGGAAGCCACGTTATGTTTGCGTGGAATAACTAGTCAGCATTGTTATTCCAGGGTATTGATGATTATGTCATTAATAGAGACTGTAGTATTGTTGCTGTAAAGTAATGCTTTGTATTATAATTATTGTTTGTAATATTTGTACCATGTACTCTACATATGTCAGGGTATCAAAGAAGAAAGAAATTTGTATTTTTCCATTTTAGAGTTTAGTTTTGCTGTGATCTACTGTGACTGAGTGTTTCTATGTACTGCAAACCAAACGTCTGGAGATGATACAATACAACAGTTTTTGCAGGTGCCTTTACTACATTACTACATCACTATCATCATTAATAACTTATTATTACGCCTAATAAGATAATGAAGATTGATTATTGTCAGCCCTAAGGATCACTACAGCATCTGCATCTTCTGTAGTGGTCCACTGGATCCTCATTTTTTCTGCTAAAGGAAACAGAAATTACCATCTGGTAATTTTAATCATATTGTGAAGAACATTTGTGGTTTTATCCACAGACTTGATACATGTCTTCAGCAGAGATGGGTGATTTTGACCTGCAGTGGTTGGTGATTTCAGTTCTCTCTGGAGCTCAGACTAACAGGTTGTTTTCCTGTGAATTTGCCAACCCCCACCCATCCACCTTCCCCTTTATAGCCTGTGTTGCTTCCATATTTGGCACTATTAAAACAACTCCAAATTAGCTCATAGTAGTTGTTATTTGCAACAACTGTCTCTGGTTTTAGAAATTATGACCCTGAAAAAAACTTTCAAAAAATGAAAGGATTCTCAGGCAAATTATGAAGCATCTTTTTTCTCTGATTTCTAAGTGGATCACAGACATTGTTGTGAGGTAGTGATTGGATTCTTGAGAAGTGCGAAGTACAATAAATGATATAAATATTTGTTACATGTTGAATTTTGTCTCAGATTCACTATTTCTTTGCCTCCTGTCTCTCCCTCTGTGTCTCCACCAGTGCCCCCTCTGGGGTGGTTTTGTTACTTCATATTTATATGTTTTTTGTGTTATTATAGACGATACCTGTACATTTTGTGATGGTTAGGATGTCATCCAAGAATGATGGTTTTGATTACTGAGGCACCCGGTGATATATTTCATTCCCCTACCTCTCCCTTGTAAGGACTCATTTGAGCTATTTGGCCTACATGTATATTCAAATAAGTATAAACATGCTCTGGGTACGGCAGATTGTTGGATTTTATAAGGTTTAAGAGGATTGCTTTCACATGATAATATCAGGTAACTTTTCAGTAATACTTGTGATGGTATCTATTACATTTCATGTTTTTCCACCAAAAGATGAATGCATTTTTAGCAGTAACATATGTTCTGAGTGTTTATGATCAGCTAGGTTTAGAGTACATGTTGATTTCCCAAAATGTGAAAAGTGTTTCAAATGGAGATGAAAAATGAAGGAGTATGACTTGTATAAATTGTGTTAATATTTGTCTCTGATGTCCAGTGGTTCATAACCAGATACCTATAAACTGTGTATCATCATATACCTTCCTTAAATAGTGGCAAACTGATCCCAGATCATTCTCTGACCCTGATCCTGTGTTTCTTACATTGCTGCACCTGTTGATTCTGTCAGACTGCATGACATTTGAACAGATATACAAACATTTATAAGCTGAAATAAACAGTGAACCAAACTGGATTGCACTGGGCTCTTATCTGTGTATAATGCTGCTTGCTTATGTGGTTAGATGATGAAATGAAAAAAATGAAGAATTCACATAGAGCCATATCTGACAGAACAAACCTATCTTCAGTTTAAGTGTTGAAGCTGCACCACTGACAAGGCTTAGGTCCCATTCAGACTGTCAGTCCAAATGTAGTTTCCAGCGCATATCCAAATTGATTTTTAAAAGACTACCCATCAAAAAATAAATCCATATTTATCCAGATGCACATAAAATGAGATTTTTGCAAGTCAGGTCCAAACTGCATTAAGATATAATTTAGGATGTGATTTCAGATTTCTATAAATGCATGTGAAATCGGATTTCAAAAATAGTTTTTGAGTTACTTACAATGCAACAGTAGCTACTTGTGTTATGCAGATAAGTTGGTGAAAACACAAAATCTGATCTGATCCTTTGCACATAACAGAGCAGGCATTCTGTTCGAAAGCTCTGATTTGATTTTTGGAAAAAAAGTGATTTGACTGAAGTCTGAACAAACCCTCAGAGGCAACAGAGGCAAAGGTTACCATACAGTTTTCACATCAAAGATATAAACCACTGAAGCTGTTTTGGTCAAATGCTAATATCATTGCCATGGTCATAAATAGACAACTGAAGTTAGTTGGCGCTAAGTCAAGGCGCTGTGAGCATTATACTGGATGTTTGAAAAAATATAAACTAAAGCCAATCATCCTTATGTCCACATGGAAAGTTTGTGTTAAGTATGAAGAAGAAGAAAGATTCTCTCTGGGTGTTACTGAGATATTGCTCTCATATCAAACAAACAAACAATGAAACAGAATAAGTAAAAATATTCAGCTGTCGTTGGAATGAATCTTCAGTAAATGTTCATGTCTCTCCCTCCTCCTCCTCCATTAACTCCTGTCTCTGCTTCCACGAGTCTGCCACTACCATAAATTATGTGCTTCCTGAGTTTGGAGGTTGTCCTTGAAGACAGTTCTGCAATGAATGAAGGTTATTTTAATACAAGAAAGAGAAGGATGACCTTGAACTATTCATTTCAGTGTGACTTTGTATCTATCCTGCTGGCATGTGCCAGTGTTGCTAAAAGCTCATGTACTGTATCAAAAACATCATTACCTCAATGACCACTGCTATTAGTTGTTGATATTCTCCTTATAACAGGAAATTAAAAGGAACTTTTCAACAGAGCAGTTTTGATCACATCAAATAATTCCTAAAATAACATGAGACTCTGTCTCATCAGGTATTTGCTTCATTAGCACCTGGCAAAAGGAGAATATCTTTAAACCAACAGTAACATGTCTATGTGAACAGATCAAACAGACTTTTCTTTTTGTAATCATTGTTTTTGCCGTAACAAACCGTAAATATACCATATTTTAGAGGACGCGTGGTACTATGGTTGTCCTTCTTCTCCTGGTAGTATATAATATAGTACGATCCTCTGCATCACATTTTAGTCCTCATGACAATATTGGATATACCACTCTGCTATGCCATTATGTATTATGCCCCAGTTTTGTTTATGGCCTGTGCTATTTCACTCTCTTTTGTCCCACTTCTGTTCCTATCTCAGATTCTTGTATCCAAGTTGTTGTGTTCCAAAATGCTTTTGCATACATTTAGGTGGCACACACAGCCAAGCTTTTCTGTGTACTGTATCCATTAGATTAGTTTTACCTCTACTTTAATATTTCACTCTTCTTAAAACTATTCTAAGAATTGACATGGAATAATTTAATATATTAAGAGGATAAGAGGTTTTTGTGTCTATGACTTCAGGTCCTGTAGAATTAAGAGTTTTTGTCTCTTTAATGTGACTTCTATAATTAAAATAAATAAATAACTAAACTAATGAAATATTAAACTGAAGTGTTCAGATGATTGGATTATCCATCCTCTCAGACAATCCTTTATACACCAGCATAAATCATTGTTTTTCATAGTTTTTTTTTATTTATAATCATCACTAGAGGACAATCACAATAATCCCAAACCTCAACCCTGCCCTGTCCCTTTTAAAACAGCAAAAAGAACCAGAAGAAGCTTTACAAAATCCATTCTAAGAAGAAAATCAACAGCTGAAAGGAAAACGGGAAAAACAGAAAAAGTACAAGACATCAAGGTCAAATCAATCCATCCCCATAGACTAAACTTTCTATGAGATCTGACATCTCAAAAATATATTTATGTACACACTCTGCTGTATTGTACTGTACAAAATGTGGCAACACTTGACACATTCCCTGTAGACATGCAAACACCTTACTAACACTGTAAAATTGTCCATCTTAGTACACCCATTTATTTCCACTATTATTTTTTTTCTTGTGATAAGTGTGTTCAAAAATAGGGACAATGTCTCTTGAACTTGATGATGACTCTTAAATCTGGTGGACACTTGATTTAAAGTGGCAGCCTCAAAGATTTCAGTCTGGATGACTGGATGATGCCTGGAGCTACTGGTGGTGACAGCACATGTGGTTTCATACTGCAGGAACAGGAAAACAAACTGCTGTCATTTTAATAGAAAAGTCAGGTGATAATTGTCCCTTTTTTATCATTCTGCGAGCAGCAGTGATCAGTTCATGCTGCAAAGTGTGTGAGTCTACAAACTGCAGAAGACAGTGAAAGGCCGAGAAGCTGGAGGAGATCTACCTGTCGCCTTCAGCTCCTCATCTAACAGCCCTTCACTGTGGCTGCTGCTGATTGTCCCATTGCTACCTGCAACATGTCAAACTGATCCACTATCAGTTAGTCCAGTAAATGACCACTGTCTTTTTGAAGAATGACAGCAGTGAGTGCTAAGCTCACAGACAAAGATATTGCATTACCTGTGAAAACTTCATAATAAAATCAGACTGTTGGTTTGTCAGGTAAAACCTATCTATTTGAAGATGCAGCACTGGGAAATATTTGGTTTGCATCAGCACCTTAATACAGTTTTTCTCCACAGAAACCCAGTTTATAAAACTGCAAATCCAAAAACTGCAATGAATTTATCGGTGAGCCATAGATTCACCACAGTCACCATAGATTAATTTACCAGAGTTAATACAAATCTTCGCAAGTGCCACTTTACAGATGTGTTCAGACTCAATGCCAAATAAATTTTTCACGTTTTTAAATAAAATACATCTAATTAAGAGAAAATTTTGCTCAGCGCTACTTATTTGTCCTGAGCTTCTCTTGATGTCAGAGAGAATTAGAAATAGAGGATGAGCCTACGGTGCCTGTCTGTGTATGTTCTAACATCTGTACTTTATAGAGACAGGACATAAAACGGGAGGGTTTGGAGAAAGGTCAGACAAGCAGTAGATAATTACCAGGTAAGTTGTGAACATATGAATCTGTTACGGGATTTAAAGTTTTGGTTGTGGTTATGGTTAGCACAGTTGGCTGTCAGGAAGGAGAACTCCTATTGACTGTTAATTCATGGAATACTGTTCAGTGAAACAGTCCAGTGGCCAAACTTGTGCAAGTAACGTGAGGTGATTCTTGTTTGGTCTGAACACATCGTAATAAAGGTAGGTTAAGGTATTTTAAGATGGAGAACTTTTGCAGTGTGGTCTAACACTGAAATAACAGTGTGGCCAATATCCATTACTTTCATAAAGAATTCATAACTTATTCATGACCAAACAACGGACATAGTGTTGTATCTGTTTCCAATACTATACTTACTGTGATGCTGTGTCTCAAGGACCTGAGTTGACGTAGGTTAACATGACACTGCTAATGGACGTGTACTAATGCCAGCAAGTAATATTACAGTATGTTGAACCTCATAAGGCATTGTACATGTCTACACAAAGACCCCTGTAAAGTGTGAACTATAAAGACTGTTTTTGTTTAGGGTGGGCGATGACAGAGGGCTTCAGCAGGAAATTGCACTTATTCAGGATCAGCTCGGTTGTGGTGAACTTGTGTGGACTAAACATTTTCATAGGTGACTGGAGCATTTCCTTGTGCAACAATACAACAACCAAAGGAGAGGTGAGATCAGTGAGATCAGATCTGTGTTCTTCTCTTCCCAAGTGTTACCACACAGTAGACTAACATGGCAAAATGAGTGAAGCTGAGAAGGGGAGAAAAAAAGAACCATGCACTTGGTTAAGTGTGGATGACTACAGCCCAGAGAGCTGGCACAAGATGGAGGCAGTCTTCTATGTGCTTTGCCGAGAAACAGTGCGTCCAAAAACTGAAATGACTTTATGTTAGAGGGCTGTTCCTGCCTCAATTCCCAGCAAAGTGTCACTGTTGTGTCCTTCATTTATCTTTTCAACACATTTATACACAGTCTCACAATGGAGTGCTCTCTCTCTCTCACACACACACACACTCACACACACACACAAACACACAAGTACTCAAGAGCATTAGAAGCTCTAACCCAGTGTCCATGTCTGGCTAAACACTTGGTCCAAATGCGAAAGGCCTTGACGGATTTTAGCAAAATTCTTTTAAGCTCTGCCAAAGGTCTAACCCTCAAAGCCTCCCGCCTACTCCTCCTCCTCCTCTTCCTCGTCTGGAAGAGGTAATAACTCCTCCTTCAGACACTCCCTGTAGAAGCTGGTCAGTGAGGCATAGAGGTGCTGGAGACTCTGCTGAGACAGGAAATGGCCCTCGTCTGGGTAGATCTAGTGTGAAATAGTGGACAAATGTTGGTATACAGGGTTGGTAAAACTATTACAGGACTTAAGCATGAATAAAACTGAAAAACGCTGTTTTCATATTCATAATTTCATTTTAATATACATAATAACAACTTTGTAAGGTGATGATCTGTCAGTGACTATAAGCTGCTGCGTCCAAAAACCTGAAAATATTATGAGTATACATAGAGTTTAATATTCTATATATAATCCATTCCTCCATTAGCTATTGTGCTTGAGTGCTATCACAACACATATAGACAAACAAGACAAACAAAAGATTCACACTCATAATGACACCTACAGGCAATTTAGAGTCACCAGTTAACCTGCATATCTTTGGACTGTGGGAGGACTAACCATGCTCCTCTAGAGACTGAGTCCTACATAATTTGAATTTCCCATGATGTTCAGTGTTGTGTTCTAAAAGCCAGTGGGCACCCTATCAGCAGTGATAAAGCATTTATGATGATTTAATACATTTTGCATTCTAAATGCATTATTTACACCATTTTGTATGCACTGTGGCATTATACAAAATGTGCATTTGCATCAATGTTTTTACAAATACTGCATAAAGATTTGCCTGAGTGTTGTTGTTGTGTCTGCGATACACACCTGCATTGAGTAGTTTGCTCCAACTTTCACAAGGTTCTTGACGAGCTCAGCACTATGCTGAAAGTGGATGTTGGCTGGGAATAAAGAAACACAACATGTCAGCAAGATTCAGCCTGAATCCTAACTGGGGAAAAAAGAAAAAGACAATCAGATTGTGGCAGGATGGAAAGACCTCAACAAATTCGACATGCATGGTTCATCAGCGAACATTTTCCTCTGAAAATCTCAGCGTCAATTTACATAACCCACGTTTACTTTCATCTTTTCATTAAAAGCCATTTGCTTCATTACCTTCCAGGAACGTGTGCTTCTTTTGTGCTCAGCAGTGATGCACACAGATACTGTATTTTCATTGTATCAAAATTTATTTTCCCTTACCATCTGCTGTGCCGTGCACAAGCATCAGTGTTTGCTCCCTCAGTGCTTGAATGTTCTGCAGAACACTGGAAAACTAGGAGGAAATCAGAAAAAGCAAGATATTGATAATTATAACTGGTACTGAGGAAATCAACACCACAAATTGAAGTGTAATTAAATGAACACTGTCATACTTTAATATTAGAGTCTGACTGTATGCATGCAAAGACACATAAGCATTTAATCTCACTGGTGATTTTCAAGTGATAAAGAATGTGTGTTTGGAAGATCCTTTCACAAAGATGTAAAATCCAGTCTGCAGAGATACAGTATATTCAGAGCAGTGAATTACTTGTTCAGGAGATTTGTTGCTTGGTTGCAAAAACCAGTTTTGTTCTTTCTCAGTGGCTTTTTCACTTCACTGTGGAAAACAGCTCTGATAGCTGCATATCTTGTCTGAGCGGGAGGCCTGAGAGAGCCAGACTACCCTCTTTGCTGTAGCTCATAAAAAAAAAAAACTTCCAGTATGTGATGTGACACAGCGGCACATACAGGTACCAAAGAGAAGATGAGTGACAAAATCCTACAGAGCATGAAAAAAAAAACACAAGACAAGGCAAAGCACCGCTGCCTCTGACTTTGATAGCAGTGATGTTCGGTGACTATGGGAGCTTAACTGTAGGTGTGTCAGGGATGTTAGGTTTTCAAAGATCAACGGCAAAACAACCGCGGGGAGGCGGTTAACACGTACCTGATATCTGTTGTCATCCCGTAACGGCATGCCGAGGTATCTCTCAGAGAAGGCTGATGCTGTGCAAATGAGAAGTGATACATTCTTAAGAGCGCTGACAGTAGATGGTGCTTCAGCTGCAGCTAAGTACCTAAACAAAGTGGAAGCCCTGTCATCTCGAGCCGAAATGAAGTGCTTTCAGCAAAGAGTGAATAACACTTCGTGTAGGTGAAAGAGTCCCCTGTGTCATCCTGAGATTGCAAAGAATGTTCTTGGCTCTGGTCTGAAGATATATGGGTTTGTATCACTAAAAGCTTGAGGTACCTCACATTCAACCCTTTCTACACATGTAAACAGATTATTTACAGGCAAGCATCCATCCCCTCATACCCCAACAGAAGGTGAAGAAGAAGATGATGTTTGAGCTTTATTTGATATAAGATCTGAATAAAAACTCATCAGGGTTTATGTAGGGATATTGCGCTCACCGTAGAGTTTCCAGTCTGTAACTGGCGACATCGCACACGCACATTTGAAGAGGCTGTCAGTAGACTTGAGCATCATTAATGTTAGGTAGGCTCCATAACCCTGAGCAAACAAACATAAATAACATAACAATATCTTAGTTCAAATTGCTAGAACATTAAATTAATTGGCCAGAGTCACTCATTTTAAAGCATGTCTTTTAAAACTCATTAAAACGGAGAGCATTGTCTCACCTTTCCAAACACTGCTATCCGTGTCCGATCAATGTAAGGAAATTTCATCATGTATCTGAAAAAAAAAGAAACAGAACAGATATATATGAGATATATAGTGTTATTTCTTACAGCAGATATAATTGTTAAAATGTCTCACTCCATTCAAACCAAGAGAACACTTCCACAGACATCAAGAGAACTCAGTGCCATCAAAAACACTAAACAGAGTTATATGGTAAAAACAAAAAAAAAAAATAAAAAATATATGTACAACAACATTAACACCTGAAATTAAAGTCAAAAAAATGCCAAAGCCAGGGACGCCGCTGGGGGTGGGGGGATGGGTGGGGGTGGTTTGGAGGTAGGACAATTCCAAGGGCCCTTGACTGATAGGGGCCCAAAAACAATATTAGAATATTATATCAACATATGTCATATCCTTACATGGGGCCCAGAATTCCTGGCAGGACCCCTGGCCAGAAACGTTACATTTAGAAAGTTAGGATAAAAATCTTTAACCAACATATCCATCTTACGAACAATATATTGTACGGTCAAAACGTGCGGCATTCTTGAGTCTTTGGAAACTACAGCTGACAAAACGATCTCAGGTAACTGTTCTGGAGGTTTCTATCCATAACACATGATCTATTTTCGATATTGTCTATTGTCGATAAGTCTTTTTCAGTGCTATATTGGTCCTTACCTAGCACTTTTTGAAACAAACATGAGAAAAAAAGGGTTTTGTTGCTGCAAGTATGGAGGATTCACATGACAAGGATAATTTGACTACTGATGCTACTTCTTCTAGGTAAACAGACACCATGGTTACTCACTGTCGCAAGGCGAGTAGTTTAGGAAGTTAGCATGATAATTTCAGTAGGAGAAAAGAGGTGATGGAAATAGATGGAAACAATAAAGTGATGCTGAGTTTCTGCTGAAAATTTAAAACTAAAACATTAGAACATGCCTGTCTCTTATTCTGGGATTTTTAAACAAATTTGTCATATAAGAATTCAAGTTTGTAAAAAACAAACAAACTATGAAATAAATGTATCAGCATACTCTACTGCTGCAATCTGGTCCTGAACATCAACAGTTCCCAGCCTTTGGTGGATCTCATGCAGGATCCTCTGACCCTGGAAGCCACTGCCGCGGCCGTCCAGTCGAGCCACAATGATGTTGTCAGAACTGACCAGGACTGAGTCCCAGTTCAGAGAGAAGCGGTCACTCACAGCCTGAGCACCGGGTGCAGTGTCACTGAACACAGCACAAGACATATGAACATAAGACGAAGGCTCACAAGTAAAACATCAGTAAAAATACACCTTGGTTCTCAATACTTTCTTCCTTCACTTTTCCCTGGCACATTGACAAATATATATCTAAAAATAGACTCAGTCATTTCCTGTATCAGCTGGAACGTGTGTTCCAGCTGAAACACTCAGTGTTTTATTGGATGTTTTTGAGTTGTGTGGCACAGAGGAATGATAAATCAAGTTTTGGATAGATAGACAAGGCCTGTTTGTGGGCTTGCTGCTGGTTTTGGTCTCTTCACTAGTTGTTTTGATTCAGTCACTAACCTCACCCTTTTAATATCTGAGGCATGTCACCACTGATTCCCGAGAAGGTGTCACAGAGGTATCACGTGACTGACTTTACATGGCCCTGGTTACTCTGTATGCTAATGTTGCTGCTGTCAAGGTGTCAGAGATCTGATTACTCCTACATTAAATATGCATACATTTCTGTCTTCTACTGCAGCTTGGACCAAACCACTGACCATGGTTTGTATGAGATACTATATAGAATTCAATGTCAAAGCTAAAGCATAATTCATCAGACTGAATTTCTCATATATTCTGCAGTGTCTCGCATAAACATACACTAGCAACAGTAGTCCATAGTGACGGGAATCAGAGAAGTCTGGTGGGTAGGAGATCTTCAAAGGTAAATCTGTAAATAGAAAAGAAAGAATAGCTGATGTACCAATAACCACCCATTTATCTGTGACTCACAGAAACTAGAGAAGAAACCAAGAGAAGAAATATTTCATTCTCACCAAAATGTTCCATTGAAACTGTTCTGAAGTCAGTCAGTTGGATCCTTTTGTACTTCAAGGCTGCCTTCAGCAAAGAGTTGTTCTCAAGAATGTAGTAATCTGTGAAAACCAGGGCAACTTTTAAAAGCTGCCTACAAACGACTCATCACAACATGAGGATTTGCCTCATGTTGTCGAGCCAATGATTCGATGAGACGATATGGAAAGTGCGGAAAGACAGATCTGAGTGTTGTGTGTCATTTCTGACATGGTTTCATTTTGTGGGAAGTTTAAAGGGTTCAGAGAGTTGAACACATCCCCACACCTCATCTCTCTGAGGTTTAACTGTTGAATACATGAGGTGAAATATTCAGCCAAAAACAACAGGAAATATAATGATTTTTTAAACTGAAATTACTTTTTGTGTTTTCTGCTTTTGAATGAAACTGGATGATCCATGAAACACCCCAGTAACAAAACAATCCTTGTTTGTAATTGGTGACACAAAATGAAATCAGTTTGCTTCTGACCTTAATTCAAGCCATGAATGATTTGGTCAATCCTTCTACTGTAACACTTAAATGAGCACAAAACAAAACAGTCAGAAGATTCCATTTCCTTGGGGCATTTTACTCATAGCAGCTTTCTGACTGTGGCCTTGGAGCCCTGCTATTTTCTCCACATGTAATAAACAGTTACTGTCTGATTTGGCCATTTTTTCCCATTCAGGCCATCTGAGAAGCAGCTAAATGAAATGGAATTCATCCAGCATTTCTAATGGAAAACCCAAAATCAATAGACGTCTCATTATGAAACCGCCAGAGGCCTTGAGTTCCCAGCTGTGGATGGAGGGCCTATCCAAATAACCCTGGGCAAATTGCTTGCTTTTCTGCAGCACAGCTGTTAACTTTTTTGTGTGCGTTTTGTGTGTACACTGTGTGGGTCTGTATTTGCACCTCTGAGAACGGAAGGATTTGTAAACTCTTTGCTGGTCTCTCCGACGGTGACCACTTTTTTGTCAGCAAATATATTTATGCAAGAAAAACAGGACAAAAACTCAACCAAGACTGAGCAATGGCACTTAACTTAAAATGTATATTGGTATTTTAAAAAGGAAAATGGGAATTTAAATTTTTGAGAGAATAAAAACAATAAGATGAAAGATGCTCAGATGGACATTCTCTGTCTGTCATTTTTATAGACTTTTGTCCAGTGGGAATTAGTGCAGGGACAATAAAGATATAGGTGCTTCTTGCAGTCTAAACATAATGTCTGTCTGAGCTGTAATAATGTCGGCCACGGCCACAGTTTGCGAAAGAAACAGATGACTTTATTTCATTATTGCAGCGCAGATTGACATGGGACCTGTCTGATATTCACATTAATATCCCGGCCCTGTGGTAGCTGAATCACAGGTGCAACTTTCAGTGAAATAAATCAGATATAACACATTATTTAATGAGCTTCAGAGACACTGGTCGGTGGATTTCTCCAAAGATCTTCTGTAATAAAAATGATGCATCACAATCTTCCACCAGTGGAAAGAAAAGTTCCTGTTTCCTAAGTGGCCGTAGCCAGCTAATATGACATGTGACAGTAGCTGATCAGTATATGATCAACAAATCATGGCTTAACTGTCTGAATCCTGTTGCACAAAGTTTGGATATGTGAACCACTACGATGCAGCTTGAAAGGAAAGACTCAAAGTTGTGCTTGTATTTCCTACAAGTTTTTGTTGAACTGGGAATAAAATGAATAAACAAGTAAACACTTGTTACCAAGGCAACAGCTACAGCATCAGGAATGAATATACACAGAATGAGTGAAATTTTCCACAAAGTCAAACAACTTGTTCAGAACAATCCAGTTCAGCCTTGGACCAAAACACATGTCTGACATGCTTGAAAGATGAAAACTTAATTGGTCCCTTAGAAGTTTAAGGTGTAGTCAGGTGGTGCAGCCACACTTAGCCACTGCACCACTGACAGAAGGACGCAAGATCCTAATGATGATGATAGTATGTATGAATAAACATGTTTATGACTGTAGTAGCAGTAGTATAAACCTGATTTTTTTGTCCTGATTATTTTATTTTGTTTTAGTTTTTCAGAGCTGGGTGAGCTACATTATCTCATCTCCACAGTATGACAAATGTTTGCCACCACCAGCTTCAGTCTTGATTTTCTTGTTAAAAATGAGGCCACCCTGCAGGCTGTGATTAAGATGGTCATCACATACACTTCCAATAAAACTAAATGCAGTTCTTACTTGAATTATTGAGGCTGTGTACAATCACAGTAGGTGCTCCAGGACCTAAAGGATTAAAAAGAAAAAAATAAACTTGTAAGTCATTTAAACATTATTCACTTTCTTGGTAATCCTGAGTAGACTATTATTAACAAATTAAATCATGTGTTCAAAACAGTTCAGAAGCAGTTACTCGTAAGTCAGCCACAAGCAGCCACCTTGTTTTTTCCCTAATGTACCTGTATCAGTTAGGGATTAAAGCGCACTAACACTGTTTCTCTAATAGCATCACACTGTCAAATGAAACCAGCTCTTTTCAATGTACTTAAAAAACACTTCAGTGTAATAGGTTAAAACATAAATCATTTAACAAACTTGTGACTTTATTTCCTACATTCATCTGCTGGTGGGTCATATAGCTGTGACCTTTACATTCTGCCGTGAAATACTTCTATTATGTGCATGAATCTGCACAGAAACACAAAAACAATCTGGATTGTTTTAAGAGTAGATTTAAAAAGCTTGTGTATTTCTTGATGAAAGATGTGAGGACAAACCTGTTGGTATTATGTGAACATGGCACTCAGAAGACACTCAGCTTGCTCAATTATTTTTATTGCTTTTGGGAAAGGGAACACTGTTATTGTCCAATAAATCAACCTCGCCAAAGCCCAAATGCTTCTGAGCGTGACGTGATCTGCTCAAAACAAATTGAAATCACAAACAATATGAAGAGTTACCCTCTATTTAATAAGCTACCTAATAATGCTACCTAAGAGTAATTATGCACAATAGAGTGGCTAATTGATTTCATTTTATGCCTCTCATTTGGAACTGATGAGAGATAAATTTAAAACTGAATAGATGGAGGGTGACAGATTACGAGGCAAACCCTGACATCTGCCAGACGATCTCTGCTTCAAAGAAAACTGCTGACTCATTTAGACTAGATCTGGATCTGTATTATCTTTAATTGCAATAATGATTTTAACTCATTTGCATAGATAATCACATTGTACAATCTTTATGGATCTATTCGTTTATCCCAACAATAAAGCTGCAACCTCTGTATGATAAAATTCATTATTTTCTTATTGCACCAAAAATAGGAGGTAACTACTGTTACTGTAACTGAGCTACAGTGCAATAATATGTGAAATTCTGAACACATCAATCTTCACCATGTTGGTCACATCCTGGAATTAGGTGATTATGTACATATGGTGGTGTATTTCCATGTTTGTTATGGTAACACTGCTGGCTTTCAGAAAGAAAACTCTGTTTAAGTATTTGTGAAATGTGAAATACTCCAAGCCCAGAAGACAGCCCAGAAACAGAAGAGTAGCACTTGGTCTGAAAAAAAATGTTGCTTGTCTAACACTGAAAACTTTGACCACAAGAGGATGAACTGAAACATAAGTATCCACCCCTAAATAGGACTGCAAGCTTTGTTTTGCTTTAGGTAATTTTTCATTTCTCTGTACAATCTAAACACAAGGGACCTGCACCATGTGTTAAGTTATATACCATTACTGTCTCACATCTTTGTATTCAGTCGAGGAACACTTAAAGAAGTCAGACCAGGTGTTTTCTGGTAACCTGCACTAAATTGTTGTGCTTTACTAAATCAAGCCTCATTTTGTACAATAACATCATGTGACATCATGTAATTTGAAGACACACTGTCATTTCACCATTAATTCAGACCCTAAGCCTTAAAGTAGGATAGAGGATGGCCTACCTTTACAGTGCAGGATGATGTGCTGGTTTGTTGGGCTGATGTCAGCATCAAAGAACAGGCAGTGAGCTTTATTTAACTCACATGTTAAACACCGTCGTGGGAACAGACCCACAGTTTTAACACTGAGGAAGAAGATAAGAAATTAAGAACAAAGAAAAGGGGCACAAAGCTTATTCTTGACAGGGACAGGGACAAAAATAAGGACAAGAAACCAAAACTAACAAAGAACCAAAGGTGTTAACAAGTATTTTATATGCAGTCACATATGATACACGACAAGTAAGATTAGTTATATGATATGAAATAAATAAGAGCACCAATTATCAGTTGATCCATATGAGAGAAAGTCCTCAACTACTTAGAAAAGTCAAAATTCAAATGCAAAATTCTAGATATTTTCTCCAGTAGGATTATTTGTCATTTGCCAAATAATTTCAGAACAATATATTCTGTCCATGTTTCTTACAACAACTAAAGTCACCAAATGCAAAAGTAATGGTTAAAATGTATTTTTAAACATTTCTGGAGTGAAGTCATAGGACACAGCGGGAGATGTGAGATAAATACATTGAAGATGTTGCTATTTAAATTTTTTTTCTAGTAATTAAAAGATAAAATCCACTATTAGCAAAATGGTTGTTTTCAAAAATAGAAACCAAGACCTAGGCTACTATCACCAACACCAAAGTGTTCGGAGAGAGTCTTTGTAGGTAGTTAAGAAAATGAGTTTAATTTAATTAAAGCACTTAGTGATGCATGTTGAAAGCACTATAAGCACAGTAGCTGTCAACACCAAGCGCTGCATAATAACTCAAAGCAAAACAAACCTGAAAAGTTGCCGTCTCCGTGGTGAGCCCTCTGTGCTGAGAAAAAAACTGTGAACAAAAAAACAAAAACAACACATATTGAAAAGACCAAACCTTGTTATGTTTGATGATGGTCGATTCTTACATTCATTTGTAAACCACACACTCACAGAGCACAGAATAAGGTATAAGGGGTGATTTTTCTTTTAAAGTTTTCTTTTTGAAATCAAACACAGGTTAAACTTACAGGTTGTCAGAGTTCTCATCGTAGGCAATGATCCTGGTCACCTCCCAGTTTCCTGACGTTAGGTGTCTGACTTCGTTCTGATCTGCTCTGAACTGAGACAGACAAAAGAAGAAGAAAACAGGTCATTTATGTGAATATGGTAAACTCCATCTAAGAAAGACACAGGTCTCAGCTGACCGTGAACTTGATTCCTGATCCTGTACATGCACAATGACTTCTCCAGAGACTTTATGATTCAATTACAGTGCACATTTAAAAGGTAAAGACAGTTCTTAAATCATGAGGGACATCCAATGCTGACTGCAAAACATCCAATGCTGACTGCAAAGAGTTTCACTGATTTAAAAACATCTGCATGTAAACAGTAACAATTATAGTTTAAAAACTAAAGTTAAATCAGCTTCTGTATTCTGAAAAGAGCAATACAAAGGACAGACTTGGAAGAGCTGACAGAAAAACAAAAGCACACAGTTCCCAAACAAACAACACATATCTACAAAAAGTTTCATTTTCATTGACACTTTTGCAGACAGAATTCCTCAAAGCGATGCCTCTTTGAGGCAGGAAGCAAAATGTAGACTAGCTAACAGCGTCTGAAGCACTGAAAAAAGCCAGTGTTACAAAGTGTGATGCTGCGTCCAAAGAGGAGGTGTCAGAGCAGCAGTTCCATCGCTCTGCAGCCATGTGAACATGTGTGGCGTGTGGCCAGGGTGGAACACAGGCATGTAAATACGCTGCAGTAAGTGATCTCCTCTATGTCTGTCTACACTTTCTCATTTTCAATAGTTTTTTTTTTTTTGGTTCCTCCTCTGACATCACATTTTTATCCCACAAAAGCCCAGGTGACTTTGGTGCATACAGCGGTGGTTGAAGGTTGTTAGGATGTTGGTGATTACAAAAACATTAATCAGCAATGTAGACAACAAGGACGTGCAGCATGGCTGTGTTTCCTGGACATCTGTCTCAGCTGAGCAGGTGTTACCAGCAGCTGCTCTGACATTAGATACAATGAACAACACACTAGTGCTCACCTCCATCATGTAGAAAAGTTACAATTTTTCACTGTTTATATAAAAACACTGTCCAGTGTGGGGAGGTAAGGCCAAATCTCTCATGTTCATTTATTTAGAAAGTTGCAAGTTATTTATTGTTGAAGGCTGCAGCTCCTTTGACAAGGACAAATAGTCAGAAATGTTGGAAGAAGATCAGATGAGATTGTCCAGAGTGGCTGGAGGTGACAGAAAAGCTGTGGTAAATCAGATAACTCATTACTCCTCAGCTGTAGTGAGCAGAAAAGTTTGTCAGGATGAACAACATGTAAAAACTTCAGATGGATGTCTGCAAAAGCACTCCTGTCAGTCAAGATCAGAATTCCATCTAGGTGGAGGTGCAATGGTGTGAGAATGTTTACTAGATACACTTATTAACTGTCAATAAAGGCTATGTCAGCTCCCTCCCACAGGCCTCAAGAGGACTCACTGAAAACAACATGAAACCAGAGAAAATCTCTGCAGAGAGAATCCCTCACTCTGACCTCCCCCCTGTGGACACACTCAACACACGACACTGCAGAAAAGCACAGTTTCCTCAGTGACCCACATCACAGGCTCCTTCTCTGTTTAGGTAGAGGAGCTCATGATTCAGCCCTGACACACCACAGGTCAGATTTAACTAGCTCACATCCTCACACTCTTCTCAATAACCTTTATCTCTGTCATACACAGTTTCTCCTCAGTTCTTTATTTATGCACAATAATTTAACTGAACTTTAAATGTGATACATGCAGTGCTCAGACAGTCACACTAACACCATATTAACAACATTACATACAACTGACACTACAATATTTTTAGTGTCTAGGCTGTTCTTAATCTTCATTTCAACATATAAAGGCAGGACTCTATTGACACAAGCAAAGGCATGGGTGTGAGCTTCTCAGTTCGTGAGTTAGTCACAATGCAAACATGATGCAGACAAATATTTTACAGTTGAAATTTGAATTTCTGTTCCCTCAATATTAAAATATTGAGGGAACAACTTCTGCAGCTATCAGGAAGGAGTTCTCCTATTGGTTGTTAAAGATGGCACAGGTAATAATGTAAATACAGCGTGATGATTTCCTGTTTCTGAACACTGTATTAGATAAAATTCAACCCTCACCTGTGTGGTAAACATGGCAATGTGATGAAACTCTCCACGTCCTCCTTGTTTGACTGGAACAGTCAGGAAGAACCTGTTACCATCTTTGGAAAACACTGGTTCTTGGTTCTACAAAATAAAAAATTAAAAATGCATCAACACAACATCTATCCCTCAGCTAAATCAATCAATGCACTTCTATTAAAACAAAGATGTGAACACTGGTCACAAATCTAATTTTCAATAAAGTGTGATATTTAAAAATATCATCCCTGTGTCCCCTTTCATTGCTTTAATTAAAGGTGACAGATGGTTCAACAGCATTTTGATCTTTGTTCTGTGATGTGACATAAACACAATAAAATGTTGGTTGGATGTGTAACACCTCAGAAGCTTCATAAAAACCTCTCAGAAAGATATTTTAGGATGGGGGTTTAAACGTGTGGTTTTGCACCTATTTGACATCTTTTCATGTTTAACTGCCAACCTGATCGGCTGCCCTCACTGTCACTCAAATAAATGTAATTTTGCAGCTTTGTAACACAAACAGACCATCTTTTTACAGCTAATCACCTTTGAAGGGGAGGGAATGGAATCAGAGTGGGGGTGCACTGAGATACATTTTACGTCACAAACAACCGTTTTTGAAATTGACCCATTTTCTAGTGGACATTTCTAAAAGAGAATTTCTATGAAAAGTAGATGTTCAAAATTTCTAGCACTTTTCACGTGTTCCTTAATGTGGGTGGACGACCGTTCTTCAACAAAGACGAGGTAAAAATGCTTTTTGATTCTCTGTCACCTTTAAATAAAATATTAATGATACCCACATGAACAACAGGAGTTTTCAAACTGAACAAAGCAATCTACAACACATTTACTGAAGAAATGTCCGCTTTGCTCCTGCTGAGACACTGAGTGAGTGAACTTTTTCTACGAAGGGGAACAGATGGTTAGTATGACCAGCAGTGAGAAAACAGAGAGAAAACATCAGCATACACCACTACCTGAAAGTCTGTCTCTCAGTAACAATATTCAGTTGTTCACAATCACAAAGTACATAAGTGCTCAACACAACTGTGCACTGTCTTTGATGGTTTTGGATGAGTTTTCCTAGAACTGCTGGTGTCATAGTGATGTGTGATGGAATTTTGAAGAAATTCTGCTATTTTGACTATTTTTCTTTTTGCTACAAATGTCTTTTGTATTTCATGGCTATATATGGCTATAGTGTTTCCACATTTGTTTGTTATTTTATCAGAAAGGCAAGTGTTCTTATGTCTGAGGGTGATGTTATGACTGGCCTATAATGGATAGCACCATCTGGGTTGAGTTTTGATTGCTGAGGGTTTTTTTTGTTTTGAGAAGAGGATAAAAGCTGAGATGTGAAGGTCAACTTTACTCATTAACTCAGACTGTTCATGCGATTGCACTTGTTTGAGTCCTTTCATGAAAGTTTATTAAACTACAAGAGAGACAGCTGAAAGTGTGAACTCTTTTTGTTTGTTCAACTTCATTTAATTTCATATATATATGTATATGTAAAAAAAATGCCAATACAGGTGTCACCCGGGTTAAACATAGAAATGTAAGGAGGAGACAAATAGTTTGAAAATTGTTGGTTTTAACCCAGGATGTTAGGTTTGACAAAAGGCTTCCATTAGTTGCATAATGGGAAATGTAGGGACCAGATACTGCTGTACAAAATCCATATTTTATTGATTTGGAAGTTAACAGAGGTAAAGACCAGCACTGCACTAACAGGCTCTAAAAGGGTAAAAAAAAAAAAAAAAAAAAGCAAATGTGGCATTTCCAAAAGCTTGGACTCTTAGTCTCCGAATATTTCCAACCATGTTTATCAATCGGAAGATGTTCTTTTTCTCAAAACATGCTTTTGAGCATGATGTTCTTTTTCTCAAACTGCTTTTAGTTGTTGTGACCAACTTCATCTGACCACTGCACTTTTTAACAAACTAACTGCTGTCTGCTTCTTATAGATGTTGCTTTGCATAGTTTAGACATTGACCTCTGCAGACTCTTCCATATCAACCCTGTTTATATGACCACGGCACAGCAGAACAATGAACCTCTGATAAATCTACCTGCAGCTCCTTTGCAATTATATCCTTGTTTTGTTTTGTTTTTTCTGTGCAGTAGATGTGCAGTTTTATCCAAAACATCTCCTGTTTTTCCAGATGTTGTTTTGGCTCCTGCAGATCCCTTAACTGTCATTTATAAATGTCATTTCATATGGTGACAACATCCAATACCTTCTTTGTGCGTTCCCCATCGATTTGTGTCAGTTTAGATCCGCAATCAGTAGCTCATAGGAGCCCATTATGAATGTTTGCACAATGTTTGAAGAATCATCAGCTCTGGGACTGTTGTCATCTGACAGTTCCTAACAACAACGCTCAACCTGCTTTACAAAACCTAAATAATCACATAGCTGAGTTATATTCACTTCCTCTTCTTTCTTTTTTAATTCAAACAAATCAACTAAATGTGCAAATGTGACTCATTATCTTCTTCCAAAGGGTAATTTTGCTCCTCATTAATAAATCACATTGGAATCAGTTTTTTGTGCATTAGTACACGCAACAACATAGTAATAATAAAGTGAACAAAGCATAAAAAAGTAACACAATCCTTCCTGTCTGCATACTTAATTATTTTACTTTTAATAGTTTTGATCTAAAAACTTTTTTGTTGTTGTTGTTGTTGTTCTAACAAAATTTTACATTGTCTAAGATAAAATGCTCACTGATTCTTACTTTGTACTTTAATGACTTTTACTAATTTGTACTTATGGGTTGTACTGCTTCTTATTGAATAACTTCTGATGAAGTGAAAGACAGAAAATCTTATTAACCTCATCAGATATTTTCACCACAGTAAAAAGTCATCACATAATCCTGCTGTGTGCTGAGACTGTGCTTCAGTGAACACTTCACATTTAGAGTCTAAAGTTGTGTAATTGACACTGAATATATATCTTAGTAACTCAAACAAGTTCTGGCTCAGATGAGGAGTTTACCCAGAGAAAACCTTTGGCATTTTAAAGAAAATTGCTGTAAATCTTTGACGTATCATAATAGGATCTTATATAAAACATATATGTAAAAGAAGTCTCTCTCTGCATTGACACAACCTTCAGATTAGCACCTTAGCAAGAATGTCAGATTTTGTCAGATTGTAGCACTGTGACATTACATGCAGCTACAGCCAATCACAGATTTCTGCAGGGATATAAGAGCGAATCACAGGAACTTTCTCTCCTCTGCTCAGATAATTATTATCACCACCTCTTGATGGAACTAGCAGCACATTGTTTTGCTACAGCCTTGCTTGCTTTTGTTCGACAGATGGTTTTCATGGCTCACCTGACGTTTCTACAACAGAATGGCTGAGGGGCAAATACGTCAATTGTGCAGGGGGGTTAAGTTTTGAAGAAGAAATAGCTGTTTAAATATTTTCTCCCGAAAAAATCTCAGTTATTGTATTATTTATTGTGTATCTGCTTATTTTTAGATGAGCAATGAAAACATTGAGTTAAATGCTTCTTTCTTTTCAGCCTTCGAAACTAACCAAATTAATATTGTCTGTATCAACAAAAGGAAGGTGTGCTGTGATGATGGCCTCAAAGGCTGAACAGCAGGAAAAGACAGTGGTTAACTAGTTGTACAGTCTAAAAATGATCTACTGAAGAGACATGGTTGAGTCTTGCTGCTGAATTTCAGGGATAAACAGTTTCCACCAAGATACAGAGAGATACTGAGACATCCATAGATACAAATACACAGAGATAACAGTCTTTAATGTCATGTAATTGAATTAATGATGATGTTTTGTGAAATTACATGCCTGGATCACATGCTTCTAAAATGTTAGGTTTAGATGATGACACAGAAATGCAGAGATATTTACCTGCTTGGAAAGCCACAGCTCTGAGCTTTCTTCATGTCTCTGAAAAAGATGTGAAAGTAAAATATCAGACTCTTGTTAATTTCTCCTACTTGGTGCAACAGAGCAGAGCAAGTTGTAGATGTAGAATAATCACCTTATTTCTCAAAATGAGTTTTTGTCAGCAATGTGTGTACAAAAAATGTGTTATTTTAAAAAAAATTTCCAAAATATATTTTGGAATAACCCCTCAGAAAATCATCTGTCACATAATGGAGCCCTTATTTTTCCTCTTTATTCTAACACACCACTGGGGGGACACTGCTGCCGATCCATGCCTTCGTTTCCAACCAATATGCAGGAGCAGCAGCCAGAGCTTTGGCAGGGGATTGTGGATGCTGTGTCCAGGCCTGTGCTAAGCTGCCTCTTGGCTGAGCGGCTTGTTTGTCTGCACAGAATCACACTAAATCAGGAACCACAGCGCTGGAGATCAGCCTGTCAAGTCCCACGGTTCAACTGCAGGTTTAACACTGCTCTCTGTTGTCCAGATACGAAGAGAATATTGGGAGGATTTTACTCCAGAATGTCTGCTGCCATTTCATTGTGCTTTATTAATTATTTATTTAGCAGACACAACAGTTACAACTGAAATTCAAAACCCATGAATACCCTTTTCTCTAGCCATGAAATGTTAGAGCAACCATCCAGTTCCATTTATTTCTATTTTTTTTTTTTTATCTAAAGTGCTTTAGTGGCAGAGCACCAAAGCAAAAATAAAACACCAAAACTAAAACACAGGCACCTATGGCGCACCATGTTAGCATATCTGCAGCTGTTTGCTGGTTTGAATCCAGACTGCCTCAAATTTTTCTGCATGTTTTTCCCTCACTCTTCTCAGTTTTTCCTGTCTTTCTTCTGTCATTAAGGGCAAAAATGCCCCAAAAATAATAACAAAAAAAATACTGATAAAAATCTGCAGAAACACTTTAGAGAAACATCTTGCATTATGAATAGATTTATAGCTAACATGTAAAAAAGCGTATTTGAGATATTCTGAAACCTAGAAATGAAACTTAGAAACTAGAAATGAAAAAACCTAGTTTGTTTATATATCTGTGAAATCAAGGGCCCACAGTTTGAAAACTGACTATGAATTTTGAGAATCCAAAGGTGTTGAATGCAAAGCAAGTGGACTCTTATAGATTCTTGAAGATGTTTTCCTTCTCAACTAAAAAGCTTCTTTAGTTCTGATGGAGAGTGGTGGATTCCTAGAAATGATCTTTTGCGAAGGGGACATCAGGGGATCACTTTTCATGCACCTATATCAAAAATTTACATACGAATAGAAATATCCTGTTTTGTAAAACCATGGTGCACACCTGTACACAGTTTTCTCATTACAAGCACCAACATGTAATTGTGCTACGGGTTAATCCTGCTGCTCCATGTCTGCTGATGCAGGAACACCTGAGCTTTGTTACAGTTTGTGTATAATTTGTTTTTTATATTCTTTGCATCAGAGGAGTGAGCTTATTTCAGGATCTCACAATCCTTAGTTTGTCAAGAAAACTTTGCATGAGCTCTATGCATGGGTGAAAGGATGCTCAGAAAATTCAGTCCTGTTTCCACAAAGTTGTTATGCATCACACCTTTTATAAATGAGGCCCCAGATATCTAGTGTGCAAATATGTTGGAGCTCGGGTAATTTCAAGAATGGACGTTAGAATCACCAACAGTCACTGTGAACTCTGGTAAAGATGTTCATTCAAATCATGTGAGATCAAGAGGCAACAATCATTTTTCCTTCTTGAGGCAGATTACTTGTTCCTCTAGAAAGGAATGAGAGGACAGTATTGTGGGTTCTGACATAGGTAGGTTTTTTACTCCCCTTTGGACAATGGCTGTTCGGGACCTCAGGTAGTTCAGACAATGGCCATTATGGTCACTTAGACTGATTAGACAATCTTAGATAAAATATACATTTGTCTATGACTGAACACTAAGATGTTTGGTGTCCATCTCACAGAGGATAAATTCTGTTTAAATGCAAGTTGCCTTCAGATCAGCACCTCCATATGTGACCTGCATGAGAATCTTAACAGACAATTTTGAGTATTACATTTTATTACAGTAAACGGTGATTGAGGGGCATGGTAACATTAACTAATTGGGGTGGACCATAATCAATTTATTAACAGTCAATTTAAATCAATAATTACTGAACAGGGAGAAAATATCACCACACTTGAGCAAAACAAACCTTCACTGTGGCAGTAAATCCCACTGTAGTCGTTCTATAGTGGGATAATTGATTTTGAAGCAACATTTTGCCTGTGGTTTAAACAGTGCTGTGATGCAGCATTTAAACAGTTCACTGACTGAGAGAACTGTTCAATCCTTTCACTGGATCTCCTGTAGATTTTTATTAGTGAAATATTCATAAATTATCATTCCTCACATGAAAAGAACTTTCAGATGCTAAAAACATGAAAAGATGCTTGTCTAGCTATTAGAAATATCTCTGTCCCTGTGCAATTCAAGATGTGTTGGCCTGGAAAGGTTAATCAGTGCCTCACAGAAATAGTCAAGGTACCTGTACTTTCTGTAAAACATTAATTAGAGATGCCTCTGCTTTTTATTTTTCTAATTTTTCCTTAGAACCCTTAGAACCCTTTCATCTATTCAACTGTAGCAGCAAAGCTGCCCCAATCACTTGGTGGATAAAAAGAGGTAAATGATTCACTACTAGAGCTCATGAAGAAGTTAAAGAAAATATGAACAAGCAACAGACAAAAGGATCACCTTGGAAATCAAATGAGATACAATAACTCAAGAACCACAGCCAAGCTTGATCAAAAAGAAAGAGCTCAAGTACTCTGCTTAAGTTTGATAAGCACTTCTTGAAGGAAATGGTGCAGCATTTAGTTGGACAAAAAGAAAAACCTCTTTTTTCCTTTTCTTTCGGAAACTAGTGACTCACATCTCACATCTCACAGCAGATAAGAAAATGTAAAAACTACAGCGAGGAGAGCTGCTCTTTGAGTTTTTCTCCTCTACTACTCAAGGACACACTTCAAACTCTCTCTCTTCTTCTTCTCTGTTGCTTTCTAACACACACACACACTCACCGTGACGCAGGCTCCAGTGGTGGTGTCACACACAGTCAGGATGGAGATGTTCTGAGCCCGATTCAACCACCTGACGGACGTCTTGGTCTTGCTGATCCACTTCACCATAGTCACATAATGTTCTCTGTGGAAAAAAAACAAAACATTTGAGTTACAGTGGTTCATAATCTGCAGGAGTTCTGTTCCTATAGAAACACAAAGGAATCATTTCATGTGCACAGCAGTGAGATTTCTTAGTTTGAACAGATAGTGACTTTTATCATGAAAAGATTGCATTGTAATAATAATAATATTATTATAGAAGGTATAAAAAAGGTAAATTACTGAAAATATTTTTTTTTTTTTTTTTTTTTTTTACAGGACTGACCCTGAGTTAAAGCTGCAGGTTAAATTTCCATCATCTTGGTCCTTCTATCCAGTTACTTCAATGTCAAGCTGCTGTGTTTCTTTTGTCATGTTTCTTCCACAAAATCCTTTCATAGTGTGAGAGACGACTGAGGGTTTTTTTTTTTTCTGCCCAAAGAACATCATTTCTATGTTCACACTTGGTGAACATTTCACAATTTTTTTCAGTTCAGTCCAGTGTAACTCAGTACATGTTGTGCCCAGAGACAGTTTAGAAAAAAGTCCTGCTCACATACAGTGTATTTCAGTAATTTCATTAACTGCTTCCAGATCATGTTCTGACAAACAGGGATGTCATCTCATGAACTCTGATGTAATGAGATTTCTTAAATATGCTACATCAATTGTGAATTACACTGTAATTTGCTGGTTTGTTTTCTTATCTCTTTGCTAAACTGAACGGAAAGTGTAAGCTACTGGAACAACTGCAATGCAGGGGCAGAGCCAGATGCAGTGTGCCCAATATCTCCAATTAAAGATGCCAAGTGTCTAGTGAGGAAAAATGGCCATCTTAACTTTAAAATGTCAAAAGTAATAATCCCCTTAAGTGTTGCAGAAGATGATCCAAGACACTGGACACACAAACCGCAGCTCCTCTCACCGTAGTTTGAGCGTCTCTGGAGGCATGAGCTCCAGTGTGTGTGTCGGCCCATAAAGATTGACTACGTAGAGCTTGACCACCGGGTTGGGTTGTCCGGCCTGTGTGCAAAACAATGGTCTTAGACAGAAGTCTCACGTGATTGCACTGATAAAATTCTTCACACAAACCAGAAAGTCAATGTTTTACACATACTGTTAGAAAGATATACAAATATATATATTTTGTCAAACTAAATAGCAGACATGAAAAACTGCTGATTAAATGTGATGCATGCAACACTTCACTGGAGCAATTGTAAACTGCACTTGCAAAAACAGACATTTACACTCAGTAGTCTCATTTGGATGTTGTTATGCCAACAATTCCAGGGTAAAGACATAACCCTCAGACATTATGACACTGTAAAGATCAGTGCTGTATGGGGTTAAATGAATGCTAGAGCTTAATTAGTTAATCTGTGCAGTCGTTTTCTTTGTCTCTACAACTACAACAGCACTACAGTACTTGGACTTCCTGTGACCTCTAAAGTGGCATCTGATAATGCACAGAGGGAATGACAAGTGTTGCTTTTAATCGAAGATGGGCAAAGGTACGCTAGCGAGCCAAGTACTTAGTGGAAACTGGATTTTTTGTATGATTAACTCCTGCCACTCAGCAGCCATCTTGGCAACACTCTCTGGCGTGTATTTCCGACTACAGACTAACGGTAAAGGGCTCCTATCTAAATTGAAGGGAAGACAGACATGACTAAACTTTAAAGCATTCCTTGTTGATTACTTTGTTTGTGTCAGTGCAACAACATGATTGACTGAAAATGTCTCCCAATATAACAACTTGTAGAGGGCTGGCTGCTTTGGTGGGGGTCAGAAAATGTATTTGCACAAAATCTTTTGTCACAATGACTGACAATATTAATTGAGATAATCTTAATCAGTTAATGGAAGGTATTTTTCCACTTTGTTCAGGTTAGCTGTTCCCCCCACGCCAGTTTTATGCTAAGCTAGCTAAATACATTTTCCACCAAAAGCTTGTGTTATTGTGTCATCATTACCTTTAATGGAAAGCACAAAAACAGTAAGGGTGTTGTTCATATTTGCCTGGTGAGTAGACTGTTTAGTGATATCACAGCATGGACTGTATGGTAAATAAATATTTACCTTAGGGTATGGGTATTGCTTTCCTTTGGGGTATACCATGGAAGTAAAGCGAGGCACAACCATGTTGGGCACTAGACTGTCATTGAGAACAAGGAAGGCCAGTCTCTCTCCATCAGGTGACCACCAGTGTGCCACATGAGTCTGAAGGATCTCCTCTGTTTGGAAAGAGACACTTAAAGATCAACTTTGCATTGGAGAGATCAAGGTTAGATAATGATTTCTTATGACTTCCTTAATGGTAAAACACAAATGGACTCTTCAAATACTGAAGAACCGAACCAAAAAAGCAAAATATGTGTTAGATTGAAAAATAAAACTGCAAAACACAAATTTAATAAAAGTAGAATAACAGTGCTGTAGTTACAGCACAGTGTTGTCTTTTTAGACTTTAAGATTTATATAACTTTCTTTTCTCCTAAGAGCTGTCCCGAAAATGTACACACTGTGTGTTCACCAAACGACTTTGTATATCCACTGGGAGATATCTGCACTAGTACAAACACTATGAATATTTAATCGCTGTCTTTTATAAGGTAATGTTTCTAAACACAGGCATTTTCAGTCTAATGAGACAGTCTGTCAACACTTTCAAAATGAGGTTAGATATTATCTTTATTTGTATCTCAGCGATGTTGAAAATCCACTGTGGCAAAGCCACAGAGTTTCTCAACAAGTCATTTTCTGATACAGAGTCTGTGTTTGTCATTGACATTCCTCTGCATGGTTTCTTCAAAAAATTGCCAGCAGAAGGTCTGAATTGCAGGCTTTGGGTGGTTTTAACTTTTTAGATTTAATGAAAAAAATCAGAGAAAAAGTGGATATGTATGTACCTTCATAGAGCCAGTCAGCGATTCCGTTAAAAATAACACCCTCCTTCCCAGATGATGTCAACCTGAGAGAGTTACTCTTAACGTCAGATTGGTAGTAGATGTTGTTCTCAAATATGTAGATCTGTAGAGACAAAGTACACACAGTCATTGCTTAAACGCTACATGTTAAAGTAACTTCTGATAAAAGTGCTGCAATCAAGATGAATTTGTGTATATGGCTGTAAAAATGTCTAAGGATGTGCCAGATTATGAGCTTCACAACTCCAGTGCACATTGACTGGATTAACACTGTTACTGTATATTAAACACACGCGTTATCTGCTCAAGTGGTCACAATAGTTTGTTTAGGGATTAAAAATGCACTGTGTCGGTAAGCCACCGAGTGATTACAGTTTTTCTCGGTTGCTTCGGTGCATTTCTCAGAACAGAATCAAATTGAATTTTGATTCTCAAAACTTGTTCAATTTCCACATCCACTACTTGTGCACATCATAACAGCAATTTCTTGCTCATTTTATAATTTTGAAAATGCTTTTATAGTCTTACCCTCCAGACCAACTTGTCACTTTTTCGTTGATTAAGTCATTGCATGTAGAAGTGTTGAACTATTTATCAAAATCTGTTAAGTATATTTTATACGTTTCTGATACATTTTTTTCTCCTACTGTCTCCTAAATTGGTGAATTGGTCTTAGGTGAACGTTAACTTTCACTTACGAAAGGGAATGTATGAATTATTAGATCAACCAGTTCTCTACAATAGCTCATAGGCGAAGCCAATGAACCTCCAGCTTGCAAACATACATAAACATTTATAAACAGAGCAGAACAGAGTGTTACCTTTTCTAACTCAGAAATGGAAAGACAATGTGTAAATGTACACGGTCAATGCCCTTTCTTAAAGCAAACAACATCTTGATAGCAATGATTACCACTACCTGGACGCAAACCCAGATATCTGGTGTTAGAGCACATCTACTTACTAGCGGAGCTAACAGGACCACAGTTTTTCTCGGTTGCTTTGGTGCATTTCTCAGAACAGTTGAAATTTTCTAAACTGCTTGTTCCATTTCCACACCAACTATTTACTTGTCCATATCATAACAGCAGTTTCTTGTTCATTTTGTCATTTTGCAAATGCTTTTGTACACTTAGGCAGACGCTAATGTGCAACTGGCAGATGTATCATACAACTGCAGTTACTTACATCATGATGATCAAAATGCGTTTATCTAGTCTTCAGTTGAATATTCTTACCCTCCAGGCCAACTTGTCACTTTTTCATTGTTTAAGTCATTGCATGTAAAAGTGTTGAACTACTTATCATAATCTGTCAAGTATATTTTATACATTTCTCATACATTTTTTCTAATGTCGCCTAAATTGATTAATTGATTTCAGGTGAATGTTTAAATATACAAGGTCAATGTCCTTCCTTAAAACAAACAACTTCTTCTCTCTCAGTCATTGTGGTTTGAAGAACAAATCATAATTGAATTACCATATCTTCTTGCTTTTGGACATTTTTACTACTCCCCACCCCAATGTTGGTTGCCCCCACCATATCTCACTCCAAAGTTTTTGGAAAGGTTGGCAGGTCTGGGAAGGGGATGCCAAGTAAATAGGCATGTTCCAGATGAAATAAAGGTCCTCAAGAAGACATTTGCACCATGGTGATTGTAAATAATGCTATGAGATTGTGGGAGAAATGATCTGTTTGCAAGATCATATTCATTGCATTAGAAAATACCTACAGAGTAAACTGTCACAACCGACAACATGACAAAGTTGTCTGACTACCATGTTAATATACAATGATATGACTTGACATGCTGATTGTACTGACAGTTTCACTGATATAAAATCCAAACAGCACAATTGCCTATCTTTTTTTTTGGCAAATCACACAATTAAAAAAAATTGTGTACATTTCCCTATTCTCTTATAACTGTTTAGATAAGAAGAGAAGAGTGCTGATTTCCAGTCCGTATTTGATGACATGGGAAAACTGACACCATTAAAGTATACTGGATTAGCTGCAGTGCACCCATGGAGGTACAGATGACACCGCCGTCTTGCTCTGATACTGATAAAAATGTCAAATGTAAAGATGAAGAGAGAGTCATGAGTAGCATCTTTTTTCTTTAATTTCTAAGCAGGTGAACAACCTAGTTTTTATAACTGTTATTATATAAACAGTAATGTTTATATTTATCTGGAGAAAGAAACAATGCTGAACTAATCTGACACCTCTGTTAAAGTACTACAAAGTACTTATCAAACAAACAAAAGAGCCAGTTTCTCAAGTTACACAGACTAAATTCTGTTTCACATGGAAACAGAATCTGTCCATGGCCCTTTCCAGAGCCACAAGTCTCTGGCCTTGTGTGATCTTTAAAAAAAAAAAAAAAAAAAATTAGCATAGCAGCCTGTCTCCTTGCACTGACGCAGTGTTGCAGTCAGCAGAGCCTTCTGCTGTCTGAGTGGAGGGGATGGAGATATCATCAGTCTGGAGGGCACTCTGTGCTAAAAGGTTCAGAGAAATGGCGATCTAACAGCACACCCACTTCTAATGCATCACTGGCAAGAAGGAAGCTCTTCTCTGAAATGCGGTGGTTCATTTCTGAAATAGTGTGGTGAGGATAATTAGCCATTTGAGATTTTATTGCTATAGATGTGATGAAATGGCAGGGTATGGGTGTTGGAAATGACAAAATCAGAAATGTCAAATATAAATAACATACAGCCATCCAGTAATGAAGCGTTACAACACAGTAAAACACAGACCAAAGCCCACTGTCTCTTACTGATGACATTGCTCTTGACACTTTTAGACGCTATTAATCCGAAAAAAAAAAAATTAATAAATAAAATAAAGATTATAGTGTTATTTGGATGATTACTGTTAATGAAAGCCAGAATAATACACATCTGGTGCACTGCTGTGTATTTTCATTATTAATTATAAAAGTTGATAGGGTCTGAGTTTTATTGTCTTAGTGTCTGTGTAGGTGTGTCCTGCCAGTTTGTCTTCATAGTCCAAGCTTTTCTGTGACAATATGCCTTTGACAGAAACATTTTTCTTAGTGAATTTTCTACAGGAAAAACTGATTCTCCTGCTACTGTTCTTCATCTCATTAATGAAGAAAAGTTTGTATCATCAGCATATTTGCCTATTACACATTTTTCTCCAGATCAATAAGCTATAACTGATTCTGATGTTACATCAATGCTCATGACCTGGTCTGTTGCTATTGTTAGCTATTAACATTTCCTGTTTTCAGTGTAACCACATGTGCACAAACAACATCACTGCATTAATTTGATACAGAGGAAAACTTCAAAATGAGATGAGAAGTTCTGAAACATGTAATTCAGTGATTTCTACATATATTTACAAATGTTCATTCACAGCAGAGAGTGGAGATACTGACATTCTCCAGAACAGTGAGTTATGATGCCATATGAGATATGAAATATTTTTACTTAAATTAAAATGTGAAATCTCCACTTTAAATCTCATAGCGTTTTGGCTTTGTCTTTGTCTTGCGTAATGCTACAATTTTCCAATTTATAAAATGTTGTGGTAATAATACTGTAATTAAACAAAATAATACTGACAATAAACATGGATGATTAAAACAACAAGAGTCTTCTTAGAGAATGGACAATAATATATATATATATATATATATATATATATATATATATATATATATATTCATTCATTGTGATCCTTAAGCCATAAACACCTCACCAAACAGCCATCACGTCACTTTCCAAAGATGGACTTCTGGCTAATGATGGTGCGTATGCCACTCGAGAACTAAAAATCCTTCACATCTGTCGAACTCTCCTCATCACCATAATGACTTACTAATGGAGGCACATTTGATTTATGTTCAAATATTTCACCTTGAAGTTTGCACATATGGACAATGCATTTTATTAGGCTTTTTAGCTGTCAGCAAAAAACACTTCCTAATCTGTCTAGATAAGTATGGAAGGTATGATGGGAGAAAAACAGCATTTAATTAGGTTGCTTGAAATGTTGACCCTGTGTACATTATGTGCAAAGCAAGAAATTCTGAAATAGAAACACTTGGCACTATTTTCTATGTGTTAGTGAAAGCAGATAGACACAAACAAAACTCCACACATATGAGATAACACTTTGTACCTCTGTATGTGGCACAGTATCATCTACAGGCCTAGAGCTGAAGGTAACCTCTGGTTGCCTCCACACACAGTCTTAAATAATCCAAACACAGGCTTTTATTTTCCACATTCTGCACAAGGTCTTGTTGGACTCACCAATAAATATACTTCAGTTGAAGGTTGTTATGTAAGAGACATTAATGGTTTTGGGTATTAATTAATTAATGGTGTCATGCTCCTTCTTTTGCTCTCAGGTCAGTAGATCAACTTTGTCTTGCTGTACCTCCCTCTAGGCTTAAGAGCAGGGGGGACCAGGCCTTTGCAATAATTGCCCCTAAGCTCTGGAATGAGCTGCCACTGCACATAAGTCTGGCCCCCTCCCTGGCTGTTTATTAATTTTTAGCTGAACCATGGCCCATGTTTACTCCCTGGCTTTTAACACTTTATGACTGTTCCACCTCCCTCATGTTTTCTTTTAAACTATTTATTGTTTTCTTATTTTGCACTGTTTTTTAACGTTTTACTCTGTCTTGATCTCTGGGGTCCTTGTCAGTTTCCTTAAGTCTGAGCTTTCTTGTACAGTACTTTGGTCAAAGTTTTGTTGTTTTAAAATGTGCCATAGAAACAAATAACACAAGTGTTGTGCTACTGATTTAATAAATTTTCATTACAGGGGGTCACACTTGAAGTCAAACCTCAATGGAAATGTGGTTGTACATTGAAGCTAATTCAGGTGCAGAGGTCAGTTGGTGCTTGGCAGAGGTATGCTGTGTTATCGTTATGTTCTTACCAGTTGTTGGCCTTGGACTCCCCAGGCAGCATACTGAAGGACTGAATTCACCACCTCAGGAGGATCCAACACCCAAACCTCCCTGTAGCAAAAGAAATCAAGCAACATAAACAACATAAACAAGAGAAATGAGTACAAGTGTGGAGGTCATTTAATGTGACACACGCATAAATGAAACGCTTAAACATGGATGTGTCTAAATCCACATTGTATGTTATGTTGGCCCGTACCTTGATGACATCACATAAGATGTGTCTCAGTTTTAGAATAAAGAGTTGTTTTCAAGAAAATAATTTGTTGTCCTAAAACACAGACACAAATATAGTTTGTATCATAACCAGGCTTAGATCCATGAATGAGATGAAGATAGGGTAGACTATTGTGGGGAAAAAGGGTGTATTTTATTAATTTTTGCTATAACACAATCTTCATGTTAGTTTGTATTGGTTCATTCAACAGTGAGGCCTAAATTAAGATAAAAATTAAAATACCAGAGTGGTACCAAAAATGACGCAATATCTGAAGACGTTAAAATAAAACCTATCAAAGTATGCAGGTTCTAATCCTCTTTGATTAACAATAGGATGTCCACATCACACCTTGTCTGAGATCAGTGCTTTATTATGTGATTATGGCACTTTGTGCAGACTGTTCTGCAGATCCCTGACTCTACAAACTGTGCATTGGTCTACTGAATGTCTTCAGTGTTTCTCACAGCTAAATATAAAAGTGTTTAATGTAAAGTTTTCAGTCAATGTGAACAAGAACCCTGTAGTCAGATAAAGTAGCAAATTAAATATCATGTGTTTCCTCAAGTCAGTGAATCAAATAGGATTTGTTTTTGTCTTATTAATATTGACAGTGAAACTTTGTTTCCACATGTGGTGTCTTAAGTCTTGTTGATGGAGGTGACACATCATTTCTTAGATTACAAATTTTAGACACATTAAACTATAATTTAAACATTGATTATCATTATAGAACTAATAGGATCTGATTTGATTTTAAATGGGACTCTACATTATTACATGTTGCAATATAATGAGCTGAAAGGACCCTGTGGACTGATTTATGTTGGACAAACTCAATCTGCTGCGCGCACTCAAAACATTTATTCTATTGCTTGACAGTTAGCTGAGGCTAACCACAGCAGGTTCTCACTCCCTCTCCAAAGTCAGCTCACCAGATCCTTTTGACTTCAGTAAACAACTTAATAAATATGTTTCTGATCCGGTGATAACATTTCATGATTGTCAGTGTTCTGTTGATATGATTTGAGTGAATGAGATGTGAAAGTTGGACAAAGACCATAACATCATCTTATCATCTTATCTTGTCTCCACTGTCCAGCAACGTTTCTTGCTTTTGTTCATTTATATGTACCATTACAATATACAGAATGTCTGTACTATTAAAGGCTACAAATCAATCAGTGTTCTCCAGTCCACTTCCACCACAGGGGGTTTGTTGTCCTCAGTCAGCTTCAGTCTGCTGGCAGATGTCTGCACAACCTTTGTCGATGGGACACTAACATATTTCACAAGTGGAACATGAGGGGCCCGGAGGCGGCACTTCACATCTGCCTGAGAAACAGCTGCCTTTTCCTTCATGCAAGTCACATCATGTAGATTGATGATAAAAAACCATGTTCCCTGGAATCATTTTTTTTTTTTTTACTGATAATATCGCTGTGGTACAAATTTGCAAAATTTGCAAAACGGGTTGCCTCACAGTTATTTTTTTCCCCCTGATGACAAGTGTTTTTACCACACAGGTTCCCTCACAGCAACTGCTGAGGAAGACAAAAACACTTACCGTGTCTGAATATTGTAGATGCTGTAGGAGGCCATGTAGGAGTGGCGATAAACCTGCATAAAATAAAGACAGAGAGAGAGAGATTAAAAGATGACTCTGAAACATTAACGAGAGAAGCAGCAGTGGAAAAAAATTAAAAGAAGGAAGGCATCGAACAAAACAGACTGCTGCTTGTTTTCAGTGATAGAATCTGTAGACAAAGCAATTTGCATGGGTGACAGCTGTATGACGAGACATTTTAATTCCATCTGAGAAACTCATCATCGCCTGGTGTGTCTGCACTGAAAGCCTGGGAGAGATGGAGACAGGGAGAGAGAGAGAGAGAGAGAGAGAGAGAGAAAGTGAGCGAGAGAGGCATTCAAAGTGATGGAGGGGTGCATGTAAAACTGTCTGAACCCCCCTGGAGAAGCTGTGCCTGACATGATAATAGACCTCTGACCGTGGTGGGTGATCAGGCACAGAAACAGCACATATTTTTGCATTTTATCATGAAGATGACACTTATGTATTTGGCTGTGAAACAAAGCAGAAGAATCTAGTGTCTGGAGATTATACTTAAGTGAACTTGATGGCTGATGATCACCCCCGATAGATAGACAGATAGATAGATAGATAGATAGATAGATAGATAGATAGATAGATAGATAGATAGATAGATAGATAGATAGATAGATAGATAGATAGATAGATAGATAGATAGATAGATAGATAGATAGATAGATAGATAGATAGATAGATAGATAGATAGATAGATAGATAGATAGATAGATAGATAGATAGATAGATAGATAGATAGATAGATAGATAGATAGATAGATAGATAGATAGATAGATTGATTGATAGATTGATAGATAGATAGATTTAGGCTTCTGAAACTGTTGCCACATAGGGAAATTAAAAACTAAAAATAAGACTGATTGATTGACCAAGAATAGATGTGTGATTCAGCTTACAACCAAAATAGCAGTACAAACAAACATGGACATAATCCCCAAAGCTGGGACAGAAGTTGATCTAACTTCATGACTCAGACTTAGACTCCTTCTCCTGACAGTAATCCATGCACCAACTGGGTACATACACAGACATGTAGGCTACATATTAATGGGCTGGGGCACCAACAAAGATATGCACAGAAATGCATCAGCAGATGTAAATTGTGAGGTAGGTGTAGCCTGACAAACACAAAAAGAGTAAACAACCATCTGTTATCTCTTTTTCATTTTATCAAAAGATGTTATAGCAAGACATATTACACAACCCAACAGCACAAATAAGAGCTTCAAGTGCTCTGTGCCTCGCCTTGAGGAGGTGAGCCAGAGGCTACAAGTACTCTACTTCATCTCGGGAGGTGTTGTCCAAGATGGAGTTCTTTTTGGACCATTCCTTGAGGCTGTCCAGCTCAACAGAGGCTGCACCTTTTTATTTTTTCCTTTTCTGTTTTTTAAGTGTCAATGCCTGCTGGCATGCTTTCTTCCCAGCACACAAGGGCAAGAACCTGACTTGACTTCCTCAATAAATTGGTAGACTTTGTTGCTGCTGTACATCTTACTTCCACAGAGCTCACCACGTAGAGTTGCTGATATGATATATGACAATATTAGGGCTGCCAATAGATTTTTAAGAAATTAACTTATTAATCTCACATTTTGAAATTCAAAACAGTACATGTTCTGATGTCCTGTAAGGAAACTATGGGATGCTCTCTACATCCTCTCTTCCCTGTCTGACTGACTGCAGGTTAGTGATAGTTTTGGGTGGATAATCATGGCTTTCGTGTCAGAGGTCAGGGCACACCCGAAGTAAACAAACTTGCGTTAACAGCTGTAGATAATACATTATAACTTGCTGTTCACCAGGTATCTGTGCTGTATTGAAATGCTGGTCGAGTTGAACTGCGAAACCTTGTGGACCATACAGATGTTTCAGACTGTTGTGATCTTTTTGTTGTAAATTAGTTGGACATATTTCCCTAACGAGCTGGTGGAGATATGAATCTTGGACTTACATTTGCCAGGTTAAAAACAAAAAATCTAATTTTGCTCTCTCTCTCTCTCCTTCTCTGCCAAAGGTGTAACCAAGCAACTGTTTGCTAACAATGAAACCATATTAACTTAAAAGGGCAAAATTCTGCCAGTCTTGTTTGCAGCCTGTTTCTAAGATACACAAAAATATCAGCTTATGGAGGTTCAAGTGCAGTAGACGTACTGATGAGCTGCATCTCACATTATTTGAAATGTTATACATGATATGAGGTTTATGTTACAGTGTATGCAAACTCTAACCCCACAGATCAGAGTATGTCACTGCTCTATTCTTCAAAGCACAGACAAAAATAAATAAATACATAAATAAACAGATGTTAGTCAGCAGTGATACCAACATCATACAAAGACAATTTTAAAACTTTGGATTCCAGCCTAAGCACCCATGCACTGCCCATAACAATAAGGGGGGCATCAAAAATACAAACTCTTGTTCATACTGGAAGTGAAATACTGTTTAAAGAAGAATAAGATTCATCAAGCTCCAGGTGACTCATATTGACTTTATGAGTATAGGCATCCTGAGTGCACAGCAGTTGGTGCAGGGGTTAAGTGTGCACAATATAAATTTGCAGGTGTTATAACAAAAATGTTTCACTGTTATAGAGAATTGTGCCTGGGAGCAGAAAACTGATCGCTCCCCCCAAGTGTGCTTGACACATTCCTCAAACGCTGACATGCTGAAACTTCCTCATTTTCAACCGTGACATATAGAAAAGCCTCCTTTGCCCCAGCTGAGCTCTCAAAATGAACTTTTCAGCAATGCTCAGCTCATATTGGTATGGTGACCTTTGCTGCTGGATTGATGACAAAACAAACAGACAAAAAAAAAAGGTTGTGGCATTTTGAACACTCACACATACAATAGTGGCAGTGAATATGAATATAATGCCCAAAACTAACAGCATGGGAGCAATAACAAAAAGTCATTTGAGTTAAGGCTGACCCTTCAAAATGCATATTAACCAGCTCTTGCAATATGGCAGCTTGGTTTGGTGGTTTAATGGTTTCATTCTACAAATCCCACACAGAATCTTATTGGTCAACAATTCAACAAGTTCAACATTTTTTTGCAACAAAAGTTTAAAAAAAAAAAAAAAACATGATGTTCAATTTTGACCTTGTAATCACCTCATACTGGCTGATTAGGCAAAAATACAATATGTTTGAGTTGCAGCCTAATTCACCTCCAAAACACGAACAACCTAAAAACAATAAGTCTCCTGCTTTCCTTCTTTGATCCCACTGTAACTAGTACAAAATGTCTGCCAGAGGTCACCTACACCTGCTGGTTCAAATGACCTTGCTGTGTTTTTCAGGACAGGCTCTTTCTTTACCATCTAAAATCTCTGATAGAAGACAGACATGGCTTGTAGAGGCAAGTTTAGCTGGACTAACATCAGTTGACTAAAGATGATATTTGTCATTTTAACCTGTAAAAGTGTTGGTTCTGCTTTATCTTTTCTTGTCCCTACCTTTGCCCTTCTCTCTATTTTAGGATTGATCTTTAAAAACAGGTAAGGTGAGAGACTGTGCTCTTTCTCCAGACACAGGGAGACTGACATAGTAATCCTTATCTGCAATTTTATGCTGCAATTACTCAACAAGCCTCAGTCTGTCAAGTTGCTGACATTTCTGGGACTTGAGGGAAATGGTGAAACATCTGAAAATGACACAGAACAAAATCTACAGTCATCTTCCTGTGGAAAAAGTGTGTGTCAAATTTCAATCAAATCTAATTTGGCAGAATTTCCATCTCTTACATTTTGCCATGAAGAGACTGCTTCATGGTCAGCGAACGATATTACTCCATTTCAAAATAAAATACCATCCCTGTCTCAGTTGTTTCTATGGGAATTGAGTGAACAAATCAATATATCTTTGGTGGATAGTGTTGTTTTGTTTGTCTGCCGGTTTTATTTATTCATTTATCTATTTGTTTGTTCCTTCCTTGTGCCAAACTTGTTGAACAAAAAATTCAAGAGATGTTCTGGTTAAACACCAAAATCTTTACAGTATTATAGACTTGACTTAAAACTACAATATATTGTGTGTACAATAAAGGTGAAGACATATTCTCAAATAGCATCTCAGTAGTGTCACCACAGAAGTGTCTCCCCTGTCCCTCCCACACTTGACATTCATCCACTTATAGGCAAAGATAAAATGAACATAGCTCCCTGGATGATCTGTACAGTGGAAAACATGTCAGCCAAATGGCCACCAAAGAATTACAGAGCTATAGACTATGACATATGTGTTGCTGACATTGAAAAGCAACTAGATGAGGCTGCTATGATAATGTTGCATGTAGGTATACACAGATACAAGGCTTAGACTTTTAAATTTTGTCATTGTGATGCTTACTTTACTTTTTAAAAGACCATTTGGACACTTGATTACCTTTAGTCTGGCTTTAAGATATCTTGAAGAAATACAACATTTTGACTACATGGTCCAAGGTTATTCTAAAACATCAAGATTTCAGACATCAAAAGGCTACAACACTCTTCTTTGATTTAGTCACAACTTGAACTAAGGAAAAAGCTACATGGACTGCAAAACAAATAAAAAGGCTTCAATGACTGCTCTTTAACTAGAACCAAATAAAACATAAAAGTGGATGCAGCTTAATATTATCTTGAAAACTATGGTCATTACAACTTTATTCAGTTTGAACAAATGGTTATATTAGTCACAAATAAAACTGTACTCAACTCTCATCATCATGATAAGGACAGACACATGTGGTCAGGACTTTTCAACATACTGGGTACAGTAGACTGTTGCATTCAATGTTGATGCATGATTTAAGCAGGCTGCTGTCTGCTGAGGTCTGTGAACTTTGAGACCTCATTGTAGTTTTAATGCCATAGTGAACTATTTGCTTAAACAAATGTGTTTTTGCCAAAACCTTATAGTTGTGTGGTTTGTACAACCATCCACTCCAATCACCTCATGGCAAGTAAACTGTTGTAAAGTAATGCATCATATGTGATCATATTGACCTATAATACCACCACCAATACAAAAGGCAATATTAGATAGAGATAGATAATATGGATACTCTCTAATATATTCTTATAATCTTATTGGTGATTTCACCCACTCCCACATTCCTAGCTCAGTTAGCAGCTGTATGTTCAGATTTGATGACTTGCTGTGTTGATTCATCTGCAATGAACATGTTCCCATGTATCCAGAGGCTTGGGAACACAGGTGTGGTACTTTAACAACAAAATCAGAAAGGCATACTTTTTGTATTTTGCTGACATGATTAGAAAAATGTTGATGTATAATAGTCACTACCACAGCAACCACTGTTGAAAAAGACTCCTTTTAAATGTATTTACGCACAAACAGAATACAGACACATTGTTTCAAGGTGCTGGTGCTGTTTTCCGACCATAAAATGATGCATCAGTGGGACTTTCGCTTAGTTTTCTAAAATACCAGATGGGCTTCACTGAGACAGCAAAGGTGGTTTTCAATCTCGCCTTTCCTTTTATTTGCTGTGTTATATCTGCATCTACTCCCCACTTGCACTTGACACTTAGTTCATTTGTTCTTTCATCAGCATTTCAGACTCAAAGTGGGACACCAGAATATGAAACTCATCACATATGAAAATGGAATAAATGAGTTTTAAGGCAACTCCATCTGCTACTGTATTCTGTGCACTGGAAAGACAAAGTTGGATGGAAATAGTTTTCAAACTTTTGCATTGACTGCGAGAAACAAGCAAAACAGCAGCAATATAGCAGAACTACAGAAGAAATGCAAGCACACAACAAGACTTTTTGCCTTGACATGCAAACAATGGAGCCCATCACTCAGAATCAGTGAGGAATCAGTCAGCTTCAAACCCACACATGTGCTAATGAGATTTTTTTTTCCTTGTCAGTGGAAACACCACTGGAAATGTGTGTGCGTGTGTGTGTGTGTGTGTGTGTGTGTGTGTGTGTGTGTGTGTGTGTGTGTGTGTGTGTGTGTGTGTGTGTGTGTGTGCGTGTAAAGCAAGGAGAGAAAAAAAAACATCTCCAACCAAAGTCAAATGCAGTCACATATGACTGAAACCACCTGTAAACATGTCATAAGTTGACATAAGGACTATATTTGCAATGAGAACAAGTCAGGCGACAATGTTTTGCTCTGACAACAGCATTACAAGATATCTGGTCTGTTGTCAGCAGTGACAGACCGAATCCCAGAGATCATGAGCTTTTATTGAGCTTAATCACTCCCGGATACAGATGTAGTCAGATAATGGTGTGTAATCCCATAGATAGGTGAAGCCACAGGAGCTTTCTCCAACAACTTCCTGCAAAGAAACACTCTTTCAGTCACACTACAAAAGATCCATATGAGCAGCTAAAAGCATTATATGATTTTCAAGTACAAAGACTGCAGGACTACATATCAATTCAAAGCCTGCATGGGATCAAAGTCTGTGATTGCAGGAGACTCGTTTACTCATTTTTGAGCAGATCCATGTGCCTTTGTTATTCTTTTCATCATTACAGGTTAGAATTGACTGCACAGACTTCATGGTACAATTCATACATCAAAGCTTGGGATTATAACAAACCCACATTAAAGCCTTGCTGCAGGTCAAAATAACAGCTATCAAGGCAAAAAAACATACATGTATAATGAAAATTGCTTTTTTAATTAATATTGAATTGTGTAAATCACACAGCATTTAAAAAATACACAAAATTATGTGAGAAATAACTGTGCTTTCCACTGCTGTGCAGTGTGAAGGTTTTGGCACCTGAAGGACCAAAGGATTCATTTTTATACACTGTAAAATGAGGCTGTAGATTCAGCAGCACTGTATTCTAAAAACCTTCTGGTAAAGTGCGGTATATTTGAGTCTTGTTCTAACCTGGCTGCACCAATAAAGGTATAATCTTTATTAATATATGTCCATGTGGTATGAATTGATACATAATGCATGTAAACAAATCCAACTGCATCCCTTAGACATGCACTTTGTTAAAATATCAGCTCTCCCAATTAAAGTGTAGGATCAGGGCGATGAGCGTGAGCTGTTTCATAGCCAGGAGGCTTTTGTTCATCTCTTGCATTTCTCTGGAGGGATTAAATGTTCAGTGCATTTTGACTTCATTTGTATCTCTAGCCACGGGTCATAAATAAGATACACGCTGTTGTCAGCTATTTTCAGCGCTGTCAGCTGCCTCCACACAGGCTGAACTGAAACATTATGAATTATACAGACAACATGAACATCTCTCTACTCACCACAGTCATCAGGAAAACCAATCAGCCGTGTAGATTCATTGTCTTACTCTGAGTTTATTAATAAAGGCCAGACTATACAGTCAGAGCTGTTGACTTGGCTGTTGTAATGTGCTTATTTCATCAATATTAGTCATAATAGCCATAATTGAATTTGTGAGTGTAACAACCTCAAAGAGTTAATTTGGTGTTGGAGGGTTCCAGTGTTCATTGAGGGAAAGATGCCTTACATATTAAAAGTCAAAAGGCTAATACTAACAGAGAGAGGTGCATGTTAAAACCCACAGGTTGTTAAATCAATTTATCATCCCCAATAAATCTTACCCTCAAGAAGCCAATGATCTCATATCAGTAGAACCAGTAAAGGTATCAAGCCAGACATGTTGTTACAGCAATACAAGCAAACACAGATGAAATTCATAATAGCTTCAAATGATTTCAACCTCCGATCTCAACCTCAACTCTGAACTGAACTTTTTTTCTCGGCACACTGTATCCACCGTTACTGAAAGTGCAGTTGTGCCTCATTAACCATTCATTGAAACGGGAGCCTAGCCTCATTAGCCTGAAATAACCTGGGGTTGCTGTCAAGATGGCTACCCAGCTTTAGACTGGTTTATAAGGACTTTGGTTTGTCTACGATTACAATGCAGTTGTGATGTTAAAACGGCAAGAACAACTTTATATCATAGAACAGAGATGCCAAATATGGAAAAAAAATCAGTGTGTTGACACTTCCCTTTAATCATAAACATGTATGTATATCTGCAAATTAGTCTGTGATATCAGGGATGGGCCCACACAAGCCCCAGACCAGACACATCAAGCACCACAACTCGATGCCCATTCTTATGGAGGATGTGTCAACAGAGTGGAGACTTCATATTGCTTGTCCAGGCAAGTTGGCATATTCTCTCCATTGGGCATCCATAGAGTAACTTTGATCTGCTCTTAATTTGGCCTTTCCCTTGGAACGAATTTGATTTTACATCTCATTTAGCCTGGGGACAGAATCAACAAGGACCAGCTGGACAACGTCATTGAAGAAAGGGACACCAAAATCCAACCATGGAGTCTCTTTTTCTTGGAAGGGCACCAATCATCTCTGAACCCAGACACAGTCAAACATTTATTGCACTGTATAATACTTCTAAATATATATACTATGGATCTGGCTGCAAACCGCAACAGTCACATGGATGAGTAAAACCTTGTCCTGATGTATCTTTTTTGGACAAGACAGAAACAGTTCAAACACAAAGCTATGATATAACAGCTGCTGACAACAAATAATTTGGGGTTTACAACTCCAGAACATTAGACAAAGTTATTAAAAAAACATGACAAAACAAATTGCAATATCTGAAACAAAAGAAAAACCATTGAGCATACAAATTAGGAAAACAAAACTGTCACATCTCCACCAAAGAATTGATGAATGTTTCATTTCATTCAGTGCACTGGAGATGAACTGATAAAGAATTTCTTTCTCCTCAAGGACCTGCTGTTATTGTTCTCCATCATGCAGGTGCTGAGCTGAAGGTTGTTTGTTATTTGTTCAATGATGTGTGGCTATGTGCACATGCATAAACAATGATGAACAGGTCACATAATGCAGTTGGTAGCCTGCAGTAATTTCAGACTGTGGGGAGCTTGCATTACTAAACAGTGGATCAATACAAAAAATAGCTAATGCAACATTTTTATTGATCACAACAAAGCTTATTGAAACAGTATGCTTCTTTTCATAAATGAGACAAGAGATGAGCACAACATAATAATCTTCAGTGACATGATTAGAATGTAAAGTAAATGTGAAAGTAAAATTGGTGCATTTGTGCAATAACTGGCAGGATGACATGAAGGAAAATGGTTAATCATCTACATGTACTATATAGGCAAATTTCTCTAATCTGTATTTTTAAATCATATTATTCAACAGCTGGAACAGAAAGTATGTTTTTTTTTTTTTTTTTTTTTTTAATAAGTTGCCTGTGTTGTACTTTTAAATAATTATTCATCACGAGTTTGGTAGCTCTCCAAAAAAATAATAATGAAAGTGCACATCACAGCATGTTTCAGTATTTATGGTCAAATCAAGTCTCCTCAGTTTTTTTTTTTTTTTTTGGCCTCATGATTCATGTCACATCAAGTCTTGAGGCAGATGAGTCCAAGTCAAGTTGTAAGTGCTCACCTTGGCATTTACAGCTCTGACAGAAGGTAATTCTGTCAGGTTTGCAACTAAAATACAACTTGAACAAACAGGTAAGAGCTGTGTGTCAATTATGTCACTACTTTACAAAGCAACCAAATACTGAAATATAAAATAACAGTACAAAATAGTAAATACCTGTGAATTAAGAAAAATGGCTAAACCTTTAACCTCCATACAAATAATAAAAAAAATCTATCCAATGATCAAACCATCATTACCTTCCTTTTTTTCTCACACTGTATTTATTATATGGCAGGTCACATTTTGTGATTTAAAACATTGTTCTTTTTTCTTTTTTATTCTGTAATGTGCAAAGAAACACAATAGCAGAATGACATGCTTTCAAGTTCAATCAATAGTGATATCACATCTTACTAATTATTAGAGCTTAAAAAAACTAAAAACTAAATAAGAGAAACAGAAAGAGACCAAATGATATAATTCTGACTTCAATATAACCTTGTATTAAAAATAGACCAGGCCTCTGGCTTTTGTACGGATTGTTCCCAATTGTGAATCTAACCCTTTTATGCAAAATATGCAAAACAGTTCTGATTAATGGCCTTGTCACTAATCCTCTCAGTTGATCCCTTCCAGAGTGAAGGGCCCAATTTACATATCTCATTTTGCATCTACTCTTTTCTGATGGAAAGCTGGTAATTATGGCTCCAGTTCAGCCCGCTGCTCTGTTAGTGAATGAATGTGACCTGCCCGTCGCACACAGGGCCACAGTGGAATTTTAATCACCCCTGACCCTGGAACCTCGTCAAAATTTATTAAGCGACGAAGAACCAAAGTGTAGCTGTTTATTCAACTCTGACGATAGATTTCACCAAGGGGGGTTGTATATATGGCAGGGATGTCTTACAACTCAGTAAAATATCAGGGGTGAGTGACGGGCTGTTTTTGATATCATACCTTGATAGATGTTACTTTTTCAGGTCCATTCAAATAATTTCACCCTACTAGTACCAAAAGTAATCTTTGAAGCTGAATATGCTGATGCAACCACATGTTATGACTGACATCCTATTTTTTATTTATTATTGAGTCTGACATGATGTTAACTTCAGCTATTTTGTGATTGTGTGGAGGACTCTCACCCTCACAACACTGACAATGACAAAGTCATCCTGTCAGTGATATTTTCTGTCAACACCAACATGATAGATGATGTGAAGAGCGCGTGTCCCCATGTGTTGGTTGAAGAAATATGTGAATTCAATTGTTTTTTTCTGTAAAACTCCATCATTCTGACATGTACCTGCTGGTGCAGTTCTGGTACAGATGGCTACAACCACCACTGTTAACTTTGTGAACAGCACTCTGATCAGACTACTTGTTTTTGAGAACAACATAATTAAAACTAATATTTAGAGGTGGAAAACCAAATATAATTGAGCAGAAGACAGTTTGGAATTAACATCTGATTATTTGTAAATGGTGACAGCGTCAGTACCAGCTCCTACATAGAGTTTTACAATGTACATCTTACAACTTGCCTTTATACTGTTATATCATTACTACAACCTAGGTTCTATCTACAGGAATCTTTGGGGGCCTGTGTAATGTGTCACAGAGGAAATAAACTCATGAGTGTAAACCTGTCCATAGCGTCTCCTGACATCTTCATAGAATTGAACCAGGAGCAGAATCTGTCAAGCAGCCAAGAGTTATAGCTGCTACAGATGATGAGGAGTCTGAGAAACTCTGGCAGCTTGAGAGAAAACATTTCGACCATTTCTAGAAACATTTTCGGATATTCAGTTTTATGTTAAGTTTTGAATTAAGAACTTCAGCTTGTGGCCCTCTGATAGACTGGTGGTATGTCCAATGTATAGCCCAGCATGACCCATAGTCTGCTGGAATCAGCTTCACCTCCCTTGACCCTCACAATAAGTAGTAGTTGATGGATGGATGAACTGGATGAAACTTTGATTTCGCATCTATGATGTACCTCACGTGCTAATTGTGAAGTTTCTCTAAATCAAGAGTCTATGTTCTCAACTACTGTACCAGATCCATATACACAGTGCAGCATGAGTAAAATCTGTCTTTTCTCCCTGCAGAAACAGTGACTGGTGCTCTGCTGTTAGGGAACTTACCTGTTTCACATCATAAGCAAAAAGGACGTATTTCAGGTCAGGGGAGACAGAATACTTGGCCACGTTGAAATTTACCTACAGTGAGAATTAGATATAAAACAAAGAGCATTAAATAGATATAATGCTAACACTATAATGTAAAATACACAGGGGAAAGACAAACATCTACTTACAAATGTTGTGTTTGGCAGGATATCCTCTGTTTTATTTGTGACAATGTTGAACTTGAAGACGTGGCCATCAGTGTTCCTGTAGATGACTTCAGAGTCTGTGTGTAGAAAGAGAAGAAAAGAAAAGAAAAAAATGTATGAAGGAAAGTACATTTTTTAAGAAGTCCCTCCAAAAAAAACTGAAAAAAATCTACAAAGCAAATACAGACCAAAGCAGCTGTCCTGAAGATGTCATTAAATACAACTACCCTCTCCACCTCATCGTTCCTCAATAACAGTGGTGACACAGCAGAATTCAACAGGACTGAATAAGAAAACAAGTAAGATTTCACTGCCCTGAGAAACCCCAAGAGTTTTTTTTTTCCATTGACCTTCCTATCAAAATTAAAACTCATCTAGAAGAATCACATGAATTTGTGTTGTTCTATCTAAACTAGGCTACTAACAGTACAGTACACCCTCTTGTGGCCAAAATGAGTACCACCAAATATTTCAAGTACTATTAAATTTAAATATATCAAATATTAAATTTAAAAATCTCTTGCATCTGAGGGCTTGTTTTCACAGATGAAAAAAAAAAACAATACTTCAATCAATCAATTTATTCAGCATGTTTCAAACAGTCTAAACTTGAAAGCAGAAAAAGTCTCATTACTAAAGAGTGGCAGTATTCTCAAGAGTGAAGCACTTCATCCTTGCCCAGTACAGCAGGTCCAGTAATTAACTCCAGCATCTGCCCAAAAATAATTTTGGCAATGTCTGTCATGAGTGGTCATCAGGCGGACATTTGCTGCCTGAGCCCAAACTGAATGGTGCCTATGAGCTCTTTTCCCTTCCAGGATGTATATGAGGGTAGTGTCAGTGTAATGAACTGCTGCAAATTTGATGAAAACTGTAACACTATCCCTTCATAAATCTGGTCCTCAGTAAATATTTTTCCATTGCTGCAGAAACATCACTATTTCCAATCAAACAGTCAAAAAAGGTTGTGGGTCTATGCCAACAGTACTTTGTGCTGCAGAATAGTTTGTTTGATAACTCATCCTTTAATCCTGTCAAATATTATTGTCCCTTGAAAGACCCTGCTTTCATGGCCATGGCAGTACAATATATCATCACATCAGACAGACCGTGTGTGTAGACCTATTGTTGAATAAATGCACACTGAACATTGAGAATGAGGTCACTTAAAGTGAGAAAGTCATGTCATGACTCTGAATCATCTTATCTGATTATCAGATGTCTTCTAGACTTTCACTGTATTGGAGGTCTGCTTGTGAAAGCGTCATCATGCTACTACAGTGGGCACTGTTTTGTTAAACCTGAGCTGTAGCATATTTCACATTCATATCAAACGGCAGCTTTTCACTTATGCTCTTCATACCTACACAAATGTATGTACATATACTGTATCTGTTTCCAGATTCTGTCAGAATTGTTTACATCAAGGAGAAATTTGTGTGCAGGATTGGCTGCTTTGATGTTCTAACATGACTTTGATGGAGGACTGAGACGGAGGACCTGATCTGTCTCAGGGGACAGACTGGTGTTAGCTTGGTGCAGAGGCTGGAGCATCTACTAAAAGGGCAGAAATGCTCCTTCCAGTGTTCTTTTTTACACGTTATTATCTTTTGGCTGGCTTGCCAATATTAGCCATCTTTATATATGAAATTATGGATGTGTACTAAAAACTGAGTAACTGAATAAAAACAAACTAGATCTAATCTAGGAGGGTGTGGACAGGAGAGTGCATCGTGAACAGTGTATTCATGTGTGAACAAAAACCCTGTCCAAGAGAGTTAGTAACCAAGCCTGTGTGAGCAACATGCTACATGCTATAGGTGATGTTAGTCAATATAAAGTATTTTGTGAATGGCATGCCAATGTTTAGACAGAGAAGCTTGATAACTGCTAAGTAAACCAGCCAATGTAAAGTCAATACACAGCAGCCAGCAGGTTCCCAACTACACTTTAAAAATGTATGGCCACTTTGTGAGGCTCTATCAATACATAAATAACATAAAGGTGATAGAGAGCACAAACACCATTTTAAATGTTTATTTGAACAGGGCCTAACACATCATGTCTCGATGGGTCTGATCAAGTACCATCAAACTTGGGATGGGTATCCTCCCTCCTGTAGACAGATAATCATTGATACCAGCATTAACAAAATATTGACATTTTCAGCCTACAAGGTAGAGGTGCAGTTCACCTATGTTCTTCTGCAATAGGTGTAAAATGGCTGCTCTGTTCACATCATCCACCCCTGCGTGCTGTCATATGAGGAAACTGACTGCTGTGCGGCTCTGCAGGTCTCCTTACACCTCTTATTAATCCTACTGATTTACTAACTACATGGCAGGAGCCAGGCTGTTGCACCTGCAGTTCTTGGTCTCTTGTGTCTAAAAACAGCCCTTCATCTGTTCTTTGTATTTCTGTAAATGTTAAAAACAGAAAATGTAATTACTTTTTCAATGAGAACTAACATTACTCAGAAACACAACAGTGTACACAGCTGACAGAGCACTAATAATTCTGACATGTCATGGAAATCCATTATTGCTTTCCAGCTAAGATGTAATTTCATGTTATGAATGACTGTGCTTCCTGATTCACCTGCATCCTGTAATAAATGTATCTGTCACTATGGTGACTGGGAGAGGAATCTGGGACATGGTAGCAACATGGACCATGACCCCTATCCCCACAGCCAAGAACGTGTGTTATATTTGACTGTACACTCTCCCATCTAGACATGATTATTGTTACATTTTGTTTTCAAACCTGCCAGAGGCTAGTGCTAAAAGTCTTCAAATGGTTCTGAGTGCTGCAGTTAGAGTTCAGGTTCCCTCTATTGGGTTCCAGTCCATGTCTGATCATATTATAATGTGCCTGTGACAACCTACAAAATTTTAAATTGGCTTGCCCCTTCATAACTGTCTGATGTTCTTAAACTTTACTTTTCATCTCATGCTCTTCACTGACAGAACGCAGGGTTGCTGTCTGTCCCTGGACTTAAAAAGATGTCAGCCGGCTGGAGAGCCTTTTCCCATCATGCCCTGTTCCTCTGGAATAATTTCTCTGCTAACATCAGAGTGTCTGACTCTGGTGGTCAGCCCTTCAAGTCAAAAAAATCAAAATATAATTTTTTTCAACTTAACTTACCCAACTCATTTAATTGCTACACTTTTTTCTATGGTGATTTCTTCAGTGTTTTAGTCTTTGTAAATGTATTTTTGTCTTCCACTGTGTTCAGTGTGAACCACTGCATCTATCTAATGCTCAGTTTGTTTGTTGTCTTGTCATAGTGAAGTGTCCAAAATCTCTCTCTCTCTCTGTTGTGCATTTTCTCACTCTGGACCATGAGCCCATCTGGGACCTCTCCTCTCTCTGTGTCTCATTCCAGACAGTTTGGATCTGAATTTTCACCCTCCAGGAGCTTCTCTCTCCTCTTTTGTCTCTCTCACTCCCCTGTGTACTTGTTTGTTCTTGCCTTTTCCCTCCTGGGTATGACTGGTTTGCTTGATTTTTGCATCTTGTGTGTTGTGTGGTCTGTCCTCTGTCCAGACCCTCTGGAGGTCAAGTCTTCAACATATTCATCACTCATCCTTATTTCTTCCACTAAAGAATATTTTGTGAGCTTTTACTAAAATGAAATAAAGGTGATTTGTTTTATTCTTTATTCTTTGGGCACTCTGATGAAAGCTTTAATAAAGACAGTCACTGAGACATGTATATGGATGTGACACAACCACAACTTCACTAGATGAGATGAAAATCCTGTTTTTATCTAGAAGTGTGCTGTGTTTCTGTAAATGTCATAGGTGAGAGAAAATCAGCCTCCAAGTACTCCAACTTAAAAAACTGTGTAGATTGCTGCTGCTGGCATACAGAACTTTTGTTGTTATGGAAACAGTAATACGGTCACGTTTAGGCACATGATGGACATCAGTCTCATGTAAAAAGGCTTTGTTGACTTGTTGCCAGCTCATCCTCTACCTGACACGACTTTTGTGACCGGACTTCTTCTTTTGCCACATCGTAATTACGACAGTCACTAGAGGTCGCTGAGTAAGCTGCTTGTACAGATGCCATAAGCACTCTTTTTTTCACAAAACGGTATCAAGAAAACAGTGTTGTGGTTGCAGTTGGGACTAGGAGTCATGTCTGGGTTATCTAGTGCTACTGGGAGTCATATAAAATAATGAACAGCTTCATAATTAAACACAGCTCCTCTTAACTAACTACCGAACAACCTAAATATATAAAAAATTAGATTACACAGAAAGAGGAATATCTTTCCCTAAAAACATGTGCCTCCAATGATCCAATCATTTTCAAATGTATTCAGATAATTTTCATTTAATGTCCAGCAGCGTTAAAGCTCAAATCAGCACATGGCTGTGAGGCTGAAATAAATATTAGGAGCTGATAAAAAGGAACTCATTCCTGTGATCTTTAAAACATTACCATAAGTCTCTGCTCTGCTTTGCACTTGTCTCCTTAAATAATGAAACGTTCGTAGCTAAAAAAGAACAACCTAAGACTCTAATGTATAAGTAATGTCCTACGCCTGTAAGGCCATGAATAATGAAATGCTTCAGTATTTTTCTACCAGGCTTAACTCTGCAAGGTAGATTCATGTGAATTAAGTAATGGTCGCTGCACGTGCAAAGTGCTACCACTGCAGCTTTTGCGTGTCTTATTTTAAGGCAAGTAAACAAGATGTTCTCCTGAGGTAAAGGTCAGTGCAGCTGAAGATTATGCCATCAAAATCTGTCATCGTGTTATCCTCTTAAATGTAAGTGACTGTCAGACAAATCATGGAACGTTGTAGCTCAAACAGAGTTGAAAATCAGTGTTTATTTTATTTTATTTTTTTTATTGGTGAAGGCTGGCATAAGTTCTAACCAACAAAATCAAAATCATCCATAAAAACTAAGCTCTACATAATCTGACAGTTTTATGACTCATGAAAGTAATGGTGGGGCTTGTATGAAAGGATCACAATCATCTGATACACAGAACCATTTTAACATGAGAGAAGACAATAGGCCTGATGCAAAAAACACTTTGACAGACATTTGTTTGTTAGTGTCTAATGAGACAACTTGTCATCAGTTGTCTTTTTTGTTCATTTTAGGTGTTTTTTACATTATTTTACATTAACCTGTCATACTTGGACGTGGACTGATGCATTTCTCTACAAGGTGTCAATCATAATCCCTTAATCTTAATGAATTGACTCTTATGGCATGTTATTGGCAGTGTAGTAGCACTGTATAAACCTTAAGAGTCATGCTGGTGTCTGACACTTCCTTGCCAGTGCATCTGCCTCACATGCCCAAGATATGGCTTCAGATCCATGGTGTGGACTTTACACAACATAGGTAACCTAGATGGGAGGTGAGGTTTAGGTGTGATGAGTGTGAAGATAACCACCTGCTTGACCATTGTGTGGTGCATAAACCCCCCTTCCGACCACAGACTTCCTGCCACTGGTATCCTGGTGACAGATGCTAGTATACATGGGTTTTAGCATCTTTGCCAGTGCATCTACCTTCTTTTCCCAGGTCAAAGCTTTGAATCAAGTGTGGGATTTTGCTTGGTCCTATACAATGCAGGCCACAACAGCTGTGCTATAATTATACTTTTATTCCTTCTTGTAAAGCTGCTCCTGACAACGATAAAGTTGTTACAGCTAAACAGAGCAGACTTAGACACATTCCATATGTATAGTGACATGTATTCCTCCTTCATATTTAAAAGAAAAATATTACACATATTACTCCAAAAACATCCTTTCAAGTTTTATCAACAGCAACCAACAGACAGTGATATATCCCTGACTGTGAATAATGTTGGACAGTCAGGAAAAAAAGTTATTACCCTTTCTCAAAGGCTAACAGCAATGATGTCACAGGCCAAAAATTGTTTTCCCTTTTTACGCGTTAACACTGAAATCAGAATACTGAATGAATATATCTAAATATGTTGACTAATTTTTGTAAAATGCCCATTTGTGAGTAAAATACAGTGTAGATGAGAACAAAAGGCCATAAGCTAAATGCTAAATGAATGGACAAAGCATTATAGGGCCATTAAGGAGAATTCATTATGCATTATGTTCATTATGCATTATGTTAAATGCACCTGCAAGAGATCTGCAGGTGCATTTACTACAAGTTTAAGAGTTCAGCTTGGAATATTAGTGCAACCAAACGTCTGAATAAACTAAGAGAATATTCGGGTTAGAATAAGAAAATGTTCCTCTGTGTTGGTTTGATTTAATAGCTTTAGTAGCAGTGTTTTTAGATATTAAGATCATCTAGCACAATGTGAAAAAACACAAAAACATAAACATAAGTTCAAAATGTTTAGAATTTAGTGAAAAAAAGCTGCCCCAGTATGTTGTGAACCTGCTTCATAAATAAATAGAGATGACGAGGGAAAAGAAGAGGGAAAGAAGAAACGGGCATTCTGGTGAGTTCTGCTCTATCTGAGGCTGAGCAGATTACAAACACACACGGGTGCATTTTATTGCCATGGGCAGTGCAGTACAGTGGGTGTTGTGGCTGTTTGGGGCAAATACACACAGACAGTTGAGAAATCAAATTTGCATTAATGATGCCCTCCCCTGTTTGCCTCATGGAGCACAGTGTCAGTTGTGAGTTGGAATGACAGCCACGTGGACACACCCCATCATTAAAATGAAAAATATTTTGAAAGAACTTTTATGCATCTTGCTTGAGGGAGAAACGTCCCAGAGTCCAGCTGGCTATCACATCCATAAAAAGCTTTGCTAAGCTTTTGACACAAATACTGCATTCCACAGCGTGACAGCTCACAGTACATCGGCATGATACCAAAGGGTAAGAGAAATTGTATGGCTAAAGAAAAAAAAAAAAAAAAAAAAAATACCATTTCCTCCAGACTGCCAGCCATAACAATCACAACAACCCCCTAAAATTATAGGTGAGAATTTATTCCAGGACAATTGGTAAACAGCCACATACATAATAGAGAGAGAAATGAGCTGCAGCAATAATATCTCCCCTCCAGCATTTGCACTTAGTGAGTCACGTGATATATTGTAATTTTTCTTTGAAAACATCAGATTTATTTGGGTTTTTAACTGTCCAGCTCCAGACTCTCCCGCCCACATAACTGCCATGACTGTCAGGAAATAAAAGATTAATTCTGCCTACTCACTACTGGAAGCAGCAGTAAGGAAAAAACTGTATTCAGAGCTAATTATAGAAGCCGGTAATAATGTGTCACATTTCCTAATCACATGCCTACTCTTTTTAACACTTGAGAAAATGCTAATGTCATAAAACAGCTGACAGTGACAACCCCACTGCCAGATGAAAATATAGAGATTTGATGATTTTGCAAAAACCTCTATTATGTTCAATCTAACTTTTTTTCTCAGGTTCAAGTCCAAACTTTTACAAATTCAGGTGTTCTGCAATATACTTCAGGTCCCCGTATTTAACATTTATTAAGTCTATGTAAACATCAGTTTACTCTACAACACAGTAATTCAATTTACTGTGGTTGTAAGCAGATATAAACATTTACTGAGGTATTGACTACGGGACACCTCCTGTGGTCACCCATAAAACATAGGTGAAGTAGTGAAGTAAAAAAAAAAGTTATATATTTTTATCATATTCAAAATAAATGTAATGCTCTGACAAACCATTTTACACAGTGAGTCATTTTAACTCAGATACTTTAAGTACTTTTTACAGAAACTCTTGCCAACAATAAGTCAAATTTTGCATGCAGGACTTTTTCATGTATACTACCTTTTCTTTAATGAAGGATCTCAACTATCCCGTCCTCCTCACCGTGACCTTAATTTCTTCCTTGCTTGCTCCTCTGGCACTGAATTTAAACCACAGACATAAATCATGAGGTGAGTACCTCTCACTACTTAGACTGGACCAAGCTAAATGGGAGCAATTCCCTGCAGCCTTCCAAACCATGGTGGAAGAGTGAAGGATGTAACAGCAGTAGAGAATTGCTCATGGTTCCAGAACCACATGCTTCGATGTTTGAAATGGCGAGAAATGTTTACCTGTGCACATACTGCCTCAAATTCTTAAACTGTCTCAAACTGTCATCTAGATCAGAGGCCTCAGAACTTTTCAGCTACCATCTCCCAAAATAACTGTGTCAGAGACTTGTAATTGGTTATAATGTGCCCTCTGAGTGGCACTACTTCTTCATCCCCTCATGTTGGACTGAGACAGTGATTCACTGACATACAGTGATGAGAAAGGCCACCCAGGCTGGGCCTAGACCGATAACGTGTTAACTTCAGTAGAGGAGAAGAAATGATAGAAATAGTAGCAAAACAAGAGTTAACAGTGACGTTTCTTTTCACCTTTGTCCACAGCTCTGGTTAGTAGAGGGAAGTATTTGATGCTGGACTCACAAAGTTTATCTTGATTTGATAAGTAAACACTTGTAATTCCAATGTTAGCTGTGTAATACAAACCTTTAAAGCTGGAATCATGACAAAGACACGCAATGTCACATAATACAATGCATAGTCAAATCTGAAACAATTGTAACTTTGCTTATGTTTAAACATGATTACCAATACAGCAGTCGCAATGGTTTGAAACAATGACAAGCTAATTCTGGCCAGACTGAAAGCCCTTCTACTGGCAAATGAAGATGCTCAGCCAGTGAAGTGCAGAGTCAGAGGCCCAAGTGGGAACTCTGGGCCAAATGTAATATGCATAGCACACACTAAATTATTTAGCCAAGGTTGTTGTGTAATGCTTGAATGCTGCGTTCACAGTCCCCGAGGTTCCACCAAATGTCACAGCTGGTCAAGCTCAAAGCCAACTTGTTAAAGATAGAACACAAGTGCTTGGTTTTGCAGATGCTAACAGTGAATACAGCAGCATGAGTGTGAGGAGTCAGGTCCAGACCAAGTATTTAATTTAAAATCTTAAAAGATTCACTTGTGAGTTTTCTCTCTTGATGAATAATAATAAAAAAAAAAATAAAAAAATCAGAATCACACTTAATGGCTGAGTGCAGACATCAATATTTTGACTGGCTATTGTTGAGAACATCATGTACTATGGAACATCCACACTATACTCCACACTATATAGTGTTGTTATTGCTACATTGATGTATTACATTATAATTTAGTTACTCAAACATAATAACAGTTAGATTTATTCTTGGATTAGCTCAATTTTGATAAAGAGTAAAACACATTATATGAGATAGGAATTACAGTTCATAGATGTTGGAAATGTTTACCAATGCTGGTGGAAAAAGATTAACCCAAGAGGAGAAAGACTAAAATTCAGAAGAAGATTTTGAGTCTTTCTCCACTTGGGTTTAATTTTCAGGAGAAGATTAAAGACACTAGAGCTCATTTAGAGCTACATGTCAACAACATTATAAATACAACGAGCACTCAGAGCAATAACTGCTAATGAGAGCCAATGAGTGGCTAACACACTCACATTTCAGAAGGGAGTACTAGGGTTATGAACGCATCCAAATGGGCCACCAGTCAACTGTGGCCTTCCCTCTGAATATTCCTGCGAACATTAGTTTTTTACAGCACACTGATGTGACACACTTCAAATGATTACTGACTGTTCTGGTGACAAAAAATGAAGTATGGTCTGAAAGAAGGTCTTCCCAGAAACACATTCATTTTCTCTTATAACACCCCTGAGAGGATGATCTCTGGTTTCATTACCTGCTTGGTACTGTGAAGTGTCTTAACTCTTGGCTAGAATCTCAATTCTCCCATTAAACACTGGTGAATATTTTTGCAGAGCAATGGAAGAAGAGAAGTTGAGTTTGATATTATTATGGGTGTAAACTACTTGCAACTGGGAATTTTATTATTGCAATGGCCGGAAAACATACTGCAGATCCATAGCTCTGGTTTGATCCTCCGGATACTGAAGAATTTCCAGGCTAGATGAGATATAACAATATAATCTCTGCCTTATGCTCTGGGTCTACCCCAAGATTTCCTACCAGTTGGACAAACTCAGAAAATCTCCATGGGTGGCATCCAGGAGACATCCTGATCAGATGTCCAAACCACTTGCATTAATTGCTTTTGATTAGAAGTAGCAGCAGCTACTTTAAGCTCCCTCTGCATGTCCAAAATTTGTCATCAAATCTCTAAGGCTGAGCCCAGACACCCTGCTGAAGAAAAACTTGTGTCCACGATTTCATTCTTCCTCTCACTACCCAAAGCTTGTGACTACAGGTGAGTTTGAAACTAGATTAAATGGTAATTTGATTTATCTTCTTCAGCATGATGGTTAGGTATAACACCTGTCTCACTGATGCTTCTGTTGCTGTCATACCAACATACAGTACTTATCCACCTTATCCATCCTACCCTCACTGTGAACAGATATCTAAACTTATTTCACTCATCCCCAATCCAAAAGGGAACAATCCAAGCGTTTCCATGGTACTTTGAGAAGCATGGCGCCTAAGGAAAAATGGTGCAAAAGCTCTTCAGTCAAACGCTGGACATTGTTAAAAGGTACCTTAGAGATGAAGGAATGAAGGTGAGCAAAAATCCAGTCTTTACTTTCATTTGAACTTCAATGTCACAAATTACAACAAGCATTTTAGTGTTATTTAGTTGATGTCCTGTTATCCTGTTTTTTTTTTTTTTTTTTTTTTTTTTTTTTACTGTAAATAACTGTTCGATCTGCAAAGTGTGTAGTTCGACTGCTGTTCAGTCTGCTGTGCAGTCGGCCTACACTCTTTGTGCTGTGATTATACTGTAACATCACAGTATAATGACAGCTACCTGCCATTACCTATATCCACGGCTACCATTGTCTGAATCAGTTGAAATGATGGAAAGTGGCTCACCACAAGCTCTATTCAACAACCATGTATCTACCAGTGCACATTGACTGACAAAATAAGAGCAGACACGTGCCTTAAATTAGAACACTCCTTGCAATCCCCACAGCCACTGACTCTATTTTGTTTTACCACCATAGAAATGAACGAATAAGATTCTCTGATTAGATTAGAAGATTATGAGATAGATTCGCACAACATCTCCTCTGCAGCACAAACCTTTTAGACTTCATCAATAAAGACATTTAATTAATTACTGAACCTTATTTAACAAGCCATTCTGAATCATTCTAATTGACCTGTTAGGTTTGTGTACAATGTCCAAGGGCTATGTGCCAGTGGGTTTGAATTTTTCAAGATTAATGCAGTGCAGTGCCACTTGAATGATCTCTGCTGTGCATTTGAAATTTCACATGAGCAGAACAAATAGGGGAAATTACAGACACTCTCTTGATCTGCATTGCTTTGCACGCAGAAGTGTATTAGCTTAATATATCACATCCAACATGCTCACTAATGATGACATGCTTCATTTTTACCAGCTCAGCAGATAATTTATGAGTGCAAGAAGGCAGACTGCCAGTTTCAACACTTGTGGATATTCAAGCTGAAGAATGAGATGCATTGGGAATAGCTCTCCATTTAGCTATGCATGCACTGCTGCATTCAGATGCCTACACTTATGAAACCAAAAAAATTATTTTGTGCTTCTATGATTGAGAGAGAGAGACAGAATACTTGGAATATTGCTTTGTGTCATTATTTCTCCTTTAGCTGAATGTCCTCTCTCTGATCACATTCATCTTCATCACTGTCATGTGAAACAACGTCAGCAATAAAAGCAGGGAAACGAAACAAAAGCTTCTCTCAAGAATAATGTTTCAAATCAGACCGAGTCCTTCCAATAAACCGAGGGCTTTTCTTCTTCAGGGAGGCAACAAACTCTGTTTTAAAGGTGCCTCCAGGCTGCCAGTTTGCACCTGGATGCTGCATTGTTCCATACAGTCAGCAGTTATGGCTGAAACCTGAAATTCCCACATGGCTCTAACAGGAACATTTCCATTATCTCAAGGTTTTTCATCACTAGGTCACCTCACTGGCACTCAATACCAACTGTAACATCATGTGTACGGTCAAAAGCTTTGAACTGATTGTCAACAGTACAGTATTTAAAGGTGTTGAAGAGCAAAAGAAGAATAAAACGGAGCTAGGTCAAAATCTTAGTATATATCTGGACCATGTCTGCACATTAATGCTGTGGCTGTAAACTGTTTTGGAACTGCTGTACACAACTTATGCAATTATGCTGTATTTGCATTCTGCCTTGTGTCAGCCACTTTCAGCCCTTTGCCTGTTTGCTCTTTTCTGTGCTCACATATACAGGTATTTTAATACAGCTGCATTCCTAATAAAGCTATTCTGTTTCACATATTTCAGTTATTTTTCTGTTGCTGAGGAATTGAACAAGCATAAAATAGTGAGTGAAACACAACTCAAGACTAAAGACACAAGCAACTTCCAACTGAATGAGAGGCATAGAAGAAGGAGAGTTTGGCCTGTACCTGTGGCTTTAAACTGTAAAGTTTTGTCCAAAAACCAGTTGATTTGTAACTGGGTGCTTTTGTAGACAAAAAAAAAAAAATCACAAAAAGGCTCTAACAAGTTGCTAAATCTAATTTCCAAAATTTCCAATGACTCAGGCCACACCAATTATGAAAGAGGAAACTTACAAATGACTAATGGTGAAATTTCCAATGACTAAAAAAACCTTGTCACTCACTAAGGGTGTTTTTACATTTGGTCCCCTTTAAACAAACCAAACTCAGTCCCTAAAAGTGGACCAACATAAAACAGACTCAGTTCTGTTTGTGTTCACATTGTGAAAGAAGACTGGGTTCTCTTTCTGGTCCATTTAAGCAGTGATGGAGTCTCAGTCAAGATTCAACATTCTAGATTAATTTATTCTGTCCCGAAGGAAATTTGTTTTGAACACGAGCTGCCACATAACACACAACACACAACAGCCAGTCATAAAGTGCATACCTAAGGTGCATATCTACATACATACAGTCACAATGTGCATAGTGCAAAGTACAGTTCTCTTTACGTTCACGCTAGCTTCTCTTGACCTCTCAGACCTCACTGCTTGGCATTCTGGGTAGTTTTAAAAAAGGAAGAAAAGTGGACCTGGCATGTTTTGTGTACACACTTTGTACTTTAGGTGGACTGTAAAGGGGTCTGAGTGCGGTTAGAGTGTTCATATATGGGCAAAAAGTCAGTTATCGATCTGAGTTCGATTTAAAGGCTGAAAGGGGCCAAGTGTGAAAACACCAAGTCAGGGGTATTCACTGTTGCAGGCAAGACAGAAGTTTTAATCTTGATCCACATTTAAGATGATAATTCATACTTGTCATTCATGTTATTTATGTAATAATTTAATTCTCTGTTTATCAATGCAGTGCTGTACTTCAATCTTTAGCCTGATAATTAACAGAATAATGCACCAAAAGGAGTGATTGGTATGTCATGTACTTTCTAATGGACTTTACTAATGGCTCTACACCTCTCAGCTACTACTACAGCATGTCAGTACGAGCTCTGTGGAAATAGTCAGCTGCAAAAATTACACTAATTTTATCCGACATTTTGCTTTTCTCATTAAAACGTGAGAACGAAAGCAAACTAGTGATTTCAATAAACACAATTATACACAAGTTAATTGAGCTGTTTGTCCAAAACGTGAATGAGTGAGGAGGAAATGTGAGTCTGTGAATACAATGACAGCTGCTGTTGCCATTGTAACTGTGGTCCAATTCTAAACTGACTACAAGAATGAATAATAATCAGTAAAATATATAAATAAATGAATAATAGAATGGAAAAATAAATAGAAAGATAAGATACACACATTGACTCACAGCAGCATTTTTATACTTTTGTTGTTTTGTTCACTGTTCTATACTCTAAACTCTTTCAGTGGATTAGGAAAATGATTGACTGAATGTTTTGTAACCCAACATATATATTTTTCTACTGAAATTGTGCTCAAAGAATGTGACAGCCACTTACACAAGATGGACATCTGACACTGGCACGCTCTACTGACTCACTTTAATTACCATCCTCTGTGCCTTGTAACAAGTACTACCTTGTATTTGCTGAAGTGGCTGAGTGGTGCTTAGTGGTTTCTGAGACATGTTGCCTCTAACCTATATCGTGTATATTCTGAAAGGATGTTTTAAAGCTCACTGACTCCTCTTATTAATTTCTGTTCTGCAAGCAGACCTGATATGATCCACAGCTGATTTGCATTGCAAAGCAATTGTCAGTATCACGGTCTAAATTATTGTTACATGTTAATGATATGCTCTCAAGGCAAGTCATACAGCTTTTTTTTTCTTCATTACTAATTTAAGACCAATGTCATTTTGCAGTTCTATATTTCAGTTAAAAACACACTGTATATTACAGCTAAATGTTTATTGCAGATTTCCTGTCATCATATTGAAAAAATAATTCTGCCATTAACATAATTAAGACCACAAATTTACAATCAACCAACAACCTGTGTGTAAGGTGGAAGAACCCATCTTGTGGTGATGAAGCCACAGGGAATTATCCCAAAACTGCACCATTTTGATGTTTTTCAGCTCATTGTACTGATTTGACAGCAGACATTCTCACTGAGGTGGTTCATTTCTACCTGCAGCTGTGTTCAACAGATCAATACTGACCAACTCAATGTTCACTAAAAAACACGGGTAATGCAGGCAACTAAAACAATTAACAACTATATCAAGGGAGAAATGAATGTGACAGTTTTCATTCCTCCACACTAACTTCACGCTTCAACTAAAATAATGAGCTGGTTTCCCAGATTGCTGGACCATATGTGAATTCTTATTCAACTTGAAATCACTACTTTCTGTGTGCATGTACTTTCTGTACTTTCTTTTGTACATGTAAGTCACTTACTTACTTACTACACCATGAAACTAACATGTAAATATGGGACATATTTGAACACTCTCAACTTTTGCCTGTTACATTGTTATCCTCTGTCTGTATGTGCATTGATAATATTTTATGTCGAAGTTTACAAAAATAGTACCAGAGACTATTTTGGTCATTTCAATAAAGAGAAAGTGTCAAGTGTGACACATGTCAGATGGCCCAGTGTGTGGTTCTTGTGCTTTCTGTCACATTTGGGGACATGAGGCAAGAAAAATATCTCTTCCTCGCAAAAATAAATTGAAGCTTCAAATCAGCTGCAGTGCAATCAAAACAAATGCGTGCAATTTTCTGTGTTGAGTTAGTCTTTCAGTATTGTAAAGGACATATTTCATACTTTGTGCGTAAAGCTGTTTTTCTCATTACCAGATGACCAAAACAGAGCCACGACAAGTCAGCACTGAAAATGTTGCTTTGTTTTTAGTGGATGTATACATGGGCTGCTTGATAACACATTAGTCATATCAACTTTGTGGGGTGACACTATTATAATATTTGTTGGTCTGTTCTGCTGCTCCTGTGTGGCCAAAACAACCAATTGTTTGTTGCTGTCACTGGTAAACAGGAACAAACAGTGTAATCATTTTGGACTATTTTCAGCTGCGTGTGAATACGTGTTTGTTGCTGCAGTCAGTAGGATGGTACAGGATGTGTGACTGAGTAAAATTAACTACATGTCTACTCATGGTAATGAGGGCACATACCTCACTCAACGATGTGCTTTAATAGTTTTTGGACAATTGAACTCTGTGGCAGAGAAGAATAAGATCTACACACTTTGAAAACACACACAATGCTTGTTAAAAGGATCAGTCAATTGTTTTGGTCTTTTTAAAATATCTTTAATATCTATCTAAGTGAGGTGATGATGTCAGTGGATACAAGGAGGTAGGGGGGATGATGAGAGAGTCTAAACAGCTGCTGTTGTTCCCAGGATTCTATATTTAAACCTGCCATGTTTAATTCATCGTCAATCCTTTCACAATTGCCCTGTATCTAAGACAGAACATCAAACGTACTGAGGACTTAATGAAGTGAAATGTCACAGCCTTATGGCAGCGTTGTGTAAGTTATTCTGTAGATGGAATATGAATGTCACTCCATAATATGTGCACCCCTATGACCCAAGGGGACAGCATCAAAGAGGCTAGTGCATAGAGAACCTCTATGTACAGCCACACATCAACACCATCAGAGTACAGGATACTGTGACAGAGGACACTTCCTCTTTATAGGACGATCAAGAGCATAGAGAATGTGTCTAAGCATTGGCAGAACATGGGACTAAATGCTACATGACTACATAACTTAATTTTTTTTTTTATCGATATATAGAGAAAATATTATGAAATTTAAATACTGTCTTTAAAATATTTCATTTTGAACATTTGGTTAAATTAGGGTAATGAAAATAATTTGGGTGACATCAGTGGAGGATAAAACTCATGTTTGAGGTTCTGAAATTATCATCATCTTGGCCAAAAAGAACCAATATTGAATGTTATTACAAGGGAGAAGATGAGCTGCAGTATCTCAGTCCAACACTTCTCAATACAATGTGTCCTGTATCGTTCCTGAAGTCTTTTTGAAACAGTGTAACAATATTCATGTTCATTGGCCCTTTGCTACTTATTGAGGACAGAAATTCTGATGACTGGAGCCAGTCGCCTGCAAAATAAATTCAAAAAGTCAGTTGTTGAGTTGACATGAAGAAGTTACAGCTGTAGTTGTTGAAGACAAGTCAGTATAAAGACAACATGCACGACTGCTCCCACTGACTTTGATAAATTATGTGCTCGGGGACTGGGGCTGAATTCAGCACTAACCTTTGTTGTGGTTCACATAATTTTTACCTCCACCATGTAAGTTGGGCTTTCACTCTACTTGTCAGTACAGCACCAATGTAATGCAAAACTGAAAAAATGGGGAATTGACCAGAGGAGAACCCATTAAGTTTATGTGCTGATGTGATTAAAGGGCCTGATCCAAGAAGTGAATCACTATTTTTAACATTGCCAGATAGAGCATTTTTCAAAATTTCATCAGTTTCTCAGGAAATAAATAATGTATGGGCTTTGTTCCCAACTCAAGACAAGACTTTTCTGAAGAAAATTCTGAAACTGCACATATCGGGTCATGAGTAAATATCAGAATGTAAAGGTTCAGACAACTAAAAATATTAAGGAGGAGATAAGTTGTCACAACCTTGATAAATAGTCATAGTTTTTAAAAGAATGAAGTTTGGTGTAAGTTCACATCATTTTCTGGATTTTGGATGAAATGTTTGGCCTTGGTGGAGATATAAGCTCAATTGAATGTCATCCTTGTTATTATTTTGAAAAGAAACAACCAATACCCAAAATGAATGATTTCTTCAAATGGCATAACATAACAGTCTCAGTCAGTCTCAGTGTTTGCCAGGATTTTTTTTTTCTTAATTCTTATTGTACATCCTTGAGTGGGCTTCATTCAACTCATCATTTCAAGCTTAGTAACTCATGTTTCTGAGTTCTTAAGTGGTCTGAAAAGTTTTAAGTTGAATTAAGTTGAAATCAACAAAACTTATATTTTTACCTGAAATTATTTAAAAGAAAAAGGGAGTTGTTTTAATCCAGCATAAAACTGCCACAAGTTCATGTGGATGGTGAAGACTAAGGACTCTTAACATTGACATGGCCATGTAGGACTATTTCAGCCCCAGGTTGTCAGGTGCAATATGTGAGAGTGAGTCAACAATTGATGCTGGGTGTCGGTTACAAGGGGAGAACGATCTGTGAGTCAGGATACTACCTGCTGATGGAGGCAGGTTTTGTTTTGACACTTCTCTAAGTCTGAGTGATATTTATGGTGTAGCTCAACTTGGGTCTTATTTTTGTTATCGTTGGCTGTTACCTCTATTCTTTGAGATAACATTGTGTGAGTTTAAAGTTGGTGCTGAGATATGACACAAACGCTGACATCAACATTACAATGACCAAAAGGGGCAAGAAATTTCATCAGATGATTGGTTGTAAACATGTCAAAAATGTAGCCACATTATCAGAAGTTGCAGTTGAGGGTGGAGGTGATGCATAAACAATTAGTTGACTCCATGTGCTGGATTTTTCACTGGTCACTGTGGATAATTTGCCTTTGTTTTTGTCTTTGGTAAATAACCTTGGTAAAATCTCAATTTGACTGTTTGGGCCTTTGCAGTGTTTGATTTCTCTTTTGCAATCCCCCAAAAAACAATATGGATACAATAAACATTAAATAAAGTAATACATTTTTATACAGCATGCTGTAATACATTATATGGGCAGCAAGTACTAACTGTGGCCATTATCTATTGATGTGTCTGCTATTGATTTATAATTACTTTCAAATAAAAAAAAAAAACAGTGAACATCAGATACTCCCTGAGATCCAGCTCTTCAAAAGGTTTGTTTTGTCAGCAACATAAGAGTTTTGAGTAATTTCTGCTCAGTGCATTATGTAAATTATTAATTCATCAAAATAATCCTTTCAGCTCTACATTATCTTAGTTATAGTTACAATATACACATTATATTTCACAATATATAATAGTATAACATATTTGCATGAAATGTAATGTAGGTCATATTATTTTATATGTATTCTATTGACATTCAACAACATGTAACACAGGACATTTAATAGAAATAACACACAAACACACACACACACACACACACACACACACACATATATATATATATATATATATATATATATATATATATATATAATTCTATGATTTAACCTTAAGATGATTTCTGTTATTTATTCATGGATTTGATTGTATTTTTCATGAATATGACATGAATCCAACCAGAAGCCATTTTCTACATTTGAATTCCAGGAAATATCCTAAGAATCGTGAGTGAACAATCTCCACAGTCACCATTTTCTTCTAGAATTATTCCATCTGGGGGAACACCTGGGTTGAGCATGCAGGTAAACAGTGCAGTTGAGCATCGGCTCAATCAGACTTGCACAGACTTTATCCCAGTAGTGCTGTCAGGTTAAAGGGAGCTTATTGCCTGGGCCAGCTGATTTGGACATTTCATTTATGTATATAACTCCTCCAGGTAATATTTCAGATTTGCAGTAAATTTGTGAAAATAGCTACAGATACTGTAATAGTACCTAGCTTTTATGATCTGGATAATTTCAAATCGATTATAGAAGATTCTCTGAAATCTATTTCTTGATTGAAATGATTTGTGAGCACATCCAAATCCAGTACTTCTGTTTAAAACTGTGTACATATTCCACCTCTCTGTATAGTGTTTTTGTATATATTTATATTTACATATTTTGTACATTTTTAATTATTATATTGTTCTGGTTTTATTATAATGCTCGTCCTCTTTTCTATTCTGTTGACTAAAAGAGAACTCTGCAAAAAAGTTCCAATGTGCCTGGACAAATGACCAATAAAAACAATCAATCCTTGAATCCACAAATCTGAGTTCACTCTGTGTGAATGGGCAGTGACTGGTATTTCTGACCCCACAGCAGGCCTAATGTTGAGACCTGTCAGCTACTCACCTCCATCCAATACATCACTGTCTTCCCTCCAGTCAGGTGTGAGCAAATCAATATCCTGTCTCGTTAGAATCCCACCAAATGACCTTTAACGATTAAACTGCATTGTCATTAAGGTCAATATACCCATTTATAATGTTTGTATCACATTGATGTCATGTACTTATCAAGAAGCAGAGATTTACAACAGTTACAATGGTTTTCATGAAAACATCACTTGGCTTCTATCACAGTGATATAATAAATCTGGTGAAAGTATAGGTCAAATGATACTATACATGATACACTAAAATATAGCCCTGATGTTTTCCAAAGACCACCCAGATATTCCACAACACTACAGAGAAAAGGTTGACTGCAGCACCATGTATAGTGTAGAAATGTCACAGCAAACCAACAGTAAGGTTCAGTGAAGGGAGCATCAGAATATGACGCTGCTCTCCTACCTCTGGGCCTGGACATCACACTATCAGCAATAAAAAAATAATTTCATCAAGGAACGTTACATGACAGTGTCATGGTAGCTTTTCACCAGATGAAACTCAGTAGTACTTGGGTAGTGCAGTAACAGTAACATTGAAGTAAATCTAACACAGAATGACCTCAAAGAAAACATGCCTTTTGGAGTGGCCCAGTTAGGCCCAGACCTTAACCCAATTAGAAAACTGTGGAATGACCTCAGAGAGCCCTTCACACCAGACATCCTCAGAATATGGCTGAGCTGAAGCAGCTATGTGAGGATGAAGGGTCTAAAACTCCACCTGCATGCTGTGCAGGTCTAACCAGCAGCTCACATACTTTATTCCAGCAGCAGCATAAGTGTTTAATATGTGTGAAACAAAGACAAGAAAGATTACAACTGTTTGTGTGATACTATCTTGATCGTATTGTGTTTGCTTTGATCATATTACATTTTATGCCAATAAGCAGTAAATCAGGTCTTTTCAAACACACTTCGTCTTGGCACACTACAAGGACGTGTGACTTCATTTGGCTAAAACTTTTCTTGTATCTTGATTTATTATTTTTCCTCCCCCTACTGTCTCCTGATCTGACAGGATAGGTGAGGGAAGTGTGTGTGGAAGTCCACATTGCACACCCACTTCTGTGTGCTCCATTGCATCTGAAGGTTTTGAAATTAATCTGTGCCCACATATTTTTTTTCACTCTGAAATACAATGAATACTGTGAATATGGATTTGAAGAAGCTGTAATTACTGTTTCACTGTTAACAATATAATTGATGGGTAAGTTTGAGAAATGTACTGTACAGCATTCAACTAAACTAATTAATCTGTCTTCTAATTCATGTCTTTTGATGACGCATGCCAGATTTGGAGGTACATAGAACATTAATCTTTTAGAAATTAGCAAAACCAGATTTCATTCCATACATCCTTTTTCAGCCACATATTAAGGCTCAGGTGTCTTTCTCCTGAGCCTTCTCCTGCTTCTCCTGAGGGTGTCAATGTCGTCTGAGACCAGGTGAGTCACATAGTTTCACCAATATGTTCTCAAGTGTCTTGTATGTATCTCAAGGCTTCTAGCCACAGGAGCAACCCAGAAGCATTCTGATCAGATGTCCAAACTACATCAACTGTAAATATATTCCCAGCTCCATCCTTTCACCATCATTCTATGGACCCACAACCGGGATGGTTAGCATTAGGTTGGGTGTCAGGATGCAGAAGGCCAGTTCCTGAGATCATAGAATGGTTCTTGGGACAGACTTTTCTGAAACTGTGAAATCAGCTGCTGAACATAAATGCTACAGTCTAAGTGTGTGTGTTGTGAATTGAAGCCTATAATTCCTCTTATAAGGAAGCTGACTAAATATGACTATGCTAATTGTGCTTTATTTTTAGGAGACCATTAGCTGCCCTTGTACTTGATGGGAGTTATGAAACATGTTAGGTAAGCAGGAGGTTGGGATGGAATTATTGTTGTTCATTTCCCATTTGAAACATGGACGCAATGACACCATCAATGCAGACGAAGTGTTCTCTGCTAAGCTGCCATTTGTGAAAATACATTGGTGCTTCCTCTCTGTCCGTTATGTAGCCAAGATGGTGAATTGTCTGTTTTCAAATGTTCTGAATGTCATCATCTGGGTATATATAGTGCACGTCACATTGGTGTACTTGTCAGTGTGAGCATTTGTGCACTCAAAAGAGCAAGTATGGAAGTAGTCATGCCTCTCTGATAAACAGTATGAAGGGACATGTCAGTTTGCCTGCAGTTTTCCATTTGGAAGGTATTTGTTAAATAGTATAGTGAGTGAAGGAAAAAAATATGATTCTATGCCCACAATTAATAGCTTAGAACAACATTCATTTGGATCATACAGATCATTCTTTATCCGATAAATAGCTGTGTCGGTACATTTATTTTATATGGTATAAAAGCCTTTGTCAGTCTGTCTGTAAACATGCAGACATTTGTAACATTTCAATGCCAGTGTAATGGAGTTAGACTGATAGCACCTGATTGAAGCCGTGTGCAAGGACTGTAGCTATGCAGCCATTTATCATTACAGTTCAGCAGGATACAGAAAACAACATAGTTAGTAAAGAATCTGGGGATTGTGCGCTTTCTCCTAATGTTAACATTCATGTCATGAATTGACACCGATGGTATCATTTTCTGTTAGCTGGATTTCAATGGACGTGAACAATTTTTTTTCAGCTGTCATATACTCTCCCCTTCTCTGTCACTCACACACATGCACATACGCAGGACAAGAGGAGGCTCTTTGCAGAGACTGTGACAGACATTTCATTTCTTCACTTGATTGCTACAGTGTTTTACACTCCTTGCCCTCCTTTTTTCAAGCCTAAACATCATGCACTGTGACATGACAGCTCCCTGACAGCAATGTTTTTGTGGGTGCGAGCCATTATGATTTTCTATTTCTGTAGCTGTTTCTCAAATTCTTCATGTTGGTTTAATATACAAACGATGAAGCACCAGCAGTCCAACCTACAGAATGAGAATATTATTGAGAAATAGTGGTCATGATGGCGGTGGTGAATTGCCAGACTTCTGTTGATGCTGCAGTAGATGTGCTCATGCCTGACTTCAGTTAAAAACCACACACAGTGAGAGGGCACAGGGAGAACAGTGGAGAATTCAATCTCCCATTTGATCAGTGTCCCTCACTGCTCAGAGCTCTGATAATGGGCATGTCAGGAGCCACACAAATAGCACAGGCTAACAGGAGCTTAATGGCTGATGGAGAGGCATGTGAGACACATGAGGCTTAATAGAGGACTTAGCTTAGTGCAATGTGGAACTGGGGGTTCACACTAATGAGGGAGATTTCCCAACTTGACTATGAAGGATTTAAACATTTGAGTCAGTCAGTCTGAACATACAGAGCTGCAGCCATTAGCAAGCTTCATGCTCCAACAGATGTAGGTTCTGCATAAGCTACACACGTTTGCACATTAGCAGAGATAAACACACATACTGACACACAGGCATGTGTACATACACTGTCGCCCCTACACTTATGCATCAGCAGCAGTTACCAGCACAGCCTAGTCTCTAATGTTAATTAATGGGAGGCACCGAAGCATGCAATTCCTAATTAACCCCTGAGAACGATGCCACAAAGCCTTACAAGTGAAAAAACAGTCTTAAAAGAATATAATTTACTTTTTTTAGACCCTGTTTCCCTGCCACTGATCCATATGTTGCAAACCACTTTGTAGATCATTGGTACCTGACAGCAGCATGGCTGATCTTTTCTTCCCTTTGCCACCATGTTAAGTGGCAGGGGGATCAAGATTAATTGGTGCAATCGTGTAGCTCATTAGGATAAAGAGAGAAAATCAAGGTGTGTTGATGGTTCAAGGCTGGAACATCTACTGAACTGACTGACAAGTCAAGCAGTGAAGAAAACAAACTGGCTATTTGAAAAAAGAGACCATGATATGGTATTAACATGCAATCACTGTATGCTTTGCACATGTTAAAGAAATATGCACGCTATTGCCCGCCCACCCATGAAATACACCCTCTAGCATAAAACTTCAGTTCAAGTGTGTCACAGCATCCTCAGCCTACCCTGCTTCAACTTGGGAGACGGCCCGTTTATCGGCAACCGAGCCAAGAACCTCATGTTCCATGCCAAATTTTTGATTTTGAATAAAAGGTGTGGAAGAAAAACAATGATTTGCCAAATAATGTCCCACGCTGAGAGTAATGGGATTTGTCAGCACCAAGGTAAGTAACACACCCATGGGGAACATTGGCGGCAAAGATCATCTTGATGTGATATGCTGCTGCTTTAGTGCCACTACAAATGAGCATTGGTAAGATAGAAAGGTACTTCCCTGTTCTGCAAAAGCTGCACAATCATTTTCAAGGACATATTTCTGTTTTCATCTGTGTCTAACACTTATAGTCAGACAGAGTTCAATTTTAATTTATTTTTTAAAATACTAAGTCCAGGTGCCAAACCAGAGAAGCTGAGTCAAAAGGCTGAAACATCCTTTTGTACTTTCTGTACCAAGTTATCAGTCAAACTATTGTTACCAGACACATACAACAAAAATGTCAAGTTTCTGTTGAACTATTTTTGCCCTGATTTTCACCTGTCAAGCCGCATAGAGGCTGAACATAGACACAAAGCTGTTGAGGCTGCAAACACTCTTCTGCATTTTTTTTTTTTTTTTTGATTGATTTGATTGATTTATACATCATTATAAATCATTTTACTGTGAGTCCCAGCTCAGACAAAAACCAGATAACAGTTTGTGCATATTAAGATTTGACTTGGCTACGACTCAAACGAAGGAAAAGTGAAACGAATCAGCAGGCCAAAATGACAATAACCAATTATCCTGTTGTTTTGCTTGATCTTGATTTTGTATAATTTTATTATATGATACAACAAAAGACCAGAGACAAAAACTAAAACTTCATCTCAGTCTTCATGGTTTATTTAATTTTATTTTGTTTTAGGATTTGTGGTGTACACAGTGTTATCTCTGGATAGTCCTCTGCCAACAATTCTTGGACTTAGGAAGACATGAGGATTATTTCATTATTCGCTTCTTTAACCTCCAGACAAAAAAACAGGTCTTTATTTATATATTTATATATATATAAAATCAAAGTTTAAACAGAAAAATGATCTGAGTATCTGTGGGAAACTTGCACATAAGAAAACAGATCAAACAGTCAACATGTACTAATATATGTTGACTGTTGACTGTTCTTACATGTACTGATTTTAAGGGTGAGCAGAAAAGTTTCAATACATAAATCAAGTCAAGCAGATGATGTGGTGGGTGAAGATTGGTATTCTCCATTAGTTGAACCAGCATTAGTCAGCTTATGTCAGTAATTAGGCCGAAGTGGGAAAGCATTTTTCATTGTCAAGGACAGACATTTTGACTGAAGTTATGATTCTCCTTCACCAGATGTCACTTCCCATTAGTGTGTTTACACCTCCTCTGTATCATTACACACTCAGTTTAGCTACAGGCAAGTCACCTGTTAATACTGAAGCTCATGAGGTGAGTGCACATCTTAGGAAGATCCTGGCTCAAGTTGACATAGTATATAAATGTGCCCTGGATTATTCCATCATGCAGATTTCTGCATCCATAAACCAACACTTTTGCTATGTGGGGATTAGTAAAAGGTTCAGAAATGTCTCACTTTCATTGAGATGTCCTTGTTGGAAACCAACTGCTTTGCTTGGTAAGTGCACAGGTGCAAGACAAACACAAAACTGTACATCATTTTACAGCTGCCAGCAAAACAGAACACATTTCACTGAGAGTATCATTAACTGAAATAACGTCAAAACTAAATCTAAATCTCTCACACTGATTAACTGCATCCCATTCAACCCCACCCCCCCACCCCCCACCCCCCAACGTTTAATTGAAGTACAGCTTTTCAGCGGGACCCAGTTTCATTTTCACATAATTACGTGTGTGTTTCTGGGAGCTGAAAGATAAAATTATACATCCAAACGGTCCACAGACAGGATTTATTCATCTGTCAACAACATGCTGCCTGCTTTTCAGGTAATAAAAAAAAAAAAATGAATTTGATTACAGCAAATGAGGAGAATTGACAGGCGGTGCAGCTGACTGGTAATTGGGTGAAGTTGAGTGGTAATTTGTAAATGACGTAAACAGTATTGACAGCTAAAGATTCAATAATGTATTTGCAGAGATTGCTGTGCTGCTGACAATTTACTGAGCTGAGCAGTGGTTTGTGAGTGGGTGGGAGGTCGACACATGCCTGTATGTACATGTGTAGAAGTTTGATATCACATCTTAAAATGTGTTTGCTTCAATATGGTCATCAAAAGGCATTTATATCCTGCACCTAGGCATATGTAATATGTCTTTGCAAAGGAGCTTTTCTCCGAATATTGGCCTATAATAGACTCCTCCTATCTGCAAGATGTGCAACATTAACTTCTTGGGTTATCGGGTATTTCTGGAGACAGACAAAATAAATGGGCAATATGTCCACCACTGTCAGATCCATGTGCAGAACCTTAGTTTAGGTGGACTAGTGAGATCCCAGACAATGTATTCTCAATGTCAGTAACACTGTTACTAACTGAGAAAAGGTTTTCTATTTAAAACAGTGAATAACACCATGGTAGCAGTGGCTCCAGACAGAGACACCACTGAAGTTATCAAGCAACTCCTTGACCACAATCGTACAATTATACCCAAGTAAATACAAAAGCAACAAAGCACTCAGATTCTGAACAGGTTTTTAGTGAGGACAGACCAGGGTGAAGCTATGGTCTCTTATCTTTGATTCTTCAAGTTCCCAGAGTGTTTTTGCTTTTCTTTTTGAAAGGGACTCTGGCTGCAAAATAACACAGTTTTTCACTACAAGAGGCAGAAACTCTAGAGATGGTGGCAGTTTAAACAGGGAGAGCTTTTCTGCTGAACTGTGTCAGTACAGGATTTATTCAGCATTATTGATCAGACACACAGGATCATGAAATAGAGTCACATATACATCTTGTTTAATTTATTTCAGTAATTGTTTACAACAACGTGACACATCCAGGGCCATCAGTCTGCTTGTCACCGAGTTATAAACTTATGACAAACGTCACACAGAACTTTAGTTGTATTATTCAGCTCCTTAACCTGAATAACATGTGGGCTTTGCTAATATTATTGAAGATACAGAAGCACTCTATGAACATCTATGCAGCATATTCAGTAGATTCATAGTGGTTGGGTTGTGTGGCAAAGACATTAAAAAAAAGCATTATTACTCAGTGCCTTGTACTTAAGAGTCTTAAGATAGTCTTGTTGACCAAAGGTCACAGTCACATGATCAAATGATAAACTCGCTGTCATAATATAGAAGATTGGCTCCATGTTTAACTTTATGCAGGCGTTGGCTAGAAAATGATACAGATGACTGAGATTTTCATGGAGATCAACATGAAACAAAATATTTTCTATGCACAAGTTGCAAAAATAATACATGGAAAATGTTTTTTTTATGTTCTGAGGGAGAAAAAAAACTGTCTGTTAACTCTGGCTTTTATAAAAGCTTTATTTTTTTTCTCAGAAACTGCAGGAATAAACCAGAAAGGCATAGATGGAATCTCAAAACAGTTATGCTGTTTTATGTAGAATGTGAAATTTTGCAGCCACAATCGTGCACTTGTAAATGTACTTTTCAGAATTAAGGACATTCTTAACAAATGAATTCCAGCATTTTCATTTTGGTCATAAGATACAACAACATGCAATAGTTCCAGTCCTTTCTCAGCAATGGATCTATTGTGTTTGAATTATTTGTTTTTTGCAAACAATGAACCTGTTGTTCAAAAGATGCGTTGGCTTAAAATGATATTCCACTTGACTGACTGTTATTGAGTCTATTGAAGTGTTTCTGGCTTTGACAGCCTGAGAGTGCCAACTGGTGTGTAATTACGTTCACACTGAGCCAATACGAACACATAATATATAATACCCTTTTCTCACCAGATTGTTGATGACAGGCGGTGGGTGCCCAGCCTGTGACTCACTGAATCACGTGTGACAGAAGCTGAATGTGATTTTCTCGATCACATGCATCAAGGTGACAAAAAAAAAACAAAACACACACACACATTGTATATTGACATGCCTACACTCAAACACAACAGATGGAGGAGGAGAAGTATGTTGTTTTTTGCACGTGCCTGACATTCACCAGATCTATCTCTGTAAACTCTGTGTAGAAGCCCCACTCCTACCAAGAGGCATCAGATAAAATAGACAGAAATGTCAAACAACACTGCAAATGGATGTGTATTAGAAGAACAGTAAGTGTGCAGATTTCTGTGAAACAATATGAGGATGATGTGATTGATACAATGATGCTTGGGGCCACGTAACATATGCTAATTTACAAGTCTAACGTACATTGAAAATAATTGAAGGCTCAACTCATGTTCATCATCAGTGTGTTCCACATTTCAAAGAAACATGTCCTGTGAAAAAGCAGCTCCATTAAGCAGTGAGATGGAGGTGTACCTGATGAATCACACAGCTCTTAGCAGCAAATTTAATGTGTAACGATGCACTCCATCTGACTAATCGTCAAGTGCTAATGTCAGTCTGTGGCAACACTCCATCTATAACTTTACCTCAGCACTCACTTAACTGAGGTATGATTTAAAGTCATCGATACACTTGAACATTTATCTTGTATAGTACTTTTGTCTCCTTGTAAGTATTGTTCACATGAACATATGAGAAATGATTCAAGAATCACTGATCCCAGTGCTGCAAAAAGACATAACCTTTAACTGTCTACACCAGAAGTGGGAGTTTGTCAATGTTTGCTGCCTGTGAGCACATTGCATCTATTTTTGATCAAGTATTTGACTATTTTTTATACTAGAGTGTACAGCCTGAGACTTTCCTCTGCAGCAGTCTGACAAACACTGATTGCTATTTACTCTTACTCTTAATTTATACTAATCAGTGCTCCTTCACAGCTCTCAGATCAGTTGTTACCAGTGGTGACAGTCAATAGTGGGGACTGATCATAATGTGTTGATATTTGCCTTTTAATATATAATAATATGACAATATGATAAAAGAAAAGACATTTGAGTGTGGTTTCTCAAAACTTGTAAAACTACTACAACTGCTATTACTACTGCTAATAATAATATAATAAAAATAACAATAATGATAAAAAAAATCATTCTTTTACAATTCGTTGACTAGTTCTACTATTATTTCTGGCATTACAGCGATAGTATGGGCTAATTGTGTTAATATTTAAAATAACATTATCAGCATCAAGATCTGCTTCAATTCTAACTAAATAATCAAAATAACTTAAACATCATGGATAAAGAGTGTCCAAAATATATATTCCCTTGTTTTCAGAAACATTAAGCTACACGACACATCAACATGACTGAGCTGCTGGTTGTCAACTAGCTAATGGCAAACATGATTTACTACAGCCAGCGATGGCACTTGAAGGTTAGGAGACAAAACAAAGTGGAACTAATGAACAAAATAGTCAGGAAAGGCATAAGGTCAATAAATGTGAGGTCATATGAAGTGACAGGTAACCAATTCATCGCAAAGTGACCTTTATTGTTGGCCATCAATCTGTAACAACAGCCCACTTCGCTTCACTGATGCACTCATCTTCTGGTCACACGCAGTTCATTCGACTGATTATGAGTTAAGTTGTTTACTGTTTGAATTATTTTTTTCAATAACAGTTACTGAAAGAAACCTTTCTTAATAAAAAAAATAATAATTTCAACAGCAAGAAAACTAGATTACCCATTATGTTATGGATCCTTATACATTTTACACTTTTACTTTCATAATTTGCATAAACCTAAGGTTGTTTACATTAATTAAACAGCCTGAGGAACTGTTGCAGTGAAATAACACAGCTGTCAACAAGTTCATCTCACACTTTATTTTTATGAGCTTCTTGATCCAAATATTAAAGGTCATGGTTCTAAAATATAAAGCAATAAGCTTAACTTATGTAAATTGATGTGGATATAAATATTATATAAAAGACAGATAAATATTATATAAAAGACAGGAGTCTCGCTGTTGGATTAGTTAGAATTAAAGAAACACTTGGCTCATGTGTGATTGTACAACAGTAGTCTAACAGAGTGGAGACTTTTCACTCACAAACTATCGTTAACCTGTACAGATCAGTGTCATCAAGTTACTGATTGATTACAAGTTAGTGAGTCACTCACTGACAATGACATTTGCTCCTTATAGAATTAAGGATTTAATTTTTTTCAGTACTTGAGTATTTTAGCCATTCTGACAGTGCCATAAAAATGTGTTATAGTTATAAGCCTTATTGGTGAATGCACCTGGACCTTACACTGCATAAAAATGATGAATAACTACAAAAAAAGTTTCATGCTGCATAATCAACAGTGTCACTTGTATGATTATCTGTCTGCCTTTCAGTAAAGACTTGCCAGGAGGATGTAAATGCAGGGAATATAACACAAGCTTATTTACTTCACAGAATCTGAAACTTCGATAAGATCCCCACAATCATCTGATGATTACCGTGGATACTTAATGATTTTGGATGTATCTTAGAAGTTTTTAGAAGATCACTCCCTTTAATGAGCACAATGATTGAGTAATTGTGATAATTCTGCTTTTGATTTCATGATAAAATTACATCTCTGGCAGCCACGCAGCCTTTTGTTCAGTCTGTGTGTCTTTCACCAGGCTTTAAAAACACAAACAAGCTGCACCATGGTTCAGTTGGAAGGAGACGCTGCTTGAAAAAAAGAGGGTCAGAGTCTAATTGATTGATCCACACCAAGTTCAACAGACAGCCCAAATGAACCGAACTCAACAGGGAAACACACTAGAGCTTGTTCAAACAGATAATGGGCACTTTTCTTACTGAGGCTCATCAGAGGAAGGTATTAATTTTCTGAAAACAGATGCTCTTTCCCAGCACATCTTGATTTCATATTTAGAAGAAATTACACCTCATGCGCTAGTTTTGTTCATTTTATTGCATCTTCCCCCCGTCTTTTTTCAACAAAACATTTTCTTTCATCATGAATGACACTTTTCTTCTTTAATGTCGTATCACAGCACACATAATTAGATTCTAGAAAATTATTACATTATCTGCTAACTATGTTTAATGATAAAAATATTGAAAAAACAATCACTTTAAAGACATATAATTTATGGATATTGATGTTTTATCTTCTTTTTTGTGGTAATGAATCTAATGTAATATAAGCTATGTTTTGTTATTCTGCTGTGACCCATCATGTGATGATATGATCCACCCACGCAGATGATCTCTAATGTAGACAGAGATGGAAGACTTTCAACCCAGCGCCTCCAAAGCCTCTGTCTTAGGAAAAAGAAAATCTCATTTTTGCTTCAAATCCTAGCGATCAATCTTTCCCTTCAGCCCGTCTGTCTGTTATCTTCTTCCATTTGTCTGGGGTCCATTTTGCACCCCCACCCATCCATGCACAACCTCCCTCATGAAGCTAACTTTTCTGACTGCCTCATCGCTGCTCTCTCAGTCAAGCCTGGGGTCAGCTCGGGGAATGAGATGGCGCTGCAAAGATAGTGGAAAAATGTCACCTGGGAATGAAATATTGATGGACAGAAAGGCCCGGCCTCTTTCTCTTGCCCCCCGGGCGTGAAGTGGGAGTCACACAGTCAATGGGCAACAAAGAAGAAAGTCAAAACAAACACAGTAATCCAAAAGGAAAGGAGACAGGCGGCAGCAATGTGGGAACAGTCCTGTCCATCCTTCCCCTCTGTCCTTATCTTCTCCTTCTGTCTAACCATAATCAGATTCACTAGCACTTCACTTGATGTGGTTTATTTTCAGCCAGAGCCTCCCAGGCTTAACATTTGATCCCTTCTGGCAAATAAGGAATCAATACAATCTAAATAAGTACAGGGAAAATAAATTCCAACATCTGGATTTGCATAACTAGATGGAAAGTAAAGTGAGGGTGAAACCTGTCAGCCTTGTTTAAAATGGCTGCTGGCTGTTTCAGTAAGCTTCAATTACAAAGACAGCAGCGAGAGATGTCACCCACCCACTGTTCAACAAAAGCAGTCCAAGTTGTTTGCTTTTCTGCAAAGAGAGCCCAGAACTGATCGACATGTCATTAATGTCAGGTCTGAGCTCTGATGTGTTTTGTATAAATATGAACATCAGCATGAAACGGGGCACAGGTGATGTCAGAAGTTTACCAGACTGTCATTCAAGTCACTGTGTAATTCAAGAATAATAATAACTTTGTCGTGTGTGTCATTCTACTGAACAGGCAGGTATAAAAGCCTTATGACAGCCATATCTGTGATTAACTAAAAGTATTAAGCGTCATTAGTGAGGGATCCACAGTACGTGGCTTTTGTAGAAATCTCAGTGAATATTGTGTAAATGTTTAGAAGTAGTGCTTTGATTTTTTCTGTATATATATTTATATCACCACACTAAGGGAAATAATAACATAACTCACCACTGATCCATTTGGCCTCAGGGTCATGAACCTTGAACTCTGGTTTGAACAAATCCTCCACAGTCAGTTTGGTGTCACTTCCAGCTTGGTTGTCAACTGAAAATACAGACCATAAATTAAGTTGTATGGATGTTTCCTTCCCCCACACACATACATATTAAACATCAGTTCTAGTGAGCCAGATTGCTTTCTAGCTCTTTCAAAATCAATTTCCAGCATTATCTGACCTTGGTTTCACTCTCTCTCGCTCACTGGTATTTAGATGTTTTCCTAACATAGAAACATCAAACACACAAAATAACATCAACAAACATGTGACTCAGGGCACTGAGAGCATCCTAAGGACACATTACCTCTTAGACTTAACTGTCCAAACATACTTAGAACATGAGCAGACGGAAAGATTGGGGCCATTTTTTATATTGTACGGATCCAGACCAAGTCATATATCAAATCCATTTTATTATAACAGCGTAAGAGGGTCATTTTACCGTAGAGATGATTTCATTTGGCCACACTTTTTTACATGTGTAAACATAAAGGATCCACCCAGAGCATTTATTTCTCCAATGTTGTATATAGGCTGTTTGTGAAAATGGTCAGGCTCCATTAAACTGTTTAAACTTTCATTTCTTTGCATTTTTTTAACTAGCTATGATTACTGAAGGTCGCTCACATTTCTTTGCATTGACTCACAGAGAAACATCACCCAGCTCTGCATTTGTAAACAGCATTTTAGTTTCTTTTGCATACCTGCCTGCAAATTTCTGTACAGTTCAGTTTTGCTGCTCTCATCAAGTAGGCAGCTGTTTTTAGAAAAAAAAAAAAATTCTATACACCTAACTTCACATTACCTATGCAGCAAAAAACATTGATTAATGTTTCTTTAGGATTAGGGTTTTAAATCAGAGAGGAAATGCTGCTCCTTTATCTCTACAACCTTAAAAAATATTATTATAATTACATTTACTGTAAGCAGTTGCCATAAGGTGTCCGTGTTTCTAAGTCATCAAGAAAAAAAATTAAACCTGGATGTTTCTTTCTCCTTGGCAAACAGATGCACTAAGTGTCCTTTAAAACCAGATGTACTTGAAGGCACACAAGCACACACAAATGAAAAAGACATTTTTTCTCACAATAGACTTTCATATGTTCACTAACATGATCATTACTTGGCCAGAAAATCATCAGACTGTTCCAGCATTGCCCCTGGAAATGTTTCATTTTTAATTATGAAACGTTATGCCTTTAGCAGGAAGAGAATGTGCCAATTGTAAGCTCCTTCTGAATAGGACAGCTGCTGATTGTGAGCAGAACGAGAGGGCCAAGTCATTTTGAATGTCAGCCATATTGGCTTTCCTTGATAACTCCACACAGCGTGTTTGTTTATGGAAGCAATGAAAGTCTAACCAAGCATTGAATACACCAGGGGAGAGTGTGGCTGCATTGGAAGTGGATCGTGATGATTTTACATCTGAGGAACAGTAGGTGCTTTTTAATAACTTAAGGAGCAGGTACACAGTTTATAATAGAATTGAAGACTTCTCAGCCAAGTGGCTCAAAAAACTGTGAAATACAGAGACACCAGGTCAGTGGTCACAGGAGTCTCAGGGTCTTAAAACAATTCAGATCCCACATGTTTGAGGATGTTATTTTTTTAAAACTGTTAACATCATTTTTAATTTGTAGTTGTGTGTTTTGCCACCTGTCAGCTGAAAGGATAATATTCACACTCGATTTAGGGTGGGTGTCCACCAACTGCTTAGAAATACTCCACCATGTTCACTAACTATTCGATTTATCTGTCAATTTATTTTCTGTGCAGCTCAGGCAGTGTGAGATTACAACACTTTAAAACAGGGTTGATGGTGTGAAACTGAACCAAAACTGTAAAGCTAAAGGCAGAAAAAATAGAAATGATGAGTTGAAACACAATAAAATGCTCTGTCGAATAGAGGAAAGTACAGATTTGTTGATAATTCTCTGGTAGTGGATTTGTCATTAGCACTGATCCCATTCCAATTACATTTAGTCATTTCTTCCATTGTTCAGTCAAAAAAGAAAAGATTAGTGCAGCTTTAAGTTGGACACCAGACAGAAATCAGCAGTGGTTGGAGGTGGTGGAGAAAATCCAACTCTCCTGAATCACTGTTTGAGAAACTAAATCCTCAGCACATTTCAAATAATTTAGAAACGATCTGACACATGTGAACACCTCATTATGTGTTCATCAGCATTAATGATTCCTGCTTAAGTAACTGACCCTTTCACATTACCTCATTTGATCCATTGCTGATATTGATCAATGCTGATTGTGCATGACATTACTTTGACCATTCAGTAGCTTTTTTTGTAGACCTATGAATACAACAGGGACAACCATGTCCTCCAACCAAAATGACCATGTAGGTCATATTTACCAGAATAGGACCCATAGGAGCATACCAGCATGATCAGAACTGGACCTTTGTTGTCATTGTACCAGCAGTAAACAGGAGTCTCTTATGTTTTTTGGGACATCCAACTACTCTAACCTCTAACCTCTAACTACTCCACTTCTAACCTCCTAATGATGCAGTCATTAGGAGGTTAGAGGTACAGCAGTCTCCACAAAACAGCCCCAGGAATAGGTAAACAGGTCATGTGTTACCTGGGGTCAGGAGGATGACAGACATGGTGATGAGGGAGCAGACCACCAGAATGACCAGCAGAGCGATGGCAATGCCCTTCCAGTTCCTCTGTGGAGGACTGACCCCACCCAGATCCTGTAGAGAGAGAGAGAGAGAGAGAGAGACATGAAGGTCAGGGTGGAACATGGTTGAATAGCTGTTGTTGTTGACAGTTTAACAGACACCATATGTCAAAGTAAAGTATTTGTTTACAGGTAAATATAAAAGCCAAATCATATAGAGGCATGGCAGTGCAGCTCCAGGCTTTGTAATCTCAATCCAATCTTTGTATGCATCACACTGTGAGCTTGAAAAAACTTATTGATTTGCGTTTCAGTGCTAAAAATTGAAAGGATCTGCATGGTTCAGTCATTCCCTGACCAACCTTTCTTTGAATTATTTTAAACAACGCCTTTCTGACCTGTGGCAAAAGCAGATCACATATCATACAGGACTAGGAGTAGCTATGCTCTATGTTGGAGATGTTGCTACATCTGGCAAATGAAAAATACAGCAACCACAGCATGTATTAGCTTTCAAGGGTTCCATCGGTCAATGTGACTGCAGAGAGCTTAGTGTCAGTAATCTAAGAGACTATTATATAGTATAATCAAGTGTACTGGTGGTGGTCTGTCATGGCAAGTATGGGAACAATAGTGACATGGAGGCGATAATGGTCCTTACATGTCAGAGTAGCATTCTGTCTCCTAAAAGATCTGATATTGCGTGGCTGCATCCATCGTGTCATTTACTGTCCACATGTGGCAGCAGGAGATTTCCACTCTTGGCATCTATCATTTCTGTCATTTTCCATGGCCATGTCCTGTTGAGATCCGGCTTGTCAAGCAAGCAGCACTGGAGAACAGAATTTTTGCACATGCAAGTTTTATATAATACTGGGATCTTTGACAGGTGATGAGCTATAGCCACAAGTGCATTTGTCAAACTGTCCTTGACTGACTTTTCTCCATTATAAGATTAGTTGGATAAAAACTAACTCTGCTTTTGCCATAGGGAATTACTTTATCAGTTTTTATGAAGAGATAAACAAGCTAATTACACTGATTTATCATGTGGTGAAAACTGTCTCACTTGATCACCTTGGTTAAAATACATTAATGAGGGGTTAAGGTGTATGTGTCTGTATCTGATTCTTGGACTCTTCTTGCCTATCTGTCTCCATACACCACTAGAGTTTATGATATTATCTAGAGTGAAATAGCTATCCAGGAGAGTGTGTGCAGCTTTTTTCCTGCAACTCTATGCATGAGTCTTGGTATTATAGGGTCTTAAACTGGGCCTTCCACCACATCTGTTGGCTCTGATAAGGTGAATTAAGCCTCCAACCTATAAATTTTTCTACTTTGCAGCATCTCCTGCCTCTATATAACCACAAAACCCTGCAGGTGAAATGCAGTGATTACTGGCTACCGACCCACTAGTACTCCATAATTGGCTGGAGGGGACGGGAAACAACATTACTGCCAATTAGACCTAGGTCCTGCATTTGCATAGAAGCTTTACTCTGTATTTTCCATTTTCTACTTGATATGGTCGTTTTAAAACAGCATGGCTCACTTTTCTTTTTTCTTGTGACTAAAGGTGAATAAATAATGACTGGTAAACAAATTAACACTGACTGACACTAACTTACACAAAATATTGCCAGTTATTTCACACCAGACAACATCTGCCAGAAGTTTGGCTTCTTACAGTTTCATAAGTAATCGTCACTTACCATGACTGCACACACATATTACATTTATGAGGTTTTACATAATTCACAGCCCCTGATGGACTCATGAGACTGATCTAGCCTATTTTCAGATGCTGGACGACTTCTCATTTTCGTTAAAAGTACAAAAGACTGATATGTCCTTGAAAATTGACAGTAATGTTCTTTCTCCCTCACCTCTACATTCTCATTCTCTTTGCAAATTTCATACTTAGCCACTTTTGAATAAGCATCTTCAATTTATTGACCTTATTATGAACAATGAGAACTACGAAGAGAGTTTTGACCGGCTTAGTCTCTTTATTGCGGTTATTGCAGGAGCTTAGAAAGGACATTGATAACAGTGTAGCACACTAAAAAGGCTGATATGGAAATAAGGCTTTATCATAATCATTACATCCTCTTCAGAAGAAATATATTCCTCAACAAATCTATGTGGACCGGAAGATGGGTTGGGGTGGTTATGATACACACACTGTATTCATTGTGGTATTACTATATTAAAAATGCATTAATCATGATGACAAAAAAGAACCTTTTTCTCTGCATTAACATAATCAGACAAATTATGATTTTTATAGGAAACAAAAAATATCATATCAGTACTAGAGTACACACACTCAAAGTGAACTGCTTCCATAATAGCACTTTCTTTCTTCTAAGAACTACTGTATTTATTTTATACTCTGTGATTTTCTGCCAACACATCATTCACCTTGTGTAAAAAATGTGTTCATTTTCTTCATATAATGATGCAAGTCCATAATTCTACACAGGGACACGGGATATAAATAAACTTCTGACAGATCAGGCAGTGAGAAGTGAGCTTGTGCCTAAAAGTAAAAATATAAGAACAGAGGCCTGTTCCTAAAAATATTTCTGTGTTTGCCCATTCTTCCATATCCCTCTTTAGCATATTCAATATGACACCAGGATAACTTGTAGCCATCTTACAGATATTACACTGGTTGAATTCTTTGCCATCTAAAAATGTGTCTATTAACATTACACATGGATAGTTTTTTCCAAGGTTAGTTAGGTTAATGTGTCACATCCTCAGTGATTGCATAATTGCATGTATTTAAATGTCTGAGAAAAATGTCAATGTGGGAAATGTTATAACCAATCCTCAGTGTAAACTCACCTGGAAAGCACAATGAACCAACATAGTGACTGAGCAAAACCAAACATTGTTAAACCTAGAGGTGAGCCTCCCATTAAACCATTATATATATAAACTATTCTATTCTACAGTAATCAATTAAAGGACTGAAGTGGTTCATACACTTTTCATTGTATGCAAAGGGTGTGCACATCACAGAAAATAGCCTAATACATGTTTAGTCTTTGTTGGTCCTAGTTAAAGTAACTCTGTAAATGGACCTGAAAATGTATGGACCTTCAAACAAACTCAAAGCTGTGTTATATTCACATGGTATATTTATGTAATGTAGGTTTTAAAAAAATGAGACATCACAGTTTAAAAAGTAACACGTGCTTATTGTGGTTGTATGTGGACACTCAGAACAACTGTAGGTTACAACATCTGTAGGAGAGAAGAAGTAGGAGTACCAGGCAAGTTTTGAACATCTGGATCTCTTAATGGATTCCAACTGTTGGTTGTGGTTGTGGTGGGGCTGCTAGTTTTTCTGAAAGAGTACTCCCATTGGCTGCTTAAGATGAATACAAATACTCCAGTGGTTGCACTCTAACCATTATGGTGTGATGAATTTTTTTTTCAGCAAACAGCAAACAAGACCTTTTAATACATTTCTGACTTACTATATATACAAAAAATGTAATACATTTCTGACTTACTATATATATATATATATATATATATATATTCTGTCACTTTATGAGAGTAACCATGTGGCTTAATATTGTGTTGGAACAAAAGGAGGAGCAGTGACAGTGTGTAGCACTAATGGAATAAATCTACTATCACAAAACATTAAACTTGTAAAACTTGCATCTTAGCAATAGTTAACTCAAGAGAAAGAACAATAACCTAAGAGATGTGTTTTTTCCTTCTTGCAAAATTAAGTGTTAAACTCCACAGGCAGCTGTTCAAATCACATAAATCTCTGTCTGTATGTGTTCATCTCTGTTATTGATCTTAACCTGCAGTTTTATGAGCTCTACAGTTTCACTGTGGGCACATACAGTAAATGTTAAAGTGGGCTGAGGAATTGAAATAAATCTTTCAATAAAGACCGTTGTCTGGCTCTGTTTACTCATCACGGAGCCTCCTTTAAAATGATCTTATCTATTCACTTGTGATATTAGTCAATCTGGAACATATGCCTCTGCTGCTTCTGAGGCTCTGACTCTGTTACAGAGGTCTAAATTTATGTGGATTAAACAAACACACATTTCAGAAAAAGTTCAACTCCACTGACATTTCTGAGGAGAATTCCCAGAAAAAAATTACCCATCTCCTCTGCTAAGGAGCTGACAAGAGCTCCTCTTGGACTAGATTGATGCCTTAGGTTTGGGTGTAGCGTTACTTTAACATTGTGCTCATCAGTGATTTTAAGCCTGAATGTGTGTGTGCATTGATAATACAGTCCTATAAATGACCTACTGCTTTTGCTGATCTTGTTCTATGGAAATCATGGAGAATAAACAAATAGCACTAGGACTGTCCTTGTGGTTTTACAACTATTACTGGATTATTTATATACTGAAGAAAAAAGGCAAGTTCTGAAGTAACTTCTGTGTGATTTTTAGATGGATCAGTGGATGTTTATGTGTGTAAGACAACAGATATCCTCTGGAGGACTCTGACTTTAACTGTCCTGCACCCCCTGAGGAGGCTTTAGCTTCTTTTTTGTTGATGCTTTATTTTCTACCTCCTCCATACGATGTTAATCCTACCAAATGGGGATTAAGACGTTTACATAAATGTACTTACAGTGCATTAAATCTCAGCCTCCTGATAGAACAAGAAATGCTAATGCCTCCTTGTGCACAAATCCTAGCCTCTTATTTTACTCACATCAGTTATTATTTATTTATCAGATTGACAAATGATTGGAAACCTCTTTTAATTTATCTGACTGACTGTAATTCCACCTGGCTCTCTCTGGGACAAATGCCATCTAACTCAATCAATACAATCAATTATTCATCAAGTCAAGTCGACCACAGATAGTAATAGGACACGTTTGTTGTTGGGTACGTTCTGACGGGCTACAGCTGAGTGAGCAGTGATGATGGTGTTAATCCAGGTATGAAATCCAGCAGGACTTGACTGACATGCCACAGCTGCTAACAAAGTAATATTGAGTCTCCGCAAAAGAGCCCATAAGAGTGTTTCATTAGAAATGCTCTAAAACCAAAATCTCATTTATCTTACTTAACATTTAACAAGGTTACTCCAGCAGTTTACCATTGTACTTCAAAATTAATTTACTTTCTCTGTTTAGTTAGACTGTTTTGTCTCTCAAAAAAGCCTGACTGATTATTACCATCAACCTGTTTTCAACTACATATATGGTGATCTTGTTAAAAATGTACCAAAATTCAATAAAATCCCTAAAAAATGTAATTCAACATCTTAGGTGTAAACGTGAGAACTTGGATCAGCCTCAACCTTCCACCATATTCTGTGACCTAACATGTTCAGTGAATTTTGCATGAAAGATATCAGTGGTTTATTCTATTGCTCCTCAGCGACTAATGATGTAGAATTAATAGCTTTAGCTTTTGCAGCTGCATCATAGCTTTCTCTGCCTGATGTGGAGCAGAGCGAGCAAGTATAGGGTTAATGAATGTCACAGAGCTGTGATAAAATACGAGGTGAAAGCCTTTAAACACTAGAGAACGTGTATGATTTAGGTTTGATTACTGTCGTTTCCAGTGTCTGCATCATGCTTGGTTGACAAATGGTTGACATTTTTTATTTATGTTGTTGCACTGAATAAACTTTATTTGTTTCATTGTTCAAAAAAAAAAACTACTAGAAAAATTAATTCTGTCCCGACATTACATGTGTCTTCACTGCCCGGAGAGTTAAAAAAAAAAACAGAAGAGTTTATTTATTTGTTGACAATTTCAGTTGAGAGCAAAGCAGCAGTTGTACAAGTATTCCATAAGATTTACAATAATCCATGTGTGAAGGGCCATCTGTGTTCAAAAACATAAGTGCAAGAGATGATGGAGCAGAAGAGTCCCTCAACAATCATGTGACTTAGCTGCTTAGCTAACAGTAGCCATTTTCTGAGATCACTTCATCTGTCTCATTATAAAGAAGAAGAAAAAAGCTACAAAACAACATAATGTTAAAAATACATTCATAATGGAGGCTGCAGTATAGAGCTTCTTCCTGCTTGACTGCACTGAAAATGGAATATATTATATTTGTAAAAGTGCATTTGGCTGTGAGCTGTGTTAACAGTGAATGTTATAAAGGTGCACTTTTTTCTATATTATTATTTTTTTTTACATTCGAGGAGTAAGCCTGTGATAAAATCTACACTGACAGATGTTGTACAGCGCTGTATGTTAGCATCTACTGTACTATCAGATGTTACTGAACATGATCTTTGTTTCTGGCTTCATTTCATTTGAAAAGAATAAGAGATGTCATTACTAAGCCAGAGCATGTTCATTTAAGTGCATAAGAGCTCAGACAGAAATTACTGATATTTCATTGAAAATACTTGTATAGCCTATAGTCAAACCACACGTACTCATCTGTAAGTTGGACTTATTGCCGGCATATGTCTTACTTATAAAGTGGGAGAGCATATGAATGATAAATACATGATATAAAATGCTAATGCTGCCTCTGAGATGTGTGATTAAGATCCCTGCCATCTTCATCAAACTCAGGCTAATAAGCTTATTTCTCACTGGCTGTGCACATATGTGTGCATGGCTGCACGTGCACATGTAGCTCTGTCAGAGGAGTCAGGCTATTTATAGAGCTGCAAGCTTACCCTTTCCTGGACCCTGACCTTGGAGGGAGTGTGACAAATGACGAGTAGCATTTCAGCAGAAGCTGAGCCTTTTTAACAATGCCGGCAGGTCGTAGAGGGCGAAAAGAAAATAATGCCATCTGTATTGGCTTATTTTTGTTTACCCATGAAATACCATTTCTCTTTGCCTCTCGGATCATTGACAGCCAAAGCCAAAGCCACGCCGAGGTCTCGAGGCTTAACATCTGAGATTGATCCACTGACTAATAGGAAACGGCAAGCTTAGCTACATGTTGTCATCTTATTGTATTTAGCATTATCAGCCGTGCCCTGAAGGACACTGCAATTGGCCTTTGGTCCTTGTGAGATAGTTCTCAATTAGTCACTGTCCGTGTCATATCGGTTTCTGATACACAAGGCTGTTGACTCACACAGCAGTACAATGCCACTACTGAATATTAACATGACATTAGTTCCTGGTTCCTGCGACAGTGCTGCTGCAAAAAAAAAAAAAAAAAAAAAAAAAAAAGAGAAAACAAGGACGTGACACTCATCCATATTGTTGCGCTCTCAATGAAGAACTGATAAAAATGAAGGAAGTAAAAGTAAAAGCTTTGTGAGTGTTTTTCATTTGAGGAGCCCTTTAACTTTGGTATTTGCCTTTTCAAGACTTCACAATTATTGTAAAAGCCATATTCACAATTAGCACTAAGTTATTTGTTCAATGCTGCATACAAAGTAGGGGTCTGAACACCTAATACACCTTTTAAAATGACTATAAAATGTATTTATGCAAATATGACACTGACATACATACATATATATATATATATATATATATATATATATATATATATATACACACACACATACATACATACATACATACATACATACATACATACATACATACATATATATATATATATATATATTTTTTTTTGCAGTGAAATTGTAACAAAAAATAAACACAACCTTGTTACAATAAACAATAAACCGTTGCCTTGCAGACCTTCCTTAGGGAAAATCATGTAACTGTCTGTGCCATATTAAATAGTAATGTGATGCAGCTGGCTAATATAATATTCTTCAAACCACCAGTTTGAGCCCAACCCCGTCTCTCCACCCCAAAGCTGACTCAGTCCATCCATCCATTTTCTACCCCTTTATCCAGTACTTGGGGTCAGGGAGGGCTGGAGCCTCTCCCAGGGGCTTATGGGCGCAGGCAGGGTACACCCTGGATTCCAGCTCATCACAGAGCCACATGTAGACGAACAACCATTCCCGCTCACACCCACACCTACAGACAATCTAGTATGCTCAGTTCACCTATCCCCAATGCTGCATGTTTTTGGTGGTGGGAGGAAACCTACACAGACACGAGGAGAACATGCAAACTCCATACAGAAAGACCCTGTGCCCGACCCGGGAGTCGAACCCAGGACCTTCTTGCCGTGAGGCAACAGCACTAACCCTGTGCTGCACTGCCCCGCCTAAGTAAAGTCACAAATGAAAATTTAATATAAAAATATGCAAAGCAGTGGACTCTGAACCGACCTGGAAAAAATAAATTACATAGAACACTTGGGTTTCACCTGTGAATCCATGATTTATTTGACCTGCTATGTAATTGTTGCATGTATTGAGGCTGGATATGTGTCTGCCACTTCAAACAAAGCTATAATTTACATGTATACATGTAAATAATAATGTTTATTTGTTCCCCAGTCTGTGGTAGAATAATGCTCCCTTTAGGTCAAATTGTTGTAGGATTATAAACGTGTTGTTGTTTTTCTGAGGTCCAGTGCCTTCAACAGCATTGTTCACATACAATAGCTCTGAATAACGAGTGAAAGAGAGTTTATGATTTAGAACCAATATTTACATTAGATACATTTTTTTTTTTTGACATTTGTAATTTAAAAAAATCTTTATTGTGTCAGGGTTTACTGATTTTAATGCTCAATGAATTTACTGATGCAAAAAAAGCAGCAGTGTCTTTTTCGTAGATAAACAAAGGGCAAGTGAGGATTTAATGAGATGTGTTCATTGCCATTAAACAATTACAGAGGGTAAATCGAAGCTCGAGACACCCACAGTTTATGAAGGGCACATGACAATAAAGCAGATTCCACTGATCACTGATGATTTTTTTTCTTTATACTTTGAATTAGAATTTTCTCTGCATATTTAAATATGATTTTCTGTTATTTACACAGTGGGCACCAAAGCCTTTGTCTGTCCCCTGCAGTCACATCTCTGAATGCAATTAGACAGAGTTGACTACCTTCGTAGGAAAATTACACTTCTGACTGTGGATAAGATTCAAGACGTTTGCTCCCAATTCAAAAAACAAATCTCATTTATTTAAAAAATAAACACATAAAATTGAGAGGAGAAGCTGACATGAGCAGGAATAGCAAGAGAGGCTCATTGACACAGAGCTGAATGTGTCTGTGTGAAGACAGGAAATTGTCTCTGTATGTGGTTGAAAAGTGGTGCTGCATGTTTTTTTATACCTATAGGTGACATTGGAGGATCCAGCGGGCACTGAGCTATAAAATTGCTAGTTGAGAGGGAATTAGTGTGGATGGAGAGGTGGAGTGGGAAGGACAGCTCGGCAGGGAGCTGGATGAAGAGGTGTGCCTTAGCAACTGATTTGATCATCTCCACCATGTCTGATGTTTACAGTGGTTCTCCCTTCACTTATTATGTAGATTGGTGTCTCTAAAACAGAATGGAGAAAGAGTATCTGTGCACTTGATCACACAAAGATTACAAACTAATCTAAGCTGCAATAAAAAATAAAGACAATGACTACAGAGCAAGCATAAAATAACATAACTGCTACTTTTTAAAGATCTAAAGATAAAACTATCACCATATCATGTGACCAAGGTTCTCGGCAGCCATTAACAATATCTACCTGCTCTGTCCTAAATGACCTCTGTGACAAAAACTAATCACTTCACATACTTTCACCATAATGCACAGCTGATTTTCAAGGGTGTAAAGCACATGCACTGGCTTCCTTTCGAGAAGGGATTCAACAAATCCTCAGATTAGCAGGTGCATTCAGGCTGATTGATTCCTACAACTGGCACTGAAAAAAATTATAGTATTTGAGCTGGTTAATGATGGAGCTGTGACAAAGTTGGTAAAGTTCATAAATTACATCATCCTCATGAACCAGCAGCACATTTTGTCCTATATCTACATTCTATCATCCTGCTCTCTCATTATCACAATGACAGTGTTTATAAGTAGCTTCTAAAACAGCAAAAAACAAAAGATCCTTGCAAGTACTTCATAATTTTGCATAACTTTGATTAAAGAATGGCTAAAATCACAGTTACTGAAATATCTTATTTACTGTGGAGCTGTGGACACAAGGAGCCTGCAGCCCCCTCTGTTTATACTGCTGTACAATATTGACTGGAAATGTGCAACATCTTTTAAATATGTGTTGAACATGTACATTTTTATATGTGTCTTAGACTGGGCTTAGACTTCATGTTTAGTTTATGTTTTGCAGTGGCAAAAGAAAACCAACCAGTTTTTTTGTACTGTACTCGTGCTTTACAATGAGAATGAACTTCTCTGTATAGTATTGTTGTAGTACATCATCACGCTACTCAGAGACAACAGTCATAGTTCACTCCACCACAATGGGTCACTTCAGATGGAACAATGTAACCGCAGGTCACTTGATGATTTAGTTATGAATAATCAGCACTTTTTTATCCAGTGGAGGATAATCTCAATTTAGCTTCTAATTAAAATATGATTCTGATGTATTTGATATGATGATGGTGAATATGATAGAATATGACATATATTTATGACAAAAATGGTAAAATATGACATCTCTAAGATCAAAATAAAACATTTATAAACAGCGACTGCAAACGTTGACTTGATGAAATTATGAAATGATTATGAAAATGTGCATAATTTATTTGTGCAGACAAATTATTACAACAACACTACAACAGGTGACCTCTGATACAAGTGGTAATTACAGCAGTGACAAAAGAAGAAGTTAAGGGATGTTGCATAAACAACAAAGTCCGTGTTACCATGACAATGAATGTCCAGTCTGCCTGTTATCTGTGATGTTTAATTACAAGTTCCTTTTCTGCCACACAGCCACACAGTCAGACAAAAAGAAAGAGAACATTTGCTTTGGACTAGTTTTAGCTGCAGATTTATACATTTAGTGCTCTGGAGAGTAACTCTGGCAGCATGATTATAGGATTGTGTTTTAATAACTGTGGAGTTTGTAGCACAGAGCAAGGCATATCAATATTTAGCTACACAGAGAATATATATATATATATATATATATATATAGTATTTCATCAAAAAAAAGAAAAAAGAAAATACAACTCTATGCAAAGGTTTTCGGTATGTTACACATTTCGTTTCTTCAGGGCATCTGATCAGTCCCACATTCATTCTCACAGTCAAACAGCCACAAACAACCATCTTCAGAGACAAGAACAAGGAGTCCTGCACCAGATGGCGTGTCTCCGACAGAGCCCTGATCTCAACATCACAGTGTCAGTAGAAGACAGAAGACACTGAGACTGAGACGATCTAACTCTACACAAGAACTGTAACAACTTTGCTGAAGTGAACTGAGAACAGGTGCTGCTAGTGGTTTTATACACTTTGTATGACGTTAACTGGCATTATATGTGACAGCATCCTCACATTATGTGCCTGAAACCTTTGCTGACTCCTTGTTATATGGAGAATAACCAGGCTTGAAATACATTGTTTATCTTTAAATAAAGCAATGTGATATGAATAGAGTTGATCTGTGACATCTTGATTCATGAAATGGCAGCTTCAGAAACAAACCACCAAAGAAAAATGTAACTGATGTGTTTGTCTGAGTTACTGAGCTGTGAAAACACCAAGGTTGAGAAGAAAAATGTTTTTGACTCATTCTAGCTCACTGTCAAGGTGAGCGCAAGGGACTGCTTTTTGAAAACAGTTTGTATTTCAGGGTGCTATCAAACTGTTGCTAACAATATTTCATCTTGAATTTAGTGTAACACTGGTGACTTAATGATGATAGAGTCAGTGTTAGTGTCTCAGATGGTAGGGAGACTCTAATCTAAGCACTGAGTCCAGCTTACTTGGTTACATCTGTGTCCATGTCACTGCATCTTCTTCTGCATGATTCATGGAGTACTGTGTTGTATGTATCTATGTATAATATTTTGTATCTACATGTTAGACTAACCTACTGTCTGTAAAGTAAAGTGCCATGTGAGAAAGTTATATTATTGTTAAATCTTGATTGTTCTGTAGAGTTGAGGCGGTGCAAACACTTTTCCTGCATCGATGAGAAAATGTACAAAGATAAAAAGTGAAAATGTAAGAATTAACTTGGACTGTAACTATTACTGTACTTAGCACAATTAACTAACCGACCATTACGACACACAGGAGCAGGGCAGCTGAGCTTGAGGCACCATTTCACATAGGGGAGTTGAAATGTGACATTTGAGAAGGTGCTACTGTGACAATGTCCAGCAAGTACACCGCAGTACAGGGAGCAAACCTCCTTCCGATCACCTTAAGAGACATGACAACAAATAAAAGTGAGATTCATGGGTTTTAGCCTCCTTGCTGGTGCATCACATCCTTGAAATCACAAGATGGAGCTGAAGTTGAAACGCGATGCAGGAGCTACAGCCATGAGCTGAGGTTGTACCCTGACATCACAATGAAAAAAAAATCCTATCTCAGTCACTGCTGGAACAGCCTGGGGCTGACTTTGGAATTGGACAACCTTCCAAAATGTTGCAGACTTACTGACACAGACAGATTCTAAATACGCAGTCATATGATCACACAGGTTGTGCACTTTGCGACACAAGTACAGAGGGATCGAGGCGTAGATGGAGAGGGGAGAGGCTGCATGAGGTGAATGTGAAACGTGAATGCCAGTGTTCTGCAGACAACAAGGAGTGAGGTGTTTTTGTTTGGCTTAATGATTTGTCTCATTAATCCACATGGTCAACAACAGCAGCAGAAACACTGGCTGTGATACAAAGCACCTGAATGAGACAAATATTTAACATTTTTGACTTTTCATGAGTCAAATTCAAACAGAAAGAAGTGGATGAGATATTTTCAAAAGTGGATGACGAGTGAAGCAATAATCCAGTCAAGAAAAAAGGAGCACAGTGGAGGAAGTTTCTAAAAAGCCATTCCTTGTTCAAGCGGTGAATTTTAAGTGCAAAAAAAAATGGCATTAGACAGTGATAATGACAGAAAAGTAACTTATTTAATTTGTAACCAAACACTTTGCCAGTTAGAGCTTGATTGTTGCAATTACATCCAAAATCACACTTCTTCTCTGACTCATGACTGAGTCAACTATGAATGCTTATTTTTCAATTTCAACTCAGTGTGACTTTTCACTTTCTGATTACATCCACATTTGCAGGAATAAACAACTATGAATCCATGTGGGAGAAAGAAGCTTCTTGATATACTCCACACACTGTCTCCACTGTCTGACTTTTAAAACTCCAAAAAGCACATTGTGACTGCACATCATTTTGGAAATAATCACACATAAGTTCTGTTGAGAGTAGCAGGTCAAACTCAGGCCAGGGAGGTTTGTCTGTCAACTGTGCTGGATGTTTACACCAGGTAGTGTGAGTATTGGTTCTCAGCATCCCCATTTGGATTCTAACAGATTTGATCAAGTGGGCCGACTGCTTCACACCCTCCTGGTATTACACTGAATGGATCCAAGTTGCAATAAACCATAATTTTCCCTTCAAGACTCATGATATTCTCATTCTTGTGAGATCAAACTCAGTGTAAGTCATTCTCAAACATCCATGTTTGCTCAAAGAGGGATATATCAGTGTATATCTGTGTATCTGCAGAGTGATATCAATATCACTGCCCTTCAGATGAGCAGTTGATTATCTACCCTGGGGAGTGTAATCGATCCCTGCCCGCCCTCAGTGCTTACTATAAGTCCTGAAAGTGGGAAAAAAACCTTGTTTGCCAGAGACACTCACTTCATCTGAGCTCAGCTGATGAACTAGTGGCGAGTAAAGGCCTGGCAGGAGCTGCCCTGTCAATATTAATGAGACTAACTACATTCATGGAGCAAAGTAAAATATTCTGTAGTTCAGTGTTCAGGAAGAACAGTGCCAGAATGCTAGAATGTATGGATAATTATTACATGAATGTGTGATCAGCAAAAGGTCAATGTCTAAAGTTAACTGCATAGTTCAAAAAACATGCTAATGTATGTGTAATAAAGAAAACCAAACCTTTGGTGGGCAAAAATGTAACACAATAACACAGGCTACACAAAGGATCAAGTGAGGTCATGTGCATCATCATGTTCAATAGTAAAGAGTAAAGAGGAAGTCCCTGTGTCAGACAGAGACCATGAGTCTCAGGATACTTGTCAGTATAATTGTTTCTTTTGTTGTTGCTTTTGTTCGCTGTATTACAAGTGGGCATCCAAGACATATTCATACTATTACAATTGTAGTTTGAGGGGTTTTGCCCTCAAACTATAATTGTAGAATAAAGTTCCCTGAAGCAAAGTTTAAATATCTGACATAGTTTTTTCTTTTTCTTTTTTTTACCAATACGGAGCTAGTGACACACATCTGCACAGAGACCATGTTCACAGACATCACAGATGTATATGTCTGGATATCATGTGGTTACGTCTGAACCTATCAAATCTGAGTGGATTAAGTTTTTCACTATACATATACACACACGCGCACACAAGGTCTGACTGTTCCCACCACCTAATTCCTGTTATCTAAGGGTTTACCGCGGTCTGCCTCCTGTCTGTGTCACACCTGATGACTCAAACTTTGTAATTGCCTTTTAATCCGCTCGAGGATAGAACATGTGTCAGTGTCGGTTAATTCAGGGCACCGGTTGCCTCGAGATATAGAGGGAAACTCGTGACATGAAGGTCATGAGTGTGAATCACTGCACAGGACAGAAACGTGAGTCTGGAAAATCTGCTTCCTCCTCACCTTCAACAGCTGCCTGCCTTCAAGCAACACATGGCCACAGAGAGAACAAAGTTGTGACCAGATGAAATAAGTATAAAGTTAAAGCCGAACAAAATGAACCCACTTCACAGACGGGAAATGTAAAATCAAAAACCTGTTGTGAAATCAAAATACATTTCAGAGCAAGAAGTGTTTTGGTATTTTGAAAATGCAGCTCTCTGTGAACGACCTCAGTGTTCAGACAGAGATGACTGCAGACGTACATTTATTAGAACGACCTCAGAGTACAATCACACAGAGACACATCCTGAATTCAAAGTGTCAGCTTCAGTATTCACAACAAACCCTTTCAGAGGGGCAGATTTTACATCTCTACAAGTTTTCTCTTCTTTCATGTCCTCAGGCTGCCCTCAAAGAAAAAAAGAAAACATTCCTAGATCTTCATCCAAATATATTTAGGTCATTGGTTGATGGTGATGTGCACAATCATCCAGCATGGAGGGAAGTGGTAAAAAGACTGGGCTGGAAACTTACATGTAATGTTAGTCTTGAGTGAAACACTGTAAAAAGACTGTTGTTGAGGTCATTTGAACATTTCAACAGCAGCATCATTCAAGACAAAAAGATAATTGCATTGTATATGCAAGTATTAACACGATACTAAAATAAAACTGATCAGTTGCAAACTGATCAGATAGCAACTGAACAGTTGCTATCAACATTTAATTAACTTGTGTTAGTGAACTTCTTAGCAAATGTTTCTGTTTATACATCCAGCAGTTACAGAGCAACATCAAGTCTTGACTTCTCTCACTGAGCTGTTTTTGTCCTCTATCAGTTCCTGAGGGAAAATAGCAGAAATACAGCTGCTAAATGCTTCAATGTGTTCACCACTTAGTCTTCAGTTGTCTCTGTCTTGTGTTTTGGGGCCAACCAGGAGGTGTGCAGGAGTGTTTTTAGAGCTTTGTCTCTGATGACAGCTTCCTGCTGTGGACCAGGACAGAAGAGTTGTTAAGTGACTCTGTAAAATCTGTGTGTTTCCAAATCTGCCCTTTACCTCAAACTCATGGGTATTCTTCCTCCACATCATCATCATCATCAATTTCTGGGTCCTCTGTAAATCAGCCAGTCTTTCACACCCACCATCCTTCCATCACCATTTTTCTCTACACATTTCCTCCTCTGTGTTTCTTTCTCTCTTTGCCCTTCACTGACTTCTCCCCCTCATATTGATCACTAAGTTCTCAATCTCTCCTCCCCCACATCCCCTTCTCTCTCTCCCTCCTCTCCTCTCTTTCCCATGCTCACGTCTTTCTTTCTAATTCTCTCTGTGCCCACTGCAGAAACAGCAGTGCCCTGGACATTTTCTCCATTAATGTGAATTACAGCTTCCTGGGACAGAGGATCACAGCATGAGAAACTACTCCTCTCACAATAAAGCAGGTATCCCTTTTCCCCCAACGTTTGCCTTTTGTCCTGAGCACAGAAAACAACAGTTCCATTAACAAAGTGAAGGAGGACGCTCAGTCAGAGCAGGTGGTAAGTCTACACACCCCTGCTGACTGCAGAGAGCCTGGGCAGGCCACAGGGTCACTCACACAAGTCATCCTTTCACTCAGTGTGTATTATGTCTGTGGTTACAGGAGGCACTGGCTCAGCTTGAGATGAGCCAATGTCAAACGAGTCAGTTTGTCGTCAGGTTTTTCTTTCAGTGAAACCAGAGAGAGCTTGGCTACACTGTACACATTCAGTGCCAGCACTTCTCCTGCATGACCCTGGCTGCCTCAGAATTACATCCTCTCTTTGTGTGTAGGAAGAAAAGACGGAAAGTTTATGAATATTCACACATAGGATGAAGTGGAACATCAGGAGAATGAACCTACTTGTCTTTGGACAGAGGAAACAAAAACAACTGACAGTCCACACAGACACGAGGAGATCATGCAAAACATGGTGAATTCAAATCCAGAGGCTGCAGGTAAACACCAACAATTGCACCACCATGAAGCCATTAATCCTAATGCATTAGTGCAGTCATGGTGTTACTCTGAAATGGTAAATGGACTGTGTTTCTATAATGCTTCTTGTGACCACTCAAAGCTCTTTACGTTATGGGTGACATTCACCCATTTACACATATATTCACACTGTGTATTTTTCTACAAGATTTCATTCAGCCATTTGGGATTTGATATTTTGTCCAAGAGCAATTCAACATGCAGACTGGAGAAGCAATTAGTACAATCAATTTTAAAACTCCTTCATTTGAATATGTCATTATTGTATGATTTCATTAGTGTTATAATTTCACAGTAATGATGGCCAGTTTTGAAAAAAAAACAAGAGAGATTTGATAGAACAGAATCAGAGAGGTTTTATTGTCATTCTTCTTCCTCAACAAAACTGGAGTTGACCGCTGACTGATGTCAGTGTGTCGCGTTAGCAGCAGCTTATGTAGTATCGAGCCTCTGACCTCAAACAGAGATGAGGATCTGATGGCAGAGGTCTAGTTCAGCTCACTTCTCCCTCCACACTGTTGGGTGTTTTGAGGGGATTTGAGGAAAATCCATCTGCCTTCATATGGTCGGTGAAGCTTACCTTTAAGTCAGACAGGTTGGTGACATGGTTTGACTGGGGTTAAAGATGCTATGGATGTTTCACTGGTCAGATGTGGAATTTATTGGTTGTGGTTGTTAGTTACTAGTCCAGTTTTTTTTAAACTAGCTGGCCTAGGAACACTTCAGGTTTCAGAGAAGTTAGTGGGGGTGGCCGGGGAGTGGACAGTCTGGGCCTCCCTTCTGAGGCTGTTGCCCCCAGGACCGACGAGACGAGAAGACGAGATTCTTTTATTAAACAAATTTGAAAGCTGAGCCTTTTTTACTTTACCAGAAAATATTTGTGTGCACTGCACCTTTAAATGCTAAATGTTTATGTGCGCTGTCCTTTACAGTTGATATCACAGAGCTCTACATACACTGGTAACCAAAAAAAGAAAATTACACACAAACAACAGACTGGTTATAAATATATCCACATGATATTCACTTTGCCGAATACAATATAAAAGAGTCAAGCTTCATTAATAACTAGTTAGGGTTTTCATGTTGTCAGCCTTGAGTAACTGGATCCTCTGATCCGCTAATAGTAATAATTATTTTATGGGCTAAGAACACAACTTCTTCAACTCTTCCCCCAAAGATTTTCACAAAATGTAGGCAAATATCTTATTAGACCACATCTTCTCTGACAGCAGTTGTCATTGGCTTTGTTGTCTCAGTTGAAACATCTCTGATGATTTTTGTTTGTTTGTTTGTTTGTTTTCTTATTATCAGTTTCTACCTGATTTTTTTCTCCCACTCTTGATTGTACTTTTGGTATTGTGCTTCAATTCCTGTTTAACTTTTTATTTGCATCTAATATATTTTGTCTGGCCAGATAATGAACAGTTACATGTGTTGAAGCAGTTCAACACATGTTCCTGTCCATATTGACCATAGTGATGTTATCACTATATTAAATGTGTTGAACCTGCCTTTGTTTATGTTTTTGTCTCAAAGTTACTGGAACAAACCAAAGAGCGCGTTGGCAACACAGCTTCTATAACTGAACAACAAGAAGCTGCAGAGTTTATAGATTTGTTCCTACCTATGTTATTTGTTTGGGAAGATACAAGACCAAAGACAAAAAAAAAGAGTTTTCAGTGGAACCACTGAAAAACTCTTCCATGTAGATAGTGAAACAGGTCAGGGCTCCTTCTTTCTCCTTCAGCTATTATTTAAAGATCCCTCAGTTGTTCTCCCTCTCTTGTAATTCTCTCAGCACGATCATGCAACTTTGATGAAGAGTAACCCTGTTAAGAGCTGAGGAGTGACGTGAACAGACAGAGTCTTGACACAGCCTGGGGACACTAATGGCAGCGGCTCTGCTCATACACTTACTTACACTCTCACCCCCCAGCGTTTGCAGACGTGACGCAAGCCTGCGCAAATCTTACGCAATGACTTCAACCGACTGCCCTAACACGGAGAGATCAGACATGTTCGAGGCTTTGTAGAGCCACAAACATATGTGATGTTTCAACTGCCTTTATTTTTCAACAAGTTTGTTATTGACTCCTCAGAAGATGTGTGTGGTTTATTTGTATTCTGCAGCTGTTGAAGTCTCCACACACAGAAAGATCATCGAGCAACTTCATAAAAGTATGAAATCTTCCACTGTGCCACAGCAGCGTGCTTCATTAACTGCTCCTAGCTGCGATCATGCAGCACAGGTTTGTGATAATATTGCACTTAAATTACAAAATCAACACGCGTGAGCAGCGTCCACTGAGCCTTAAACATACAGTGGAGAGAGCTGCACGCTGCGAGCGCTCATATCTCAACCACATCTCATGAGGCCTTCAAATATTTCAGGCACAGAAACTCAATTATGAGGCCGAGGTTTTGATTTCTTAGAATAACAGGGTTACACGGCGGGATTCAATTAGGAGCAGAATATATTTGGCAGCCTCTCAGAGGAAGACCCGGAGTCAAAGATGAGATTCTCATCATCGGTGTGACAGAGACGCAGGCTGGCTGAGGTAACATGAGCCCGGAGGAACGCTTCATCCGTGTGTAGACGACAATTCAATAATTGATGGCGATAGGTTGGCTCAGCGGTTTGGCGCAAATACAAACAGTGTATGGATGTCAAGTTGCACACGCTAAGTCTTAGAAAAAAAACCCTGATCTCATTGCAGTGCGCAACGCCACCTGTAAGGTGCCTAAAACGGGAACATTGAACCCTTCTGGTGTAATGAAGCTGCCCAGATTAGACGCACTGAATTGTGCTGAGAGTGTACGTGGAAGGAAATGAACATCTGCGCCTTTTCACCTTCTTAAGAAATGAATTTCCACGACTGTTCTCTTTCAAGGTGTCGAAGGCAGCTGACAGGAGGAGGCAGCGGCAAAATTACAATGCGCCCTGCGTAGTCTCTCTCTCTGCCTTCACTCACTGTGCATGTGGCCCCCACGCCGTAAAAGATTCCCGTGGCCCGGTCCTGACAGCTGACAATGAGTTGCGAGCCCGGCTGATGATGGCTTGATTGTTTTATTATTGGCATGTGCATTCCCCTTCTCTGGACGAAGCCGCTCTCACTGTGGTCACATCCTCATCAGCTGCTCACAAAACTGATGCTGATAGAGACGGGAGTCCAGAGACACAGCAGCCAATCAACTGATGTGTTTTTTTACACATTTCACACGTTTTTACTTCAAGTATGTAAGCACCTGCCAGCAAAACCAACAGATATACGTTACTGGTACCTAAGCTGACCTTGCAGAGCAGCTCAACCTACAGAGTTTAGCGTCACACACGGATAAAGTGGAAAGAAACTTGCAGATCAAGTGAAAAGAAAAGGCAGCTGCCCACCTCATCCTGCTGCGGCTGATTCGGTCTCTGGTTCGGCTGCTCCTTGGTGGCTGTCATCGTAAACTCCTCGTATGAGAAAACTTGTTTTGATCCTAAAGAAAAACGACCTGATTCCTGTTGTGTGTGTGTGTGAGAGAGAGAGAGAGAGGGAGAGAGTAGAGAGAAGACGAGCAGGAGGATGCGGCGACGGGCACTGCCGCCTTGTCAAATGCGGAATCTTAAACAGGAGCGGAGGGACAGATCCGTCACGAATGAATGTCTGCGAGGTCTTGGAGAGCATCTGACGAGAAGCCAACGCAGCCTGTGCGTTCACATCACAACCACTACCACCCCCAGGAAAGGGAGGAGAGTTTCGGACACGCTCGTTATCGAACCGAGGAAACCGAAGTGTTCTCACATTTTACCACCCTGCCACTTCTCCTATACGTCTGAGTAAGGGGAGTGGTGGGCTCAATAACTCTCTCTCTCTCCCCTGTCTCACTCTCAGGGATGATGGTATTTTAGAGGGTGAGGGGGATATAACAGAGAGGGAGGGGACAGAGAAAGAGGAAGAGGAGGGGGTGTGCAAGAGGTCTTGTGATGGTTTCTTACGAGAGTGGAGGAGAAGAGAGGTTTTTGTAGATTTTTTTTAACTAGATCCAAAAAAAAAAAAGCGTTCATGTGAGGAGAGCAGTGTAGAAGTGTTCGTCACTGTGACAGTGGATCGTGCAGGATCAGCTCCAGTGTGATCGGAGCCGGAGCTGTCCGCGGTACTGAAAGCCTCCTCGTTCAGCTCCATTTACTGTGAGACACTCGCTGCTTTCCAGCTCAACACTGCTCCTCTTTTTCTTCAGACAGGGGCTCTTGCTCGAGCTTAAGCGAGGACCTTAAATGGTCAATGAGAAAAAGAGATGAGCAGCATCGGCTCAGCACAGCTCCGTAGAGGGCTGTCAAATAGCGCGCACGGGCCAAAAAAAAAAAATCCAATTGCAGCGGTGGTTTGCGGTGCTTAGCGCTGAAATGACATGTGAACCCGCAGCTGTATCAAACTCACCGCCCAGATTATGAGAGAGAGCAATGTTCTCTGCGGTCAGATGGTTTAAGAAGCTGAAGCCAACATGCTGGTCATGCCGCTCTGTCAACACAGCACCTCTCATATTATACCTCACACCGTTTAATACCTCAGACAGACAACAGTCGATAGTTTGTGGCTGCGTTGACGTTTACGGTGAATTATTAGGGATTGCGAAGCAAAACACACACACAATGACAATAACAATGACAATAATGACACAATGACATACAGGTACAATAAAGACACAGAAGTAGTGGCAGATTTTGTAGGATTCTGTATGGTTTACGATACTTTATACTTGTATCCTACAACAGCTTTTATATTTTCCAGCTTCATAAAACAAACTTATTCTTAGCTGCAACACCCTGTAATATATTCAGAGCAATAATGATCTTGTAATATAACAAACTTAAACTGACAGAAGCTATTTCTGCATAATGACTTTCTGTGTTTCTTCATCGATAATGACCCCAAGTTTGTTTTATTGGTGATAAGTTGTTTTTCAGTCTCATGCAACACATTAAAAAATACTTATACCATACTGTAATGAGTATGTAGCTTCACACAAAACATCAAAATGCTTTGAAAATAACAGGAAATGATGCAACATGTTTCAGTATGCAAAAGCAACAAGACTGTAACTTTAGAATAACACTTCCAAAAAAAAAGTTCATTTTTTGAATTTTAATATTTTTTTTCCTCCCAGACTTCTTTCACCAGCAGCTACATTTCATTTGAATGCTCTCCAGCTGTGAGCAGCTTCTATCACATCTTTTTTCAACAGAATAACTTTCATCAAGGTGATATTTAAAGAAAAAGAAAATCTGGTATTTTTTTGATGAAAGTAGTAGGAGTTTTTCTTTTTTATAGAAGGCAGGGGGTCTTCATGTATCTAGTGATGTATCAAATGGGAAAACTGCTCAAGGGATGGTAAGAATTAGCATGTAGTCTTATAGTTTTTAACCTAAAAACTCAGCTCATGATGAAGAACAGTGATGCATGCTACTGCATGTTGTTGGAAATCAGTTCAAGGTCCCTGATTACACTTCAAATCATCTCACAGACTCAAAAAACTCAAATAAAATAAAAGCAGCATTTTTATCACAAAGTGAGATAAACAGTATTCTCCCATTTGGTGCTTTTGATGATGAAGCAGTACGTTGCTCTAAAATTGCATTTGCGATCTGATGATTGTGAAAGCCAAAGGATATGATTCACATGGTTTTGGTACAGTCATCCAGTGACCCTGCACCCACACATCCTCCACTTGTCAGTCATCTGTAGAAGAAAGATGAGATCACATCTGACAGTAGTAGAAAACAGCAGTGCTGAAAAAACTGGTCCACTTGTATTATAATACAGACACAGATTGATCTGTGTGCTCTATTTTGTAGACAAGGGTAATCAATCCACTTTGAGAAGTAGCTTAAGTTGGTCCAAGTTGGCCCCCGGCAGTGCTCAACGCTGCTGCAGCAGCTGTACTGTTATGAGGAGCAGACCCTTTAATTGAGTTAGCATGGCTAATTCTCTTGCACTGAGATGGTTTGGTTCCGTTTGTGAGCTCTTGCTTAATGACTACATACATTAAATATCTTGTGTTGTTTTAGATTTTCTTGTAACTTCACAACAACCAGAACCAAATTAATTATGGCTTTGGAACTGTGGGAATGTCTCTGTAGTCAGCAGTGTTTTTGTAATTACTCTCAACTGGCAGACATCTGTGTATGTGGGTGTGCGTGTGTATGTGTGTGTGAGAGAGAGAGAGAGAGAGATTCTGTTATTTTAGGTAGCTCTTTTCCCACTGATGTTTGTTCCAGTCTTCATCTTACTGATCATTTTGGTTTTAGCTTCACTTCCCGATAACTACGACACTCACTTTGGCCCCAAGTGATGTCACCAACATAAGATGGTGTCACTGGTTACTGGTATCCAGGATACAGCACAATAAAAGCAAGATACAAGTATCTTGTATCTTGCTCTGTCTTGTTCAGGTTATTATGCTGCCACTGGGCAATATCTGTCCATAGTTAATTGTTTCCAAAACCTCGCTCCTGTTGAGTGAGGACATTATGAAATTGCATGGTTTAAATTTACTACAACTAAATTAAAACTAAAATTATTAGATCTGAAAATTAGATTTTGGCCCTGATCCCATGTACAAGAACAGGAATTCAGTATCATCTGATTGCCAAAAGCACCATTCCTCGAGGTTGATAACCATTTTAAAGCATAAAACGGAGCATTAGTTCTTCACAAAGCAGAACATATATCTCCTCCATTCTCCACCACGCAATGACAGCACAGAATATATCCTGTCAAAATTGCATCACAGGGCTGAGAGTAATGCCAGCAAAAGACCTTCACTTCGTTGTTGCGGGCAGCCTGAACATCTCCCTCACCCAAAACACTGACTCAAATATTGACATCTTGTGTTTGTCGTGCTCTACCTTCAGAATGTCAGAGACGTGAAATAATTGTAAAGTAAACAGTGTGTAACCAATGTACAGCGTGGGGCGGCCGCCTTTGAAGGTCAACAAAAGTGTTGGATCAGGTGAAGAATTTGATGTGAAAAGCAGAGAAAAATGTATTTCATTCTTTGTGGGTGTGTTGAGTGCATTAGTGGAGCACTCATTAGCATAAATTCCTCTTAACCTTTGCTGGTGTGCGCCACTCTCTGAGAAAGACTAATGGAAGAGAGAGTGATGCCCACAATGAATGTGTTCAGATGATGAATATATCTGATAACCTCTAGTGGATTGTTTCATCTAAAGGTAAAGGTTGTATCTACATTGGTTAGCCTCCATAAGCATCTTTAAAACTGAGGGCTCTGCTACGACTGGTGATCTGTGTCAGTTGCTTTATATTTTAAGTCTACGATGGTTAGAACTGACTGTAGGACTTGGACTTCCTGGTGAGTTCTGAGCTCAGTAGGAACCTTGCTCCAGATTGCTGGTTTTATTTGGGTCTGAAGAAACTACTGCTACTTTAGGAGAGGCACAACAACTTAGTACCTTGTGACAGTTTTTCCTTTTCCTTTTCTTTTTGTTTTTTAGTCGACTTCTAGACTTGACATTTTAATTTACACCACAGTATTTAAAGGGAACCTATTATTGTCATTTCCAGCTCTATAGTTTTATTCTAGGAATCTACTAGAGTGCCTTTACATGACTCACAGTTTTATAAACAGAGAGACTTATTTAACTACTTCAGTGCTGCATGGTGGTTCTGTTGCTGTTATATAACCTCAACAACTCAGTTGAGCTTCTGGCTCTAACAGGCAACACAATACTAAACACCTACCCAGGACTCTGTGCTTGTGAGCACTGCCTTCTCATCTTACTTGTGTTGATGATCTGACAGGAAACTAATTAACTGGTGATTAAAACTAAGTGTTAGAAGATTGGAAATTCAAGCCTGCATATGGTCTGGAACCTGAGTGCAAACATCTACAGCAACAAGGATCACAGCAGGACGTCTCTGTAAAATATTACCTGTTTATGGTGAGATATTGGTGGATTTATTCTCTTAATCATAATCTATGTAAAGATAGATATTATTCAATCCAGACTGTCAACTGTTCTCTGCCCAGATCTTCTCACATACCATCAATCACTCCAGTGTCACTCCTTCTCTCTCCATTCCACTTCACATCAACCTCACCACTTCTATCACAGCTGAAACACTCCTCCATGCCCTCATCACTTCTACATCGACTAGGAAAAACTGCACCGCCTGTGGTTATTACCCAACAAACCTAACAGTAAACTTCAATACCTCCACCTCCTGCTGTGACTACATCAAGTCAGATCTTCACAATCTTTAATGGCTCCCAGTCAATTACACAATTGATTTCAAAACACTTCTCACCTACAAGTCCTGAACTCTCTGGCCCCACTTAATCTCTCTGACCTCCTCCACCATTACACCCCTCACTATCAAGTCTGTAACACTGACATGATAACAACCAGTGAGCAGGTCATGCAGGTCCTAAAATCCTCAATACATCTCTTCTATACAAAATATGTAGGTGTAATCACAATACTCTTTCTTACTGCTTTGTTGCCCACTAATATTAGTACTGTAACTTAGTACTGTATCTATCTATCTATCTATCTATCTATCTATCTATCTATCTATCTATCTATCTATCTATCTATCTATCTATCTATCTATCTATCTATCTATCTATCTATCTATCTATCTATCTATCTATCTATCTATCTATCTATCTGTCTGTCTGTCTGTCTGTCTGTCTGTCTGTCTGTCTGTCTGTCTGTCTGTCTGTCTGTCTGTCTGTCTGTCTGTCTGTCTGTCTGTATGTCTGTATGTCTGTCTGTCTGTCTATCTGTCTGTCTTGTTTAGGCTCAAAACTTACTGACATACTAGACACACAACTTGCATGTACAGACACATATATGTATATAAAGTGTGACTAAGATGTGAGAAAACCTCTAACTTAAAGAACACCAGTGTTTTATGATAGTTTAAGACATGAAAGTGAGAGTGTGATCTCACATGATTTCATGACTGATGAAGCTGCAGTCACAGCTGGATTCATGTCTACTTATAGCAGAGTTACAGCTGTAGTGATTGCAGAGGGATTGCTGCAGGATCCAACCATTATTTCTTTCCACTTCACACTGAGGTCTCTTAGTCTTCTTTGAGATGCGCTCGATCTCCAGCTTGTTTAAGGTCTTCTGAGGTTTCCTGGATGAATACCACTCCTGGTGTCGTGCTTCAAACACCACCATTCACAGCACTGTGAGAATAAAGTTAGTAGCATTAAAGCTAAGCAGACTGGGCTGAAATGCTGGCATGGGATCAAAGACGGTGCTTTAAAAGATATAAGTTTAGAGTTTTGCTTCAGTGAATTTGATGGAAGGTTTTTTTTTTCAGTAAATTGTCAAGAGGAAAAAGAGAGCAGATCATTCTTGGCACTCGTTTGATAGTAGGTGAACGTGCACTATGTTAATGAAGAGTCACAAACAGCTCTTCCTGTGCAGTGACTCTGCTGCTTATGACGCTATGACGTAATGTAATTGGAAAGGTGAGGTGTGAATTATCAGGCAGGGAGAGTGTGCAGTTGCAGAGTGAAATGTTTTACTTGAAACTACTTAGAAGACTTGTGGAGTGTGTGTGGGTGGAGATACAGAGGAGGAAGGTGAGAGAGAAGTAGAGAAAGCGAGTGAGAGGGATAGAGAGCCCTGGGGAAGTGTTTTGCTGAGGTGTCTGCTGTTGATAAAGTATTTATGACCCTGGGGCAATTTAGTGTAGACATTCAGGAACTCCACGCCACCGGGCCGCTGATGAAAGTTTCATGACCAAACTCCACTGTGTGCCACTGTGGCTTAGCCTGAGCAAGTCCACATTCAGCACATCACGTTATTACAGCAGCTGCCAGCACTTCTGACTAGGATGAATATTACCACTCTGCACTCAGGGCAAAGTCAAACACTTCCTTGGTTGGTATTCTTCACATGCATTTCTTTTTCTTTAAGTCATTTCATCTTGATGTAAAGCAGAGATACAAACACACAAAAAGATAATAGCTATTATGTCTGATTTCTGTTATCTGATGAAAGCTTCTGCCTGTAATGCTGATTGAAAGGTCTGAGTTCTCAGTTCAAAAACCAAGTAAAGCCATCACTACTGATTAATGTGGACACTGTCAGAGAGGAGGGTGTTTTCACTGCACACATTCGCTGATGCATTTCTTTGATCTGTGCAAGTGTGATTGTGTGACAAACCAAGACCTCTTCTCTTTTTCTTAGTTGTTCTGAATAGTTACACACAGGATAAGCACTAATTTGAACATCCCTGCTCTGTGAATATGGAAGTCGAAATGGTTGATTTGTGCAGCAGTTTGTTTGTTTTTATCCAAACAATCTGCCTGTGGTGAATAAACATTACATGCACTAAATGACCAGCAGAGGACCTTTCATCATGCTACAGAGGGAGCATAAGGGTCATTTTGCAAAAACTATTCCACAATCACTTTAAGAAAAATTAAGCTCTGTAGGGCAACAACACATGCAAGCTCTGCAGTTTTAACTAAAGAAAATTTGTTTTTGTGACCATTTAGTGAATAGACAATAGAAATAAAATGAGCCCAACTAATACAACACTTTACAACTTTAATATCTCTGACTGACTAATGTGTGTTCTAATCTTTGACTGCGCATCAATGTAATAAGTGTAATTATTACATTAGACACGATAAATGCAGTGTGAGTTGACTGAGGGCTAAATGCCATTGTACCGTCTGCAAATGTTAATTCATTTATTCAGTTTTGCGCAGCGGGTCTCAGATTACATAGCACCGAGGCCCCCTGCTGATCACACCGCAGCGGCGTTCATTTCGAAGTCAGTGTGATTTATTTATTACTGCTGTGTGTCGTCCCACCGCGCTTGTTGATATCATCAAGGGGTGAGTCAGATGAGCTGAATGAGATTCTAATGAGGGTGTCACCCAGACGCTGGCTTGCTCTTTCTGGTGCAGTTCAGTCACATACCTGCTGGTTTTACACATTAATTTGTCAACAGGTGATAGACGTGAGGAGCCGTAAAGCCCAATCAAAGGCATCTGGCTTACCTCTGCATGTTGGAAATAATAACTTAACTTGTACAAACAAATATATATATATTCTGTGTGCATTAAATGTATTGATCCATATAGCTACAGAGTGGAAAAAGGTGATCCTGATTGGCTGCTTGGTCACCAATTACTGTATCCCAGAATCACTGTTAAAAGTGAATAAAATAAGATGTTCTCTCACTGCATAACAGTGGACAACATTATAGTATAATACACTGGATGTATTAGTTACTTCTGTGACATTATTCAACAATAAAATGCTTAATGAAATTGTGTTGAAACTAGTTAAAAACCAGATAAATCCACTTGACATAATTACCGTGTTTAACATCACAAAGGTTGACTGATATGCTGCTTGATTTCTGTGAAAGCTTTGTGCCCTCGCCCCTTTGTTTTTATTTTAATCTGTGAATTGCAACCTGACTTGTTTCCTAAATATCATCTTTATTACAGCCCATGTGAAGAACCATCATAGAAAGCAAATGTTTTGCTAAGGAAATTTTCGAAATATCACCTATTCAGTTTACAGGTTACAAATCACAAAACAACTCATCCCCTTATCACACTACATTGCTCATAGTAGGTGCAGGCAATGTTTCTACTTCTCACTGGATGTTGGATGTAAGGAAGTAGCCATTACTGCAGTGGCACCTCACTTGTGAATATAAAGCATGACTTAGTAGTTTTGTTAGATTTTACAAGCAGACTATAAATCTTTCACTGAAAGTGCTTCATCACATAATATCACTAACATTATCACACTTGTATTTGACTTTATTGCTTGGACTGCTCATACTGGCAGTGCTGTTCCTGCTACATCCTCCCTTCCCAAGTGTCCTCATCTGAAATCTAACATCTAACCAGACTGTGGATGCTGGGAAGTGAAAATCTAGAATTTCCCACAAGGATCAATAAAGTTCAACATTTCATGCTTCATTACAGTAGTATACTGTGGCACCAAATCCTAGTGGTGGAGCTCATTGCTGTGCTCATGTTGATGAGGAGGAGAACTATACTTGACCTCATACATTGAACCAGCATTGAACCGGTTAAAGCCACTACAGGGCTGATGTAGATGCAAACACTAATTTATACAAATGTCATCTTGTTATAGAAGTTGTAGTTTTTTGGGCTTTAAATATTTTCTTCTTTTTATCACATCCCACACAACAAAGAACTGATCCAACTGACAAGTATTCCTCTGTGGCTTAGAACTCCATGGTCCATAAACAATTAAAAACACATCAGTGAGTCACACTGTTGCACTGACTGACACATGGATAATGATTACTTTTTTATGTTCGGGAGGCAGTGAGAGGCAGATGAGTGGGGTTGTGCCGACCCGACACACTCGGATGCTTCCTTTTAAGGTGATTTAACAGATCTGATGCGCCAGTGTTGTGTAACAGAGTTTATAGATACAGATTTACTTGGAGAAAGCAAACCACTCGCATCATGTCTTTATTTTGGCATCAGCTCTTCATCTGCTATGCTGCTCCAACACACTAAATTGTTTTTCAAATACATCATGTGTGAAAAAAGAGTCTGTGGCAGCCACGTGTGGTTTGATTTGCCCAATGAGTACCGCCCTATAATAGACATGCTGTTTTCTTGTGAGTATAGTGTGGATCCATGTTATTAAGGCAGACCAAGTGTAAATGTCATAAAAATGAATGTCCTCAAGACTGATCGTAATTTGAAATTGTCAGATAATTTCTCCCCCGACGCGTGGTAATTCACAGCTGAAAATAGCCCAAAACAAATGCACAATTTCTTCTATTATAGTAATAACAACTGCAAAAAAAAACATTAGCTGCTTAAAGGAATTACTGAGCACTAAAACCCTAATGGAACTTAAAAAGAGATATATTTTCAGCTTTTCAGGTCTGCACAAACCCAATGACTTGAATGGGGAAAAACAAAGGCTAAAGCAGTGCATGGTTTACACTTTTTTTAGTTCCAACCTTTCCTTCTAAAACCAAACCTGCTTTGAAAACATAAGCAAAAACAAACAGTTATGCCTCTGCCAAAGACATAATGAAGACAAATTATGCATGTATACAGCTAGTGGAGACACAAAGCATTATTCAAAATCAATACAGCCTCTGGGTCTTTGCAGAGGGAATGGGTGGTGAGGGGGGTGGTGAGAAGCTCCAGCCCTCCCACTAGGATCAAAGACACTCAGTCTCATCCCATCATGTAGCAGGCGCTAAAGCACTCGGCGTTCTGGCCTCTCCAAAGCCTTGTTTCTGCACGTTGTGGTTCAACATTGATCAGTAGAGGCAGGGAAGAGTCTGGCTACAGAGCACAGGGCTCTAAAGCCCTTAGGCATACTCTGACATTGGGTGAAACATCTCATCCTCGCCGTAGAAAAGCCAAGGCAGCGTGAACTGTGAACTCGTCTTCATCAGTGGCACAAGGTATGCAAATCATGAGTGTCAACGGTGTCTCAGTGTCACTGAGGCAGTTGTCCCGTTTTAAAACTTACATTTAAAATAGTTTTAATTGTGTTTTTCTGAAAACATAAAAGCTCCTTGTTATTAACAAGAAAATCATTTAAACGGGGATATGAATATTTTAGAAGGAAAATGTAGGTAAATGTGAGCCAGTAAATGTGAAACGGACAAAAACACCTGTTTACTGAGGATTTATGGCCCAAACATTTGCTGTTTGTAAAATGCAAAAACTTAAACAGCAGGAACATAATAACATTTCTTGTTTTTTAAAGACTTTTTGCATCAAAAGCTGTGGACTAGTGTTGTCGGTCTCTGAGACCTTTAATGATATTTTACTCCTGATTTCCTTAAAGGAAGTTTCAACCTTCAATTGGATCTGGATCATAACAAAGACGGAACAGCCTTTATCAAAGATTACTGATAATATACCTTTTTATTACCCAATAAACACAATGTGGCAATTTTAGTCATAATATTGAAACATACTTTAATATAGAGAAGACAGAGAAAAAATAGCCAGAATAATCAGTCAGCAGTTTGAAATCAATTATGAGCTTTTGCAACTTGACAGTGTTTTACTATGAAATGACACCTCTCACTTTCACCCATTTCATTTCAATAGAGTCATTTCACCCTATTCTGACTCCAGTCTGAAGTTTGTTATATGATGTGGGCACACATCCTCACTGCACAGTTTTACTGTTACAAATACTACAACTGTGTTTGGCTGTGATGTGATCTTACTGCCTGTATACATCGATACCAGTGGATATGTTTTCATGACACAGGTAAGACATAGTTTTAAAATACTGATTCATACTCTATGCATACATGGGGTCTTTAACTATGGTCCCAGTACATTTTAATAATTCTGGATACAGCTTTTGTCTTCGTTCGCCCTGTTTTGTCATCAGACCTCAATATGTAAATGAGGTAGTTGGGGCTGCTGGTACAGTCATGGCTGGTGGCAAAGTTCATGTTCATTAGATGCAGCCTGAGGCAGCCACTGACCAGCCTTGTTACCTAACCTACTGGTCCTTAAGCCATAATCAGTGTCCACAATGGCTAGCACAGGTTTCATTGCTGTGAAGCTCCAGATTTATAGAAAGTCATCTTGGTCCAGGAGTACTTGTAGTAACAGTGGAAATTTCCTGTATTTTGTGCCAAGACTCCTGACCTACTGTAAACCAAATGTACTTACGTGTACAATAACCTGGACCTCTCTGGCAGCGGAGACGCTTACTGTCGTCTCCTTTTTTGGGGCAGTCAATATTTTCGACAGGCAGCTTGACACAGCAGGAGGAGCCAGAGTCATGTGACCTTTGAGATAGTAGCGCAAATATTTATTTTAATAGTGCAGCGAGACTATTTTGCATTTTTATTTGGCCAAGAATGGCTCTGATTGCAGGGTAATCTAGTGAGGTGTTTGTGCATCTTTTTCTATATTCATATATTGATTCCATTTAATATCAAGTGTAATTGTTAAACTGTGGCACTGCAGATATTCTCAATATCTTGACTACAAGAATCAGCTTTCTGTCTTCCAACAATGAGTCCAAGAAGAAACGATTTAAAATGACTGAAATGGAGAGCTCATTATTCTAACAATGCTCAACATTACACCTATTAATTTGTGAGCAGGCTCCTCAATATTTATCAAATATTGTATATCACATCCTTTTTATTGTGCGTGGGGCACGTTTATTGTATTGAAGACTAATGTGACAATACAAACAAAATATCATTGTTAGTAATTATAGCATTTGTCTACACAATCAGTGGTAATAGTTCAACATGATTGACTGAAATTACCATTCAAATTAAATGTGAACATAATTAAAAAGACTATACTCCACAGGAACATTCACACAGCTTCACAGAAAATTCAAAAATCTATTGCAGAATTATATCCACTGAATTTTGCAGCCGTCATATGCACAGTCCTCTGCACACAACCCTCTGAGGAGTGAATAGTTTGAGCAAACAGAAGCATGCATGTTCTCCACAGACATTAAAGGAATTAAAGAAGCCAACTTTTTTCTCCCCTGGGGACGCTGTAGACAGAGAGAAACTGTAGATGAGATCAGTGAGGATTCGCAGACAGCTGACTTTGAGCTAATCCAATGCTAGCTAGCTCAAACATTAACATGCAACTTCCTTGGGATCTATGATAGCCCAGATAGAAAATCACCAGTGGCCCTTAAGTGGGACAGAATCTGCTGCAGCAACAGCAGCAGCAGTAGGCCTCTCCTAGATCCTTAAGAGAAAATATGAGCCCACCTAATGATCAGCTTCAATGATCAAATTCAGCATTAACTTATTTATTCAAGGTCACAGGGTGCAGCCAAGTGAATTTAAGCCTCATTTCTTCCACACTCCTTAAATAACCCACTCATGATGCTCGCAGGTAGAATGGCAGCTAATTCAGTTGACATTTCCGCCAGAGTCAGTGAAATGAGTCAGGATGAAGATGAATCAGATGACTCCTTGCTTTATTGGCACTCATGGAGCCTGTGAAGCCTGGCTTATTTCCTCTCTGATCCCACAGAAGCACTTGCTCATGGCTCACAGTTAGAAAAACAAACACTACAGCATTAAAACAATGAAAAATAGTTAAATCAATTATTGTAGATAAATCTGATATATAACCGAAGTAATCTCTGTCTATCTGTATTTCTGTGCTTCACTTATCAATTGCTCTTTCAGTTGCCTTTTCAGTTTCCAGATTTTCCAGAAGTGAGACCCAAAGAAGTGCAGTGTAGACTGTGAAGTTTATGATGCACGACTCACGACTCCAGACGCACCTTTTTTTTCACATTTTCTTCACAACAGACTCTTGGTTGCTGTAACCTATTTCATCTCTGTCGCTAAAGCTGCTTTCTTCTTCAGCTCTGACAAACTTTGTTAGTTGTTTTATTGCAGGAGTGGCTGCTGCCACACTACTGTAGAATGACTGTCCTTATCATACCAGTAAAACATTGTTTATTTTTTCAACATATTCACATTGAAGTCTCACCAAAATTCTACAAACACATGGTCTTCAGTGAGCTGAGTTTCAGTGAGTGGTAACACAAACTAGAGTGAATGCAGCAGAAACCAGGAGGCTTTTATGAAATGTGGGCGACCTAAAGTTAAAATAAAGGAGACAATACTCAAGTAAATCCTCTCGTGAATAACTGCTGTGAACCAAACAAACAATAATATAAGCATTTCAATTCTTTTCAACTCTCTGTTTAAATGAGATGATCAGTCTACCACACTTCACATCTAAAGTATGTGACAATCACACACATTTCAGTCATGTAAATTCACTGCAGCAGTGTGAGAAATGTGTGTGTGTGTGTGTCAGGAAACTGAAGTGAGTCGAGTCAGAGCTTCAGGAGAAGCTACGCAGGAGTGTGTGTGTGTGTGTGTGTGTGTGTATGTGTGTGTGTGTGTGTGAAATAAACGCGATCAAACAGCTCATCTTATCTAACCACACACAGACACTGCTGCTGATAAATTGTGACCTTTGATAATCACTAGCTCCCTGTAGAAACTGTATCTGTAGTCAGAAACATGTCTGATGGTCACCTGAGCCTCACAGAGAGCACTGACTTTATTTATCATAAAGTCACACAGAGATCAGATGTTCTTAGTTTAATGATTGTAGAGTTTAAGCTCTGTATCTTGATATATAAGAATCTGATGAAAAGTATTTTATATGTTTACTTGGTCAAGTGTTATGGAGATCTCATTGTCAGGAACTGAAATAGGAGATAATAATAATAAATGAAAAGATAATTAATACATAACTCATGATAATCGTTTTTTCTTTGTGCATTGATTTTGATAACAACATTTTCCGTTACTATTTGCATTCATAAAATCCTCTGCTTAGGACCTGAGGCCACTTAGTGCATCTGTCTGGATGACTGCAATAAGACTGCTGTCGACTGTTTAATGTTGCTCTTCTGTTTCCCAAACACAGATATGTGTTTGCTGTGTTTGGATCCAGAGTGATGTCGTGTGCATATTGTAAGAATTCAGCTCTTGTCCTGAGCTCTGGTTGTGACTTTGGCATTAAAACACAGACATTTGACCATTTTTCTCTCAGAATGTCCTGTAGTTTATCTCTGACCTCTAACATAGCTGCTGTCACATCCTCAAAGGACCTCAGAGGACAGGTATTGATGCTGGGTGAGCGAGTAGACTCACTGAGTGGTGACAATGATAGGTAGTTTTGAAGAAAGTGATTGTGATCATCTGTGTGTAAGAGCTGCTTCAGCTCAGTGTCTTTCCTCTTCAGCTCGGTGATCTCCTGCTCCAGCTTCACCTGAAGTTCTTTGACTCAACTCACATCAGTTTCCTGCCGGGATCTGATCTGCTGCCTCACATCAGAACATCGCTTTTCCATGAGACGGATCAGATCAGTAAAGATCTTCTCACTGTCCTCCACTGCTTTATCAGCAAAGTGATCCAAAACCACTACCTCTAAGTGAAGCAGCTTCACATCTTGGAGTCCAGTCTTCTTCAACTCATCCACTAAAACTGCTAACATTGTGTTTTTTTCTTAGGACAGGTATAAAGTACTGTCTACACTCAGGGCAGCTGTGAAATTGTTTCCTTTTTATTCCAGTTTTGATACAGTTCATGCAGTAACTGCTTCCACAGGGAATAGTCACTGAATCCCTCAATAAATCCATGCAGATGAAACCAGAGATGATTTCCTGATCCAGATGAAGTCCTTTGTGTGCCGTTTCACCTCTCAAGAGTTTTAACTTTCTTAGAAGAATCTGTTTTCTGTCTCTCTTCTCTGTCTTTCTTCAAACTAGTTTGTTCTAAATAACACGTCTCTGCTGTGAACAGAGCCTCTCTGAAACCACACCACATATTGGTTCCAATTGTGGTTTCAGGTTTAACCTCTAGATTTGACTGGGAGGGAATACGAATATATCAGGACAGAACTGATCTCTTGCTGTCTGAGAGGAGATAAGGTGATGTTTCATAAGGCCTTGAAATCATTCCGGGAAGAAGAGCAGCACAGTGAACTCTGCCTCAATGAAGACAATGAAGTAACATGGTACATGTAAACATTGTGTGTTCTCAAAACAAATTTTGGAGGAAAGAGGTCTTAATTTTGAGTCAGACTTGACAATCTGAAGCATGTTTGTTATTTCACATAATATTATATGTTTAAGGATTAGCAAACTTTATTCAAAACCCCTCTCTCCAGAATAGAAGCAAAGGACTATAGCTGTCAGTGGCACATGGATATAGAAAGTTCAGTGTCTTCAGACACTTGCTGTATCTCAATGTGCACACTTCCACTTTTACACTTTCTAATTTGAGTTCACAGGTGCTTCGACACTGATAAACTGTGACAACTTGCAGTGCACTCTACACACTGACTGGCCACTAAGTCAAAACTACTAACATATAAAGTGAATAACATTGACAATCGTGCTACAACAAATTGTTCTGCCTAGTAGACTTGGGCCCTGATATTAATCTGGAAGATACTTTGACACGTATACACACCAGCATGGCATTTCCTGACAGCATCTTTCCTTTAATAAAACAATGCACTCTGTTAAGAAATGGCTCAGGGAACGTGACAAAGAGCCTGAGTTGTTAACCAAACTTGTAAATTACCCAGAGCCCAATCAAGATTGAGCATCTAAAGATGTGATATGCTGAGAAAAGCCATTGGGAACCAAAATATCCTCATGCTCACTATTTTGGCTACATATTGGAAGAGGAAGTACCATCAATGTATTTTTTTTTTTCAAACCTGTAAAAATGGAGGCCAAGTAAGGGGAACACATTGTTGGATCAGTTGGGTTCACATGTCACTATCATCTGTAGTACATAATGATTCATGATGGTGTTTGATTGAGGACAGAATTAAAGAGTTTTTGTTGTCTAAACCAGCGCAGCTTAGACTGAATGCAAACCTGAACCTCTGATGTGACAATACTGAGTTTCATACATCAACCATCAGCCCACTAGTTACTTTTTGCTTCCATTAATAAACGCAATGCTGCAGTCATATAAAAATGTGTTCTATTCAAGTATAATCCAGCAATTACACTTTCTACAAAACATAATTTCTGTTGTAGTTTAGTTGTATAAAAACATCATTTATTGGAGACATGGTTGGAAATCATGATTGCACTCCCCTGCATCCAGATATTTGTGTCAAAACAAAAAGATACAAATCCTAAAATGGAGCAGGTGATGGGTTTATGAAAGAACCGAGAGAAATTGCTTTCAAGCTTTTCATTGATTTGTCAGAAAAAGAGGAAAAAATGCATCAGAAAATGGGCTGAGGAAGTAGTAGAAGTAGAGAAAAAGAAAGAGAGGCTACGTGCTACAAACACAAATCTCTTTGTGCGTGTGTGTGTGTGTGCGCGCGGGTGCGCGTGTGTGTGCATGTGCATGTACATGCATGTGTGGGTGTGTGTGTGTGGTAGGATGACAACACAGCTGACAGTGAGAAAATAAGCCATACAGATGGATAGGCATCCAGTTGACTGCAGCAGTCTCTCCAAGGGTCAGAATTACTAACCTTAAGGTCTATGTGAAATGTCACAAAGGGATGGTTGTATTTATCCATGTATCTGAGATCAGGGTACTGTTACAATACTACCACAGTACTAGTACAATATTGACACACAGAAATGAAAGGATGCATTTAAGGAGATGTACACAGCTTTCATATTCAAGACACTTAAGCCTAAGTTCAACTCATGACTCAGTTTATATGAGAGTTTGATTGTGAAATACCTGACAGTTTAAACTGTACTGTGTGACTGGTTTACTGTAGCTGCCTTCCTGAATCGATGACAGCTGGCACAAATTATTTTTAAATCCCCACTAAAATGTAGACAGTTCCTTACTCACTCAAAACCTCAGGGCATCTAGTGCAATTGTGTTGTCGCAGTGCAACTTCAAATCACTCATATTCACTTCATGAAGAAGCGTGAATGTCTCTGTCAAGCCTCATGTTTTACCTGGGGGGGTTCAGCATCGTATTGTTATCTCATCATCATAAAGCAAACGTCTCAATCATTGTTGCATTTTCAGAGGAATAAGTAACGTTGTGTCTTATATAAGTTCTACAGCTGATGTTGTGCAGTTTTGACTGAAGGCAGAGCAGCAGGGAACTGCAGAGAAGGGTGTTGATCAAGTGCACATCTAGAGTTTTTTGCTAGCAGATCGTAAAAAATAAACAAATCTTGGGAAACATTGAGTTTCCAATATTACCTTAGCCTAGAGAAAACCCTGGAGACACTGGGAAACAGCTAACTTGGCTCTGTCCAATTTGTAACAGTAATTAACTTTATTTATAGTGTGTAGCACATTTCAAAACAGCAGTTACAAAGTGTCACACTATTATAACACTAAAAATCATAAATAATCATAAATAATATAAATAATAATATAATAGTAACAACAGCTAAACATTTAATATAGCAAGCATTAAATACACAGGCAAACTGAGCAAGACGTGTCTGTGCAAATTATAATTTTGTATTTATTACGAATCGGATTTGTTCTCTTTTATTAGAGTCATCTAGACTTTGACAGTGGTGAGGCAGCAATGTAGAATATCCAGGTTTTTAATCTAAATTAATCCAAACACAAAACTGAATGTTCAGCTTCGCAACAAAAGGTAATAACTTTAAACAGGTGAATGATCAAGCAAAGGAAAATATGTACCAGCTGAATGATTTGGAACTGACCCAAATTGTTCTATTGACAATCAGTAGTAATCCTGAAAGATTTATTTTTAAGTTTATTATTATTTATTATTAAGTTTTCTCTGCCAGCAAACATGGCATCTTGTCCTGGCTGGTAATTATCACTAGCTAACAAATTGAACTATCATTGCCTTTATAATATAAGAGGTTAATGACTTCAAGAGTCAAATAATTATGTTGACAAACAACTGTTTGTTAAATTTATTGTAACAAGTTCCCAATTTTGACGTAAAAGATTGTATAACTGTGATGTGTTTATGTATTCTGCTTGACATTAAAAGTGCAGCACATAATCTCTGGAGTTTAGTTTTAGTGCAGGAAAGACAGTTTTGTTATTGATTATAAAACATTGCATAGAGGTGCTGATGGGTGGATTCTGTTTCTGAGAATTTAAGCTAAGCTAAGCATGCTAAAGGTTCATGTAGTTTTATATTTACTACAAACACATAATAATATGTAACATGGTGAGGAATCAGATGAACATATTTCACAACACACAAGTCTATTTTGCAACTATTCAGTGTTACTGGAAAACATTCTAAAAGGACCAAATAATGATGTATTCACTTCCTAAATGACAGTACATGGTAGAACAGTATCCACTCTTAATAACATATTAGTATATTAGTTTCATTGATCCAACAAAAAACATCTTCATGGTGTACATGTATATAGTCAATGGTGCTCATTAAGACACAATACTTAAGATTAACATTGTAAACAAACTTTTTTTGACACTATTAATGTCTTTTTTTAACAATCGCCATCTTTGTGTAGTTATTTTAATTGGTGGTGGTGAAGTCACTTTTTACTGTGAGGGACTCTTGCCTCCCACACGGGGATTCAGTTTCATCTAATTGATTCCTGTTCATTGATCCATCTCCTACAACTGTATCAGAGCTGTTCTTGTTACTGCTAATGCAAACCAAATACTTGCGTTGCACTCGCATTTAAAACCTCAACCACCATGGGGGTGGCTTTTGTTCTGAAGCATAATGGCAAAAAATAGAATGTCTGTTCCCACATTGTGTTTTTTACTGTACAGTCATGTACAGGGTTTCAGTCAATCAGAGATTCTATGAGCAATTTATTGTAAAACAGCCACAGTGAATGCACTGAATCTGTCACTGTGTTTATTATGACGCTGTATTAACACACACAGCTCATAGAGGGTAAACAACACCTTTTAGTGTTTTTCTGGAATAGACCACAACCTCTGACCCTGAGTGTTTGTACTTTTAAGCATTACAGCTCAACCACATTGTTACATTATAACATCATGATGCAAGTCATCCTAACCTACCTAAGTCTGACTTCACTTTCAACAGCCATACAGGTGCTATATCGCATTTCTATGAGGATGGCTGCTGCTGCTGCTGCTGCTACTGATGTGTTGGCTGCCTCTTAAAGTCAATACAGGAGTCATTTTGAGTGGACTGATGGAATGTGTATTGAACCTGCTGTTACTATAAGAACTGTCAGACTAACCAGGACTTAAATTATAAAATATAAAGTACATTAGTGTTTAGTTTTGCACATTAAGTCATTAATTAGCATTGTGAATCATGTTGCCTGCTGGTCTGTCTTTCTGTTTGCCTTTTAAAACCACTGTGATATACTCAAATCAAACAGACCAAAAAGCAGTAATATAATTATATAATATTAATTATATAATAATATAATTATCAGCATTTCCCAAAGTTTTTTTTAGTAACTGCCCGAAACAATCTGCAGCTTTTGTTCTTTTAAAAATGTGAGTGAAGTTATGATCATGTTTGAAACTGTCCACGCTTCAGGAATTCAATCCAAATTTAGCTTTGAAATGTCAAGACTAAAACATTTAGAAAGCTGAAGCTCATTAATAAGACAGTTTAGCTGATAAGGCTGCAGCAGAGTGGACAGCTTAACAACATCTAATTAGCGAGTGGCTGCAGGAGATGACATTCAGACCTTTAACATCAGAGAGGAGCTCCATCTGGGAACAGGCTCCGGGTTTGCAGCTTGACAGATCAGAGAAAAGAGCTGAGAAGTGACAAAGTTTTAATAGGATTGGAGTATATGCTGCTCACTGTTAACTACATTTCTTTTGCATATAGCTTATTAAACACCCATTTGGAAAATTATCACACTGAACCAGTTTTTAGCTTTATCTGATGAAGACCATGTTTCTTTGCTCTGATTTTATGGCTTAGTCACAGCAACAAAAGAAGATGATGTGGTTTGTGAAAAGCAGCTGCTGAACAGAGGGTCCTGCTCTAATGGACATCTTCATCTTCACATCTTTTTTAAGAAGTCTCTCAAGTCCTCATCCTCAGTCCTGCTCATTCATCATTTTCATCCACATCTGTCCTTTGATCCACTCTAATTGTTCCTCCTTTTTGAGCCTTTTTTTTTTTTTTTTTTTTTTTTTTGAAAAAAAAAAATCACCTGTGTTCTTTTATTTCTTTTCTGTCAATTACTATCTCCAAAAACCATCTCCACTTTTAGGCCCTCTGCCTCACCATCACACAACGCTTTCCCTGGTGATCCATCAGTGCTCTCCATCTTTCAACACCATCTTCCTCCTCACCAACCCACCTCTTCCCTGCTACTGTACCTGTGCCACTATCGTAATGAAATCTAAATTACAGGCTGTGTCCTGGGTGCTCATCCATCCAGGTTAGAGCTGCCTGCCATCATGTTGCAACCCTAACGGCCCATTCTGAAGACCCTCTGCATCAGGAAAAGACCGATCTGGCTCCTTGACATTTAATAAATACATCAGAGGCTGTGTAGAAAAAAGAATGTAGGCTTGAGCCTCTGATGTGTTCGAGCTGAACCACATCACTCATTCCCCATTCATGAGTGGGGAACTGATGACTGCCAACACTGCTGTTTTCTCAGCAGTGTTGGCAGTCTCTGTGTTTGTGTGTGTTGTGATCGAGATACCCATAAAGACAAAGCACGATAACTGAAGGTGTGATCTGCTCTCTGACCTCACCTGTACATGCCTCAGTGTTTACAGACACTCAGCAGGTAGAGCTCTAGGGAGCTCCAGCTACTCACTGGAGCTTGGTGTCTATTAGAGGGAGACAATGAACACAATCCCAAAGCGAGAGCAGAGCCTCGTTCACTGAGTTTATTTCTCCAAGGTGATTTTATGTTGCTGATCAGTGATTTAAATCCAGTCCAGTGTGACCATCCTTTTATCCTAGAGAGGAGATTTTGTCTGTTTTTTTTTTTTCTTTTCTTTTACTGTATTTGTTTGCATCATTTGTGTGCTCTGGGAGCCTTGTTTCTTGAAATTAAGCACAACATCTTATTGGAAAGATTTGTTGATAGTCTATTTATGTGTTTATCTCTTACCGTATATAAATGAAGATGTGGAAAAGTGCAGTAATCATTAACACTTGATGACATTTCATTACAATGAAGATGTGCTCAGCAGCAGAATCAGACACCATCCTACTGGTTGCTTTTAGTAACATTTGCTAAAAACCACCATGATCCATTTTCAAAGAAAAGGGGCTATAGCACAGTGTTGATTTTGTTTTTTAGGATTTGGTAAGTACGTTTGGTAGTAACAAATATTTAAAAGTATATTTCAATTGGGATCATGGACTAATCTGTAGGGATTTAGCTTCTTTGAGAGTAGACACTGAAACCTGCTGCTTAAATTCTATGCACATCCTACAATGTCTGCTAATTGTTAGGATTCCAGACCTGAAGTACAGCAAAGAGGAGCTGCAGGGAAAAAACTGAGCTGAAATTGTGCTGCGAACATCAGTCAGTCACACAAACTGCAAAACAATACAGGCTACATGTCTGAGATACTGCAGCAGCTCTGTAGGCAATGACTTGGTAACTTGTTTGGTGTCATGGGAACAACTGAGAAGGAAATGAAGGAATCAGAAGGGAAACAGCAGCGGTGCTGAGGCGACACGTTTCATACAGCAAAGTGCTATTTAATGTTTTTAATAGTTTTCATTTTAGCTGATTTGCTGTTTTAAACTAATCAGGACTGAATCTTTTTCTCACCATCTGTTACTTTAGAGCAACTAAATCCTACCAGATACATTCTGAGTCACAACTGGAATATTATAGAAATATTAGACATACACTACTTTTTTTTTTTAAAATGTTTTATTTCCCACTTGCAAACTGTTTCATTTTTTTACGCTGTCCTGCTGAATAATATAACACATACAGGACACATTTTAACATGATGTCTTCCCCTCAGGTTTTTGTCAGCAGTACCTGTTAGTTGATCTCAGTGGTGAACGAAGCCTTTACAGATGGCACTCCGGTGAATGGTGCGTGTGATATACTGTAAGCAGAGGTACAATGCTTGTGTCGGTTCTGTTCGCTGCTTGTGATAATCAGCGTGTCCTGTTTGTTTTGCCTGTCGCACAGTGCAGCTATTGTCAGTGCTGTTGTGACAATAAGCAGGTCTCTGAAACACCCAACCGCCTCAGCACATCGCTCTGATTCTCTGTGCTTACGTTACACTTGTGCCAAACTGTAACATTAATCATAACTACTGTTATTTAACTAACTGTGCACTGTGAAAGCAAAGGACAAAGTGTGGAACTACTATCATCCGGATTAAAGAAGGATTAATGGGAGACACAATAACGATTTGATAACCAGTAACTCATCTATGACGCAGTGTGCTGCTTAACCTTCAACAAACAGAGGTTGAGGGGATGAGGATCAGTAGCAGCAGCTATGTGCTGCTCAATATAGGGAGCCTAAGTCAAGCCCCTTCTGGTGGACCCACTGAGTGCTTAGACTGAAAAAAAAAATAATGTCAATTAAGACATAAAAATTATTTTCTGATCCACTTTGACTTATACCTATACTATATACTGTATCTTAATCTAAATAATAACTATTAGTGTCAAGGCTATACTTGTCATGTAATTGCTGATTTATATGCTTCTGAAAACACATAACTGGTTAGACTACAAACCAAATACTCTCGTAGGTGACGTCACATCACAATTTCTCCTCGCAAACTTTTCACTGAATTTCTTTCCCCCTCTCTTCCCAGCTGAAGAGAGAATGAGAAGTAGGTGGATAAAACTTACCAAGTGAGATATTTTCCTAGGTTGCATAGCTAGCTGTTAAGCTAACATTAGCTGTCAGAGTTTGATGGTGAGGTAAATTTTGGAGACAAGCTTTGTAGTCCGCTATGTGGTCTCACACAAGACCCAAAATGTTGCCTGTCACAAAACAGTGCTCTCTCTATGTCAAGGATTATCTTTAAAATTCACAAACATCATATGTGAAAACCATGACACATTTCAGGGAGTTAGCCATGAGAGTGTTAGCTTAATGCCGCCAGTTCATCGTTAACATTACATAACAGGTGACGTAATTCACACATGCGGAGAACAGTGTGATACTACCTCAGTGCATCTCAGAGCTGTGAAGTCGTTACAGGTGTATTATAAAGTTACAGTGAGATGTAACATTGGAGGTGAGGTTGGTGTTTTCTGAAGTGCAGTCCCCTCCACCCTCTCATGGCTGTTTCAACATTGTGTGAGTGCATCATGATGCTGCACTGACAAGGAGCACTCAGTCCATTTACCATTTATAGTGTGCATCACTTGAGACCACAGCACTGTCCCCACAAAGCATATTGCTCATACACTGTAGGTAATGTGTAAATTGGGACATTGTACTGAATTCTGACAACTTTTGTGTCCTACAATTCAAAGCCTCTCCTGAAGAGCCAGCCTCTACTCCATTATGTTGTTTTAAAAAATGATCTTCATATTTCCCAAGATTGCATGGCATATAGGTCGACATATTTATCTCCCTCATCAGTAAACTTCTCTTTCTTCTGTGGTGGTAATGACAGGGTGCTATCATCTGAAAAGCCAAACAAGAGGAGATATGACAGACAGTATGAGGGAACCAAAGATCTTCTTCAGCTCTGGAAAATAGGAAAAAGGCATGTTCTGTCTACCTGTGCTGTGCAGGTCGCCACAGTGAACATAGGTTTATACAGAAAATAATAGATGCCTGTCTTGATGCACATCAAGTCTCAGTGCACTCAGGCTCAGGCTTTAGGCATACAGTCCAAGTGTATATGAAATGTGCATCAGGGGACAACATTAGTTGTCTAAGGTTTCAGCTTAGAGGAGGTTAGATATAATAACAAGGTAAAAGAACTTCTTACTCAGCAGAAGTTTGCATTATCAGAAGTTACCTGACGCTGCTTTGTGTGACACAGGCATGAGTAGCTGATATCTTTATGGCCAGATACACCATGTATGTCTGCAGTTCAAGTACGATAATATGTAAGACATATTATCATACATTGTGATTGGCCATGTTAGAGGCCATGACCTTAAAACACTGAACTGCCCTGTCATGACAAACTGATAGTTTGAGAATAGAAAACTTCTCTCAGAAGAAAAAACCAAAACAGCAGCTCAGGTTTACGACCTGGAGCAGAGCACTTTTGAATTCAGTGTTTGTCATGAGAAAATTCATGCCATAGTACTTTCTATGTGTGACAGTAAAGGTTGGACAGTTATTTTGCTTTACATACTGGAAGAAGCTCTAGTCTTAATGACCAGAGCTTTACACCATTAATCCATCCGCACATAGAGATTCAAACAATGCCTCCAAAGCCTAACCCTAGCCCTAACAATTATATGCAGCAACTAGAGGTAAATTCTGTGGTTCAATGTCCTGCCCACAAATACAACTAGAAGAGCCAGAGTTCAAACCTTCAGCTGTCTTTCATCCAGAGACACAACTGCACCCAAATATAGGATGATATTGATTATGACCCTGCTAACCCCCCAACCAGCCAATTTTGGCTCAGATAATTGAGCCAAAATTCATTGAATTGTGATTTAAAAGTTTTCCTTCTTCATTTAGTCTAATTTCACTCTTTTCTCAGCAGCTGCCACATGTGCTACATCACTGCTGCAGATGTGTTTGAGACGGAGTTGAAAATTAGGAGAGGACAAAAGCATGCCAGTGATATCATTTTATTACAACAAACTCCCTCCAATGCAGAATACACATCCTGGAAAAGGTGCCCTTGCCCTAAAAAGCACAGCATGGCTCTACTTTCTCAGGAGACTGCTGCTCTTGACATTTTAACCAATGAGTCTATATGACAAAAAGACAAACAAGGGCACAAGCAAAGCGTGTCATGCTCTTTCTCACATGCATGCACCAGTTTATTGATCCTGCACATGCTGTACTGTAGATACAGAGCATGTGATTGTTACTAAGAGAGCTATGTACTTCACATATTTAATAAACAATGGACTCGTGGATGAGATTGCCTTTTCTTGGCAATCAAATGAGAGCTCATTCCTAAAGAATTAGCTTTTTCTGTTTGCTCTTTGCAGGATGAATCATTTGTTTTCCTGTGGACCTTTGTCTGAGGACACATCAGACAGGTGGACTGAAACCATCTTTTTCTAATGCAATTCTCCTTGTAATCTCAAAGATATTATCTCAACATCTGCACGCCGCCTGCAAACCCCCATGTTGCATCAGCGTGAGTGAGTCAGGTGAGTAGGAAGATGACAACAGCTCTTCATACACTGACCTGCCTATCCCTCAGTGGAAACGTGTAAGCAAACAGCCGGAAATACCATGTGTACGAAGCAACGTGCAACACACACACACACACACACACACACACTGCTGTCTGCCTTCCTCATCATCTCAGAGAAACAAGGACAAAAAGACAACAGCTGCTAATAAGAATAGCTTTCCTCATGCATCAGCTATCATGAGAACACAAAGGTTCCTGACCTCATTACTATGTCACACACTCTCTGAAACAGTGGTGGCAGCTGTGTGGTATCTTATTTTACCTTTAACTTGTGCAAGTGCTAAAATATGAGGAGCTCAGGTGAAAATAGAAAGTTCAATTACGGAAGCTCTTTAATTAGTAAAGGCAGTCAGTAGAATGGTGGTACTCTGCCAGGCTGCTGGTTTGATGGATGAAAGGTGCTGATTAACAACGGTCGTGTGTGTGTGTGTGTGTGTGTGTGTGTGAGAGAGAGAGAGAGAGAGAGAGAGAGAGAGAGAGATAGACAGCCTCAGAGGTTTAGAAAATCAGTAATGACTAATGATAAGGTGGTTTCTATTTCCATCATCATTTTTTTTTTTTTTTCGGATTCTCCAGTGTCAAGGTCTGAAAATGTATCACTGTGCACAGTCAAGGTCAAACATTTACATCAGGTAAAATAAGCAAAATGTACATTTAAATGCAGTTAACAAAAGTGGTGATATCTCAGTATTTGGGCCACATTGGACTTAATTCATAATATTACAAGAATAAAGAAAAAGTAATTAAAAGAAAAAGTAATTGCAACATGAGAATAAATCATAATGTTAGTCTACATGTTATTTCAGAAGGGAAGAGCTTGCAGCCCATGTCACAATGAGGAAGGTGGAGCAGAGATTTCACAAATAAAGAAATACTTAATCTTTAGGCGCAGCGACACTACATTATCATAAGCATCAGGACTTTGAAAAGACAGTGCAAGAAGATGTCTGTTCTGAAGAAAGAGCCACACACTTGGAGGAAATTGCTTCTTTTGTGGAGTGGAGAAATGGCTGCTAATGTTCGACTGCAAGACTGTCTTTGGTAACATCTGCTAGCAGTTCAAAAAAGCATTTTTAGGAAGAATAATTTTTAAAATTTTTAAAGAAACAATTAAACTGGTCACAATGATTTTGGATCCAGAGGGACTCTGGTGAGCACAGTATCTCATATAATATTTTGACCTTTATCCTCAAAATATTAAGTCTAATTAAACTACAACTTTATTCTTGAAATATTATGATTCTTTTTAGTCAGTTGTGATTTTATTTCATAATATTATTAATTTACTTTCAATATGCCTTTTCTTTCTCACAGTGTGGCTCCAATTTTCCTTCATGCAAAAATGATTAAAGCTTCTTAAAAGTAAAAAAAAATCATTTTTTCAAACAACATCAGACCAAACATGAAGTAAATTCTTTACATGGTGTAATTACCTACCAAGTAAAGGCAAACACAAAAGTGGCATGAACCAATGTGAAGATGCAGCCACACGTTTAAAATTTTATTTCATGCTGTGTTGGGAAATGCTCAATGTTGAGCCTCTGCACAGAGTTGTACGATACAACATAAAGACAGAACACAAAAAGGAAAGGACACTTAGAGGAGAGTCAGAGAAACAATAGAACCACCAGGTATTTTCTGAACATATCTGCTTTTAGATTCCAGCTCCTGGTTATTGTAGCAGAGCTGTCCCTGTAGAAGGAAGAATCCTATTGGCTGATAATTTGGCAAAAAATCTTCAAATTGTGAAAAAATTCATATAAAAGATACTCTTTACTGTAAATATTTCTCCTTGTCCCAGCAGACATATGTTCTATGTGACCTTTCAGAAATATGTCTTTTGCATTTTTACAAAATCTGGTATTTTATGAAAAATACCAGATTTCATACCTAAATATTATTTTTTCAACATGATTTGTTGAACGTCCAGTTCTTCGATGCCCTTTTGAATGCATTATGGTTCTTGGCATGTTACCACTTTCAGCTGCCAATCAGCTGAACAGGAGGAATATGAGTCAGACCAAGTATCACTGAGCATCCTGACCACCTGCACACAACAACATGGGTAGAGACTCATAAACACATTCTTCTACAGAGAAGAAAGGACTGTCTGGAATTTCTGTATAATTAAATGTAGCTTACTATTGTGTTTTGTGTTTATAATGTCATAGAAAGGGTTAGTGGTGTATAAATAAGTGACAGTATCCCCCTACGGCCCACTCAATCATGTCAGGTCAGCAGCCATTAGCCTGCCATCAGCATGACACTGTTAAATGATAGATTGTAGTTTCATTCTTTGTTGCATTTTGATGACAGAATGACCCACAGAGCTACAAATATTGACAGAGTGCTGACAGGCTGGTAGCATGTATGTTGCATGCATTAGTTTGATGCATGCAGAGTCAATACTGTGTAGTGGTTTAGCCAGTGGCATCGCATGCAAGACATGTTTGCTGTGTTGCAAATCATGTAATCATAAAACACTCTAACTGCAGTGGACAAATGAACCTATGATATATTATGTGAAACTGAACTGCTACAATTTCAAGTGGTTGAATTTGATAAGTGACACAGTGCACAGCGCCCATGACATCAATTGAGAATGATCTACGAGCTTAAACGTGACGCCTCCCTCCTGCCATAAAGCCTTTGTCACGCTGCCTCTGTGTGTTCGTCAGAAAAGAGAGCGACACTGCTGAAATGTAATGTGCTGAAAGGTGATATTCAAAGTAGAAATTAGAGCAGGCGATGACTAAGGTGCAACTGTCCTTTAAGGAGTAACTGCAGGTGCGCTGTAAATCTATTCAGACCGATAATGTGATGTTAATGTGAATGTATGAGAAAGACTGCACTTGTGCGCTTGTATTTCTTTGCAGTGTAACAAGGTGGAGCTGTACCAGAACCTGAGCGCTAATTGTTACTGTGTGCGTGTGTGCTTAAATGTTTGTGTGTGTGTGTGTGTGTGTGTGTAACCTCCACCCAGATATTTGCTTTCCAGCCACATGAGGTGGCTCAAGCTAGCACCTGGATGACCTGTAACACTGTGTTCTGACTGATCCAGTGAACCTGCAGAACAATGAACCTCTAGTCTCATTCATATGGACTAAGATTAAACCACTCCAACCCCCCCTTACTTTCATTATTTCTCCATTTACTCTTCTTGCTTGTAATTATGATTGCCAACAGTTCCCATTATCACCATTATGTTTTACTAAATCCCATTGTCAGCCCCATTCCTGGGCGGTGTTTGTCAAGTGTTAGCCTACAGGTCCCTGTAAATGCATTGTAAAGGGTGTTACAGCCCTTTTCTTGCAAAACCGTTACAGTAGAGTCACACTTTGAAGCCACTTTCATCTCTTCACCAGACACACTTAACTGAAATTGAAAATACTTTATTGGTGCCAGTGTAATGAATAAAAATGGAAGACAGGAATACTTGACTTAATGAGAAAACCTATCTATTCAGCTGCTAAATCAAGTCTTCTAAGGCTGCATAAAAGAAAACTGCTCTCCTAACTTTTTCCACATTAGTGCAACAAAGACAACAAATTGTGTAGGCAATAATACCGAAAATATTCATATATATTCATATGAGGGGGGGTAAAGAGAAGAAATATTTCTTTGCATCTGTGTTTTGGCTGCTGCAATGGCTTCCAGGGCCAGGTGAAATATTACAGCTGTCACTATTTCTGACAGAGCCTTTATTCTGGTCGCTGCTGTTTGATGGAGGACTCCAGCGAGTTTGACACCCTGCTAAATGTCACCGCCTCGCTGCCACTATGGAAGCAGTGATAATGGCAACACAAGCTCCAGCATTGCCCCGCTGCAAAGATGTTGTATTTTTAAGCTAAGGGGTGCAGAGACAGACCCATTATTAGCCCTGTAGGACCACCGTCAGTGTCCTGTGGTTGTTTTGGTCATTGCATCCAGTTGCTGTGTGTTTTCTACTGTGTGGTTACATTGTGTTTTGGCCAGTAGCACAGGTATAACTGCACTCTGGTTCGTCATGCTGCTGGAACCAACAGCTTATCTCAGTGTTATTGTATATGATGTAGCCCGAGTGAACACTGTGATGGAATTTTTATCCAGTCGTATTTTGTCTTAGATTCTGCCTTTAGTATGACCCATTCCGTCTCTGCAAATATGTCACTGAGGCTCTTTTCCAGACATTGACACCCCTATATTGTGCTCACACAGAGACTGCTGTGTAGATTCTGCTGCACTGTCACTTGGCAGCATAACTGAGAGACATTTAGTGAAACCATATTTCAGGAGTTGGATGGATGGCAAGTGGTCTGAAGCCCAAGACAGTCCATCATTGTGCAGGCATTCACCACTTGAGATCTCACTATTAGAGTAAAGGACACACTTAATATTGTGCCAAGGTGACACTATTTATCATGGTGTAATTTCAGTATGACCAAAGGGAGAAACACAAGCAAACTGGGACATATGGTAATGGATCGGAAAGATCGACAATCAGTCGATTGTTCATTTATTTCAGGAGACAGATCAAACAGGCACAACTTATTTTTCTAATCTTATCTAGGCATTGACTAAAGATAGCAGATGAAATTTAAATGAAAAATTGAATAAATCTAATAAATTGGGGTACCTGAGCCAGTATCATTTCATTACTTGAGTTATTGTCACCTATCTAAGTAAAGTGAATAAGTGAATATTTGCAATTTGTTTCTGACATTTTCAAAATCAGTACAAGGAATTTTGGTATAATAGAACTTATAAACCAGAAAGATAGCAAATACACCCTGTAACTGGTCTTCATTTAAGTCCAAAGTCTTATTCACCTAAATCAAATTTTAGTCATTAGATTTGTGTGAGTTTTAGTCTAGCTTGTATGTTTTCTGAGTTTTGAGGCTACAGCTGTCATCATGTTGTTACATGGTTGTGGACATGCCCAGCTGATCAGGAGGCAGAGCAGGACTCCCGATGGTAAGGCTGGTTGTTGAACCAGTGACAGGTTCAGTAAACACAATTATTTTATAAATAGATGATCACACAGCAGCATTTAGCAGTGTAACTTCACCATGACCAACTCAAAGAAGCCCAGGAGATAGGGGACACAATACGAGTGAGTAAGAAGGGACCGAAAGAATAAGATGGAAAAAACACAAAGAAAATTGGAATTGGATTTAAGAAGATAAATAAAGAAAGATAAATAAATAAAAAAGAAAAGCTTTAAAAGCTGCAGAACAATGAGGCTGGTATTTAGCTACAGTCTTATATAACACACATACAAAATGTAATATTACAACATTATCTATGTGTGATAAAGATAGCCTACACAGTAATTTACGCTCTAAACCACATCAAAACAAACAGCCATGAGCTATAACTCCTGGGTGGGCAGGCAAAACTGCTAAAGATTAGTCTAATACTTTGTTTGGCAATACCATAGTACCAGGACTCAGTGATGAGCCCAGAAGTATCCCCGCACACACCACTGTGTGAACACGAGAAACTGTGTGAGAAACTGTGATTTCCATGTACACTGAGAAACAAATAGTCATGTCTTTTGGCAATGAAATTGTAATAAATAATGCAGTTTCAGAAATGACTGCACAGCTCAGGTCTTCACTGATGTTACAGCACAGGGAGGAAAAGCTGATCTGTCCTTGGAAAGTTAGACAGGTAGAGAACAGAGCAGACCTTTTATTTATGCATATTTGAGGGTTGTACATCTTTAGTTGTTCAGTCATTTGTACTGAAAAATATATTGTGATTATCTAGAACAACAACAACACATGGAGAGCTGGTGCAATGTCTCAATACTCAGTATATAGAAAGATATGACAGGAATACAAAGCTAAACTAATTTTTACTCTGGTCTTGTTACAAAACTGTTTCCAAACCCCATCAGAACAGAACTGCTTTCTAATGTAAAGAAATACAATGCAATCTCATCTCCTAACCTAATGCCATTCTCTTGTTCACCAAAAAAAACTTTTAAATTACTGAGAAGACATCAACACTCTGATTCATCATAAATGTTTCTTCATAGTAGCTTTCTTTGACACAATTTACACTGAGAAATTTTGCAATTATTGAATTCTATATTCTATAAGTGCGCGTGTATATATATGATATTTATGACTGGTCTGTATGTAGAGAGGCATATCTTGGCAGACAGTAGCAGATGTCAGGTGTCAGATATTTCAGCCCATTCCTCTGTGCTACCAGTGAGATCGCATTTATTTTTAATACATGAGGCTGAGGGTCAATGACATCCTCTTGCTGCTCAATGAAGTGCTTCTGTTTTAAAATGGATCACTTAATTGTAACTCTATTTATTTTTAAACTAGCTTGTAGAGACTGGGTTTTAAGGAGTACTTGGAGCTTGAAGCTCCAAGTGCCAAGCTGCACATGAAACTACTGTACTCTGTTCGGTGGATGTCAGAATATTTTGCATTTTTTCTTGCAAAGGACCCAGTGGCAGTCATGACTCTAGGACCTCTGTGCGATGACAGTCTGCATGGTTGGGTAGGTGAGTCTGCATGTGTGAGCTTTTGACATTTTATGTGACTGGCAAACTTGACTTGTGTATATTTGAGTGTGTGGCAGTGTCAGAGGAGGTTGAACAGCACTTGTCAGGGTTGGATACAGCGATTGGAAGGTGGCCTCTTACTGGCCTTAATCTCAATATTTCTCTAATTGAAATATGTTATTGGTATTAAAGAGGTTATTGATTTCCATGAATGTAATCATCTAGCTAGTTTTCCCCTCTGCTTCTCTGACATGAACTTCTTAATGGATTAGCCACTGCTGGAAAGTCAATAAGTGCATTTACTCAAGTCCTGTCTTTACCGTAAATTCCTAAGTAGTGGTACAGGCTTTTGTTTATCAGTGGCTATGAACAATGTGGAAATATCCTGGAGTGGTAATGTCACCTCGTAGTAAGGCGAGGTTCTGTGTTTGACCTCAGGTGGTACCTTTTTGGGTGAAGACACATGTTCTCCCTATGTCTGCATGGGTTTTCTCTGTGTACTTTGATTACCTTCCATTGTCCAAACACATGTAGGTTAGATTGATTGATGACTCTAAATTTCACATAAGGATGAATGTTCATTTGTTTGTGTTAGACTGGTGACCTTTCCAGGTTGTACCCTACCCTGGCCCAGTCAGTTAGGATTGGCTCCAGCCACCCAGCAACCCTCAGCAGGATGAGCAGCACAGAGAATAGTTGGATAGTTTGTGATGTCAGTAAAGTCTCAGCATCTGCTCCTTTTCAGTCAAGTACTGGTAGCTCACCCATCAACACATCTACAATCTGCGATTTTTTGATTTTTTGAGAAAAGTCAAACTATTTGGAGGTTGAAATTTAAAGGTTTAAAGGTTAAATAAACTTAGTCGTCCTAATATCTTTCCACTACATTTATATCAACAAGGACGGGTTATATAATAATCTATATTGTATCTTTCACATAGGAAAAGCTGAGAATATAACAACTAATCTTCCAGTTAGCTCTACCTACTGGGGCATGTTGTAGATGGTGCTGTAATGTATGGATTTCTCTACAAAAAAAGATTTAGAATTACACTGGAATGGTGCCTACTTTAAAAAAAGAAAAATGAAAAGTGACATAAAGTTTCACATCTCCTTAGATATGTGGATATATGCAATCTGAACTGTGTGTCTATATATGTGAGGATACTGTATCTTTTTTGTTTTTTAAAATATCATTGAACTAGTAACTCACCCTCTGCTTAGCCTTCTCTCTGTATTTTCTACTTTCTTACTGAATGAATAATGTCTGCTATTGGGCAAAAACCAGGAGATCAATTTCGATTTCAAATCCATTTGGCCACAATTCAGCCACATTCCCAAACGCCGCGACCTCAGCTGGGGTGCAGACAGATTGATCTATGGCAATCAAATTGTTGAAAAACAGCACAGTAAATACAGCAAATAGAGACTGATCAATTTCTGCTGCTCTTTCTGTTTGACCTTGACAATGGAAGAATTAGAGAAGACGATGGAGGGGAACGCAAATACAGTCGTTGTGTATTTAAAGCTGAGCAGACTTGAGTGATAAATCACTCCTGTGTCTACTGCTGAGGAAAACTATGCATCATGCAGAGTGATGGCAGGGAGTTGGCATGGGGGCGGGGCTATCGCAAAGGAAAATGATGTTAATAATATTATGCTCATACTGTATGTATTTCTAGGATAGAACTACAGAAAATATATTGATAATTGATAATGTATAAACCCAGTCAGATGCAGAAATGTTAGACGTAATAATGGAAGTTGTAGATGCTTCAGAGCTTTACTGGGGCAGAGAGACCCCTCTCTTGCCCGACAGAATTTCAGCGGTGACATTCATATTAAATGTGTTCTAAAGAACGAGAATAAAGATCCAAATTATGACACACTGTGTCTATGCCTGATGGATTTAGTTGCTGTATAGAGCCATAGAACAACAATAACTCAAAGGCAAACCATACAAAATTTCCATCATCTGTGTGTTTAAAAGAGAATGTGGCTGCATAACTCATCCATCCATTATGTACACTTATTTATCCTGTGTATGGAATCTGCCCCAACAAACACTTGGTGAGGAACAGGGTATAATCTGGACAAACTACCAACTGTTCACACTCCTGAGAAACTCAGAGTGGTGTGGGAGGCAGACAGAGCACACAATATACAAATGCCAAAAACAGTGATCTGCCATGAGACAACAGTGCTTACCGCTGCAGCACTGTGTTGCTGGCTCAACAATATTTTCTTGAAATAAAGTATTTCACACCAAACGGCACTGTTCACATCCATAAAAGAACTGCTGATCAATAGTTATATCACACTATACCACCGGGGAAGTGTCTGATCAGTCCCAAAATTGTTCCGCAGCACAACAGAAACCCTAAACATACGACCACTGTTGCAAAGAGATATCTCCAGAGACATGAGGAACAGGGAGGCCTGAAACAGAAGGTTTGACCCCATAGCTCCCTGATCCATACAACACAGAAACAGTCTGGGATTACATGTAGAGAAAAAAGCTGAGAAGCAGATTAAACCCACATGAGAACAGCAGCAAGTTCTCCAAGATGCTAGGAACAATCTGACCTCAAGTGCCTTGGAGATCTGGAGATGTTTTAAGCGCAGTACAGGGTCCTAGCAACAGATCTGATTTATTCTCAATTATCATTATATATTTGTTAATATTAATAAATTAATATTATTCATCCAGTTGTGTATAAAAGCACCTCACTTTGCTTTAATTCTTAAAACAGTTGCACAGTATTATTGTATAAACAAAGCTTCTTAATAATAATTTGTTATATGAAATAATGACATTTAATGTAACTTTAACTTCTCTTATAGCGCTCTTCTCTCTTTTGGCTCATCATTTTACCTTTACACCAAACATAGTTAGTAACATATTTGGCAAGAAGCTGTGAACAAAGTAGAGTATTTAGCTAATGATCCATTCATCCATCTTCAGCTGCTTATCCAGAATTAGGCCACAGTAGTAGCAGGTCAAACAAGTTAGTCCAGGCATCCCTAGTTATACTTTCCAAATGTTCCTGGTCAATCCCAAGGTGTTCCCAGCCTGATGAAATACATAATCTCTCCAGCATGTTCTGGTTCTACCCTTAGGTCTCCTACCAGTTGGATGTGTTTGGAACCTCTCCATCATGGGGAACCCAGGAGGCATCATGATCAGATGGTTGAACCACCTCATCTGGCTCCTTCTGATGCGAAAGAGTAGCAGCTGTACTCCAAGCTTCACCCAGCACTGCAGCCATCGGTGGGGTTTGCCAAGGTAAATTGGTTCCAGAGGTGAGGTGAGATTAAAAGGAGTTCAAATCAACACTCTGACAGCCAATGAGCAGCTGGTGAGGAATTGCTGGCGGAGCAAAGAGATGATAACATTCATAAGGCCTGACAATATCTTTCTCACACAGTATGTTAGAGGTGAATCCTTCATACATATCAGCACCATCTGATACATGAATCCACCTGTAATTATTGATAATAGACCAAACCACAGCAATAGATAAGTATCAGTTGGATGCTATCAGAGAGGAGGCACAGAGGTCTTATCTCAGTATGTCAGGCTTCTCACGTGTATCCACTTATCTATATACATACATGTAAAATGCAGCACACATCTATACATACAAACACATGCTCAGTGTTAATATCTGTTATGTGGTGTTACACAAGCCAGAGCAGCCGTTGACAGGTGAGCAGCACTGAGCAACAATTGATTGAAATGTACAGTTTATGTACTGTCTGGAAGGTCAGGCCAAGCACTCTGTTGCCATACCTGCTGTTGTGTGTCTTTCCCCCCTTCGCTGAATTTTGATCACCTCCTACGCCAATGTGTAATCAATAAGCCATTTCATGGTATCCCCACTAACGTGTAATTCACCCACCCACTGCACAGTGAGAATGAATTCATACTGTCAGACTCTGCTAAAAAAACCCCACTGGGTGCTTACGGACCAAAGGAAACGGCAGGAAAATACATCAGCATGTACATAAAGTGTGACAGGAGAGCAAAAGTTATAAAATAGGGAATGTTATATTGGCACAATGCAAGTTAAAATAGAAAAAAAACATAGTTCATACTGCAAAATGGATTACTGATGCTTGGGATACTAGATAAAGGCAGGTTGAAGGAGGGCAGAAGCAAAATACAGTCATTTCTTCTTTTATTAATTTACAATTTACCAATTAGGCACACCTTAGCTAAAACTAATGTCCCAGCTAAAACTTCTGTCTACATAAAGGTTATCATGGGAAGGACAAAAATGTAATTCACCAACACAACAACCAGACACCAAAATACCCAAATAACCTGTACACATTTATTTAGCTGTAGTTTAACTGGTATTTAGTGTTAAAGGTCATTTTTTTTTTTTTTTTTACCACAATTAACTAACAAGAGTTGATCATTTTTCATTTTGCAATTCTACTCTGTCAAAATAATTATTTTGGAAATGTAATAGAGATATTGGTTGAAGACACCAGAGAAAAGACTGAAGTGGGACGCTAAGAAGCCATTATATTGTTTTGCCCATTTTTAACACCTCTGCCTCATTTATCACATTTGTAATAGTTTATTTGTTTGTTTCTCTATAGATCTGGATACACTTGGTCCCATATAAGGAAGATCCTTGCGCCACTTTTCACTAAATTCAATCATTCAATCACTGGAATTCTGATTTCCAACTGGATAATAACTGCTGCACTGCACTGTCAGAAAAGGAGGATTCTGTATATCCAGAAAAAAAGTGTAGTAAAGTAATGAGATGTAGGAGACCATCTTAAAACCAGAGTCTGTATCTACGTCCACCTGTTTGAGTGGCAGTAATAAAATGGGGTCATTGATTTTAATCAATGAAATAAATACTTTGCTGTCCATCACCTGCCTGTGATTGACAGACACAACGAGATGCAAATGATACTTAAGGCGTAGCTCCTTTCGAGGTTAGGCACCTTGTAGCTCACATATTCTGAAACAAGTGCACCTGAGGTTAAATATTTCATTTGGAGCCACCGATATTAAGCCTGTGTCAGGAAACCATCCATGCGGGAAATTCCAAATAACCTTGAGAAGCTTAACAGTGCCTGTGACTAATAGATACACAGAGCGAGATGCTGCAGCACAGACAAATAACAGGTCAAAGCCAAAAGCACAGGCTCAAAATACACCTTTGTGCTGTTGGTAGGGTACAGTATTAGACATCATCACCATTTTAAAAAACATAGTTTTTGGATTTTCATCATGTTGAGTTTTAACATTCAGCTTTTCCACCTGTATGTGAAAAGGCTATGAGTACGTTTACAAGGCAGAGACTGGGACTTGTTAAGGGAAGGGGCTGTCAGGTAACCCTGACAACCTCAGCTTTTGTCTATGGCAAATATCAAATTAAAGGGTCTCAGAATGGAAGGCAAAGGTCAAACTGCGGGTGAAAATACGTTGCGTCAATTCCAATTCTGAAGCACTGATAGTTGATTCATGTAATTTCAGATTAGTTTTCAACCCTATAATGCCAGCATGTACCATTTTGTTGCAGGTGCTTCTAATGTTTTGACTGTTTACAACCACAGCAATAACCCGAGTATTACAGTGAGTTTCAGAGCATCACTGTAAATGATGTTTCTTAGCAGCGGTCTGCAGGGAATGGCAGCAATTGACAACCTAATCACTGATCAGCAGAGCCAGACCACAGGAGCCGAGCTGTCCACAGGCAGAGCACAGCTGATGAGTGGGCTCACTTTTTTCTATGAGCCATGGACCATAAACATTTACACTCAGTCCAGAATGACCATTATCCAGCAAAAGTGTTTTGAAAGGTTGTTTTCTGGCAAGAACAAAGATATCTCATATAACAAAAAAAAAAAAAAAAGACACTGCTTTCCAGTCAGCGTGGGCAAGTATAAACATAAAAGCAACACTGTACTTACAGGTGCATTAAAAATGATACATTAAATCTCTACAACAAAATATAAAACACAACTACATTTAAGGGAACATTTATGAAGAGTGCAGCATTACAGAATATAGCAGGAAGTAGATAAGGCATAAAATTATTAAAGAGCACATAATAACATTATCAGTCTCTCCTTAACACTTTGTTTTCACTTCATGTCGACTTAACCAGGCTTCAGTGAGATGGTGATCAGAGACTTCATCTTACAGTTTGAAGATTTGTTGTTGATATTTGTAAAGTTTGTAGGCATTACAGGCTCAAGAACTAATTAGCTACCCAGTTCTCAAATAGATGTGAATGATAGTTTGGCTGCTCCTTCAGCAAGAACAAGTCATGTTCATGTACTGATTTGCTCGAGGTCCTGTGTTTGTCGATGTGTAAAAAAAATATTCTTCTGCTATAGATACAGAAATGTGTATTTAACTCAGAGCTGGGCATGAATGTACTGCTGCAGTCGGGGACATGAGCTGCTCCATTATTTATTAGAAAGAAGTACAACAACAAATTCCATGTACAAACCTACAAATGGAATTCAGGAAGCAAAAAATGCTGCCAAAGAGTGACAAAGCAGTAGGTTTCCCTGATTCGACAGAGGAAACCTCAGCTGGGCTTTCAAATCTCATACCAACTGTCTCTTTATACAAAATCCTAATTGAGAGTCTCTCATAGGTCCACTTTTCTTTTCCTAAAGTGAACGTGACATTGAATTAAATGCACAAAAGAAAATCACAGCATTCACTGAGTGCTACAAATATACACCCAGCAGCGGCTGTTCAGAGACGCTGGCGGTCAAACAAGGAGGATGTGATGTTGAGCCATAAACCAACACAGAAGAAAAAAACATAAATAATAATTAGAATAACAAAACTCTATTGCCTTTGTAAATTCTTACAGTGTGCTGGTATGACAAGGTTTCAAGAGCATAAATAAATGAGGAAGGACACACTTCAGACATGTTTACATTTTTAATCTCATTTCTGCTAGGGCCTTGATTTGAGGCCTTTGCACTGGCTCATTCTTAAAGCAGGTTGTCTCACTCCGGGATGAAAGCACATAGTCTCAGTTGACCTTCAACACACTCAGCAGGCCCAAAATAGTGCCTTCATCTGGCTCCAGAGAGAGTGAAATCAAAGACTTTGCCAACACAGAATGCCCTTTCCAATTACATACTATGAATCATTGGATGTTTTATATATGGTTTATATGACTATGACTATAACTGCTTAGTGCTGCTAAACAAATTGTATCAAAGTATAACCCAGGATTCTATTATCATGCTACAATAAAGGTCCTGCTGTGCTGTCAGCGTTAATCCTTAAATAAGAGCCTTTTACATTTGTTATAGAAAAAGAATGCTGGTGAACTCAACTACATTTTGAGTAGTTGGGTGGCACCTGCCTCAGATCCAGTCCTGACTGGTTTCAGATGCTAACAATATAATTCTCCACTTAAAGTAATAAGGCGTGACAAACATCTAGTATCACAGACAGGCAGGCAAGTTAAGTGATTTCACTAAATAACAAGAAACTTAGTGAAACCACATGGACCCATGTCACTGCCATTCAGTGCAGCCAGTCAACATTAAATGTGTTCTAGACATATATAATGAATGTATTATTCATATTACTGGATGTACTTAAATACATACTTGTGTTTTTAGTGAAATATAAGATATGAGTAAATTGAAATGTGATTCCAGTTAATAATTTCCAGTTGGAAATACTATATTGTTTAAAACTGTAAGTTTTCCCTTAAGTTGTTCTAAAGTAACAGTGACCTTGACCTTGGATCACCAAAATCTAATAAGTTCTATCTTAAGTCCAAGTCAAGAAAAGATTTCCTCAAGTTTCTCTTGAGATATCACATTGATAAAAATGGGACGGACGTTCAACCTTAAAACTTAATGCCTCCAGTTACAGGTCACCCACATAGACTTTTCTACCTTTTAAATATTTATTCAAATGCAGTCCTTGATTTTCCAAGCCCAGTGCATTAGTAAGATATTAAAATCATAATGTTAAATGTTTATTTCAGGCTTTGTTGTTTAATTGAATGTCCATCCCAATGGACATTAGGTCTTAAGTAATAAGACCTAGGATGTGAAGGAAATATAATTCTGACTCCCCAGGTAGCTCACGCCATTACACACCCGATCTCCTCAGAGCCAAAGTCCCTGGATCTTCTGTCTTACCAACCTCCATTAACAGGCTGGTGATTCACAGGATTTTATTTTTCTCCCATGCAACAATTCATTGTTTCAGAAAAGCGCGTGGCGAATCAACACTATGTCCACCTTGCACAAACTAGCAATATGTATTAGAGAGCCTCACCAAGAAGAAGCATAGTTATATAGACATTACAAGTTAAGATCAACAGCAGTACAGCAGAAAACAGAAAACAGCAGTACAGTACATGTTGATTCCATCTGTAATCAAAAGATGTGTCTGTTTGATATACACTTAATATTATTGGGCTCAATTTTCCACTTTTATGTTTGTATTTTCAACATTTTTCCATTTTAAGAATTGAATTGAAATTCCCTTCAATAAAATCACTGAATCACTGATAGCAGACAATACTTGTGTGTATAATATTTGTTCTGAAAAAATATCTGAAAATATCTAAGGGACATCTTGTCTTACCTCAGCATTGTACATAGTTTTCATCCTCTGGGGGATGATCCGGTGACAGACATCTTTAATTGTCAAATCAAATCAAGTCAACATTTAAACACTCAACTTAATGCTGCTGAAACCCATATGTAGTTTAAGCCACTATTAGATCTAACTGATGATATAGACTGTTCTGTGATGAGTGAACCAAGGGTTTTGTTTCCATCCCCAGGCTTTCAGCACATCATTAAGGTCAAAGAAGTACAGATGATTGTCACAGTTTCAAAATGGCTTATTGGCCTCAAAAATGTGCATGTGCCTCCTCCAAGCCACCACTGAAAGGTCAAGCTCTCACAATTCCTGTGGCTTAGCACTCAATTAGTTGAAAATTGCCTTTTGTCTGCTGGGAGCAGGTGATAATTGCTGTGGGTCACAAGTGATAATTGCCAGCGAACCCCTCCGAGCCACTGCCTATTAAAAGGAGTTATTTAAATCACATCACCTTTGGGGTGCTTCTCTCTTTTATGCTCATCTTTAATTGGGGAGTAGATTTATGAAACTTTTGCTGTCACCTGATCGACTGAGACCTGCAGTGCAGTACTGGAACAGGTCTCAAAACTTAAGTCTCACTAAAGGATTTTACAAACTGTCAGCAGAAGTTGGATGATGTCCCTGGAATTATGTAAAATCTTTATTTAATTAAGGAAAGGGGGGTGATTGCTCACTTCTAGAGAAATAGCATTTTAGATGTCTAAAAAATTCTATTTTGTGGAGAAGTGTTCTCTATGTTCAATTCAAGTGGGAAAGAAGAGAATAATGCTCTAATGACTTTATTGGTTTGTAACAAGCTTTCAATATTTCATTATCCTGTTTAAGACTCTACGAGTACTGCACTCCAGTTACTAATTTCACTGGTGGCAGTCGAGGCCTGGTTGTATCACAAAGTGGAACATTTTTGCAAAATATGTAGTTCAATCAAGGATAGTTCATAAATGACTCAGCTGGTGAGCTAGCGATGAAGGCTGGCACTAATCATTCACAACAGCTTCTGAAAAGCTCTCAGATCCAGGGAGCTCAGTGACTGTCAGCAGGCCAGTTGGCTGGGCTGCAAACTAGACAATAAGCTCATACAGTTTACACACAAACATTATTGGCATATTTATATGTATATGAACTTGTTAACCCATTAGCAGGCCAGCTTACTGCTTTGCTAACTGGCAACTGTCCACTGATTTCCATCTCACAACTGCCAACAAATAATTCCTTTGTGTCAAACAAAAACTCTCTCTCTCTCACACACACACACACACACAAATATTTAAAATTACAGATTTACTTCAAGTGAGTCGAATTAACTAATCTTAACTGATGTAACTCTTTGGGTTTGGTTTCCACTTGCCACAGGAAACAAAACAACATATTTGAGTGCTGGGTGACAAATAATCATTTTCCTGGTCCATCCAACTGTTATGAACTGGCCACATAGCTTATTAACAAAGAAATTGGAGACATAGGCTACTACAGATAGACTGTCTTGGGCTATTTAAAAAAACTCATAATGAGCCTCATTATATCATATAGCGCTGTCACTTTTTATTTGTAATTAGAATTTGTTCAAACATGGAGTGAAAAGTTTGTTCTACAAGCGACAATTTGAAGTAGTTTGTGATCCAGCGGGAGGCGCTCTATCACCGTTGATTTACAAAGATAATTATGATTCAGTGGGGTTTTGTTCCAAAAATGGAAGACACCGATTACAACATGGAAATATTGGGCAAGCAGTGTGTGCTAATAAATATTCGTCTGTGCCAAAAACATCTATTAATGGCAGGGTAGGAGATCCTGGAAAAACAGTTCAAACAAGCTACATTTCAAAAGTACACAATTCAAAAGTCCAAACCATTTACTTCAGACTTATCCCCGAAGCCATGTCTCCCGAGTATGGGAGGCATGGCTTCAGCTAAGATGTTTTATTTTTGTGTTAGAACAGTTAATTAATTGGTTGCCATCAAGGTGTGAGGGGAATTTTAAGCAATATAGTACCCTGCCCTACCTTTAATCACATGACCTCAGTCACACAGACAAAAAAAAAATATTATGTTACATGCTGAACCAGTTTCATGTTCGCCTGTAAGGTTAATAAAGAAAAAAAAAACACTATGTGTACAGTGTTTTGAATGTGTGCGCAAATTAACTTGAACAAATTGTGGGTTATTTTGAATTCTTTTGTTGTTGTTGTTGTTTTGTTTTTTGTTTTTGTTTGTTTTTTGTTTTTGTTTTGAAAAAGTGGCAGTCCAATCATGTTGTGCCAAAAACACTCAACGTGATAGAAAAAAAGGGTAAAACGTTGTTAAGCACAGGAGGCAAGAAAAAGAAGGAGAACAATAAAAGGACACAAGTAGGGATGAAAGGTGAAAAGAAAAACTAGTCATCAGAGCAATTGTGTGTTTAACAGCCTTGAGAGCAATATTCTCGGGACAACACCCCTGGGGTAGTGCCAAGTAAGCCCTTTCTAATTACCACAACTGTAAAACAGGACATCTGATCTGTAGTAGAGGACTGTAAAGCCAGAACTATCGACCCCCATAAAGCTGCTCAATACATGGCTCATGCCCAGCAGTTAAAGTGGCCTGAAGTGGTCAAGGGGTCAGATTCACACAAATGACACAAAGCAAAAATTTGCTTTGCTTTCTGTCTGCATCAGCTTAATATGACCTGTAGGTTTGTTTTAGTATAAGGCGACACTTAGTGACATTACAGCTGGAGCAAAGGAGGTCCTGTTAGAGAAAAGTTGAAAGTTTCCATTAGAAGGAAGGTTGGCTGATGGATGAGTCAACAAGACAACAAGAGGGCCTTTACACTAGAGACTTTCTGGCAGGTGACAATCTCTCTTTAGCTAAACTCATGCAATCATGAATACACAGGGGCCAAGGCCAAATCCAAAAATCTCTGCTTGTCGCTGTTGTGATTCATATCTTCCCACAACTTGGCAATTTGTTTGGTTATTTGTTGCTACTCTTCATCCACAATGTTGTTGTCTGTTTACTAGCTGTGCTCACATGGAGTTTGAATGTTTGGACAGTTGTGATATTTATTTATGAAGTGCTGTATCAAGGTATTTTAATTTGAAAATGTAGTCAGTGCTAACCAGCTACCCCCAGCTGGTTGCAGTGAATAAACTGCTTACCTGAGTGTGAAACTAAAAGCTTATAAATAATGTGTGGTATCAGATCAGTGCATAAACTTGCATACTTGCTGATCCAGTACCCAATATTTGTATTCAGCTCCAGAGCCATTTCAACTGAAACAACATAGTTATACTCAAGACTGTTCCACAACCGAACGTAACCTTCAGTAAGTATATGTTAATTTTGTTTAGCAGAAGCTTTGTAGTGAGGATGGTTTTAAAAGACTTGGGTTCTTAAAAAGAGAGACTGCTCTGCATATGTCGTCAAGTTAGCGTTGTCGTCATTCTCGACAATCAACAGGAAGAAAACACCCTTTTTATCTCCGTAATCTTGATGCCAGCTCTGAAACAGACAAATGACATAAATCCTTCACACATGACTATAAATCTCCTTTTAAGTGCAGTGTCATTGGTGGGGATGATTCAGGGGATGAGGCAGAAAGAATGATTATAAACCAAGACTTCTCTGAGCAGACAGAGAATGTGAGAATTACATTATGATAGACGTGAAATAGTCAGAATGTGTATATATATGTTTGATGATATTGTGAAGGAACATTCATGTAACTCATTATTCGTTGAAATAGGTGTTGCAGTCTCTAGAGCTTGTCAGTGGTCATGTCCTCATTTTCCACTGAACCATGGTTCCCTCTTAAAGGACGATGAGTGGTTGACATGTATCAAAGGAATAGAAAAGGAAGAAGCGAAAAGCTTCAGTATGTAATGTCATTTAGTGATTAAGTCTGTTGACTTTACATATTTAATGTCACTGCTATTTTAAATTATTGTGTCACAGCCAACATTAACATGATATTCAGACTTGATGGAATATTGAACTGCGTGTGCAGTAGACTTTTAACATACCTGAGAATCCAGGGGGAACAGATGTCCTTGTCAGTTCCTGCTCCCTGTTCTCTCTCCTCCAATGAGACCACATGCAGATGCTTTATGGACAAAGCAAATCACAGTGCAGAGCTATCCTGTTGTTCTTTCTCTATATGAATCACTGCATTTCTTGACTTTCCTGTAGCAGCTCTTGCTCTGCTTCCTAATTAGCATCTCTTTGTCACTGTTTTCAGGGGTTCAACTTAAAGTGTTGTGAGCTGATCAGCAGAACAGAGACTCAGCCTCAGAGATGAAATGCATTTGGTGTAGCCTCCAACAGCGCTACAATCACCAAGAGGACATTTAGCCTCCAGTAAACATATTCATCATTTACATATGTTGCAATGAGACTGCCATGGTAGATCATGATGAGCAAGACAATAGAAATGTTGTGGCCTTGTTCTAAAATTGGATGTTTCTCTGTCACACGTTCTTGCTCCTTAGAAGCCTCACTTACATAAGCAGGGTCTTCAAATGGTTTTGATCAGCTGCAGAGAGAAAAATGTACTTGTCCTTGAGAACCTTGGAGATATTTTAATTTTATTTCCACATGAAGGAAACATGTAAACATACCTGGTTGCAAACACTTGTAAATCCAGCAAGGGCAGTGCATAAACACTTAATGAGCTGTTCTAATATAATAGACAACATTTATGATTTCTCACTGAAGCCTCTATTGCTATTTACTGAGACAGTCCACAGCCTTGCTCTCAGCTCTGTATATATTTATATACCACAGTCACCACATGCCTCTCAGCCGCAAACACAGCCCTGGCTTCATCTCAAACAATTGCAGTGCCAAATACTGTAAGTGTTCAGTGCAACACTGCCCCCCTGTGCCTTTACAAAGAATGCCTCATGTTCCAACACTTCCCTGTGATTCTTATTCCATCCAATGTCTTGCTAAGTAAGACTGTCACCCAATCTCTCCCTTGTTCACTTTCTCTCTCTATCTGTCAGTCAGGCGTGTCCCATTCCCTTATTCAGTCAGTGCCTCGCCTTCTCAGTCTGTCAGTCTCACACTCATTCAGTCACTCCATCCCTCTCTCCTTATTTGCACACCTCACTTCCCTCTCATTCACTCACCTGCACTTTCCCTCTCTCCATCACAGTACATGTTTTAGTTGCCAGGTTTCTAACTGTCAACATCCTACTCTGGGTCAATCTTTTACTTCTACCAGGCAAACTTCTGACTATGAATGTTTTTTTTTTTTTTCTGTTTGTTTCGTATAATCTCGCCTTAGTTCTGTGCACTTCAAACCTCCTCAGAGTTTTATTCTTTTTGGCCTCAGGCAATTCACTTAGCTTCTGCCCCTTGTCAACTGTGCTTCTTTGCTTTAAGCCACTTTCAGCTCCTTTGAGCACAGTTCAACATAAGCAATGACCTGATGGCTCGAGGACAATAAAAAAAGTGTTGGGATGTTGGGAAAGTTGCAGTCGACTGCAACTACCTGTGAGTCCATTGATTTAATTGTGGATGACACAGTGCAGTAGTTCTGTCACCTCAAAGCAAGAAGATTGTGGGTTTGAATCTGGGAACTTTCTGTGAAGAGTTTACATGTTTTCTCTGTGTCCATGTGAAAACCCTGTGGGTTTTCTCCAGGTACTCCAACTTCCTCCAACACTCCAACACATGCAGGTCAGGTTCTCTAAATCGCCTGAATGTTGGCATAAATCATTGTGTCCTGTCAGCCCTATGACAGACTGGCAACCTGTCTAGATTGGCTCCAGCACCCCATGACCCACAAGAGGATAAGCTGTAAAGAAAATGGATGGATGGATGGATGATTTATTTGAAGCAGCTGTCACGATATTTACACTGACTGCCACATTTTCATCTGTGGTCTGAGAGATCCACACACACAGGAGAGGACACAACTCTGCATATTGTAGGTGTAGTATAAGTTATATATAAGTAATAATAATATATAAGTTAAAAAGCCAATAGTTAATTTGTCAAACCACTTGTTGAACAAGCAGAAAAGCAGAAACCGAAGTGGAAACTGAATGATTTGGCAATTTCAAAATGTAGCTACTGACTGAGACAAACCAGCCTCCTCTTCTCTACCATTACTGCATGCTGGGAGGACTGACACTGACTGACTGTGTTTTTCACTCTTTATCAACTGTGTCAGTAATATAATTTATTTTACATTTCAAATTTCTTCTCAGTCATATATTGGGTTCAGAGTGACTGTGCTGTAAATATAACCACTACTACTCTAGAAACAATATTCAAAATATACATCAACTGTAATCATGTTCTGAATTAATTCTGGAGCAAACAACATGAAGAAGTTCATCCCTACAGCTGGTTAGTGGCTTGATCCTGAGCTAACCACAGTTCAAATCCCTTCAATAGAAGTCAGGTTTAACCAGCAGTATTATGTCATCACTATTTTTTTATGGTGCACAGTTTGATCACCCACGAACATGTGAGGTAAGTGATACCTCACATTTTTAAGAATGATCAAACTGTTTCCTCCCAAATTTAAAGTAGAGCTTAAATATTTTTTACAGATTTTATTAGATACTGAATATAAGTAAAGGATTCCTTCTTCTTGTCAGCTGCCATCACAGTTAGAACCCAGTAGTGAGAGAATCACTGTTATTAATATGAATGTGATGATTATTAAAATCTTAAGATGCTGAATCGGGAACTGAATTGTCTTTTGTCTTTTTTAATTTAATCGGTCTCGATGCTTGTGGCACTGCAATTTTTTGTGTCAACCTAGCTCAGAATACATGTCTGATTACAATCCTCAAGAAATATCATCATAAATTAAACTGAATGATACTGCAGGACTTATGTGAGTCCAGTGCCAACATTTACTGCCAACCGCAGGAAGTACGGTGTTCAAGTGGCAAAGTGAACGTGGGTGTAGGTTATGGATAGTGTGGAGCTACAGCATTACCATTGTGACCTATAAGGTGAATTATACAGACTTTGCTGATCCCCAGGGCTGTATTTTCACTTATCCAGTTAAATATTTTAGTATCTGGACAGACTGACACAAAATTTGTGCAGATAATAATGTTCAGTACAGATGTTAGCTGTGAGCTAAACACACAGATGCTCTATGTGAAAGACTGTGGTGTTAGCAGCTTTTTTCACTGCTAATTTTTAGGAAAATATGGTCACCTCAGCCTTAAGTTCAGTCTCCACACACAGTAAATCTCGTTTTAAACATTCTCCTTATCTTAAACTCACTGTACTCACCATGTGCAGATATTGCAGAAAAAAACTAATTTTGCAAACACTGAATGTAATCTGAGATTTTGATGAATTGGCCAATATCAACATTCTGCCCAGCAATAGGGTTGAAATTACTGCTTCTATCTGCTATCTCTAACTCCCATTCTCCTCCATTCTTTCCTTATCTCCTCATATCCTCCATATCTCTCTCTCTCACACACTTTCTTCCCCTCTTGATCCTGTATCTCTCTCCACCGTCCTTCTCTAATCTCTCTCAGTGTTTGTCCCCGAGGACCTATGCAGAGGGAGAATGCTGCCACAAACCTTGGCATTCAAACCAACATAGCTCATGAATTTTAATACACCACACAAGGGTATGAGCAGACAGGTGGGCAGGCAAACTGCGTTCACAATCTCTGCATGTCTTTCCTTGCTTGCAGCGAGGGGATAATAAAGCCTCTCTGACGTCACGACTCCAAGGTTGCTCTCCCCATTTTGGTTTGCAGTTGCCGTGGGAATCGGGTTTTTATCGCGCCTGTTTGGGCTTATCTCAGTACCAGGTCTGCGGGCCAAGGTCAATTTCATGCTTGGGCAAGGGGTCCTGGAGCTGTGGTAGGGGAAAACCCAACCACGCTTCCCTGGAGGCTGTTCAATAGCAACAAAATATGAATCAGAAATTGACCAAAGTAAATAGTCTGTTGCTGGAACAGCTGCACAGTACATTGATGCGACTGAGGTTCTTGTGATCATTGTGCTAGTAATGTGAAAATGAGCTGGCATTTTCTGTTGGGCTAAATATCTGACAGAAAATGCCAGCCCATTTCTGATTACCCTCACACCAACAATTTTAGACATAGGTCAGATCAGTTTGTTCATCAGCCAGTTCTATTCAGGGTGTGAACAGTTGTATAATGTGTTCTGTGGCTCTGAGGGGAGCTCAAGTCTGAGAAAAAAAACCTGATTATATCACTGGGATCATTCCAGCTCAAACTCAAATACTTATTTCCTACATTACAACTTGATATATGGGGTCTGGAAGCTCATTAAGCAAAGCTGGCTAAATCTCTCAGTGTTTTTGATTAAAAGTTTGCATATCTGTTCCTTTTGAGTCCACAATGAGAAGTGAGATTTGTAAGTAATGTGAAGTAGTGTGACCCTCTTTTCAATGACCAGATACAATGACAGTGTGATACTCAAGTTTTGAGAGAAACGTGAGAGGAGTTTCATCACCAAATTTTCCCAACATCGGTCCCATTCTCAAACTAACAAAAGAAATGATGTACACCAAACATACAAGGATGACAAAACAGAAATCTGCAAGCAGCAAGCTTTCCTGAAGGACTTTGAGTCTTCACACGTATACAAAAAAAATCTGACTTCACTCATAACTTCCCATCAAGCTCACATTATCCAGTAACTGTGCTCTAATAAATTCCCTGTTGCAGTCATGCTTTGATGTTGAGCTTTAACTACACAGTAATCTCTCAACGCTGGCAAAAGCACAGAAGCCTTTTAACAGGACCACGGGCCCCATTCTGTCATCGACCTCTCATGAATTAGATTCACCCTGCCACTGACGGCAAAGAGGATGAAGGGGAATCAGGTTAGGGGGCAAGAAGATTAAATGAAGAGAGTGCTGTTTTCAAAAGGTTCTCTGTGGTTTTTAGTCTAACTGCTGCTGTAGTGCACCAGAGACTCAAATGTCTGGCACAGGAAAGTGATTTTTTTTCACTTAGCATCACATAGGACTGAGTTTAACAGAGGATTGTCAGTATATATCATTCTCTATATAATTCATCCTGAGCAGGTAGATACAGTGTGTCTGCTGGAGGCTTGATTCTCTACTGTTACACATGCAAATATATCCATCATTTTAGTGACTATGTTTCCAACAGATTGTATAGTATGAGGTGTTAAAACATGTTTTTGTATCCCAGAAGAGACAGAGGCTGCAGGGAACTCTGAAATGGAATTTCTCCGTTTTACTGAGAAACATTAAGTGGGAGATTGGCTCAGCTACAGTAGATATGTGACTTTGCGTGATGCTGTCACTTTTAATCCATGAGCCTTGGCTATGTGGTTGGTTGATATGGGTTTGGAATGTTACATTGTAATGATTTTATTTCAAAAACACTGGTTGAAAAACTAAAAGTTTACGTTTCCAGTTGCACATATTTAGTTTTTCTTCTTTCCTGTGGCTCATACGAGCCAAATGAGCTTCATGTGTTCGGTGAAGGTGAGGACGGTAACCATAGCAGCATCACGCCAGAGAGTGCCAGCTGTGATGCCAAGTCAGGGAACGGAGCATGCCGAACCTCTGAGCTTAGATTATTATGTTACACAAAATGACAAAACAGATTGGTATACAATTCAAAGGGAGGCGGATGCAGGTTGATGTGGCTGAGGGAACAGACCTGTGTGATGTGAATATGGAAATGTGAAATAAGTCTTGACATTGTTGCTGGACAAAATGCAAAGAATGGCTTTCCTCACCTTCAGTCACAAAAATGATTTTACCCAAGTCTGGAACATTTCCACACACGCTGCTTTCTGTCACTTGTCTTCTTACATGTCTAGCAGATGCAGAGTAACTTTAGTATCATTTGCAGACAAACCTTCAGTTCAGTACAAATGTTTTGCTTCAGTATTTTCACAAGTTAATCTTCACTGAAATTGATCTAGATCGTGATAATCCTTCCACATGTCAAATATCATTGTTTGTATAAAAATATGAATTATAAACACTTTGATACCAGCCCTGTGAATAAACAATATTTCAGTCTTCATGGATTTGTCTTTTTTCTAAATTTATACATGAAATGACAAGCATTTCCCCATAAAAGGCTAAATAAAAGTACCTACAGATGATTGAAACCTACAAAAAGCTGCAGTTCTACAATGTTTCCATTTTGCTTATCATTGAACCCAAAGATGCATTTATTCAGCAACAGTTCTCAGGCTGAAGCAGCAGCATCTCCTATTGCAAGAAATATTTGAATCATCCTAGAAGCTGCAGTGTGCATCCAATAACAAAACTGTGTCGTGGCGCATTACAGCCATTGCAACCGTGATAAGAAATACATTACTGGAAGCTTGAGGAGATAGTTCAAAGCAATTCTTTTTACCTTTCAACACTTTTTATGAGGAATTTTGTTTATTGAAACATTTCAAATAGCCAGGAGAGGCACAGACTATCAAGATGGGTATTTTATTTTCTCCTTCCTCGAGTAGATTTTAATTATGTTTCCTTGACTAGGCTATCAATGAACAGCATAACAACGTCCATATCTGATGAGGCAGCATGCTGCACAGCTCAAACAGAGATGCTGAACGGATTGTATAAATCACACCTGATTGGTTCCTGCTGCCGTGTGTAACCACCTCTGCTGTAATTAATTCCTCCACAGCCATAAACAGTGCTTGTCCTTTGATGATTACTGTAATACAAGCAGAGAATTTCAAACAAATGAACTCTCCGTGGGGACTAGTAAACACACATGTGTACAGTATGTAGAATGTGTATACTTCAGGGAACGATCTATAAAAGAAAACACTCTGATTTAACAAAACACTCCTCCACTCATCAATACCTGAAGCCGTTAGTAATACAGAGGAATAAAGACATAATTCTTCTTCTTGACATTTTGGGGAATAAAAGATCAATACCACTCTCATGTCTGTAGAGTATATATGAAGCTGCAGCAGCACCTGGTTAGCTTATAGCTTAGTGTAAAGACTGGAAGCAGGGGGTAATATTGGTCCGGCTCTGTGTACAAAAACAGAAAGTATAAAGGTATAAAATCAGCATGATGTGGTTTTACAGGGGGGTTATGTACCAGAGTCTTTGGCATCATCATAAAGATACCAGCCACCAGTGGAGGCTCCATATAAGACAGAACAATGCAAGCTGTTTCATCTGTTATCATTCTCTGTGCTCTGTGATGAGCTAACCTCATGTCGACATGAACATGGAATAAATGTCTTCATCCCCTTCACAACAACAAAAAACTCATAAACCAGTAGGTAAAGTTCCCGACATGTTAAAGCAAAAAGTTGAGGCGTTTGTGCCAAGGCTAAAAAAGCACTACATCCACCAGATGGTCCCTGTAGTCTAGAAATTCTCTGTACAAACAGTTTCATACACATCAGTTCACACCTGACACTAGAATTTGTCTCCACGTTCATCTTGAATGACTGTTTGTGGCTGGATCTCACTTCCACTGTCTATATGCAATTCATCATCTCATTTCACTTTGACCAAAACATATTGTTGTTTTTAACCAATCTGACAGATGGGTCCAATGTCAATGTGTGTGTGTGTGAGAGAGAGAGAGAGAGGGAGAGAGAGAGAGAAAGAGAGGGAGTGGAGGAGTGTTACAATGAAATAAGATTTTACTTATTTGAAATAGTGGAAAAAAAGAGAAAATCAATACGTGCCAGTAAATGTTGATGTTGTGGGTAGTGTGTCAGCACCGTCTGAGCCACAGTGTTACTGAGCAATAAGCTGTCAGTGTGTTCTGACGGGGGACATTTCCACTTGTGACCAGGAGCTGAGTCCACTCATCTTAACTACAACCTAAACCTAAGTCTAACCTGAACACTTTGAGCTAGGGAAGACTAATCAACATATCATATCGTCAGCTCTATAATTCTATAGCTACACACACCAAATCACCACTCTGCCTCGGAACTAAACTTTGGCACTGGTTTCTACTCCTAACACCTGCCAAGCTCCAAATATCAGTAAAACTGCTCTGTGATGAATAAATCAATAAGTGCTCACTCCCTCCACTGATTTATAATCTTGGATTTTCAGTATGTGAACCGCTTGTTCACTGTATATACAGTTTATCCCTGCTGAACAGGGATCTGTTCTCAGACTGTGCACCAATCAATTGTTATATTTGTTTCGTACAATGAGCTACAGTACATTTACTGTATACTGGATGGTTGTGCAGCCTTAGTCTTCAACACATATAGAAGAAATCTATTTTTTGGTGGGAGCTGTGGGCAAATTGCTCAATAAAATTAGAATTATCAAGTCCTTTATATTTCATTTGCTAGACTTAGCGTAGGGACATCCTGTATGTTTGCTCGGAAAGTACTGTAATACAAAACTCCATATTATTTTAGATGTTATATCATGAACTGTAATTCCCCCTACATTCAATTTTATGTTAGAAGGTTTAGGAACATCTACAGATTGTATTTTGTCATATTGATTAAAGGGCACCCATGAAGTGACAGGATTCAAGTGCACAGGTGGAGTTCAAGTAAGGTTTGCTGAAATATAAAACATTTATGTTTAGAAAGGGTTCTGGAGTAATACTAATAATGGCAGAGGGACACTGGGTGGTTGAAGAAGTCTTATAATCTTTTCTATCAGGTCGGTGCTATGTGTTGGTATAAAAATAAGAGCCTGACACTACACAGAGCAGCACAATCGTTGGTCAAGAGTCAGGGAGGTAGTATAAATGTTGCCACAAACTTAATCTTCACATTCTTTTCTCAAAATGTGGAATATTTCACTTTGAAATACCACATTTGGTCTGTCCTGGTGTGAAACATGTCAACCAATACAATAATGTGGTTCAGTGAATAGTTTCTGAACAACAATGGGGCTCGATTGTTGTTCAGGAGAATAAGACGTGCTGGGCTTTGAATTATTCTGTCCATGGGATTTGAATAAAAACACACACGTGTAGTATACATACAGAATAATCATCTGCCTGATTCTTTTTCTTTTTGCATGAGCCTTTGCATTAAACAAACACATCTTCCCATCACTGATAGAATATAAGGGGGCAGCTTGTTAAAGCCCCCGAGATAAAAGTTATGTCAAAAGGAAGGACAGTTACCAGACAAAGGAGCACCTCTGCGAGAAAATCCCTGTGTTGTGCAATTATGCACAACAATGCATCACAAGAGCCTAGGAATATTGTTATGTATTCATATTCTGTGTGATTTAGTATGCTGAGGAGTCCCCACTGTTTTACTGTCAAGGCTCTGGATGTCAGTGCTGTACTTTGTGATTACACTGATATGTGAAAGATGAGAGACGCTGCTGAGCGCAGGGAATGCAGATTTATATACAGTAAATTCATAATATTACCAATAGATCAAGTGAATATATACAACGGCCCAGCCAGATATGAGCGTCTGTAAATGAAGATGGATTGTCTTTATCTCATCTTTGAGATTTAATCTGAAGGACCGAGTGAACATCTGAGCAGTGATGCCTGTACTTTAATCACCAGAGGGGTGCACAGCTACCCCCCCAACACCCCCACCCCCACATCCTCACAACAAACATTCTGTTTGATCCTGAAGCCTGGATCACTTGTTGTATCCTGTATTGTTTAAAAGCAGAGTCAAACATTCGGGAAAGCCCTCGATCTTGCTGTGTCACAGCATCACATATTGATTTTTCAATGGTGACTGGTGGGAATGATGATGAACCCAGGAGGGGGTGGTGGGGTGGGGTTCTGTGTGGTCTCTTGCTAGCCTTGGCTGCTGACAGTAAATCCCCCATGCTGACAGAGTGAGCACACAACAGCAGAAACACCTGTGCTTTAGTGTCGGACCCCGGTTGAGTCTGGAGACAAAACCAGACTCAAGGTGTGACCACAGGGTGATTCCATCACTGCAGGAGATGTCGGCTGTTATCTTCCATGGAGGCGTGTGACATTCTCTAGTCTCTCCTGCTGCCTGTAGAGCTGCTGCCCCATCAGCTCTAATAACATGTCGCAGCTCTTCTTCCTCCACCTCCCTCCTTTCAACTTTAGAAAACTGGGACACCTTTGAGGACAATCTACTTGTGTACGTATGAGTGTGATTTCTAAATTAACGACCAGATACAAAACACTAGAAGTCTACAGCAGAGCTACTGGGCTCTACAAATGGAAAAGGCTAGCTTACATCTAGGTTGATGAACACATTGAGATATAATTAAAAAACATTGTTTTTGATGAACTAACATTATGTTAATTAAGTTCATATTCCACATAGAAAAGCATTGAGTAGTATTATTAGATAACAAGTTTACTGATGTTAAATAAGATGAGCAAGACAAAGACAGGCTGTAGTGTTCTGTTCTTTAAATAAATAATATCCAACTGAAAATTTGAAGCAGGAATTTATGGAAATAAATAGTTAAGAGGCTCATCTACACAAAAAAAAAATCTAAATGTGCTTTACTGATTTTTAAACCTATTACCTAAAGTAATCATTTTCACTGAGATAAAGGGCATAATATGTTTGCAAGTGAAAATTGTGCCAGTAATTCCAAGTTAAACTCTACTTCCAGTAGTTCTTGCACTGTTCAACCTCTTATGTGGAACAATGCTGACTTCTGCTGGTCAGCAGGAGGAACTGCATGTTCAGGTTGCCCTTAGTTCTACTCCACTAGGACTAACTTCCTCACTGTCTGAGTGAGCGAGGCCTTGAGACACGGTACATTGTTGTTTACAGTTTTTCACACTGTGTGCGTTTGATTCAGAGTGTTCTCACAACTACCACACTCTGTATTCCCTCTGTATTTTTGCTGTGTGAAAGGATATGTCTCCATTGTGTGAGAATTTCAACATAAACCTTTGCTTATTTGTTCAGCCCACAAAAAATATTTCTAAACATAAATATGAAATGACACAGGAGTCTGTGATTGAAAGCGAGAAGCAGAAATTCAGAGCTCACGTGTTCAGGAGGAGGAGGAGGTTTATGTTCAGTACAATTGATGCAGTAGTCACAGACTCTGAGGCTTGAATGGAGCCATGCGAAACTCATTTAGCTCCTCAATTCTTTTATTCAAGCAGGACACAAAACAGCCTTTCTCACAGTCCCACCCACATATCTGTTTTGTGTCTCAGCTCAGGTTTCGAGCTCCTCTATCAGCTCTCTATATTCAATCTCCCAAGCTTGATAATTAGCAAATCCTGGAGGAAACTGATTATTGGCAGCCAATTCATCTCAGTCCTGTTTCCATTTCCATCGACTGTCGGCCGCAGCCACAACCGATGTTCAGAAAAGAGGACATGAAGGCACTCTCATTCTGGAAAGATACAGAAAGGAAGCAGTTGTGCCTCTTAATGGAACCATCGCTTCATTCTTCTCACTTCTTTGAGAGACAGATTGCAGTGTTATCTGAGCTAAAAGAGGCGATTTTTATTTTCTGGCCAATATCTGTCTCTTACCCGTCGGAACGGCCTATCAGGTGTCCATTTTGTTCCACAGACCATTTATCAAACCTCCTCTCTTCGAAGTCCTCCCTCTCCTCTCGCCTTGTGGCTTACGATCAGCTATTTTGAGAAAATATAAATAAATAAGTCAAAGAGTTGGCAACTATAAATCACAGCGTTGCAGGGTGTTGGGGGTGTGGGGGTGACAGAACACTTCTCTTTGAATTTTACTTGAAAGTTTTCAAGTGTGAGGTTTTATTCACGGCAGTTTGACTGAGTGTGAACGAGTGGGTGAGCTGTGGGAGTCAAGTTAATATTTTTTATGTTTTGAGACTGAATCACACAATGACCAGACTGTGTTCAACTTCTACTCAAAGTGACTTCAGTGGTTTGGCTTCCACTGCTGTTAACAATCACTTTTAAAATACATTTTCATTGATTTTTAAACAATTTCTACTTAAAACATTCAATGCCCTCTACTGATATTGTTCCTTTTCTGTTAGTACCCAGAACTGATTTTCCAGCTACACACTGATATTTCAACTCTCTTCGTTGCCCCTAGGAAAAAAAAAACTGAAGCAGCATTATCTTTCCCTTCAGTTCTGTGTGGGACACAGTCTCCAGAGACTTGTTCAAGTTAAAATGTTTTACTTCTTCTGAATCCAGGGGAGAGACTTTAGACACAGGCATCAAGGCGGCTGTAAAACATTCACCTCTCCATTCTGTATACAGCTCAAAGTGCTGGAGAGACCATATTGAGGATGTATGTAGGAGAAGAGAGGCAGATAACCAGTCAGGCAGGAGGCTGGTACCAGGTGAGATGACTCTAGATTCACTACTTCTTGGACTTTAATAGTGTTTTTCCAATTAGCATTAGCATTAGTCATTGCAACATATATAAAACCAAAGTGCAGCATTCCAAACAGAATTACAATCAAGCACTTACATCACATACATCACTTTCCTTTTTTGTGATGCTGAGCCACCATCGACTTAACGAAGGCTGTGAGAATATTGTATAATTAATTTTCACATCATGACAAAGAGAGCGCAGCTCATCTCAGCGTTTGTCTCTGAAGCTGAGGAACGACAGTGACTCTGCTTATGTTTGAGGGTCAACAAGCTTCTTGACTACAGAAAAGAAAATTGGCATCATTATGGTTCAGAAGCCAGATTGCTGCACTTTGCTTGCATACATACATAGTGGTGTAATTTTAATTTGTGTCAACAGTTCTGCCCTGTAAGTGCAAAAGAGATGAGAAGTTAAAGAATCCGATAGTAACATCACATTTTATTAGTAGACTGTAAGAGAAAAAAATCAGATCTGTGCTGAAATTCTGTTATTTTCTCTGTATCCTCATTAACGAGGCCATAACAAACAAAATAAATTTGCAGCTGCATGGTTTTTGCAACCTCAACCATGAGCTGTCACCTTTTGACCAAGTTCTTCACAGAATGAGTGCACATGTAGCAAAGAGTTTAATTTAGGAGGAAAAGATAATGTGACAAGATGAAGAAAGTGTTGCAGCAACCTTCTGAATGTGTCATAAACTGCCCATGAATAATCACTATTCTTTGCCCCTTTTCAGATGGTTTTAATTACAGGTTGTGGCACAGCTTGCCATCACTGCTGAACCCGGCTCAGCAGTCAGCCACTTAATCATTACAGTATCATTTCTTCTCCAAAGTAGTCCCACTGTGACTTTCCTGGAGTTGAATGTGCAGCAGCTTTGCGATGGAGGAGAGGGTCACTGAGAGAGAGCTCAGGAATAAACAAGATGCATCGTGTCCTTCTGAAGCTCAGCGACTGAAAAAAACAGGATTATCTTCACAAGCACAGTCTACACATGCAGGCTCCAGGTAGTTTTCATTAATCATAGAGCTTAGAGGACTGAGTGACACACTAATGTATCTGATTTATTAACTATTAACTGATCCACACATTTTCATCACCTACACAAGCTGCAGTTTATACCAGAGGGAGTTTCAGTTCCACTAAGCTCCTCTAAGAATCCAGTAACTCTTCTAAAATAAGTGTCTATTTAGGACAAATTCTCTTTTTGTTTTCCCAGAAACATGTTCCCTGATGAGCTGCAGCACAGAGATTTCTTCTGAGCCCCAAATGCCACCTGGGCAGCCTAATGTGCCTCGAAACAGATTCTACAAGTCTCAGTAACTCTGCGTCTAAAAGACAGACGTTCCTGTACTTGGTGTTTTGATGATGGTGGTGGAGATCACTGTCGAACATGTCGGAGCAAAATCTCCCAGAGTCATTCAATTTGTCTGACATCTGGTGACTTGAAATTGATGGAGGTGTTGTCGTCCTGGTTTCAGTTTATGTGGAACATTCGTTCACCTCTCAGTGACTTTAAAATGATTGTTTTTGCACAATGGTCTACTTAGAGTATTTCTGAAACAGCTTGTGGTGGGGGAATGTTTTCTTCTTCACAACTTGCTCCCTGAAATCCACTCTGTAATAGTCCACATGGGTATTGTTGCTCACCATGTTCATGCCTTTATGAACACAGTTTAGCATCCTCTAATAGCTACTATGTGAACTTAAGTGGTCTCACCTGTTACCAGATCTGAATCTATTGGGATGTGGTAAAAGAGGAGGATGGCAGCATGAATAACTCAGCTAAAATGCTGTGATGTAATCATGACAACTAAGAGCAGAAGCTCTGAGCAATGTTCCCAACAGACTCCATGACATGAAAAGATTGGGTGTAGCTGAGAGCAAAGAGATGCCGTATCCTTTACTAGTATGGTGTTCCTAATAAAGTGCTTACTGGGAGTATGAGATATTTGTAAATAACAGGTGATAGTGATTTAAACTTGTGTACAGTACGTCTAAACTGCCTTAAGATCAGGGATACAGTGTGTACAGTTGTTCTTATATAGGTACACAATCACAAGTAAACACACGCATTGCATAGTGTGTGTGTGTGTCTGTGTGTGTGTGTTTACTACTTCAGTCCTCACACACTTCTTTTCTTTCCCCCTTGCTGCTTAATGCTTCCATCGCCACTGTCGGAGTCCTGCCCTGGCACTATGACGAAAAATGCATGCTTCATCAACTTTGTCACAAAGTCTATGCATTCTATAGTACTGCACGACAGGCAAGAGCAGCTGCAGAATACCAATGAACAGCTAGTGTTGTGTCCCTGTCAGCCGCCCAAAACATCCCGGAGCAGCACTCCGGCAAAAACAATCCTCAGCAGCGAAACTTACATCACCTTTCAATGCTTGGAATAATCTCTTTCCAAGTAATAATTTGCTGAGTACCCCGTCATATCAGGTTCACCCATGAGCATACTGAAGAACTGTGGTATGCTCATTGAGATTATAGCACAACCAAAACTTCACATCCCATTAAACCCGATTAGAAGAAAAGCAAAGGCCCTGGAAATTGCATCACCTGTCAGGCTGCACTGCTACAGACTGTTACTGCCTTTAAATCCTATTGCACCATGAACTGGTTTGTATTTTGAGGAATTTTCTGGTTTGAGGCGGTGAAAGGGAGCAATTATCTAGTCTGGTATAAACATGAGTTAGTTTCTCCATTTTGTTGGCTTTTAATGTTCATTGCCTTCACTCCATGGTGATGATTATACGACTGTTCTGCAGAGACACATACTGTGTAATTAAATAGATCCAAAACAAGCAGCTGTTCAATACAACATGACCAAAGTGTTGGACAGAACAAACAACAAATCTGAGGTATTGCTGTTTTTAGAGACGTGAGGTATGAAATTGATCTAAAAGATATGAAATGACAAAAGCTGATCAATCAAACGCTTCATCAACCCACCTACAGTATCTGTGTGGATTGAGCTGCTGGAGAAAATGACACATAATTATAGTAAAATCATAATGACAAAATCTCTACTTCAACTCATTCACACACAGAAACACACTGCACAAAAGTGTCCACAGAACTATTTACAAGCCTCAATATAACAGAGATGCTATCCTCGCTCACTGTGTGTGTATCTAAGGGCACAGAGCAAACAGGAAATGTTGGCAGCTAATATAACATGGCTTTTCATGGTGCACATTCACCAGACTATAAAAATAAAGCAGACAGTGGTACTTACAACTCACTGACCACAGTATGAAATTTTACTTTTGGTTTTTATTGTCAGATATTGTGAATTTTCCTTGTGAGGCTCATAATGTCCTTGATATTGGACACTGAAATTTCCGTAATCATTTTTACACAGATACTTGATGTGTGTTTATTACTAATAATTCAGAGAAAAAATATGACCACATAAGGTCAACTCTGGTAGGAAATCTTTTTATAAAGGAAATATTGGCTGTTCTAATTGGTTACCATACTAATAATTGTAATGATGGAGTCATTAACATTATGAATTAGTTTTGAATTCTTCTAGATATTGGAGATTCATGCAATTCAAACTCAAAATTGTTTAACATTTTTAGTACCACTATGCTACATTAATGGGGATCTATTGGCAGAAAATAGAATTAAATATTCATAATCATGTTTTTTGTTTGTGTGTAATCATTTCAAACCACTTATTGTCCAGAACAAACCAAAGACCGGTTCTGGAGAGAGCCTCTTGTGATTTTATATTTCATATATTTTTTGTGATTTTATATTTCATCGTAGATGAGGGGAAGCACATTATGTGGGTTGGTATCTACAACCTCAACACTAGATGTTACTAAATTCTTGTGTACTGGTCCTGTGATGAGACAAACCTCTACGTTTGAGTTCAGATTTCCACTATTAAGTATTGTTTATTGTCCATGCAACAAAAGAGCAAGACACAGTGAAAAGGTTTGCTGAATCTGCATGCGGCATGAAGCAGAAACACTTCTGAAATCAAAATAAAGGTTTATTGTTTAAAAAAACTCAAATGTATGTTGCGATGGAAACAGAAGAATATCCACAGGCTAGCACGCTATGAGCACTGGCAGTGCTGTGGTACATGATAGAAAGTGACGACCACCAAAGCTCCCAAGCAGTTGTTCACGTTTCAACACCATCTGAAGGAAATGTTGAAGGCAGCATGCGCTCACAGCTACGGAAAACCCCTAGTACACATAGTACTCAAGTGAATTTGTAGCAGTGTCAAATGCTGTATCTGCTTCCATTTCGATGGCTGGCAGTTAGTGTGGTAGTCCAGAGAAGGCAGAGTGTTTGGCCAGTGTTGGAGATTACAGGCATATGTCTATTTCCTGGAGACATTTCATAGTAATGTCAACTTGATTTTTATGGAAATCACAGAAATACCTGTAGAAAAAAAAATACTTTGTTAATTTTTTGGCCAGCACAAATCCCAAATATCTGTAAATACAGGGAACACTGAAGGCACAAAATAGATGAATCCAGTCCAACTGGTCATGTCCAGCATCCTGTCGTCACCACCGGGGGCCAGTGCCTCTCTCTCCAAGCCGTCTTTTTAGCCAGCTTCCCTGCAGTGTGTGTGTTGTATGTGCCTCTGTGTATTCTCTTGTCGCAGCGAGTCATTATGTGCTTCTCCTATTATTGCACTTCTGTCACCACACTGGAGCAGTGAATGGGGGAACACACAACCGCTCATTAATGTTTTGACACCTTTTCCCCTCCCCTCTGCTGTGTTACTGAAATGGGCTTTGGCTTCCTCCTCAGGCACATTGCTACAACACTTTATACATACAAATGCATGGAGCATACACATAACACACTTAAGCAATAACTCTCTTTCTCCAGAGTTCTTTGGCAGCCTCAGGCCACAGCAAAGGAAATGAGGAATACATTCATTTCACAGTCATGCCTATTTTGTTCTGTGAATATCCTGTCAGGGACTGAAACATGCTTGAAATGTATTCTACCTTCAGGTGCCTCCAAGCAGTGTGAGACTGCTTCTTCAAAAAGGTGATAAACCTAAAACCAAGGTGAAATAGTTGGTAAGGGGCTTGATTAAACTCTTTTGGGCTGACAAATGATAACATAGGAACATGTGTGAAGATGCTAAAGAGTTTTTCTATTATCTGACATCATCACACGACTTCTGTATGCTTTTACAAAAGACAAACAGTTACTACTGTTGGCCCTGATGTTCAATTTGCAAGTTACATGTTGTCCCTTTTCCACACCTAATTGAAACATAAAAGTGGTGCAGTAGATTTCACACCTATTGTTAATTGGCACAGTTTTTCACACATTAATCTCAAAGTGCAGCACCAATCAACACCCTGGATCTCAGCCTGATGAACAAGAACAAAGAATAAAACAACTCTGAGTGCCTAAAAAAGACATTGTCCTTGACTCTGAGAGTTTTCTGTGTCTGAAAGCCTCCAGGTGCAGGTTTAGAAAGTGTTGAGGCCAAAAACATTGTTGATTCTCCTCCTAGGGTACTTTTTATATTCTGTTTAGCCCCCCCAGAGAGACAGGATCATGTCAGTATTCAGGTACAAGTTAGCTGCTTTAAATTAACCAGCAGTTTTTGCTTCCAGTCCTGCCTATGGGAGGTCAGCAGATTTTATCAAGCTATAACTAATCATCAATAACAAGAAATTATTTAATATCTCAGTTCCTCTGCAAATCTGAAATCTTTTGTTGCTAATGTTTCTGCACCTCAGTTGAAGTGATTTGTCCCCAGAAATGATTGCAGTCAGGGTCTAGTAACTTCAGTAACTAATAAATCATTTGCACATTGGTGCTGTAATATGCACAGAGCATCACATTTACAGCAGACAGCGATGGGTCATCACTGCTGGTGGAGAACACATCATTCTTTGCAATGAAATAAAGTGATTTGAAATAATCGAACCGGTGAAATAATAATTTATCAGATTTTACAGTAAGTATCAGCATCAGGGCAGCAAGGCTACTGCTTTTCCTCTGAGTGTGTGAGACAATACACACAGTTTTTATACTAAGCCAGGGTTAGTGCAAAAACTCATTTTCATCAGGTGGTGATGTTTTCTTTTCTCAGTGACACTTGTTTAAAAAAACATTTCTTCACTCTGAACAAACAGTGCAGTTGAGGCTAATCAAGGGTTTTAGAACAATTTTGGCACTTTTGTTAGCATGAAATTACATTTCTAGAGCTAGAACATGACGCTCAAGGCTTTCAGTGAGCAACTGTGTGTGGGTGTTGTTCAGAGAGGTTCACATTTCTGAACAACAATTTTTTTCTATACAACTTGTAAATGTTTACTTTTTTTCCATTGCAAACCCTCCTGCTGACTGGAACTGGATTAACCAATTAGCTTGCCTGAAGTGTTGTCGAGACGCTGACTCACACTGACCCTGTGTCGGTACATAGTTTAGCAAAGATATTGAGATGTGTCTGTGCAAAAAGCATAGTTCCAGCTTCAGCGTGAGCTAAAATGCAATGTAAGTAATTTTTCACATCATTTATTATCATTATTATTATTCATTGTTTATCAAGGTTTTCTTGTTATATTACCGGAATATTGCTAAACTATTGCTTTATTAGGAAAATACAGTCCTGCATGTCTGTGCATATTGCACAAGGACAGGAATATGGGTGCTTCACTTGCACTTGTGGTTACTAATGAACTAATAATGCCCAGTGTATTAAAATATAGACAAGTTGTTAATGACTCTTAGTGGTGTTCCTATCCAACAACGAGTTCAGATCTGTCATTTCAGTATATAATACATAAATAGGTAGGAAAGTGCTGAATAGATACATGTTCCATGTTCTGCCAGAGCGCAGTAAGGAAGAAATACAATCTGAGAATAAAATGTCAAAGCATGCCTTTTAGGCTCACACTAATTCTCTGAATCAAACCTTTATAAATGTCTTTTACCACCAGGGGAAAGTTATTTGAAAGCCAGGGTGGCCTGGTAGCCCCTAACTGGCCATTTCACCTTCAGTAAAATTCAGATGTCACTCCAATGCCTATTTCTCTCATTTTTACATATTAACTTCATTCTGATCAGTGTAAAATGTATAAGTGTAAATGAATATAACTTGTCAGACTCTTTCCTGCTCATAAATGTACCTGCATGAATACATGTATGAATGTTATCAACACAAAAAGCATCTTTATACTATCTCCATTACTCATGGAGTGAATGTGAAGTGTTTTTCAGTGTTTCAAGGCAAGACGATGTCAGTGGAATGTGGTTTTCACATAAAGTTGCTTGGGCAAAATGTTGCACCATTTCAGGTTGATGCAATGGACTGGTTCTGAGCACATACTGCGATCATGACCTGGTCAAGCATCTCTCCATGGGCTGTCAGGAATGCATCCACAGCAGCCTCAGTCACTCATCGAGACAGCTGAGTGAGTCCAAAAGGCTAACTCACACCGAGCCTGAGTAGGCACAGCCTGTGGAGCCTGCTACAGCTCAGTTTAAGATGCATATGAAAAGCTAATGTCAGGGGTTTTCCCTTATGCAGCAATCCCAGGCATGCAGTCAGCTGAGCCTTGCCATCATTTCCAGCAGTGTCATGAGCCACTCTGCTGTTACTGTCACAGCTTTTCCCACCTGGAAAGTCGGCCATTGTCGTGCATTCCTCTGACAGCGTCCGAGTCCCCAGGTTCAGTCCTAGATACTGCACCTGCTGACTTGTTTCAGAGTGCTATTTCCAAAATAGACAGCAAAGCCCAGCTGTGTGATATGTTGGATCACCGTCTCTGTGTGGGCCCTGATTTCCTGCTGTGAGGAGGCAAAGATCAGCCAGTCTTCAAATCCTTACTCTCCTTTTTCTGAGAGGGCTCAATGCCCTTTCCACATATTGAGCAAGAAAATCCTCTACCATCTGCTATGTCACAGAGGAATGGAAACAAGAAAATGTTTTGTTTCGTTTTCTTCCGAGGGTCCAGGTCACAGGGGCAACAGCTTCAGGAGGGAGGCCCAGACCCTCCTCTCCCCAGCTACTTCCACTAATTCCTCCGGAAGGACGCAGAGGTGTTCTCAGGCCAGCCCTGAGACATAGCGAGAAGAACAAGAAAATGTATATTGAAAAATCCATGTGGGTATAATTCCCCCTAATTTTTTGTTGTAGGCCAACACTACCACCTGAGTGGAGCAAGTGTAGAAGTGTTTGAGGATGACAACCATTAATCTGACCCCCTCAGATGGATGTGACAATCAACTGCTGGATCATAAGGTTGTCAAGGGAAGGAGGCAGACCTCGACTGCATCCTCTATCATGATGATCCTATTGTCCCACTACCAGCTGTCAACAGCCCATATGTCCTCCCTAGTGGCTGGTTAATTGGGAAGTCTTCCAACTGCTTGTTATTAAGGTGGAGGTATAGTCGTGTCCATCTGTAGGGTTAGGTGGCCAAGGTGAAGAGGCTGGAGACGTCACTGAGTGTTACCACGGCCTCCTCCTCATGGACACGTCATTTGTCCTCCTCGCAGTACTTGTAATTCCAGGGCTCCGACCTGTCCAAGCACCAGGCAGCAAAAATAATTGTGGTGACCATTGAAGGCCATCATCAGCAGGATAGGGATCAGGCTGGCCTTTAGTGTAAATAGTCTATGACAGCAGAGAGTGTAGAAATCTGTCCATAGAGTGGCTGAATGACAAAGGGAGACAGGAAGCTTTGAAGCACAGTGTGTGGTCTCTACCACCAATTCAGCAGTGAGTGTGAATGTGAATGTGAATAAAAATGTATGTACAAAATGGAACTTGTAAGCTATAAAACCAAAATAACATACGTGTATGTATGATGTCTAAAATGTGACCCGACATCTTTAGTTGGAAATATTTCTGAAGCAATAGTCTCACTGATGCCAGAAATCAGTCAGACCAAACATACTCCTGCCAGCACTGTCATCTTACGAAAATATATGAAACTATGTTCAATGTCCTGCCCCCTCTTTTCTAAACCTGGAATAAATCCACACCTATGTTATGTAAGTCTTACTCACTGCCGGGTGCTGTTATTCGCTGGTATTGTCGTGACATCCAGTTTCATACAAGAAAAGGTCACAGTAGTTGTGGATCACCCCAAATGCACACGCTTGTTAGTCTGCTGACGCTGATTAGAATAAAAACATTCAAATTATGTTCTCACTCATCAGGGGGCTTCACCGCTTTTGTAACAGAAACCAGAGACCAGGCTGGCATAATTATGCACTCCAAACAAAGGAGGTTAATCCCTTGCTCTTTCTGTTCCTCAAAACATCGAAGCAAAAAAAGGCCCTTTACCACTCAACTTAAGATCACCCCCTAGAGAACGGGCTGAGATTTGACAGTCTATTAATATTTATCTTGTAATAATCGTGCTTTCTGTGTGTGGTCAATGTGTTGATGCTCATCACTATGCCACCAGAGAGGAGGAAACACAAGGAGGAAGAAATGAATAATACCTCAGAATAAGAGATTTGTAGCCTCTGAAAAACACTAACTAGTCAAATATTTTCCTTTATCCTTCCTTTAAAAATTCAGAAAGCCATGTTCATAGACAAATCTAGACTGAATTGTTCTAATTAGAGACTGGAGAGTGAGTGCTTATGGTGGTGATGTTACAGAGGAAGCTAACGTGTTTTTCCCTCTGGGTTTACCAAAGCTGTATGTGCTGCTGCTGATACCAGCTCTCTTACAGACTTGCTGCCCTCAGCTCTTCCTATACATGCCAAACTGTACGCAAAAGAAATTCTGAGGAACACAGTCAGGAGCTTTGGGGCTACGGCCAGATTTGTTGATGCACCAGAGTCAGACAGTAGAGTCGCTGCTTGTTAACCTGTTGGCCTGTGGATATGACTCATAATTCAATTCCTGCTGCCTTTGGCTTTGAGAGACTTGTTGCAGTTACCTGAAGTTACACAACTTTTAGTGCCTGTAAATGTTAAAAAATGAATTTGCATATTTTATTTACTTTCCTTTTGGAGCGCCCTGATAGCCGAGTTAGTTAGGGTGCACCACTTTGGTGCAAGCGCTGTGCACCAATTGCCAGTTTGAGTCCTGTTCGTGTTGATTTCTTTTCCAACCAAGTGCACAGAAGTGCCTGTTGCATTACATTCCTGAGCACGAAAGTTCGTTCTTGACGTTTGTAAAACAGCAGTATGATCAAAATTCTTCTTCTTCAGGCTCTTCTTCTTCAAGGCTACCAACTCTTATGATACTGGCATGTATATATATATATATATATATATATATATATATATATATATATATATATATAATGTATATACTGGCATGTATATATATATATATATATATATATATATATATATATATATATATATATGCCAGTATCACAAGAGTTGGTAGCCTTTTGTTTATTTGCTGTACAGATAATACATGTATAACACAGCATAAGTAAAAATACATATCAGCTTTATGCAAATAACAGGTGAATATTCTGGGTTAATAATGATAAGCACAATAATGAGCATGAACTCAAAGACATGACACACCCAGAGGTCTGAATTCACTAATCAGATTACCTTGAAGTGTTCCTGATTTTGATCATGTTCATATTCATCAGTTCTTTTCTGAATTCAAGTTAAATATCCTAAAGATCCTAAAGATATTGGATTCATGAGAATGGGAAGAACAGACATGATGCCATGATGCCAAAACAAAATGTCTCCAACCACTCACCAATGTAGAGATGTAAAAATCAGCCAGTACACACATAAATACATCAAATGTTTACTTCCAAGTCAATCGGACTCATAAAATCCGGTCAGTCACATAACTTAGGCCATGTTTTTATGTAATTCTGCTGCAGGCCAGTGACAAATGCATCAGTCCTACCTGAAAGGACAGCCATCAGAGGTGGTTGAACAGACGATGGAATGACCTCACTTTTGAAATAATCTCACACTAGTAAGCATCGCTCTCTGTCCACCACTCTCCCACAGCCACTGAGTCACTGTAGCTAAAATGGAAGTGGTTTGAATGGTGGCACAAATTGGGAGCAAAAAGTACAGAGTGTAAGCAGGTAAGTAAACCAGGCGGGTTTCTGTCTTTATACACCTCCTGCCAATCTGGGATATATATGAATAAAACCCAGATCCAGTTGTGCCACACTAATTTCCTATAAAGGTTGACTTGTAGGTGTAGCGTCTTAACATTCTGAAAGCATCACAGTACATCTGCAACCAAATTTAGACTGTGTGAAAAATTTTAACTTATATATAAAATTTACAAATAGCCGTTGCATGAGCGAGGTGATATATGAATGTGGTACATGAATAGCCCCTTCCAGGATTCAGGTGCTCTCCATTTTCTACATTTTATAAATGTTGCAAGTGCTTGTGCTGATCAATATTCATGATGGATTTACTTGCAGTGTAACTGTGGCTCGCATCATCTCCTACTTCCTGCCATATTCTTCTAGTCGATGGCATCAAGTCAAAATCATCTCTCTGAGCATTTCTCCTGCAATCAGGACAACCAAATATGACAAAAACATATGGTGGCACCATATGGAAAATCCACAAAACACCATGAAAGACAATAATAAAAGCAAACAGCAACAAAAATACACCACCTGTGTTATGGAAACACTTACACAAAAGCTCATGCAGAGGATTTTATTACAGGAATTTAACTCCATCTGGCTTCTTCTTTAGATACATCAAGGTTGGTAAGTTTTATTAACTTAAAGTAATCACTGAGCAGCTGTACTGAATCCAATCTGGTCCCGAAACTTATTTTATCATTTATACAACTGTAAACAGCATAAAACATAGCCAGACCTTTGTTATTCATCAAGTCAAACGTGCCTCAATATTTATGATACATTCACATTCATTAATTTCACCACACACAGCAGGTCTGACAGCAGCTCACTGACATGACTTTCACAGGCACAGCTGCACAAAAACAACTTTTTATAAAATATTTGGAAAAGTTTGTGTTTTTTTTTTTTCTTTTAACAAAAAAGAGGCTGTATCTTCTTGTTGTAATGAACTTTGTAAATGGCGTCTAAATGGCATCTTAGCCTGCACCAGCACACACTCAGCATGTGAATGAACTCATAAATCTTTCTGATTGTATTTTCAGAATGCGACCTCCAGAACTACACCACTAACATCGCATAAATGCTTCGCTTTTTACATTTCCATTTTTAATGGCTAATTGCTTTTTTCTTTCTTTTTTTTCAAACCAGAAACACTGGTTTGAAAATCTGTTGCATCCTCTGGAGCAGCTGCTTTACATGTTGAAGTGCAAAGTCGTTTCACAGCAGTGTGGACTCTATAGGACACATGCAAGTATGAGTATAATATGCATTGCTGGGAAAATGACAGGTTATATCATGTTACTTTTTTTTCTTTACAGGTACAAATAAGCCTCCTCAAGGGAAAGTGCCCCTATGCAAATGAGTGTCAGATACGTCTCAACCGCAAAACAAATTAGTAACACATCTATCACATATTCCTTGGTGAGACTTGGGGAATGAGAGATGTACTTGGAAGAGAGGATATATTGAGATCAGCTGGCATAGCTCTATAATTTATAGACTCACCGACTCGAGAGCCGATGCAATCATTCTTATGAGACTGATTTCAGCAATCTATTACGCTCAGAGCGAAGCCAGTCCCGAGCAGTTTTTAAAGGCAGTTTATGTGATAGATCTTCAGAACAGGGGAACGCCTCACAGGTTCAATAACCTGCTGGCTGAGTTGTTGAGTGTCTGGGTTGCTGAATTACACAGATGAAAGTTATCAGTGGCATATCCTGGCAGAGGGATTACAAACAATACTCATCTTCCTGCCAGCAACTGCAAAAAAACCTCGGAGGAAAAGCGTATCTGAGAGTCATACCATGTCAAAAATAAAAGAACGTGAAATGTTTTGAATTCAACATTTTGTTTAACCAGACCAGGGATTTTATCTGTAGCCTTTATGAACATACTTCATTATTTGATATTCTTCTAGTCTTTTAACATAGACACACATCACGCAATTCAGAGCAACTAACTCAGCCAATTCCAACTAATTCAGCCAAGCTTCCTCTGAACTGAGTGCTATATCTGTTCAGATTGGTGTTTCCAATTTTAAAAAATGGAAGAAAGCCTCATGTGAAACTGTTAAACAACCTCACTGATGCTTCAGACGCAGACACCGCAACAGAAATTAACATTTTTGATCTGTTACCTGTTTTTTTCTGACTGTGAACAGTCTGATTGCAACTTCGTTTCCATAAACATCGTCCTCATTACTTCTCTTTAAGATCTGGCTGGTTTTCACTTCAGCAGCATCATGATACTTGTCAAACTATCTGACATGAAGTGCTCTCTGAGCCGGATCAAAGCACATCAGTGTTTAAGCTCTGAATATATCTACAGTGACAAAAAATGCTCTATTTTCAGGGCGGTTTTCATGGACTAGATGATAGACAATCCTGCGTATCTTTTCACCACTGAAAACATAAATCATTTATTATCATTTGCTGAATTTTTAAGATAAGACTCAACGCTGAGTAAACTCAATGTGCGATCAATAGATATTATTAAACCAGAGTGAAAGTAGCTGTCAGAAATGTTATCTCGTTTAAAATGCTGATCAGCCAAGAATGCAGAACCATTCACGTTATGTGAAACTGTTTCCACTGATTAGATATGTTAGTCAGAGAAATCCCCCGGAGGCCACACGTACAAAAAAAATGCAGACATCATTTCCTCCTCATCAGCTGGTCTTCAAAAAAGACAGCTTGGTAACCTCAGCAGTACAACAGAGCAGGTGGATACACTGTGTTTAAGTGAAAGATCTATGTCAGGTGGTAAAACATAAATAACAAATGAATGTTAAACATCATCCATGACAAAATATTATGACAAGCAATGGTGCATTTAATTAATTTGGTTTGTGAGCTTAACATTAATAAGCCTCTTTAAATTATGAGATAGATAAAAGACAAAGGACACGTTTAAAGAACAACAACAGGGAAATTAAAGTCTTTTGCAGTCACAGTAATGTATCCAGGGTTTCATAGTCCAACTCCACAGTCCCTGCTGCGCTCCGCCTCCTTATAATGACAATAACAATACTTTGGTATGGGTCAACGTATTCTGAATTTAGTATTTGCACATTGAGGATATGAATCTCAGCTGAGGTTTTAATGACACAAGGCCTTCACTTGTTTACGATCAGCTCAAAGCACAAACAACTAGAGGATATTTAGCACAGCAGTGTTAGAGTAGCAATGTCAAAAGAAAAGAGGAGGAAAACACCTGGTTTTGAAACATTATGAAAGACCTGGATATCAAAGGGCAGGATGTTAATCAGAGTGTGCACAGCCGCATATGTGCTGGAATATTAGCGGAAAACACCAGAATATTTTGTGCAGGTAAACACAGACAATTAAATTGTTTCTTTGTTCTGACTTTGATTGTAATGTCTAAAGACTGGTGGAGCAGGTAGAAATATGAATAATTAACAAACGACTGATGAAGGCTCATGCACACATCCTCATGACAAACTTTTGACTTTCAAACTCTGGACGTGACTGAATTCCCCCCCTCCGTGACTAATTCACTATTCCCACTGTAGATTTCAGTAACATCAATAAAATGTGATGTGTTGGATCATGGCACACTTAGCACACAGTAGCGTGTATGTCACGGATGTTTTTTATTCTCTTTTCTACTGTGGGAATTTTTGAGGACATTGTGCAGTGTCTTAAGTTTGAAACTCAGAAATAGCGACTTCAAATAAAAAAGCAGAGGGTGAATATGGTGCACTATGCAGTTAACAGGGTGTGACTTCAGACACGGCAGATGAAGTTGGTGAGTCAGCTAAGCCTGTCCATCTCAGCGTAATACAGCTGAGCCTCCAACCGAGCTGTCATCACAGTAGTTGTGGATAAAAAGACAATATAAATAGTAAATGGGCTGCGTTCATATATCACCTCTCTTGTCTTATCGACCGCACAACAAGTCACATCTACACACTGTTTGTGTTTCACTAACACCCACACATACTAATCTGGCGTTCAGTGTTTTGCCCAAGGACACTTCAACAAGCAGACTGGAGCCTGCGATCAAACCAGCGACCGTCTGATTAGTGGACACACCACTCTGCCTCAAGGCCACAGCCTATGTGTGGCTCTGCATCATCGATTTATATCTTTTTTAAACAGTTTATCAAGAGTCCGACAGTGTTGAAGGAGTGTAATGCTAAATCAGTGGGGTACTCTGTCGAAGCACACTCTGCAGTAGGACTGGAACAAGTCTACAAGTAAGTTACAGCCACTATATTTTTCTTAAAGCGTATGTGGTCCAGTACCATAAGGTGATGTTGAACTTGTCAGGATACACATAAAAGTGAATTACACAAGGCAGTCTGTATGTTTGGCCTGATTGCAATACATAAAATAGAACCCAGTTCATGCACAAGTATAAATCTGTCTTAAACAAGTGTGAATACATATTTCTGTCGGTGGTACAGGGGTTTTAATTGTGAGCCTACACAGAATGTTCTGCTTCTGGTCCCTGGTGCAGAAACTGTACTCAACAAGGGTTTTTTTTTTCCAGTGCAGGAATTTTATCAAGCAGATCTCCTGGCTTTTATGAAAGAGCACTGCAGTACTATGCCCACTGTCTTCAGACTTCATATCACTTTCATTTTCAGTTCCAGCCTTTTTGTCACTCACAAACCTTAAAAGTGATATGACTGTAAATGGCTTAAAGGCAGCAAGTGTCAGATACAGCTGTGCATTAACACTCACATGTATTTTATCTTGTCATGAAACAGAATTGGTATTTAAGACAAGAAAAAAAAGAGGCCCAGTCCTTTGCACTTACATAAATCATAGTCACTGTTACCAAACTTCCTGTCACAATCCCTACTGTGTAAAGTCAGTGTAAATCCACAGTGTTCCAGCACAGCTCGAGAAAAGTAGCACGTTCTTTGCCACAGCCTTGTGCTCTCATCACGTACAGTGTGTGCACATGAGGAGAGGAGCACTGACACAGCTCCTAGTTTCCCTGACAATCCCAGTTTATAGCTGCAACCTGCATGTGGGTGGACCTGACACTCCCAAGGACCGTTGATGACACGGGCCTCAGGCTCCATCCTGCCTTGTTAAACCCAGCAAGAGCCCAGTAGTTAAAACCCACGAAAAATCTGTTGTCTCATTGTAATTGGGTTTCTTATCTTGGCTGGTGGCATAAAGACACAGCTGTGATATGAAGAGGGGGCATTTAGGTGGATAACACAGACCCATTGAGACTCCTGCTGCGTGAGATGACAGGGGTCAGACATGGAGAGATTAGTGTTGTTTTATGCAGTAGTGAGGAGTTTTTGAATATTTAATCTAAACCATGATCCCTGCTTGTTTCAATGACTTGTGAGACACATTTGCCGAGAGCTGAAGGTGATGAGCATCATGCATAGCTACAGTCGATGCCTCATAGTGTCAGACATTCCAAAGAATTCTTCTCCACTGTTATAATTTGCAGAGGTTTTATCCAGCAAGTGTGGGTTCGTTCTCCCTAAAAGTAAAGAAAAAATAAGACTGGCAGTGAAAGACAACAGTGCTGCACACACAGATTCTGAAAATGTCTTTTTGTCAGCAGGCACTCCTGCAAACCGTCAGGGCTTTACTTGCTGCAGCCCTCAGAGCAACAGAATATTTTCCTGGAATGTAATTCAAGCTCTGTGAGAGGAAAGCAAAGATCCTGAAACAATTTTGGCTCAGCAACGCTGTTTCTGTAAAGTAGTTTTTATGGTTTTTATATTTGCCTGGATAATTTATCCACATGTCAATATGCATTGGTACATGAAGCTGTAAGTGAAAGAAGACAAAACAAATGGCACCAGCTCTATTAGTCCGCTCATTCTCTGTCACAGATACCTCCCTCATCTATCTGTCATGTATGAATGTAGGAGTAAAATCTACTGAGTACCTGTTATTTCTGTCCTTTCTGTTTCCTCGTCCTCAGCTGCTTTTTCTAATGACCTTCATTGATCTTCATTGGTTTGAAGCAGCCGCAAACTCCCACATGAGTGTGCTAGTCACTGTGACAGTTTGTAGATACTTCAAATCAAAGTGATGGGAAGACTTCCTCCATCCTGACTGACCGTGAAACTCTAATTCCATAAGTGGTCTCATGCGGCTAGAAACAGTTTAATCAGACCAAATAATGGTATGTTTGGACACTTCAATCATGTGCCTTTGTGTGGTGATTCATTAGTGATCAAACACCACTAACTGGGTGTTGAATAGAGTTCAAACCACAAAGTGTTGAGATCCAGTCTTAAAAATACAACAAAGTAATTGCCAACAAGATCACTGACAGCATAACCACAGTATTTTTTTTAGTTGCCAAAGTTTTGATTCTTTCACATGAGGGGTTGTTTTGTTGTCTATTTGTTTGTTTGTTTGTTCTTGTCTTTATTCTTCTCACTAGTTTACAGTGAAATCCAAACCAGGCATATCCTTGAATAAGCAGATTAACAGAATTGTGGAGTAGTACTACCTGCAGATGTTTGTTTTTAATGTTGTTTTATCTGTTGGTCTGACAAATCTATTAATTTGTCACATTTTAGGTTTTGGATGCCAGAAATTCATCTGAATGTAGAAACAATGCTAAGTACATCCAATCGCAATGAGAAAACAAAGTAAATAATGTGTTGTAAACATTCATCCAATATGATTTGTACACCAGCTCAGATGATCACACAGTTTTCCTTCATAAGAAATGTTTTTCATTTATGCTCACTTTCAGTTTTACCTCTAAATAAATTGTTTAAACCACAGAGCTACAATTTTGGCTCGATAGTTTGGCTTTAGCGGCGCAGCTGCACAGATAAACATGTCACAGCCACCAGCACGATATGTGGAACGCTGGGGATTTAGATTCTTTGTGTTTCCTCACATTCGTGCCCGTGGGCTTTGTGCTCTCAAATGCATCTCCCACCTTAACCTCACACCTTCTGTTACATGGGAGAAGTGAGTGATAATTTATGGTTAAAAGTTTAATGATCATCTTAAATGTGTTTTATGTCATGCTGACATATTCCCTCTCATTTAATTTGTGAAATCAGAAGAAAAAAGAAAAAAAACAGAATTATCTTTAAATGAAAGCTCCATCCATTGCTGGCAGCTACATCAGAAGTGTCCAGATGTGTTTGATCTAAATGACTTCAGCAATAAGGAGGAAACGCAATTAAAAACCAGTTAGTGATGTTTATAGAGCTCTCACCTGGATGAATCCCACAGGGCAGTGCAGGGTGTTTTTACTGGCAAGTTCACAACAGTGAGTGCTGCCACCAGGAAACGGCTGAACACTCACCACTGACAGAAGCTTTCAACCCCTTCTGCTTACTTGGCTTTTAAATGTTACCAAGTAAAGCCACCTATGACTGGGATGATGCTGACAGCGGCTCTCGTAGGACTTCACTGCCCACGGCATTCACTGTCCACATTGTGCCAGAGACCAAAAAGAAAGCTCAGGCCTGAAAGGTGCACAACATCTGGCATTTAAAAAAAAATGACCATATTTCGAGGTCTGGTGCAGCACATATCACCAGAAAATAACACTCACAACATCCCAGCAGGCATGCACTAATCCAGAATGTACAACGTGAGAGCCACAAGCTGGTTTTAAACACACCCCAGTGCCTTTTATGAGCAGTCCATTTTGTAGCTTTATAAAATGGTTGGATGGTTGGTGAAAATCAGTCACTGACGCCGCTGTGCATTTAGCTACATCAGCAGCACCAGGACAGATGACAGATGAAGAGCTGGTTTCAGCAAGAGGGTCACAGAGAAGGACCCAGTATGGGCAGCACATGTGTCTGCACAAGTGATGGCTGATGATGAAGAAGATGATGAGGGCTCACAGCTCAGCAGCTGAAAACCAACAGAGACGGGTCTCTCTGATTCTAACTGAAGCAAAATGTTGAAATACTACAAGAAACAGAAAAAAAAAACAAGGCATCTATTGCCAAATTACATATTTTCACCCATCTTTCATTCCAAAGCTGAACTCCACTAATTTTCACATTCAACCCTGTATTTCAAAATTTCACGCCTGTGGGATGGTGAGGCTGGAGGATCGATACATTTACCCCAAAGCGAAATTTCTCAGGTGGGACATCGAGGTTGAAAAGTGATGCAGGACCCGCGGCAAAATCGATACCGCTGTACACAAACACACACAGAGAGAGAGAGAGAGAGAGAAAGGGGGGGCATACACACACACTGCCTGAGAGGCAAACGTATAACACACACTTACACACATTTCACACTCCTCAGTCCCAGGCTTTAGGGTGTACAACATGAAGACAATGCGAATGCTGAGACGTTTCTCGATCGTGACTGAGACAGAAAACGTCGGTGTTAATTTCACCTCCTGTCTCACTATTTCACATCACTTTTAAATCACACACACTCTCTCACACATATACTTGGAGCAGCTTCCTCTACAAACACTTTAATGTGATTTGTTAATTGTAACAACAGGTGGGAAATCCGGATCGTCTCCATCACTAATGTGCTCAGACAAAGTTAAGCAACTGATGCGGCATCAGGTCTTTAAATGTGCTGGTGCAATGTTTCACACATTTTTTTTTCTCAAAAATAACAACATGTGCGAGTGGTAGACAAAGAGAAGTCCGTTGTATTTGAGGGGAGACTACAGTTTCTTGTCAGCCCACACAGACAATATAATAATAAGGTGCACGACGTGATATGAATGAAATCTCGCCACTGCGCCAGTTTGTGGCTCCTCATCCAAACACATGCACACTGGACGTGAAGAGCCGAAGCTCCCTCATTCAAACCCGGACAGAGGATTGAGGTTTCGTGCTCACTGACTCGAAATGAAACTGTTTCAACTTCAACACGTTATAACCAGGTAGTCGATATGTATATCCTCAAAGCGTCTCCAAAGCGCCGCGCGTCAATGCGCATACCCGCTCACCAAGCTCGCACCGAAGTTTTGAGCTGTTACAGAGCCGCAGCTGACGCAGAGTGATCTGCATAACACAGGAATAAGTTATTCACAGCGGAGAGTAATAATTCACAAAGCCTACCTTGATGGCCTTTGTAGACTGGCATTTCACCTGATGCGATACCGTGGCGGTTTGGTTCATGTTGGGACTCCGACACAAACAGTCCACCTTATCCAAGTGACACAGAAACGCAGCGGAGAGACACAAAGCGAGTCCGCTCTGTAACTCTTCAGCGTGGGATGCGCACTGTTTACGCTCTTTGTTCGGTGTGCGGCTGAAGCGCGCGACCGCATCTGACAGCTACTGTATGTGCCTCGCGCAGCGCAGAGCAACGCGGGGTGGAGGCATGTGCACAAATGACCGGTGATGACTGGTAACCAGGGGCGACCGCAGAAATTTCTGAATGAGGTGGGCAAAGTGAAGCTTAAGGTATGACAAGGTCAGTGACATCCCAACACTAATGTGCAGCACTGGCACAGTCATGGTCATATAGCACAAACAACACGAAGAAGGCAAGTGAAATATGAGACATACTGTACATACAAATATGAAATAACACATGTGCGTGTGTGTGTGTGTGTGTGTGTGTGTGTGTGTGTGTGTGTGTGTGTGTGTGTGTGTGTGTGTGTGTGTGTGTGTGTGTGTGTGTGTGTGTGTGTGTGTTCACATTATCTCTTTCACAAATGATTTAAAAGAATCCACACACACACTGATAAAACACTTGGCAGTCTATTCACGCAGGACTGGATCAACCAAACTTTATAAAATATTAATGATGGATAAAAGACAATTACCAGTTCCTCTCAGATCTCTGATGTTTTTTAGCATCAGTCATTGTATTGGTTTTTAATGCCTTCATTCATCCACCCATGTTGATAACACCATCCTGCTGGATAGACAAGCATAGATGGAGCTGCCCGCTGGTGGTTTTACTCATGTTTGTCAGAAAGATCTTTCAAAGTTACTGATGATTTTATCTCATAATGTCAGCTCGTATGTTGTGTGGGCTTCCACAAGATTCTATCCTCAGCCCCATCTTGTTCAGCTGCTACATGCTCCCTCTCAGTTCCATTTTTCACCAGATTAAGATTCCTTGTCACTGTAGATGACATTCTACATCCCTGCCTCATTCAGACAAAACAGAAATTTTGGTCTCAAACAATATGGACAATATCATTGATATCATATATTTCACTGGAACAGTGAAATCTAAAAACATCAGAAGTCTTGGTGTTGTGCCCAACAGCACTGACTTCATCCTACTCCTCCATGGCCTTGTACATTTCTGATACTGTAACACTACACCCTGTGCCAAGATCATGTGACCATTTCTTTCTAAAAACAAACAGCCATCTGAATCCATCCCATACTTTTAAAAACCTCACTTCCATAGGTTGTAGTTCTCATAAGACCTCATAAGATATTGTTTAACCCTACTGGTCTGTCTTACATGTAACACACATCAACGAAATGTCAGAAGTTACACTACCTTTATATGACAAAATGGGAATACTGCTCAGTCTCATTTTTATTCATGTAGTCCAAAATCATAACCTACAAATTTCAGTTAGATGGGTTTAATTTCCACAGTGGACAGTGCACACAGCAGTAAATGACTATGTTTGCTGTGCATGAACTAATTAATGATAATTTGATTAAACACAAAATTAGTCAAGCACAGTATATGCACCATGTAAGAGTAATATCAAGTGAAATATGATAAAGACACCATTAAAATTTTAACTGGCTTTAAGGTTCCTCAGCTCCACACAGACTTCAAATTATGCAAAAAAAGAAAGAAAGAAAGAAAGAAAACTGAGCAGCTGCCGTAAGGTTCTCATCATTTTAATTTTTATGGAGCTTTAGTACTGCATTGCACTAAACACAGTGTTATACTAAAAACTACACAGGACCTTCAAAGTCTTCAAACAGCTAAAATGATAAAGAATACCTGCCACACATGATGTTGACCAGGTTGACCTGAAGACCTGAAGATTTATAAGACAGACTTGGGGTATTCAGTTGATTTGAACTTCTGCAGTTAAACACAAATAAATTGCATATCACTTCACTATTTTCTGTCAGTGCCACATTTGGATCCTGTCATAAAGTTGCTGCTGGATAAAGTGAATTTTTCATAACTTTGTCCACTTTGACTAAAAGAGCTCATTTAAGGCATTTTAAAGTGTGACTGCTATAACTCAAGCAGAAAGCCCAGTTTGGTCTATGATGTCTCAGAAGTGTAATAGCGTCATTAGGTTTGTGAAATAAGAAAAAAAAACAAGCAGGTATGTTCTAATAAAATAAAATTGAACACAGAGAGTTCACCAGTTCGGCTGTCTTTCTTGTAGTTTAATAAAGATGAATAAACGTGCATATGCAGGGACCCTTCATACGAGCTATCACAGTGATACACATCAGGAACAGGAGTCAGATGCGAGTCTACTCAGTCTTAGCAGAAGCAACCCACTCGTCTTGACACTATGGCCCTGATTTACTAAAGGTTTACATGTGCAAAAAACAATTGCACGCGCAAACACATGTTGAAGGTGATCTACTAACGGGGAAAATAGCACGCATGGAGGAGGAGGCATAGACAGAACAAAAGGCACTCCAATATTGTTACGTTTTTAAGTCTTTCTGTCATTTATCAATGGAAACTTGTATCTATGGCTGGATTCATTCCACACAACGCGTGAGCGGTGCAGGGTGGAAGCTGTCTGTAAGCGGCGCAGGAGAGTGTGTGTAATTCACACCAGGCATGTCTGCAGACACATTAGCTGTCAGCCCTGTCTTTAAATGCACGCAGCCCAATGTAGCCCCATCTTTTTTTAAAAGTGCACATAGCCCTGCACATGTCCTAGACTCGTGGTGTGAGCAGTATCAGAGTAGAACCGGAGCGAGATGGAGCAATCGCTCTGGCTTTGGATAAAAACCTGCTCTGGTCTGGGTGTAGGGAAGTTAGAATGAGCTAAAGTCAAACAACAAAGAGAAAATCATATATTTGAGTTGTTTGTTGTCCAAATGTGTTGCCCGGCTAATAAAAGAGACAGGCATCTATTCGCCACTCGGCTAACCTCATTTAAATCTTAGGGCAGTCTTCACCACTTATCAATTGTGATAGCAATCTTAACCAATCACTCACGACACTCAAACTAATACTGCTTGCAATCTGTTAGCGCACGCAAACAATTTAACGCCCCTTATCTGAGATCTTAGTCAACCAGGCCATGTGTGCAAAAATACAAGAATTTTACTCAGTGAAATCCCCTAATCATAGATAGTGTGGCATACAAGGACAGAATCTTATTACAGTGCTGGGACAAAGGTACTCATATGAGGTGAGTCCACAGGCGGGGGAGAAATATGTTTTTTCATGTCACAGTGAGTAAATGTGTCTGCTGTGGCCCTCAGAAGCTGATAAATTACACCCAGCCTTCTGGTGTCATGGTGTTTCAGCTTTGCTTCTTTGTCTAAGGAAAAGTCTCCTCGTTCTTTTGTTTTCCTCTTTTGTCTCATTTCTGTTCTCTGTGTCTCCCTTGGTTCTCAATTTGTAAATAGTTAGGGCTGAACATGTTGAGATATTCAGAGACCCTCAGTATCAAAGGACTGGGGGTTAATTGAACAGTTGTAGCACATCTGCTTCCCATCATGCATTGTTATCTGAGGGGTTCATTAGAGGGATGTTGTACAGAAAACCTGCCTATTGCATCTTGACTAGCTTTTTGTTCTACAAGTGTCTGATGCTGCATATCAATGTCTGTATGTGGGGAAGAAACTCAACACTGCAGAAGATAACACTGTTCATTTGTATTCATTTATTGCATGCCATCACCTCACTCTGCAGTGTATTAATGCTCAGCATAGAAACATCACATCATCACATTCAAGTGTGTTTAAGCATTTAAGCTTGGATATAAACTACAGGGTTGGTGCTAATAGTGGTTGTGGGCTACACATTAGGGTTTTTTATTAAGGCCATCTGATTATACAGTATACAGCTAGAGGACCTTAACATGCACAGGCAGGTGTTAATGACTGCAGGTGGTTGCTCATACATGTTCAGATTTTCTGGTAATGACCTCCTGTGTGCAATGGTGTATTGACAGATGAATTAATAGGCTGTGCAATGAGCTCAGTGTAAATGCCAGGGCTTGATGTCATGCAGGGAGGGTGTGACTCAAACAACAGCTTCAGGTTCACTGTTAGCTGTTGTGCCTGAATAGGTGATGAGAGTGTTTATGGATGTGTGTGGGAGAGAAGGACAGTTTGAGTGGGATCACCTCCTGCACACTCACTTGCTGTCTCTCAATCTGTTGTTGAATCTGCATTTGAAAACATTTCAAAATCATTGAGATGTGAAAAACATTATCACATCAGTACTAGGATTACACGCTCCTCAAGTGTTTACAGCCATGTCAGACCACACTGCATAACTTGAACAAAAGCATTTTCTCTTTTTTTCAGTTTCTTTAAGGTTGGCATTTGAAAGGTCAGGAAACCATTACTCAATAACAACTACACCTAAGCTCAAAATTACTCAAACCAAAAAGCCAAAAAAAAAAAAAAAAAAGCAAAAAGTCAATGCAATGTCAAGAATGGCAGAGAGGCTAAAAACCACCAAGGCCACTCTGAATAATCTCAGCAACTCTGGTACCAACATCTCCAGACATACATCAACCAAGACAGGTTTTCATTATTCTAAGTTGGGCACAAAATCGCTTGTCTAGCTTTTGCACAAGTTCACTTGTAAAAGGAGTGTTGCTTTTGGTCATTTAATTATGTGGTTGAATGAGACAAAAATGTAGAAAAAGAGAGAACACCATCCCCATGGTCCAGCTTGGTTTGGGCGAAGGTACTGTTTTAAGGTCATTTTTCAGCCAATGGGCCAGGCAATGTTGTCAGAGTAAACTACATCATGAGAAAAGAGGAAAATATTAAACTTCTGAGGGAAAAACAAAACAAAACATTAAACAGTTTACATGAAAAACTGCTGTGTCATACCATCTTTTTGTCACATTTAAAAATCTAAATTAGGGTACAATGGAATATAAAGCAATATTTTTACATCATGCAAGATATTTACATTACTCAGTGTGTGTTTGTAACGTAGTCCACGTGCAGATGTGTGAGCACATTAAACTCATTAAACTACTCTCCTTTGTGTTGTTAGTGCATAAAATTATACAGAAAGGAGATATAATATAATCTTTCAGTAACTAATATTTCCTGCCTCAGATAGCCATAAGCACAGGTGATGTGCATGACTGAGCATGCATGTATTATGTAACAGGTTCTTTCACTGGGTTTTGTCCCATCACCACAAAGCACCATTGTGTGCATAGTGCTCAATGCACAGCGAGCGGTGGATGGGGGTAATAGATTAGTGGTACCTACAGGCAAAACTGGATTCAGCCAGATAAATGAATAGCAGTCTACTTTCTCTTCACATTGAAGGAGCTGAGGTTTAAAGCAATTCCTGAGGGGTTCACATTTACTGAAGAAGACATGTGCAAAAGCAGTGGGTAATGGACATATATAACTTATAGAAAGCAAGATTCCATACGTTATTGTCCATTCAGGCTTTCGGGTTCTTCAACTGACTGTCGGCTATACAAGCATAGCTCCTGCTTCCATTTAACGTGTGCTTCAATTGCATATAAGAAGTTCTAGATGTAGACAGTGATGGATAAAAAAAAAAAAAAAACAGTAAATCAGCTTTGACAGACAATGTTCAATGAATTGTCATTTTACATCAGAAAAAAAACATTGATATTTTTTGGTAACTATTCATTTAACACTATTTAAACACTCAAGGATATTACTGATTAAATCAGTTTAGTCTGGTACAAAAATAAAACCAAACTAAAGCATTCGGTCTCTGCAAAATCATGAAAAATAGAAATAAAATAAAACCCCCTTGACCTGACCTGAAAATTGACCCATCTATTATCCCTTTGGAACATCCTTTTGTGCCTCCTGGAACATCAGTGTATCTTTGTGAAAATATGGTAACCATGAATAGTGAAAGGCCCAAGGCTAGGTGTGGACACTTCTTTCTATAAAATGTCTGGAACTTAGAGTGGATCTTTTACAAGAATACATGTTTGAAGTGTTTGTTACAACATGATGAGGCCGATAGTGTGTGTACATGAGCTATTTGATGTGTAAATTAAATGCTCACGTCAAGATTTCAGTGAATGAAATTAAACTTATAACCTCATCAGACTTTAGTAAGGTTATATAATGAGTGAGAAGACAGGTTGAACACTGCACTGATGAAAATTTGTATTTATGATTACAGTGGGCAATCAATGTGATTAATCATTCGCTTTAGTCGGAAATTGGACTTATCCAAATTCAAACATGCCCATAGGATTTAATTGAACAGACTAATTGTCTGTTAGAGGAATTAATTAACTACACGTTCACTGGGGACTGGATCACACACACAACACAGCAGGGATTAGGTTTGCTTCAGTAAGATGACACTGGTTACGAAGCCTCTGAGAAACATTCTCTTTGAAGCTGCACTCTCGCAGAGGATGGGCCGGAATCAATTCAGTTCAATTTGCTTTGAGGGAGAAATAGCTTCCTCATCTCACAGAGTCCATCACAGCTCAGTGGGATACAAAGACTTGTCCCTGTTTACTCTTTGTTATGAAACCAAAAGGCAGCAATTTGCATTTTTTTAAGCAAGCTTAACAATGTCTGACTACCTGCCTTTTTTGCACATGTGGAGACTAAATAAAAAACATCCAGACAAATCCTTTCATCTAACTTCAAACTGTGATGATGGGTATTGATGATTCCCCAAGCCAAGACTGTGTATTTCCTGTAAATAATAAGCATATATCCTGCAGTAGTATACATTCTCAATGCTCCTCAGTCCTGCAGTCTGTATGACCTTTTCTTCCCTGTTTTGCAAGATGTTGTAATGAGGATAATGCCTGGTGGAGACAGCTGCCCAAACCTTGATTTCATGGGTCATCGTTTCTGGGGTTTGCTCACCCTGTGTCTGGAATGGACTCCAAATGAGGTTTTAAGTCATCTCATCCTTCCTCTGCCTGCACTCAGTTGGATTGCTGAATCAAACGTGCAGCTAGGAAACTGGATTACCTGTCCAAATCTTCGTGACTGCTGGCAAGAGTGTGCGATACCAGTTGTTGTACGTGTAGACAGAAGTGTGACAACAGGACCATTAGGTGCTGATACTGACACATGCTTTACACAGGATTTATGATCTAGCCGGTAGCTTTGTCTTAGTATGCGAGAAAACAAGACCGTGAAGTGAAAATGTGCTTTAAATTTAAATTTGCATGTATTTATTTGCACAGCAGGAAAGTATGCACATGGTGAGGAAGATGGAATAAAATATAAATAACATGCAAGCGAAGAGTCAAAGCTCTCTGCAGGTGTACTCACAAGCTACAGCCAAATTGACTAAATGTTAAACATCTAAGATAAAAAGGAAACAGATTAAACTCCTAATACAGCAGCCAATATGGCTGGCCAATGCAGCTAATATGAACTTGTAATTTTATATTTAAATACATTTTTTTTTCTTTTGATGACTCTGGTGCCCCTCTGACACGAACGACCTCAACAACTACAATCTGAATTAATAGGTTAGCATCTGCTTGCTGAAGCAACAATAACACTGAATTAGTCTGAATCAATTATCACTCTACTTAAAGACTGATACAGAAAATAGAAAATAACATTTCCCATTCCAACAAGACGTGAGAAAATGTATAATAAAATAATAGCATTTCATAATAAGTGTTTTAATATTGTCTATAGATCATTGGAAGAGCATTTCACACAGTCTATTCTTGTGATTATTCTTTTTTTTTAATTCATTTAATATTGAACATCCTAGTGTTTCATAAGCCAAGTTCCAGCTCTGTCATACTGCACCAGTTTCCATTCAGTTCGGTGTAATGAACAATTAAACACTTATCACTGCAATGAGTTTCAAGAGACTCTCACACAAGATTAATAGGACTCATAAAGTGACGTGAAGTACTATCATCATGCTGTTTCACCACTATTCTTAATACCTGAAGGCTTTCATTACTACAGGTGAAAGCTCCTTCATAATAAACTACTGACAGATCTGGACTTGACAAGCTTTTCACTGAAGTGAGAGCGTCCATCTTTCTCATTATTTACACGTCATAATACAAGCTGTACAAGTATATCAGATAACCAACCCTTAAACTGTGACTAATCATTTTCATTTTTATCTAAAAAAAATCCACTGTAATTTACAAAAGTGACTGGTAAATACTTTAAAACAAAATGTTTTTGTTTATAACTGAAGGTTTGGGTCTCAGTCTCGCAAATAACAGATTTGGAGTTGGAGTGGAGTTGGGATAGTTTGGTCAACACATTTTGTAACACATTTTTGTATTGTAATTTAATGGCACACAGTTATTTTAACATGAAAAACATTTCAGCTATGGTCATTGTTATTATTATGAGAGGTATTATGACACAAACACATTTACAAATACACACTAAATACACACCTTGTTAACTAGGTTTGTTATTTGCAATAAGCTATTTTATTGCTCATACTGAAAATCAGCCGTAATGACACACTGAAATACTGAACTGAACATAGTGAAATATATAGTGCTTTTAATAGTGCTTTTCGTGTGCCACTATATCCCAAATCAGAAACTCTTACAAACCAAACTCCAAACAATTACAGTTTAACAAGCCTGCCAAACTTAAGATTTTGCAGAATGTCCAACTAATAGCTTACTATCAGTAGTGGATAAGCATCCAATGACACGCTATCATCAATATCTCCCCATCTTGGATTTAGGACAATGTTCACTGCAGCTCTGCAACAGATTTACGAGTGATACTGTTATTAACTAGGGACATCAGTAATGGTGTCTTCAGATCATTATTTGCAGAGTATTTCATAATCTGCAAATAGTTACTTCTTCCGGAAAGCTGTGCTACTATAACCACAACTAACAGTTGGAATTGCGTAACAAATCCACATGTTCAGAACTTGCCCAGAAGTCTTACTCCTTTTTTTAGACTTTTCTACAAGCCCTCTGATCTTTTAAACAGAAATCGTACCGTACAGAAATTGACAGCCATGATGATCTTCTCCAGAATTTCTGATTCTCAGTGCCATAAGTAGAAGCGCAGTACTGACAGTCATGTCTTTGAGCAAAATTTTTGTTCAAGTTGAAAAATTTCAATTTAAACTGATAGGTCTTGATCAATGTAATTTCACATAAAGGGTGTGTTTGTCTTTAACACTGAGTAAATGGTAATACTAGAGACTTAACAGAAGAAAAACAAATGTCCAATTCTTGTTACCAATTCAACAGTGTTGTTGTATTTCAGAGGTTGAATTTATGTATTTAGATGGTTTCAGTTGAAACTGACACCATCACTTAAAATGTTGATGCACAAACTGGGTTCAACAGACTGATACCTATAGCCACCGAAAAATCAAATTTACCACCAGTAACCTGAACTCAGCACCATCTCTGTCGATTAATTTTGTTTGATTAACTTTGATTAACTCTGTTGCGATTAACTTAGCAACATCCATCTACTCTACCTACTTCTACAAGTAAGTAAAACTGAGACCAAGTTCAATTTAGCTTCTCATTTTAACTTGCAACATCCAGCCATCTTGGGACTAATGAATCAAGTAAGACTTTTTCATTTAACCTAAAGAGATTATTTTTATTACACTTATGTGCCTTGTCTACGTAGATTTCAGTTGTTTATTCATGTTGAGACTAAAGCTTTTTTATATTTTGCACTGTTTGTTGAATTCAGGCATCACAATGTTAACGACATCTCGTGTCCAAGAAGCCAAAATGATAAATACAATGAATCTAATAGATTTTCATACATATAGAAAATTATAATTTAATAAGGTGGTTTTTGGACAAAACTGTTCAGTGTTTCTCTCCAAATGCCAAAACAAATTACTAATATTGTCTCTAATCTCTAGATTCAAATGATGAAAAAGTGGACTTGAATTTTAACAGTACCAATCAAGCCTGTGTGTAAGACTTGATTAAAACCATCATTTAGTTTCACCAGAAGAATCTACGGAAACACCAAAATTAACCAAAAAAAAAAGTAATTCATGCTGAAAATAGAAATGTCAGCATTTCTGTCGTTTGGTTTTAATGAAGAAATAAGAAATTGAAATACATCACTCAACATTTTTCTACACTGTTGTTTCAAAGCTGTTTGGTTTTCTTGTGATATATATGAATCAAGATTATCTGGTTATGATTACATGTTCCTGTGTGTTGGGGAGTGTTTCAAGGAGTTCTGTCTCTAGATTAAAGTAAATTCAACTGTATCAATCAGTGTTCAAGTTGTGGTAAGGTGGGTGTTTAATAGGAGGTTCAGGAGAGAAGTTTCACTACCATCATGGGCATTGGTCAGAATAAATGCAGCCAAGGAATTTTATGCTTGTAATGGGGTTTATTTATCAACTTAAAGCGTTTCAATAATAAGTTCAGCATTTGAGGGAAATAGGGACAAAGGAAAAAACACACATGGGTGAGTGGATCTGAAAGAAAGCACAAATAAATTTAACTCAGAATGTTATATTATAATTGAAATTAGGTTTAATAGAGAAATAAGGTTCCATATGAAACATGGACAAAACTAAAGAGTGAATGAACAAAAAGCTCTTACCAGCCCTGCCGCCCCATGCAAAGGTGAGGAAAGGGGAGAGCAGCCTTTAAATAAGGCGAAATCAGGCTAACTCAATCAGGTAACTACTGAGGGAATGAACTAATCAGGAATAGGGAGAAAAGGAAAAAGGAAGTGACGTAAAGGAAGTGACTTAAGTGAAGACAGAAATGTCAAAATAAAAGGGGAAATTAGGATCTTTGTTACAATGAGACATATATGTTTTTATTTTACAGCAGGTCCAGCTGCAGCACACTATCAACTACCTCAGAGAAAATTTCTGCTATCTCTGAAATAAACACTATAAAAGCAGAAAACTCTGCACCTAAGGGGGCAAGTACATTTCTGGACAGATGCAGATTGAGAGCCAGCTCCAACAGGAGAAATAAGTGAGCTGCAAGAGGAGTTGGCTTGCAGGGATGAATCCTTGAGTCAAAAACTGCACAAGGCGCAACCTCAGGTGGACCTGCTCTGTGCTGAGTAGCTCAAGAAGGAAGAGGAGTGGAAAGAGAAGAACCATGAGGCAAAGAAAGTGATTGGCTGGCTGCCACGGGAGCTCACAATAAAAGATGAGCACCTGAAGAGGCCATCGCCAAGATGGATGCTCGCACAAAGACCCACATTGACTGCTTGGTCTAGCTCAAGAAAAAAGACCTAGAGCTGAATGATGAAGTGATGAAGAACAGTGGACGACTAAAGCTTTGAGGGTGAGACTTCAAGAGGAAAAGGTTCATCAGTCAGAATCCTGGAGTGTGATGATGGACTATTTAGACAACCAGGACCTGGACTGGGCTAAATGCCTCAAGGAGGAAGGAATGGGAGGAGAAAAGAGAAAGACTGCCTCACATCCAGATTAAATTTCTTGAGGTACTATACCTCCACTGATCCTCACCATGATGGACAGCTTCTTTCACAATGCTTGAGATTTTCTTTCAAGATGTTGAATAAAACATAATGTTTTTGTATTTTTTAGAAGAGACAAGGATTCGAGAGCTAGCTTCAACGGGGCCTTGAAGAAAAAGTGGTGTTCCTGAAAAAGACCATCAAGAGAGAAGTCTGCACAAAGGCTCACAATGACTCCCTGCACCAGCTCACTCAAAAAGGATCAGTGCTGGAGACCAAGAAACAGCAGTGGAAGAGTGCAAATTGTTGGAGGCAAGACTTCAAGAAGAGCTGGCTGAGAGGGACAAATTCTGGAGTCTGTAAGTGCAGGAAATGCAGACTTTGCAGAACCTGGACTATGCTGAATGGCTCAGGACAGAAGAAGGAATTGAACAAAAAGAAAAATGAAACTGAAAACATTCACCTCTTCACCTCCAGGACCAAACATCTGCACGTGCTATAAATCAACAAGATGGACAACTTGTTTCACAAATGTGTAAATGTATTTTTTTTAAAGTTCAATAAAATCTATTGTTTTTGTCTTTGTAGAATGTTGTCGTAACACTTAAGACTGATCTCAAGATGAAAAACGAGCAGCAAAACAAGGAGAACGAGACTAAAACCGAAGAAAGTAGAAGACAGAGATGAAAAAAGAGAAAAAAAAGAAAAGAATTGCAGATCATCCCTCCACCTGAACCCCCACCCTTATCACATCCTCACTCCTCCTCACCCTGAAATCCTCACCCATCTGTATAGAATATAGTAAATATTGTAATTGTTCTCAATAAATTAAATTTACCTGCGTGTCTTGTGTGTAACCACATAATTTTTGGTTCTCATCAATTATTGGTCTGAATAAAACTTTAGTCCTCATCCTGAAAGCTCTGTATGATTTAATGGAAAACTGAAAGTGTGTAGAAACACAACCAAATACACCCACTAAATGGTCAAACAACCAACTCCTGGCAATCACTGGCTAAAGATACTTGCAACAGATTATAAAAGTTGCCTTTAACAATGGATGTTTGCAAGATTAAAATGAAAAGTTATCTTTATTTCAGTCTAAAATCAAGGATCCATTGTACTAAAAGTCATAAACAATTTAAAGTGGCAATTACTTCACTGTGATCTTTGTAAATCGTATGTAAACTCACCATATGTTCCATAAAGGAGGCAGAAGTATGACGCGTGTAACAACATTACTTAAGTGACTTAGCAAGCTTGTGATTCACTCAAAGAAAGCACATCTGTCATGTATACAATTGTTGTCATTGTATCTCTGTTTTTTCATTCACAGACTCAGAAACAACCTCTGCACCAACACATGGCACTATATTTCTCCATTCCTTTGGGGCACCTTATAAATTGTCAACTACCATGTCAATAACTGTTAATGGCTAATACAAGGAGCCATTTTCACAGATAAACTGCCCTTTTACCTCATCCAGCAGGTCATTGTGGTTCAAATGAGGCGTTAGATGAGTGCGTGGGGACCTGCTTTCTGTGGCCCAGTTCAGCTTCAGCTTCTACTGATCCACTCTCCTAATTACAATAATACACCACAGCACTGTCATTTCACAAAGCCATAATTTGCTGCACTGGCCTGACAGGCCAGCACCATCACGCTTACTTTCTCTCAAAATAAGATATTTGCGCTCACTGATGAATCCATGTGGTGTAGGGTCTATAAGGGCCATGGGAAAGATGAGCAATCAGGTTTGGCAATTACAACAAGAGCCCATAGTGCTGTCTTCATATTAACACAATCAATGCAACATCATTACACACAATTAGTATGAGTGAATGTGGAACAATAAGAAGTGGTGAAATCATTTTGAAGCAGCAGGCTTGTGGTAGCAAGTAAAACTACTTCTGGTGTAGAATACAGCAAAAAATGCACAGAGACAAATAATTGTGTAACGTGTGTGTTATATAAATAATGTACATATAAAAACAGCAACATCTATAAGATCCACCACCTATAAGATGGCAGACAGATGTAAGCTTTAAAACAAACATTAAACACTTAATGAAAAATAACACATTTGTGACATCTTTGACTCAGCTGATGAAATGGTAAGAATGTTTGAGAGGAGACAGGCATAATTAGTAGAGGATTCAGTGGAGCTATAAAGACCGGTGTGTGGCACAGATGCAGACTCGCTCTCCAAGTATTAGAGACACGAGAATAAAAATCCTTCAAAATATACATGGGGAGATGAAAGCACTACACCTGGGGAGAGAAAACCACATACCTGTGTCTACTGGAGGAATATGATTATTTTGTTTGTATTTCTTGCTAATCCTCTCAGCAGTCCCACGCTGTCAGTCTGCAGCATTAACATATGCCTGAAAGGATGCCTTAAGTATTAGGTCTGGTATTCAGAGGCACTGAAACCTGCTATAATCTGACCAAACTTTATTGAGTGTACAACTTTGATAAGGCATCCACTCAGTAAGTCAACTGACCTGAACAACTATATAGGATTGTGTCTTATATCGATGCAGCAGATCCATTCATCCACCCTGACCTCCCTCTTATGTGGATTTTGTTGCTCTATAAGAACTACACCTGACCTTTTTTTCTGCTTACCTTATAATTACTATGGCCAACAGAGGGATTTTTCTCTTGAATGTTGACACTATTCTTAGTTTTCTGTTTTCTGTCTCACGTGACGACTGGATGTTCATTAACGATAAAACCTAAGAGTGGATCATAATTCACTGGTACAAATGACAAATGGGGTTATTTTTTTTGCACCTCCTGTGTGTCAGGACTTCAGGACAAAGATGTATGTACTTTATATATACCTTGAATTATATGTTCTTGCCTGTGAACTCAGTGGTCTTGAAATAAGACTAAAATCCAGTATGGGACCAGACCACAGTGTTTAGCACACATAGGTTTTACTGGGGAAGCCACCAAGATGCAGTAATGACTACCCAAGTATATCTGTCCAATTTCAGCATTAAATTGATATTTGCTGCCTCTTATGAGGGACCAAAGTCATCCACCATCAATTAACTATACCGCTGGCTCTGTTCGCTCTCCTGCACCTGTTTGTTCTGTTAATGCTCAGCAAGTCTGGATGTAATGAATCGACAGAACAGCAAGAAGGAGACATATGGTTCGTTAGAAGATGTGGAAAAAGGGGGACATTGCACAGACAAGGGAGACATAACATAAATAAGCAGTAATATAATGAATCTAACTGACTATAGTGGCTAGACAACTAATGTGGCTAAAAGAGGGCACCTGGCAGCAAATAATAAACACAGCAGCAGTAAAGTTGGAGTGGTTCTTCTGGAAATGAGTAAACAGTCATTTATTTGTTGTTTGTCACTGTAGAATACATCAACAACAACATACAGGCTAACGATATATTATAAAGTCTTAACTTTTTACATTGTATTTTTGTTTGATAATGGTCATAGTAAGCAGTGTATTGATGAATGGTTCCATGGAAACTTCATTCAGAACATACATACATTCATACACTCTGAGTGACTTTGTTTGTAGGACGAACCCCTGCTGTAACAGTTCAACCAAAAAAATGGAATATAGGATCACATTTTCAGTGATTCTCCCCTGGAAGACAGTCAGAGGACTGCACTCAGCGTCTCATGCATAGTGATCGAAATAGTTGTGTAACAAATGAAAAAAGAAAAAAACGAGCTAGCAAGGAAAATTCAGTCCCTGGCTTCTTTTTCACCTCTACACAGGAAACCAATCACACCGTGAATGTCACTTTGTTAAACTGAGGAAGTTAGTGATAACATCGGTATCAATATTTCAGGAACTTTTGGGAATAATAGAAAGTGTCAGTTTCTTTCAAACCATATTTTCTGCTCCAAATCATTTCCAGGAGACAGAGTTGCCAAAATCAATGAAATTGGAGTTGAAATTGCATTATTGTTGGTGTCAAATATTAGCACGAGAAACATAATTCACTTTACAGTGGCAAAGTATGTGCCGCCATGACAGTATGGCAACTCCTTAAGTAAATCAAATGACTTTCAGTGTAAAAATGTTTTACATAAAGTCACCAGTTTAAAAGACATCTCTGACATCTCTCTCATCTCCAAAACATCTCAGTCCTTTAGTAGTTGTAATCTTGTAGCATCAATCACAAGGATTTTCTTTTTTCACATTTTTTTCAAAAGGAAATAATCTTACAATTCAGTCATGATGCAGCACATCATTATGATTTAAAATTGTGATGACTGCAATCTTTTTTAAACTAAGGATGACATCATCTTCCTCCTACAAGTATTTTCTCAACTGAAACTAACGCTCATGTCCTAAACTGCCATATGTGTCCACCCACTTCCACCATTCAGGCTCATTGTAACCCAAACAATATTCCTTCAAACAACCAGGGGATGTCTGCAAATGAAACCAATCTTTTCTTTTCCTCACTACTGGCAATAAAGCTTCCACAAGTGTGTTTCCAGTTAAGGTGAGGAATTGCTCAATACAACATGCAGAGACAACAATGCAAGTTGAAAGGGCAATAAAGTTGTTTACAGTGATTCCAGCTAACAAGATGAAAAAAAGATCAGCATGCAATGTCTCATCTTTCATTTGTGACAATTAGAAGGTAATGTTTAACACTCTGCTGGAAGTAGCTGCATCCCCCCTTATTTAATGCAAGCAAAGCCTGGGCAGGTCAGCAGAGACACAATGTTAGATGATGGTTATTCTCTTGCTCACCAGGATGTGAATGAATGCTTCCCAGAGGCACAGTGGGATGTCTCCTCCATGATAGACCAGGGTGAACCAGGCAGCGACCTGCAAATCAATTTCTCAGCATTCACCGTGGCAGAGCCAAAACCCAGAGGCTCCACCAGCTCATCATCCCCATCCATCTTCAGATTAATAATCTATAACCTAATCCATCCTCTTATATAGATTAGATCTGGCTCAGGGGAAATCCCTGAAGAAATAAACAGTCCAGTTCCTCTAAGAGCTGCAGTTATGGTACGCTTAAGTGATTTTTGTTTCTATTACAAAAGAATGATGATAGGGAATTCTGTGAATGACTTCAGGGCTACAGCAAGGCCTTAAATAAGATATTATTGTCTAAAGTACCATTTCCATGATTTATGTCACACAGTATCTCAATATAAGGAAACAGGCCACAAATGCATGTGTTAACATGATTCGATTAAAACAGCTGGGCTTTATACCATAGGGCTGGTGGTAAACTGCCTTTAAAATTCAAATAATGTTCAGCCAGAAGAAACTGCAGCTTCACTTATCATCAAGAAAAAAATGAACATCTAACGCCATCTGTAGCTCTTTTCCGAGCTCAAGAAAAACACACATGCTGAACTAAACCATATTTTATTTTTATCTAATAAAAAGGACATTTGGTTTTTCTGTGGATACTTTATTTGAAAGTGTGATTTTCATTTTAGTCCTATTGAAGTGTCACAGCTCTGCAGACTCTGGGTTTAACTCATGTCCCTGTGTTTTTCCTTTCTCTCATTCTGTCAGTGGTACTGTGTGTCAAATCAGATACTTCAGTCAGTCACTCACATGTGGTGCAGTGTTCACGCAGTACACTCACCAATGCAATGTGTTGTGAATGATTATGGAGATCATTGTGAGGCCACAGTTGTCACCCACCAAAATACCTGCCGCCTGCTTTGCTCACTCGACTTGAAAATGAATGTTGTACTTTGTGTCTGCACACTGTTACATAACCATCAGCATTGATGATATTTTGCTCTTTCACAAGAGTGAAAAATCCTGGTGTTTCCTTCCCCACCCCCTACTACGTAGCCAAGATGGCAGCCATTGATAGATTGTTGATATAATGTACAGCACGTTGTATAGAATGTGAACTCAGTCTGCACACAGAATAACAAGGGTGAGACCAGAGGTAGAAGAATTGAGACCGTGTGTGTGTGTGTGTATGTGTGTCACACAAAAAAGTTAAATATAAATATGGCTGATCTTCACAGCAAATGTGAGGATTTACAAAAAAAAAAAATGATTGCAGCACCAAGGGGATCTGACCAATTCCACACACTTCACTCTTTACTTTAATTATTTAAATACTGTGTGAATGTGCTTGTAATGGTTTGGCTGTGATTATAATTGGGGGATCAGTGTCCCCCTCTGTCTGACACAATTCCAGACAAAAGAGTTTTACAGAATATACTCACAATCCTTCAATCAAACTGTGAAAGTGTGGGTTCTCTTCGGCCACTCAATTCTTCTTACTTTTCTATATCGGACCGTTTTTTTTATAACCTCAGAAGCGGCCCTCAATGTAGAGCCAGAGTTGTTTACTGACATGTCGCTCAATTTGTTTTTTGATGGATACACTGAGGCCACATAATAGCAAAGCTTTTTCAGTCTCAGTGGTTGACTCATCGATTTCTCACTCTCACAAATTTTGTTCTGTTTTTTTGTTTTTTTATGGAAACAGACATCTCCATCTCCACTTGAACAATGGGCCAGCTGAGGCTCTTAATAAAAGTTTGCACATTCACACCCTATTTTGCATTGACTATTTATGGATTATAGTGGGCTGACACTGGGAGCAATAAAATACTTCTGCACACATGCCTAATTCACCACAGGTTGGCATTTATAATAAGAAACCTGTGTACACGTGTGCAGGGTGCGTTTTTTTATAAATCTGAGTATTTTCATGCGTGTATATATATTGGTTTTGGGCATATATGTAAAGCTGTAGGATTGAATCTAAAATGAGGTTTATACACATAACCACAGCCCTCAGACAGCCCATTCTCTGCAGATTAAGAATCCCAGTGTTTCGCTCCTTGCCACATTCTCAGCCACATTCTTCACTGTTTTACAGTATTAGAAACCATCGCCTGCTCTACCTGCTCCTGCCTGTACGGCTCCACACCTCACCCTGCTGCAAACCACTGCCGTTCCTCACCTGCCCGCTCTCTGTGCCAAACCCACTTCATCAGCTCCATCCATTCATCCATCATCACCTCTGCAACAACTAACCCACCCTGAAACTTTTACTGTCATTCTCAGACTTTAACCAGAAACACAACACAAGTCCTAACATTTACAAAAATCCAGTTCCACCTTATTAAATATCACCTCTTCATTAATGCTCAATACAGCTCAAACACGTTTATTACTTTCAATGACCACTGACTGTTCCCTTCACAGAGCCCCACATTTTACCAATGTAAGATTAAACAGCATCTCAATGAAAGAATCAACAGAGCACTTCAAACATATATATTTTATATATATTTTTCATGTCTTGGCCCTTTAAAGCTTAATTTCCACCACCCTTAGAGACATCAAGCATTTGATCGAAGACGTTGAATAATTAAACACCTTTCAAGGAGATCATAGAGATTAGCCTAATCCAATCATCAAAAATAATATTTAAAAAAAATGACTGAATGCACGGCAGAGCATGAAGGCTGATCCTAGAGATTCTGACGGGTGAGTTCAATTATCAACGACTTCACAAGAACTTTTCCAATCAAATTATATATGAGAATATATGTTTGGAAGCAAAAAACCAAATATAATTTTATCTTTATTTTCATTACATTACTGATAATATCAGCCTGAAGAATCACACATTCTGCAAACATTTACTAATGATTATTGCCCACATACTAAACACTGCTTGGATCAAAATTGACCTGGAATAAAACCAACTACTCAAGAAGTTAATTATGTGGAATAAAAAAATAATAATAAAAATATAATACTGTATGTGTGTTCATGTGTGTTATTTAAAGGTCATACATATTTATATTTCACTTCCTTTATGCAGATATGATAAGAAAATACAGGAAATTTGCACAAAGTATTTAAGAACACATAAAATGTAATAATGGTTTTGGATTCAGACTCTGGCCACCTTCAGATGTGTTGCCCCAGCAGTGCTTCACTGACCAACAACCACAAGGAATAAGCTGATGAAGTCATTGTTCCACACTCAGATCACTGATAGACATGCCTAACCTGACATAAGCTGTTGGCAAAACCAGATGTGACAGGGATCTCAGGATCAGCTGCTAATTTTGGCTCACCCAAAAGAGATGCTGTAGTGGCTAGCATATTGACAAGGCATTATAAGTTGAGGCCACCCAGAACATGCTTTAGTTCTCTTGTGACCCTCTTTATTGTTCACCGAGGGGGGGATTCTGCCCTAGTTTGCCTCAACAGGTCTCCTTGGATATCATCCTTTGGCCATTGGCTTTTCCCATTTTGACCAGGATGAGATCAGCAGCTGATGTCGAGACCCCTGTCACATCTGGTTTTGATGGCAGGCTAGGTATGTCTGAGTGTGGAACAGTGACTCAGCCAACAGCTTACCTCTTGAGGTTGTTGGTCACTGAAGCACTGCTGGGGCAACACATCTAAGGGTGGCCAGACTCTGAATCCAGAATCCAGAAGGTGGAGGTGGAGAGATTCAGGGATTTTTTTTTTTTTTTTTTTTTTTGTGAAATTGAAAGTGGACCAAGAATACAACCTTGAGGAACACCTCATTGTATCTGGGCTGTTGATGAGGTAACATTATCAAGGGCACTAAGTGCTGAGCCCTGAGAGTTTCCAGTTTATGTGATCTGCTTGATCTGGTCTATCACTTAAATCTCAAAGAAATAAAAACAATCAATAATCACTTTCAGCAGGCAGCAGTGGATTATTGATAACGTTAATAAAAGCTGTCCAGCTGTAGTGAGCTGACTGAAAACTATTAAACCACTTTTCATAAAAGATAGCAGTTGAAATGAGATAACTTTATCAAGAACACTTGATGGAAAGACTATTTGGAGATGGGTCTGTAATTACATAAGATTGGACTTCTTTAGTGGAGGAAGAGCAACTGGATGTTTGATTACAGGGGTCTTGGATTTGGGACCTGATATTCTCCAACTTATCAACAAAATGAGTAAGATCTTTTCAGACAACTCAGCGGCAGTATGAAGGGGGGGAGTAGCAATCACAGAATGAATAGCTTTGAACAGAACACGAGGATAATTGTGATTATTAGCGAAGAGAAGTAGGCCAATCTTGTGTCCTTGACAGCATACTGATAAATTAGCATGTGGTTTTGGAAAGCATCATGCTCTGGTACAGGCTTGTTTTTCTTACATTGGTGTCCCAATTTTCCCAATTCATTGTCTTTTAAAGGCTTTGGTGTAGTTATTCAAGAAGGGAGGGAAGTTCTTTTCTTTCATTACTTAATGTTAAAAGCAGCTGTGTGCTTAAGAATTTAACAGCAATTTAACAGTCTGTCTGGACTGAGAACAGATGTGAAATAATTAAAAGATGATAAGTTAAAAGCATTACCAAATTCAATTGTGGAATCAATTAGGTTGGTGTGGGGCTAAAAAAAAACTTTATGATTGCAAGTGTTTGTTAAGGAGCATAACATACATAAATTTTAAATGACAAAGAATAAACACTGTTATATTTGAATATGAATACATTTGTTTTATAACTTTACCTACTATACAGATTCAGATTCAAGATACAAAAAAAGATACCATTTGAGAACGTGTGGTTTGAGAATGAGTTTAAGAAAGACATTACTGATCCCTGGTTCACAGGTCACCCAAAGGAATTAGAACTAACCTCAATTTTATCAGCTGCAATGTTAAATTAATATTTAAATATCAATGTCTTAATGAGAAATGAGCCAGTCTGCATAATAAGTACTTTTACTTTTTAGAACTTTACTTTTGAAAATTTACCCAAGTGACATTTTGAATGTATGCATTTTACTTTTATACTCTATTTTCTAGTGTTGTGCTACAATTTTTTTAAAAATTACAAATTACTTCTTCCACTGTTGCATACATACTGTATACATAAAGGATATCTAATGTTAAGTAGTTATTGGACTGTGTTCTGTAGAGTTAGGGTTTATTCATTAATGAATAACATAGGTTTGTACGACACAATGAGGACAATGATGAGGACGAAATTTGTTGTTGGTGATAAAACATAATACACCAAGATCCACAGCTTTTAAGTGTAGGTGTTGTAGAGTGTTGACATTACATCACAATGAAACGTACATAGTCAAGGACAGATGTGGCTGACTGTGCAGCAATTTTACAGTTGGAAGAAAAGAGCTAAGTTTCTTTTGTCATATTTGAATCATATGTGAATATGAGAGTTGAATGATAGAATTGCTGCCTTAACACTGTGGAGGTTTTTGTGTTAGCTGGTAGAGTCTCCCAAGACAAATTAGCCATAGCGGAGATTCCAGAGCAACCCTATGGAAACCTACCAGAAAAGGGAAAACACCACAGTGAGGTGTGAAATGGGAAACTGGGACACTCCCCTAGAGCCACCTGATTTGGAAGCTCACTGACAAACATCTGTGGGACAGACCTTTGCCCATGGGGCCCAATCAGGCACAGTCTGAACAAGCTACATGAAGCTACCACTTGTTTTGTCAGGGGTCTGGGTAGTTGTGGCTTTGCAGACTGTCAAGCCAAATTCCTGAATAATTTTATGACTCAACGAGAGTAATATGTGTGACATTTAATGTTTTAGTGACAAGATGGTGAGAGTCACTTATAGACTTGATCTTTTCTGCATTTGTGACTAGTCTGTGATTAAAAAAAATCACCGCTAAAATTATGTCAACAAAAAAGAACTGATCAGCATTGACCAGGAACAATTATTATTATGATATAAATTTTAGCATTTAAACTGTACAGCTTATTCAAAATTGCAGTCAGACAAATCTGAGCTATTAAGAACTCCCTCTGCTGGACATGCTGCATAATATCATAGCAACTATCTACAATTAAGTCTTGACATATTCCCACACTAATCACACTTGATTCAGCCTCCCTAATCATGCTAATGCAGACATTTCTGTGCTTTTTAAAGGTTAACCAGTTGTCAGAGTGCCACCAGATGTGATGTTTGACCAAATCTTTGTTGTGGATGACATTAAGGAACTGTGGGAAGAATCACACAAAGGACACCACATGTCTGTTTTTATTCACATCTGATTTTCACCTGTTTGAATTGTTTGATATGAAAATTAGGCTGGATAGTAATGTGAGGTTAGTAGTTATATTTAATTATATGTGTATACCTTTTTAAATATGTAAGGATTAGGATTTTGGAGATTGGATTGGAGATTCTAAGAGACCTTGACCAGATAATGGTGAATTGCACAGGAGATGCTGCCTGAAGATACTGCACTGAAATTCATGTATATGTATATGAGGTAGATAATGGTTGGAGGTTGACTTGACTTCATAAATATGTAAATGTAACAAGTAATCAATCTTCAGGGGAGGTTATTTATGTGACTGAGGTTTAATATTAAGAAGATAAACTAGGCTAATTTTACCGCCTGGCTTTGGAAACATTACATATGTCTGAGTGTAGAATGAAATATACGTATTGGTCAGATTGACTAACAGGTGTTTTTCTGTGGGTAAGAAGCATGTCTCTTCCTGTTTCTGATCAGTGTCACTGATTATATAAAAAGTGGCTAGGGAAGATGTTGCATTATCTGTGATTTCCTCCATCCCTTAGCAGTATTGAAGTAAATGGGCCACCCTCTGCCATCTGACCACTCTATATGGAAAACTGTACATTATTAATTACAGTATAGTTGCACTAAACCTCTGATGAAAGCTCATGTAAAAGTGTTCAAAGGGTCAGTAAAGATGTTTTTAAAAAAAAAAAAAAAAAAAAAAAGATTAATTTGCAAATGTTGAGTCACATAGCCTTGTGTGTTTGTCATTAGAGTGAATTAAATCACGCTGGTTTCATGAAATCACAGTATGTGAAATCACCACATTGGTGTGTGAGCGCTGCAGTCTTCAAAACTCTTTCCTCAAACAGTGTAAGAAATGTTAACACTAATAATTCTGCTAATATAGAAAGCAGGTGGAGATATTTGCCTTGTAGCGGGCATATCAGTGGGATATTACAGCTTGATTCAACATTTATAAATCACTCATTAACCATTAATGACACAATCAGTTGCAACCTCTTAATTCCCTATTAAATACACTTTATTAGAAGGTGTAAAACTCGAGGGTAAAGAGACAGATTACAGTGATCTCCTCTTCAAACCTCTGCTGCTTTGAGGGGCCGTGGTTTTAAATTCGATTTCTAAATGAGATGTTTAATTTACCACTGGCAGCAATTTTCAAGATATGTGGCACGAGCAGCTTCCATATGGATGTACTTCTACATTTTAAGCATGTGGACATCTTTTTTATTTACTTTTTATTGGACGAGCAGCTTCTCCACATCCAAGTGGACATGTTTTCCTCTCAACAGCTACACAATATATCCAGCACTGTGTGCTCAGCGATGATATCTGACATTTGATTTGAGTTGTTTATGTTTTTTTGGTTGAATCTCAATAATAGGGGCTTTGGTTCATCTTCAGTTTTCTGGCAGATTTAAAAATCCCTGCAAACACCTCAGCGTAAATGTTGATCCGTGGAGATGGTTATTAGTAAAAATGTGTCTCACAGAAGCTATAAGTGAACGAAACTATACCTGTGAGAGGTGTAGTATTTGGAATCTCATTCATAAGGATTATTAGGGCTGGATTTTGTTGCCAGCACATATCACACACTCAAGATGCTTCAACTAATTTATGTCACATTCAGTGTTCACTTGAAAAGTGAAGGAACAGTTCACTTCACTGGTGGAATACGCATCCCTGTTCACCTAATTCTGTGGACATGGTGCAGCTGTCGTTTTCCTTAGGAGCAAAAAAAAAGAGTTATTGGCACAACAAAAACATTCATCATTCAGCCAACACTCCCTCCTGTCCAGTGTCAGAGCCTCTTTCAGCTGTGGTCAATGGCAGGGGTGCCACCTCACTCCCACAGATCTTCCATTATTTATTCAAGGTAGCCTGTTGTGAGCAGTGGATGTGCTGGCAGGACTATCTCTCACCAAGGCAGGCTGATGAATAGACCTTATCCAGTGCTCCATCAGACACCAGGTGAGCTCCTGCCACAGCCCATGCCTCTGCACTTTTCTTAGGGAGACCCCCTTAGTGTGAGATATTTATCTTCACTGTCCCTGCATGAGAATCAAACTGCTGCTTATATGAATTACCCCATCAATAAATTCAATGTCATAATGAAAGTGTTTTCATCACGAGGAGTTATGTTGCAGATATCATTAGCTATCCAACTCCTGCTCTGCCTTGCCTACATTCCATTTTTATTGTTATTGTTACTTTTGAACATTTCAAAACCCCGATTCTGAAATTATATCCCATTATTTTAATTGCTCGGTTAGTAATCATCGAAAATGCGAGGATGAGATTATATTTCTACAATGATGTGAATTTTGCATCAAATTATCATTTGCTCATTTCCCCAGCATCACTGGTGGATAGTTAGCTTCAGAAATTTAATGAGCCCGTAACCAAGGCAACGAGTAGGTGTGTCCCAAGTGTGTCCAGGTACTTTCATCAATTTTTAGGGTCCCAAAGAAACTACTGCTGCTTCTAAGGTGTTCTGTCACTTGCTGCTTTTCTGGTTTTACATAGTGTTTTAATATTTGGTTTCTTTTTCCTTTTTACAGATAAAATGTTTTAGTGTTTTTGTCTTTGTTTGATGGAAGACAGTCTAAGAAATAGTGAGAGGGGATCAAACCATAAGTAAAGCAGATTTTTTTGAAATGTTGCACGTCTTGACGGAAAGGATTTCCTCATTTGTGTTTGAGTGTCGCCTTGAGAGGAAGCATTTCGAGAGCTCGTCTGTGATCAGCAATTCGATTTTAAGTCACCATCTGAAGCTCAGTGGCCGTTGTTCTGTCCTGTTCTCCCCGAGCAGCTGTGACACATTGTGCAGCTGCTGTGCTCTGTCACAGAGGCAGACAACTGAGACTGTTCTCGCAGCTCTGACTGAGAGAACTTTAACTGTTCTTGAGTTTGATTGCGTCCTGAACGAACAGCTCTAAATTGAATTTTGAATAAGACCATACGTTGACGTGATGAATCCCCGCCACACATCTAACCTACACCCTATTTCACCTCTGTCTTCCTGAGTGAAGTGCAGAACTCTGGTAAACTCAAAAACAAATGATCAATAAAGAATTAAGCCATTACAGAGCTTAATTAAAGCCATAAACCTTTTCTGTTTTTATCACAACGCACATCGATTGTTATGAGGCCGACTTTATGACTGAAATGTTACAAGGCTTTTGCTTTTTTACGGCTGAACATGAGTGGGTCCCTGCTAAGATAAATGGCTTGTTCATCATATGAAACTATGACTAAAATACTGCACAGTGTGTCCACATCTTGAGAAATGAGTCACTGAGCAGCTGAGACAACCTGCTGGCATTTTCTGTTCTCCTCAAGGCCACATTACGTGTCAGTGGTGTGCTCTGTAACTACACAGCTACAGTCTGCTGCACTTATTACAGCCACTTATTTCACCACCGCTCCATCAGGAAGCAGAATTTACAAGCACTGTGTAGCCTACAGGTGCAGACATACAATCAAGGCCACAAGTATTTGGACAGTTGTTCTTTGCGCTCTAAGCTTCTTATTTAATTATTCAAAAGGTCAAATTTTCACACCTACTCCTACTGGCATCTACATGAGTGTAGAATGTGGTGGGTAAAAGTGTAAGAGCAAATAGCGAGAAGATCTACTAGTTGTCTCATGTTTTTTTCAGGCTGTGTGGGTTTCTGCAACACAGAAATGCTCTAAGTGATATCAATGACCAGACCAGTAGGATAATAAGATACTGTGGGTCTGCCTGCATTTTAACAGACAGGCTGAACATAATGATGAGAATATTTCACACTATGATCATCTATTCTTGTCCCTGACTTTCCAGGATGTGGTCTGTGGATATGTGCATGGATCCAATCATCATCAAAGTCTTTTATGGAAATTAAGTTACATAGTGAGGTTGAGAGCATGCTCAGGCTGTATTTCCACATATCATTGGTGTTAAGACATAAAAAATTATAACTGTACTTGATACTAGGCTATGAAGACGAGTGTTTATTAAATCACAGTTTGTATAACATGTCCTCTACAGATATATTTTTACAATGATGTATCTGTATCTACTTGTCAACACCCACTGGTGCATTAACATACAGATTACTGTTACATCAGTGTAATATAAAATATGTATTATATGTTTACACACTGCTTGCAAACACTCAACACTTCCAGTTCCTGCAATAGTGATTCACTGTGAACAGTTGTTTTTATTCAGTCATCTGCCTCACACACCGCTAGCTATCTCCCTCATACTAACAATATTTATTTCTGCTTTTCACCAAACATGAAGTCAGTGCTATGTCAGTGACATATTGAGCTCAGTAAAGGTCAATAAAGTTGTGTCCTGGCTATTGACAAACAGCTTTGTGAGGGGTGAAGATGATTGACGTGCTTTTGCATCGCCTGAGAGATCGATAATGGTGATTCAACAAGAAGAGTTGAAGGAGCAGAGATTTTTTTTTTTTGCTTAGTATACTAGAAATATTTGTGCAATGAGACCTATGTGTAGTAAAAAAGAATCAAGGAATCATAACACTGATTGCTTGAGAGATATTTTAGACCTCAGACGTTTAAATTTTCACCATCCTTCAAGGGTCAAGAGAGCCTCTATTTGGAATACATGGCATATATTTCTCATGCAGCATCTGTGAACATATATATCTTTGCCCGGGGGCGAAGCTTCCTCCAGCATTTCATTTCAGAAATTCTAAACTTTGTTGCCAAGTGCAAAAGGTGCATAAACCCGACTATATACCCAGAAGGCTGAATAACGGTTAAAAGTGTCAGAGTCATTTTTATTCTCAACAACATATAATACTGCAAATAGGAGCACACAGACATATTGGAACCGCACAAAAACAGTTCAAACCCTTGGAGCTGTTTTGAATGTTGTGAGAAGCATCGATGACTAACAAGGCTGCAACAGTATTTATTTCACTGCTGTATTTGCATGTATATTCAGCAAAGATCCACTAAGTGGACACATGCAGTCTCTTGGAAGAAAAATGTGCATCAACCATTAATAAATTAATATGCACACTTATCAGTGGTTCCCCTCAGCCCATTAGGAGCTCCTTGTGCCTTGTGAGCTCTTCGTTTGAGTTAGCCCAAGGCATTGTAGTGTGGGTGTCATTATTAGACAGAGTTTTGTGCGCGTGTGTGTGTCTGTGTGTGTGCGTGTGTTTGTGTGTGGGAAGCAAGAGGTCCAGGAAGAAAATCATGTGAAAGGAAGGTGAAATTTTCTCCCCTTTTGCCCTCAGGCAAGTGTTACCTCAGTTGAGAGATGGACCTGGTTTCCCCCTTTCTCTCTCCCGCTTCACTTCTCTATCTGTCTCTCTGTCGCACACACAGAATAGAAAACTGTTATTATTAGGATGATGTAGTCTCTCTGTACACCGGGGACCATCTCACAGATTCTGCATCAGCCTACTCATTTAGTGGTAAAACAGAACATCACTGATGAATGCAGTCAAATCACCGAGTTCATGCGTCTGTCTGTATATGTGGATGTGTATTTGCATCATGCTACATATTTATATGTAGGTGCTACAAGCTCTGTAATTATCCACTCCTATAATATCACCATGCTTGTACATGTTCTTTAAATGACAGTCAACAGACTGACAAGTCATATAATCCAAACAGGAAATGCCTCCCTGGTTTATAGCAGCTGCACTGAGTCACTGCTATTATTTCTAGGCTACATGTGAATTTTCTTTTTTTTTTTTTTTTTTTTTTTTAGCTAATGCTACATAGCTAATTTTAGCTTGAACAGCTGTTTACTTGCTGGTCTGGAAGAAATGTTGTCACTTCTTCCCTCTAATCTCCAAGAGCTGTCTCATAGTCAGAAGCAATGCGGATGCTAACGCACTAGCCACCACTTCCTGAGAGCAACACACTGTAGCCTCCAGTCAGCCCTGAAGAAATATCACTGCTCAGACAACGTATTATAATTATGTGTTGTATTGTAAATGTAACAATGGCTCAAAGTCTTGGAAAGCATCTATCTCCACCACCTGCTACCGGTATAAAACTGTTAGATATAGCACGTTTATATATCTGACATCTGAGATTAATCCATAACCTCCAGGTTCAGGGAGGTTATGGATTTGTAGCTATACTAAAAACTAATAACTGAACATCTGATGTTGCAAGGGCCTTGCTCAAGAGTACGCCATGTGTCCACTTCATATGTTCAGGTAAGGATGTGTGTATTTCTGCTTTTCAGTTTTCTTTGAAGATCACTAGTTCCCCCAGGACCTAGACCTTCAAAGGTCAAGGACGAAACAGACGAGTCCTTGGACAAGCTAAAAGCTGTGATAACAGCAGGAACAGATTACAGATAAAAAATTGGAAATATCCACCGGCTGGAGGGGCGTGTTCTTTTCTTGGTTTCACTGACAGCAGCTGGCAGGCCACCGGAGGGCCACTGTTACGTCAACATACCTGCGCTGAAAGCGTTTAAACGATGGGCAGACGGTGTATTGTTATCAGTACCTATTGTATTTGCATTTCCATTTACAGGCTGTTTAATGAGCTGCAGCTGAGCAGCTAATCAGCTATGTGCCTTGCAAGCTGTGGTTAGCGGCGCTCTGGTGATTGTGTGTTTGGTCACTTGTTCAACAAGCTTAAGTGCAGGGTAGGGAGAGTGTTGGTGTTTTGTCCGCAACTCTTGTTTAGTTGCTTTTGTCAACTCTAATGTTACTGCAGCATAACATATATAATGTAGTTACTGCAGTAATATATATATATATATATATATATATATATATATATACCACCTCAGACTGAAGCAGCCTCAACTGTCTTCATCATGGCTGCCAGTAAATGACCCTATTCAACCATCAGCCTCCCACTGGAGTCATTTTTCACTCCAACTGATTAATGTAAATATTTGCATTATTTATTTATTCATTTACCTATCAGGGACACAGCAGATGAATCAACATTAATTACATTGACAAATTACAGTGAGGGGCATTAGATTTACATTTGATGCCATCAGCATTTAAAAAAAAAAAACAGATAATATAGCAAATGTAGAAAATGTCAATTAAAAACTGTGAATCACTGCAGTTCAACACTCAGCAGGTACAATTCACTGAGGGAACAGCACATTACCAACATCAGATTTTCAGACTTTTCTCAAGCTGTTACAATCGAAGAGCTGATAGTGTGTGTTCCACTAATTCTTCTACATCATCTCAAAAACATTACACTCCAACAAATGGTCAAAACTGTAATAAAAGATAATAATAATTCTTTGACTTTTTTCATGCATAGCTGCCGCAATGTGACATGTTTGGTTCTTCAGTGTTTTGATTTGATATCGGACCACGACGGAAACTCACTCAACTAATCCAACCATTCAGTCTGTGATCGGGTTGAAAACTATGCCTAACTAAGATAAAAACCAAACAGAGAAAACAGATATTACACATCAAACTGAATATATTGAAGTGAAAATTCAAATTTTTAAGTCCAACAACAACTCACTCTTCTTCCACAATTCAAACAACCTTTAATGTAGTTACAGTTCATTAAATTGGTTAAATACATGTTGGGTATATTGGTATCTATAATGCAGTTAACTCATACTGGGTCAAATTAAATAAATGTCAAAACACATCACATCTTCTAAAGTAAGTTTTATAAGAAAACCTAAGACTGAGACTGAAACATCAGTCCCTTCAACCTACTGAAAATGTGCAGAGCTGCTCAGCTCACAGGCAAACAACAACTGTTTAATAAGTAATTTTATGATAAAAGGACAAAAAGATAATTGTTGTTTTTATTACTTCTGGACAATCACATTAATGATCCTGGAAGTTGCTAAATAGCTCAGTATGGTATATTAGCTACCGGTCAAAGGATTCATAAAACTGCCTGTCCTTTTGGATCACTTTCTGACCACAACACTTGGTGAGTTTAGACATGTGCTTATTCTGTTATTGTTGAGGTAAAATATAAATATATACATTTTTGAAACATGTATAAAGCATTATTTTAGAGTTTTACATATTTTATTAAAAACCACCAAAATAAAGATGAGCTTAGAAAATACTACTAATTTTTATGTTGCATTTTGTCTGGAATCTTTGTGTTCTGTGCTGTTATCATTTGTAGGAAACAATTTTCAGTATTTTCTTACATATTATATAACTGCAGCAGACATTTCATAAAGGACAGGTTCTTTAAGTAGACATCCATGCAAGTGTCAGCAGTTCCTGTTTTATTAATCTTAGTGCTTCAGCATATTCTAATACAGCTCCAAAAGACAGGTGAACTGGGGCTGAACACTGGCCAATTAGATCCATCCCATCATTACCAGACTCTCAGTCTGCAGGATACAGGACCATTATAAAGCCTTTCTACTTGTACTAATGCAGCACACTTGCCCCAGTGTTGACCACTGGTCCAGTGAAAGTGTACTGGAGAACTTGTTAACCCCTATAACTGATCCATGTAAGAGAACTGATGATCTACAGGAGCTGGAAGGACTACATTTAATTTTCTAACATGAAAACTGAATTATGTCACTGTTATATATCAGAAATACCTGTGGGGAAACTGTCAGGGATGACATCATCATTGGCCAATTAAAATGCTGAAGCCAATGGCAGAAATTCCCAGAAGAGGAAAAGGAGAAGAGTGACCCCAAAAGGTTAAGCCTCTCTGAGCAGGGGGAGCACACTGAGGAATGAAAGGTGTTTCTGTATCAGTGTCAGCATCTGTGTGTTGGAACCAGTTTGCTGCTCCCTGATGAAAGTACAGTAAATCTTAGAAGTCTAACCTGTGTCTGAGTTTTATATTTGTCAAAAGTACTGAGATACTAAACAGTGAAAGTGGATGTATCACTGAAGACTTAGAGTTTTTGCAGTGATGTGATGTCAGCTCACCTGTGACACTCATTACTTCCTGTTTAAAATTGACAATTTTCATTAACGATTACTGCCTGTTTTATTATCTGATCTATATAAGTGATGTTATATAAGATACCACGGAGATCTTATGTCCACTGTTGTGCTAGTTATTTGAAAACTAAACCTGCTTTATAAAAACTCAAACCATCACATCTTTTGTATTTAAAACATGTAGAAATAAAAACAAATATAGAAAGCAGGCAGCCGACAATTTTCAGGTATTCACTGCGCACAGCTCTCCAGATGTCCTGGCCTCAGAGGATCAGTTACATAACTGTAACGAACACTTGTTTGTTGGCCGAGACTACACAACATCTACACGTGACAGCTTTGGAACTACCTGGTACAGGTCCTTTCCACTTTTAGGAAAGGACCTGAGGGATTGATATCAAGTCTGAATCACACTGTACCTGAAAAGTCAAAGTGTTTTTCAGGATTCCCTTTCTGTTGTGCATATTAAACTGCCTTTGAATAGTGATTTAATTGTGCCATAAAGTGAGACAGCTTTGATTCACTTTTAACAAATGCAAATCAAATAAAAAATAATAATGATTTTAACAGATGGACCATATATCTGCTTATGTACATTCTGTTGTTGAGGTGTGTTGCTTCATGTTGGACTGTAAAAAAAAAAAAAAAAACATCCACATCCACACATGTAACACACTAATTGCAGCCCAAAAAGTCAACTGGGGTAATTTGAAATTTAAAACCAAAGTACTTATTAAAAGTTTTTACTGCAACACTACTTTCTATTAAACTACAAATTACACAGAAACATAGAAATTCTTCCCATTTGGCTAAACTGAGGAAATGTTCATGAGCTCTTATTTCTGCAGAACTAAAAGTTGAAAAGAAAGTACAGCTCAGAGTAATTTGCTGGAAATATCATTAAGACACAGTGAGCTGCTGCAGCTCCAGCCTAAAAATAAAGACCTTAATAAATGTAATTATTTCCGTTAGAGTGTGAGATTTGATGATGCGGTTAATGATTTCTATAAAAAGATATGATGTGAACACCTTATGATTGTGTCCTTGAATTCATATTCAGACACCACCAGCAATCATAGATCTATATGAGCATAGAAATGATCTCCCACTCTAGTGTGAGACATAAGTTTAATAATCGGCAGCTGAGGGAGAGTCTCAGTGTTAGAGTGAAGACAGAAAGTCATGGCCTTGCAGAAGAGAGCTCATTATAAAATATATTATTGCCATAATAGATTCAAGGATGTAGAAAATATTCATTTGTGCTCAAAGAGCGTGAAAATTTCAATGAAATTTTATCCTGCAAAACCCGAGTGAACAAGGGGAAAGTACCTGGAGCTGTGAAAAGAAAGCACTCTCACCTCTTTTCTTTTTCTGAACGTCTGTTATTAAAACACACACCCACACATACACACTATTTTCTGCTTAGAAGTGCTGAACATTCCACGCACTGGTCAACACCTGCTGCTGTAATGTTTGATATTTCATTGCCTCGTCAGACTGATGAATTAAAATGATGCTGATTGATAAAAGAAAGAAAGGTTATGAAATTTACCACAGATGAAAAGTACACTTGGACAACAGGCTGGATAGAGAAAAAAACTTGCCTACGCCTGTTTCACATCCACAGTTTTGGCATTTGCAGTAAATTATGATTAATCTCTAACATTAGCACCACTGTAGGCTGAATGAGGTGTTTGCATTATGCACCAAAAAAAACTATCATTGTTTATACAACTAAATTGGTGTGCTACATTATGAGTCACTGTTTCAACCTCAGTGTTAAATTTATCTCCACATCACGCAGCCGCTTCATACAGAACAAAATGGGTTTTATCTTTGGAATATTTTGGTCAACTTTAAATAGTCAGTTTTGCTGTTCTTTTGTTTCAGCTTGACCAAACAAGACAAAAACACTGTTGTAGAATTGTTGTAGCAACAGAGCCTAAATAAATGACATTCATTGTAAATGTTTTTTTTTTCTCTCAACACTTATGTGTTTGGATTTTAAAACTCTGAGTGATTCATGGTGCTGTGATTCTCCTAAACCAATTTTCCTGATAATTTATTGAATTAGAAAGCAGTCAATGAATGAGCAGATAAATTATGAATGGAGGGGGCAACCTTGCTGAGTGTGAAGCAAGATGATGAATTGCCAATCAGCTGAATGCATCCAAATGTCAAACAAGCATGTCTTTGATCCTCTGAAGGCTGTTAACGGGAGCTAATAAAATGTTTATTAAGTATCTCCCCAGGTGGCGAGATATTTATCAGTGTGTCAGGGTGTCAATGTTGCTCCAGTAACAAACTGCCAATGCAAAGCAATGCAGAGATTTCTCCTGGGATCCATGTGATTGTAAACCCCTGTGCTGCGGTCCCCACTGGATCAATAGCAGTGCTTCTTTACTACTGCCTCTGCTGCTTACAATGACATTACTACTGCTGGTGCTTCTACTGCCCAAGTACTGCTATGCGCCATTAGCTTTAGGAACTGAATGCAATCTGATTTCATCTAATTATAATTGCAATCATTTAAACTAAATAAAAAATCAGCTGCCACGAAAATTCACTGGCATAGGAACACACAAACTCACATCATTGTAAATCTTCCATATTTATGATGTTCACCAGCAAATGTATGATGCCTCAAAACATAGACAAGAATTCCAATGACATTTCCATCAACCTCAGTTATACCCTTTGTTTACAGCTAAAATGCAAATGCTAACACACTATACTAAGATCATGTTAAACCTCATGATTGATGTTTGTGTCCTTGCATTAATATTCAGTCAAGATTCTCCATAAGAGTATATGTCTATAGCAGTTTAGGGAAGTCTGTCTGATAATCAGTCTGCAAGGCAGTGACCAGTCTAAGTGTTGCAGCTTGGACGGCAAGTCGTGGCCTTGCAGCAGAGAGCTCATTACAAAATATATTATTGCTATAATAGATTCATAGATGTGGAAAATATGAGGCCCCATTCAAACTCAGAGACCATGAACATTTCATTGAAATTTAATTCCGCCAAAATCTGTCTGAACCAGGGCAAAGTAACACGAGCCGTGGAAGAAAGTGTTCTGGTCAAACCAGCTGCACTACACAGTCAGATACAGATATTTTACATATCTGAGTGTAGCATTTAATACCCATAGTCAAAGAGAAATACATTTTCTAAAAGGAGAGCTCAAAATCTCTTTATATTACTGGCACAGTAGTACCATGACTGTAACATGGTGCTGGAACCAAACACATTTACTTTCAAAATAAATGGACTGGCAAAAATACAAATGGATGAAAACGATTTTAGTAATAAATGGTTCTTCAATAAAATAATAAAAGGCCAATAATAAAAGGCAAATCAAACAGACAACTATTCACAAATCCTGCTGAAGAACCAAGGAGTCCCTTCAACTTACATAATTAAACAAGACAGGATGGAGACTTGTACAAAGAATGATCAGTCCCCTGGACACAGAAAAGGACCAGGTCAACTAACATGACATCAGATTTACTGCTAATAAGCAAATGTTAACATGCTAACATGTCTAATTAGGAACACCATGAACTCGCTAAACATTGTCACTTTGTACATGTTAGCATGTTGATGTTAGCATCTATTTTAAAGTGCCACTTTCCCATAAATCTTAAATAAAGATGGACGACATGACTGATCCACAAATCTGAAACCAAAATACATTGATTGTCCCATGGTTCCTGGCTTAAATGTAAGTCATAAACACATAATCCGTGCCGTTATATCTGTTAGCAGCTGAGATTAATACACGAACACTGTAAAACACGTCATTAGTCCACTTCAAAAAAAGGTTCTTAAAGATGTTTTTGTCATTTCGGAAAATTCGTATCAAAAATTGTTATCACAAGGTTTTAATTAGTAAGTGGTTTTTATAAAAAAAAATGGAGTGAGACATTATGATTGACAGAGGAGCTGTGATTGGTCACGGCAGGTGTATTGACGATACCACTGATCCTGAGCACTACTGTGCAGACTCTGCTGTATCTCAGATTGAATTCTTCAGTCAGTTCACTTGCATGCAGCACTGGTGGAGTGTGTTAATGTCGACAGGGTTGTGTTAGCCCAAATAAAAAACTGCTGCTGTTCACTCACCAGAAATGACGACTGCAACATGTCACAGCTATTGTCACCCAATAAAATATCTATCGACAGGTCGTCTATGCTCCACCACTTTTTAGGCAGAGATGGCCACTGTTGAGATCGAGAGGTGTCCAACATTCCACATGTTTTAACCATTTTGACTGCACCATCTGGTAAAAGCAGAGTGCAAAATATCAAGTGTACGACTGGAATTGAGGCAAACTCTGACTAAAACGACATTTGTCATTTCCATGAACTGGAAGGAAATGGATCTGTCTTTATATATATATGTATATATATATATATGTGTATATATATATATATATATATATATATATATTGTTTTTAAAGGATGTCAAATGTGTCAAATCACAAAATATAAAGAAATAGATGATTAAAGCATTTTAATGAGTTGAGTTTTTTTTCACAGAAATCACAGAAATACTCGACAAGCTGGCTCCACAAGCATGTAACTTCAAATAGAGAGAATATTTCCACTTATAAACTCAAGATGCTTTGTGCACCTCTGCTCTACAGCATTCAGCTTTTCTGCATTCTGCACCAGTCTGAGGTTGAAATGGAAATAATGACTGATTTCTTCATCTGGAGAGAAAATAAAGATGGCATGAGTTCACTTTGAATCTGCAAGCTGAGATCTTTCAAATTATTAATTAGTAGAAACTCGGCTAGTTGTCCAAATGTAAAAGCAGATTTTTTTTTTTTTTTAATGAAATGGCTGTACATAGGAGAGAAATACCTACAGAGCAAAAAGAGTCAGAGTGAAAAATGTTTTTGAAATGCCACAACTAATGCATGTGTTTCCTGTCTCTGTGTCCTAAAGACAGAGTGAGGAAGTGATAAATATATCCACAGATATTTCTTCTTGTGATCAGGTGAAATAAAAGTTTGTAGTTGCTATGAATGTGTTTTTCTGGAAAATCATTCAAATGGTATAAGCCCAAAAGTCTTTGAGTTTAGAAATGTAATTTTAATGTCCTGAATAGATCAGCGTGCTCAGTGATTTATATTTTATAGAACCCAGAAGAAACTAGTGAGGTCTTATGATTAAAAACAAGCCATCCAATTTGATAACCTGTCTCCAGTTGCAACCTTCAACAAGAGCAAGTATGAACATTGATGGGAGATTTGATTGTCCATTTCTACCTCAAGGTAATCACGCAAATCACGTAAGTTCTTTGTTGTAATGATCTCATCTATCCTCAAGAGATGAGGGGCAGCTTTTTGAAATTCCTTCTTGAGCAGTTTCCAACCAGCCAAACTTGACAAGGAATTTCAAGGCTTTCCATCCAGATTTCATCTTAACTATCAAATATTTAAAGAGCCTTTGCCATCAGAGAAATAATTAATTGTGGTTGTGAATGTGTTGCAGCATAGTGAAGGGTCATTACTGAAAACAGCCATTACAGTTGAATTTTTAGTAGGTTTATCTCCTAAAATATATTGTTGTTTGTATCAGTGTACTTTTTTTTTTAAACAAGAAATTTTTTAACTAAAAATAAGGATTCTTGGCACGAATGATGCTGCAACCCTGTGAAGTCATTAGAGTTAAATCACAGGCATTATCGATAATGTTTAAAGACGTTTAGAGAATCAGGCAAGCAGGAAACAACACAGTGTGATGGTTCACGCAGAGATCACCTTGTATAAATGACACAGCATTAGATCATCCATCAGAAAGCTGTGAAATCTTTAATCAGTCCCAGTCTGAGTGTTGGATAGACTGGGTTTACTGAGAGCAGACCACAGATGAGCACGCAAGCATCTACGATTTCACTTAGAATTTACGTGACATTCCCTGAAGGTTATTCTCCCTGAGTACTGTGGTAGAGGTCTCATCATCAGCCCTCCTTCATCTATACTGCCAGCTCTCCACCACCATAGATGATATTGAATGTGTAATGTAGGCCATATCGCTACAAATAGAAGCGCTATCTCATTCCCCCACCAGCACCTCGTCTCTCCATGCACCCATCCTGTACTGAAATCTATGCAAATTCATAATAAATCTCAAAAAGCACCATCAGACCCGCTGACACCCTCCATGTCAGTGAGTCTCCTGGGGAATCCCATGCTCTGTGACTGTGAAGTGGTGGTGGAGCTCCCACAGGGCCACTGGGGAACTCTGCATAATTATTACAGTGACAGGGGGTTGAGGATGGAGTGTGTTATGATCAGGAAGTGCTGCTGAAGTGAGGTCATTTTCACTCCAAATGTGGAGAAAAACATATTGAGTTCACATTTCTTGCAACAGCGTACTGTAGTGAAAATATCTGAAGGAATGGATGATGCATACAAATGTACTCACCTGGAATGACTGAATGTATATTTTTACATAATGTTCAATAAACAAATCCAGTCTCATTTGATAATCATCAGTAACTTCCCTGTTTTTAAGACCAGTGAATAGGTTGTTTTCATGAGGAATCATCCCATAGATATGGGTTAACAGGGGCCTACTCAACCTGTTAGTAAGGTCAGGTCTGTTATTACCATTTCATATGGGTGAACAATGTGAATAGGCAATGATGGCTCCTTATTCTCTTTTTTAAAAACCTTTGTGAGTGTATAGATGGATACACTAATATTTCATATGGTTTAAGTGAGAAGGACTCATTCCCCTTTAATGGCTGTAACATCCATGTGAAAGGTGATAACAGCTCCCTGAACCTGCTAGTAGGTTGAGCAGATCTCTGTTAACATGTAAGTGAAATGGTTCCTGATGATAAAAACCTATCTAATAGTCTGATAACAGGAAAGCCAACTGTCGATTTATGTATAAATCACTAGACAAACAAGCAAGTATCATACAGAGCCCTGAGTTGTTGATTTTGGATGGGATATGATTAATTTGGCTTCAGAAGTTAATAATGTTTGCCTTGTTTTACCACTTTCCAGCTTGTAGTCTAACTGAAACAGAAAAGACTGATGTCATGCTGTGAGAAGCAATGAGTATGTCTTTGGCAGCACCATATTTGGCTGTTTGTATCTTTTGTTTTGTATTGTTTTTTGTTTGTTTGTTTGTTTACTTCCATATTTGATTGCACTCACCCGTAACAGTAACAGTTGTGTTTGTGTATGATACACAGTGACTGCAAAAAGGTTTTTAATACTCTTTAATACTTTAATACTAGACAGGATTTCAATAATAATAATAATAATAACTAACAATAATAACTCTACGGGAACAATGAAAATGTAAACAATAAGAACACAGCTCACAATGCAAATCTGTCAGGAACATGAGCTTACATCTTGCTAGAAGACACTTCAGCAAAAGTTGAACCAGGTTCGACTTTTTTGCTGATGACGACCCTTTTTCGAAGGAGTTCCCCATCAAACTGTCAGTGCTCAAATAAATGAGAGTTATTAACAGAGGACCACTGTCATTCTACACTCTGTGATGCCGCAGTGTCAGCGAGCTAACATGCTCACAGTAACAGTGCTAACATGATGATGCATGCTAATGCAGTCAACCACAAAGTGGTTGACTGCATTAGCATGCTGATATTTCCTCATTAGCAGCTTTCAGCTAAAACTGGTGTCATTAGCCGAGCAGTTTTCGGATAAATTTATATTTTTTCTCATAGAAACAACAGTTGTCGAGTTGTTTCATATTGCCTGTTCACAGAACTACTTTGCTGCAGGGCCAGTAACCTGTATTGTTTGGTAATTATTGAGCCTACAGCTCTCACAGTGGACTTTATAACAACCTGCTCCGTCACAGAGCATATATATGTCCTACATTTTCTAAGGTGATTAAACTAAACTGGATGTTTTGCTTACTTAAATGCTGAGGTTATGCAGGAACTGCCCCCCTGCATCCCAACGCTTAACAGACCACGGTGCCCGGTGGAAACACTGTGCAAAGTGTTTGAGTCCCTGTGTATCTTTCCTGCTTGGCAGTAACATATTCACCATATGGCTAAATAACCTTAGAGCCAAATTATAAAACACCAGCGGTCCAGTTCTCCTGCAGTTTATATTACGGGTACGATTTCTGTTGTTGTTTTTGTCAAGCTGAATTAAAGAACGTTACTGTTGAAATGAGGGCCGCTTTCTGAAGACAACCATCTCATATGTAATTTGTACTAATGTCTCTCCTTAGCACACTGAGGCAGAGACTCATCACACCTGGTGCTTTCCCACAGACACAGATGGGCACTGTTGGGGGTGAGGGAATTTTCCAACCATGAGGGAACGAGCTCCGTGGACCTGGTGCCACATGAACCCGACACCCTCGCTGCCTTTGGGCCACATCTCTTGACTGACATTGTTTTTTGTTGTGGGAGTTTCATGAAGCGGTGAGACGCAGACGCCGCTTAGTCTGAAAAATTAGTGCCATCAGCGTCTCAGCATTCAGATTAATGAGAACCCGTGGTGCTGAGCCAGGCGAAGGCTGCTCATTTGTTTGGGTACCTATCTCCATTAAACAGCAATAACGGGAATTCATGGAGCTCCATCGGAGCGTGGGGTGCGGGAGCATTGGGAGAAGCCCATGTGGAGGGATTCGGAACACGAAGCTCATCATGTTCTGTAATCTCAGATGAAATTAAAAAGCCGTGGACAGCGGCAGGAAAAAAATCTTTCATGCTATTTTTTAAAGTCTTTTCCTCTTTTCCCACTTTCGTTGTTTCTTTCATCATGTATGCATGGATTCTAGGCAGCGTTCGTTGGCGCTGCTCCTGTCTTACTGCTGCCAACAAGCGGAATAATAAAAGATTATGTCACACACTACGCAGGGATATAGAAAAGTTACAATGTGCCATATGGAGCTGGCATGTATTGCTGCAGAAATGAAATCATAAAGTGAATAACAAAGAACACAATTGATACAGTTTTCCGTGTTGAGATGCATTCATCGTCTTCTATTGTGGCTACAGAAGAAATAACTTTAACTGCCTTCTGTTGTGTTTGGCATGCACTGCAATGACATCGCAGCCACAATATTAGAACAGTTTCTTTGTCTGTGCCTCATGGGAACTCTGAGAAAAAAGAAATCTCACGGAGCCTCATGTAACCATGCAACTGTATTTAGACGTATTGATTTGTACGTCTGACCAGCCTCTGTGCGATTTTTTTTTTTTTTTTTGTTTCTTCATGGTCCAACGGATATAATAGAATTGAAAAGGGAGAAGGTGCACCGGCACAAAAAACCCATTTAAAAACAATTAGCATGTATCATTAGGCAAGGGGAGAAGAAAACACCTGAAGGAGAAACCAGAGGAAGGAGAGAGAGGGAGAAGTAAAGAAGAAGAATTGACAATGGATGCTGATGATCGTCAGGTCCAAGGACGTTTGTGTAAAGGGGCAGTCCAGGTCTCCTGCTGGTCTGATGATCTCTCTAATGCACTGATGTGAGTCATCTGACTGCACTTCATATTTTAATGGCTCTAAATAATTTCCACTGTCATTACTGTAATACTCTAATTGCTGCCACTTCATTACTGTCATGTGGGGAAACAGAATTACATTTAAAAAGGCAACAAACGTAGTCGTCAATCTGAAAACTATGACTAGAATAAAAGCTGCAATTAAGAAATATCACACAGGACTGAAAGAAGTTGGCTGCAGCAAAGTGCTCAACAGTCAGAAATGACTGAATGTGATCTGTGACACTTTATATCAGAAATATCAAGTCAAATTTCTCAGAATTATTAAGTAAAAGTTTCTCAGTTCATATAAAGTACATGAAAATAGCATATTTCACTGCCATAAAAAATGTCTGTTGATATTATTCGTGGTATCTGAAATGTCAAGGTATAAATAAAATAATAAATAAAATTATTATTGTACTGTAATAGAATTATGAATATTTTAGCTGAAAGACACTTAAAACGAAAAAATGTGGTGTTTTCTTTCTTTACAATGAGAGATAGAGAGATAAAAGACGTGTGTTTTTATGATGGATGTACCTTGAATGTCTATGGTCACTGTAGGAATATTCATTGACCTCCACATTCAATGACCATTACATGGCAATATACCTGACACAGCTATAAATGGTTTGGAGCCATTAGAGAACTGCTGGTTTGAGAACAACATGAATGCAGTCATCATTGAGCAATTTGGCGTCCAGCTGTGCATATTCATGTCACCTCTTCACCCATGTAGCTGCACAGCAGGTCAAACCTTTCACCATAGAACTGTTTTTTTTTTTTTTTCTTTCTTTCTTCTTCTACTGTATTGGAATTCTAACAGTTCCGGTCCATTTAATTAATTTAAATGGTGCAAAGTGATTTCCAAGGGATAGCTTGACACAGATTGTTCAAAATGACAGGATTGAGTGCACTACTGCGGTGAAACTCGGATTACAAAAATCACTATAAATAAAAGAGGAAGTCTATATAGACAAAATGGCCAAGTGAATGAGCATAACATTAATAACAGTAATAACCAGCTAATGTATACATGACACATGACCGACATGATGTTGCCTGATTGATCAGTCTGGCTCTATATTGGTGTCACAATGGCGTGAAAACAGTTACTAAAAGAGAAACATAGACTGATTGGTGAGAAGTTCATTCTAATGACTCAATCATTAGCTCTTCTATTACAAAACCTTAAAAATGAAGTGTTTCTGAGATGGCAAAATGTTTACAAGGGTGGGGTGGTCAACCATAAGCACCTGATGGTGGATTCATATGAAGTGAGACCAGCACAGTGTCAAAACTTAGACCCCATTGAAGGTTTGGTTTGTGATGTTCCCAAAGTTCCCAAATATGGAAACTTTGCAACAGTGTTGCACAGTGTTTCATTTCATTTTTTCATTTTCTGATCTGCTTGAGTGAGTCAAAACTTTAGATTAAATTTAGGATTTAACCTCAGTGATTCATTTATTATGTATTTGCTCTTATTATAACTAATAAACTGAGTTGAACTGATGTAAGCAGTTTCCATACAGGACCGAGCACAGACCTTTGTTTAGCGAGCTGCTGATACAGTTGCCCTTAACACAAGATTACTTATTTTGGAAATACCGTAAACGGAACACGCACACACACACGTGTGCACACACACTATGATTAATTATGATTCTTTAATGAGAAGTTCACCAGGACACACACCACTGGAGTGTCAAATTAAACTCATAATAATGAACAGCATTTTTTGTGGAATTATGAAATTCTGAACCTTGATAAGGTCAACTCTGATACACTACAGTAAATTGGCATTTTCACCTGTCAAGCCATTACACCCGTGCTCATTCCTCCAAAGCATGCCAATGACACCGATCCATAAAACCCCATTAGACTTCATGCTTATCGAGTGCAGAGAATAATTGAGCTTTTATGATTAACACGGAACAAAATTTATACTGTTATTTTGCAGGGTGACCTGCGGTCAGGAACTAATGATACCAAATATATGCAAACAAACACGTTGCCATAGGTATGCAGCACACGGCCGCCCACACAAAACCACACATTGATAACACACACGGCTCCAACTACACACCTTTCTATTAACAGGAAATCCGCTTGGGAGTTAGAGGTAAAAGTACTGAGGCAATAACGGTTTTCACTAATGTATTCAGCATTCTTTGTAGTGTTTTGAATTCATTCATCTGTTCCTTGGAAAAAAAATAGATATTTCTAGTCTTTCGCTAAAAAAAAAAAGGTTCAATAAAATGAATTGTATTCAGTCAAATGTCCCTCTCTTTTTGAGGGAGGAGTGTTAGATGAAAATGAGTTCATCACTCCAAACGCTGAGTAATCTGTACGTGTGCTTTATATGTGAGATTTTATTAATCCATTCTTTTTCAGGCTTTCTGAACATAATATTTCTATTATTATATTTAAGAGCAACGCATACTCCTTCACTGACACACTGAGCTTTGACTCCGATGTTCAGTACAGTTTTTTTTTTTCACAAATTATCAGAAAAACACTATCAGCTCTTCATATGATGAACTGAATCTGTCCCACACTGATGTCTTCAATTACTAAGCAATGTTTTAAACACAATGTATATCCAGAATGATCATATTCACGCTTAAATTGGTCAGCATCATTTCTCTGTCAAGTTTTTTGTTTTGTTTTTCCTGTTGTAATGAAATGTAATGTCTGTGCACATATTATGCTGTTTTTTTATAGCATCCAGGGATTGTATATGTTATCTTTTGTATAATTTCAGCACTGCTTCACTCCAGCTGAGGACAACGGACAACAATGAACACGTCTTCACAGGAAGAACATCAGTTGGTTTTCTAGTGAAACCTCCATAGTGCCCATAGGGATTATATCTACTGTATTGTGTACATATAATCTCTATATGGATACTATAGCACACATTGTATACTGTCACATTATACTGACGTGCAGTCAGGAAACAATACAAAATTCATACAGACACACACTGCCACATAACCCACAAGACTCCACACATGGATAAAACACACAGCTCCAACTACACACCTTTCTATTAACAAGAAATCAGCATGGGAGTAAGAGGTAATGGTACTGAGGCAATAACAGTTTTAGCTAATGTATTCAGAATTCTTTATGGTGTTTTGAACTAATGTGAGTTCTTGACACCAAAACCATTTCGTTTCTGAGTCTTTGGTTGAAAAAGGCAGCTAGATTGAATTTAGTAAAAATGTCCCTATCTGTGTAATTGTCCTTCTTAACCATTGAAATGAATTTACAAAAGGTACAGAGCAGTGAGGAGCATTCACTCCTGGAGGAGTAAATGCTCCAGTGCATCTGCTCAGGGACAGACGCATTTTTATGTGCAAAAATCAACCTGTGTAGACACTGTAAATAGCTATAATAGGTGACAGGTGACAGCCTGCAAATAAAAGCATTCTGGCATATATGATCATAAAAGAGAACTCTAGTTTGTTCCCCTTATAACACATACTTAAAAATGCTTGACTGGCTTTTCCTAAACAATCAATGATTTAAAAATGGATGGTTATGTTGAAATAACTAGAGGGTCAAGAAGACTGCAGTTGGTTGAAATCAACCAAAAAAAATAGATTCACTAGTACCTTTATGATCACGTTGTTCTAGATTGTCATATTGCTCATTTGTTGGCAGCTTTGTAGTTTTATAAAATGTCAAAACACCAGTTTGGTATTAAGGACAAAATCCATGAAAAGGCAATTCTGAGTTTTAGAGTTGTGTGACACAATTAGTTATAATTCAGTTGTTCTCAGACATGAGGACTGATGAAAGAAGAGGAGATGGGGACCCACTAAACTGCATGAGCACGGGCCGAAATTTTCTCGCTCTGCCCCTGGTTCCAGCAGATGAAAGATACTTTCATCTGAGTTGCTGTGCACTCAGAAGCATTTTGATGCTTACTTAAAGCCCAACACACAGTCAGTGCAGTTATACACATGCGTCACTAGAGAATAAACCTTAAAAAGATGCTTTGGGCCTTTGGGTCTGTGTGTGTAATATATATGAACCAATACAAATGGTATAAACAGCTGCGCTAAGTAAAAACTACAGCGCTTCTGCTCTGTAAGAGCCAAAGGAGATAAATGACTGAAAACTATACCCACAACATCCTGAGACATCTAGGGAATTAACTTGATTGTGATTATACAGTGAAAACCTATGGTGTCACACTGCTTGGTATTGCAACTACTTGAGGTCACATGCAAGAGATTGGATAAATATCCAGAAACTCCTGCTCCATTGAGTTCATGTAAATGTGACACTATAGAAAGATAAAAGACAGTGGAAATAACTTCAATTTCTAGACAGTCTAGTCTGGAGAGTGTATTAAAATATACCATTGCATAGAGTTAATTGCTGTGTTGAAATATGTGTGCATAATGACAGTGGATTGCAGATACTCTTCAAAGAGCCTCAACATCACACATTAGCTCTTTTCCTTCAGCTGGTGAACCTCAAAAGTGCCCTTTAAAGCCAAGGCCTTGTCTACAGCAGCAGACATCCTTATGAGAATCGCTGCATATTATATCTTCACAAGTGCGTGCACTCTATTTAACTTTTTACGGTTAGACTTCAAAAGCCTGGCCACAGCCTCTGAAGGCCTCATGAAAATTCATCTTGATTTCAGGGTAATGATTTGCCTATGAGTGAATCAAGGGATTAGCTGACTGTCATCTAACACTTTATTTTTTCTGCTCTTCTTTTGCAGACAAAGACACTTGGTTTTTCCAAATATTGTGCTCAAAATCAATCTGGGCATATCAATTCATTAAGTAATTCACTCTTAATTAGTTCATTTAACCTTTTTGTGTACCAAATGACTTATTGTTTTGAGTAACATTTGTAGAGTTTTTGTATTTGTGTTTGGGGATTTGTTAAAATCATATGTCAGGAAAACAGTGATCACAGTACCCGAAGTAGATGAGTTAGAGTCTACTGGACCATGGTAATTCCTTAAAAACATTTCACCTCTCATCCAAGAGGCTTCTTCAGTTCTGATAGTGAGTGGTGTGTTCCCAGAATTTATCCTCTGTGGGTGGACCCAGGAATCTAGTGTTCACAGGTGTATCAGCAACAGTCGTTGGTGGGTACAAGTAGTTTCAATATTGGTCATTAGGTTCACCAACAGTCACTGAGAAGCTACTGTTTCCATAACAACAGTCATTAAAGTCACCTTCATTAAAGTCACTTGAGGTGAAGTGTCCGCACTTTTCCCATCCGAGTCAGATGACTTGTTAAGCCTTCTAGGAAGGGATGAAAGGACAGCATTATATGAAGGAGACAGATGGTGTCGCAGTCCTCCTCCTCTGTTGAGAGATGGTTTCTCTATTATAACGTAGATGGCTTCATTTATTACTCTTTTACATCTTTCTTCCTTGTTCAAGATGTGTACATCTGTGTCCTTAAAGGAGTGTCCCTTGTCCTTCAGATGTAGGTAGACCGTTAGATACCCAGTGTCCACCCACAGAGGATAAATTCTGGGAACACACCACCCTCCTTCAGAACTGAAGAAGCCTCTTGGATGAGAGGAAAAACATATCCAATAAATGACCACAGTCCAGTTGACTCAACTACTTCAGATCCTATGACCTGGATGAATGAGAACCTCCACAGAAACAGTGATGTTTTTAGTGGTTTTAAGAGGTTAGAGTCAGGCTACTGAAATACTTCTAAAGTTAGGGTTAAGGTTATGGGTCATTTTGAACAGTCTTGATCCACCTAACACTCTATAACTGACTTTGCACTGGGTGGAAATCCAACAGTTAGCATAAGCAACTTGAGAAGCAATTAATACATAAATAGATAAGAGTTGCATCAAACTAGAACTAGACTTTCAGTTCCATATATAGCAACTGTGGATATTCATATCCCAATTTCGAGAGGGAAACTCATATAGATGTGCTTGTGACATGACCCAAACCTTTTCTACATGAAACACAAACTCACCAAACCAAGGCTGGGGTGCAGAATTGTCCAATATGGCTTTACTTTCTAGGAATACTGTTTCTGTTAAAACCCCAGTTAAATATAATGATGTAAAACCTTCCCTTACTGTGTTTACATGGATTCAGACTAATCTGCTGTCAAAGGACCTGCAGTGAGGACACATCAAAACATACTTTGATGAAGACTGTACCACACTGAATGAGCAAATGTAGCATATGTTGAGTAGTGTTTGGCTGTGAATGGTCCCAGTATCATTTATAGTGAGGACAATGTGATGTGTGAGTAACTGGAGATCTGGCAGCTTCATATGGAGAACAAGCAGAGTAGATGAGTCTTATCTTAAAGCCAACAGAGACTTCCTTGTTTCTTTCATCTGTACTTTTCTCTTAGAAACTCACAGTCACAGTAAAATAATAAATAAAGCAAGCATATATGCCGTGCAGCTTTTCGCTGGTTGGAATCCCGACTGACTCGAGCTTTCCTGCATGTCCTTCCACCACTTTCCTCCCCGTTTCCTGTCTGTCTACACTGTCTCTATCATTAAAGTCAAAAACGCCCAAAAAAGTAGTATTATACAGAACAAATGAAGCACCCTAAATGGCAATTATGTTGCCATTTAGGGTGCAGATTGTGCCTTTCGCATTCAGCTCACTTTATCCTTCTGCTCTCCTGTATTTCTTAAAGGTGACAGATGGTTGAAAAGGGTTTTGATCCTTGTTCTGTGATGTGACATATACATAATAAAACATTGGTTAGATGTGTAATGCCTTAGAAGCTTTATTAAAACCTCTCAGAAAGATAATTTATGGTGGGGATTTAAATGTGTGGTTTTGCACCTGTTTGACATCTTCATTATGAAATGCAAGCCCTTGACACTGATTGGCTCCTTCACTTCCACTCAATTGAATGTAACTTTGCCGGCTTCGTAACACAGACAGACCATCTTTTTTTACAGCTAATCCCTTTTGAAGGGGAGGGAATGGAATCAGTGTGGGGGGCAGTGAGATACATGATTTTACATTACAAACAACCGTTTTTGAAATTGACCCATTTTCTAGCAACATTTCTAAAATAGGAATTTCTGTTAAAAGAAGTTGTTCAGGATTTCTAGCACGTCGTGTTCCTGAATGTGTGTGGACGACCGTTCTTAAACAAAGACGAGGTAAAAACGCCTTTTGATTCTGCCACCTTTAAGAAAAAGTAACATCCTCATAATGAGATATGGAACCATATAATAATCATATAATCACATCAAATAGATCCTTGATCCACAGAGCTCTGTGGTGTCCATGCGACTTTGAGCATGTTACTTTAAATCATTATTTCCAATGCAGCACAAGAGGGGAACACAGTAGATGACCAGCTCTGATCTAACTCAATGGCATGGACCCTGACTGTTTTATTAATGTGAAAGCTGCTCTCAGGCACATAGATGAGAAGAAATTGTGTTTTGTGTTAATGGAACCCTGTGTTTCATGTTCCTGCAGGACGTTATCTTTGTCACTGTGTTTGGATAAATCATCATTATTTTAGCACTGATGTAGATTCATCAGTGATCCTCAAGTATCAAATTCAGTCAGGGCAAATAAAAAAAAGATATTTGCAATGAATCACTGCTGCAGAGAAAGTCTCTGCATATAATTTTTTAACAGCGTAAATTGGGTTAGTGCAATAAGCCTATGGTAAATCAACATTTCCAAGGGAAATACAGTCAGTCCAGTACCAGATTAGCCTCTGGTAGAGCCATCAGGATTAGAAATATTGAGGTCATGAGTCACCCCCAAAGCACATTCACACCACTTCAACCTCAGATTTGAATTCAAACCTTTCTCCACATTATCAAGTGCATATCAGTCTTACTAGTCTGACCTAGTTACATTCATATCACTTTGAGCCCAGCAGCAGTCAGAACTGGAGACAGTCAGATTGAAATCTGAAAAGAGAATTAAACATACAGAGAGAGATTAAATGCACTTTTTGTAAAATAAGAAAATTCACTTACTAAAATTGACTATAATAACTGTACTGTATCAAACTTTATGTCTTATGCACCAAGAAAGTAAAATGAATTTAATAAAGGGAGACGGACACAAGTTTTTGTTGTCAAAGAAGAGTCCTGTATATGAAGACATTCAAGTGATGAGTCTTCTGTCACTAAAACTTCAAAATAAAGACCATGAGCTGAAGTGTAAGCAACAAAGTGTGTTTAACGTCAGCTAGAAATTTGAGCATTCTTGGCTAAATTCATCCTCAGTAACTGCAGGGTGAACTGATCCTCATATTTATTCATCATATTATAAAGAAGTGAATTTATTCAGTGAGGAGCAGGTTTCAACATCTTAAATTTAAGATTTTTACAAGATTCTGGTGAATTCACTGTTATAATGACTTATTTCACATCCATACAACCAACAAAAGTACAAAGGAGATGCAAGCACAATGGAAAATCCCACACATTTTCTTATAAAACAAAGGTTTTTTATAGTCACTAACAAGGTTCCAGTGGTCCGCTAAGAGTTTAAGAAGGTCTTTAAAGTGGTTGCAGTGATCAGTGGCAACCTTTTACTCCAGCATCCAGCTAAGGAGTCGTCAACATTGAAAAACTGAAACCTTTGGAAACAAATGGGCAGATTTCAAGATGTTTCTATAATAATGCATAGGATTACTGGTAGTAAGCAGTAGTACCAGAGTGTGTGGTTCTCAGTGGCTTTTTACAGCATGTTCCTGCACAAAGTACTTTTCTTTTAATTTTCTCTTTTACTGTTATTTATGCCTTTTTTTTATTATTTAATTTCCAAAAGACTGCATTCAATAATTATTTTCAAGCCAGATCTGAAACATTGTATTTGCACTTACCCATATTGATTAAACAATGTTAACAAAAACTGTTTTTCTATTTTTTATCAATACACAATTTTTCACAAAACAACACGCAACAGTTTATTTTTTTTAATGCAAGCACAGTAAGGTAATTTCCCAAAATATTTCCACTGCAGCTTCATGCATGTAAGTATGTTTTCTATGTTTTAAATTAGCCTCTTCTATCATACAAGAGCTCTGCTGCTCTCAGGGGGGATGCCTCTCCAGGCAAAATTGATTAAATACAAATTGGATTTCATGATTGTTGTTGTGTTTGTGTCTTGGATATTTAGACAACAACACTATTATTATACTGGTCATGTCCAAAACACAATTTAAGACAAAATACAACATGGAGTGAGGCAACACTCTTTTACTTAAAAAAGAGAAAGGAAAAAAAGAATAATAATAATAATAACACCATACCATTATTTTTTGTACAGTCCCACATGATGTGATCATAGATTAAATGTACTGTGTCATCACTGTCTCCCCTTTTGGCCCTTCTGTAGTAAATTATGGTTTTATTGCTCCCATGGTATTTCTATTGCTCACATTTGATTTTCCCACAAGTTACCGAACGCCAAGATAATACAAAGAAATGAGGAAAAGCTTCATTTTCGCAGCAATAACCGTTCCACACAGGCAGTAATATTCCAACTGTAAGATCGCCGTATTTTCATACATACTTTTATTGAATCCCACTGTCTTTATTTGCATCATTTTTCAATTCTACAGCAGCAGCAGGAATATTAACACGTTTTTTCCTTCTTAAGAAATTTTACACACATATCCTTTATTGCATTTAGTGTTGTTCATTCCCTCCTGTGTGGCGGAAATGATCAACACTTTACAGATCTAAACCTTAATCTAGAGGCTCTGTGATTTAAAAAAAAAAAAAAAAAAAAACATAAAAACCCCACTTATCTGTAAATATTGTTCTCATGATGTGCAAATATTGCTTTTGGTAAAACCCAAAGGAAACTACAGTAAACAGTAAAAAAAACTAATAATAGATTTAATATTGATATTAAATGAGAATCCAATTTAATATAATTAGATCTGAGGAGTTTCTTTTGCATTGCACTTATCCTCAACGGATTCATATCAGTTCACATGCATGTAGGCATTTACATATCTATGACATCACATGTATTGTGGAGCACTTAAAGGAGCCCTTGAACACCTTTTTTCAACTATTGCAAACTGTTCTTTGAGTAGATGACCCAGGAGCACTGCCAGAAGGCCTGATACAACCCCATGATAAGGCCCTAGAATAAAACAACTGGTTTCCCTTCTCCTTTCTGCAAGCTTATTAATAATGAAATGATCTGTGTGCTGATTGGTCGGTTTTCGCCGAAGCTAGAAACCCTGTGTACCGTAGTTGGGAAAAGAATTCAGAATTAAACCACGGCTCTATCAGGTCTTCAACCGTACATGTTTGAACCGGAGTCAGAAGAAGGTTCTGATGTAGAGGAACAACAGCCAGTTCACCAGCGATTGGAAATTAATGTGTCTGAGTTGTACGTTTTGTCACATACATTTTATTATTTATTTATGGTTTATTTGATAGGGATGGATACAGTATACATAGACAGAATAATGCACATAAGTGAACAGCCTATCACATGCTTGAATTACAGTGTTTACAGCAGATTTTCGACACTTGTCCATAGAAAGGCTTTCATAAGTGAGAAGTAAAAATACTAAGGCAAGAGTAACCCAGTGTAACTATGTGTAAAGTTAGCTTTAAAAACCTATTTAATACCTTTTTCTATATTCCTAGCATTGAAAGAGCATTTTAATGACTTCTTGAGCCCCAACACCCCCATTACTGGGGGAAATATGGTAACATCCGATTTAATGGTGTGTAACAGCAGCTGAATAAAGATCGCCATGTGTTTTATCCTCAGAAACGTCAGAATCTCCACTAAAAGCAGATCAATCAGAGACTGGTCCAGCTGAACACTAACCATAACCTGAGTAGGACTTGCAGGACAGTTTGGTTTGTGTTCGTGTCTGAGAAATTACTGCCACACTCCTGCTGCTGTTTGTAAAAAAAAAAAAAAAAAATGGCAAAAACTGTCTGTGGACACCCTGTAAGGCCTCAGCTTAGTAGCGCGTCCACACCACGGCCTAATGGCGGCCGCTTTAAATTATTTGAGACGCTATTTCGTTTCCTCAAACCCCGCAAGTCCATCTGTTGCTTAAACATTCAATTGTGTCAATAACTGCGTGTTCCAAACACCATCCTTATGGTGTTGTGAGTTGTTTGCTCGGGTGTTAACATATGGGTGCGCACATATTGTTGAAGACCCGACAAACATTTCACACGCGCGGGCGCATTCACATAGATCACTGGATCAGAATACAGGTATTTATTTAAAACTGCTTTTGTAATATTTGCAAAACATTTCATGTGTTAAACGTAATCTGACGGGTTTCAAATGTTTGTTGGCTTGTACTAGAGTGTGCTAAGCATTTTAAAATAGAGTGCAACCTTACCACTGTTGAAGCTCATCCCGGTGCGCTGTAGGGGAGCGCGCTCACGTCTCTAGCCAGTTTTATGGCTGAGAGCGTTCACAAGTGAGCGTGGTTTTATCTTTGGTTTATGCGGTAATATAGATGCATGTGCACATTTATTATTATGGAAGAACAGGCCTGAAACAATGATTGAATATATGGGACCATTTTAAATGTTGTTATTTGATATTGGTGTAAATATGCTGAAAACACCCCTGCGCTCAGTGTGGTGGATGGTTTAATCCAACGAGGGCAGTGTTCAGGTATCCCTGAAAAGGACTGGGGGAGAGATGGTAGAAGACACATAGATGGACTGTGATATGCTATTACTATGTTCTCAGATGAGTGAGGTTTCTGTTTGTATACAATCATTTTGTACCATCTCAAAGGTTTGAGTAACAAAACAATGCTGTTGTATATAGATTTTGTATATAGTTTTTCCTTTTTGATTGTTTCTCTTTTTCATGACCTTTTTTTGCACATGTAGAATATCCTGAACTCTTGGTGGTGGAAAATAAATGGAAAATAATTTGAGCCTGCTCCATTTTTGGTACCCCCTCCAAGACCCTTGACACTCTACAGCATCACACCCTTATCTATACACTTACTGTTTGAATACATATAAGGATATACGGGATATATCCAGGATAAAATTTTTCAGGGTTAAATTCTCAAATGAGAAAAAAAGAAAAGTGCAGTGGGACAGGTGGAACTCAGCAGATAAAGTACAACTCAAATGTGTTATAGCCAAAGAGTGTGAAGATTGAGTTGTTTATTCAGCCAATTAAAAATGATAATCATAACAAGGGAAATTCAATTTCGGAGGTCTTTGATATTTGTGTGAATCTGGAATTTCGATTTACCGTAACACCATTGCAACGGATGAAAATTACCTTGATGAGATTAAACTGTTAAATCGATGGCTTAATATGAAATAATTTTAACAGTTTTATTTAGTTTATTTCAATACATGAAAATCACTTTGCAGAGTCAGAGTCGAAGCCACAGACTTGCAGGCTTTCTCTGAAAAAGGTCGTGTGTATGGACGTGGTAGAAATCTGATTACCTCGGTGTGTTCCTGTGTCTCCTCCAGCCTATCTCAGGACCTATCTTATTTCCCCCCTCTCTGAGTAAACAGCCCATATCTCTGGCAAGAAGCCACAATTGATTGCCCCTTCCCTCTCAAACCGCCGTGCCTTACTGCTCTTCCCTTTCGTGACGCTATTCAATCTTTCCCTTCTGTCCATAACAATTCATTCACATATACAAATCATCTGACCATGAATAAATGGGGAGTGAGAAAATTCTTAAGTCTTTTTAGTGTTCAAATGTCAAAATGACCAATAGCTTTAACAAGATTACTGAGGTCACCGAGAGTCAACGCTGTGAAACTACAGCTGCAGGAAATTGTTTCTGCACATACTGTTGGAAAAAACTTTGCCCTTTGCATTCATATATTACACTAAAAAATGTTTTTATTGAGAACATTTTCAGTATAATCTCATAAAAGACATTGCAGCTGTATGTCATGAAACAAAGTATTGAGACACAGAATCTTGGGCCATTGAAATGTGTTAATTATTTTTCCAAAATGAGATGCTTAACCCAAGCAGCTGTTCTACCAAGGTCATTTCCTCAAAAACCAAAATATCTGACAACAGAACAGGTTTGGTTTTCACACAGAGAAAAACACAATTTTTTTTCTGTTGGACGTGTAAACAAAATGTGCTATGGAAAGAATCAGAGATGTGGGTAAAAACAAGATTTAAAAAAATCCTGGTTTTATATATTGATATTGATTGGTATATATATATATTATTGATCATTTTACACAAACATTTCTGGAAGTACAGATTCCCATGATCATGTGCTCCAAAACATTTTTGTTTTCTTATGAAGTAATGACCCTTTCTTTTTAGGTGTCAGAGCCACACATGATGATTGAGTGGTCTTTAGCCAGCTTCACACTGTCCATCCAGGCCGCGCCAGGGACATTTGGGGACCCACCAGGTCCTAGTGTCCCAGGTCTGGCCCCGAGACTTTTGTGTTCATATTGTCAGGCCACTAGTCTCTCTAGATTACCCTTCGGCCAGCCCCCATTCGTGAAAATGTCACCAATTTTCAAACAGGATGGGAGGTTCAAGCACGCAAAAACAAACGACTAGCAGCAAGTAAACGATCGATTCTGTTGCTGTTTTTAATTCTAGTTGTACCCGATCTACATTTCCTACAATTCATGTGTCAGTATGGTCTATCTGTCTATAAGCGCACTGATTTTTTCTTTCCAAAATGTGATATAAGGAACCTGCATTTTCTCTTCGTATTCTTGTTAAAAAAAATTCTGAAACCAGTAACCCATTTGGCAACTACACAAAAAAAAAAAAAAAAAAAAAAAAATGCTGTAGCCTTGTACCTTGACTAATTTGAAAATTTTCACTGTATTGGATTTGTGTTTAGTTTGTACTCAGCTTGTACTTAGGCTGTTTTTGAGCTGTAGTTTAGATTGAATTAACATATTTAACTTCAGATATTAACTGTAGAGGAAATGCTGCATTAAAGTTTTTTGCCACGTCAGCATCATTAGCTAGGTGCTCTGGTAGACTTTTGTTTTTCTAATGCAGTTAAGAAAAGAAAATCAGTGTAATCATTCTTTTAACATCTAGACACTTTAATGACCTTGCCATATAGAAGCAGTAACAGTTGCAAACAAACTTTCTTAATAATTATTGCTTTATACTCTTCTGTGTTGTGGAAATTGGAAATGTATTTTAAAAATGCTAATATTTATCTGATTATCAGCTACTTTGGGGTAATGGAGAAACTTCTGTAAACTTAACAGTGACATTAGCATTTATGTGTGATTCAGATGTGTGCTGGGTGGCCAGAATACAGTGGGACTATTTGAGCTTTTTGTTTAAAACATCCACCAGCTGCCCTTGCAGACAATGTTAGTGAAATTGTCAAAACTAAAACGAAATGAAATATACAAGCTACAAAATTCAAATAATGACCTTAAAGAAACTTAAACTCTTAGTAGAGCTAAGAAGAAGTGTATAAGCAAGTTACAGTGGTCCCTCATCTATCCAGAGAGAAAATTAGGTTCCAGAGAGGTGAAAACATACACATAACAAATTATCTGATCACTTTTTAATCTGAATTGATGAATGCAGTTTCAGTGTTACTGATATCATGGCACAGATTTATCACAACTTTCTTCAACTTACCTGTAATAAATCTTAGATACTTATCATCAGCACAAATGATAGCAACGTTATTCCCGTCACCAACACCTGAAACCTTGGAACCACCTTCGACTCCACCTTCTGCTTCCCACCTAAAAAACATTCATCCATGCACTTATTGCCTCCCTCCAGACTCAACTACTCTGATGCACCTTCTACAGCTCAAAAAAAGCACCAGTAAACTGCAAAAAGTCCAGAACTCCAAACTCTACCCACCATATCACCCCAACCCCAAAAACTGATTGAATGATTTCAAAATATTTCCTCACACAGATGATAAGAACAGATACAGGACACAGAAAATAAACTCACAGTTGTCTTTCAAATATACTACAACATCTGTGCATTTGTCATTATCTAAAAGACAACTGCTGAAATACCATCACGTCCAGCAAAAAGTAATCCTTCAAAGCAGGAGCATTCGCATTTCATCAAAACACCACTTGTATTTGCTCAAACCTTGTTCAATATCCTCATTCCCCACTAGCTGTATGAGGTTATACACATGGAGGAAAAAGTTGTGTTTAGACCTGAACAGGAAAAGAGCAGTCTAGCTTGACCTGGTTGAATGGAACAAGGTGAGCAAACTGTGTTTAATCTCCTGTGACCTAAGAGAGATGGGTTACAACAGTAACATGTTTAACTCAGACATCAGTCACAGTCTTCGACTTCCATCAAGGCTACGCTTGTGTGTGCAACTTTGCCACAAGGTACATATGCCACTTGTACATATAACTGCAACTGTACAATTTCTGAATGAAGAGAGTAAACCCATTTACTCTTTCTAATAACAAGCTCGAGGGCAAAGTCCATTTTGCCGATCGAGAATATGTTCACAGTTAAATACTGAAACATTTGCAGTAGCAAATAACAGCTTCTATTTTGCATCATACACCTCTCCATAAACTAATGTATACAGTGGTCTAGCGGATGCATCGGTAACAACAGTTTTCAACAACTTCCACAAACATATTAAATGTCTCCAGCTCTCAGTTTTTAAAGTTGATCTGATTATGGAAAAGGCACAGAGTTCTTGCTTCTTCACAAAAAAAGAAACTCAGCTGAGACTTCTGATGACTTCTTTTGAATTGACGAGTAAAATAACTTGACAGACACTATAGAAATCTACATATTGATGTTTGCAAGGTGGTATTTTTCATTTAGAGTGAGAAAAGTGTTCCCTCAGAAAAAAGAAACATTCTGTGTGAGAAAACCAAATAAGCACAAAATCTGAACAGCTCTACCTTTTACAGAATACATTTCATGTTTGGTTATAACAACTGTTATGTGAATTTATTTGGATTTTTTTTTTTCAAGTCACTATATTTTTTCTATAGAATATAAAATAATTGTGAAAAAATGTCCATTACAAGTTCCCAGAATCCTAGTTGGCATCAACCAACAACCAATGCAATAAAACCTAAAAGTCGGTAACAACAGACAGTTTTTAGATAAAAAAAAAGAAAGGAATTTGACAAATGTTTTCTCTGTAACACAGAGGCTGAGCTGCACAGCTTTCACTCTGTTACTTTTACAAGCATTGACTGGTAAAGTCAATGCAAGACTGGTCTGCAACAGCATGGACTTTAAAATACCAGACCTGACAGCACCACTGTAGCTCACCTCATGCCTTATTAACTGTAAGAAACACGCTCAAAGGGATGTGTGAGGTCACAGACAGGGTTATTTACCACGCCTGTCACCTGGCTCGAAGGCTTTTGTTGTCATTGCAACAACTCTGATCCTTCAGATGCAACAATGGCGCTGAAACATGCTTCTGCTCAGCGTGGTCATGTTCTATTAGACTCCTCGGTAACCTTTTAATGGAAGAACCAGAGATAATTTAATGTTAAGACCTTGAAAAATAGAGAAAATCAATGAAATGCCACAGCAAACATTGTTACAAAGGCAAACAACAAAGAATTAAATGAATGCACTTATATGCATTATGTGTTCTACTGATGCTGTATTTCTGTCTGGAATAGTTTGCCATGTGAAGACTTCTTCTTCCTCTTCTCCTTGGCCTATGAACATGCAGTTTCAAGACATATTTCGACTTAATTGGACCCATGCTAAAACTAACATGTTTATTTTAAAACCCTGAACATCTAGGTGCTCACTGCTATGAGCTATGACTCACTTATGTGCCTGTATCTTACTTTAGACTTGTATGTTTTTATCTACAGTGTGGCTGTTTTGCTGTGCCTATTTTGGGGAGAAGGTACTTGAACACATACTGAAGCTACTTCAGCATGATGACATGCTATTAGTAAGTATCAATGCTGTACAGCCATTAATGTCAGCATGGCTGTATCACATTAATACACTACAAATTGATTTAAAAAAATAGATGTCAACAAACTCAGACACAAACCAACATGAAAAAGTATTTGTTGCTACATTTCTGTTAATTCCAGGGTTCATTCTCCTTTCAGCTCTGTTTTGGTCTCACCCAGCTCCTACTGCTAAATGCTCCATCAGGGACCACCACATAGCTGGTAATGTGTGTCTGCTCCTTGTTACTGGGCAGGTTTTGCTCAGTGAGTTTGCCATTTTTCCTTCAATGAATCAGGATGAAGTTTTTGGGCCATTAAAATGAGGGACTAAAATTGCCCCGTAGAATGAAGAAAAGCAGCAGTGGTGAGTGTTTATTTTATCTGGGTTTGTCACAAAGTCAGGTGGTCACTTACATGGTTATTGACATAAAATACAGATTAATACAGTTCTGATATATTTTTTAGTAGGAACCTGTGGGTTAATGGATTAGTGCCACAGCAGGACAGTGTCATGATATGGTTAAGAGATCTGCAACAACAAAAACACCACCAGCTCCGGCTTTTAATGTATGACTGCATTACATTAGGTTCAGATGATGATTATTTCTAGCATAAATAATTCCTTTTGGAAGGAGTATGGTTGAAATGTGACATCCAATAATGCCCTTTGGCTTTAGTTTTTGGAACAGTTCACTAGGGTCAGCTTGACCATCTGCTCCTTTATCTCCTAAATTTGCCAACTGAGAGCAGGGCTGGCACACTACCTCCTGGAGATATTCAAAAACTGCCTCCGCCCTATCTCTGCGATCGCAAGCCAGAGACATTAACGTCCTTATGTAAATACGTTCCCTCTTCCAAGGATGTTGCCTTGGCAATTCAGCACAGGTGGTGGAGAGTAATTAAACATTCTGTTAGAAATATTAATATGTAATAATAATAAAAATATTATAAGCACAACACGAACAGCTACAATATTATTAGATCTGGATGTATCAGGTTTGTATTTATAGTGTTACTGTCTTTTCAGTGTTGCTATTATGCAGACTAGCAGCAGTTTCATTAGGATTCACCTTAGGATTCATATACTATGTTGAATCTGTGCTTATCTTCCCATAGTGCCTGCTACAGCATTTATCTACAACTTTTTGAAAAGAGATAATCTTGGAACAGATGAGAGGCAGTGACAGATATCCTGTGAGTCGTCTCTTTGCTTCCCATCTGCTGCGTGCTCTCAGCTGCAGAAAGAGTGGATCCATCCCTCCTTCAAGCTCCTATCACCCTCTACATCTCTGCCTGTCTCCTTGATACGTCCTCCTGGACTCTATCTTATCCACTTCTATAGAACCCCTCAGACTTCTGCCACTTTTATCTCCACTCTTCTCCAAGTTCAGCCCCCAGATGATAAAAAAAGAAACAACAACCTTGATGTCCTCCTTCCACTCTGGCTTGATCATGCTCTTTGTAGTTTACTGAAGGAAAATCGACAAGTAAGATCAGACAAAAGAAAGGCATTGTATTTTGACAACTGTAATTTTGACAGATACAGTTCGTGTAAATCTCTTTTAATCTACCTGAGGAGCTCTGCTCCTGATGGCAAATGTAATTTAATAGGATTTTTGCTCCCACAACACAATGACAAAATAATTTACACCTGTGGAGTAGTGTAACCACAAATTATCAAGATAAAACATGATATATCTGCATATTCTTTTGAAGTATGGGTGCTTTGAAAATTGAAGTCAAGGGCACTCAGAAGGGACACACTTCTGCTGATGTTTAACAATAACAACCTCTACTCTGAGAAATGTGCGTAGTTAATTTACAGTGTTACAAAACATCCTGCACTTATGCTTTATCAGAGTACAGATGGTTATTTCTACTGACATTTTGGCTGAGCTCACATTTGGTTTTACTTCCAAGTGGTCTCAATAATCGAGTTAAACTGTTGAACCTGCTTGATCGCCTGACTGCTTCTGTTTATTGCCCTGACTGCGTTACAGTGATGTTTGTCCCCAGATCTCAGCAATTACTTACTGCTGAGCACAATGTTTTCAAAAAATATTGAACCCAAGTTGTATTTTCCTTTAATTAGCTTTCAAAAGAATGCTTTTGAGATTTCGAGAACTATGTTTTTTTTGCCTCCTGGTGGAGTTGGATAATATTTGTCTGTTTATTATAAAACTCCAATCAGCAACAGTAATGAACATTAGCTTTACACAAAGATAGGAAGCAGGAATACAGCTTTTCTGACTCTTTCCAAAACCAAACCATTATCTGCACACATCATCAACTAACACATTACAGCCTTACCTACAAAGACAGGTGTGAAAATGGCAATTTGCCATTTTGCAGCAGTTTCCTTAGGTCTCTACTGGTTGTTAACTAGTGTAAGCCAGGAGATAGTCTGTCACAAACTGTCTCAAACTTCTTGTTCTTTTTGTACATATTAAATAAATTGAATAAAACACACAAGTTCATAATGGCCTATCATATATATATATATATATTGGTGTCAGACTTTACTGTATGCTGTTATGAAAACCAGTTTTTACTGAACATAAACCAGGAAAGGGAAAAGATTCTTGGCATGATTTTGAAATAACATTTGTCAAACAAAGAGCAAGAACTCCTACACATATGGTACATGTACAATGAAGAATGTATTGAGAATGTAGTTGAATGTAGAATGTAGAGAATGTGCAATTATTAACAGCCCACATAGGATGAGAATATCAGCTGCTATTAGAAATTGTGACACCTTCAGCTTATTTCTCATTGTGTCTCTGTTTTAATTGTCATTTTAAATGGATAATGGATTCTAAATCAAAATTTAAAATTTTCTCATTAATTGAAGTCCTCAGAGCCTTAGTTGTGGAATTTCAAACTGAGTATAGATCATGGTAATACTAAAGCTTTGAATCTGCAGGAGCAGGAGCCCAGTGGTTTCAGTAATTGTGAGATAGTGACGTCTGGAAACACCAGGGATCCTCTGACGGTTGACCAACCAGCTGACTTAGAAACCAGGACAGAGAAGTCTTGGTCTGGGAATTGACCAGATCCAAACAGTCACAGCGTTATAGGTCTTCTGTCTACAAAGACAGAAGAACCTGCATGAAGGAAACCGTTTCAGCATCTCTGCATCAGTCAGGTCTTCACAGTAGAACAACTACACAAGAGCTATTTTGAGTAAAAGACATATGACAGTTTACTTGGAGTTTGTTCAGTTAGACACAAAAAGCATAATGATGGAATCATCATGTTATGATGATTAAAGTAATGAAGTAATTATGAAGTCAAGCAAAGTATTTCTGGATTCTGTCTGCTTATTGTTGGGAATTAAGAAAAAGGGGGGGGCAATTTATTCATTGTGTCATTTTGAGGGTTAATAAAGAGACCAGTGAGCACTACTCACACTCTGTTCACTCTTCTGTTACACTCTTCTACATTGGTACTTACAAAGAGAGGTTAGAGCACATACCTGGCAGGAAAATAAAAGTTTTAAATGAAATAAAATCCAGTGAGATATAGCAAGATTGATGCACTGACGTGTGCATCAATCTTGTGTGTATATATATATATATATATATATATATATATATATATATATATATATATATATGTATGTATATATATATATATATATATATATATATATATATATATATATATATATATATATATATATATATATATATATATATATATATCACTCACTATATTTTTTCACTGTGATCTTTGAGGTCATTGTTTTGCTAATTTGGAAGTTTCACACATTTCTGCTTCATTACATTCATTACTAGAATAAACGGTCTGATAACAGGTCAGCTAAACATGGCATATATTTATAAAGCAACCACATAATGCCACATGTATGAAGTGTAATACCTGGAAATAAATGAAATTACTAAGGTTAAAAAGCAGTAAGACAACAGCTTTAAATACGACTTCACTAATTTCAACCAAAATGCAACAGTGTCTCTGCTCACACCAAAAGACATTAGAGGGCTGTGAAATTAAGCTAAATCCCTACAACATCTATAGTAATCTGCTTTATACAGCCACAAATATGTTTGTGTTATGCATTAACAAGTTCTCAACTAGATATGCCAATAATTGTGAAGGATGATGTCTCTCATCTGGCCCCAGGTGAATATACTGTAATAGACACACTAAGTACATGAAGTATGCAGCATGTATCTCAGCTCCATGTCTGTGTGTTTGTTGTTGTTGTTGTTGATGTGTGTGTGTGTGTGTGTGTGTGTGTGTGTGTGTAGAATAACAAGCACAGCATGTGCATCAGTGAAAATTGTTTTCGGGAAGTAAAAATAAATGAATGTTGTTAATGAGCAGCAAACGATATAGAAGACATGATGAAATTTTTTGTGCAAGGTTTGGTGCACAGCGCAGATTAGATTCACATTTAAGAAATGGCAAATGTGCGAGATGCTGAAATGTTGCAAGTACGTCGTCTTTGTATCTTTCCTTTTCAGTAATTTGAATGTGTCACTGTGTCACTTGCACTCACACCAAACAACCAGCATGATAAGACAAATGATGTAGCGGAGCTACGAGGGTCGTGTAATGATGTATGTTTTACTGTGGTACTATATCTTACTTTCTTGCTGTTCCTCTCATCACATTTTGTTTAATATGTAATAAAAACCCTACTTTATTCTCATATTATGAGAGGACAGTATAATTCTTTTTCATATAGAAAGTAATAAAGATGAGACACGTCAGCTGCAGGGTAAATGGCACACCGTCTGTGTCTCTGTGGTCTGCATCAGCAAAAAGCAGTAAGAGCCAGCTGTTCCCTGCTTGGTGTTATAGCAGCCAACACTCATAGAGTGCTGTCAGCCTTCATTTTGTCACTGGCACTCACTCAAGTCAGCCAACATCTGATTTCTGGCCTGTTACGGCAGATAAAAAGATATTACATTCCTCTATGAAGCCAAAGGATCAGCGGTTGCTATATTAGCCGTCAAATGAATCAGGACATTGGCTATGTGGAGTGAAAGTAGTGACAATTTAAGTTGTGGCAAGGTAGGCTTTGAAAAGGAAATACCCTGTCAAATCGATCTGCCTGCTATGACATATCAGTATTTAACCTCCCTGCAGTCTCTATGGATGGTGCCTGCACATCAATTTGTACATGCTGCCGGTGTGGACATTAATTCCTCCCACTTCCAAGACCTTTCGCCTACACAGCTGCAAAAAAGAGGAGCTCATGAAAACATATGAAGACACTCACTGGATGCTGAACAACATGTGATTCAAGATGTTTATAGATCCAAATGGATGGCTTTTCCATTAGGTTGCATGTTCATGCAAAGCCACATAAGTCACTGTAGTTCAGAGGAAACAAAAGATCCAGAGATGCAGAGAGAGTGACATCTGTTGGACGAATCAAGAACTTCAAGCATGAAAGTAATTCAGCTTTAGAAGTGTATGGATGGGTGTCCACAGACAGTTCTTGACATTTTTTTTTTTTTACACACAGCAGTAGGAGTCTGGCAGACGAACACAAACCAAACTGTCCTGCAAGTCTCACTCAGGTTATGGTTAGTGTTCAGCTGGACCGGCATCTGATTGTCCCCAGTGTTCTATGTAAACACCAGCAGGCTCTGATCAAAATAATGATATTTACCTCAGAAAACATCAGCACTATGACATGTTTTGTTATGACAACTCAAACAGCAGAGATCCGTAGCTTTAGTGCAGCACACATGAGGTTCCTACACATAGAATCGTTTATTATTTATGATTATTTAAAAAGAACAAGAGGTCCTTAGACCAAATAGTGAATATATATTTACACACACACACACACACAGCATTTCCTACAGCTTACAAGACATGCATTATAAACAAAGGCTCTGTCAAGTTCAATGTAGATGTCAGAGGCTTGAGTCGTCTTTGCCTGCTGGAAACAATGGCTCACAAAACAACTGCCGGTGTGTCAGCTTTTTTTTTTTTTTTCAAATTGACTTCCTGTCAGGAGGATAACACTATTTAAATGCAGATTTCAACCCTAGTGTTATGCTGTAGTTTTTGACTTTCAGTAACAAGTGATCACCTGCACGGTGGCAACACTCCCCCTCCATTTAGATGAAGCTTCTGCCTCGTTCATTTGTCTTTCATACTAAAAAGTGCAAACAGTTGAAAATACAGCTTTAGTGACGGGAGAAAGTGACAACGAAGAAGACCTGTCAAGTCGTTTGGCAACATAAGGGACAGTTAATCAAACATCTGGAGTGGACAAATTTACAGTTCAAACACCTTTCAGTGTAGGGACACTTGAACATTGCACAATTTATAAATGAACTTCATAAATCCTATGTTTTGAAGCCACAGTGTTGTTTTTACGTTCAGTACTTTGCAATATATTTTCCCCCTTTTCTCCTTTCTCATTGTATATTTTTTTTTATCTGTGTTGTGTTGGACTTGGTCTGACATCCACCATCTCAAAGGAGCAAGTGTACATTTGAAATTCTGTGTATCTTCAAGAACATGGAGTCTCAAGAACAACTTTGCTCGTGTTGCTCTGAAATATTTGCCTTTAATGTTTTTCCTCACTACTATCATCAAACTAACTTAAAAATTCTGACTTAGAAACTAACCGGAAAAAAAAAACTCATTGTTGAGAATTTCTGACATTAATTTTGTGGCAAAAAATATAAATATTGTTTTTTTTCTGTATATAGCATGTAAGATTTAAAGACCACCACTACCAAACACAGGTTGAATTGCTGTATCTGAGGTCTGACATGATAATCTAGAAAGAGAAGGTAATTAGAGAGTCACATCAAGCTAAAGCTACCAGGCAGCCATTACAAGTCTAAACTACTTGACTTTAAACATTTAGTAGACATTAGGGTGCACACTGCACCTCCATTTCCACACAAGTACAAGTCTAATACTTTGGTTGCATTTACTGGTTGAGTTAGGTCTTAAAATCCAACAGAGCCATAATCAGATCAAAACTCGTTGGCATAAATACATGTTGATGAAAGGAACATAAAAAGGCACTGGTTGGTAAACACACACTCCAAATGTATTTACCTGATCAGTGATGTTAATATCTTGGTGACAAAAAGCAGCCAAAGTCAACAGGGAAACAATACAACCCATGATATGCTTATTCCACTCTGCCATGTTTGGTATCCTAGGATACTAGAGAAGCTTAAGCTTATTAGTTCATGTTCAAAAGAAAGCCAAGTATTGTTGCGTCAAAATTATTTGTCAATTGTCTTTCAAATCCCTGAGCAATTGTCAACAAGTGGTTAATATTGTTACCTTACAGTCATGACCATTCTGAGGCAAGAAGGACTTTGTTTTTGTTTGTCCAAAAAAAAAAAAAAAAAAAAAAAAAATACAGCAAAGTCTGCAAGCCGTGTCAATCTCGCCATTGCCCATCTGTCAAGCATGTTTGACAGGTTGGCCTCAGCTTTCCATCTGCGTTGAGTGATGCCTGAACAGATGATGCTCAGATGTGGATGCAGTAGGAGGAGGTGGTGCACATCCTCCCTCACTGCTGTCATGAGGTTGAGACATCCCCAGGTCATTTACAGTGCAGTGGAAAAGGAGGGCATCCTGGACCACTCTTCCCCTCATGGACTGGTTGAAGAAAAGGAGCAGGATCTTGACCCATTGGATAAAAATACCATCAACAACAAGGTTGTTCCCCATGCGACCTGTCTACACTGGACATGGCTATCCCCAATAATCCAAACCAGGGCTGGGTGGAAAAAAATAAAACCATTACAACAATGAGTAATTTATCACATTGCCAGCAAGAGATAAAAATGCACCATTAAAAACATAGATACACACATTTATCTGAAAAAATCAGAATCTATTAGAAATCAGAACAGAACATTATTCTCAGTTTGGTGGGACTGTGTGGGTGCAGACTTTGATACATACAACTCTTCAGGTCCACTGAGCCATTTGATAAAGTGCTTCATATGAGACTGATTGTTAGATTCAGTGAAGCCAGATTAAGGAGAGATATCCTGAGTGTGTTGAACCATCTGCTGACCAGATGCTGGCTGTTGGGTCACCACATCTGTTTGGATCTGTGATACCATCATAGAGACTTGAATTAAATCTTTCATGCCCCTAATTTGTTGCACTGCAGGATAGCAGCTCTTCAGAAACACTTTCTCCCACCAGTGCTGCAGAAGAGTCAGCAGGGGTCAAAGTCTGCTGGAGGACTCTGACAATGAGAGCTCTTCAACAAGTGTTTCCATTGTGACCCTCACTGTCTCATGTAAAGACAGCTGTGATGGCAGCCACCCCTTCTGTCTGCGTAGTCACCCTACTCCCATTACTGTTCGGTAATAAACACTGAGCAGTTTACCAAGAGGGAAGACTGAAATCCTGAGTACAAGACCAGACATCAGAGGTTGGAGCTCGGTCAGGAGCAGAGGAAACAAGGGCTGCATCCGAATATCCCTACTAGCCTACTAGCAAGCGTCGATCTAGTATATCTGAATACTTTAGTATGCTTTTAGTAGTAGGCAAAAGGTTCCTGGATGGTTTACTACTTCTGCTAGGATTTTGCAGAATGTAAGCGATGTACACTATGCTAACTATGCTATCCCAGAAGTCACTGGGAGGTTGAAAACCGTAGAAGAAGAAACTTTGCTTGCTAAAAGTGACATTCGATACTTAGTGGCCAGGGAGAGGTTATTTTGATATTTTATTCAAAGTTTGTTTTGTAATAACAGGGGGACAGCAGCTTTTCCGACAGTTTCTATACAAACTTTTAAAAAGCAATTGCAGTAGAACGCAAATGCAGACTGTTCAGTAAATAAAAGCCACATGTATTTCAATAAATAAAATATGTCCATAGTCGTTCACATCACCAATGCAAGTGAAAAGTCGCACCTATGACTGCGACGCTACCTAGCCGTGGTAGCTAACCATCTGCTTCAAGCCGCAAAATCATGACATTGATGTGAACATCCCGGTCACAGGACTGGCAAGATGGCAGTGTTGTAGTACGTCTAAATTGAGCCTAGTACTGGCTAGCTTGCTATGTAGAAGCTACTACTGTAACAGTTAAGTAGTGGGCACTCAGTAGTACGTGTACTAAGGATTCTGATGCAGCCATGTTCTTCCGTGTTGCAAAATATTAGATTATCATCATGATCCCTTGAAAATATCTGCGCTGCATTACAATCTGCATGGTGGAGAATTTTATAAAAATGAGGCTTTGAAAAAGTTATTTTCTACTCATGGGGTTCTGTTTCTGGTTCTCTGGATTAGTTCACTGTTGATCCCACTTTCATTTCTGTGCTCATTAGCTTATGTTTATATCAGGTCAGTGCTGATGTTAAAAATCATCTCTGCAGACTCTTTGGGGTTTCAGCCTCGCAAAACTACACAATTTCATCCTCACTAAAAACAACTCAAAATCAGCTGCTCATTCATTTTCACTCTCGTGGTTTCACACAGGTCCAACATGGAGCTCTATAGGGTAACTGTGAACTATGTGAATTTATATATGTTTGTCTGACTGTAATTTTGTTTTAGGCTAACTGCTGTTAAATTTAGTAAAGAATTATACTTTCTAAACAAGAGAAACAATCACTGAGTTGTAAAAGAATAGAAAAATCAGTGTTAGAATCAATGGTGAATTGTTGATGGTTAGTTTTTGTCAGACTTCAGTTAAATCTTTCAAATAATTTATCAAGAAATACAAAACAGTCCCTGAATACATCTTCTCACTTTGGGGAATTTGCTTCATTTCCCGCCCATTTGATTGTTGGTAGATAAAATAAGACAGCAATTTAGAGAAGGAAATCAAAAATGACACAAAAAAAAATTGATTTGTGATGGAAATGATTATCACAAGCAACAATAGAAGAAGCATCAGAACGTCAAACAAAGACAAGACAAACACCCCGAGACTTAGAAACAAATTTGAGCCTTTATTGGAATGTTGCAAGGCATTAAATACACAAATCCCATTATTTTTAATAATTTGGTATTTAATAATAAAAAACTTCTAGTCTAACAATACTGGTCTGACAGTCGTTCCTATTCAGTTTCATGTTTATACCCTCAGCGTGTCTTCTCTTTCCTTTCACGACATCACCGAGGTGGAAACCTGACACTGTCTGAAGTGAAAGCAGATGTGAATTAATGCATGAAGAATTAAAGGGCAGACAGCGATGACACATGTGGGGAACAATAGTACTCCAACTAAAGAAAAAAAAAAAAAAAAAAAAAAAAATACTGCGTATCAAAGCTGCAACGTCACTTAAAACAGTCTCTTGTTCATATTGGAATCCATTAATTTTCTTATTTATTTTTTTTATTTTTTTTATTTTTATTTTACCCCTGATTTCCCCAAGTTTTACATATAAAAACTTTCGTATGAAATATAAACAAGCTCTCACCGTGATACACAGATGTGTGCATTTGAAGCGGAAACAGCGGAAAATAAAAGCAGACAATAATATGTTCTAAACTTGTCAATGACCTCAGTGGTCGAAAGATCTCGTCTGGACTCATAAATAATATGTTCTGGTGTCAGGAAATTACTATCAATGTTACTGTCATGATCTTAGGGCTCCACCAACACCATCTCTATATCCATCATCATCATCACCTCCATCATCGTCGCCCTCAACAGATCCAGGATCCTTCTTAATTTTGTTTTGGCTCACAAACCGTTTGTCCTCATATTGAAAAGAAAACACAGAGAGAAAGAGACAAAAGGAACATTCACAATACCGCTCTTGTGTTTGGTCTGGTCTCTCTCTCTTTTTTTTTTTTCTCCTTTTTTATATTCTGAATCTCTATCTCGTCCCATACATCCTTAGCAGAATGAATAATCAAAAAGCACAAAAGCACCACAGTCCCCCACATCCTGATCCTGACCCACCACCTCAATTCCATCAGCCCCACCCACCCGCCCCAATACCCCAGCCCCCACCCGCTGCTGTTTCTTTTTTTTGTTTTGTTTTGTTTGTTTGTTTGTTTTCCCTAACATCGGAGGTCCAAAGTTAAGACATGACTCCAAACACGGGGTTGTGGCGACAGATGCTCGGTCCGATCTCTTCGTAGTCCTTTTTGGTGTGGCAGACCTGGTAGAACTCGGGCTGCGGGATCACAGACGAAGAACACAGTGATTATTAACACAGCCTGATGTAAGAGCACAGAAAAAAAAAAAAAAAAAACACCAACATTAAAAAAGCTGCATGTATTTGCATTTTGATTTTCTGCAGGTGCTGTTGTTTACTTCTATGAGGCGTGCTGGTTATTTTATTGATTTGAAACAAACTGAACATTTGCTGCAACTTTTCTCTCAGCTCTTCCAGATGGCAGATGTTTTTGGATTAAAAAAAAAAAAAAAAAAAAAAAAAAGCTAAAGTACAGCTGAAATGTTGATTACACAGTACACAGATCTGCTCAGTGCAGACACTTTGCTGAAATGTTTAATTCTCAAAGGGAGAAATTAGTGTTTCTTATTTCTTTTTTGCTTTCATGACATGAGAATACTGCATTTTTAACAACCACCAAGTGATGATAAGTGATGGCAACAGTAAATAAAATTAAAGCAGCAACGTGATTTTGGAAGAGTGGACAGTTGTTTCCGGGCTAACAGGCTGTCAGGCCACCTTAATACCCTCTGAAATTTTGCTCTTCTGGTGGATCTGAGCTGCTGTTTCTGTGAATGGGTCTTGTACCGTGTACGGACATGACTAGACTCACAGACATTTTCACCTAAAATGCTGTCAAAACTGTACTTCATAATTTCTACCGCAGCCTCCATGATTCAACTGGAAAAGAGGTAGAAAAGACACACAATAAAAACAACAAATACCCTTCAATCACTGAGATGCAGATTCACACAGGACTAGTATCATCACGGGACGTCTGTGTTTGGTGAAATATGGTGGATGATTTGCGGAGGAATTTTTACTTTACAAATAACATGGCGCTAATGTCATGAATGCCTTCTTCAGATTAAAGGTCTTAAACTGACAGGTTTTAAATTGCAGATTGTCAAAATAAAAATGTTAAAATACAGATACTGGGGAGGATAAAGTGAATTTCTACAAAATAAAAGACTAATCTAAGACTAAACTAAGCATAATGTCCTCAAACGTGAAGTGATTCAACTCATTTTAACATCAATTAGCCTTTTGTGAGTCGACTGCCGCAGACCTTTGCTCACTGTTCTAACTCCTGCTGATAAAATTATCAGCTTCGTTCACACAACTGACTCATGGAGAGAGAGAGAGAATAATATAGTGTCACAGCAACTGACAGCATCAGCTCCATTTAACAGGAGCAGAGAAACAGAAAGGAACAAATGTGGATGGAAGAAGAGAACAGCGTGGCCATCACGAAGGATGGAAACCATCACGTTGTCTGAAAGTATTCTATAATACTGTCATCCTGTCACAGTGATAACACACAGTACGTGCTGATGCGTGTTTGAAATACTTACAGTTGATGCTAACATTGATCCACCAAACCACACAGCATATCTCTGCATATGATGAGTGATTACTTGGACATCGATTGGCTTTGGCTGAAGAGAGAAGAGAGAAACTGGGGATCAGTTACAGAGCGAGCTACAGTGCTGGAGACCAACTGGGACAGAATGATGAAGGACAAACAGTAAAGCTTCTGAAGCAACTTTACTCTTAAAAGATGTTGAAGTATGTATGATGTATATATATATATATATATATATATATATATATATATATATGGTACAGAAGAAGCTGTCTGCACAATATATTCATCATTAAGCCTTTTCAGTGTCAATAATGACACATTTTTGTTAAGTTAATAAACATTTAAAACCAAAATTCCTAATTGACAAAAGTAATTGGTCTTTTTCCTCATGTTCTCCTATGAATGCTGTTTGGCAAAGCAGGCTGTCATATGGCTTTTAGTCGACGGTGGTTTCTAGCCAACGCTTGGAAAAGTCCTGGAGCTTCTGCTATTGAGGGCGCCTTGCTCCTGGGAACACTTAAACTTTTAGAAATACTTTTATATCCTTGCCACAATTTCATTACAGAGATTCAGTGGCTTGGTTTTCTCGTCCTGACGTGCAGTGTAATAAATAGTGAGTGTGAGGCTTTTTCTAAACTCTGTCCGATCAATTCAGTTTGCTAAAGGTGGACATCAGTCAAGTTGTACACATCTCAAGGATGATCGCAACAGGCAGGCATCTGACCACAGGAGTGGCACAGTAAATGACCTCAGTACTTTTACCAAAATACAAAAATAACAAAACAATAAAAACATGGCTTGACAGACAAAAATGCCAGTTCTGTCCATTTAAAATGAAATAAGTTTGACTACTGTCTGAAGTGTCGAACATACAACGGTATCCAGGATAATTATATTAATATATTTAATATTTCAGCCTGTTTTCTATATAACCATATTTTGCTTTATTCTACTTTTTCCATGTTTGAGGTGAAGTCACAAATGACAGTCAGTTCAGCCTCTTTCAAAGGTGATATTTTCTTCATGATCAGCTCAGGAGAAAGTATCAGACAACAACAATATACGTCTTCATGACTTCCATCTCCAGTCTCAAATGAAGACTTTAAAACCCGAGTCAACTGATCTACGTTCAGTACATATCTATACCAACTACATTTGCAGTAAGAAAGTATATAAACTTTAAAAGAAAAAAAGCTTTTTTCTTCCCAGCCCCCCCTCCTCACACAGTAATTGTGTTTTGTCGAGCAACATCAATCCGAACGTACAAATTAATGTGTACTCTCACCTTGAGCTTGCCTCCACTCAGCTCCTCACTCATCTTCAGTCGGGCATCAACTGTCCTCTTTAAGTCTCTCTGCAGACGCCGCCCGAAGTCCCTGAACATGGTGGAGCCTCCAGACAGAACAATGTTCTGTGAAAGAAAAGGTGATGGGGATTACGAAGCTGCACAATGAGAAGCACTTAACCTCTGTGACCTGCGGCCGACTGCTGATTAACTCGTCTGGGAAACAGTCCACTTTGGTGGAAGTGTGATGGGCACGGCTCTGATGAGAAATACCACCGCCACATATGGGCCTCACTCACTGCACTTGATCATTTCAGTCTCTAATCAGTCAGGAGCAGTGTACAACAAGCTGCACATTGTTATGAAAAGAAAACCCATCAGTTTAGAGTCAATGTTCTGACAGAAAGCCCAGAGAATGCTAATTACCAAAGTGGAAACAGGTTATTGCTTGGCATAAATTCATTTGAATTTAAGATAAAATAAAAAATATATATTCCACTGAAATAAAGCTAATTTTCTGAGAAATCAATAAAAGCTGACTGCAGTCTGCAGAATTTAACTTCACTCTCAATATTTAATGTACAGTCAAAGCAGGTCTTTTCAAGTCAAGAACATATTTTTCAGACTTCCAGTTGTCCATAGTCTTTCAGCTTAATGTTGAAATACCTTGAACCATTTGTCCCAAACAAAACTAACATTTACTATTATGTGTAGAGAATTTTAGGGTGTACTCACAACAGGCAGCACAATACAGCATCAGCATCTACGCATGTCTAACCTCTGAGGTCCAGTTTGTCTTGGAGATTCGGTCTCTAGACCTGACCACCTTCTTGCCCAACGACCCAGTTTGGTCAGAAAGTAAACTTTAGGAAGAGTCCTATTGAGGGCACTTTTCTCCAGGGAAACTGCTGGGAGAACACTGTTCTCCTCCAGACTTTAGAAACACTTTTATCCCCTTCTGTTCTGTGCTGTGTCATAGTTTTCTCACAGAGGTCTACTGAAACTTGTTTTTTGTCCTCACATGCACTGTAACCATCTCTACAGGTGAACCAGTTGGACAAAGGCACAGTGTGCGTGTATGTGACCACTAAATGTGCCTGAGCACAGAAATGTGACTTTACCTTATAGAGAGGACGCCGGACATCGATGGGGCAGTTCTGGATGACCTCATCTACGACCTCGGAGATGGGCTGGGTGAAGTCGGGGTTGGCAAACTGAGATGATGAGGAAACGTAGTTAGTTAACACTACCCAAAATGTACCAAAGCAACATCCAGGACATCTCATCTACATCACAGACGATATGTATAAAAACAGCAGCATGAAAGCAAACAACAATGAACAGTCAACTATCTATAGTCTGAACTTCTATCTATAGTCCAATTAAGGTCAAGACACAGTATTATTGTCTAACTGATCATATCATGTCTGATTACTGGACCAAACTACACTGAGACTGTTCCACTGTCTGGGAATAGCGGGCAGGTAAAACCACTTTTTGAAGATTTAAAGTAGTGAAATTATTGTATTCAGACCCAGATGGAGTTTTCTTCTGTCTCTGTGAATATTTTAAGCTACTTTTTATGAGTTAAGCCAAAACTGTCGACTTGATTCATGCTGCGCTGACAAACCTCTGGGTGGAAGAAGATCTCAGGTCCAAGGAAACGCTCGTAGCCGACGTCGATAGTGAACTCCTTCTTGCTGATGGCGTTGATGCCGGTGTACTGCTTGATCCACTTGGAGCCGTCTGTGTCGTACTTGTTGAACTCTTTAACTAGATCTGGGCACACGTAGCTGAACCGCTCCTGTCAGGGAGACAACGAGCGAACATGTGAGGATCTCCTGTGAGCAGCAAAACTACAAATAATTTTATTTGTGGTGATGTTTAGAGCAGGACTGTGCAGAACATGCAGTGCTGCTTATTCACAGATGTCATTAGCTTGATTTTGTAAGGAATGTGGTCCATACTGCCGGGCACACGGCAGACATGATTGGCAATATGCACAACACGTGTTCTCTTGATACCAGCGGTAATGATTTGGATTCACATTATTTCTTGTTTGTGTGCCTCCGGGTAATGAAGAATGGTCCTTGACATGGAGAACAAAGCCGTGGCTAACAAGCTATTTAATAAACATGGTACAGTTGTGGAGAACTGACGTCAGTCAATAGAAAGCAGTGATTGACGAAGAGCAACAACGAGGGAAGGAAAAAAAAAACATACCGGGTCACTCTGTGAGCGAAGCTGGGAACTAAATTAAATTTTAAAAAAAATCCAAAAATACCTTTGATGACTCAGGTTTGAAGATGCAAAAAAAATAATGATAATAAATACATTTTTTTTAAAAAAGCAAACAAGTGATTTGTATATATTTAAAAAAAAAGAAAGAAAGAAAGAAAAAAAAATCTATGATGCATTGATCACATTCTGACGACCAGACGAAATAATGTAAAAGCAGCGGGTTTTGTAGGGACACCAGCTGCATTTAACTGGTGGACTACAGCGCCATCTGCTGGCGTCACTGGGACGTCATTTTTCAAAATGAAACATCCATCACTGTCGCTAGTAAATGGCGCTCATGTTTTCAGAGAAAGAATGTTTTCTTGCTCAGGAATAAAGATGCATCTCTTCGTCTTTTCAACACGTATTTTTTAAAAGGAGCAGATTTTGTGCACATTTATACACAATCTAAACGTGAAATGAATCATTAATTTTGTCAAAAATATGTTTACATGTATCATGTTAGATCATTTCAGGTTATGTATAATTTCAATACAATATAATAAAATAATACCAAAAGACATACAATATCTACAAGAAAACACATATATAGACTGTAGAATTAAATTATCATGACTATTAAAATGATTTGTTTCCAAAACATTGACTTTTATGTTGCTACAACATTTATGACACTGCATTTTTCAGAGAGCCCTACGGTAGTGTAGTAGTATAAATAGTTGATGAAGCAGAAGAAGTGAGAGAAATCTTTCAGGAGGAGCGTTATACTCCAACACAGAGGTGAACATTGTGAAATGTTACAGCCACTTAACTGCCATAAGAGCCAGTGTGTTGCAAGCAACTTATTATACATAGACCGACATTTGTTTAGGTTGTAATAAAATGCTTGTTAGCAGATGATGTAGTGGATGCTGAGAACTGACCTTTACTGCCTTGGCCGTCTCCAGCGACTGCTCTGGGGGGATGCCCACCTCCCTGTCTCTCAGGAGCTGCTGGGTGAAGTAGGTGATGTCTCGTCCTGCGATGGGAATGTGCTTTATACAGCTGCCAATAACATAACCTTCAGCCTGAGAGAAACAGGAGAACACAAAATAGAGACTGACAGTTAGAAGAAGAGCTAGACAGTGGATGTTATATAATAAGGCAACATAATAGAGAAGTACAAGGGAGACACTGAGTCTACAGATGTTATGGCTTGATTTTTTTTTCCATTAGATCTGTGCTTCTCCACATCCCAATGGTGTTGTGTTTGGCTCCTCTTTAGTGCATGTTCAGCAGTGGCTGCAGACATGCTGATTCAGTCACATGGCCTCGAAATGTATTCTGCAAGCACATTTCCTAAACCTGAGTAATTCCTTCCACCCTCTGAAAACACTGTGGCCTGGTTTGAAACATCAACACTATCTGGTTACTAAGTAAGTCGACAGGTGGAAATACTTTTTTTTTTTTTGTTTTTTTTAAAAAAAAAAAAAAAAAATACAAAACACTTCTTTTCCCACTGTGCTTCAACTCTGCTGCCCCTAAGTATAATTAAATGTAAGCCTTCTGTGCTCATTAACAGTTGCGAATTAACATAATGAATTAAAATGTTGAACGGAGAAAGATTAATAACTACATCTCTCTCCAAAATTAAAACAGCAATATGAGTGAATGTTTACAGAAAGTCCTGGGACTGAGTCATATTAAATGAATATCAGTATAAAGCTGCAATGAATATTTAAATAAACATTGGTATAGGTGCGTTGTAAGGTGACAGATGAAGGATAACACAGACTTGAAAAACAATAAATTATATTAAATGCCCAGCTTCTGAGCGGCCACAAGAGCAGTTACATTTCAAATCAGTTTTTGACGTGTGTGTGAGTGTTTAACAGAGGCAGCTGTAAACTGTGACGTGTAAACTCACCACAGGGATGACGTGAGTGACACCATCTCCGCTGTCGATGACGGTGCCTGTCAGTGTCCTCTCTCCCACCTGTCTGGACGTCCAGGAGGCTGCCAGAGCGAGCACAGCCTGGCAAATACACACACGAGGAAATGTCAGACTGATATTAGCTTAACTGGATGTTCATGCCACATTTTATTCATTATAAATCGAATATAAGTTCCAGCGGATGTCACCTGCACAGCGATGTACAGCCCTGGTACGTTGAAGGACTCGAACATGATTTCAGCTGTGTACTCGCGGTTTTCTGGTGTGTTGAGAGGAGGCTCTGTCTGCAAACACACACACGTGCACAGGACAGTTAACAAAAATATGACAAATGTGAAGAACTGTATTGTAATATATACGCTGGTGCTAAGAATATCTAGATGTCATGCTGTGCTGCATACGGTAGCTTCAGCAAATTTTTAAAAACGACATACGACAAAATCAAAGAACATGTTTAAAAAGAGGTCCTACGTTAGCCTCGTATTTAATGACTCTCACCAGGAGGAAGTAGTGGTCCTCAGGCTCAGCCCTCAAGTACTTGAAGATGATCTGCTCCATGAAGCGCTCCATTAGGTCCCAGTCCTCCACAATCCCATGACGGATCGGCCACTGTTGACACAACAGTTCAGGTGATTAGTATAACATGTGGACTGGGAGTTAACCTCTAAACGACTGAAAAAAATGTGCGAAGAATATCTAACATGGACAGTAGATGTGAACGTCTGTGGACATCAAGTAGTCGGAGCAATGTCTAAATCTTATTCAATAATGTTTGTAAACTCTAGACCTACAAGCTCTTTGTCACTATAAAACAACTGCTGATACAAACGACAAAAATTTGATCCTGTGCATGACTTCACATACACATTAATATTCTTAACAATTCTATACTAATATAAAATTACAGAATGACTTTGTCAAAGGTCATTTAAGCTACAATTTTAAAACAACACTTCATCAGCCTCTTAACCATTGTCATGACAGTTTCAGTTTCTGAACCTGTTTCACCACGATTTGTTCTAATATTTTCCATCTCCTGCTTTTACTTCCTGTTTTACATTGTGTGTGTTTATCATTTCAAATGCAAAGCTTACAGAACATATAAAACCTGTGTAGTAAGAGTGGAGTTTGTTTACTTGCTCTTTTGATTGTTTGTAGCTTTAGCTGTGTTCGGTTTCTGTAGAAGTGGTTCGTATGAGCTTTTAGCTGAGATTCTGAGGGTGCTGATGTTTATGCAGCACAGCTGGCTTTACACACCGTGAAATCGGATGTGACTCACATTTCCCCCGGTAACGGGGGCGTTGGGGCTCAAGAAGTTATTAAAATGCTTTCAATGCCAAGAATATAGAAAAAAGTATTCTAGCATCTAGACGGTGCAGGATAGTTGTAACACTAGTGTTATTACAGCTAACTTTACACATTGTTACTAGAAGATCTATGTATAAAATCTATGTATTTATTTCCATTGGAAAATAAATACATGAACTGGCTGTTGATCCTCTACATCTGAACCTTCTTCTGACTCCGGTTCAAACGTGTACGGTTGAATATCTGATAGAGCCGTGGTTTGATTCTGAATTCTTTTCCCGGCTATGGTACACAGGGTTTCTAGCTTCAGGGTAAACCGACCAATCAGCACGCAGCTCATTTCATTATTCATGAGCTTGCTGAGAAAGGCGGGGTGTTATTTTGGGGCACTGTCATGGGGTTATATTAGGTCCTCTAGCAGTGCTTCTGGGCTGTTCTCAGCCCCAACAAAATTACATATGCTATGTAAAGGCTCAAAGGACAGTTTGCAATAGTTGAAAACAGGCGTACTAGGACCTTTAATGACATCATTAACAGCAGAGCGTTCCCTGCTCTGACATCTACTGGGAAATGTCTGCTGCCTGTTTTTACTTTTACACTGTTTTTATTAACAGACCTGGGTCAGATGGCCGGGAATAACTGCATCTGATGAAATCAGATTTTGTCAGTGAACTCATAGAACATATATTAAATTCTGAATCTGATACAGAAACTATTATCTTCATCTAACCTGTCATGTTATATAGTTGTAGTAGTGTATATTCTTACAAATTAAAAAATAAAAGCTCACACTTTTGTTTCCGGTCTCTGAGCCACAAACCAGATCAACAACCTTTAAAAAGGCTTCACTTGAGAAATACAGGCTGTGATTGTTTATCGTATCACATTGATTGTCAAGTAAAAAAAAAGGAAAGGAAAAGAAAATAATTTTATGGAAATAATTCCCAGACTGTGAGGTCTCTCCTTTAGTCTTCTTCGTGTTTACTAATTGCTGAATGCATTACATGCATAATTAAAAAGATCAGCTCTCCAAAGAGGCTCAAACATGCAAAATATAATTGTTTGTTTGCCCGTTTTGTCTGTGGGTGTGTGAGGCCGTCAGGGTCGTGTACCTTAGTGGAATATGTGGGCTTGTCTACCGCTTCATCACCGATGTAGAAATCCAAATCATCCACCCCCTTCATCATCCTCCGCTGCGCCTGGTCTCCGACCTTGGCCGACTCTTTGATGGCGATACCTTACAAGATAAAAGAATTCAATAAAGAGCAACAGAGAGGATAAACTCTTACAAACTATTTATACATCTTAAATCATTTTATCTTTTTCACATATTCAACAGAAACTTGAGAAAACCATGCTCGGGTTTATGGTGACAATCTGGTAGGAAGTCCATTAAATCAGAATAAATGCTCCCACTCCCTCTTCTCAGTGATGTGTCATGGTCATTGTTAGTGTCACTGGCCTGCAAAGTGAAATACTCACATGATGGTACGATGAACTGTGGCTCTGTGTTCCCTGCATACCCCAGTTTGGTGTAACTGCAAGAGAAAAGAAGAGAATTTCATTTCAAGTTTCATGATCTGGATGTGACTCTGAGCACCAGCTACACTGCTGCCACTTCATTTATATGTTTGAAAGCTGACTTTAGTAAAGATTATTTTTGGCTGTTATTTCCTATTGTTCTGATCAATGCCATCACTGTCCTTTAGAGGGTTGGTCGGGTGCCAAAAGCAGCAGCGGCTCTGGAGTTTGCTAATAGGAGAGCATTAAAAGGGCCATTCATGTCACACTGGGAACTGAGGACTATTCACATTTGTCCAGAGGGGAAAGATCACTTCTGTATAAACTGACTGACCATCCTTCATATAAACTAACGGTGACCTCTGGTCTGGCTGCTGCTGTCTGTATTTACTACTTCTCTATTTAATACAAAGCAAACAAAACCTTAACCTAGAGGGAAGTCACACAAATGAAAAAATGATGCAAGTGTCTAAAACTCACTAAGGCTGCAACATTTTCACCTCCAGGCTCAAACCACAGTGAGCTGAGACACTGAGAGCACACCTTGAGTCTCAGCATCAAAGACTTAACAGTTTACAGCCTCATCTGTGCATCTGCTCTGTCTAAACAGGCCACATGTTGACCAGATGTGGTCCTAACTGGGGTAGGCCCAGACAAGACTGCAAGACTTCCTGCACACTGGGCCCAAGGGACTGATAGAGGACACTGCTGACAACTGCCAAAGTATTGTGGCATAACAGGCCACATCCTGGCATAATAGAGGCTCCTTTGAAACAACTTCATAAAAAAAGAATCCGGAAGGGGCCACATCAGCAGACATGAGCTAACTCTCATAATAAAACGAGCTGCAATTATTTCACTTCAAAAGTAAAGCAACTGGGTATTGATTCACTACTTTACAGATGCATAATTTCACACAATCATGCATGCATTTATATTTCATAAGTTTCTTTTTCCTGCGCTGATGCACAGGAAATGGCACATTTTTCATATAAGCAATAGCAGATGTTTATGTAGAATTACTACAGATCAGAAGCAGAAATAAAGGATTAAGAAACAGCAGGACTCTAAAACAAGGGACACGACCTTAGGCTACGTAGATAACGATAAAGCTCATTTTGTGAATACAGTCTAGGCAAATATTACTATATCCTTTAAAGAAACCACATCAAGAGACATTAATAGTTGTAAAATCAACCTGCCACTTTAGGATTAAAATGTAATTTAAATGTCAGACGTTTACTTATGATATAGGTACTTCTAACACTATCTAAGGAAACTGGGAACATGAAGAATAAAACAAGAACAGAAAATGAGAATGAAATACTCTCCTCTTAAAACAAAGGATCTAAACACACATGTACACTGTACATATATTTATGTCGGAGTTTCTTGAAAACAGCCAGATACACACCATCAACTGAGCAACAGTGAGCTCACCATCTACTTTTTCCACAACTTCATCTGAAAACATTATGTGGTTCCTGGATTAAGTTTTATCATCAAATCTGGCGACGTCACCTGTTTGTAAAGTACGCTGCAAAACCAATAGAGTTGCCAATGTTGATTTTATTTAAAGGCACAGTGGTCATGTTCCAAACTTGCATTATATAATAGTTTAAACTTGTCACCGTTTCTAATGATAAATTAGCCACAAGTGGACTAAATGCTTCGTGCAATCACTTAACAACATTATCAGTCTATAAATACATGTGGAAATATATTTCTTACACAACACAAACACCAAGTTTAGGCTGCAGGTAGTCGTCATCTGAGACTGAACAGCAGGTGAAAATGTTACTGTACGTCTATTGTTACTGTAATGACGGTCATTATTATCAGTCATGAATCAAATGACCACATTTTAGGACTTTTTTTTTCCAATGTGGCAACACTCTCTTCAGTGCAAAAAAAAGCAAGAGGTGATACACAGTTACCTAATGAAAATAACAACAGGATGGGCAGACAGCAGCTCACTGTGAACACCTTCATACCACAGAACAGTCCCAGCTTGTCTACCTCAACCTGCCTCAACAAGCTCACAACACAGCACACGGCTGATAGTGGACAGCATCACACAGGACGGCGGCGGCTGAGCACAATGAAAATAACTATTGGAGTTTTGGGAATGTACACCGTACTATACATACAATTGTATTATATCTTATACCTTTTTGGCAAATGCTAAAAGAAAACCTATATCTTAGATTTACTTCTGACCAAGGCTTTTTGACAAACTGTGCCCATATGTTGTGAATTTTTTATTTAGGAGATGAAGCAAAACTCCACCCTGAGCCCTTTAAAGTCACAAACCTAAAACACTTGAGTTTTTCTGCAAGTTGAGACTGTCTGACAAGACAATGTCATTTTGGTACAAATGAAAACCAACAACCTACTACAAATGTAGGTGTGACTGTGGTTATTTCACCACTCTACTTGTATGTTCTAGTCTAATAATAGGAGATAGGCTACTAAAAAGGTTGATGTAAAAGGAAGTGGAAGTGTCACTGTTTGGACATCATAAGCATGAATCAGAAACAGCTGCTGAACTCCATCAGCACTTTACAGCATCTGCCTGAAGCTGGTACTGTCTTGCTAAGCTTCAAATCGTGTCACCGTTTTCATATAAACAGACATAACTCAAAACTGTGCCGGAGATGCGACTTCACAGCCAAGCATCATTCATGTAGACAGAAAAACAGCTAAGTCTTAAAGACACTGGTACTGAAACATAGCAACGTGATGTGACTTTAAGGTTTGACCAGAACAGTACAAGCCATCTGCTTGACAAGTAGAAACTAGCACAAGCTAACCCAATTCTCAGCTGCTCTCTCTTTTTCTGTCCCAGTACAGATCAGAAGCAGCAGACTGGTTAACAGCCTGAAGGGAGGAGGAGGGGGTGGCGAGTACGGAGGTATGCGATGTGAGGAGTGACGAGTTCAAGCCCCTGCATGCAAGCAATGCAAACCACTTTTAGCCCCCCTAACAAACGGAGCACACCTATCATCAGCTGAGGAAATCGACATGCTTAAAAGTCATTTCTCTTTTTCAGACTTTTTCAGAGTCATTCCTGGAGAAAAGGAAACATGCGATCACTGTGTGGGTTTATGTGGAAAAAAGATAACAACTGGGGGGCATTAATTCAAATGTAAATGCAAAAAGAAAAACGGGGGTAAAGGTCTGTAAAAATCTACCTAATACCAAAGCAGGAAAGGAGGTATGAGCTGCGATCAATGCACACAGCGCTGCAGAAGGAACTACGATAACATCTAGCCCTGTAATACTTTCTGTCCTTCAAAACATCAGTTGCTGTCAAAGCTAAATATAATTTCTCACGTACACTTGAGACTAATTACTCAGGAAAAGAATCAGTAGCGCGATAAAGAGAAGAAATTAGAGAAGTTAATCCAAAAAACATGCTCAGATGCCGAGAAACGACCATATATGGACTAAAAAGCGTGAATGAGGAAGTGTAGGCTGTATAGGAAGTAGCACTGCGCCTGCTCAAATCTGGACTAATGAGCACAAAAATGTATGAAGTGCTCCAGCTAAAGTGACGGGCAGCTTAACGCGGTACCAAACCAGTGTGGAAAAATCTGATCAATTAACACGATTTGTTTCAGTGTAATGACAATAACAGCTCAGTAGCTGCAAATGAATGAGGCCAGATGTGAGGGAATCCTTCCTCTGGCTGGTTTCGGTCTAGTCACAGAAACTATCTGGTTCCTTACAGTGAAAACCAATCGACAGGGAGAAAACACACTAGCTAGTGGTGAAACGCTGCTAATGATGAAACTAGCTGACGAGCAGGATAATGAAGTTGAAAAAATAAACAGCGGCGGTGTATTTAACCTCAGCGACCCGATTGGATTTAGCTCTAAATGCTAAGACAATACTATCTCACAGTTAGCTGTACGATAGCGTATTAGCTAACTAGCGGTCTACATATACAGTCACACACCCATTTGCTGCTGTTGCTGACACTGACAGTCCCTATCCGTACTCAGCCTCTCCATGACACCGAGCCGCCTGTCCTGCCCCGTGGTCCCGTTTGAACAACCTACCCTGTGCCGCAGTCGACAACACACGCCGGTAACCGTCCAGCCATCTCTCCCACGGGGTTTCTGCTGTTTAGAGACGATTGAATTTAATGGACAGCTGGCTGTGTCGGCGGGAGGATCTGGCAAGCCGTCCACAGGCGGAACCCTGAGCCCGCACAGTGCCGTTTCCACTTCCGCACTCGGCTTGTAGCAGACAGGGAGAGGCAAGATGGCGGAGGCCGGGTCGAGCAACACAGGCGCTACAGGCAGGGCTGTGTAGCTGTCAATCACCGGGGAGGCCGAGTCAAGTCAGTCAACATGGAATATGTAATGTTTATTATTGTACATTTAAACAGTCCAATTAATTCATGTTTGTGCTATATTTAAATATTTTGTAGTAAATGTAATGCAGTTTATGGTGTTCTAGTGTATCTATTTATCCATTAACAACTTTCATTCGTAACATAATTCCAGCTTTGACTAAAATGGCATTAATTATAAAATGATAATAATTAATATATATTATCATATAGCAATATTTTATCGTAGAAGTGAACTGTAGTTACAGAAATAGTTCGAGGTATAATCTTTGTTATAATACCGATAAAAATACTGTTAATGTAATTAGAAATGATAAAGTCAGACGTTATCCTGTCACACAAATTGCTCAAATTAAATCAACATCTGAGGATGAAATAAACACATCACATAACTCTCAAACCACCATTTCTTACTCCAGAGCAGGTGGTGGCAGTAATCCCTCTTGATTGTGATTATAAAAAGAAAAGAAAAAAGAAGAAACGATCATAAACCATAGAGAGAATCTAAACCGCTCTGATCATCCGTGTCAGGAGGACCAACCGGTTTATATGAGCCATATTACGGTAAATAACGGGAGTTTATGCCGCAGACCACGATGACACACTTTCGGGGCCAGATTCGGGGACCACACTGGGGTCCCGCGATGGACAACATGCTGATCGATTTCTGGCGCAAACACGACTGTCTTTTCAATTCCTCGGTGGATTCTTACTACGACAGGGACCTGAAGACGAAGCTGTGGACAGAGTTTGCGATGACTATTGGGAAGCGCGGTAAGAATAATAACAAATATGATTTTAAGAAGTGGTGGTTTATAGTGTCTGCTGTTCTTCTATGATAACGGTGGCGCTTATATCCCATCACTGCTTTAATATAGTGTAAAAATATATGCCGCTAGGATATTAAAAGTATTGTGACGACGATTTAAATTACTTATAAATTAACTAAAACATTGCACATGTTCTCCTTTACCTTACCTAACAGCGAGTTTGGTTTGTTCCATGTGACTCAATTAATAATGTTTTATTATATTTTATATTCCCATAGATGTTCTCTATTGTTATCTTATTTAAATTGTCCCCAAATAGTGCATTTGATTCATTAAGAAGAAGTGTAAACTCAGTTATCAAAGTAACAAATTAACCCCTCTATTTCACAAATGGAACATTCCATAAATCAGGAAGTAGCGGTAACATCGTGCATCTGCATAGATATGTCTGAATGGGCTGGACCACGGTTGATGCTACTGAACTACTGTGAGATGGATACAAGAACTGTTTGCATGTATGCATCTCAGAAATATGAATAAATAAAAGCATTATATAAAATAATGACTAAGATAAAAATTAAAACTTTTAAATATATATATTACACAGGGCAGGGGTTCGTAATTAGTGCCTTTAAAAGTTTTTTAATTTTGTTCACAAAGGTCTCACAACCACCCCCTTTCTTATTCTCATGATATCACACAACAACATAATTGTATATTCAATAAACTAAAAAACAGGATAATAAAAAATGAAATAAATCACTTTATGAGAATTTAGAGGCTAATTCCCCAGATCAGAATTGAAATTCTCGAAACAAATCTGCTGATGTTCAGTCGCATTTTGCATATTTCACTATTACACCTTCACCTTCTTTGTGCAGTATCTGATGTTGAGAGAAGATCCAGATCGCTTCGGACTCAGTATGGGAGGTTGCTCTGGCATCCAGAGAGGACCAGCACTGTTCAGCAAAGAATGCTTAGGGAGAAACTTGATTTCTTGAGACCTTACATAGTTCGCAGACGTGGCGATTCATATCTGGTAAGTGGAAACTAATGCAAGTAATTCTGCAGATGCTTGCTGGTAGATGTTGACTGTGGATGTCTTTTACAGGAGGAAAAATTTGATGATCGGGATGAGGAAGAGCCGGAGACTGAAGGAAGTTTTGAGCAGGAGATGGGGAGTTCGTTTGGTAGTCCACTGGATGCTGATGAGACACGGCAAGATCTAAATGATGAATGTCAGACTGTCACCTCCACCCCAAACCCTGCCCCCCTGTACTCTCCACAGCCTGAAGTTGCAGAGGTCATCTCTCTGAGCTGCCCACAACATCACAACAATGAGAGTTCTGCTGATCAACCAAACCACAGAGCTGCTCAAAATACATCCAAACACGACATGTTAAACCAGTTTACAGAGGTCATGTTATCTGATATGCGGCAGATTAAAGACCCCATGGTGCTCATGAGACTTCGGCGAGACATCACCGACCTGGTGTTCAAGGCAGTGGAGGAGGACATGCAGAGACATCGCACTGCGTTGGAGGAGAGGGTGCGGAGCTGCTTCAGGCCTCAGCAGCCGCGTTCTGAGACAGAGCCGTCATGGAGGCACAGGTTTCTGAAGAGGAAGAACAAAGGGACGGAGTTCAGAAGGAGAACGCAGAGATGGGAGGAGGTTCGGCACATGAGGCGTGCAACCAGGTGTCAGTTACATGAGTCTGTGCAGCAAGAACAAACACTGGGCGGGGTGACTGAAAACATCTCACAGGTTATTTTAAATGCCTCTGAGATCAAGAAAGAGACAGAGCCACATATAGTAAAGATTGAGGAGGAAATGCTCCCATTGCCTTGAAAATGTCGACGCTAGTTCACTGTTTTACCTTAATACAGTTGACAGAGTTGGTGTAGTGTTGTTTAGTAAGTTACATGTAACAGGGAATACTTGAATCACTCAGCAGAAAATGATAACGGTAGAAAACTACCGAGTTGTGCTCATAATGTCATCTTGACTTTTGTTGTTTAGCAATTAGTTGCTTTTTGTAAACAGTTTCAGATAAGAACTGATGTTGTTTTCCACGTATTGGGTTGTTGCATCTGAGAATTCAAAGACACTAAATTACAATACAAGGGCCGCATCTATTATTAGGCTCTTTGTTGCTGTTTACGCAGGTCTAGTTTATAATCTGTCTGTTCCTCTCAAAAACAATCCAGACTAACTGATCCATGCTCTGTGTTTGCTTCAAGTGTGCCATTAAACATGTGAGTAACTCTGGACATCTGTTAGCCAGATAACCTAAAGAAAGTGTAAACAAATGGATGTGGACAGTTCAGAGCTTTAAACACAAGGGTCACTGTGTGACCCAACTCAAATAGATGAAGCCTAATGTATATTTTGATGCTCTGATCTTATTAAAAGAGAAAATACTTATTTTCACCCTTGTTGTTTTCCTTCCTGTTTCTCTCTGAGTTTTCCTGAGTCCACAACACTGAGGACGTTCCAGCCATTGACCAGTAGATGGCAACAGGACAAGCAAAACACAGCAACAATAAACATTAAATGCTCATTATCATAAGGTTTAAGATGAACACAGACACAATGTCATTAGTAAACAGAAAAAAAATATTGTAGGTGAAGGATCAGATTTTTACCAGTGTACACAGTATGATGTCAATAAAACAAACTAAGTTACTATTTTATTGTGGCTCTCAAATCTGTCAGTCATAATAAACTACAATACAACTAAATGAAACCGCTAGATGATAGCAAGAGATAGTAAAACCTGAGCCTTTGACAGCAGAGGAAGTATACAATTCGACTGTTCAAAATAACAGCAAAACATTCAGGAAGCAATATTAATGTCCTTTCCTGAAACCTTGCCAGACAGGAGAGGTCACTGCTACAAGCCTGTTGCAAGCATATGTTGTCGCTCGCATGAAAAGGTGGGGAAACGTCTCAAGTATTTTACGATTGGCTGCACTGATCGGCCTATAAAAAGTGCCAATCAAACAACTTGTAAGTAAGTAAACTTGACTGAGTTCAGTAAACCAAATAACCAAGGCAACCAGCCAACTAAAATTTTGTCTAGATAAAAGTGTCTTTAGTTGTTTTTTAAAAGAATTTCACATATATACATTGAGATTGGAGGATTCCCGTTCGACCTGAAATGTGTTGTTGTATTATACATATTAACACTGCAGATAATAACAGAAAGTGGAATATTGTGCTGAATTGTTTATTTCCACATGGCTTTCCTTGTTTCTCTTTACAGAACCACAGTTGTCATTCTCCTGCAAAATTAGTTCAGGTGTTGCCATGAGTGCTTCTGGAGCCCAGACACCCTGCTTTAAAATATTCTGCTCTTGTAACCTGAGAAAATATATAACAACTAAATTTAATGAACATTTACTTCTGCAATAATACATGAAGGTGCGATCAATTCTTATTTGATCACAACTATGATGGAACTCACTCAGTATCTCATCTGTTGTCAGTTTTGACCTTTGACCTTTAGGCTGTGTTATATTGCTTTATAGTATAGTTTCCTAGTAATTTAGATTCCATTGTACACCTATAACCAAAATACACTAAACAAAAATTGAAATTTTATTTGTATGGATGATACGTGAAATGCATTTATTAAGATGAACTAATTTCATCCATGGCTGCATTGTTGCAGGAGTGTACCACAAACTGATTAAATTACCTACAGTATATTTGTTCTGTCTAATATAATAATATAATTGACTGTTTTTAACAGTCTTTGACCAGCCGGGCGGGAGAGGTGCTGTTGATGACACTCATGCTCAAATAAATTGGGGTGTGTTTTAGCTTGTTCTGGCTGAAATACAATCCACGTTTTACTTTTTTTTTTTTTTGCCCACTTGTGGGTCCCTTGTGGGTCATCTGCAGGAAGCTCCTGTGGATGTTCTACCAGTCTGTGGTTGCCAGCGTTCTCTCCTACGCTGTGGTGTGCTGGGGTGGGAGCACATCAAAGGCAGACCTCTCCAGCCTGGAAAAGCTGATCAGGAAGGCCAGCTTCCCACCCATCAAACTGTATGGATAGTATGAATAGAATAGTATGAATAGAAGTACCCAAATCCCAATGGGCCGTACCACAGAAGGTGGCTGAGAACAGCAGTGCCAAGGTTCTGTGGGATTTCAGCTTCCAGACTGACAAACAGCTCCTGGCTAACCAACCGGACATAGCGGTGGTGGACAAGTGGTGATAGATGTGGCAATACCAGCTGATGCCAACATCAGAAAAAAGGAACACGAAAAGGCTTGTAAGTAGCAAGAGTTGAAAGAACAGCTGGAACAGATGTGGAAGGTCAAGGCGACCCCCCAAACTGGAGAGTGGCTCCAACAGATCCCAGGAAGAACATATATACACACACACACACACACACACACACACACACACACATATATATATATATATATATATATATATATATATATATATATATATATATATATATATATATATATATATATATATATATATATATATACATATATATATACATATACATATACATATACATATACATATACATATACACACACACACATACACACATTATTATAAAGGCATTTAGTTGTCCTGAGCTAAGAGGTCCTGTACATTTTTATTCAGGCACGTTAAGAGTGGGCCTGTGAAGGGTCCTCACTATCACGCACACATCCACACGTGTGCTGTACGCAGTAACCATGGCGGACCTACAGATGCGGCTTCTCCGCAAGAAACTTCAGAAGAGGAGTGAAAAGAACAAGGAGCGGAAACTACTGAAGAAACAGACAGAAGACGAGGAGCCCGATACGAACTGTAAATAAATAAAAATCATTCTGCTGCTGTCGTTTGTTTTAGTGTTTATGAAGCGGTTAGCTGCTAGCTAAGCTAACTGCGCTAGCTCGTGACGGAATGACTTTTAGTGTCATACTGGTTAAACGCTGATATTTTGAGTGTGACATTTCACATGTGGATATTAATTCACATATTAATCATATTAGTTTGAAAGTCGCTGAGACATGTTATATCATGTATGTAGAAGTAGTTGTAGTGTAGGCATGGTTAGCTAGTTAGCATGGTAGCGTAGCGTCGTTTGTAGAAATTTTACTCATTGACAGATTATTACATTGAAATATAGGTGAAGAAACGTTTTTGTTCAGAGGAAGAATACTCTCTTGGTGTATTTAATTTATTAACACTTCTGTCATGTGTTTGTCAGTAACGTTAAACGGGCTGGGAGACGCATGTTGTGGGGAACCTGCAACTGCTCCTAAAGCAAACAAGAAGAAACAGAAGAAGCAGAACGAGACACCTGCTGAAGAAACCACCGAAGAGAAAACTCCCTCTCAGAAGAAGAAAAAGAAGAAAAGAAAGCTCACTGACACGGCTGAATCTCCAGGTAAGAACTAGAAGAAATTCTGACTACTTGAAATGGACTAACCACAATTAGGTTACTGTAATGACAAACTAACATGAAATTGAACTTTTCTCGTTCTAGTTGAGAAGAAAACTAAAACAGTGAAAGAAGTTGAGGAGGAGGAGGAAGAAGAAGAAGAGGAGGATGTTGAGAATGCAGCTGAAGATGGAGAACATGCTTCTGACAACCCAGAGGAAGTCGCAGATGAAGATCATGAGGACAAATCAGGAGAAGGAAGTGATGAAGAGGAAGATCAACCTGAACTACCTTCTGGCTTAACAGGTAGTAAACTCAATTATCTGCTCCTTATCTGGTTTAATAGAACCACGGCACATAGTTTCACACAGTCCATGTGCTGCTGATAGTTTGAATAAAAACACACGTTACATGTTTACACATGGCACTAAATCATTCCTTCGTGTCATGTGATGTAGGTTAACTCCTCCAAGACAGTGTTTTGTCTCCCACATACAAGGTGATAAATATTGCATGAACTTTGCAACTTTATCAATAATTGGTCTCAAAAGTTTGAGTGAGACTGTTCTGGATTTAATGTTAAGGCCAATACTTTAGCAGATAATGGAAAAACATGCCTTTTTTTCTTTAAACCATCATATCAACACTTATTTAGGCTGCACGCAGCAGTGAGTGACTTTCAAGTTTTCACTAATATTTCATCAACACTGTCTCATTATGCACATGTACAGTCAACCTACGTTACCATCCTAGTTGGGTACATACACATCTAATAGACCCCCAGCTGAAATTCAACTGTTTTATTGAATTATTCTTCTTGCATGACCCTAAAATCATTTTAGTATTAAAAACAGACATGTAATGGTTCTTATTGTAACCTTCTATCCAAGATTGGGGTGTGTTGCCTTTATGTGTTGCCCTTTCAGTGTTTCCATCATGAATTGGGTGTCAACTAAGGCATACAGAGACTCTTGTGGTTGTCTGTAGGAGGAATTACCTATGATTCCTCTAACTAGAGTAACTGCAAGGACAAGTTGACTGTGACTAGTTTGTTTATCTCTCCCTCTCTAGGAGAATACTCTTCCTTTTAATATGCACATTTCCGTTATTCTGCCAGATGTCATCTTGGCTTTCTCTAAAAACTAAATCTACCTGTAGAAAATCCTTTCACTGTGTTATTAACTCTGTCATCAGGTGCATTTGAGGATACATCATTTGCTTCTCTTGCTGGTGTGGTGAGTGAGAGCACCCTGAAAGGAGTAAAGGAGATGGGCTTTGAACACATGACTGAGATCCAGCACAAGAGTATCCGCCCCCTGCTGGAAGGAAGGTACGTTTGCAGGAAAGATTCTTGAGGATCATTTGTAAAACTAATTGATGAGCATGGCGGTTTGATGTTATCAATGCACGAACAGAATCGCGTCTTTATATTGTAAGTATTCATACAGCGTCTCTGGTTTTCCATTGTCTGTAGGGACGTCCTGGCTGCTGCCAAGACAGGAAGTGGTAAAACCTTGGCCTTCCTCATCCCGTCTATAGAGCTCATCTATAAACTCAAGTTCATGCCCAGGAATGGTAAGCCTGTTAAATTATGATTAGGCTGTTTGTGCCGCTGACTAAAAAAGACGGTTTTCTTCTTCTGTTCGGTCAAATGATGTCATGTGATTGAGTTAGTAAATCTTTGTTCTTGCCTCTTTTCCTCCTTCATTTTTCAGGCACCGGTGTCGTGATCCTCTCACCCACACGCGAGTTGGCCATGCAGACCTACGGTGTGCTGAAGGAGCTGATGACTCACCATGTCCACACCTACGGCCTCATCATGGGGGGCAGCAACCGCTCAGCCGAGGCCCAGAAACTGGCCAACGGCGTCAACATCCTGGTGGCCACACCTGGTCGTCTGCTGGACCACCTGCAGGTCAGTGGGGGTCTGTGGACTCAGCAACATTACTATATTATTTATTTGTCATTATCCTCTGTTGAATGTGTCAATCCCAAACCGGTTCTACAAATGTAGAATCATTTGTCATGTGTTACCACTATTATGACTATGACTTGATATTTATCAAAAAAACTTCAATGTCTCTGAATGTTTCAGAACACACCAGGGTTCATGTTCAAGAACCTGCAGTGTCTGATTATTGACGAGGCTGATCGTATCTTGGAGGTGGGCTTCGAGGAGGAGCTGAAGCAGATCATCAGACTGCTGCCGAGTATGTACCTGCTGCCGTTTCCTCTGTTTTCTGGGACTGTGTTGTTTAGTCTATAGTTTGGTTAAAGGTGAACTTCAGCACTGTGGTTCAGTGATTGAGTAAAATAAGGGAAAGACACTATGGGTGACTGTGTGAGCTCAATATCACATTTGCTACTTTAATAATTCTCAACATCAGATGCACCTTTATATTTTAGCTGATGTTGTTAATGACAGCTCTCTGTGGTTCATCACCGTGTTGTTTGCTGATCAGCTGACGTGGTGAACCAGAAACAGACAGATCGACCACACGTTCAGGGGTAAAGTAGTTAGTTTTCCATTATTAGTTTAATCACGTTTTCAAACGTGATGAAACTAATAATGGAAAACCACAGCAGCTGTTGATCTGTTCACACTGTAGCACAGACGGTCTACTGACCTGCAGCCGTATCACATGACGCATTTCAAGGCATCATGTTGTTTACTTTTTGGTTTCGCTAAACTTCATGTCAGTTCAACAAACCACGTAGTCCAGGCGCCCGTTTCAGAAAGCAGGTTTAGTGAAAACTCAGGGTTAGTTGCCTTAGAATCCAATGCAGCTAATCCTGAGTTTTCACTAAACCTGCTGTCTGAAACAGGTCCCTGTACTTGAACAACCCCGTGGCAGCAGAAATCAGTAGTTTTATAGATTTTAGATGACAACATGAACATGGTTTTCTGTACTGAAGCTCTGAAAAGCACCATTTAACCCTTTAGAGCCAACTGTATCATATTTGCTACATGATTTCATTTCTTAAACCTCTCTTATCCACATGTTTCAAATAAATAAAATTCAGGATTTAAGTTGTCAGTCAGTTTGTATGAATTAAACTTTCAACAGCCTGAAAAACAGACCAGATTAACTGAATTTCACATGTGTTTGATACTTAATTCCACATATTGCTGGTTCAGATCTTCATGTAAATCTGAACTTCCTCCACTGCAGCTGGTTTAAGTTTAACTTGTGGTTTTAGAACCAGGACTTTGTGTTTTATATCAGATACACAGGTTGTTTCATCAACAGTTCATTAAGGTAAATGAAGTATCCACTGAGTCAAGACGTCTGTTTGTGTGTGTGCATTTTCTGCAGAGAAGAGACAGACAATGCTGTTCTCAGCCACTCAGACCCGTAAGGTGGAGGACCTGGCTCGGATTTCCCTGAAGAAAGAGCCGCTGTACGTGGGAGTGGATGACAACAAGGATGCAGCTACCGTCGATGGTCTGGAGCAGGTAGAGTCTTCTGCACCACTGTAGCGTCAGTGTTAGTGTCTCAGGTCTTTTGTTCAGTAAACTGACCTGAGGTGAATGTTGTTGTCCCAGGGTTATGTCGTGTGTCCGTCAGAGAAGCGCTTCCTGCTGCTCTTCACCTTCCTGAAGAAGAACCGCAAAAAGAAGCTGATGGTTTTCTTCTCCTCCTGCATGTCGGTGAAATTCCACTACGAGCTGCTCAACTACATCGACCTGCCTGTCATGGCCATCCACGTAAGTCTGTCATCCCATCAATCGCACGTATTATTCAGACTTCACAGCCTCATCCATGTACTTGTCTTTCTGTGTCTCAGGGCAAGCAGAAGCAGACCAAACGTACCACCACCTTCTTCCAGTTCTGCAACGCAGACTCTGGCATCCTGCTGTGTACTGACGTAGCAGCCAGAGGGCTGGACATCCCCGAGGTGGACTGGATCGTCCAGTACGACCCTCCAGATGACCCCAAGGTACTGAGGCCACTTCACAGTATTTAAAGCTCCTTGTCTTATTTTCTTTAAAGCTACATCTTTTGTGCCATGGCCGCTTTAACAAAGAGTTTTAGGCTTAAGACGATCATTCAAGTCTTTACCCTCCGTCCACAGGAGTACATCCACAGAGTGGGTAGAACAGCCCGAGGCATCAATGGAAGAGGCCATGCCCTCCTCATCCTGCGACCAGAGGAGCTCGGCTTCCTGCGCTTCCTCAAACAAGCCAAGGTAGCCATGTCTGCTTCGGATTAGTTGCTGTCCATTTTACCACATTTTTGAACTCTTGTAATTTGGTTCCAATAAGCTAAACACTCAAAGTCCGTAAGTTAAGTTTGGTTCCATTCACTTTGCTTTAATGTTGTTCAGGTCCCACTGAGTGAGTTTGAATTTTCCTGGAGTAAAATATCTGACATCCAGTCCCAGGTGAGTAAATTGTAATAGATCCTATGAAAATAAAAAACACAGATGTTTGTGGATGATGTTTGTAGCCTCATTAATATGTGTCGTTCCTCAGCTGGAGAAGCTGATTGAGAAGAACTACTACCTCCACAAGTCAGCGCAGGAGGCGTACAAGTCCTACGTGAGGGCGTACGACTCTCACTCGCTCAAACAGATCTACAGCGTCAACACCCTCAACCTCCCGATGGTGGCGCTGTCGTTCGGCTTCAAAGTTCCCCCATATGTTGATCTGAGTATCCTTTGACGTGGCTGCATAAAACACTGCACATGTATTGTTTATGTTGAATTTCTGATTGAACGCTGATCTGAGGGATGTTGCATGTCCAACAGAATTGTAGTAGTGATAGTAAGTAGTAAACCAGGTGCAGACGCGTGGTTTTCTTTAACCCAGCTCTTCCTCCTCAGACGTTCACAGCGGTAAAGGTGCTAAGTTACAGAAGCGCGGCGGCGGAGGAGGGTTCGGATACCAGAAGTCCAAGAACGTGCACAAATCTAAAATCTTCAAGCACGTCAACAAAGGAGGAAACGACAAGAGGCAGTTCTCCCGCTGAGCCAACTAACTGTCTCCATGGACTGATTTCCTTTTTTTTTTATTCCATGAACTTCCCGTTTTGAAAACAGAACCCGGAGTGTCACAAGCGTCGAGGACACGTCTTCGATTAAACCGGGTCCTTCAGACGTCATTTATAAACCAAGGTTTATAGTTTATAAACCAAGAAACTGTGGAGTATTTTCTAAATGTAAACAAACATCACTGTGGCTCCTGATCCACAAGTTTAACTTTTCTATCTTCGCTGCATCTGGCAGGAATATTAAATATATTACATGTGCTTCATTAATGACTTTGTAAATGTTAATTACAATGAAATGACATATAAACCAGTGTGAGGTGCTAATGTACTCGTTTTTAATTGGAACATGTATGTGTCACGTTCATTACAGTATCCATACATTCCTGGAGAGCTGAACAAGTCAGGCCACGCCGTTTAGAAAACACTTTACAGAGAAAAGCAACAGGAAGGAATAGAGTTATGTACAAATTACAAAGTGAAAAATGTGTTTTCAATCAGCACAAATTAAGACAGTAACCAAAGGTTCCCTTTAAATGATGAAAAATCTGGATACAAATATTTAACTTTTATAAAACTGAACATTTCGTGTCTTCATTGTCAGTTAAAGTGAGTTTTCAATTATGACGACTTATATCTTAAATGTAAAATTGTGTACAAACATTATGATATGTGGACGTATGATGAGGGTTTTTCATAAATCTTAGCACCAACGTCAGCAATGAAACCTTGACTTAAAAAAAAAAAAAAAAAAAACCTGTCGTAAAAACTACGTGGTTAAAAACATAATTCCCTTTGAAGAGAAACTTGCATGGCTCCCATCATCCCCTTCTCCATTCACAGGATAAATTATAAAGTGCTGTTAAGAGCCTGCGAAGTGTCAGCGTGATGCCAGGTTCATATTGTATTTACCACTGAAACCCAAAAATAAAAAGTTGAGGCTTGTAAAGATCTAGTTGATTATATATTTTTTCTTTCTTTTTACTTTTTTTAGACGGACAGCATTTCATTTCTCTGTAGTTCGTCAAACCTCCACTTGAAAAACAAAAAAAGTATTTAAATCATTTTTAAAGCAGATTTAGTTTTGACTCGACGTGTTAAACTTCGGCTCAGTGTTCGTCTGGATCTCACACGTCCCAAAGGTTAGAAGAAAAACATACAAAAAAAAATTAAATACTGTGCATTTAAAAACAGTGGTTGCTTTAGCGACAAGGAACCAGAGAGTGACTCAATCACAGTACAAACACCTGATTTAACCTAAAGTTTAAGTCATTGTTTCTACACAATCGAAGAAAACCTTCACTTCTTTTACAAAAAGGAAGAGGAAAAAAAAAATACAGTTCCTTCGTTGTGTCATGAAGTTCCACGTCGCTCGCTTCCAGTTGGCACTTGAGTTGGATGATTGGTGGTTTTTAGTTGTGTCACAGCCACATCTGCACAGATGTGTGTCGCTCAAGCTGACAAGTCCACGAGTCCTCTGTTCACTGTGAACACGTTTCCTCTTCCAGTGTCACTTCATAGTTAGTCTTCACCGTTCCCACCAAGGTCTCACACCACTGATATGATTCTGCTACTGATCTGTGGTTTAAAAAAAAAAAAAAACAATAATTGTTGGAGAGACAGACTGATACTGATCAACCACATGTCTGGAGGTAAAACAGTTAGTTCAAACAAACAAACAAACAAAAACCAAGCAGCTGTTGCTCTGTCACTGCTGCTGTTTGACCTGCAGCTAAATCACATCACACTTTGTTTCACTATGTTAACTTTGCAAACCAAGTAAATCTTCCTTTTTCTGCAGCTGGTTTAAGTTAAACCTCTGATACGATGAGGATGAGTGGTTTTTAATCTGAACTGTAAGAAGTCTGAAACAACAGAGGCTAATGACAGAGCAACAGTTCAGGAGGAAAAGTAGAATAAGGTAAATATGACAGTGACACACACACACACACAGCTTCTCAGCACGCAGGTTATTTGACTGCTAATCCCAGCATGCATCAGTGCAAAGTTCTCCATCACTGTCAGTCAAACCCTTTCACACTGTCAGTGAGAAACAATGTGACCACGCCACACTTATGTCATATATAAGTCCACATGTGGCATGCAGCAGTACATGTCGGACCTTAAGGGTCCACTCTGGAGGGGGGAGGGGTGGGCGGGACCCCCCAGGGGGCGCCGTTTATCTTCTTTCCTAAACCTGTCGGTAAAAAGAGGGAGAGCGTCCGAGATGGATCATGGTCACATATTCAGTTTACAGCCGAATAAAATACTTGTACTTTCAGGACCAGAAAAGATCAGTTCGTACCGTTTGAGTTGCAGCAGGGTTCTGTCGTCTCCCAGTTCATCGCTTTCTGGACAGCTTTCTTCCAACGAGCGAAGCGGAACTCGCTCTCTGTTTCGAGATGACGACAGACACAACGGTTGATGACGTGATTCAAACGTGGGTTTAAAGTACCAGCGTCAGGTTGTCTTCTTACCGTCGGAGTTGATCTGAGGTTCATATTTCTCAGACGTGACATGTGGGAGGTGACTGGGGTTCAGGCTCCACACGTCCACCCCGTGTGCTGCTCCCGCCGCCATGGCTGCTCCCAGAGCTGTGGTCTCTGACATGGTGGGTCGCACTGAACCGACACAGGACAGATGCACAAAAATACAGCAATTATCAACAATATCTCTGAACAACCGGGTCCCTGTCCTCATCATAAAAATAATCTATCTGAAAAAGTTCTAAAAATCATCCAGGGTTTGAAACCAGCCATGAACCCAGTGTCCACAAATATAGTAAATATGAACTTTGGCGTGTCGGTTCAACTCATAATGTTCTTGGGACACGGTGCATTTGTGCTCTGACCATGCTGGGGTTTACATGTGTGTTTTAAATGGGACAAAGGTAGGACACAGAAGTATAAAGTCCATACTGACAAAACAGATTTCAAAACGAACAAAAATTTCAAAACAAAAAAAAGTTTTGAAATTTCTGTGAAGCCTCTGAATTTACTTCATTCTATTTCTTCACTTTGGCACCAGCCAGTTTACACATCTCTGTATATAACGTATATACTACTACTATACACTACTTTTTCCTTACCTTGTTACATAAATGAAAATATACAAAAAGACACTTGTTTTTACCTTTTATGTGTTTTTTTTATGTTGGGATTAATGTGTATTTATTGTTGTCAGTCTTACCTACAGGGATGCAGAGGATGTCTGCCTGCAGCTGCATCAGTAACCTGTTGGACGTCATGCCTCCGTCCACCTGCAGCTGTGTCAGAGGGACGCCGCTGTCCTGGTTCATCGCATCGAGGATCTGACGCATACACGAGATATCGATTTTAAACCGGTACCATTCATTCACAACTCCATTGGGGTATTATACAAAATGTAGATCACTGCATAAAACAAGCAGCAGCTGTAATTGTTGCCGTTTGTGTTTTTAGTTCATCACAAGGTAAAGAAAGCAGAGACGCTGCCTCACCTCTCTGGTCTGAAAACAAACGGCCTCCAGAGCAGCAAAAGCCAAGTGGTTCCTGTTAGTGAACTGAGTGAGGCCACAGATGATGCTGCAAACACGCAGAAAAAAAAAATAAATCACATCAAGGACACAAACAGCAACAGCTCAGTAATAATAAGCATTTTCATGCTTTAACGTCACTGATATGTCGTTGAGGAACAAACTACACATCGAATACTCAATCCAGGGTCAAATAACAGCTGATAGTTCAGCTGTGTGTTTTAACAGCTGGTGTCTCACCCTCGTGCACTGGGCTCCCAGTAGGGGGCGTACAGCCCAGAGAAGGCCGGGACAAAGTAACAGCCATATGACGTGCCGGCTGCAGCTGCTAATTTCTCTGAAATGAGAAGATAAAGACAGACGAAGGGAAGAGAAGAGCTGTTAGTGAAACAGGCGTCTGTTTTCTCCACATTATACGCAGCAGCTGCAATGTGGCCGATTGTTGTTGAAGATGCCGCGGCGTACGTACCGATGTCTGAGGATGATTGAACAATGCCCATGTTGTCTTTCAGCCACCGTACCACTGCCCCCGCGATGGCCACTGAGCCCTGAGAGGAAAGAAGAAACTATCAAAGCCAGATCACTAACAACACAAACTGCGGAGCACTTTTACTGAAATATGGAGGCAAACGTAAGAAAAGAAAAACAATCTAGCATGAGATCTCTCACCTCCAGGGCGTAGCAGGCAGGTTCGTCTTTTCCTAGTTTGTATGCGACGGTGGTGAGCAGGCCGTGGTCTGACATCACAGGCTAAAACAACGTGAGAATAGTAAGAAACAACAGAACTGATGACATGATAGTGTTTCTCGAGACTTTGGCAAATTTAGGTCCCACTAAGAAAAGTGCAAATTTCTCTTGTAAATTAATAACATAGTGATGAATAAAAAGGTTATAATAATAGGATCAGGACAGGAGGTTATAATAATAATAATAACATCCAGGTTATAATGAGAGGGTCCTTTGCACATATGTAAGGTTATTTTATAGGTTTATTTTTAATTTGTATTAATTTAATGATTATATGCTGGCCCATTGCCTACAAAATCAGCTGTCCTCGGATAGTAGAGAATCATTTCAACCTTGAATAATATCTTTACCACATGAAAAGGTATGTTTATATTGTATGTTTAAGGATGTATTGTATATTGTAATATGTATCAAAATCTACAAACACTGAGTTTTGAACAATATTAACTATTATTTTGTGGTTGCTCAAAACGTGTCCCACTCCTGTCAGTTTGCTATTTTCTCTTAAACTTGTTCATACTTCTGGACACTACTACTGTCGCATCACCACCTCTTTTGTATAGATTATGACATGAATGTATACTTTTTAAGAACAGAGCTAAAATATAATTGTTGATCACATTATATGATTTAAAAATGAATCTAAATACATATTAGACCAAAAAAAAAAAGAAATAATTAGCTTTTTATTGTGTCTTGCGGTGCTGAAAAGAACTAAGTAATAACTGGAAAAAAAAAACCCTATTTTATGGAAAAAAAAAAATACAAAATGAGGAGGTTGCACTGGTACGCTGCTGAACAGCCAAGACATTGGTTTATGATGATATACCTTCAGATTTTGTAATTGGACTAACTTTTTAGTTTCAAATCTAAAATCTGTTTTATCCAAATTCCCAAGAATCGGTGATGAATTTAATTTTTAAAACATCATTCTTCGGCAAAAACTTTTTGTGGCCGAGCATCTCACCTTGGTGCCTGTATTTCTGAGCAGGAAGCAGCCGGTTCCATACCTTCACAGAACAAACACGGAAACCATAAGACAGGTTCGACAAAGACGTAAAATAACATTTACTTTAGAAATGATGCTCCATTGTGTGTCAGCTATAGTGAGTGAACAGTCATTTAACCCTAACATACCTGAAGAAACTATTGAACCCCTTACTTTGCCATTATCAGGTGCTGTGTGATAAATGTTTAACTACCTGTACTAAATAACACATGACGTACTGTAATAACAAGTAGCTGCTTTGCGGTGAAAATAGCAGCACACATCATGTTTTACAAGCATCAAACTCAAACGGTATTTAACATCAGGTTAAGCGCCGCTGCCTCAGCTGCCATCTTGGATCAGTTCCACCATTTAAACAGGGAAGAAGACTGTCAGCTTACGTGTTTTTGGCCTGGCCTTCTTTAAAACACATCTGACCAACGAGAGCAGCCGACTGGTCACCAAGACACTGAAAGACACAAAGTTGAACGTTAATGGACATTATAGTGTACGTGTGCTTTAAGACTGAGATCTCAAGTACCCTAGATAGTAAATATTAAATGTAGTGTGTGGGAGCGTTACACTAATTTAACCTCTGCTGACTATAAATAACTAAAGCTCAGCTTCTTGTTACTGACAAATATATTGCTGCTGCTCTGGTGGAAAATATGTTTCTGAGAGATGTCTGGAGCAGCGCCACATGTAACAATTCACAGCGCAGCGACAGCTTCTTCTCCGCCGACCACAGACACGTGTCCCTGTTTCAACAATGTTACGTAACGAGCACAAACTCACCCCAGAGATCGGGACTCCTGCGAGAGAGCTGGATTTCTGTTGGGAGGACGGAAACAAACGTATTTAGAATTTGTATGAATGACTGCAGAGTAGTAGTAACAACTGAGGGTAAACGCTGAGCGTGTCCTCATCAGGACACTACACTGTTGCAGGGAAACAGATGAATCTGTGACTGTCACGTGACACCGAACCTGTTCTCAGCGGCTAAAACCGACAACGTCTAGGACGTGGTCACAGATAAATAATGGAGTCACTGGGAGTCAAATGGTTATCAGGGGAAACCTTCTTAACTTCATGTAATAAATCCATAGAGTGATGATTTACAGAGCATCAACAGGAAGAGAGTCATTAAAGTGCAGCCAGGGGATTTTTATTAGCTAATGGATAGTGATTATGTTATCATAAAAGGTGAACACGGGTTAGTGTGAAAGTTAAGCAATGCTGCAGAAAGCTCTGTTTTCAACTGTTAATTTATTGACTGAATCCGAGAGTTTCAGTGAGACTAGAGGCTCTCTGCTGATAATACTACTCGTGGTAGCTTTACTATGTGCAGAGCAGTGACACAAATAACTTTTACATGTCTTATGAGACCGATTCACCCACAGATTTGGGCAAGATGGACAAGCTTCCATTCAAAAGTTCATATGGAAGTTGTGTAAAATAAATCAGCTCGTGTACTTTGAGATGAAACAAAGTTGTGACCCACAAAATGTGAAAAAAACAAACAAGAACAGTGATGTTGCCGACCTCTGGACTGTAGGTGAAGGTGCATGTTGCATAAAAAATGGCTCAAGACCAAATATCATGTTGTGGTCAGAGATAAGATTGTGAGCACAGACAAACACAGACACATGATAAGAGAACCGACGTTTTCTTCTAGCTAATGTCGTTGTAATTTCAACAAAATGAACCGTGGAGCATCACAGCGGCTCCGTATCTCTCCTTATCAGGACATTTATCAGGGTGAGACCACGGAGGAGAGTTTTAAACATTAAATCACGACTGTGACAACTGTCATAGTGTCATAGTGAATCAATAATTACTGAACACACCCTCAATGCAGCATTGGAATAGTCTTTGTGCATCACGTAAAAGTTGAGCATGAAACTGTAGAAGTTCATGTGACAGAAAGTAGCCTGACATTGATGTAAAAAGGACAGAGATATCTTATAAACAACCCTTTGCTACCGCATCATGTATTATCTTTATATTATCTGTTATTCTGATGAACAAAACACTTAACAAGACTTGCTGCAGAAAATTGCAGTGATTACAATATTTACTGCAATGCTTTACACACACACAGACACGCATGCACAAAGGATGAGTGAGCTCACCATGCAACCATAGATTTCCGAGGAGCTTCTGACTTTGGGGAGGATTTCCATGGGGATGTCGAAGTACCTGGAAGCAGCACAGATGATGCAGATTTCAAAAATGCACAAAGCCGTATTAATACCTGCAACAATTAGCAACAAGACGAAAAAAAAATCTGCCACATCATCCCTGCCTTGGCCTCCCTATACCGGTTTCCTGTTAGCTATAGGATTCAGTTTAAAAATTCTTGTTCTTACTACTAGAACCCTTCACGGTCAAGCACCTGAGCTGCTACATACTGTATGTATGCTCCTCCAAGGACACTCGGGTCAGCTGATGGTCCTCGCACCAGCCTATGAACGAGCAACGACCGAGCCATTGAAACTGTCTAATGCTCTCCCACAATCTGAGAGCTGCAGAATCTGTTGAGAGCTTTAAGAAGCTCCTGAAAACTCACCTGTATAAGCAGGCTGACTGTATCCTGTCATTCAGCCCTGCATGGGCTGCCGCTGTTTTATTTTGTCATTGAATATATGCATTTACTGTTCTGTACTTTAACCCTGTGAAGCACTTTGTAGGTTCTCTCTAGGAGAAGTGCTTTACAAATAAATGTTACTTACTTACACGTTAGAAAACCAAGTGTTTTAACTGAGACTTGGATATATTTAAGAGGAGTCTGACCGTGAACACACTAAGGCATCACCATCAGCTGCTGGAAATCTTTAAAGTTTCCCTGTGGTGTTTTCATGCGTGTACCTGCACAGTTCAGGATCCCAGTCCATGGTGTGAATGTTGAAGAGCATGGTGCGACTGGCGTTAGACACGTCCGTACAATGGACACCACCATTCCTGCCGCCTGTCAGACACTGAGGAAGAGAAACAATAGGTTAGTTGCGTTTCTCATATAGTAAATAAATTGAGGTTTTGTCTGTCGCAGGTTGTTAAAAGAACTTACCCAGATGATCCACGAGTCCACTGTGCCGAACATGGCTCGCTCACTCAGCACCGCCTGTCGCACTTCGTCCACGTTGTCCAGGAGCCAACGCAGCTTCACGGCGCTGAAGTAGGTGCTGATGGGAAGGCCTGTCTTGTGCTGGACAGATGAGGACAGCAGAGACACAGCTTAGAGGAATGCGATCAGAAAAAAGAATGGGAAAAGACGACCACTTGCACTGTTTAATTTCAGTGATCTCTAGGAACGCTTCCCACATATTTACGTCACAAAGGGATTTCCTGTCTGTCACGTCTCACCTTGAGGTGGTTCTTGTTTCGGCCCGGAGTTTTGTTGATGAGCCTCTCCACTGTTGATTGTGTGCGCAGGTCCAACCAAACTGCAGACACAGCAGAGAAATAAACAACACGTCCAGATCAGCGTCACAAAAATCTGATATTTATGTACTAATCTGATGTGTCTACTGACATCTAACACTTTTAACTGAGCTTGAATTTTCACTATATTTCAAAATGACACTTTAATTGTTACCAAATGACAAACAAAACAAAAAATAACAATTATCTCACAACTTACTGAAGTTATATTATGAAATAGAAACTACAGGCTGCTACTACAAAGCTACAAAGAACCAGTAACACCAGTTCTACAGAGAGTCAACGTGGCTCCCGCACATCACAGATGCTCAGTCTACATGTGGACTGTGAGAACACACCTGGAGCACATGAAAGAACAACAATGTGCTAATTATTCTGCTGTGCTTTTATGAGTTTTTATGGTCAGTCTGTTGTTCGGCTGACCACTCACCCTGTGATGCCTTGAAGTCAGGACTGTAATGGTTATTTTTCATTGTCTGTTCATCTGTTGGTTGTTTCAATTCAAATCTGTTAATCTGCTTATTTTATATTAAACTTAGATAATAAAAATCTAAAATTAGATTGTCACCCTGCACAAAAAATATATTTTTCCATCAGATTATTTAAAATTTTTTAAACAAGACATCTTCAAACTAAATACTATTCTTCATTTAAAGAACCGGTGGTCAACAACAACCCACTGACAACACAACCCCGACACATTGGCCACATTCCATCGAAACAGCGACAAAGAGGCAGGCTACTTGTGGACAAACTAGCTCAAAGAAAGTCTGTCTTTTTGCGTGAGAGTGGGCGGTGACTGTATGTGCTCAGCTTCCACACTGAGTCACTGCCACATGGGATGTGACGGTGGGGCAGGGACACTGCAATGTGATCCAAACTACTTATCTGTTTCCACCCCGATGACACAATGCTCTCACTTGCTCAATGAAAGTTTAGGAAGTACAGAGTTGTACTTTATAACAAACTGTATCTCTTAAAAGGCTCCTAACAGTGGGTAATAATATAATAAAGTAATTCAATACGTGTTTAATTTAGTAAATATAATAAGTATTTAGTGGTGATACTGTTTTTCTTTTTACTGTCTGTAGATATAACATAGTATAGTTCACACACCGATGGCGTTGTACAGTGGCTCTCCAGTCTCTCTGTCCCACACCAGGGTTGTCTCTCTCTGATTGGTCACTCCCACAGCTGAGAAAAAAAAAACAAACAAAAATCAGCATGAATGTCAATAAAAAACCTACTCCCATCTATTCTACAGCTTTAGATGTGGCTAACAGTCAGTTCTGGTCAAGGTTGTGGGTGTAGATGTTGTTAACACACATTCATTCCCATCAGGCATCAGTGTGAGTATGAACTCTATCTCACCTTTAATGTTGGAGACGTCGATGTTGAGTTGACAGAGTTTCTCACATGTCCTCTCCATGCACTCGTAGACAGACTGCATTATCTCCTTGGGGTCTTCCTCCACCCAGCTGGTTGAAACACACACGCTGCGCATTAGTCTTTACCGATCACAGAGCTGCACTGCACTTAAGGCTTTTACATGTACCATAAAAATGAAACTGATAAATTTAAGTAAGGGGAGGTAAACAGCAGCTGCTCTGATTTACATCTAGCTGTGGTTTCTAGAGTAAAACAAACAAATGTGGGAGAAGAGACGCAACTTTGAACTTTGACTTTGACTAAATTATACATCACAATAAATACCTATTATTGACACTCTCTGTTCAGACTGCATCTTTATCTGATCTCTGGTGCTTTAAACAGGGTTCACAGGAATCAGTAAGGTCTTACCATGTAACAATCAAGCCAGGATTTGCGAGCACAATAAAGTAGCGGACTTTATTTATTGTGGGACGTGCATCATAAAGTGAGAGATTATTCTATAATGCAGTTAAATTATAACTTTTGTGGCTCAGTAAACTGCCATCTGCAACTTATTTGTTTCTGTACAAGGATGATGTGTTTTAGGGATATAAAGCTAAAGCTAAACTGGCTAAACATAAAAAGACACTATATATTAATGTACAACCTGTTATACGAAACCAATTTGGGTTTTTCAGCAGCTCTGCATCTAAAGACATTGTGATATAGTGAAGGTTTGAGGAACTCACCCCTCTTTGGGGAAACTCTGGTTAATTTCTACTTGATGGTGACTGATCAGTTCGGCTGTTTTGGCGTTAAACACCTGTGAACAGGAAGAATTTGAAAAGTTCAGAGGTCAATAATAAGAGATGAGAAAGGACAGACACATCGTGGAAGAAGGCAGATAAATGTTTCCTCTGACAAGGATGGAAAAAGTTTGACTAAGTTTCAAGATAGCACATGATTTGGCACAACACCGTGAGTGGAGTGGTACTCGGGGGACATTTTATTTTTCCAGTGATATCTTGTGACACAGCCAGCGTCAAGAAAGACGAGGCAGAGAATGAGACGATGACCGTCATCGCTGGCTGGATTTCAGACTGCCCCCGGCAGGAACGTCACCCCATGGAGCTGCCAGGGACGAGGAGCATTAACAATGGTCCCCGGTTCAGAGCAGGAGGGATTTAACATGAGCTACAGATCAACAGAGGTCAGCATTTCTTCTAATTAACTAATAAGGCGAACGGCTCTGAAGCACTACCACACAGTGCAGTGCAGAGACGCCTACAATTCAGGTTAAAGGACACAACCACACCACAGTAAAACCTTAAACTCTACAAGTGGATCCCTCTGATACAAAAAAAAAAAAAAAAAGAAACAAGAAAGGCAGCATTTGGTTGCACAACAGACCTCATCACCTCATCATCAGGACAAATCATATGACTGGACTAGTTACAATACAACCTCTGACCTCTTTCTCAAGTTCAAAACTGCACCAGAAATATTCAAAGTTTAACAATTTGACCACATTATTGTCCATTGACAAAACGCTTGACATTCGTAAGAAGTTTTGCATCACAATGACATGACTTTACAGTCACTTTGTTGCAAAACAGAGCTTGGAGGAACCTGAAAACTGCTGAACCTTTATTCTACAGTTTAATCATCATCACAATCATCATCATCAAGACAAACTTGTCCTCCGTCACTTGGACCTTGCAACAAAACTCAAAAACAGTCTTCCAGGTTAAAGTTTAACTTGTGGTCAGATTCACCTTTACAGTGTTTGACCTGAGTGTCAACAGCCGGGGCCCTCGCTAACGGTCAAAGGCCTTTCAGACAGTAGACTAGAGCCAGATTAAAGAAAAACATCCAACATAATGACATCTTGTCATCGTGGACGTCCATCATTTTTGACCATATACACTGAAAATATACTCCCTGGCATGATGAAAGAGTTTGAGTCACAAGTGGAAAATACATGTTTGTATATTTGTGTTTTCTCCACTGATCAGGGTTCAAAATGGTGATGATGTAAACAAATTTAAGAGGGAAAGAAACGTAAGCAGCATTGTCCTCGTCTGTCAATTTCTTGTTTCTTGTTTGTTTCACACACACTCTGACTCCCTGACAAATAAAAAAAAAAAAAAAATGCTGACACCGCTTTCATTAACCTTCACCAGATCAACTGAAAATCCAAAACCATGTGGGTAAGTTACAGTTTTATCACCGTCGTGGCGTCACTGCCAAGACTCTTGTCACAATGAAACACTGAGGATGATTCATTTTGTCACAAAATGACAAGAGGTTAAGAAAAAAAAAAAAAAAAAAAAACCCTGCTGGGCAGAAAGATAACATCAGTATGTATGTAGTGTGTAGACAGGTTAAACTAGATGCTATGTTAAAAGGACATGAAGCATTTTGTTATGTAACAGTAAAAAACGAGGATTTAACAGCTGGAATGAAGTTTATTTGCTCTGCGTGTGAATTTTTTTAAAACTATAATCTGATATTTATTAGTTTGTGAAACAAGAAAAGTTTCTGAGTGTTGGTATAAACTTTGAAGAGGTAACAATCGATGCAATGTAGTAATTAAAATCATAAACGATGTCGTGATGATAAGCCTGACTCACGGTGCATTAGTTGTTTATATTCAGTTTATCTGTGTTGAATAGATTTGGTGGGGGAAGTGTTTTTGAGGAGGTTATCTACAGATAAACCACACAACGATAATTCTGTTAGCTTAACTCGATATTTTAGCCCATAACCGCTAAGTTTCAATTCTCGTTTTTCTTCGTTTGTTTTCGGTTAAGCAGTAAAATGGGTCAACACAAGTCAAAGTACAATGAAACGGTCGTTTTCTAACGTCTTCTCTGACCGAACGTCTCCACCACGTCACTCACCAGGAATCTCGTCGAGCTCGTGCCCTGGTCAATGGCTGCAACCAGCGGCTCCATCCTCGGACTTTTCACGCGGTCGTCCTTAAAAAAACAGTGAAGACACGACGTTAAATGCTCGCGGCTGCAGGTTGTGTGACTGGCTGGACTCCGGGTACCCGCGTTTTGATGTTGTTTTGTTGTTGTTTCTTTTGAATGCCAGCCACAGCTCCTCGTGACGAGCAGCACCAGGGACGACCGAGGCAGTCAGCCAGACCGTCTGTAAAAGGATGAACCGGAACCGGCCCTGCGCTCTGCTCCATGATTGGCCGCTCTGTCGAAGGCGTTGGCCACGCCTTGTCCAATCAGGTTTAGGGGCACGCTCCCTCGGAAACAGATACGTAGCGTGACGAAAATGTGAGCAGACCTCATTCACAGGTTCATCAGGGTCATGAATCTTCTGAAGGCTCAGAGTCTGAGATGGAAGGAGTTCACATCATCTCTACTCCACACCTCTTTATGTTTCACTGTGATTTGACTCCTCAGCACATTTCTGAAGCACAAATTCATCAAAAACAGTATGAACCACAAACCTCTGACAACTATTATTTGAGCTGTTTTATTTCCTTGTAATATGTGTTACTTTGGTTGATCTTTAAACCTCTGTTTAACATGCTGAGAGGTAAAAAAAACAAAACACATCTTTAGTTAAACTACTCATTCTCCGTGTAATTCAGTTGTGAAAAAAATGTATGCCAATAAAAAGTGTTACGAGCAAACGGTCTATTTATAATGATAAAGATCTGTCAACCTCCAGTCTAGACGTCCTAGCAGTGATTTTGCATAGATTTATTGAAGTGTCACTCAGACATTAACGGCTTCAGTTTCAGGTTTATGGTATTTTGGACAAAACAGAGACACTTTCCATTAACAATTACTCAGTTACAGTTTAACTCGTGTATCTCCTGTCTGCGGACTGGTTGAGGAGTTTTGGAGCAGACACACGCGGCCTTCTCTTCTTTCAGTCAGCTGGGTCCTCTCTTCAGGGGAAAATAAGAGGCCTGGAGCCAAAAATAGTACAGATCTCTATTTGGTTTCATGAGTTATCTCATATCTGAAGAGGCACATTGATGATCCAGTCTATGTAAACCAGTGTAGGAGGCTATTGGACAACAGCTAATTGTAACGGTCATATCGTTTTTGGTTACTTTTTGTATATTTTCCAACTACAGCTCAAAGGTTCTCATTCAGACTGGAGAGCTGAAGGTCAAATCTCTGAAAAAGCTTCAGTGTCTGTATGGTTATGTAACTGTGTGATCATCAGAGTGTGTGAAGAACAGGTGTTACAGAGTTAACACCATTTTGTTGTCGTTCCTTGTGACTGACAAGGTTTGTGCAAGACTGACTCTGATCACATCTGTTCCATCACAGTGCTCTGGTGACACCTACAGTCCAACGTATTACTTTTCTTAAAAAATATCAGTTATAGTGATTTCTATGTAATTTAAAAAACTAAGAATAAAAACTTATGTAAGCTTTAGTTTGAGTTCAACAAAGCACCAACCATGTTCTTTCTTTCTTTTATGAAATGGCACCAAGTTTCTTCTCAACCTGTTTGTATTATAACAATTATAGCAATCTTTAAAAGGTTTTGAAGGAAAAATGTTTTTCTAGAGTTATTATCTAAAACAGGTTCCTTCTTTTCTCAGCATTTTCAAGATGCAGTGGGACCTTTAAACACTGATCTCCTGAAAGAATTTTTTTTTTTCCATATGAATAACATGCATCAAGACAGAACATCAATTTTTTTATTGAAGTAAAATCAGTGTGAGTGTGAGGCTGCAGGACAATGACCTAACTTTCAACTCAGTGTTTATTCTTTACAGCTACAGTATAAATGATGACAAATCATTCATCACTAATGTTACTGTTAATATACTGTTTACAATGTCACCTCACTTTGTGCACAGTTCAGATTAATTGCTTCATAACTCTGTGTACTAAAGTGAGTCACTGACCAGGGCTGATCCTGGGTCTGCTGGTGATGCGAATGTTGTCCAGTTAGATCTGTTGTCTCTTACTTTACATGGGATGATGACTGGAGGAGATTATCTTACAACACCTCCACATCAGAATGGCTACAGAGGTGGTGAGATAATAATAACAACAATAATAATAATAATAATAATAATAATAATATCTTTATTTATTCAGCACCTTTCAAAATAAAGTTACAGCGTGCTTTGCAATAAAAATAGTAAATAAAATCCAAGTAAATAAAATCCAAAACATAAAATACAAGGTGAATAATTTAGATAGTTACAACAAATAGTTAAACATTTAAGAAAAAAGCATATGATACGAGTACGTCTTTAGGAGAGTGGGTAGTTTCTATAGATATAAGTCCTGGTGGACATTTTCTGTGCTATTGATGCAGAAAAATTAAAAAAATAAAAGAAAAAAGAAAAAAAATCCAAAGTGAATTAGACTAATGATTATTTCAATTATAAAACACAATTTGAGCAGCATCTAGTTATTCTGTGTTTTAAATTACACTGTGTGAATGGTGATTATTTGTATTTGGATATTCAGAGGAACTCATGCATACATGAAACCTACAACACAAACTGCTCAGGACATTGTACAGTACTAACACTTAGCTTACTGCAGCAGATAAACAAGTTCAAGTCCAAATTTAGTTGTTTCAGTCAATAATATAAAGTTACAGATTGTTCAGATAGGATGTTTAGTATCAGCTGTGTTCAGTTTGGTTTGGAGGCATCAGTCCCAGCCTCACTGTGGCTCTCAGCTGAACTCAGAGTCGAGTCCTTGCTCTTTGCTGTGTTCTCACTCTGAGCTCGGTTCTGTTTCTCTCTCTCCAGGGCTTTCTCCATCTCTGTGTAGTAGTCCAGAGCCTTACGCACCGGGTCAATAATGTGTTGCTGCAAATGTATACCAACAACAAAAATATCATCAACTTTCCAACTAAAAACCCCAAAAGACCTTTTGTTCAGTTCTTATATTTTAATTAGTTTTTAATTATATTCTCTGGCTATCTGTGATTTTACCTCCAGGCAGGGGAAGAGATTGGCCAGTTCGATGAACAGAGGCAGAAGGACGAATCTGATGAAACCTGTCTGAGATGAAGGCTTTGTTACTTTGTCCCGATCCATGAAGGGGGTGACTGGAAGACCCTCCAGCTTCTCCACATCACTCTGAGGACAAATACATAGAATCAGACAACTTTCCCACTTTGACTCTCCAGTGTTTCCAAATGTTGTTGTTGTTGGTGTTGGTGGTAAACTAAACACTAGTAAAGACTGCATTGTGACATGACAATGAGAATCAACCCCAACTTGATGTAGAAACCCTGATATAACCCAAGTGCTTACAACGATAATGCAGACCGATTGTCAGGCTTGGTGGGCTGTGTCATCAGTGAGCTTTTTACCAGCCTTTGCTCCAGCCCAAATTCAGGATGTTCATGACAGTTTTCTGTGTTCCTGACTTGACTTTATTTGGCATGTACTTTGACTTGTCAGAGAGCTTTAACACATATACATGCATAGTGAAATCAATTTAACTAAATCAAACACTGATGATGTCATTATTTGAAAAACCCTGTCCATTTTGCTGTTAGATACATGCATACTATATATACATACTATATACTGCATACTATAGATACATATTATAAGTACAGATCAGATCACTAATAGAAAAATGAAAATGATTCACTCTAGTGTTTAAAGTAAAAAAGTAGGTGTTACCACGGAATTAAATGTCTCTACTTGGAGCTGGACTCACCTGATTGTAGAACTCCTGCAGCAGACAGTCCAGCCAGGGTTCAGCCACCTCCATGGGCCGCGCCTCATTGGAAATGTCACTGACTTTGATCAGGATCATCATCAGCTGCAGAAACATGACACATCACAAAACACATCAGTTAAATATATGTTTGTATCTTTTGCACTGCCATGTACCATATTTTATAATGATTTTATCTTTAAATCACAAGCTGCACCATGCTTAAAATGCATAACCATACCATGGCTTAAACACCCCATCAGGTCACTCAGGTGCATTTTAGTTTCATCATAATGCAAGAAAAGTTAGGTTTTTGTGTTTGCAAATGTAAATAATTGTCCTCATACTTGATGTTTTTTGTGTCAACTCTCACAGTCAGTTTCACCTCTCATCCGAAAGGCTTATTCACTTCTAAAAACTGGTTGGGGAGTTGCAGGTAATTAACCTTAAGGGGGTAGACCTGAGAGTCGTTGACCCACACTGTCATTATGTGAGTTGTTAGGGTCACATGGCTCAAAGTAAAATCTCCTGTGTACAGCCGAGTCTTGTCCTGATGAGCTGGCTCTCCTGTGTTGCCATGCGCTTGTAGAGTGGTTGTTTAGTTTCACCTATGTAAAGGTCTGAGCACTCCTCACTGCATTACCTGGCATATACAAGATTGCTCAACCAGGGTGTTTGCGGGTTTGAAGTGTACTGGGATGTTGTGTTTGGAGAAAATTTGTTTGAATTTTTCGGACAGTCCCACCACATATGGGATGATGTTGTGTCTGTTCTCCTGTTTTTCACTAGTTGATGTCTGTGGTTCCCTCTATATCTCTTTGATGACTTCATCGCGTCTTCAAAGAGACGTAGTTGACAATGTCCACATTTTGGACACTTTGCCCAGGAGATTTAACCCCCACTCACACAACTTAACGACCCACATAACAACAGGGTGGGTCAACTACTCTCAGGTCTACTGGTTAAATACCTGCAACTCCCAAACCAGTTTCTAGAAGTGTAGAAACCTTTCAGATGAGAGTTGAAACATCTTCAAGAAACAGAAAACAAGTCCAGTTTCCTTCAACTTTTAGCACTTAAGACTATGATATGGTGAGTTTCTCTCTACATGGTCAATATCAATAATGTCATATTAATAAAAACACAGTATGATTCAACAATGACTGACTGACTGACTGACTGACAGGTAGAACCAGTGGTTAAAGTGATGGTGTGGCACCTTTGATCAATAAGACCTGAATAATTGTAATTGGTAGTTTCATATATAATAATCTTGTTGTTTTATGTGCTGCAGGCAGGTGTTCTTCTCAACTACCAACTCACTGGCTATTGATGACTGATGCTCTGTTAAAAAGTCTTTGTCTTTTACAAATTATAAATACATAATACAAGTTATTCATAAATAAATCGGAGAAGTTGTTCCCCATTATGATAATGTTCTATTCACATTTCTCACAAAACATATATAATTAAGATCAAACTTGCTTGAAATTCTTAATATTTTCCTCTTGATCAAACAGCCACAGTCTCATGTTGTGTTGTTCTTATGTCTGCACTCCTCTTACCACATCTTTGTGGTCTTTGTTGGCGAAATCAAAAACAGGCAGGATGGACTTAAACTTATTGAGAATCTCATTGTGTCTCGTCATGTCAGTGGCCAGAATGCACCTGTGATACAACAGAAACACAACAGAATGAAAACCATGTTGCGTCATCTTGAGTTATCACAACCACATGACAGCGTGTTGATCGAATGAGAGAAATCTCACTTGATGATTCCCTCTCTGATGCGTTTGTACTGATCCATGGACAGATTTCTGAAGATGTTGCTCTCTGTCTGTACAAAAGAAAATCGTTCTGTTATTTCAGCTCAAACCTATGATGGAATATGTACGTTTCGTGGCAGCTTGGACAGAAAGTTTTAAACAAACAGTAGGATTTTCATTCGTACTTTTTCCAGTATCTCAAAAGCTACAGAGCAGTGATGGTTCTCCAGCGGAGAGATGTCATTGTAGCGAAGAGCGAGTTCGGTCCGAGCGTTTATCTAAAAGATAGTCAGAAGATACAGACTTGGACTTTTACTACAGCTCAAAGAACAAGAGTGTCAAATGTATGTTCATGTCATTATGTTCAATACAGAGCACCTGCACCTTCACACAGTGTAGAAATGTTTTCTGAAGTTCATCTGAAGCAGTGAGGTGCTGATCTCTACCATCGTATTAGTATCTGTGGAAACACAGTGATGGCATTCCCTCCACTGTACCTGATAGGCGTTGTTATATCCTGTGTGGTCGAGGTCATGACACACTGCAGACGTCAACATGATCAGCAGATCGATGGCGTCCATCTTACTCCTCAGGTCAGTCAGCCAGATCAACCCATACATCTGTGACACATGATGATGACAGAGATATTCTTTCATGTGTGTTTTGGAAAAAGACAGTTGTCATCTACTTTTATCAAATATTATGTCAGTCATCCATGAGACACTTTACCAGCATTGTAGTGAACAAAAGGTGCTCTATAAATCAAATCTGATTGATTGAATGATCTAATGAACTGCTTATTTAAACATCCAGCAGATATTCAGTCATGTGATTAGGACCACCTGATGAACTATAAAGGTCCGTGAGATTTATCATTTATCATTATTCCAGTCCTCATGTCACACTGTTATTTGATGCTTTGGTGGTGATTATAGCTGATTTAAAGACTGGAATCCTATTTCTATCAGAAACATATCATGAATGTGTTGCTGTAACTGCTGACCACCCAGAGTTAACCTGAGGACAAGATGTCCTTCACCGATTAATCATCATCAGCGTGAAGTCATGATTGCACCTTTTTATGATTACAGGCATGGTAAGACACACACACACACACACACACACACACACACACACACACACACACACACACACACACACACACTTACCATCTGGGTAACACAGAAACAGTGTTTGAAGTTGTGGAACGGGATGTTGTTGTATCTCCGATAAACTTCGAACAGGAACTGCTGCAGCACCTCAGGCTCAATGTTGAAGGTTGCTATGAAATCTAAATCCATGTACATGACCTGTAGGAGAACCATGATCTCTGCATCCTCCCATTGCCTGTACACACACACACACACACACACACACACCATGTAACTCCACATAATATGGATGAATGGTTTTCAATGTGTTGATCTAAAGGAACATGTCACAATTTCTTGCTTCTGCCTTTACTTTAACATGATACAATAGATAGATAGATAGATAGATAGATAGCATAAAAGCAAAGAAAAACATGTTCATAAAAGCTTAAAAGCTTTTGGACAAATAAAATGATGACCCACTGAGTGCATTGTGCACTTCCTCCCCATAAAGGCCACTTCAAACATGGTGTGTTGATTAAGCCTTTTGTGAAGACCTTCTTTTGATTTGTGAGCCCTCTGCAGGACTATTCATATTGAGATGAGTGTGTCAATCAGAAGAAAAGGGCTCAGGCTCCTCTCCGCTTCAGAAATACATCACGGCTGCTTGTTGGACACGACTCTCATTAGGCGACCGTGTGCCTGACTGTGTTTTTGTGCAATGAGAACAGGTGCAGCCGTTTGTTTATTTGTGGTCACATACACATCCAGCACCATCACCGTGATGAAAAGTGATGCTGAAGGTGACATTAAAACATCTCTACCATCACAACTCACCAGTTGTCGAAGGTTGGGGTCTTTAAGTACTGCCTCACTTCCTCTGAAACCTCCAGAGAGCTGCAGGGTGGCAACATAATCCTTGATGATAACTAGATATCCAAACATATAATACTGGATGTAAAGTGGTTCCTCTCAGTCTGTTATATCATATATGTAAATGTACCTCATTTGAAGAAACTTGTCACGTACATGCTCACACTCATCCCTGGTTTTCCGTAGCGTTCTCTTGTGGTAGAACGGCGAGGGCTTGTGTGTTCCCTCTGACAGGTCTTTGAACAAACCGAGCCAGCTCAGATGTTCCACGCTCTGAACACAACAGTGAGTAAATCCAGTCAGCTGAGAACCTGTTCGCTGTATCACATTACTAGAATGAGCCACAAAACATAACAAATGATCAAACTAATGTAACAGTAGGTGTTTTATATCCATACAATTTCAATTTATACAAAAATAACTCCCTTTTCCAACTGTTGGCATAATTATATTATTATTTAACAATGTAGAGTTTTCCCTGTGGCATCAGTAAAATTTCATTGGTTCATGGCTACAGCCCTTGATGTTTTATGAATATTCCTGGATCTTAAAAAAGTTTTTTTTTCTTTTCAAAAATTAAAGGTATAGGCTATTCACCTGTCACTGTACATTAAAGCCCTAATAAATAATGACCAATCACCAATCATTGGTCTACGTGCCATTCACCTTGTTGTGAAATAGCTTGAAAATACCGCAATAACTGGGTGAATCTAAAGACTTTTTACTGATTCCTGATGTTTCAGCATCTAAATAATGCCTCTAGTAGTACCTCTAGTTTCTCTCTGAAAGAATCCACCTGTTTCTTCATCTCGTATACGACAGCAGGAGTCTCACCAGCCTCGATGAGAATTTTCTTCTCCAGGCCCTGCAGTCTGAAGTCATCAGATATTCATCTATAGATTTGGACTGTGTTTGAAAAACATCCCCAGATATTCATCTATAGACCCCCTAAACATCCCAAAAACTTGTGGTTTTTACTGTTATTATATATATATATGTATGTATTATATTTCTATTTTTCTAACACTACCTACCTTTTTTCCATGGACGAGAGGTCAAATCCTAATGCTCCAGCAAGTTCTGCACCTAAAAATAAGAAATCAGGAGACTATTAAAGGTAAAATTAAAAAATTAAAGACCACTTGCTCTATTAATGCCATCTTGACAATTAAAGGCAAACATTATTGAATACTAATAATATAAAATACCTAAGGGCTCACTGTTGCAGTCAGCAGCCACCACCTCCAGCTTGTAACAGGAGTTTGGGTTGTTGGGCTCTAAACCTGGAGAGATGTTGATGATGTTTCCTTTAGGGTTGTACAGCTTCAGGATGTCGTGGGGTCCGGCCTCGGCTGCAGAGCGGAAAAGATCTGAAAGAGGTGATCAACGTTATGTGACGTGACATTATGTTACGTGATGTTACGTATTCTGTTCACAGAGAATATGTCAGCGTTTTTATCCAGCAAACATCTTGGTGAAAGATGTGGTAGAGAGAACAAGAAAAAGCTTGTAAAGGATGAGTGATAAGTTGACGACATTTATAAAGTGATTCAGCAGATACACTGAATAATGATGGAATCTGTTGTCAATAAAACCAACCACAAATGCTCTCTTTTATCATTACAGTTACATGACCTAACTTGTGTAATCTAAAGGTTTTTTATTTCTTCTCAAATTCAATTGACTCATTTTAAAGCTGTTAAGACAAGAACATGGATCACGTCACAGTGTATCTCCTGTATCAGGTTCCATGTCGTGAAATTTTCATATGATTAGATAACTTCAATTATAATTTGTGAAATCAATAATTATTGACTCAATATGACAAATACAAATAGATTATGATGATTGAACAGCATCACATTTGTTGAAATGTGGTGTAAAAAGTAAATCCAACAAGTACAATAGAACAAACAAGTTACAGGTTTATATTAACAGATGTATTTGTACGTCTTCTTTGTATTTTATGTTTGCAATCAGTAAAAAGACTGAAAGGTTGTCAGTGTAACAGCTTTGTCGCTACATCATAAAACATAACACAGGATGTGACTGGAATCAATGTATCTTTTCCTCTTAATATATAAGAATATATAAAGTTTTATTCATTTCAAGTCATGATCAGCACTTCAGCGGTTTTCCCAGCATCCTTTTGTTTTCACAAGGTTGGAATAAATGAGGGTGAATATTATCTGCACATTGTCTTTGTATTTGCTGTAGTGTTGTACAGTGGCATACGTTGATACATGAAAAACTCTCTATAATGTGAAGAGGAGGACGAATGGAAAGTTGATTGTTAAATTGTAACTTGTCAAAATGTGCAGTTGCCGATTCAGCTAAATACTGTATAATGAGTTAAGAGCGCGGCACTAAAAAGTGGTCAAAATAACTTAAATACTATTTATGATTAACTTAAAACTGTGTTTATATCCATTTATTAAGTACACCAACACAAAACGTAGTTGAACTTCTGTCGTGTCAAAACATTGTTATTGGTTGATTTCGTATGTGAGAACACACGCCTTCGTATTATTATTATCACCAATAATTTTGATCAAAGCAGCATTATGAGCCTGTCACTATTATGACTAATAATAATATAATGATATAACATGTAATTATATAACAGTCCCAGGGGGTCATTTTTCTGATCTAGTATTATTATTTGAATTTGGATATTGTTTCATGATACATTAATAAAGCTGTAAAGCTGAGTTAAATAAAAGGTAACAAGTCATTGAGACAGTCTAAAACTAGACCCAAAATATGTTTTTTTTGTTCCTTCCTCCACTCAGACTGAGCCCAGATAAGACCATGTGAAGTGAGGAACTGTCAGCAGCACCTGTATCACTGCAGCTATGGAAACCTCCAAAACACTCACACATTTCTTTCATCTGCTTGTGTAAAGACTGATCTGTCAGTGTGAACCACGCAGTCATCAGGTGACTTGTCTTGGTTGAAGAAAAATCACATGAAAATAATCACAATAATAATAAGAAGAAGAAATCAGAATATTTGTCTCCTTATGAGAAATGATGACGTGTCAGATCAGATCATATTTATTTTTCACCACATTCACATCCTTAGAATAAATGTAATATCAGATGTAATGCAAGAGAAGTTTGACGTGTCTTGTTTCTGTGACAAAAGCAGTTATTGATCGAAAACAATGTAACTGCACATCTGGATGTATGTGGATGTGTGTACAGTCAGACATACATTACATTACACGACGCAAACATTCAATTATTAATGATAAATAAATGTATGAATTTCAGGCAGTAATGTGATTTTCCTGCCTTACCTTTGACATCCTGGGCAGGACAGTCCAGCGGGAACTCAGCCTGCTCTGGTCTCCCGTTCACCGTGAAGTAGATGATTTTTGTTGCCATGTCATGAACATAGAACCACTAATGTTGAAGTGAGCGCTAATGTCTGTCTCACCTCATTATTTTACTGGTAAACACTCCACCCCCTTGTTATTATTCTCTCCACCTCCTCCTCTGCTCCTCCCTCCCTTTCCTTCATTTGTTCCGTAACAGTTTCCCCCAAAATAACAAGAGAAAACAATAATTAATAGCAACATCCATTTATTTTCCCTTCACTGTGTGTCTTAATTGTTTATCATTTTTCTTCCAATAGAAAAAAAGGACTTTTCACATAATATTGATCAAATATCTCATAGTTGTGTTTTTAATTCATATTGTGTCTATAATCAGCCCATAAAAAATCACTTTATGAGAATAAAATATCACTCATTACCTCATATTGAGATGTCCCGTTAGATAACATCCAAAATAATATTAAAGAAGAACAGGAACGAAATAAGACTTGACAGAATAATCTGATGCTAAATGAGAAATTCAGATGACAAAACGATCCTGGATGTGAAAGAGAAGATAAATCCAAAGGCTTTACTCGCCACACTACATGTGTGCATTGAGCAAACACTACTACCTGTCAAGTTAGTTATAATACACGCAGAAAATAATATAATAATGAGAATTATTGTTATTGCATCAACAGAACAATGATAGTGTTTCTGCTGAAACAGTGCAATCGAAACATTCAGTCACTAATAAAACCAATAAATACAAATGGAAACTACGAATACCAAGAAACCAGTTAATACCAATAAATAATAATAATAGTAGTAAACGAGTTGCAGTACAGAAATCTGTGTAAAAAAGTGTTAAAGAGTTAAAAGTGATCAGGTTTAAACAGCTGTTTTTCCGTCTGTTTTGCTTTTGAAATGATTATATATTATCATTATCATACAATAATCATGATATCAATATTTCGATGTTATGATATTTTACACTCTTTTTTAAACATTTTAAACAGTATCATAAAAATAAAGACTACACATTAACGCCAATTTATTATTTTTTTTGAGGACCTTTTTCCTCCGTGTCGGTAGGTGGCGCTGTGGTGACGTCACCGCTGGTAACAAAACCTTCCCTACGCACGTTCTTTGACTGTCGGTCACCGCATGTGCAACCGGATGTAGAGACCAACGTGGTGAACACGGAGATTGGTGTGACGGAGTTGTATTTACGTTTCAGCAGCCGATGTATCTTATTCAGTAAAAATGACTGAAAGTAAAGCATCAACAGCAACGACGAAGCCGGCGAAGGAGCTGCTGGCTCTGAACCCCAAACAAGAGTCCGAGTTCAAGAAGAAGGTCCAGGAGGTGAAGAAGAAGAAGAAGTCGGGAAAGGTGAGTCGACGTGAAGCTTTTGGCCCTGAAGCTAAAACGAGGCGCTACGACTTCACCGCATCACTTACTACACCCATATGTGTTTCTATATTAATTATCAGGTTTAACGTTGTTACCAGGTGTGTCGGGCCCGTTTGAACACGTGACATAGTGATTCTAACATGGCGGCTGTTTCTCACACAACTGTTCACTGATCATAGTGATTCATGATGTCAGTGTTTTAATTAAATCTAACGTGTTTATCTTGGTTTTTATTTGTTATTGTATATCTGTGAGCCTTTAGTGTGACTCAGGCTTTTATTCGAATTTTATTTAGTTATTTATTCATATATTTATTTAATTACTGATATATTTTAGTCAATAATTAGTTAATATAGGTAATATAGACTGTCATCTCCAACCTCTACTGGTTTTTGTTTTGTCTTTTTTTTTTTGTGACTGTCTAATTTGCTATTCTGAGTGATCATATTTGTGTCCTGATTCTGTCACAAAATGTATTTTTACATTTACAAATGTATTTTTAATACCTTGTATTTTTTTTCTTCTTCAGGGAAATAATCTGACACCAGGAGTGATCTATGTCGGCCACCTGCCACTGGGCCTGTTTGAGCCTCAGCTCAAATCTTACTTTGAACAGTTTGGGAGTGTGTCAAGGCTGCGGCTGTCCAGGAGTAAAAAGGTATCTTCCAGGATCTTATAACTCAGTTTCCGAGCATATTTTTTTAAACGTATCACGTATCTGATTGTACAGCTTCTGTTTGTCTCCTCAAAACAATATTAGGTTCTCTCTAGAATGATAGAAAAATCCACAGCCAAAGCTGCTTTTATTTTTATTTATTTATGTGTTTACTTATTTAAATATTCTCTGTTTGTTACATGAACTATTGTCAGTAGAGTTTTGACTCAGACTGAAAATGATCACAGGTGTGACGGTGATCTGTGATCAGATAACTGAGCCTAAAGTATGGTGGTACGTTAAGCTTTTCACCTGCTCACTCATTGGCAAAGTGAAAAAACCCATGTGCCAACACGAGAAACATGAGGGAAACAAGCAAAAAAAACTGAATGCAATTGATCACATACTATATCGTCAGATTAGTCAGAGATGTGTGTGATGCTCTCCTCCGGTTTCCTTTCTAACTAACCTCATCCTATATCTTCTGCTTACAGACCGGTGGAAGCAAAGGCTATGCATTTATAGAGTATGACTGTGATGAAGTCGCTAAAATTGTCGCTGAGACCATGAACAATTATCTGATGGGAGAGAGGTTAATTAAATGTGAGTATTGTTCATTTACAAGTCTGCTAATTATCATTATCGTTCCATCTTCATATCCCTGTGTTTGTACAAACTGTGACAGTAAAAACATCATTTTTGGATTGATTTTTCTGTCCCTCATTATCCCTTACACCTCATATCGTTTGTAAAAACTCATTGTCTCTCACCCTTTCCCAGGTCACGTGATGCCACCAGAGAAAGTGCACGAGAAGATGTTTGTCGGTTCCGAGAGGCAATTTAAAAAGCCCTCGTTTCCTGCCGTGAGCCGCTACAACAAGAAGCGTACGGCCGAGCAGCTGGAGAAGATGAAAGAAAAACTCTTGAGGAAAGAATCAAAACTCCGCAAGAGGCTCGCAGAGCACGGCATCGAGTACGACTTCCCGGGATTTGTAAGTGTTTGGAGTTTGGAATGAGAACTGTAAAATATCAGCTAGCTTGCCATTTTATCTAAACCAAAAAAAGAGATTTAATCGCTGTTTATTGACTTTATCGTTAACCTTCAGTGCTGTTTTTGTTTTTCTATTCCAGGCTGCCCAGATTCCTCTAAAGAAAAAGTCGTCTGATTCCGTGAACGCGTCTACGTGTAGTGATGTAAGCCCAGCTCTGATCACATGATATTTAGCTTCGGCACAGACTGAAAATGGTCCCAGGTGTATCTGTGATCTGGGGTCAGATAACTGTGCCCACATTACTGTGGTGCGTTAAGCTTATTGCGTGTGTCTCTTTGTGGCTGCGTGATAAAACCCATGAACCAACATACATAGTGAAAGACAAAAAATACAAAAACAATTCTCAGAATCAGAACCATCGCGTCACTAATGAGCTTCTCTCTTCCTCCTCAGGACGCCACGCCAGTCTGCACCCCCTCCCTCCTGGAGAGGAGGAAGTCCATGGTCGTCGACGACGACGCAGACGATGAGATCGTTGTCAAGATTCCAGCCTTAGAGGCAGAGGAAGATGAAGACGGCTCCTCAGAAGAAGAGGAGGAGAGAGAGGAGGAGGAAGATGACGAAGAGGAGGAAGAGGGCGATGAGTCAGAGAGTGAGGAGCATTCTGAAGAGGATGCGGAGGCGCAGTGAAAGTCTTCACTGTTTTGTTGTGGACTTGAGCAGAAATACACACGAGGATCATGTATGGTCTTGTGACGGGACGACTCTGAACTGTGTTGATAAACCACAGCGCGTCTGTCTGTATGTGGAAAACACATCGTGTTTAGAAAGAAGCTCCTATGAAAGCGTCCACTGTAATTGTGGCTGTATGGTGTGTATGATGAATGGTGTTTAGTCACCATAATGAGTTTATGGGTATTAACTTTTATGCCTGGACTTGTTTCGTAAAGAAAAATTTTGAGCACCGACTGTTTGGTTTGCAACAGATCTTTGCAGCTCGTGTGCTGACATGAAATCACAGCAACATTGTGTTTTTCTTTGTAACTATACTTGTTTAAAAACCTAGTTGAATATTATAATCTGTAATAATAAAAATGTCAGAATGGTACTCCTGGGTAGTATGTTCAGTGTACTTGTCTTTCTGTTCTTACACACACACACACTGCTGCAGAAGCACAGGTGTTAACCCTGCAGACTGCATACCTCCACCGAGGTGTAACATGTCTGTCAGGTCCAGGTTATTACCTGGATCTGCACAAAATGGTACAAAATAATCGATCTCAACATAATTCATATTTTTTAATATTTTAATAATTATATAATCTTTACCAAGATTGCTGTGAATCAGCTCACTACTTTTGGTGATTTTTTTTGTTGTCTGAGCAAGAGACAAAACATGAATCAACCAACTGTGATTTTCACTCTTCGTTGAGACACAGACTCGATGTATCCAGCAGGTGTCGCTACATATCGTTTTATCCGTATCCACATCAGACGTCGTCAGTTTTTTTCACATTGCCATGCGACAGTTTTCCAAGTGCCAACATCATCCCCGGATCGACTGCGCATGCGCACGACGGTCTCATTCTTGTCCTGCAGGCAGCATTCCGGGTGGAGAGTGTGAGAGAAAGAGAAAGACAGAGAGATTTCAGGCCGTGTTTTCTGTATTTACAACAAGACATACGGAGCTGTATGTCCCGAGCGGCCGAGACGTGGAAGCAGGATATGGTAAGTGGAAGCAGGAATGATGTGTAGACACCTCGTCGCCTCATTGTCACGTTTTATTCTTTGTGCTGCTGTCTGCCTGGCTGGCTGTGGACTGACGTTTCATTGAAAGGAAAGGCTTCGCTAGGGGGCTAGCTTTAGCTTTTATTCGCTCACACCTACTGTGTCTGGCCACAGTGGGGAACGGGCTTGTTGTGTGTGTGTGTGTGTGTGTGTGTTTTTAATTAAAAAAAAAAAAAAAACGCTGTTCCGTAGCTACCAGGGTGAATTAGAGGTACTGCTTTTGTTTTGTGACGTTAGCGGCGTCTGGGAGCTGTTGAGGCGCGTCTGCGGTTGGTTTTGCTGGTGATGGTCAAGGCTGCAGCTAGCTGCTGCTCAGCTAGCTGCACAAAGCAGAGGTGTGTGCGTGTGCGAGCGATAAGGATGAGTGGGTTGTCAAAGGTCTGGTGTAAACTGAACTGGGGTGAAGGGTTTTTAAGGATTATAGTTGACATATTTTGCATTTGTGTCCCTTTAATTTTTTTGATACTTTAGTAATTGTTGCTGTTTTTATACTGTCTTTGTCTTTTCCAGTACTTGTATTACTGCTGGTGAATAAAAGGCCTTTTTTATTATACACATATTTACACTTAAATGTGCCAACATTCACCGTCATATATCTTCAGTACACAAACACTGTAGTCACATGCAGTGTTTTATCATGTCTGTTGTTTCCATCCTCAATCTGTCTGTATGTGGATATATCGATATACAGGATAAATGAATGAATCTATGTATACCCTATATAGTGAATATTGTAAGTTCTGACATTATTTGTTGTTATTCACTCATAAGGAGAAAGTATTTCACATAGTATGGCACCAAGAAGGTCACAGTCTGGTGAATCTGCCCTGTATTTAGCTCTTTGAAGGCATGCAGGTGTGATTTTTTTTTTTTTTTTTACCTTCCCCCTCCCCATTACAAAGCCCTCCCCACATCTGATAACATTCTCCTCTCTGGATGATAATCTTGCCTTGTCACACAAATTTTTGTAAGGACCGGGGCCTCTACTAGCATATGATAGAGCCGCATTGAACTGGAGCAGATGAACTGCAATGACACAGGTCGTACTTGTTTAGATATTAGTCGTCACTGAAGCTCCAACCCCCCCTCAGTGTCTGGGTTTCCATGACAGTAGTGGGCTTGTCTAGTCGAGTATTTGAAGCAGGCGGAGAGGAGGGGTGTGTGTGTGTGTGTTTGGAAGTTCATCCACTGCTTTGATTTTCCGACAGTTGCGACTCCTCTTTGAAAATGTCGGTGTGAGTAGTAGTTTGGCTTTGATTCTTAGTTTAATTATTAATTATTATCTGCTTCTCAATCAGCCGTGGAGCACGTTGAACTGCAGGGAAAGGTGCTATACAAATGAAGTATGTGATTGATTGATGAACTCTCTATTAGGGAGTGGCTGTGATTTTCTTGCAGTATTGTAGGTAAAGTATTCAGACACCAAAACATTCCACTGATATGTGGTTGTTACACGTTTCACTTTCAAACCACCACCACGATTGATCTGCTGCAAATCAACCATCCTTCACTCTTCTTGTAAGAATTTTCTCCAGGTTTTGGAAATTGTCAGCCGGTTGCCTTTATTAATCCGTAAGAGTCTTAGTGAGGTTTGCCACCATTATTGGACATTAAGGTCTGGTTCACAGTCGGCTTACTGGTTCATCCCAAAGGCGCTGGATGGGGTTGAGGTCAGGTTTCTGTGGCAACAAACTGGGAAAACCGTTTTTGTCGACTGTGATTTTGACATTTTTACTTCACGTCTTTATTGTGTTTCATGCTAAAATGTCAGAAATACATTTAAATTGATGATTTTTAGTATTTTATACCCTAATCACTAAAGATTGTTTACTTATGAATTGACTGTATCCTCTGTGCTCCTCTCTAGGGCTCTCCAGGCCACATCCCGGGACAGGACATGGATCTTTAAGCTCGTCCTCTCCATCCATCTCCATTTGCTGCTGAGCCTGCCTCTCGCCTAAACCACCTCTTCTTACCCCGCTATAGCGGTTTGGCTCAGACTCCTCTAAGAAAAGAAGAGGGGGGAAATAAAAACCCCAAGTGGGAGGGTTTAGTAAACTTCCCCCAGCTGCTGTGCAGACACACACATGCTGCATTGCTACCATTCCCCAAACCCTGCTCCATCCATCCCTAGGGCACGGCCGCTAGCTTGCTAGCAAGCTAGAGCTTGGCACAAAAACAAGGCCTGTCCTCGGGTAGAAAAAATAGAAACAGACTGTGGACACTTCTCTTACTTTTTGTTTTTTTTCTCTCCCTTTTCCGGGTCAGCCAGCCACATACTCACCAAGTGGGGTTCCTTTTTGTTTAGCTGTCATTCCCGCTGCTTTGAGCAGTGGAGGATTTGCTGGTAGACAGTCAGTCACACAGCGAGGCAGACTGAGGCAGACAGAGGGTGGTGGTGATAAACAGAGGTCAGGATGATGGAGCCCAACATGGAGAACTGCCTCACCCAGGTCCTGCAGAAGGACATGGGCCGACGGCTGCAAGTCGGACAAGAGATCATCGATTATATTTTGGACAAGGAGAAGTCTCACGACCTGGAGCAGGATCAGACGGCGCTGGACAAGATGGTGGACGGCATCGCCAGTTCCTGGGTCAACTCCAGCAACTTTAAGGTAAGATCCTCTGACTGCTGTGTGCAAAGGATTATGGGATAGTGTCACCTGCTCTCTGGTTTATGCTCCTACAGCAAATAAACGGCTTATTTATGATTTAATGTTTGCATTGCTGTTGTAGGCAAATTTTTATTGCTGCACTCAGGCATAGATCTGTGTTGATCTCTAATCCTCAATTAACAACAACACGAAATTTTCTGTCGATTGTGGACTGCCTCTCTTTTGCAGCCATTCAACAATGATATATGTTCACCTTTGAGATAAAGGGTTCAGAGTATTGTTTATAACTCTAGATTAGATGAGGTTTGTTTTCTGTTATTCAACATGGCTGACTCTCCCCACGCCATAACACATACTACTGCTTTTTGAGTTAAAGCATTCCCTGTTTATTCTGTGTGTTTAAGCAGCACTTCCATGTCTTTGTACAGCCATATAATTGTCTTTTTAGTTTGTTTAAGGAGGAATTTCCAGTTTTTCTCACTGTTTGCTGTGTACAACAGCAACATGTTCTCAGACAGGCGAAGGCACATAATGTTATTGTTTCTCTTCAGCATGGCTCACATTCTTCTTCCCTGATTGATTGTGCTCTTATTTTGAAGTGAAATCTAGGGCACCGTTTTATCTGACCCTGAATTGTGATTGCATTAGCAGTTCTTTTCACTATCCAGTCCACAGGTTGCGCTCTCTCTCTCTCTCTCTCTCTGTGTGCGCCATAACTGTAAGAACACTGTGTTTACCCGAAGCTCTGATTTCATGTCGGATGTGCTGCTTTTCGTGCTGTGTGCTAAAAAAATGTCAGAGATCTCTGCCCGAACAAAGCCGAGCTTGCCCGTGATGCCCTACATACTATAGCACACAGCGTGGAGGATGAGGAAGGCTTTTATTTGTTTTTCTCTGCAGCCTCGGTTCTATGGTGCTAAGTTGTGCCTGCATTGTACTTAGAGTGTGCTGAAAATGACCACGTTTAATTCGCTCTTGTGTTTTTTTTCTTTTGCTCTCGGACGTCTGGCACACGTCTGAGAGGAGCAGCAGCGAGGCCAGGGAGAGTTTGAAATGTGAGTTGAGGACATGGAGCAGGAGAGGGCTTAATTGGATCTGGCCTGGTTACAGCTCAGATGAGGGGGTACTGGGAGGCCCGAGCTGGCGGATATGAGGCGCCACAAAGACGAGTCGATACTTTTTGGTTGTTTTAGCCAAGTAAAAACTTTGCTGCTTTGGGTCTATGACATGTATTTCTTATTAAATGCTGTCAAAAATGCAAGCATCGCTTTTCCTGTTATAACCAGTTGGAAAAGACGCACTTCTCTAAGTTTCTGTGGATTAAAAGTTCATAGAGGCCTATGTGAGTCGGTCTGTCAACATTTGAAAAGCAAGTGATGATGTATCCTCTTTTTTCGGGCTGACAGACCGCTAGAAAAACACGTCTTTTACTTCTTCAGTGACACTATTTGTGTTGTTAGTCGGCACATTGCGCCGTATCCTCAGCGCAGGCCGAGCCGATCACTTGGTAACTAATGTGGAAACTATTTAGTTTGAGAGAGAGTGAGGGTGATGGATTCATTCACCATAAATGGAGGTTTGGGGATGGGGGGGCAGCTTTGGCTCCAACACCAGTTGACTGTTTAAAGAAAGAGCTTTACAGTCTTTTACACTCTGCTAAACTGAACCTCAGTGTAACATTCAAACAGCGTGCTTTCTTTGCAACATGCACCTTTTTTTGCTTTTCTGTGTTCAGTGAAAAAAACAACATACAACAACATAAGATTGTCAGAAAAATAAATCAGACCAGCTCTGTATCTCAGCTGCTTTTTAAACATAAAGTTATGTTTGGTGAGTCTCAGTTGTCGTCGTTCCAGCTCAGCTGCTATGGTGTAATCTAATATCAAAGATAATAATCTGGGGTTTCTTCTTTTGTGCGGTCGGCTTGGTATCCTATCATGCTTCGCCATCTCTTTGTTTATTCTCTGATATCCATGTTCATAGCAGAGACTGTGATGAGTCCTAACACCGAACCTGTGTAATGCGATCACTCGTGTCTTAAAGGAGCAGCGAGCGCTGACGTCAGTCGATTGCTGTTACCAGTCCATTTTGATTGTCTGCTGTTTGCTAAATGGAGATCCTTAATGATGCACGCACATACAAATGTGCATTCAAATGCGAACAGTCATGAGCGCCGCGGATGGACGGACTAACTGATGCAGTTTGTCGTTGTCTCGTGTGTGTCCCATTGGTCTTGGGGTGTGTCGAGCGCGCAGCCTCCTCCCACCTGTGGTTTCATCTGCTAAATCCACTCAAAACAAGTCAGCATACGCCCAGCGATTGGCTCATTACAAGAGGTGTGGACGCAAACTTAGCAAGGAGCGGCGTGTTTGTCAGAAATGCAGTGAATTCACTCAAGGCCTTGTAGATAATTGCAGTTTGCAAGTTATATTTGGTCTGTTAGTGTATCTTTGTGTGTTTTTGCTCGTACTTCATGCTCAGTCCTGCTTGAATCCCTGTCTTGTCTATAATTGGCTGCTCATCGTTAACTATATCATGTATGGGCCACGCCCACTTTTTCTGATTCATACTGATGAAGTATCTCATGAGCTTTTGTGATGATTATGCTCAACATACTTCTGGGTCACATGTCTCTTCTCGTGCATATCGGTTACATTTCATCACGTTTAAACGGTGTTATGCAGTTATCTGTCCCTAATACAGAGGGCACTGCTCTGAAATCAGCTTAAATCAACACCACTGGCTGCCTGCAGTGGTTTTAGATGCTAGACCAAATAATCTTGTGACACTCGAATGACACAGAGAAAAATAAAGTGTGTTAAATATAAAAAGGGAGTGTCGCTGACTTCTCCTCATCTTATATGTTCAGGTGTTTGTTCTTGTTCTTTTCTTTCACTGACATTCAAGTTTATTGTTTGATTTAAAGAGAACACACTTTAGGTGAGACTCACAGCCAGAGCAGACTAGAATATGTTATATTTAATGGACATTTTCACACTTAACACTTGCAACCAAGGCCCAGATTTTTTGAGGTGTCAGTGTAATTGCCTGACGACAGATTTGGTGCCACATTGAGATCATAAAGCTGCAGGACCTGAGAGAAAAAAAACTAAAAAACAACAGTAAACAAACATAAAACAAGGATATTATTTGCACTCCTGTCCGTTCTCTCATCCCTCTTGTTTCTGCACCTTTCCTGCCTCCAGGAAACCAGTTCAACTGTTGTCAGTAACCATCCATCACGTCGCTTCTTCCTCCTCCTCCACATCATTTTCATCTCTGCCTCTGCCAGTGCAGAGCTGAGCTCCAGAGCCGAGCTGGTTTACTAACTAAATCAATTCAGGCTGGCAGGTCCGGTTTCCGGGTTTGGCCGAGCTCTGCAGTCATCGCTCAGACAACCTGGTGCCACCTGTAATACTGTTCAGCCTCAGACTCTGATATTTACAAGATCAGCACTGATGTACACAGGCTTCAGAAACTACACACACCCCTGCAGGTTTTCTACATTTTATTGCATTGTAGATTTATTTATTTTTTCACCTTTAATGAAAACATTTTACAAATTTACTGTAAAATCAGGCGGGTGCATCCACTTTGCCTTGAGATGTGTTCGTACCACTTTTGGCAATTGAAACACACACACACACACACACACACACTCTGTGGATCTCTGCAATAAAACTGTGGTGAGACATAGATCAGAGGGATATGAAACCATTTCAAAAGATACAGTGTTACCGGGAGCAACAGTGGCCTTCATAACTGTAAAATGGAAGACATTTGGAAGAACCAGAACTCCAGCTAGACCAGGAAAGATGATGGTCCAATGGTCACAGCATCAAAACTGTCTTTGACTCGGACTCAGACTCAATGAGACTGGTCAGAGTCCAAAGCCCAGACTGAAACCCCCCATGGCACCCGTGGAGAGACCTGATGGTAGTTCACACACTGACACGGAGTCAGATAACCTGCACAAACACAGGCACACAAAGCTCATAGAATAGTCTCTATCATTATGACACTGAACAGAAGTTCAGACTGAAATTCCATTACACTGCTCCAGCACTTCAGGCACATTAAACAAACTGAAAACTGAACTCTTGACTTGCTGTTTTAACTCTTATCACAACCAGCAACAGCTCGTTTCTATTCATTCTTCTTGATAACCAAGTAACTGGCCTCTTTTCAAATATCAGATGCACAGATGCCTTAGAAACCTCATGTGGCCTCCACTGTCTGTGTTGCACTGCTCCAGGCTTCTCACTGCTTGTGAAATTTTTGTCTAAGCTTTTATTTTGACAGTCTAAAGTCATGGAACTGGTGCTGTCTTTGGGGAGCCATTGACTTTTTGGTCTCTGGGTCTACTTCCTGGTGTAGAGAAACAGTGCCAGTACTTTTTACACATGTTTGTCATTTGATGCTCATTGAGACATAATTGAAAACAATTAAGAACTTAATATTTTTTTTTCATATTTGCAGTTGTGGTCAAACAAAACTTATGTAATGCTGCTCGTTTAGCATTTTTTTGTAATCTCTTGACTTTACAGCGTCTAAATGATCAATTGTAAACACATCTGACTGATAAATTGGTTATGAACGGCCACACAAGTTTCTATTAGCGATAGAATGGTCAAACAATGAGTATGGAGAGAAGTCATATCTTGTCATTTGTGTGACTATGTAGTGAGTGTGATTGTAGGGAGGACTGTTCCGCCGTCACCATCAAAGAGCCAACAGATGATGAGTTATGCGGCAGCTCAGAGCTGGAGGCTGCAGCCGAATGACATCACTTTGAAGTTGTACTCGTAAAAAGCAGTTCTGTTGCCCTGCGGGGGAATATATCGTCTCAACAGGATATTGTACAGCAAATAATGTGGCCTATTAAGGCAGGAGACCCATTTCCCTCTGGCGACATTTTAAGTGCTTACATTCATTAGCTGCTAAATGTTGAAGTAGTCTGAGACGAGCAGGAGCAGCGTAGCTGTAGTTCAATATTTATATATGACAATATGGAAAACACAGAAAACTTCACGTCAGTGCAGTGAATGGTTCACTTTGGACCTGCTTCCTGTTCACAATTTGTCACTGATGCACAAACAATCCAAATATAAATGAACACGTGTCCTAATCAATTTATTGACTTTAAACCCAATCCGAGTACATTAGTGTATTTTTTTTATTTACAAAAACAACTTAAATATACCAAAATGGTGATTAAATATTTATTTGAGACATTGAATTAACAGCTGTTTTCTGCTGAATTTGACACATCTTAGTTTGACATGTTACTTGATTCAGGTGCTTGTCCTGCTTTGGAAATATGACATTTATTAGCTATAATTGTTACTATGAAACTTATGTTAACTGATTATCTCTCAACTAGAAGGAAGACAAATGATTCTGTTGTTGTTATAACAACCTGCTGCTCAAGACATAAATACTAATGTGTTGTCCACCCCCCACCCCACCATCCCTCTTTGATGACTGCAGTCACCAGCTTGCACAGAGCACTTTTACTACACAACAGGGATGTATAATTTTGGCCTGTCACTAAGCAACAGATGACATGACCCGCCACCAGTGATAGTCATCATTTTAGCCAGTTAAAGTGATGGAGAAGCTGCTGTGTCTACACTGGTCTTTGCTGATGATAATTGGTGTCAGAGTTTAGTGAATGTGAGTATTTCGCTAATGTGTGTGTCAGAACAGTTATCATTATTTTACTCTAGTGTGCTGATTAAGTCGTGTGTCATACCGGACACCAGTGCTGTAACGCCGACATACTGTGGTAGATAAAACACAGACAGGACTGGACTCAAACTAATGCCAGTCCATTGAAAATAGTACACGTACTAACGTGCAGTTATTTATAACTTAATAGTCTATTTACTCTTTTAATGTTTGACGTCAGTCTGAAACTGATCTGTGGAAAAACTGAAACAAAAACCAAATGAGACAGTGGTGTGTGTAAATCAAATTAAAAGACTTTTAACATGAAAAACTTGAGACCAGATCTGAAAAGAAGAACTGGAGATGGTCAAAGTTTGTCTAAAGATTCAAGAAGAGAGTTTCCAGAAACACTGGCACCGTACTGAGTACTGAGCAACCACGACAGTCCACGATCTTCCTCTGGCCTCAAAAAAAAAAAACACATGATGACTTTAACACACCAGTGGACAGAGAGTCTTATATAGTAAAACCATAGAGACGCTAAGAGGCTCTTTGTCCTGTTTGTCTCTGTCCATGTGTTTGTCTGCTCCTCATCATGCATTTATTCAATCAATAGCATTTCTATTTCATTTACTGCATCAGGACTTTGTGAGTGACCAACCGACCGACCACCAACACTCCTGTCCTGTTGCATAACTCATCCTCACTAGTGTTTATTATTATGCAGCAGAGTAACACGGTGCTCATAGTATTGTGACAAAGTTCACAAGTCACGTTTCTCACGTTATCTGTTTTGTTGTTAACTCGTGCACCAAGCACCACTTCCTGTGGACATTTTAGCTTTGAAAGGGAACTTTGAATCCCTGGCCTGGTTCCACGTTGTGTTAATCCTAAACCATGTTAAATTTGTGAACTCAGGGTGAACAGGGATTTGTGCCGAACTCAAAAAAAAAAAAAAAAAAAAGTCACTGAGTTGCCCCGACGAAGCTTGTGCATGTTCTGCCCTCGCTGTTTGGCTCACTTACAAAACTTTCTCAAAACAAGACGTATGGGTCAGAGAGAAATGTTTTAGAGGTTTCTGTGTGTGTAAGCGGCTTGTTATGAACAAACCAACCACCGCCATTCATGTGTTTTGTGTGTAATGGGGCATTTAGTTTTTTGCAGTTATGGTTACAGAGCTAAGCGATATGCTGGTATAACATTACTTTATTTGTTCTGTGCAGTGAAAGTAGATCTTCTGGTAGCTTTGTTGTTAGTGTTGGACTCTGATTACTGGTTTCATTTTCACTCTACTCATTTGGTACAATACCTCCCATGAACTTGTTGTGTAACTTATCTGTCACTGAGAGCGATGACAAGTGTCCAAAACATTCAGGTAGTAAATTTACTGAAATAGAAAATATGATATATGTGTGTCTGAGTTTTTGTTCTTAGAGTTCCAGTTGTGTGTACTACTTTAAAAAGGCCAGTTGATTGATCTGTTCTGTGTAAATGACAACACAAGGCATTTTATTATATGAATTGGCAAACAAGCACAGGACCTGTAGTAGCAAGTGTGCATTATCAAGGAGTGTTTTTATTTTCTTTTTATCATTATTTGGTGGGAATTTTTGTCTTGATTGATGAGACGGTGTCAAGAAAGCAGAAGAACATGCACAGAAAAGCTTGACTGGGTCACGACTCAAACTGGCAAACGGCTTAAATATGCCAATGTGATGCGACATAACCAGTCTGCTAACCAGTCGCCCCCCCAGGTGTTTAACATGTGATCGACCGTTAACATTTGCATTATGGTTACCAAGTACCATTACTAAGTACCGTAATGAGGACAGTTATCACTGACCCTATTTTGAAACTATGATTAGACTATGACGGTGCCACAGTCTGGTCAATGTCTGAGGAACACTGTCCTCTCTGCTGTTTGTTAACTTGCTCAACATTTGAGCTGTTTTCTAGTGAGTCTGCATGTTGCGGTGGCATCTCTTCAGGTGACTGGTGTGTGTGAGTGAGAAGAAGAAGCTCTGACTCGCTTGGGGAGAACATGTTTCACGCCACCTGTTGGTTTAGACCCCCGGGTCTCTGGACCGCGAATATAAGACGACCCGACTTTTTTCTAGAGAAAAAATACCATCTTATATTCGGGTCAATACAGTATTTGGTAAAAAAAAATAAATAAATGAAAAAATAATAATAAAAAAAAAAAATAAACAGTGATAGCTGCAGGCTCAACACCGGCATAATTGTGCTGCGCAAATTTAGTGTTGCTCAGTATTGTTTATTACAAACATTTTTTTGCGGTCCAGACTCAGTGTGAAGTGTCTTTTCAGAAAGTGAGTTGCAATCTTTGTTTTTGTCGTACTAATGATGTGATATCTGTGCATTTAGTTGTATATGTATAATGAGCATGTGGTGGGCATCAGTGCTGTTCATAGCTGCAGGAGCAGTGGTGATGGTGGAGGCTGCACCATCAAGTCAATGACGCAGCAATGTGAAGAGGAGGAGGAGGAGGAGGAGCAGACAGTGTAGTGATGGACCTGATGCCTGACTGTGTTACAGTCTCCTGCATCTGGATCCAAACCAACTGGCCTTTTCTTTATTTGCTTTCCTCTTTCATTCCCTTTTCTGTTTTTCTCTCTCTGCTCCACACCACATATCTGTCCTTGGATCTACTCTCACTCGTTCATTGTTTCCTCCCTCACTCTCCACAGTTCTTCTTCACGTCCTGCTCTATTTTAAACCCCGTGAAACATCCCATCTCCTTCAGCAGTCTCTGCTCTCCTGGCATATTTAGTGATTAAGACATAAATAAGAAATAAGACATAACCCTTTTGTGTGTAACCATCACGGCCACCAACAGCGGCACTAAATCCCCATGTCCTGATGGTTTCTCCCCCCCAGTAAATTTCTGTCCAATGGTGAGACACTTTGCACTGACCACAGCCATCTTATTTAATCTGCTCAACTACAAGGTTTTTTTTCCCCTTTTTTTCCTCAGTTAAGCCAGTGTTTCCCTCTGGGTATCAAAGGCACATTTTGACATTCATTTTTTTTCAACAAATTTAGAGAGAAAGTAAAAGCATTTGTCCATGTGATTACTTGAATTTGTTTTATGTTTTATGTACCAACGTGTAGCTGCCACTTGATGAGCACAACTGCCAGACAGAGAGAGGACGAACACCACTGAGTCTGTTGAGTGTGATTCGTGGTTGCAACACACCGAGAGATAAATGAGTCGATTTGCTTTGTCAGCAGGTTTCTGCAGTAGGTCACTATCAAGCCTCGTCATGTTGGCTGAACTCAGTCAGAGGATGAGTGATAAATAAAAATGGAAGCAACACAAATTTGAAGCAGAAATGAGATTGATCGCTGAGAAGTACAAAGATGGTTAGTTTATCTGCTCTGCCATTTCTGAGCCAAAAAGCAATGGATTATGGGTACAATGAGATTTATGTGGACATCTAATAGCCTGGACTTTCCATCTTTATAAAAAATATAAAATGAACTGAAGGAAGACTGTAGTCTAGAATATGCTCAGATTGGTGTGTATTGGTACATTAAGGCAGAGAAGGTAGAGTTTGTCTCTACAGCTGATGAAACATCTAATGTGATCATGTTGAGTGTGACTGATTTATTTGTAAGTGACCAGAGCACACAGCAAACTCCAATCAGATGTGTCTTTTTCTCTTTATGTGTCTGGTAAAAAAAAACCTGCAGGGATTGATCAGCTGATCGTCAGTGCAAGTTTGTGTTTTGTTTTGTTAGAACACTGGCTCTCATTGTGTATGTGTCTGTGTGTGTGTTTGTGTCTGTGTGTTTGAACTCTGAACTGAATTCCATACACATCAGTGTGTTCAGTGCACCACTCTCTGTGTGAAGGTGCACGTCAGAATAAATCTAGTTTTTCAGTTACTGCATGTTATTCAATGATCAATGCACACACACCCTCACACCCTCTCTCTATCTATCTCTATCTCTTGTTTTTTGCCATCTTTGAGCTGCCTCCTTCTTACCCCTCAGCTCCTTCACTGCTTAAGTGCCGAGTCATGCTCTACAGTGTAAATCCTGCTCTTTGGTAGATTATTGTGTCAAAAGTCTGTTGTCTTCGCAATGGCTACTTTTCTGCGTTGAATTAGAGCCTGATGTAAATAAAACTCCACCATCAGCTGTTGTAAATTATTGGAAAAGATCTATACTCTCCTCGCCTTAGTTCTTCCTCTGTCCCTGTTCTTCCAAACGCCTCCGTCTCATACCATACACCATGTGTTGTTTTAAGTAACCTGTCAGTGAGCTGATATAGTGACGCCAGTATTGCAGCCTCTTTCCCTCCTCTAGTGTTGCAACCAGGCACATTGTTTTGCCTGCCTTTAGTGGTAGATAACCACAGCCTCTCCTTAAGCAACTGGATGACGTCATGAGCAGTGCAGCACCCAGTCATCCAGTCCCTTCACTGAACAGTGAAACTGAAAGCCTGCTCATCAGCACCCACGAATCTACCTCTGCGAACTGCTGGTTACCTGTTAGACTGGACTGTAATTAAAAGATGATGAACGACCTAATAATAAAAATCGAAACAAACAAAGAACAGGCAGCAATAAAAACACGACACAATATTCATCATTAATCGCACCTTAAAAACTTTTACTAACAGGTGACTTTTGAGTCACGAGTTGAGCAGGGTGAGATCGGTGCACACACAGATCACAGCAGCAAGCTCTGACACCCTAAATCTGTTGCTCTGTCTTTAGTGGTGTATGCAGGAGGTTGGTCTCAGAGGAACAGAGACTTTGGGAAGGAGTTTGGTGAAGGAGAAGGTCAGTGAGGTAGGAGGAGGGGGTGTGATTGTGGAGCTTTCTGAGACTGTTAGTGAAGAGATGGACATAAGAGTGAATGAGCTGGTGTACAGCGGAGTTCTGGATCTGCTAACTAAACTATTAAGGACTTTGTGTGGTAGACAGGAGCTGTAGAGATCTCTCTTCCTCCTGAATATGAAACCTGATCTCTATTCTGTCTTATAGAAGTTTCAGTAGTCTACTGATAGTAAACAAAATGTTAATGGGGCACATGTTGGGCAGTGTTCAACCTAAAGCAACAACAACAACAACAGCTTGAATGTAGCAGCAAGCTGACACCAGGAAGTGATAGTTAGTGAAACCAAAAACAAGTCTTTCCTGATGATGCTAGTTCATTTCATAGACTGGTCCTGAGTCAGCGCTTGTGTAATGACCAAAACCTGGTCATTGTGTTCGAGGGAGTTTACATTAGCTGAATGTAAACACATATCAATTAAAATAAATCTCAGTGACAGGTGCCATTTCAGCTCTGTTTTTCGCTACATTTACACAACTATCACCTCATTGGATTAAGAATACTTCCCGTTGAACAAACATATCACAGGACAGGGTTGTGACTGGTGTGAAGTCTTTTTCTCTCCCGCTACAGGATAAACTGCCTCAACGGGTTAGCAGGTTAAATATGGGTCTGCATTTTACAGACTCTGTTCCAGGCTTGTTGTTCAGGAATTAGTGACGTTTAAATAATGAGATATGATCCAGGAAAGCTGGCCTAAACAACAATTTTACACCCGTCAGTTATTTTAGCAGCAGTTATTTTATCATATTTAATATGATGAAATATAGCACCCTGCTGAATCCTGTCACATTGTATTGTGGCAAAAAGTTGGAGTTCACTTGCTCGATGCTGTTGTTGTTGCCAGAACTCAAACTGTGGTGACACACAGAGAGAAGAGCCTCAGGTGCAGTTTAATGCGGTGCTGAACGTGGCCCCGGTGACTCAGGCAGCTGAGAGGTGGTGGATGTGTTTAGAATTTATATTAAAAACACTTTTTTCGCTGCTGTAAATGGACTATAAAGTGCAAAGTCTGTAAATGTGCTGTAGTGTAACTGGCCCCGCTGCTGTGATACAGTTATATGTGACTAGACAGCAACACTGTAAGACTTCGGTTTATCCTTTCAGTTTCCCTTTGATCATCCCTCCTGCATGTGATGTTTCTTTACGTCAGCTCAGTGGAGCACTAACACCCGTATCAAGTAATCAGTTTGGCCATTTGTTCTGCTGACTCAGCTGAGGCCAGTGAGGAAGCTAACAAAGTGGATTGTGCAGCTAATATGCTCTGTCATGGTCCAAAGTGAGCAATGTGGAAGTATGCTGTGTCACAGGCTGTTTTCCTTACTGCCCTCATATTACTGGGAAATGTGATGAAGGATAATGTATTTATAGTCATATAGAAAACAATACAGCATCAGGGAAGGCAGCATCTATTAACTATATATTTACTAGCATGGTACAGTCATCACACAATAAACATCAGAAGAGATTGATTTCAGGAAATGCTGAGAGACATTTTGACCTCTTACTATTTGAGCTGCTCATGTTTTATTGTTTTATTGTTTTATTGTTCCTGCTCCGTTTTTATGTGTTTTGCTCCTTAACAATAAAAACTGGAAACACTTCAGATGCACAGTAACACGTGTGTTATTGAATGAATGTTGCCTTGAAGCACCGAGTGGCTGTCATACTATAGTTATGTGCTCATTTTCCCTATGAGTATTTTTCCACTCTTTCTGTGCCTGTAGTTGAGTGAGCATGTACGCTGGCAGCCAAATACTTCACTCTAACACATTATGGCAACTAGTGCTCAGCACCGACAGACTGTCATTCATTTTTCCAACACCACCGTATCCCAAACCAGTTTGAAGTATCTAGAAAATAAACTTGTGAGCAGTGGTTTGTTTCACCTGAAGTGACCTGACTCAGGTCTCATTTTCACTATAATATACAAGTGTAGCTGGGATCACTGAAATGAAAAGAATGCGTCTTCATCACAGGCAGAGTGTTTCCTCCAAGCGGTGCCTCAGGTTATGCCCTGGAAACTGACCACATGACTCCTGTTGTCACACTACTGTCACAACACTTCTTTTACAATAATGACCGTCTTTGTTCATCATATGTTAGCGTTAGTTTTTCACAATTAAAGCACTTATTCCTTTTCCTGTAACCTCTGTAATGCAGGGCAAACTGCAGCTGCAGCTCTGATAAGTGGAGTGTGGAAGGAATTCTGAGCAGCTATTATGGAAATGTTAATGAATTATGTAGCGATGCATAGTGGGGCATGTTTTAGATCAGAAAATGTGTAGTAATAATAATAATATGTCTTGAAAATATTCCTATGAATTCTTTTAACTGTGGCGTAGTTACAGTATGACTGCAGATGTACAGTGACTGTAAGTCTACATACACATTAAAATATCATGTTTTCATAATTTTTGCACAATTCAACTGAAAAACAAAGTGAAATCTGTTTAGGGATAAAAATAAAAACGATACAAAATTAAAATAATGTAGTTGTCTCTCTGCCTCATTTATTTATATAACCAACACCTGCCATTTTAACAGGAGTGTGTAGACAACACTGTGCGAATAAGAAGTCTTGTACTTTGTGTTACTTGCAGTAGGTTAATAGGTACAGGACTAATTTGACAACCGCAGACCTATTTCACTGCTGATAGCGTTTAGGAGATATTCTTTAGTACCTGCATTATTTCACTTTTTGAAACTTTCAGATGAATGTGAAGATTCACGATTACAAATGATTAGATCTGTTGTGTTTATCTTGCGATGTGCGCCACTTCCTCCTATACCGCACTGTACCTTTTTATTAGTGGTGTCTAATTTTCTATTATTTGTTCATATTAACAACAGTCATAAGAGTGTATAATGTCACAGTTGGACTGGTCATTGGAAGTATGAATCTATATAAAAAGCTTTTACTGGTCTCTTTACAGACCTTCTTGTTTATGTTGCTGAACTGGACTCACAGGACACTAAATCAAACACCCACATCTCAGCCACACTGATCTCCTTCTATTTAAATCTGTATCTATATTTATGACAGAACCTGGACACATACTGTGGGATGAAAGACAAACTGCTTGATTTTGATATAAACAAATACTTAAGAATAGAAAGAAAATAATCACACTTTTTTCTTCCAGTAACAGCTTCTCTGACACAAAGATACACAATGATACAATGCTGATATTGTTAGTTCATCACCATCAGTGTGAATGTGAAATGGGTGCGAAGATGCTAGTTAACCCATGCTGGGTTTTCAGGACTTGTAGTCTATTTCCTGTCTTTGTTCCAGTTAATGTTTAGTAAGTTCTTCTCAGGTCACATGGGTCTTATTTCTCTGTGACATCTACCGATCTCAGACAAACTACCACCCTCTGCTACTGTGTCACTGTGCATAAGCATTGCCGTGACATCCTGAGTCAGCTGTCTCTCTGCCTCCATGTCCAGTTGTTTGTTGTTGTCGTGTTAGCTCCACTGCCACTGTATTTCTATGTACGACACCCGTAAAAGCTGCAACTCGGTCTAGACAGTGTTGCAAACAGCAGGCGAACCTCAGGGCGCCTGAACCTGCTGTAATGTCAAATGTCCTTCTAGCACTGCTGTTTTATTTGATTGTTATGTAACTGTGAAATAAGTGGAGTCAGATTAAGTGTATGTGTGTGCAAATGTTTGTTTATGTGTGTGAGAGAAAGTGACAGGGGGAAAAAACATCATGTGGTGAACAGAGGTCACAGTGTCCTCAGTGGCCTTTTTCTCCCCACTCAACCCCTCGGTTAGTGTTTGTGTGTGCGTGTGCGCACTCAAAAACATTTTAGATCTACAACATTCTATTGCCGAGCAGTTCAATGGGGTGAGTCTGATAGTTTGTAGTTTAATAGCTCAAACACACACACACACACACACACACACACACACACACACACACACATCAGTGTGTTTCCTCTGAGTGTGGTCAGTCGCTGCTGCTGTTTTTAGTCATCACCAGGGATTTATGAGCACCTCATCTCACTGCGTCACTGCCTGTCCCGTGGTCGGCCACATCTCTACCTCTAGGACATGAGTTTTTGGCTTAAAGAGCATTTGTCTAGATTCTGCTTCCCTTCTTTACATAGTCCTGTGGATTTTAAACCCCTTTTTTCCATTTATACTATCTAAAATACTAATAAAAAAAAAAAAAAAAAAACAGAGAAAACCTTGTAAAATCTAAGTCTCTGGTGCAAGCTATAGTTACTGTAACTAAAAGCTAAGAAATTTACTCATTAGTAAAGCCTGTGCTTCATACCCTCAAGATGTGACAGTGAGATGGAGCCAAAATAAAAATAAAAACTTTAGTCATAAGTCATTTGTGGTCAATTTTGACCGTTGGCAGTTGGATATAAACAAGCTTTCTGCCAGAGAGATCACCAGGGACATAAACACAGAGTCGTCTGTGTCATCTGTGGCACTCACACAGATGTGTTGTTGTTGTTGTTGTTGTTGTATTTGGTTGTATTTGGCTGTCTCCACTGAACATGGACATCATATTGGCCTATGGACCTTGAGATGTGAAGTCTCCCTTCAGTGAGATTCTCCCTTCATGGCTGACACTTAGAGTCGGTCTCTGAGTGTTTATCTGTCTTTTTCTCAGCAAAGACTCTGCTCTTTAAGTGGAGAGGCGTCACTACACAGAGGTTGCCAGTGAGACACCAATCGCCAGCCAGATTTCAGTATATTTTTGGCAGTTCTAGTAAATCTGTCTACTTGTCTTCCAGACCTGTTGGGAAGAAACTGAGAGTGTCTCTGTTTCTGATGATGTTGTATGAAGGATATAACACCTCTTACTCAGACCCCACTTGTCTTTTCACTTCCTCTTGTCTCCTCTGTGTGTCGTCTCTGCTGAAAAATTGATATGTGCTGTGATATTTGTTCTTTACTATTATCAGATAAAGGCAGTGATAGTGCTCTGATAGCGACCCGTGTGTCTGACTGTGCGCATCAGTGTGTATGTGTGTGTTCCTCTCATAAAGCTAATTATGTCGTCTTGGTTACACTCCCCATGGCTGTGATGTGTTCAGGCATCACGAGAAACTGTGTTTGAATTCAGGGTTTGGTGTTTATATGTCTGTATTATTCAGCTGCAGAGCTTTATGTGATCACCTCAGCACATGTAACACAATGAGACTATATAGAGTAGATATAGAATTTATGTCAAATGTGTCAAAACAAAATTTAAAAGTTTAATATTTAAACAAAACAGTGTTTCAAAAATGACCAATAGAATGAATTAGTCTGTTTGCAAACACACTTTTAATCACTCATTATCATCTAAGTTAATAAATAAGAAGTGATAACTTAAAGTCCTTTATGTTCATAACCAAACCAGCTTCTCAATTTCTATCTTCTCTTTACTTACACATTTATCAGCCTCAGCTTCCTGACTTAATCTGTGTGGGTTTGATGGTCTGAATTTTCTGACATTTTCCTGATGTAATGCTGACTCAGTACTGGGTAATGAAGCAAGAAGATTAAAAGCTAAAGTTAATAGGTCCTAGAAAAAAAAAGACAGAGAGAGAGAGAGAGAAAGGTATCAGTAGCCGTATGTCTGCAGGAGGATGCTCTCATTTCTGCATTTTCACTGCAGCAGATCAAGCGTGAAGCGTCGTCTTTGGAGGAAGTGAACTGTGAAAGACTGGTGTGTTGATGTTTATTCGTGTGTTCATCTCTGTTTCATCTCTATATCCGACTGTCTTCTTGGACTCTGTGTCAGCGCGGTCGAGTGTTTACTGTACATCCCATCATGTGTCTGCCACCAGGCCCCGAGGTCCTGAGCTCTGCTGAATGAAGCTGAGTCACCGTGTGCTCAGTACTGCTGGCTAATCACACCTCAGGAATATGATAACACTGCTGCTGCTGCTGCTGCTTCTGCTGCTGCTGTCTCCAGATACTGCCATAACATCACAATTACTCATCCTCTTACTGGCAGTGGACACAGTGCGTGTTAGAAATTGTTTGGATGTGCCCAGCCCAGTCTGTATAAGGCTGTGGTTAAACTGGGAAGCATCTGTTGAATAGTATAATAATAGCATAGAAGCTAGAAGATTTTCACCGTGCTCTTTGATTTTATATTGTGACACAATTGTTATTAGTTAACACCACAAGGTGCAAATGTCTAATTTGATGGCACCGAGTGAAAATGTCTAGAAAAACTAATAATATTCCTTCAAAGCTAAAACATATGACATAAACATTAGTCTCCACTGATAGATGCAGTCATTTCCCTGGGGGAAATAATTCACCCACCAGACATCTACAGTATGTTGGTTTGTGTCGACACATGCAAAAACTCACATGGTATTAAACTGTTTCCAGAGCGTTTTGACATTTTGACTTGTCATGGCAGGAGAAGCAAAGGTGAAACAAATTACAACCATTAATGATGGTTCAGTTAACTGTTGCAGTAATTAATAAAGTGAATCAGCAGCCAAAATACAAAACAATTTAACTGGTGTCAAACAGAACCCAGACACGTGTATCTGCTGTGAAAAAGGCTCCAAACAGTCATGCAGCCGCTCACTGATGAGCTGTACATGTACACTACAAACTGACTGAAGATCAGATCTGGGATCTTATACTGTAGATTTGCTTTGTAAATTAAACGTCCTCCGTGTTTTCATTTGAGATCAAACCAGATTAGATGATGATATGTGGTTTCATGACACCAGGCGGTCTGATCATTTCATTTTAAGGCTTATCTGCATAAAACAACTCCCTCACTTTGAGAGACTCAAAGTGAAGGACATTGGCTTGTCTCGGCAACCTAAAACACACAATCAACAAACATCCACCAAACAAATGCAAAATAAACGTACCTGAAGATCTCAGCATGTGTGTTTTTAATAAATTTTTTGTTCCTATTTCCGCAGCACAGACACAAACATACAGATACAGAGAGCAGCCTTATGAGTTATTGGTTTGTGAATTACAGTTACCACCACTGCAGTGTAATTTCAGGGCTTTATAGCTAAGATGGGACATCAGAATGCAGGAGGCAGAGATGGAGGTCCAGGTATGCTGCATAATTACAAAGCACTTTGAACTAAACTACAGCTTTGCTGTGTGTGTCATGGAGTCACACTGTGAGAGACTGAACTGTCTTGAATGTCAGTCACTTCCAATCGTTCTTGTTCTTCATATTTAAATTTGCTTTGCAAATGCGTAAGCAGCTTTTAGTTGTCTTTTCACAGGCTTAATGTGGGATTGAGACAGTGTGTGTGTGTGTGTGTGTGTGTGGCTGCCCTCCCAGTGAGACAGGGCGACACAGACAGCTGTTCTCTTGACTCAGAGGAAATCACTGCAAACAGGACCATATTTTTTGTCTGTAGTGGACTTGTTTTTTTCTTTGTGTTTGTGTGTGTGTGTGTGTGTCTGGTGTTTCCACTCGTAATGAGATGACAGCATTGGTAGTGAAGGAAAAAGTCGAAGGAGAAATCCTTGATTTAATTTAAGGCCTCGTTCACATCAGAGACAGATGGAGGTTGTGGTCTGCTGCTTTTTTAAAAACAGTTCAGTTCTCAGGAACAGACACATGTGTTTCAAGTGAAAGGGGGGTTGATGTTAATTTTCCAGAATTCCCTGGGAATTCCCTCTTTCCGAATCCTGAAATCTTAAATCTCTTAAACAAACAATCGTTTACCTCGTTCTGTGTAGTTTGTGCGGTTGTTGTTTGCAGCAACAGGAAATAATGAGTTTCTTTTGTCTCTTTGCTACTCTGACAAAGTTATGGCTGAAAATCACCATCAGCTTGTACCAACATCCAAACAGAAACAAACTGTAGAGTCAGAAGTTGAAATTACAAGCCTCTAGTCAAACGTATGAACGTTTATAGTTGCAACAGGCCTCATTACATAGAAGAAAAAAAACACAGAGGAAGATGAGAAAAGTCGCAACGCAAAACAAAACAAAATAAGTCGTTTACTGCAGATTCTTCCACATCACACAGAAAAACTGGCCGAGTGTCCAGTTTGAGCTGAAAATGCAAATGAAATTCTCATTACATTTAAACCCAAAAGCCACAGACTGAGTGAAAGGCAAGAGACGACTTGTCCTGTCTGGATGTGAGTGGATACATGGTGACGTTGATGTGCACTTTTTCTTCTCTGCTCAACCACAAACGCTGCTGCATTCATTTGTTATTGTGCAGAGTCTGATTCACCACTAACTTTTTTTTTTTTTAATTTACACCTGATAACTTCTTACTATTCATCATTGTGGGAGTAAAGTGAACTAAATTTCTTGTAAATGAATTTGCAACATTTGTTTGTTTCTGCGATTTTCCTCTCTGCTTTTGCGTCTGTTGTTTTTTCATCTTTTTCCAAAGCGTTTTTGGTTTGTAGAAAATGATGAAAATGTAGAGAAGATCCCAGAGAACAAAACATCACAGGTTATGATAAAGCCTCAGGCTGTGGGTTTGCTATGTTTCTGTATGAGAACACAACAGAGGCTGCAAGGACAAAAAGAAATTGAACCATCACTAATAAATATGTCTTTATCATTATAATCCTGATGTGTTAATGGTCAGTTTGACTTTAAACTGGGTCCCAGGTGTCACTGTAACATTGTACACAACATGTATGTTATAGGGTAACGGTGAGTGTAGAAAAAGTGAGGTCAGCGAGCATGCTGAGTAGGAGGATTCAGGACTTTGGAAGGGATGATGTCTGAGGGATTTGTTGTCCAGATCTCTGAGGGGGGTCGTGTGTGTCCTTGTTTTTAGGGGATAAATGTGGCTGATAGCTTAACAGAGTTGCAGACAGTAAGAACCTCTCTATTTTCATCTGAGCTGGACTGGACGTCTGTGTATCTCTGTGTCTGTTCTCTGCTGAACTCGTGTTCAAACAAAGAGTGAAGTTGTTGGTTTCTTTGTGACTCAACCAGAAAGTGTGTGTTTACCTGCAGGAGGCTTTAGACAGACCTCCTGCGTCGAACGGACCCGCCAACAACTGAACTGAGCTGAACTGAACTTAGAGTTGAGATTAGTGTTTCAGACTGACAAGTCTGAGTTTCTGTTGTTAAAACTCGTCGTTAAAACTCCACTGATCCCTCTGGGAGCTCTCCCTGTCATCAGTCTAATTACTGTAATTCACTGCTTTTGGAGAACAAAGGCAGGATCAGGCCTGTTGACACCAGGTCCTCTGCAGGGCACTTTGTACTCACTACCTGTTCTGTCAGTGGGAAAGGACAGGACATAAAACCAAAATAAAAATAATTATACATAATTGTTGGAACATGCTGGGAATTTGCTTAATCACAGCAGGAACAAGTCATGTTAATGTAATGAGTTATGCTTGAGTTCTACTGTTTTTATTGAAGCCACTAGGTGGCAGCACAGCTGTGTTAAGTTCATTTCTTTGCACATTTTCATGTTGTGAGTTTCCAAAAATTGCACCATGCTCTGGACCAGAGTCCAGGTGATGCTTGAGTGTTGTTATGGTGTCAGCAGGGCTACTCTCACTGATCGTTCATTGAGCAGCTGTCTCACCCCATGACAAGGAAAGATGTGAAGAGTGGGGCAGTGTTTTTATATCAATGTGTGGACAGAGAGAGTTCAGTCATGGTGCAGAGGTGGAACCACATTTTATTGTCTATTTGAGTTTCACATGTTTTCATATTAGCTGTTGAGAAAAGTTACGAGAAGCCAGTTTCATTCACAAGCTCAACATAAACCTACATATATAGATGTGTTCAGATTACCCACGATCCCTTACAGCAGATGATTTTGACCACAGTTGTCAACCTGGACTTGTCCCAGTTCACAGCAGGTATTGTTCCCGTGGTCTGTGACAATGAATTATATCCAAGAAATTGAACACATTTACAACACATGTCACATTTAGTTAATTTTTGAAAAATCCTATTTTAAAATGACACTATATGACTTCATGTTTGTGTGTTTCTGTGTCTCCACTAGGTGGCTCTGCTCGGCTTGGACCTCCTATCTGCCTTAGTGACGAGGTTACAGGAGCGATTCAGGGCCCAGGTGGGAACAGGTAAGATTCTTTGACTCTTGGTAATTTCTTGGTAATTAACCATTTTCCCTTTGTCACGTGACACCTCATTACCTGCTGAGTTAAACTGAACAGTTGTTACTTAAATCAAACGTCCTGTTTTGTTAAGTTTGAAGTTAAAGACGCTGCCTGAATCCTTCTTCTTTTAGACGTAAATAAAAGAACAGTTAGATTGTGATGTTTCCTGCCTCTGTTTTGTGATGATCATTCACACTTCAGCATCACCTTTTTGATTGTTGTTCACTGTCTTTCTGTTCTCAGTTTAAATATGAACAAATTAGTTTACATCTCCTCTCTCTCTCTCAATAATTATATTAGATGCCTGAAGGACAAATCCAGAAATGAATGTTGTCTCTCTAAATACTAGATACTTGCTTTTGTCTTCTGAATTATATTTAGTTGTCTTGTTATACTTTTTATTTTACAGGAATATAATTTTATACATTCACAGTGGCTTTACAACACTCTGTAATTTTTTATTATAGGTAAATTAAAATTGTATTTTTTTTTTTATTACTTGGCCTCATTCTTCTTGGGCTTTTGCTGAAAACAAACATGTAATAAAGAGAGAGGCTTTGTAACTGGTAAACATTTAGTTTTAGTCGTTTTCGCAGCTATAGTCTGATGTGTCTGTTTCCTTCTCTTTTTGTTTTGAAGAGATAGTTCAGTGTTTTTCTTCATGTCATCTCTCCCTCAGTTCTGCCCAGCCTTATTGATCGTTTGGGAGATGCCAAAGACCAAGTGCGAGAACAAGACCAAACACTGCTGCTAAAGATCATGGAACAAGCTGCCACACCACAGGTATCAGCACACACACACACACACACACACACACACACACACTGTTCTGAAAGAGGTCAAGTTTGCCAGAGGTTGAGTATCTCGGCTCACGACCTAAATTGATTCTAATGATGATGAATGAATATTCGCTGTCTGCTCTCTTGCTGTTCACCTGACGACCCACAATCATTTCTATGGGGGAAAACTCACAGCTCATTTAGCCAAGAATTCATTTCCACTGCCTCTAGGGGAACAATTGGGTTTGACTATAGATACAGAAGTACCAGAAGTACTGTGAGTGGTGCTAGATGTGATTATATATATATATATATATATAGCTGGCTGAGATTTCATCAAATGTTTGTTATTAGACAATGAGCCACTTGGTCTTGTTTCAGGGTATATGCCTGCTACATGCTGGGTGTAGTCACAGTTTGTTGAATGGATCCATCAAATATTAAAGATGTTGTGTCGATGTTGTTGCAGTATGTGTGGGACAGAATGTTGGGAGGCTTCAAACACAAGAACAACAGGACCAGAGAAGGAGTGTGCCTTTGCCTCATTGCCACACTGAACACGTGAGTTCATTCCTGCCGCAGTAGTCGTGTTGGTGAAGATAGATTTTTTTTAAAAGAATATTGTCTTCATGTGTCTACACTATTTTCACATCTCTGCATTTTCAAACGTATCATTAAAGTTTATTTCACATAACTTCAGGACCATGATGCAACTTCATGATGTAGTTTTAGGAATTTCTGCTTTTTAACTTTACAACAAACAAACACAAACTCATAAACTGTCCAGTTTTCTTAACTTAGTATGATTTTATCTGTTTTCATGTCCTAGTCAACAAGTTAAAATTTAAATTAAACAAAGTTTGACATGAACATGCTACAAAAATGACCAGTAGGTTTTAGGCAATTCAGTCTTTTTGTTACACAACTCGCACCATGTGGTGAAACGGTGTCATTACAGTCTGTGGTTGTTTTCTGTCTGTGACTTTTTCAGAAATTTGCACAATCAGTTAATTCACAAAACTCACTAAGTATTTGTTCAAAATAGTCACAGATGCTTATTCCTTGTCTTTGACTTCAGTGCAATACTTTATTATATGTACAGCTCAGTCTTTGTGTTCGTTGTTGTCAGTACTGTCTTGCCCTGATTGTCATAGTGATGTAGACACACCGAGCATTTCTGAACCACGTCCTGTAAATTCAGTTTGTCAAAATTGCTCTTATCAATTTTTCAATCAAAGTTTTTTTTTGGAAGATTAAAAAACAAAACACATTTACATTGTTTGGTCATTGAGTGTAGACTAATGATCATATTTTAAACCATATAATATTAAATTTGCAACAAAATCAAAGTGAAAGCATCTGGATACTAAACTGTTGATCTGTTTATTTATATTTGAACTTTTCTCTTCCAGATATGGAGCTCAAGGCCTCACCCTCAGTAAAATAGTTCCTCACATATGTAACCTCCTGGGGGACCCCACGAGTCAGGTATGTGCCCAGTTGTGCGTTACTTTGTTTTACTGCAGTAAAATGTGTTTCTGTTATAGGTTTAATGAGAAGTTTGTACTGTGAAGCTAAAATAGTTAGTTGGAGAGATGATAGTTTTTTGTCAAATATATAGTTTTTGCTTGTTTAAACCTAATAAGGAAATTATAATAATAATAATAACCTTTATTTATCCAGGTTAGTATCATTGAGATATGTAATCTCTTTTTCAAGAGAGACCTGGCCAAGACACAGCATGAACAAATAGTTTCATAAAACAATCACAAAAAGGACACACAAGGCAAAAATACGTCTTAATTTAAACTGCAATCCAGACCTGAAAGAACTAAAAAAGATTCAAAGAACAAATGAGACAAAGATACATCTCTTAAAAGTCAGAGAAAAAAAAGAGCATTGTAAAGATTAGAAGAGACATTTATTGAAGTTGTAAATGATTTTCTGTTGTCCGTGGTCATCAGGTACGTGACGGAGCTATGAGCTGTTTGGTGGAGATCTACAGACACGTGGGTGAGAGGGTGAGGATGGATCTCAGCAAAAAAGGCCTGCCACAGTCACGGTACGTTGACATGATGGTCCTGAACGGCAGTGGTGGAAGTAACAAATGACATCTACTCAAAATTACCGTCATTAAGTTCAATTTTGAGTATTTGTTTTTTTTTTATTAATTTTACCTGCAATCGAGCATAAATAAGGGTTTGTAATCTACTTTGCTACATTTAAAATCATATTTGCTGATAAGTAGTACAATTCACATTCATCTGGTTCCCATGGCAACACATAGATACATTAGATACATACATAGCAACTATACAAAGTAACTATTGAGTAGTGGTTCAGAATAAAACTTTATACTTTTACTTGAGTATATTTTTACACCAGTATTTGCACTTGTAGTTGAGTAATATTTCAGTCATGTAACAATACTTATTCAATACATTTCTCTTTCCACCACTGCCCAACCGGTCACTGACTCGCTCAGTATCTTCATCCTCCATCATTTTGTTCTTCTCTGCTTTTACTGTCTTGCATTATTTCTCAGTCTTTCACACTGACCAGGTTGTGAGGAAGATGTCCTCTCTTCAAACCCACATGCAGCAGGCTACAACAAGCCATATATAGTTCTCCACCTAATGGCTGTATTCGGTAGTACAGTTTAAGTTGACAGTGTTCACTTTCATCTACTGTAATGTCTTGATTTTCTCAAGCCTCAAGCAGTCAGGTTAATCTCATTAGATTTGTGGTTTTCTGTATTATCTTGGTTTTGAATAATTCAATTAAGCCATGAAAATCATATCAGTGTGTGTAACTGAATGCCATATGCTGTGTGTTTATCCATCACAAATATCACACACATCTCAGTTTCCTTAATTACATCTTCACTTCCATCACTTGCATCTTTTCCTCATATCTCAGTCCCTTCCATCGAAGTCGGGGGGAGAGATGCAAGGAAAAATAGAAGTGGAAAGACGAGGAACAAGGAAATATGGATTTAAGGAAATGAAAAGCTCATCTGAATCTAATGAAGGAGGTTCAGGAGTTTTAAGTTTGTATTTACCCACATTCACACATATTTATTAAAATGACTCTGCTGTGCTCATATCAGCCAGTTCACAGTGTCCAATGTGCCTGTTTCTGATTTGCTTTGCTTTGCAGAAATGACTTGGTAGCCTCAATATTTAAGAACATTTTCCCACCACATTGTCAAATGAGGATCACTGGGGAAAAAGATTTTCATCACACGTTGGAAGTTTAGGACTCACCCTAAGGAGTCAAACACCCACAGATATTATTGTTTTGCTGTTTTTTATTCTTGTTTTTTGCCAAACATCTGGTCACATCACCAGTCATGCATATTATGAAATCTCAGGATTTGTGAAGCTTTTAATCTTTAACCTCTGATAACTTAATATTAACACATCTCAAGATGTGATTTTTGCAGTGAAATAAAACCATCCTGCAAAGAGCAGAGGAAGTTGTCCATCATGTACATGTTACAGCTGTTCTTTCTCATGGCCTATATAAAGCATATAAGAGAGGCACATTATAATAATATATTAATAATCAGCTCTAATATATTATAATCAGCCCCAAGACGAGCGAGAGTTAGAATATCGCTCCATCATCTCTCTCTGGCCCCAGTGTCACTTAGTCATCTATGTGGCAGTTTTGGTCTCTGTCTATTTTGGTCTTGGCCGTCGCTGCTGCACTGACCAGAGGGAGTGTCTCACGGTGCAGTCAGCATGTCCAGGTGGAATTCACCGTCCATTGTCTCCTCTGCTTTAATTTGCTGACTTTTCTTTTCTTTTTCTTTTTTTGTTGCACTTTGTATCTTTTCTACAAATCATTCATCACTAGTCTTGAATCATTTTTTTTTTAAATAAAGTTTTTGTTTCTTTTTTTTGTTTTTGCAGGTTGAATGTAATCTTCAGCAAATTTGATGAAGTCCAAAGATCCGGGAACATGATCTCATCCTCTGGCTCAGGTGAGCACTCCCTATGTGTCATCGTCTCAGCTGTCTCTTGCTGTTCTAGCGTCTGTGTTTTTTTTGTTTGTTTGTTTGATATTTTTTTTCCTCCTTTCATTTCTCACGTCACTTATTTTCGTTGTTTCCGTCCCGTCTACACGGGACACAGTGGGAAATGAGAGAAGAGGGTGAACAGATGCACTATGGAAGTCATGGCTGTTGTAGTCTCAGCATTTAGTGGCACGACTTGAGGATGGTTTTGTGGATCGGCAGCAAAAAGCAAAGTTTCACCAGGAGACAGTCAGTCGGTTTCAGACTGTGTTTTCCATGTTGAGTGTGTGAGGAAGCACCTAGAGTATGTGACCTAGAGTATGTGAGTTTTCTCTCCTGGATGTGGTTAATCTGTGCATGTAAATCTATAAAACATAGACAAAACAAAACAGACAAGTGACACAATTGCAACAAAATGTTGATGTATAATCCTGTAGGCCACACGTTCATGTTGAATGTGTCAGTAAAGAGCTTCCCTTCCTCAGTAGTACTCCACAACTAAATCCATGTGGACAACTCATTTAATCACAACCATTCACACACAACACTGAGGAATGGTTGTGACAATATGACAAAAGCCAACCTGCTGAGCTCATAGTTTTGAATAGTTTCCTGTTTATTTGTTGAGGATAATGATAAAAGTCACCTGCAGTTTATTCTAGAAACAGGTTTTGATGCGACTGTTTATTGAAGGGAAAACTTCTCTCTTATAGCAGCATTCAGAAGCTTTACATGTGAGCCTGTAACAAAGCCCTCACATGTACAATTTGTGTTTACACTTCATTGTTGGTATGTCAGGTGCTTGTTGCTGGCGTGATCACTATAGCGACAGCAACAAATCACAATTTCCTGCTCGAGACACAACAGTCAGTGTTAGAGAAAACTGCCAGAGCTTTCTTTGTCTCAGAGGTCAATGAGTTGCATGACGTATCATATCTCACCGCAGAAGTCATACTTTGTGCAGTAGCATGTGATGCTAACTGTCCATACAGTGCTAAAGAGAAGAACAGGGTAAATAATCTCACTCATCACATATCAGATTGACCAACTGCCTCTGCTCATTCCTGCCTCCATGATATGTAAATAAACTTAAATTCATCTTCACTGTGTTACTTATAGACTTATTTACAAAGTGTGATTTGACCCGTTAGCACCTGTGCTAAATATAACAAACACGCTGAGGATGTGGACCTGAAAGACATGGACCAGGAAGGAAGAGTCTGAGAAAATATTCTCCTTGGAGTTTTGTTGTGGGAAACTTTATAAGAGTTAAAAGACCCCCTTTCTTCTGTAATTGAGATGTTGTTTAATTTCATAGAAGATACGCATCTTTTAAAGGAAAATCCTAATGATAAAAGACGAACCCTCTCCATGCGGTCACTCCCCGTTGACTGCTCTTGCTGTAATTTTGTCTCGCGCGCAGTTGCTGAAAGTTGATTAGGAAAGCTCTGAGGAAAATGCAAACATGAGTCATTCTAGCAGTTATTAGATAGTCCAGCATCATATTCATCACGATCAGCTGGTTGGCTTGATGTCTTTCTTTCACAGCTGCACTGAAATTGACTGTGCGACTGGAGGTGATGACTCGTTTTAATTTAAATCTGGTTGCGTCAGAGCTGAGAAGAACGTGAGCTGTGCTCTCACACATACAGGCCTTCAGCTTTAGTCTGACAATTGTGCTAATGCCTTCACTATAATCTACAGGAGTGGAAGAAGCGCTGCAGAGACTGATCTCATCCACAACTGTCTCATTCACAACTAGACGACACAAATTAAGTTATCTTATTATTAAGAAATAAACAATCACAAGGTTCAGGTCAGGAGACACCGGTGAAATGACAGCCTGTCACACACTGTGTAATGAACAGGTCTTATAAACTGGCGGCGACCTCTGAATTGGATAGTGGCACTGGGTCACTGGTCCAGTTGGTCGCTGTGGTAGGTGGTAATCAATGTGAGCAGGCAGGATGTGTGGGCACCACTCCTGCTCCAGAGCTTGTGTATACCAGCTTGCATATATTCAGTTGTTCACAGAAGAGAAGGGTTCAGGCTGCCATCGGCCGGAAGAGAAACACATAAGAGTTTGTGATTGTGTGTTATGAAAAGTTTGGGATCTACAAATGTACAGTAAAAGTCATGATTAAGTATTGAAAGGTTGTATGGTTAAATACTGTAAGTACTTGAAAAAACAATCACATTCATTTTTTTTTTTTGGTAAAGGATTTTAATATTGAATGTTTTGACAAAAAAAGTCCCCAGTTACTGTGTGTGTGTGTGAGTGTGTGTGTGCATGCGTGTGTGTGTGTGTGTGTGTGTGTGTGTGTGTGTGTGTGTGTGTGTGTGTGTGTGTGTGTGTGTGTGTGTGTGTGTGTGTGTGTGCGTGTGTGTGTGTGTGTGTATGAAGGGATTGGCTTTGCAGTGTTGTTGACACAGGCAGAGCGAAGGAGGGAAGGGAGGGGGTGAAGGAGAGCGAGTGAGAAACAGATAGAAGAGAGGAAGGAGAGCAGGGACACGCAGCAAAACAAAGCAGCCATTTCTGTGGCAAGACCAAGAGGTAAACAGTGGGCGAGAGACATACAGCTCAGACTACAGAGAGAGAGAGAGAGCGAGTGAGCGCTGTGTAGCATCATTCCCCTGGTTCCCCTGGTGCTGAGGGCAGCAGCTTTTTACAATGACAGCTGGAGAAGGTAAGAATATGATTGATCAGGTCACATCACTTATATATATATATATATGTATTATATAGATTTGAGTGATATATAAATGATTCATGTCTCTGTATGTGGAGTGATGACAAAATAACACTTTTAACTCTCTTACATAATCAGATTTTCCTGCTGCAAACCATATCTGAGTCAGTGTTTTTAGGTAATACAGCTGTTGGTAACTGCACTTTCTCACTCTATTGTTGTTATTATTACTCCTAGTGAATTTAGTGAAAGGTGAATTGCAGCATAACTTCAAGCCTCTTGTTTATGTCGACGGCTCAATCAAAGAGTCCCAACACTTGTCATCGGTCTGGTCCTGGTCAGGAAGAGAGCTTAGAGATAGATGTAAAATGTTACATGTGGCCGTCTGTAATTTGCATAATTTGTTATGCAAATCATTAAAGCCGATCATAATCCATGTAATTAGGTTAACTGTGCAGCATCTGACCCACAGTTTCCCACAGCCTCCAGAATTAGTATTAATGTCACGGCCATCAAACCAACTACAGTTACAAAATGTGTCTGAGTAAGAAGATAAATATTATCTATTATTTTCAGATTATTCTTATTGGATTACTTCCAGTTAAACTGTAACAGCAGAGGTGGTGTGTGCTGTCATAATTGTTCTCAGTCTGGTTTGGCCTCTTGTTGCAGAATTTGTTGTTATCGGCTGTTTTTAGATTATTTTCATCTTAAGCTTCTTAGTGGAGAATAATGGAGCTCTGCTGCTGACCTAAAAAAGGAAAAGTGTACAGATCTGATCGGTGTGAGAACAACTGATCACTGTATTTATTAGATCACTTATTTATGGTGATGTCATAAGTATTGAGTTGTATCTTCTTATCAGGGCAAACACGCATTCTGTTTTTAAAAACTTTGCCCTCCACTGACATTTTTCCAGTATTAGTTATGCTTGAATTTGAGCAGTGAGGAGCTGCATCACTGCTGATTCCAGTGCTCAGTCAGCATGTAGGACTCACTACTAACACTACTAAAAGCGAGGCCTCGTTTCATTATCAGCTCACCTTCTGATGATTGTCTTGATTAACTGATGAAAAGTCTATTCTAGTCTTTGTTTTATCTGAACAAAATTCCAACAGCTCTCCTCTAACAATGGGCTTGTCTTGCTCTGAAAAGTTTGCCTTGTTTAGTCATGTTTGTTAAATAACAAGAGCTTTGATTACTGCAGCTGACCTCTTTTCAAAGTGGGACTGTCAAGTCTCAGTGGCAGCTCACAGTCTGGTCCTGCTTGGGCCCATTTATAGCAGATCAATGTATAATTCAGCCGAGGCTTCAAATAGAGACGTTATTTACAACCATGGGGAAGAAGTCGGCCTGAAACCACATCTTACAACAGGGGAACTGTGAATATACGGGCGGATCGTTGTATAGATGGTTCACCAGCTAGTGGCTTCTCAGTTTCTTTAACATGATCACAGGATGTTTTTATAATGGGCTGAATCCCTGAGGTTTGTCTGCGTGCGTGCGTGCGTTTGTGTTTGTGTGCTCGAGTCGTCTTCAGTGTCCTTGATTTTCGTGCTTTGCTGTTACATAAACGTGGTGAATTCTGCAAGTCTGTGTTTTCCTGCAGTTTAGCTGTGATGAGCAGTAAAATGAGAGCGGAGGAGATGTGCACTGATCACCCAGTTGTGTCAGTATCTGCAGGAGAACGCCTCTCACTGCTTGTATGTTGCACCATGTAGGAAATGGTTAACACCAGTGGGTGAGCAGGAGAAAGAAGGGATGAATGCAGAATAGGGAAGACCTATTTTAAGGAACTCCTTTGATCATCACACACACACGTACACACATTCTGGTTTCCATAACTTCAGGGGACATTTCATTGACTTGTATTAATTTCCTGGACTTTCCTGGAAACCCTAGAGATCTCAGTTGTTGGTACCACTTGTCTAACCTTTATCTAAACCTGACCCGTTTTTTACATTATGGAGACCAGCACACACACACACACACACACACACACACACACACACACACACACACACACACACACACACACACACAGAATGCTCAGCTTTGTAAAGAGCTTAATATGTTTTCTTATGCGTGTATCGTTTGTGTGTTGGTGAGAACAGACTTTTTTCTGTGCCTGTGTATCTGCTGCTGCTGGTTGTTGGACCGTGTGGAGGCTCCGGCTTAAAAACACTGAAGAAAGATCTTCTCTATATTTATTTATGTTTTTGTATGGATTGTGATTCATTCATATTTTCTTTGAAAGAGTGAATATTTTGGAAATCAAATGCTCAACCCACATTATCTGTCATGAAAATACTGATATAGACTTATATTATTATAGGATATAGGATTTAAAGAATTGTAGATCACACTTTAATCACACTTTTATAAACCTGCCTGTTTTATATTTTTAAGAAACACATAATCAATATTTATGTACGTTGTAAAACAGTGAAAGGGGTGAAACTACAGGGAATTATCCCTTAAATTTTCCTCCCCCCTTTGAAAATTAACACAATTAGCACAAGGTTTATAGTTGTATAAAATATATATGAAAGTTGTATCACAGTAATGTATTTTGGACACTGGAACTCTGTCAGAAGGAAATGTAGATGCTTTTGAGGGACTGTGTGTGATGAATGACACGCACCAAAGATAGAGAGAGATGAAGAGAGACCAGCTGAATGTATAAACTGTGGTCAACCCTCTGAATGATGTGATTGTCTTCCTGATGCACTCTGCCAAGTGAAATGGGCAAAACGCCCTCTGTCCATGTGACCCCAGGGGTTAAATGGAGTCTTTGACGGGGCGTAATAACAAACCATATAACAAGCCGCAGCAGTGACTGAACGTCTGTACATGTTTGTACTAAAAGTCCAATGACGTTGTGTAAAGATGGTGGTGATATGTACAATTGTTATTTACAGAATGGCACAAATTCAGAAAAGCTCATAACACTGCACATAAGACAATCATCAGTACTTGTGTTTGTATTTGACGCTTCCATGTTTGCAGAGAGGATATGTTCTGTTGTTGAGGAATTTATATCATATATACCAGTATATAAAAAACCTGGGTTTTGAGTAGAAATTCATGAACTTTCAATGGATTCTGTGTTTCCCCAGCAACATTGAAGATTTTTATGTAAAACCCCAAAAAATGCTCATCAACGCAGCAGAGAAGACCCAGATTTTATGACACTGGACCCCAAATCAAAGAATCTTACAGAACTGAATGAATGAATGAATGAATTTGCATTGATAAAAAGCAACCGCACACATCCAGCCTGGTTATTATTCATGCAAATGTACATGTCATATAAATCATAACAGTCTGACAGCTTCGCTGAGAGATGGTGTGTAGTTGTTCTATATATCTTCAGTTGATTATAAAGTGTGAGTGGGACAATCAAGTCATTGTCTTCAGAAAACCACAGACAACAATAACGTGTCTCTGCTCTGTCTGTGTGTTGTGATAACATCACTCCCACACTCAGTGGTCATCTGTCTAGACTTTTATCATTCATTATACATTCATCCATGTTTTTTTCATACTCTTGCTGACACTGTATGATAAGACTTTTGGTGGAAAGCATCTGAAAACAGTTGAATTGATTGACTAGTTTATCCACAGGGTTGATGATCTGTAAGCCAAGTGAAAATACCAATTAAACTATGAGAATTTGATATTTTGACTCAGTTAACTTAATATCTAGATTTTAGAAACAGAGATTAGAAACAAACAGATTCACTAATCTCAGATGCTCATAATCATTAGCAATAGCTGCATCGTCTCAGTTTAGCAGGTTCTACAACTGTGACAACATTTCTTAAGTTCCAACAAGTCATCAGAGCAAAGTTATAGATTTTATATTGTAGAACCACGAGCTTCAGTGTTTGGCCTGAAATTCTAATGTGATGGAAACACCTACTGGTACCTACCTATCCTAGTTTAACCACTTATCCGTGTATGGATCACGGAGTTCAGATTTTGTGAAACTGGAAATGAAAAAAAGTATTGTTAAGGAACTAATATGGAGGTATTAAATTTTGGCACTCCAGCCCAGCTCTAATCTGTGGTACAGAAGTGCTGCTGTGACCTTCAGCACCTAGCTCTAAAATCTGTTCTTATCCATCTCTTTTTTAGCCTAAACGGATAGTTTGCATTTTGAAGACCAGAGGCTTCTGAGCAGCACTTACACTTTACAAGACGAATCTGTGTTCTGACAGAAGAATCATTTAAGTTTGTCCTGTCTCATTTTTGAGTGAAGGAACACTGGGCGTTTAATTTGAGGCAGTTCATATTCACCTTGACACTGTGACTTTTACGTTCCTGTTCCTGACTGAGATCAGAAAAGTATCTAATCACATCGTTACATCCTCTCTCATAAAGCCAGATATCAGAGGATTTAAAGGTTTTAAAGTTGAATAGTTATCAGCTGACTGATGTCAGCAAAGTGTTCTTTATGCTGCATCTAGGTCAAGAGCAAATAACATGCCAGAGATGCAGCGTTCCATAAGCAGCAGCCACGATGTAGAGATTTGTCAGGGAGAGAAATTCACTCGCTTCATTTGTTGTGGGAGAAAACAGAAGAGACGACACAAAGTATTCAGAGGCTGGTGTAGATTTGACTTTACCTGTCTGTCACTTGGAGAAGGTCACATTTCTCCAACCTCTCTGATTTGTCAGCAAAACAAAGCGTGTCTGTTATGACATAACGCTTATCACCAGTCATCTGTGTCTTATATAACAGTACAGGGTGTGGGCTAAATCACGGTTTGTGTGAGCCTGGTGGAAAACATCATTAGAGTCCCCCCTCAACTGCAGGAAGAAACCAGAGAGGAACAGATGGACTGAGAGAAAGCTGCAGGAAAGACAGTGAGGATTAAGCTAAAAGGAGAAGGCAGTAGAAGGTACATTGTATGACAGACACTTCAGAACATTATCTGTTGATTCTCCCGTCAAAGAATTTAACTTTCCAGAACTTTCTGCTAATCCCTCATGCCTTTGGACTTATATTCTTTTTTTTCTAAAGAGAACAATGAGGAGAGAAAATCCTCTCTATTATATAAATCTGTGCCTCAGAGACAGATTACTGGTGACTCTAAATGCCGGCGCAGCGTCAGCAACTTTGAGCACTTCAATGTTTTGTGGGGTTTCAATTCACAACGCACCCTGACACCTAGTGGACATAAAAAGTAGAACATTATTTATCCCTGAGTCAGACCTGGAGCATTCATTTTGTGTGACTTTTGTTCTATGGGTGGGAATTTTTCCCAGATTCCCAAATAAGGAATGAGTCTTTAAGATTATGTTACTATCACATGGTCTGCAGAATAAAAAGTTTCACTCATTCTGTGTGTTGTAATTGGTGTATACTTTTTAGTGCATGTTTCACCCTGTAAAACCAGTTGGCCCTTTTTCACATTTAGGCACATTTTGACACAGTCCAGTATGAAACATCCTGGTGAAAACACCCTCCAGAATTTACAGGAACCGAAAAAAATAAACCACGTTATGTGACTAGATGAACTGGTAACTGGAACTACCTCCTAGATTTTTTATTGGTTATAGGATCATCAAGTGAGCAGCTGCATCACTATTGTACCATCAAAACACCCATAAATTTTTTATCAGCCCCGTCCTTCTCTTTATTTTATGTGCATGTCTGTCATTTAGGTTGACATTTATCCAGCAATTACTGCTCTGTCACTGCAGTTACTGCAGCAGTGTTACTGAGGTTTAATGGTTGTGTTTACATGATGAACCTTATTCAGTTGTGTTTTGGCTTCACCGGCGTTTGGAAAACCTTGTTGAAAATACAAAGGCAGTGGGCAGTTTTGGGTGAAGAGAAGCCGGAAGTGTGTCTGACAAAGCATTTGTTTTGGTCAGCGACGCTGGTGGTGTAGTGCTACATCTAGTGGCTGTGATGAACATTTCACAATTTTCTGTGTGAACGCTGTTGTTGAATGGACAAAGGGTGGTGATAGCTTCTAATGTTGATTTATTTATAAATTAAAAAAAAAAGATGCAGTAGTAGAGGATTTCATTGACATTGCCCTTTATATTCATCATCAAATGACATTTTGAGGTGAACTATCCTCGTATACATTTGCCAAGATAAAATGTATTGGACTTCCTGATTATATAAAGCTCGCATCAATACAAAAATAATATATTTTCCTGTTTTGTGAGGTGAGTAACTAAATGTAAAACATTTCTAAAAAGAAACCAGGCGGTTTTCACTAAATTAGTTTAGACTGAATTACTGTTAGAGATGAATATCAAAGTCTATGAGGCTTTTTCTTTGGATCCTGTTTCTGCTACATAAGATGTTGGTAACAGTCATATTCTCTGCCACCTTCGTCTTTTCCTGCTTCTCACTTGCTTAGCACCTCCTGTGTGTTTGGGTGTGGTCAATGAAGGAGACAATTGGACACATTGAGCTGCTGACTTCACTTCCACCGTCTCTGTAGACCTATCATTGATGAAACCTTTCCAGAAAGGCAGCGGTGATGTCAGGAGGCCTCAGGGATCGGTGCTGCTGTCACCACTCACAGCACTAATGACCTGCTTCAGCATTCATGTGTGTATCTGTGTTCCGGTTGTTTATTGCGTGCTGCGTGCAACTCTCATTGTTCCCCCGACACGCTGATAAATCACCTCGACGTTCGTGTCAGCGTAGGTGAGAACAGCCGCTCGGGCAGCTGTGATCAATACACAGCACTGCGCTTCCTGTTAAGGTGCTCTCTGTGGATGTGTCTGTTTATGTTGATGAATAGAGTCATAGTTTGACTGCCATTGAAACACAACACCCAACTTTCCTTATATGCAGCATTTTCTTGTGTGAATTTCACAACTGCTGGAGGTTTTCAAACAGTTAAGTAAAGAGTTGTTCACAGTGTCGTTGTGAAAAAACTGTGGTTAGCAGCAGGGTTGTTGTGCCAACATATTTGGTGCTTTGCTAGTTGCATTCTTGTTTTTATGAAGTTCTGTCTCACCAAGACTCCACCACTTTACTCTTACTCTACATATTTTAAACTACAGTTCAAACTAAAGCATGGCTAGTACCAAACTAATGCAGATTGACTGTATTAAAAGTAGTTCTATTAAGGATCCTTAGTGCTTGTTTCTTCAGTGTCCTGGTTCTGGTTCTGTTCCGGTGACTTGTATATTTGCTTAGAACACAACCAGTGAGTGGCATGTTGTCTAGTTGACATTGTACACAGTCATCAGTGGCTGTACTCCATCACCTCATAGTGGTATGCTGGTCATTATTCAGCAAGCGTGAGGAAACCTGATTAAGTGGCGTGCAGTGTAAAATCATTTGCCAAATGAGGGTGGCAAATGAGTGTTCAATTCAGTTCAATTTATTTATACAGCACCACAAGCACGACTTTACAATACAATAGAAAAGCCAACAGTTTTTACAGTGAGTAGCAGGAGAGGGAAAAACTCCTATTAAGAGAGGATGGGATAGAAGAGCAAGACCATGAACAGATGTATATGTTGTTTAAGCTCTGACAGACTGGTTGTTCTGGATGGGGACATCCTGACATCAGCTGATAACAGCAGCACCATATGTGAAGATGGTGAATTTGTATCAATGTGCTGCACAGAGTCATTGATTTAAATCAGTGTGAGCAATTTTTTTTTAGACCACACACAATTGCCCTCCTGTTAAGTTTCTGGGAGACACCACACACTGACAGCGTACAGAGTTTAGTGGCATGATGTGAAACAGTTTTCCAGTTTGTCTGAGCTGTTAGCCCTTCTGGCAGTGAACAGCTGCACAACTGGAAATGTCAGTCACTTGTTAAGCCACTAATTCAAATAGTCATATCGTTGTCTCATTGAATATTAATGATATACCTCTAGGTATTAGTTTAAGGACTTTAAAGGCTAGAAATAATAATAAATAATAGATAATAATCATTGTAGCAGTATATTTTCACTATATATCATCAAACTTATTGTATATGACCTGCCTGTATGTATTTTGAAGTAATTATGAGCTGAAGTACTAATTTGGCTTTAATAGACAGTGATAATACTCTTGTTTTGATGCTGCTGTTGTAAATGTTTGTGTGTGTGTGTGTGTGTGGGTGTGTGCTCTGAACGCACAAAGAGTCTGATCTCACAACAATAGACCCCTCCCTCTTTTCTCCACATGAGCCTCTACACACTGACAGCATCACGATGGTGATGTGTCACACACACACACACACACACACTCGCAAGTCAACACACATGCACTGATAACTGAACTCGGAGAGAGGAAAAGGCTTAAGGGGAGGTTTGTCTGGCACTTTGTCAGAGCCCAGCGTGTAACAGAGACACATACAGAGCAACACACACACACACATACGCACATACCTAAACACACACACACATTCTGTGGACATAGATGCTTGGTGAAAAGGAGAGCGTGTGCTAAGGGGGCGCAGCAGAGACATGCTGAGGAAGCTGGTGTGCAAGAAAATCTGCTCTCGTAAGAACGATGCCTTTAATCTCTTTTTTTTTCTGTTGGTTCTCTCCTCACTCTTTATTGTTCCGTCTCATTCTTGGTATTTTGTCCTCGTCGTCTCTCTCTGTCTGTACGTGTTCAGCTTTCGCTGCTCCACCGTCTCCTCTCAACCTGTTGCCTTTTTTCCCTGCTGCTCCTCTGTCACCGTTTTCTTATGTCTGCTGGTCATAGATGCAGTGTCATGGTGATGATTTTGATGTTTAGGAAGCTGTTTTTGTGTGTGAATTGATGTGATCTGGCTCTAGCGGTACATGTTATTGTAAATCTGTCCGTGTCAACATATTCATGGTGATAAATGGATTGTTAAATAGTGTTCAACCTCAGCGCTATTAGGCGACTAAAGGTTCTCACACACAGTGATTATTTAAGCTGTAAATATTCCCGGTGTGCCTCAGCTGGCAGTAACCACCCAGCACCATCACATCAGCCCAAGGCTAATCCCTCACATGAATAGTCACATCAGGCAGGTGATGGAGGGAGGGAGGGCGGTCTATGTATCCATGCATAACTGTCACACCAGATTAAAGTCAGATGGATAGATAGATTAAGGCTCAACACACACATACACACACACACAACCTTTCAGATTGACTGGTAGTTTGGGCAGAAGTCGTACAGAGAATGAACAGAATCAATCAGGTGCTTCTGTGAGCAGATTAATAAATGGAGAATGATGAAGCATTTCGCCATGGCAACCGATATTAACCAGGAAGAACAGTGTGACGGCACTGACCTCTGAGGGAGATGATGTGTCCGAGTGATGAGTGAATAACGATCTATTGATCCTCCATGTCAATAACATTCATGTTTACATCTTAAAGAGAATTTCTCCCTGATTCAAATGAACTGTTACCTCACAACTTTCCTTTTCTGTGATTCTGTTGCAGATAAGAACTTTGAGGATGAAGACTCTGTGGATGGAGGCCGGTCCTCCTCCTCATCATCCTCAAAAGCTCCCCCTAGTGGCAGGAGGACTGTAGTGAGCTCTGTTAGAAGACCCAGCTCAGCCATTGCAGCCAAGGCCTCAGGTGATGGATGGTCATGGTCTGATAACAAACCGTCAGCTGTAATACACTCTGTGGAGCACTAGAGCACTTTATTAGGAACACCACACTAAATCAGTGTAGGGCCTCACTTTCCCCTTAAAAGAACTGTAGAACTTTGTGATGTGGATTCCATAAGAAACATTCGTTTTAGATTCAGATCCATGTTAACGTGACAACATCATTTCTGCAGATCTTGTCTTCTAGAGACGATCTAACTCCAACAATCAAAATCACAGAGATCCCATATTTTCCCATTCTGATGTTTAATGTGACAAATACCTGAGTCCACTGCACTGCAGCCACATGATTGTCCGATTGTGAGGATTTACTGTAATTGAGTAAATTTGCCAACATGAGCTTCGCATTTGATGCTGCTGAAATCAAGTGTTGAAACATAGTTGATGTTCTTTTGTTGCTCTTTTTTAAGGTAAAGAAGCAGGAGCTGGTGCTGTTGATGAAGAAGATTTCATCAAAGCCTTTGAAGATGTTCCCTCTGTCCAGGTACATTGAGCTCACTCTTATCACTGTTTATGTGTCCATCAGTCAGTTGGTGATAAAACTTTCTTTAGACATTCATGGTCCCAAGAGGATAAATCCTGCTCAACTGATTTGTGTTCCACTGATTTTATTGTTAGTGCCACCATCATTTGATACAAATCTTCATTGTGCCTTGATTTTTATTGATTCCCTGATTTTTAAGTCAAACACCAGGTCAGAGTTTCTCTTATCAGCTGGAATATAATAACAATTAAGTCATCAAGATATTAGATGATGTATCCTGATGACTTTTGCAGTCCTCTGACTTTTCCTAACACCACTATGAACTTATCATTATTACTGGATGAACTGCCAGACAACCATGTACTCCTTGGGATGAACCCTTGTGGAAAATGAATGACATTCACAGAAAATGACTGTAAACTAAGATAAACATAACAAACACCATACTTTATTAGTAACATTGTGTTATTATGCTGACATTAGCTTTGTTTAACTACAGCTTCATGAAGCTACTGGTGTGGTTGCAGACATTTAGTCCTTTAGCAGAATGTGTAAAGTGCACCACAAAGTCAGAATTGCAAACATTTCAGATATGTGACTTAATTGATAATTGATGATCTGTGTTCAGATCTACTCTAACAGAGAGTTAGAGGACCAGCTGACCAAGATCAGAGAAGTTCTGTCTGATGACAAACATGACTGGGAGCACAGAGTGACAGCGGTAAGACTTTGAATTTAATTTGACACACACACATACACAGGGTACAAATAGACGCCGATGTGCTTTTGTCTCACTCTCATCTACTTTCTCTTTCCCCCCAGTTGAAAAAGGTCCGTTCGCTCTTGCTGGCTGGAGCCACCGAGTATGAGGGTTTCTCTCAGCAGCTACGTCTCCTGGAGGCTGCCTTCAAGCTGTCGGCTAAAGACCTGCGCTCCCAGGTGGTCCGGGAGGCCTGCATCACACTGGGGTGAGATTCAAATCTCAAAGATTCATTTATTGCAGTATTTTCAGCTACGTTCAGCTACGTCTTTTCATTCCCACTCTGTGTGTTCCAAAACTGATTTCTGTTATTGTTTATTGTTTGTTTAGATTGTGGTTTAGAAGTGGTTTTATAACTCAGTTAAACACATTCAGCAGTTCTAATATTGTTAAGTGCCTTGATATGAATGTATAACATGTAATAAAATTAGTTGACACTACACAATTAATGGAAAATGGATTCCATTGAAATGAACATAAAGTATTATTTGACACCGATAATACTATTTCATAGTGGGTTACATTGTCTGCACCATCTTATTATTAATATGTTCGGATGCTGACGTGTATGGGTCTGGTTATTTAACACAACGGTCCTTGGTAGGCTCCATCCAATGACAACAACATTAACTGTTATTTTGTGTAGATGATTATAATAAAAATATTGAATATTATATCATGAGGATGAGATTTTTATCAGAACTTCCCAGTGAGTGCACAGAGGTTTATTGGAACCTAATAAAATGGTAATGATCAGTGTCAGGTGACCTGCTGTGATGTCTTTGATTGGCAGCAGTGATATTAACTGGCATCTGTAAGTGATTAAACTTCAGCAGGAAAAGAACATGTTAAAGTGTTTTCTTTCCACATACTTAAGCTAATGAAAATGAGCTCTACTCAAATATGAAATGAGCAGCATGCTCTCCACACACAAACATTCATCACCCAAATTTTAATATAACTCTGATGAGGTGGAACAAAACAGAGACAGAAAGAGCAGCAGGTTGATGAATGGATGGGAGATACGTGGATCCTGCCATCCCTGAGAATGTCAATAACACAACTTACTGTCTGTTCTCAAGCTAAAGTAGATCTTTTTTTTTTTTTTTTTTTTTTTTACAGGCGTTGTAAGCTTAAAGCTATTTATTTTTCTTTGAGAGTTTGTGTTTTCTCTATTATTTTTTTCTCTTCTGAGAAAAACACACAGAAAACAACACACAACTGGCAACAACTGTCTGTTTAACATCAGGAAAAACAACATCACCATGAATGAGTTGTAGATCTGATCTTAAGAGCCACGTTCTGTCTTCTGTTTCCCCTCGGCCAGATATTTGTCTTCACTTCTTGGTAACAAATTTGACCACGGAGCGGAGAGCGTCATGCCCACGTTGCTGAACCTTGTGCCCAACAGTGCCAAAGTCATGGCCACGTCCGGGGTGGCCACCATCCGCCTCATCCTCAGGGTAAGACGTCTACACAGCAGATGTTTTATTCCAGGTTGTGTGGGAATAATTGTATCCATCACCCAGTCTCTGTTTTCTTAACAACACTAACCCTCCGTACATGCCTGATCAGACAGTTAGCAGCTGTCGGTTAAAACTCACTGTGTGAGATCATTTGGAATAATCGTAACAAGAAATGATGCAAACTTTTGTTTTGGACTTCTGGAACACACTTAGTTTTTTTGTCTTTCCCCTCCAGCACACACACTACCCACGTCTCATCCCCATCATAACCAGTAACTGCACCTCCAAATCAGTAGCAGTAAGACGGTAAGAAGACCTTTTACTGGTACTAAATGACAATAAACCATCTGTTGCAGGTCTATGGGTAAAAAGCTGCATGACTGATTTTGTTTACATTTTTTTATATAAAGCATTGATTGATATTTTACATTCAGTCTTTAATTATTTTCGATACACAGATTTCAGATTTCTCACTCATTTTAATGAATATTGCTTGTGTTTATTCCTGTGTCATTCTTGTTCCTCTTTTAAGTATTCTGTCATTTACTTTATTCTTTCCAGGCGCTGCTATGAGTTCCTAGACCTCATGTTACAAGAGTGGCACACTAATACACTGGAAAGGTAAGATCAGTTTGCAGTGTGTGTGTATATACCTGCTATACAATGTGTGGGTGTTAGAGCAGTACATACTCAGAGACGGCACATCTTGTGGGTGTTGATGTGTAATAGAGATGAGACAGAGACGCTGTTGCTTCTCCTCCCTCCTCTCACGTGATTTGCATTTACTAGTTTACTAACATTTGAGTTAGCTGAGCGTCGGCTGGGCGTGCCACTGATGAAGCCCATTTAAATTGATGAGTCGAGAGAGAGAGAGAGAGAGAGAGAGAGAGAGAGAGAGAGAGAGAGCTGTCATCACCGAGACCTCCAGCGATAAGGCGAATTTCCGCCCTCCCCGTAACCATGGCAACGGCAGCAGAGACTTTAAAAAGCATGCGAAACATCTCGTGCGTGGCCACATCCCCTGTGGACCGCCAGAGGAACAGAACTGAGAGAAACTAAAGTGGAAAAAAAAATCATAATTTTATTTTTTCTAGTGTTTTGAGATTTTTAGATTAGTAATCATCCATCAGTGCTGTTTGGTTTTATCTTGTGTGAGTTTTCGTCCTCCTCACAATGTTCCCTTACTATCCTAGACACGTGGCTGTTCTGACCGAGACCATCAAGAAAGGCATACACGATGCCGACTCTGAGGCCAGATCCATCGCTAGAAAGTAGGTGTTGTTTCAGGTTTTTACATCTAAACTTTATGTCTTTGTTTTTTTTTTTTTTTTGAGAAGATAAAAATATTTATCAATTTTTTACACCAGTTAACCTGACGATCTGCTCTTCCTTCTCCTCACCTACAGGTGTTATTGGGGTTTCCACGGTCACTATAGCCGGGAGGCAGAGCATCTGTTCCAGGCGCTGGAGTCCACCTATCAGAAGGCCCTCCAGTCTCACCTGAAGAGCTCTGACAGCATAGTGTCTCTACCCCAGTCTGACCGGTCCTCGTCGTCTTCTCAAGAGAGTCTTAAGTAAGAACCATGATGCTCTTCTTGTGTTTCCTCACTAAAGGTTTCCCCTGTCTGTCATCATTTCTCCAGATTCACTTCTCTGCTCCATTTTTACTCTTGATTTATCAGACCCTGAGATTCCACCTCTTTCTGTGCCAGTCTCTTCTTCTCTATTTTCTATCTTCACACGCATCTAGTTGCTGTAATTAATTGATTGGAGGAAACCACTAATGCGTCTTGGTTATTGATGATTGTAAAAATGTGGGTAATTATTGGCTAATGACCTCATACTCCATCCATCAGGAGCACAGCTTGTCCAGTTGAGCAGTAAAGATACATACTCTACATGTGCTGTTTATCGTTATTATTTTTAAGTAATACCTGTTAATTGTCCTGGCTCACAAATACAACATGTTAGTCATTTCCAGATGCTCAGGGGGTTAAAATGTGATACACATAATGTTAAAAAAGTCACTTTTTCCTTTTATTTTTCAGCCGGCCGTTGTCTGTGAAGAGCGTGATTGGAGGGAGCATAACAAGGAGTAAGTCACTTTCTGTTTTATCCACTGCTGTGTCGTCTTTTATACTGAAGTGATTAGTTTCCGAACTTATGTAGAAGTTAATTAGCAGTTGTAAAAACCCAGGTCTACGTTACCACTGTGCTGGTGAAACAGTCAATACATACTGCCATTACTAATCTATATCTTAGTGGTTAAGAAGATGATGAGATAGATAATGTATAATCACCAAGCACTTTATTAGGAACGCCTGCACACTTATTTATTTGTGCAAAGACTTATTTATTTGTGCAAAGATCTAATACAATTATATCTGATACAAGTTACAAGCTTCAGTTTCTGTTCACATCACATTAGAACACTGTAGAGTTAAGACTTATATTGGTGTGGGAAGAAGTTTTGTGCACAGTAACACTCAGACCTCAGAGAAGCGTGTCCACACAGCTGGAACGGCATTTGTTTTTTGTTTCGTAAGATCTGGTCAAAATACAGCTGGACTAACCATATCTGGTCTATGTATAAAATTTAGGACATTCACTTCATTCACTTTCATATTTATATTCTTTTTAGTAACAGTCAATTTCAGCCCTTTACCTTGTTCTCGTTTATGTTTTATTTTGTTTCTGTTTTAGTATAAAGATTAAAACGGTGGCTGAATTATGCCAAATAAAAATAAAAAAATCCAGATTAGTATTAATCAAAGTGATGTGAAAGACGGCGGCTTTACTGTGAATTCATTTGTATGTCCATGTGAAATGATCAGACAGACAGAACGTTATGAAGAGACACTGTCTGTGCCTCACATGTGTTGTGTCCACACAACCAGCATGTCTGCTACTGACAGTCCTGTCTTTTTACTCTGAGTTTGCGTTTGATAGTAGCTGTTCATAATTATCAAGTGGATTGTTCCAAGTAAGTTGCAAGTAGACTGTGGGCGGTCTACATTGCGTCTGTCTTTTTGTTTAATCCCACACGGACTCTGTGATGTTGAGCTCACTGCTCTGTGAGGACCAGACCGTCTGTGGCAGGAGTTTGTGTTCTTTTTGCTACTTACTTGAATGTCTGGGGTTACCATCATACTGCAGAATGAATTTGGTCTCCACGATGGTTAAGATACTAAATATGTAAGGTGAATAAAACTTGTGTCAGTCTTCACAGGTGACGCTGGCTACTGTTCATTTATCTGATGACGGTTTTCTGTTTTTCACCTGAAAGAAAGTTAAGGAGCAGATGTAAATAATCCATTAAACTGCTGCACTTTCCCTCTCATCTCTGTGCTATTCCAGGTAAGCTGGTAAGCACCAGGGTGCCTAGTACGCCGGGTTCCCTCCAGCGTTCCCGTAGCGACATCGATGTAAACGCCGCCTCAAGCGCCAAGTCCCGTCTGTCCACCGTCCCCGCCTCCTCGCCGTTCAGCTCCGCAGCTGCCCTCCCCCCGGGGTCCTACGCCTCATTAGGTAACTATCACTCATTTCTTTATCAGTCTCTGTCAGTCTGTCAGCTTCAACTTATTGTGTAGAAAGAAGACATTAGAAAGAAAATATGTAGAAAAAGACATAGACAATACACACGCTGGAAGGTTACATTACTAAAAACTAGAGGGATTAAAGGCTAATAAAATCTGTTCATCATTTAAAAGTATTTTTAAACTCGGGCCTGTTTTCCCATCTTTGTTGGTCAAAGTGAATAACTGGGATAAAATGTTTTTTATCTGGAAGTAGTTTAATATTGAGGTAGAAAACTACAACTGGCAGCTGAAATATCTCAGTATGTCCACTAAAAGTCCTTAATTTTGTCACAGGCTGTGTATAATAATTATAATATAATATAATTTACTTTTAAGTTTTTAAAGGAGACAAAAAAATCAACCAAAAATCCAAAAAAAAAAAAAAAAACACATTACATAAAAGCTATAAATTGATTTGCATTTAACATCATCATAGAGACATTTGGTCATTTTATTTTGGTCAAAACCTCCAGACTCCATTGATTAAAATAAGAATTTTACCTTTGCTGGTTGTAGTTTGGTCAAAAACATTTGTGCAATATTAAACATCTTTATCCCTGTTTTACTTTTTAGACCCAAAAGATGTCAAAGTGGGTTCTGGATTTAAAAATTCTGGTGATTATTAACCCACCATGTGTCTAACTTTAATTTACTTGAGAAAAGACAGAATCTCCAGTATTTTAGGAAAATCTTAGGTAACAATATGATTTCTCTGTGGCTCACTGGAATGATTATTCTTCAGTTTCCCTTCGTCGTGAATGATTACAACATTTTCTCTTGTAGTCACTGGCTTTTATGGACCTGACTGGGATTATTAATGACTACTGAGATTGTCATTAGACTGCTCTGTCAGCAGGAACTGTTTAAATCCTGCGCTGACACTTCTGACAAATCGATGTGATGAGGCTGAGTAAACCCTCTAGTGCGATGATAACCAGACACTTTTCACGCATGTTTTAAGCTAACGGCCAGGGGAGATGTTTAAGCTGTCCCCTGCCAGTACATAAGAAATTTACTGTAATCTTTTTCCCATGAAGAAACTTCTCTCCCTTTCCTTTTCTCCTCCGATGAATCCCCGTGGTTCAATAATGACCATTACTAATGATGAAGAGGCCCCTTGCTTACCCACTCACTCTTTCTCCTGCTTCACTTAATATGTCTAATGTCTTCCTCTATACCTCTCCTTGCACTCGCTGCTGCACCGCCTTTCTTAAATCCCCCAACAGATGGCACTCCTGGTAAAAGTGATGGTAAGACTTGTATGTTTGTTTGTCAGTGTAAAAGAGAGAGAGAGAAACCGTATGAGTGTTTCTTTTTGTCAGCTGTCACAGGCTACATATTTACATCTTCTTCTCCTCATCTGTGCCCTCTTTTCTACTTCTCTTCTCTTGGTCCCCCCCTCCCCCTCCTCCCCAGTGGTGGTCGGTTATGTGGAACTCTGCATGGACTGTCTGCATGGATTTTATCATCTGACTGTAACCCTAACAACTGCATCCATCACTTCTGTTATTCACACAGCGATTAAAGTCCCAAGTTTTAAACGGCCGCAGCGTTGTTTTCTACAGGGTTGTTTTTGTTTACATGATTTCTCTCATCAACTGGGATTCAAGTTTAACATCTGACCCAAACTTCAACTTGTCCATATTATGTGAAATATCCTCAGGGCTGATAAGTGTTCTGTTGTCTAGATGATGTGGCATGAAATTTAATGAGAATCACACCATCTGTTTTATCGATATACTACAGATTATTATGACTCAAACAAAAAAAATGTCTGTTCACTTTGTTTAACTGGAGGGAAAAAATAATGAGATTTCATGAAAAGATGACATTTACTGGAGCAAAATATTGTAACTATTGACAAACTAGGAAATCATTGACTACTCTATAATCTCAAAGAAAGAATTATTTTTAGCTTGCGGTGTAATTCTTGTTATCACAGTCGTTCTTTCCCTGGCTCTATTCTTGGCATGTTGTGTAACACACCAAGAATTGTAATGGATTTTGTCCCCGACTTATCAAAGAATCCTCCAGTGGATTTTATGACAGAGCTGTAGACATGAGAGTGTGAAATGACTTTATTTTTGACGATTGTGATTGTTTGAGTTATTAATTATGTTACAGTAACTATTTGCATTTAAAATGATTCAGAACACAGAAGCTGGAGTTAGTGAATAAGTGACCAAAAAATTAGGACTCAGGAAAGGCAAAAAGGAAAAAATAGCTTTTATCAGTGACACACAGCATGAAAACAAAGTATTTCTTTACAGTTTGCAGGTTGTTAAAAATGTAGATTGTAGGCAGTTACGAAGGATTTTCACTGTTTGTCTTTCCAGGACTTGGGTCGCAGAGTTTGCCAATAATTCTCATGGTTTGTTTTCGCACATTAAAGCACGTACAAGGGACACGACTAACTTGCCTTAGCTAGCATGAGCGTTAGTTTACCCCGAACCGAGTCGTGACCCACAATGAGCTGCTGGTCAATAAACAAACACCGAGAATTATTGACAAGTGTGAATGGACCCGGGTTTGTCTGTTTTCCCCTCCGTGTTTTTCAAACAGGCTCTGTCCCCTTGTCCAGGTCTCCTTCATACTGTCTCCCCAGACTTTTTTTCTTCTTCTACAGCATCTGTGTCCAGGGTTTGTGGTGAATATTGATAATGTCATTAAGGTCTTTCCTCTCCGTGTCTCTGCTCCGTTCCTTTTTTTCATCCAGGTCGTGTTCGTACCAGGAGACAAAGCTCCGGCAGCGTGGGAGGAGCCAGCACATCAGTGGTGGACAGCAGGGGGCGGAGCCGAGCCAAAGTGGTCTCCCAGTCCCAGCGTATGTATACATAATATATTCTTATACCCAGCCAAATCAGTTAAATCACATTGTACATAACTAGTGTTGTGTAGTTGTGAGTGTGTGTATTACATACCACATCTGTCACTCTCATATAAGAGTATGATCTTTGTCTGAGTTGACTGAGATCATACTGAACGTCCTGCTGTTTCTTTGTGTGTAATGTCCCTCATGTGATGCAGAACCCTGAAATAGTATTTCAGTCACTCACAAATCTCACACAGCATGTGCGCCCGTGTTAAACTATCCCGTATATTGTAATTTAGCTTTCGGTTTCTCTGAATATTCTTGAGATCTGTGAGTGATCAGTACATGCCGTCCGAAGTGCATGCTGGGTAATTTCAATAAACATAGCCCTCCTCTGTCTCATTTTGACCGTTCTCAATCTTCACCCTGTCCTGCCTATTGCTTCCATCACCCAGGATCCAGATCAGCCAATCCCATCAGTGGTAAGGCCTCAGCTTCATCCAATCACAAGCCAGACGCCTCATCCCTAAGCGCTGTCCTCCTCTAGTACCCAGAGTTCACACAGTTTAGCACGTTATCCCATTTTTAATTTTTTTTTTTTTTTTAACATTTATGTTTATTTCACCATGTTATGTTTGTTAGCAGCATGCTCCACTCGTTTCATTCAATTTTGTATTTCCCCCAACAGTTTGAGAAGCTGTTTGGAGTTGGGTGTGTCTGCTGTCAGCCATTTTGTCGTCTTTGTTGTTGTACGTTCTTACTGGTGACTGGTGCCACATTAAATGTCTCCCTAGAGTGGAGTTAGATACAACATGGATCCAGCCCCTCACCTTGTGTGTTTGTGTGTGTTTGTGTGTGTGTGTGTTGGGCTGTCACATCTGTATTTGTTCATTTAGTGACTATAATTTAATTTTCTATGAAGTTCTGTTTGCCTCCCGCATCTGTGTTGTCATTAAAATGGTAAATATAATTAAATACATGCTGTAGCTTTAGTTGTAGTAATAGACTGTTTTGTTGTATGTTACATTACCTTTCATGTTGTTGCACTGTCCCTATAGCACTGTTGACGCAGGATTTGTGGAATTTGGCTAAATAGTCCAAGCACGTTGTTAAAGGTTGATGTTGTATCTTCGTCACTTTGAATCTTGTTTAATTGTGCTACTTTTTCTTTTTTTTTTTTTTTTTTTTTGGTATGTTTGTCCTCTGTCTCTCATCAGCCGGAAGCCGTTCCAGCTCCCCGGGGAAGCTGCTCGGCCACAGCAGCTATGGCAGGATCCCTCGAGCCACGGCGTCGGCCTCCAGCACGCCGGCTGACAAGCGCAGCAGGATCCCCCGCAGCCAGGGCTGCAGCCGAGAGACGAGCCCCAGCAGACTGGGTCTCGGTAAGACCTGGAGTCACATGTACACACACATACAGACACATGTTCTCGGTTTCTTTTGAAACAGGGTGCCAGTGATCCGAACTATTAGTAGTGATGGCAAAACACTTGGTGAAATGTCACTGTCTTCCTTTTGTTCTTCTGTTTCTGCTCAAATCATAAAAACATGGACATGGAGACATGGAGCTACACCGACCAATGACACAACACTGACCACACAGATAAGAGAGCTCACACATGTTTACGTCCAAAACAAGTGAAACAGGACTTTACTATCTTAACTTGCTGATAAAGAAAGGAACTCATGTTTCTGTTTTGCCCTCTGACACAATGCAGCGCTCACACACTGTATCCTGTCCTCAAATGGTAACCACACACCACAGCGGGCTTATTGTTTATTTACAGAGCAGCTGACAAGAGATAACAGTGTCTGTATTTGAGTTGGTTTTGATTTCTGCTTGTCCTGACTATTCATCAGCTGATCATTCTTTACAGATGTGGGTTAATGTGTGATTGGTTGAGAGTGAGCTGTGGTTATGTATGTTTCTGTGATCATCGTGAAAACATCTGTGTCCAATAAAAAGACGGCGAAATTGTCTGCTGGTCATCACCATTCAGACGAAATCAATAGTTTTGATCATTCATACTTTCAGGATAAGAAAGGACTGTTAATGTTCCTTTATTTCTCATCTTCATACTTATTTTGAGTGTAAATAATCTTATGACATGTGTGAAGCTTGAGGTGTGTGTTGAAGTGTCCGGTCTAACTTTAACCAGCAGTTTGCTTTCTCACCAACTCACTCACCAGAGCTCTGCTCAGCCACTGCTTCTGTCTGTTTTCTCTTCATCTCTTCACTTTTATTCTTTTATTATATTTCCGTCCTTTATCTCTCTTTGTCTCTCTCTATGTACCAGTAGCAGCAGCATCCTAGGATGACGATATCAATCAGGATCCTCAGCACATCATCTCTCATCATTTTGATTTAACAACCCAAACTTAAAACACGCATCTAATGAAAACAAAAACGTCTAAATGTTAATGCAAAGACTTTTATTGAATACATCTAATCCCCACAGAGTAAGAAAGCTTTGAATATTGAGCATATTCAGTAAATATGATATTTAGTCTTTTCTATGAAAGACTTTTATAACAGCAAGGTCAGTATTCTTTCTTAGTCCATTCTAAGACCTTCAATTTTATATAATTGTAATGGCCGTTGCATCTACATAGTTGCCACTTTCAGTCATCTTCCCTCATAATCTCTCTCCTTCCTCTTTTCCTCTGACTCTCACCTCGATGTTCCCTCATGAATGCATACTGACATTCCCACCTAACTTGTTGTCCTGACAGCCAGCCTGTGTGGTAAAGCTCTTCTTCCTGCTGCTCTTCCCTACCGCACGCTAGCCCGGAGCCGCATTCCCCGTCCCAGCATGAGTCAAGGTTGCAGTCGCGACACAAGTCGTGAGAGCAGCCGCGACACCAGCCCTGCTCGGGGCTTCGCTCCTCTGGGTGAGTACTGCTAGCTGAGCAGACAGCTGGACTGGATTCCCAGTCTGGAGTCCCAGATGGACTATTTACACCGACCTCACACTCCAGTACTGTATCTTGTGTTTCATGTGATGTCTTATGGCTGATTTTACCTCTGCCTGTCTTTCTCTGTGCATGCACTAACTGCATCTTTGACAGTTAAGGGTTGACTACTGTTGTCCTTTTTTTCTTGTGTTAATGGATGTTGTTTTTTATTTATTTGAATTGAAATCAGGTACCAAACTAATCTATTCTATCCTGGACTATGTTCATTTGAATCCTTATGGTTTCTCAGTGAACCTGTGTACATACAGTATTTATGTTGTGTTTTTAAGTCCAAGTGCCTCTATTAAAGATGGGGAATCCATTAAGGAAGAAATAGAAACAGCATGTGTTGTATTGTTTAGTATCTGTTACCACAAATCTTGTGCTGTGACATCCTGGGAAGTGATGCCATAACTCCAGTAAGGCAGGAGTTAACGTTAGCATTCTAGCAGTTATTGGTCAGTGCTGAAACCATTAATCTGAGTCATAAAGGTCTTAACAGCTTTTAAAACTGATATTGGAACCACATAGTAATTCCTAAACCTGTAGTGTGTGTGTCACTAACCCTGGTCCGGATGTTGCCCACCTCCTCTCCTGTCCCCCGCAGCCTCCCGACGTCATTCCCGTTCAACCAGCGCTCTCTCCACAGCCGACCCCCACGGCCAGTCAGGTGACCTGCATGCTCAGACTTCCCAGCCTCCCCAGTCTCGGTTCCCTCCCAAATTATCCATCTCAGAGGCCGTACTGGCCTCTGTAGCAGCATGCAGTTTGCAGTCGTATTCAGTGATGTAGCTGTAGGTGCCATCCATCTTTCAGTGACTTTATTTTCTTCCATTCATAGTTTTCTTTTTTAATTTTTATTTAGTTTTTAAACAAACAGGAAAGGTAAGAGCATGTTAAGAGTTCATGTGTTTGTCCTGTAATCACCACCATTCTCAGTGCCTTATCCATATGATCCATATGATTTTCATTGATCATTTTAGCTGTGATGTTGATGGAGTTGTCATGTTCCGGCTTTGATGTACTGAATCAGTTCAGCTTCATTCGTTGTTACTTGATTTTGGTTTTTTAGTCATGTGTTGTTGTTGTCGTTGTTTTTTTTGTTTTTTTTTTTGGCAGCCTTCGGTTTGTTTGCTGTTGAAATAGATTTGCATTTTAAAGTTTTGCTTCTTTGCCCAGAAGGAGCCTTGTTTGGTTGTGTTCATGTGTTTCGTTTGCTGCCTTCTGGTTTTATTTACATTTTTAATGAATATGCACACGCACATATTTGTGTTTTATTTCCTCGTCGGTGCACCATTGGCAGGGGGTATCTCTCAGGAAAACTTCATGGCTGTGACGTATTTTACCCAGGGCATCTTCATTTTCTTGGGTTTTTTCATTTTGCTTTTGGTGGTTGATACATGATGTTTATGTGACTTTATATGTTTAAATGAGTCTAAAAGAAACAGTTTCTTTCAATGTTGCTTTTGTCCATTCAGGTAAGTTACAGTGACTTCTTTACTTTGTTACAAGCTTCACTCATCAGTGTTCTTTTTTCCTTTACCCTTTGCCCCCCCCCCCTTCTTTCCTGTTTAGATCGATATGGTTTGATCCATCAAGCCAGAATCTCTGCATCAGTAAACGCCATGAGGGTCCTTAATACTGGCACTGAGGTGGAGGCGGCTGTTGCTGATGCTCTGGTAAGATGCTGTAGAATTTCTGGCTTCAGGAAACACTTGTTATGAGTTAAAATCAAGGTTTTAAATAATTAAGATACCGATAAGCTTCATCCTTGTTAACTGAGACCACATTAAGTTAAGTGGTTGGGTTTAGGTTTTGAGGTTTGAGCTGTGGGACCGACAGTATTTGCTATGACAGCATAGCATATTCAAACGTGAAAAAAACAATTTGCTGTGGGTGAAATTGTTGCCTAGTTCACAATTTAAGAGTTTTAAAAAGACACTGAGTCCATTGAAACTTACACATAAATTCTGCTTTAGTTTAAACATATTGATTGAACTTTAACATCTGTGATACAATAATGGAACTGTGTTTTTTTTACTACTGTCAAAAGTAGGAAATACAGTTCTGTTCATGTTTATTTATTTATTTATTTGTGATTGGTTTGATAGGGACTTGTATACATAGAGAACAGCTTATCTCATGCTTGTATCACAGTGTTTATAGCACATGCTAATTTTCAACGCTTGTTACAGTTGTTTGAACATCAACACACCTAAATAATCCAACATGACATCCACATGTGTCTTTATCCATATGTTTATTGAGAGAATCTGAAGCATAAACACAGAGAAAACCTGACATGTCCTGTTTTGCAAACCCAGGATTCTTGCTCTTAAAATCTTCTCTCCTCTTTCCCTCTTGGTTGTTTGTTACCATTTCAGCTGTTAGGAGACTCCAGGAATAAGGTAGTTGGTCATTTTACATCCTGTTTGTGTATCTATGACATCATGCACTAATTGAGCTCAGATAACAATCCTTGGCTTGGCTCATTTTATCGGCTCCTGACACTTCTCCACCCCAATCCTTTTTTTATTTATTCCTTTATTTTTAAACTTAGTTTTGCCCTGAATGTTTATGTCCATTGCATCTCGGACATGTGCATTTCTGTTACCATGGCAGCGTTTTTGTTTTTTTTCTTTCTCACATTATCATATTAATGTGTCGAACCTCATTGTTTTGGTACATCATTCATACATGTGTATTTTTGTAAAGATATAAAGATGCTCTACTGTTTGAAGCGTTCCCCTCTGCACTGCATTTGTAGTCAAGACTTCTGCTTATTATACCTCTGCTCTGCTGGCTTATGATGTTTATTTGAACAAAAAAAAAAACAAAAAAAAAAACAGAAGAAGGTATTGTACAATATAGAACAAAATCTGACATGTACATTCTCTCATTAGTACTGAAAACTGCATGGCTGCAACTGGTGATCTTATCATAGATTTCTGATTTCTGAGATTATTCGCCTTCGCACTTTACCTGCACAGCTTTGTTAATATTTAGGGACAATAACATGTACCTTATTTGTCCTCCTTGTTCCCGCAGAGGAAGCCATTGAGGCGGAGGTACGAGTCACCAGGCATGTATTCCGACGATGATGCCAACAGTGATGCATCGAGCGCCTGCTCGGAGCGCTCATACGGTTCTCGGAACGGTGGCATACCTCACTACCTGCGACAGACGGAGGATGTGGCGGAGGTCCTCAACCACTGCGCCAGCTCTAACTGGTCAGAGAGGAAGGAGGGCTTGCTGGGCTTGCAGAACCTCCTCAAGAGCCAAAGAATACTGAGGTGGGATTGAGTTTATGAATGCAGAGCTACAAGAGTGGAAATCTGATATTTAGAGCTATGTGGCTGAAAACCATCTGTGTCATCTGTCTGACAATGAAAGAGGAAGTTTGGATGTAATATCTCTGAACTTAACAGTAAGAAAATGTGTGCAGGAAATGTTCAGATCACCAACAGGGCCTGTGTTGTAAATTCCAACCATCTGTTGTGATTTTTTATGGAGTTAAGAACAAACCGTCTAAGCTCTGTAGAAGTAAAGAATGCCAATATCACATTCTGCTTATGAGGAATAATGTCATGTGTTCAGTGACTAGGTTTTCTGTTATTATAAGATACTTATGAATCATTTTGTTCAATGCAGCCGAGTGGAGCTGAAGAGACTTTGTGAGATCTTCACAAGGATGTTTGCAGATCCGCACAGCAAGGTATGAAAGATTTTTATATTATATTAGCAAAAGAAATCACTAATTTTGACTTTTGAGTAAATCCCTGGTGTCCTGAACATCAATAAAAGTTGCAGTTTGTCTTCAAAATACTTGTCTGACCTATTTGATACTAATGGAGTGTCTCCTGTCGCATGGTCTGCTTTGCTGTGGATTTTAACAACAGAGAGTAAGTGTGTTTTTCAGTTCATATTACTGCACACACACGTGAATTAACATCAGTCTGAGTAAAAATCTGCATATTTCCTAAAATAAGAAATGTTGTTTAACACATTGAATGTTCTCAGGTGTTCAGCATGTTCTTGGAGACTCTGGTGGACTTCATCACGGTGCACAGGGAGGACTTGCAGGACTGGCTTTTTGTCCTGCTCACGCAGCTGCTGAAAAAAATGGGGGCAGACCTGCTCGGCTCTGTCCAGGCTAAAGTCCAGAAGGCCCTGGATGTCACAAGGTACGAAACTTATGCCAGGGATATTTGAGTTGTCCTCTAGTCTAGTCAGTATCAGTTATAACTACTAAACTACAACAAGTCAGTGCTCAGCAACATCCTTCCAATTATTTTGTACAAATAAAAGTGCACAAGAGATCTATTTGAAATGCAGATGACCTCATAAGCTTCTCAGCTTCTCGTCTGTTTCATCATCACACTGGATGGTGAAGTTTCAAACTCCAGCTTGTTCACTAGTTTTTCAGTAAACGATACACAGTCTAACGTGTAACGTGTTTTGTCTGTGTCAGGGAGTCTTTCCCATTCGACCAGCAGTTCAACATCTTGATGAGGTTTATCGTCGATCAGACTCAGACACCAAACCTGAAGGTAAACTTCTCTGATTTCTTCTGAATGTGAGCCGACGTTGACGGCTCTGTATGATGAATGCAGTCCTGTTGAGACGCTCTTTGACTCCTCAGGTGAAAGTGGCCATTTTAAAGTACATCGAGTCCCTGGCACGTCAGATGGATCCGACGGACTTTGTCAACTCCAGCGAGACGCGTCTGGCTGTGTCCCGCATCATCACCTGGACCACAGAACCCAAAAGCTCTGACGTCAGGAAGGTACGTCAGCTGTCTGTCAAATCTGATCAGGTTTGAATCTAAGGGCGACTTCACATCGTAAAAATTCATTTCACTTTTTATATACTTTATATATGTTTCAATTTCATTGCATTTTAGATTTATGTTTTAAATCCGATGCATATATTTAACATGTTTTAACTTGTCTGTTATTTATATTTCCTACATATGTGACACAGGACATAATTACTCATCTTCATGGGCTGAAACTGTATTCTTATGCTTTCAGCTAAATGAAAAGGGGTTCGCAGTATGGTGGATATAAAAAGTCTATACAAAACAAAACAATAAATAATAATAAATAATTTCAGAACTATTTTGCACCATTAATTGGACCAATAACTTGTACAATTCAACTCAAAAACATAAAATAATGTGGTAGCATGAGTGTGCATACCCTTTTATAATTGTAGATATGGTTGAGAAACAGTTGTATTACCAATAACTGGATGTCCGTCAGAAAATAATGAAAAGACAAGAAATAAAGTGGTCAGAGAAGCTGCCAAGACACTACAGCAACATTAAAGGAATGAATGGGCTGCGTAGAGTGAAGAAGCGAGGTTTATGTTCAGCTGCCCTTAATTCCAAAAGGTACAGACGCTATACCAACAGTGAAGCATGATGGAAGCAGTATCACGAGCTTTGGGCTGTTTTTTCTCTGATGAAACTGTATCTTTAGTGAAGCTGGAGAGAATTATGAACAGTTTAAATACCAGATAATTCTACTGGGAAACTGAAGATGAAGAAGAGCTTCACCTTTCAGTGCAACAATCCAAAGCATAGTGTACATCTATCCAAATGAACAAAGGAATGACTTCACTACAGAGATTAAAGTTTTGGAACAACCCAAGAAATCTAATTGAAAATCTATGTCTGTTCAAATCAAAAGGTGCTTTAACAAGCTGGTAATAAAAGTTATGCATATTTATCTAGTTGCATTATTTACATTAAATGTGGAAAAAGTAATGAAATGAGCTTGTGTAGGCTTTTTTTATCCACTACTACTTTCATCTTTTTATTTACTTTCGCGTCAGCCCCAGTTACTATGGAAAAATACATTCCATAGTAACTTATGCCGCACTAAACAAGCTGCAAAACTAATTGCTTGGAGACTCAAATAAAAAAGTAATGTTGATAATATGCTGATATATGATTTGTTTTGTAGAAGCAGATATAAACTTTGATAACAGATGCTCTCCATCTCTTGGGTCAGTGGCCCATTGTCTTCCCTTCATATGTTCTCCCTCTGTTTGTTTTTCCATTGCTGTTCTCATGAGTGAAAATCACCAAGTTTCCAATCAGGGCCTGAACTCCCGACAAGCTGAAAATAATCAGCAAGGATAGAAGGGTTCAAAGCCATCATCAGTTTATAGTCTTTATGTGGCACAAATGATCCACACAGTAACGGTCTGTGACAAGTTGTTGTAGAAGATGAGTTCAGTTCAGTGCTGCCAAATGTGATGGTGGAAGACGTGTGTCATGCTGTAATGCCCGTTCTGCCCTGCCACTGTGCCCAGACCCTTCATAACTGGGTGAGCGAGGAACTAAATGGCAGGTCCAGTACTGCAGCCTTACTGTCCACTGAGGGCAACCAGGAAGAAAGGTGTAAGCAGGTAGAGCCCTCTCCAACAGCCAATCACAACACGACAAGCACGCCCTGCCCCGCCCTGCCTGCCTGGTGCCTAACCACCAACCTCCAAGACTGTGACAACTTCAGTGTGGCATTTACTCACTCACCACTACCATTTATGCTCTAGCTGTGTTTTGCTGTAACAACTTAAAAGTCAGTTTGTGCCTTGCGACTTGATCACTCACCACGTAGATGAAGCTTGTTGTGCAAACAGATGTAACTTATTTTGGTGTTTTACTCAAATCACAGGAAAAAGGCTTGATGCTTTGTGTGAATGGACCTTTGAACTAGTTTTATTGATAGCGATGCTGTTTATGTGACGACTGTGTGCCTAACAGTTTTCTGTTTGAATCACTCTAACAACCTTTCATCCACCTGCATACCTGCATGTTATTTTACCTTCCCACAGTAACAGAGATTCTTCAGATTTGTAGTTTAAAAAAAGACCCATTCTTAGTTAGATGTCATCAAACATTAGTCCATTACTTTCAAATAACTAGACAGTGTTCAGTAATGTAAACTACAAGTACTTAGAGTTCAGTTTTGCTAAAAAATTTAAAGAATTTGAAATTGCCTTTTTAATCACGATGACATTAATAAAATGTCATCCTTGTGATGTTGAAGTCCTGGTATGAATGCTGTATTTATAGTGATATAACTGAGTGAAACCACACACAAACCCTCTCAGACATCTCTTAAAACTTATAATACAATCTTAGACTTTGCCTCTGGCGTGGTTAAAAATAATCTAGGTGATTGTTGTCCGGTCATCTGTGGTTATGAAAAATCAGGAAGTGCTGGTAGCTAATAAAGCATCATGGGAACCCAATTTAACATGTAATAGCAACAGCACCAACATGTGATGTCACTGAATCTGTAAATATTAAAACCAAGCAAAAACAGTGTAGGATTAGTAAACCATTGTAGTTTTTTATTGTATCACAGCAATTTGATCTTTGAATGCCTCCTGTACTGCCTTAATGTAGTGATGATGCTTTGTGATGAACCAAACCATGACCCTGTTACCATTAAACATCAACTTCTGTTCCCAGCAATAACAACAAACTGCTACTTTCTACAAACCCCTTAGTTTATCTCTACTCACTTGCATGTTGCAACATTGATATAAAGACAACATACAACCATGTATTAACACTTTCTTTCTACAGGTTGATTTGTACATTAGTGAGGAAATGCACTGCGGGTCTGAAGTTGGTTTCCATGGTTCAGAATTATTTTGATCCTTATTAGCACTTACATTGACAGATGCTAACAACACAGTACAATAATTCATAATTCAGTCATCATCTGGACATTTCTGATGTGTGAGACACATGATCAAAGCACCTCTGAAACCAAGGGAACCAGCTAAAAGACTATGTCTCCTCTGTGGTGTCTCTTCCATCCTAACCTGTGGTGCTGCGTCGCCTGCAGGCAGCTCAGGTGGTGCTGATCGCCTTGTTCGAGCTCAACACCCCAGAGTTCACCATGCTGCTGGGAGCCCTGCCCAAAACCTTCCAGGACGGAGCCACCAAGCTGCTACACAACCACCTGAAGAACTCCAGCAACACCAGTAGTGGTGTGGTAAGTGAAACCAAACGCTGCTGTATTTGACATCATCTTTAAAGATGTCCGACTCAGATTTTCTCGTCTTCCAGGGGTCCCCGAGCAACACCATTGGACGAACGCCGCAGCGCCACACCCCCAGCAGAACCAGCCCGCTCACTTCACCGACAAACTGTTCCCACGGAGGACTGTCTCCAAGGTAACCGATCACCCATCTACTACCTCCTGGCTTAATGCATGGCTGTGGTTTAATCACATGGATACTGCTGCTTTCTCTTGTTGTCATTTGGAGTTGAACTAACACACAACTGGACAGAAGCACAGTCCTGAGTGAACTGCTCAGAGAGACAACTTGTTTTTTATCCCAGTATATTTAGCATTACATACAGAACATGTCATTATTGATGACAGGCCTTTTACATCTAATTAAAAACAGCAGCAAATTACTGATTATTACTCTTCCATAAACTACAGTTTGATTCTCTCTGACTGAGCAGCTCACTCAGTCCTTTTATCTCCAAGCAGAAACCCATGAACACTGATGGTAGAGATACTGTATCTCATTGTTGTGATTGTCCTCTGTTCAAAGTCCTCTGTTCTTAGTTAAATCTGGCAGCAATAAAATTGAAATTTGTAATATATAAATACCGTCTGTAATCTCTCTGCTTGTGTAACATACCGCGGAACGGCTGCTCTCTCCCGATGGGGAGACTTTGTGCTTTTTTTGTAAAGCTGGATTTATGGGATTCTGCTTCTTTCCACTGCTCTCCTCTATATTAACACTTTCCCTTAACTTTAAAGCTCAGACTAGTTTCTTTTTGTCTTTTTTCCTTCTCTTTCCACACACTTGTGTTTCCTCTCTCTCCTCTCCCTCTCTTGTCTCGTCTCATGCTTTTCCTCGTGTTGTCGATTTCCATCCTCCTTGGCCCCCCACTCTCTCTCTCTCTCTCTCTCTCTCTCTCTCTCTCTCTCTTTCTCCTGTCTGTCCATCCTTCCCTCCCGGCCGCGCTGTGCCAACAGTCGGTTATGGGGTTGGGGTGTCGACGGACTGTCAAAGCACCCCCCTGCCCCTCCTCCTCCTCCTCCGCCTCACTCCACCCCTGCTGCCCCCTCCCTAAGGGTCCTGCGCAGAGCATATTCACCCAGGTAATGAGGTGGGCTGAGACACACAGGAGATTATGCCCACAAGGAAGCCAGACCCTAATCCTTTTCATAAACAAAACTTCATATTTTTTTAGTGTGTCAGTTTGTTGCTCAATGCTTAAGCTCCATTATCTCTACTGAAACTCATGTAACTTGCTTCAGTGATGCGATTAATAAAAACACTAACAATAAAGATTTACATCAACCCCGACTAATCACTGTCTGCTAAAAGGACTTACAGGTGCTAAAACTTTTTATCTATACATAGCTGTCTCCAAATCACTGTTTATATAAATCTTATTTGTTTTTCCCTCTGTGTTTGTGTGTCTGTTAGTATGATGGAGTATGACACGGAGAACATGAACTCGGAGGAGATCTACAGCTCGCTCCGCGGCGTCACTGAGGCCATCCAGAGCTTCAGTTACCGGAGCCAGGAGGATCTGAATGAGCCAATCAGACGGGATGGCAAGAGGGACGACGCAGTGAGTCATCAGGTTTTCATCTAGCAGCTTATTTATGGTTTTACTGTCACAGTTTTGTTTACTATAACCATTCTGAATGTTCACACCATCAGTTAACAGTCTTGAATTGATATTAAAGTATTAATATTAGTAGTGTTAGTTAATTAATTAATAGTTAGTTAATTAATATTAAAAAAATCTATCTGTCTCATATTTGTCCTCCGTCTCGTGGTCTTACAGGCCGGTAGAGAAGGCGTAGCGTCCTCCCCTGGTTCTGACGCTCGTCTGGGCTTGGACATGGTGGAAGGAGGACGCACTGCCCTGGACAACAAAACCTCACTACTCAACACGCCATCGCCGCGCTCTTTCTCCGGGCCACGGAGTCGCGAGTTCGCTCCGTACGGCTACGGAGACACAATCTGCACCTACGACAAGAGCGCCCTGAAGGAGGCCGTGTTTGACGACGACGTGGAGCAGTTCCGCGACTGTGAGTTGACGTGATAACTAAACCTCAACGAGTGTGTTGTCGTTGTTGATTATTGCAGCAGACAGAAATCAGTATCACAATACGTGTAACTGCATCATAAAACAAACAGATATAGAGGATTTCCTGTTTTTAAATAAAGTTTTTTTAATTCAGAACTTGAGATCTAGATAAATAAATCACTGACAGTCGAGTTGTGTCCAACTAGTGATACTAGAAGTCGTGACTTCTCCATTATTATCTTCAACCTATCTGTTGTCCATTGTCCTCCCATTGTGATTCGTGGCCATGTCATGTTGTTTTGACAACAAGAAGTTAGATTACTGCTGCTGTGATGTAAACGATCAAAATAAGATAATCATTTGTAGTTTGTTGTATTGATACAAACTGACACAAGGCGTAGAACAAAGAGGTGAAACTGTCTCCACATTATATGTTTGTCACAAACACAAGTGTGTGTGAAAGACACAATCCAGTGTGTGCGTCAGTTGTTGTCATCACATCCTTTGCCTCCTGTTTCCCTTCTGTCCCCCTTCACCTCCACCTCCACCTCCATCCCTCCTCCTCCACCTCCTTCATCCTCTCCAGGCCGACGTCAGGAAAGTGGTGAAAACAAGATGACGCTCCCCAAGGTCTTTGGTCCTGGTAAAGATGCGCCGTCTGACTGTTGACTTGATAACCACATGACTGTCTGACCAGTTTACTGACTTTACTTTCACTCCACTCATCCTTTGTCTGTCTCGGTTCCCATCATCATTTTCTCATGAACTCTTTAAACATCACATAGACCTGTCTGTTTACTACAATCAGCCTGTTGCTGTTGACATGTAACATTAACATTACAATCAAGAATGTTACAGTTACATTACTGTAATTGTAACATTCTTAAATAAGCCTTTGGAGATCTGTTTTATGTTCTCAACATGTCAAGATACAATTAATTGTAATTTTTCAGTTCTGAAATGTGTAATATGCTCCAGTCTTAAAAAAACAAGTGAAAACATGTTTCTATATTGAAACTAGTTATATAATCTACCAGCATTTTTTTACTTTTTTGACATCAGATTACATGATGGATGATGCTAAGTGCTGGATGGTTCTTGACTTATTAGCTGAATGTTACTCTCTCATCCCCTCTGGAGCAGTTGGACAGGACCACTCAGACCTCGTAGCCGACCTGCTGAAGGAGCTGTCCAATCACAATGAGCGCTCTGAGGAGCGTAAAGGCGCCCTGGTGGAGCTGCTGAAGATCACACGAGAAGACAGTCTGGCTGTGTGGGACGAACACTTTAAAACCATCCTCCTCCTCCTGCTGGAGACGCTGGGGGACAAAGACGTATGTTAACTACTGGTTCTGCATGTTGTGCTGAACCAAAAATTAGAAGTATGGAGGTATGAGTGGATATTCAGGAATGAATTTATCGCTTGTGTCACTGTTTCCCCAGCACACCATCCGAGCCCTGGCTCTGCGTGTGCTGAAAGAAATCCTGAGGAATCAGCCGGCCCGCTTCAAAAACTACGCTGAACTAACCATCATGAAGACTCTGGAGGCTCACAAAGACTCTCACAAGGAGGTACAGCCCCTGCACCCCACCAAAAGAATGAAGAATACACTGTGTCACATTAACTCATTGTTGTTGTTTTTCCTGCTGAGCGGGCAACAGACATACAACCAACATAATGGAAAACATGCTAACAATTCATAGTTTATCTGGTTGAAATGAGCAACATTAGATTCATTTAGAGTCATGCTTGTGTTTAGCTAATGAATCAAATTCAGTAATAATAGTAGTTGGATCTGTTTTGGTTTTGGAGAAAAATATCTTGTGAATATATAACCAAGGAGAGACTTTTACTTTGAAAAGTTGATACTATATATGCATAATATAATAGAAATATAAAAATGTAAAGAGTTCAAAAGGTTAATAACTGTTGTTTTTAAAAGTGTTAAAAGGTTCTTTATTAGACTTTACAACCTGGTTATCATTATGAGAACAGTAACAATAGCTGAACACAATAGCCACAAACTTTGACCCTGAAGTCGGAAACATAACAAGAAAAAGCTGAGAGGTTACTCAGAGTCGAGCAGAAAAAAATGTGTCGGGCAGCTGAGTGAATGTGCAATTCACAGAAATAACCAGTGATACCGTGAAGCTGCAGATCAATATTAACCACAGAGTCAGTGTAAAGATCACACAGTGAATTAAAGTAATCTGATACAACATTACAACAACCAAAGATGATTATTTTTATTTAAATTATTTTTTTTCTCAATTTAAAAGAACCTGGAAGCCTTTGAATCTTCTCTTTCCTAACAAAGACATTTTGATCTAAAATTTGATTAGTTTTTAAGGTCATAGGTATTTCTTTAGCTAACTTAGCTGTAGGTGCACACACACTCACACACATTCATGACATGGCTCATTTTTCAACAGAGAAACAGCTTTAGAGAACAAAGTTCATTCATGAAAGATGTCAACTTCCTTACCAGAACCTAGTCACTAATACAGTGTTTAATTATTGTTTCCTACATCATATGATTCATCATAATGTGTTTGTGTTTAGGTTGTTCGTGCAGCCGAGGAGGCGGCGTCCACACTGGCCAGTTCCATCCACCCGGAGCAGTGCATCAAAGTGCTGTGTCCTATTGTGCAAACAGCCGACTACCCCATCAACCTGGCTGCCATCAAGATGCAAACCAAAGTCATTGAACGCATTGCCAAGGACTCGCTCCTCGGGCTGCTGCCCGACATCATCCCCGGACTCCTGCAGGTCCGAGTCTCAAACCAGCTTTTTAGTTCAAACACACTTGTTTCACACAAATCTTAGGATTGTAAACTAGACAAGACTTTTAAAAGTTATGTTTCTAGTTGTAATAACACAGGTTTTTAGGGGACACAGAGCAGCAACATCCCCGCAATGCTCCAAAATGGCTTATTAGGACAATGTTCATATTTGGACAGTGGGAATTGTTTGCCTTATTTGTCCCTGGAAATGTTTGCGTGTACTCTGCACTCAACTGCGACTCCTCCCACGTTCCTGCTGACCCCTCGGATGTGTGTGCGCATGTGAACGGGCGCGTGTGCGCGGTGGCTGATGCTGTCTCACTCCTCTCCTCAGGGCTATGACAACACAGAGAGCAGCGTTCGCAAGGCCAGCGTGTTCTGTCTGGTGGCTATCTACTCGGTGATTGGCGAGGAGCTCAAACCCCACCTGGCACAACTCACGGGCAGCAAGGTGCTGAACACTTTCACACACACACACGCATATACACACACACACATATATATATATATATATATATTTCTACAAAACCTCCTCACCAGATGCAGAGCCTTATCATGTTCCCATGGTGTTATTTCCAAACTGGTTCAAACCGGTTTGTCCAATTATAAAAGCACAGGGTCATATTTGCCCTACTTCTCACTACAGCGTGTGTGTCCTTGGGTTATATAAAGGGTTGAGATCTGAGGTCACATTCACTTGAATGAAGGGACTCACCACTCCCGCTCTTTTCCATTATCAACTGAGTGTGGCTGAGGAAGCATCATCACCATAACTTGAACAATGAGCTGCCTTTTATAATCGAAACTAATCCACCATTGCCTCAATCAAACCTTTGTCACAGATTAAAACCGTTGAACAGATCCTCTGAAGTCAGGGAGGTGGTTACAAAGAGGAAGTGTCAATTGTATCAGCTGTTTTCACCTTTAGTCTGTTAGTTTCTTCTTAGTCAAAGAAAACCATAAACTTTTAGTCAATTTGTAAAAACTTCATATTTATTTTTTAGTCATCAAAAGATTCAGTAGATTTCCAGAGGTTTAAAGTCTCATTTTTATAACAGAAAAAAGTCTTCATGATAACTTTTATTAATGATATTCACACTTTAAACAAAGATGGTTTCATTTAGATAATCCTAAAGATGTAGAAAAAAAAAAAAAAAAAAGAACACATCCTGGAAGAGAACCCAGGTTGGATTCTGTTCCTCGCCGCACAGTTACACATGAATGTCTCTGCTCTTTGTTTATTTGCAGATGAAGTTACTGAACCTTTACATCAAACGAGCCCAAACCACCAACAGCAATAGCAGCAGCTCCTCAGACGTCTCCTCTCACAGTTAGAGGAAAGGAGGAAAATGTCCGTCTGGAAACTTTGCAGCCGGACGGCGTTCCAGGATTCCCAGGACAAAGCCGTGCTTCTTTTGGACTTCTCCGTCTCTGAGCTTCCCCTCTTCCTCCTCCTCCTCCTCCTCCTCATCATCATCA